>JASUUH010000251.1:2637832-3956749 GCA_030449925.1 Citropsis articulata
GGTAAATTTGATAAAAAATCTAATGGTATCTTTCTTGGTTATTCAAGTACAAGCAAAGCTTCTCGAGTTTATAATAAAAGTACTTTGGTTGTGGAATAATTTATGCATCTTACATTCGATGAATCTAACCTTTCCTTTACAAAGAAAGTTGTTGTTGATGATGATGCAGATTTATAGCAAGAGAAATCTTTAAAAGACAAACAATATGATATATCATGAGAAAATCAAAAGGAGCAACATGAAGAAACTGATTTGAAGCAACATGAAGGAACTTCTCAAATACTCCCCAAGGAGCGGAAGTATGCTTCTTCTCACCCTAGAGACGTAATTTTAGGAAATCCATCAGAAGGTGTAATCATTAGATCATCATTTAGAAATACTTATAAGCATGCTACATTCATATCTCAATTTGAACTAAAATCCTTTGCGGATGCGGAACATGATGAATCTTGGATTATGGCAATACAAGAGGAGTTTAATCAATTTCAAAGAAAAAATGTATGGGAATTAGTTCCTAAAACGAAATATCAATCCATTACAGGCATTAATGGGTATTTAAAAATAAAATGGATGAATTTGGTGCGGTTGTAAGAAATAAACTAGATTAGTGGCTCAAGGTTACAACCAAGAAGAGGGAATTGATTTTAGTGAAACATTTGTACCTGTAGCAAGATTAGAATCCATTAGGATGTTATTAGCATTTGCTTGTCATAAATATTTTATTTTATATCAAATGGATATCAAAAGTGTATTTTCAAATGGTTATATTATGAAAGAAGTATATGTAAAACAATCCCCTGTTTTGAAAATGAAAAACTTTTGAAATCATGTTTATAAGTTATCAAAAGCATTGCGTGGATTAAAACAAGCACGTAGAGCATGGTATGATAGTTTTAAAAGTTTCTTGTTAGATAACAGTTTTTCAATGCGAAAAGCGGATACTAATCTTTTCATTAAATACAAAAAATCAAGATATTCTTATTGTTAAAGTTTATGTTGATGATATTATTTTTTGTTCTACTAATGAGTTTCTATGTAAGGAATTTTCATCTTGCATGAGAAGAGTTTGAAACGAGCATGATGAGAGAATTGAAGTACTTTCTTGGAGTTTAAATAAAATAAACTGAAGAAGGAATCTTCATCAATCAAGCCAAATATTTAAGAGATTTACTCAAGAGATTTGGCATTGAAGAAGGAATAATTAAAAGTACTCCAGTGAGCTCAACAATCAAGCTTGGAAAATGAAAAAGGTAAAAAAGTTGATGTCAAAACTTACCGAGGTATGATCGGATCCTTGCTATACTTAACTGCTAGTAGGCCTGATATTATGTTTAGTGTATGCTTGTGTGTAAGATTTCAATCATGTCGTAAAGAATCTCATTTGTCTGCAATAAAAAGGATTTTTCGTTATTTGAGTAGAACTATAAATCTTGGCCCTTGGTATCCTAGGAGAACACATATAGACTTAACTTGTTATTCAGATGCTGATTTTGCTAGTTAAAAGATTGATATGAAAAGTACTAGTGGAATATAACACTTTTTAGGTCACTCTCTAGTCTTTAGTTTAGCAAGAAATAAAATTCGGTTGCACTATCAACTACCTAAGCTGAGTATATTGCAGCTGGAAGTTGTTGTGCTCAAGCCTAGTGGATGAAACAAACTCTTAAAGACTATGGCATTCACCTTGATAAAATACCTATTTTGTGTGATAATACTATTGCATAAATCTTTCAAAGAATCCTATCTAATACTCAAGAACCAGGCATATTAAGATTAGACATCATTTCTTGAGAGATCATGCTCAAAGAAATGATATATCATTGAATTTTGTTTCAACCAAAAAGTGACTCGTTGATATTTTCACAAAACCTCTCAATAAAGAACAATTTACTAAAATTAAACATGAGGTTAGAATGTTGAATGTTGAATGTTGCACGATAGCTTGGCTCTGTGTGATATTAAATATATTCTATTGTTAGTAATGTGATTACTTATTTGTAAATGCATTAATTTGTGTGAATTCATGAATCAGGCATTAAATTGGTCTTTAAGACATTTCAGATCAATGAAATGATCTTGAAATGGATTAATTGTTGACCAAAAACTAAAAGAGATGTCAGTTTATTAGATTTTTTTCTTCAAAGGTGTCTGGTTAACATTAGTTATACTGTCCTTTGTCACATGCTGTCTACCCCTGCTGTAAACAACCGACTTCTTCTCTATGGTAGTATTATCAATAGGATTCTAAGGCATTTTAGGATCCTCATTTCTGAGCCTGTGTATAACGAGTCTAAGAGGTTATGAGGTGAGATTATTCTCAGTGTCAGTTTTCATCGGCGCAATTTAGAATAGGTGAAGATTACTTCGTCCAAGAATGAAGATATACTCTTGGCCCCTGAGGATGATCGTATGTTGAATAATATATATTCTACCAATCAGCTTCCCTAATTTTGATTAGGAGCCAGACCTCGAGTTCCTTATCGAACTACAGCTGCACAAGCTGAGGAGCCAGAGAAGCAAGATGAGTATGATATGGATGATGATGTGCTTCCAGCCTCTGCTGCTTCTTCCGCTTCTGACAACTTAATGAAACAGCTTCTTGACGAGGTTCGCATTCTCTCAGTACAGCAACAACAACTTGTATCTTTCTTTGATTCTTTTTAACAGATCCTCTTAGATCAACAGTAGGAGCTTCGTGATGGTCAGAAGCGCATCCTCAATTCCCTTGGTTTCCTTCACGCTGAGTCTTCATCGTGGCTACCTCCATAGTTTATCTTTATTTTCACTTTGGTTTCACACATACATTTCTCATCTCATGTTTTTGATGATATGAACTATATATTTTGGATGATTTTCTATTTTAAATGGTATTTGGATTGTGAAGCATTTTCAAATTTCAATTGATGATTTTGATGATTGTAGTTATATGCATATTGGTTCTATACATGGTTTTGTGTTGTTGGATTGTTGGAGTTTAGAAAATTTGAGTTAGTTGTTGGAGTTGAGTTGGTCTGTGCATATTTGGAAATGTTTTGCAAAATTTTTTTGTGTCTGAGGATATGTTTTTTTTTATAGGGAGGGTCTGCCCAAATCTTTCTATTTCTTTTTCTTTTTAATGATGAAAACGGAGATGTATCTTTGTTGTGATAAACAATATTGAGCATATAAACTTTTTATTCATAAATTTTTTAGTTCAAAATTGATTCACCGCACACTAATTGGGAGCACAAACTAAGGGGGAGCAAAATTACCTAATCCTGTAATGTTTGTCATCATAATAAAAAGGAGAGATTGTTACTTGTTTATTTTCATAAATATGATTTTGATGATAACAAACTAGTTTTAAATTGATAAGTTTAAAAAATTATTGTTAATCGGATCAACTTTTTAAGCCGTATAATATTCAAAGTAAAGAAAAACTTCTGGAAATAAATGGCAAACCGTTTATAGAAAACGACAAACCGATTGCATCAATCATTTATGGCTAGCGGTAGACTGAATGCATTCCAGAGAGCAAATCTCAGACAATGGCAAACTGTTAATGGATAACGGTAAACCAATTGAATTCCAGAGAGTAAATCTCAGATAATGGTAAACCGTTTATAGATAACAGTAACCCGAGTATTCGATAACATTAAACTGATTACGGATAATTGTAACTGATAACAGTCCAGAAAGAAATCATCTTACAAACGGTAAACCGCTTATGGTAAACAAATGACCGACATCTTTGGACAAGATTCTAGAGAAAAACGGTAATCCAACTTCTTGATAATGGTGATCCGACAATTTGAATTTCAGTGCAACGGTCACTTATTTAAGTCAAAACAGCAATCCGATAATTAGAAAACGGCGATCCGACTACGGGTAAAAAGTCAATAATAGCTAGATTTCATCTCAATCTATAAAATGGCTCCATCAAATTAAAAATAAAGGTGATTCAACTATTATTATTAAGTAAACTATTGAGTATACAACTTTCATTGAGCTTTAAATTCTTGTATTCATCTCATTTACTCACACTTTAGAATTTCATTTGTAATCAAACACATTGTGTGAGAAAAATTTATTTTATAATCCTTTTGAAAGGTCAAATTGAAAGGTTATAAGTGTTGGGATATACTTGAATTAAAAGATTGGAGATAATCTCTTGTTATAAAGGTTCATTGACACCTTGGACGTCAATTGTAAGAGTTCGTAGAGCTTTGGAGGCTTGATTAGTAAAACCCTCAAGCCTGGTGAGCTTAGAGGCATGGACGTACCCACAGTTAGCTGAACCACGTAAAAGCATGGTTCTCCTACTATCTCATGTGTTATACGGAACCAATCGTTTGATAAAGCATTATTGTATTTGGGTGCTAGTGTTAATCTCTTGCCTTATTCTGCTAACATGCAGCTTGGACTAGGTGAATTAAAGCCAACTTCTATTATTTTGCAACTTGCTGATTGGTCAATGAAAATACCTCGTGGTATTATAGAGGATGTGTTGATACAGATTGATAAATTTTATTGACAAATTTTATTATCATGTTGATTTTATTGTTATTGATACTCACCATGTACAGGGCCCTAAGAAACACACTTCAATTATTCTAGGTTGTCCTTTCTTAGCTACAGTTGATGCTCATATTAGTTGGAGGACTAAAAACATGCAATTGTCTTTTGGTAATAAGACCATGGAAACATTTTTAATGTTCCTAAGCAGGCACAAGACGATGAAGTCGTTGAAGTATATATGATAGAAGCATCAATTGATGACTCATCTATTTCTAACTACTGTGACAATCTATTAACACCATGCATAACTAACTCTGATGTATCTGTTGATATTGACAGTGGTATTGAAGAAGTTAATACTTTCCCGGATTCGACTGTTATCATAGATCCAATTAAGTGGAAAGAAAAGATTGAGCCATTTCCTCCAAAAGAGAAAATTGAACCATTTAAGTTGGAGCTACTTCCTAAAGAAGTGCAACATAGATTACATTCTGACATGAAAAAGGTGGTAAGATCTAAAGTGCTTAAATTGTTAGATTTTTATACTATTTCAGATAACTCTCAGGTAAGCTTGGAACAGAAGAGATCAAAGCAGTGCGATATTGAGGAGTTTCATTATCATCGTCCTTTTATAGATAAAATGCTCCAGTGCTTAGTCAATTATATTTTCTGTCATTTTCTGCAATAGTAGCTTTGATTTTCACCAAATTCTTATTGTTCCTAGTTGATTTGTTGTTTACATCAATCAGTTAGTTTAGTAAGATTTTATTTATTCTATTTTTTTTATTTCTTTTAACGTTTTCTTTTTAGTTGTTATTTTCTTTTTAGCTTCCCAACCCATTCAGGAGTGATTTCTCCAACTTCTTGTATTATTTATTATTTTTATTTTTTCATCTTTTTGCATGCATATCTTTTATTTATGAAACATTGAGGACAATGTTCCGAATAAGTTTGGGGGTGGGATTTGTTATGTGCTTTGTTTATTTAAAAAAAATTAAAAAAATTAAAAAATCCAAAAGAAATTGTGTTTTTTGTTTGTTTTTATGTGAAAAGGCAATGATAAGAACTTGATTGACAATGAATATAGTTCCTAGAAAGGGTTGAATATTGTCTTATTGTATACTTGATTCTTGTGTTAATTTCTCTTGATTGAGATGTTTTAAACACCCTGAGCACTAATATCAGTTCTTTCATGATTTTGACTTGAAATTTGAGATTGACGCAGCCTGAGTTGAGAAATTTAAATAGAATAAATGATTGTTTGTCTTGATTCTTATATCTACAATACAAAATAGTATGCACAGGTGCCAAAGTCAGAAATAGCTACCCATAACCCTTAAGAGTGAAGCTATGCTTGAGTAATTTGGGCCTATGTACCACCAGTGTGTAGAGGATAATGTATCATGAGAAGAAGGCTACCTTAAGGGGTAGAGTGAAAGCTCCTGACTACAGTTAAAAAAAGAAAAAAGAAAAAAATCAATCAAGTACAAATGCTCAAATGAAAAAAAAATTAAAAGAAAATGCACATAAAAGCCTGTGAAAGAAAAAAAAATTGGAGATCAAGATGATAAGATTAGTTTGAGCTACTCTTTTCTTCGTTTGAGGCGAAGGCTGTTGATCTTGAGGATTGTGGGAATATTTGATTGAATTGATTTCACACACACAGTACAAGAATGAAAGGAGAGATGGGATTGACTATTGAATTAAAGTTAGAACTTTGCCAATATTTGAAATTTTCTTTGAGCTATATAATTTATGCAATATTTGAGGCTATTTTCATGTTTGATTTAAATTTTTTGTTCTTTTTATTTTTATTCTTTATTTTTGGTCTTTAAAAAAATGATATTTGTGGGTATCATCACTGAAGCCCTCACGAGATTATAACTTGTCCACTATGGCCGCTTAGGGGTTTAAAGGCTTGTTGCATATGCTAAATGCAATCGCGATTACATACGAAAGTGGTTTAGTTAGGATTTACTTTTTGTTTCATTATTTTTATCTTTTTTATTTTTAGTTTTAGTTTTCGTTTTGCTTGAGGACTAACAAAATCTAAGTTTCAGGGTATTTGATGAGCATATAATACATGCATATTTTATCCTTAATTATATAATTGCTAGTTATATTTGTTTGTTATTTTTAATTAATTGAATTATTTTATTGAATAGGGAATTAATTGGGGATTATGGATAAAAAGAGCATAAAGGAGTTTAATTTTGTAAGCATTAAAGATTAATTGATTTGGGAGGCATACATGCACATGAACAGAGGATAGCCACGTGAAGAACAATTTAAGTCGTTGGCTTTAGCTTAAGTGGAGGGTCCGTGCATGAGCTTTCAATTTTGAAAGTGCAAACAAAATTAATGGTCTGCACGTGAGTGAAGCTAAAGAAAATAAAAAGGGCAAGCCTTTTGGCTTTAGAAGTGGCAAAGTTGGTGGGGCCCAGTTTAAATATAAAGCCAAACTTTGGTTTTGGAAGAGAGAGCCGCCAGAGGAGGGAGTATTCGGCTTTGAAGAAAACCGGTTGTAGCTATTCATCTTCCCATGGCTGATTTTATTTATTTTGTTACTCCCAATTTAAGTATGTCTAGTTAATTTTCTTATACTAAGGTTAAGGATGAAACCATATTTAATGAAATAATTGTCTTTTTATTTAATTATTTCTCTATGTGCTTTAATGATTATGGTTTTTGTTTCATATGATTAATTGGGTATTATTAAATCTTTTCACCAATTCTGTCATGCATTATTGGTTGTTAGGATTGATATTTGATTAAATCTATACTTGGATCTATGAAGTTTATTTATGATTATCTTTGATTTTATGTCTTTCATTAAATTGTTTACACAGAGTGCCTAGGAAAACTTTGACTCTTTGTTATTCAATATATTCACATGAGATGCTTATATATCATACTATTAAGCAGAAAAAGAACCTACACAAGATTAATTTTATTTGAGCTTAATTGTTATATTCATGAGATGACATAAATTGATTTCGAGTTGTCACGCTAAAATTGAAAATTAATTGATAATTAGATAATTACTAGTTGAATCGCGGTGGATTTTAAAACCTTAGTAATTTTTGTCTTATTGAATTCTCATTTGCTTTAATTGTTTTCTTATTTTAATTAGTTTATTTTCTTTTAAAACTCAATTTGCTCAACTCCGTTAGAATTAATATTAATTTTAGATTTAAATTAGACTTTTCAATTTATAACAATCCCTGTGGGTTCAACCTCGTTACCACTATTCTATCTTTAGATTTGTACGCTTGCGAGTATATTAAATTTTCACAACAGTATGCATAGTTTCCCGAATGGTAGTTTCTTTCCAATTATTACTTAGACGGATATGGAGTACATCAACCCATAATGTTTTTCATGATTTTAGATTATCAATAATATGGGTGCAAATTATGTTAATCCACAATCAATATGAAATCCGTATTAAATCATGACTACTATAGAGTTCAAGTAGGTTAAATCATATTAGTAACTCGTGATGTTATTATTGTACAAGGTTTGAATATGAGTGCTCTATATAATGATTCCAACATAGAAATGACCATTGCTCTAAATACTTATGAATTGCCATCATCATATGATCAATCGACATAGTTTACAAATAATGAAGTTTTATTGGCATCAGACAAACTTGGCTGTCATTTCAACTCAGTAAATGCCCAAATGATTAGTTTTAGTGTTAGGAGAGACGACATGCGATGTGAAAAAAAGCCCAGAAAAGTCATAATTCATCGATGGTTTGTAATTTAAAAGAGCTTAGAGAAGCAAAATATTCTCAAAACCGTAGCAAAGTGTAAGAACCACTATCAACTACAAGTATTGGGTGGGCATCATTTCGAATAAATTATAATGAACCTATTAGTAACTATATCGTCAAAGAAATCACACTTGAGCACAGTCATCCATTAGCTTATGCCAACAGATTTTATCTCATTCATTCACATTGAAAAGTTAGTGATGTCGATCTTGCGCAGGCAAAGGCATTAAGGTATGTTGGTGTAAAGCCTTACCAATTTATAGATTACATGGCTGATCAGTTAGAGGTGTTACAAAACCTAAGGTTCACATGCAAATAAATACAAAACACGTTAGATACTTCCACTTGCGCTGAGTTTATAGATGATAACTCAGACACGACAATAACATACTTTGTTAAAAACGCTTTGAGTACACATTTGACGATGAAAATATGCTACAAAATATGTTTTGAACTAATTGTGTGGCATGTTTTGAATATCAGTGTCGATGATGTTTTGGCATTGGATGCAATGTAGAAGACTAACAAATATCAGAAACCCCTCGTTGCACTTATTGGAACAAACTGTCATCATAAAACTATGGTTTTCAATTTTGCTTTGCTCACAGATGAGACAGTGGACTTATACACATGGTGTTGGGAAAATATGCTCTTTTAAAGCATATTAATTTATTTTCTGATTAATAAATATTTGAGATATTTTAATTGCATAAATATATTGAAAAGGTCTGTTTAATCATATTATATGTATTTATGTGATCATCATATGGATTCACAGGAGACATAAATACAAGTTATCTTATGATTAAATAAATTAAGTTCGCAGTTGATAAATAGAGTTACGCCTGTTTATGTTTAGGCGTAGTAAATTCATTGAATGATTTGTCTTGATCATGTATGAATTTCTTGATGTAGTTGACTACATTGAAATTTGGATCACATATGAGATTTAATTAACCTTGAAATAACTGTCAGACTTATTAAATCTCATAGGCATTGATTTTACTGTAATCTTAATTTGAGTTAATTATGATTTCATGATTGTAATTGTTATTCCATTTGAATTATCAATGGGCATGACTTACATTTGTGGTCAAGATTATCCGGTATTTTGGTGGGAGCAATTATGAGTATTGGAGTTATAGATTAACAATATAGAATTTGTACGACACGTCTCTTGATGGGTTTTCGGTACTTGATCATAGAATTCTCTGGCCAGAGTGTGTCAACATATTTAATATGTTGAAAATGATCATTAGAGAAAACCAGTAAGTATTAAGGAATAAGACGTAATTAAATCGATTGGACAGTTGAGATATCGATTTAATTAACGATGTGGTACAAAGGATTGAGCAGTAAAGAAATCAATGTGGCTTGGGACAAATTATTATTCGAGCATACAATTATGGAGGTCAATTCCAATCTTATAGTGGAGTAGAGTTTGAATTAAATGATTAGACTTGTTTAATTACAGGCTTAATTATTGTAGCCACTATTGTATGTTCCCAAATGATCCCCAGGTTAGCTCATTTAATTGACTGCACCACTACTGGATTAATAAGCAAGATAACTAGCAATTTGGGTCAAAAACATAAATATATCTTTTAGTGGGAGGCTCCATGAATATATTTTTGTATAAAGGGGCCTTATGTTATTTTACAAGGTGGTCCCCTTATGGAAAAAGGAAAGTAATGTAATTTTCATAATTTTAGGAGCCTTAGGATTCCCACTATAAAAGAGATATATAAGGGCTTTATTCTATCCTAAATAGGAGAGGAAAAAGTCACTATAAATATATGTGAGAAAAAGGTTTTTTGACACACAACAATTTTAGAGAAAAAGATTTTTCTCTCTAATTTTGAGAAAAAACTTTTCTCGTGCTAGTTTGCTTTTAAGTAGTGATAAAGGCGCCCACACCTCAAGTGCAGATCAATCCTGAGTCATAACCTGGAAGATCGTTTGGCGACGGATCGTGATCTAACGAATGTGGTGGTGACGGATCGTGATCTGAGAGCCTAAATCACTTCAGCGGAAAAATCCAAATTGGATTTTCAAGGTACGATTTCTAGATTACAAATTCATATATATTTTATGAGATCGGTCCTAAAAGTTTTTTATTAAAAAACTGAATTTTCCCCAACACATGGTTGTTACAAACTTTCTTGTCCACCATTAGTAATCGAAGGCCCACATTCATGATTATTGATGGCGACATGGCAATGTTGAATGTAGTAAAAAATAGTGCTTAAGGGATGTATCCATCGTCTTTGTTGTTGGCATCTCAAGAGGAATCCATTGGCCAATTTGGAAAATGAAGACTTTATGAGAAAATTTAGTGACTTGGTATTGGCTTCTATGACACAAGATAAATTAAGAAATTGATGGTCAGCTGTAGTTGGTAAATTCACGCTTCAATAGAATGCACGGGCATAGAAAATGTGTTCGAAGCAGTGCAACTGGGTTGATGCTTATCTAAAACGAATATTCTTTGTTGGTATGGGAAGCATTCAATGATGTGAGAGTACGAATGCATATCTTAGATAGCTTGTGCAATATAAGTGAAAGTTATGTGAGTTTGTTCTATAAATCTATTGTGCTCTCTATAAATTTGTGCCATTGGAACAGTTGATAAGTTTAAACTGTGTGCAGTGCTTCTATCTTGAGAATGCGCTTACGTAGCTTAAAAAAGCATGCTACAAAAGTGCTCTTATTAAGGGTTTTTACAAAAGTTACAGAAGAAATACTGAAAGAAGGCAACAGTAATCGAGGTAGAAAATTAAAAAAATGATGATGCCCATTCACTAAATTTGGAACACTACGAATATGTTAGAATATGGTCCATTAATTTAAGGAAACTAATATAAAATGCTCTTATCAAATGATAGATTCCATTGGACTTTCGTGGACACATGTTCCATGTCTTGAAAGTGAAAAATTTTAAAAAATATAGTTCTTCATCGATGGATAAAAAGGGCCAAGGATCACAATACTTATTTTACTCTAGTACCACAAGTGACATCGAAGTTTTAGAGCTTGCTAGATTTAGTGCATTATTTGTTGTTTACAATAAAATGTGCTACAATGTAGCAAAAAATGTCTAAGTCTACAAGGAGGCATTGAATAGGATTAGTCGGTTAGCATCAACTTTTGAACAACTATCTTAATGATACAGGCTCCCAAATAAAATGGTATAGGCAAGACCCAAGCTCTGTAATCTAGCAATTGTAAATACTAGAAGTGCTATCTTAAAAGGTAAATGAATCAAAGCAAGTCTCTAAAAAGTGTTGAAAATGTCGTGAGTTGGGCATACAACAAAAGTATGTCCTATTACAGCAAATGACAGCATACAATTTACTTGTCCCAGGTACGTTGTCCTCTATTTTATGTTTATGGTAATAAGCTTTTGGAGATTATTGTTGCATATTGGCATAATTACAAATTACTTTTAATATATCATTTTTCAATGTCAGTGGTGATTGTTTAACTGCATTCGCTTTGTCAAGTTCCTAAAATTCTAGTGCTTTTATTGGTGTCAATCCTGCATTGTTTGCTTCTTCAAGTAACTAATTTTCTAATTCTTTTTATTGGTGGCCTCATTAAACAGTTTCTTAGTTATAGATTATCAAGTCTCGATATGTATAATCATTTTAGTCTGCAATGACCATATACTAACTTAAATAAGTATTTTCAATATGAAATGATTAGATATGAATGTATAACACCATTATGTACTGCCTCAATCAAGAATACATAACCATGTCATCAATTTTGATTTCCATCAAGTATCAATATGTAACCATCAGGATGATGAAAATGTATGTTAATTTTCTTCCTTTGACATCATTAATAGTATGATAACTATTCATTATACTTCACAAAAATGTCACTTTATTACCTCCCTTCATGACTTTCACAACTGATAACAAGCAATATGCAAATCGGCAAGAATCATTCTTATTATGGTTTCACATCTAAGCATATTCTCTCATGTTAACTTTCTTGCGTATCCTACCAATTTGTTGGCGAGATGGCATTTTCACTTGAGATCATATAGGGCCGCGAACTGAGCGTTGACTCGTTCCAGCAATTTATCTCAATTTTTCATCTAATCACGAATCATGGAGTTGAATGGCTAGCCTACCCTATGTATCTTCCAAAGTGCAATAGTTAATTTTTTTAAAAAAATTGCTTTTATACAATTAACAAGTTCATCAATTAAACAAGCTTAGCAAAGTCATAAAAGCCGATGACTTCTTCGAAATGAATTTTGGACTCTCCATAAAGTTTATCACATAAAACCCACAATTATATCCATGTATTTGCTTTAGAACTCCAACACCTCGATTGATTGGAAAGTTAAAAGAATTTCGTGTGTCCATATTGGCTAGCATATAGGGCTTCAGAATCGAATCTAAGGAATACAACTGTCAAAAATATCAAAATAGAGCTGATTATGGATATGAATATAACATAACATAACATAACATACAAGAGTAATAATATGAAATATATTGGTTAAAAACAATGAGTGACATATAATGCACAACACTTCACCGTGTTGCTTTTTATTACTACAGGGATTTAAAAGAGGATTTTATATCTCAAAACTTTATCTCTCAGATTCACAATAAATAGGAACCAATAAGATGATTCATCATTTATGAGAACACAAATATTTAATTAAAGTTAAGAATTTTATGGACCAATCACACCATTAAAAATTGTAATAAATAAGGGTTAAAAAAGTAACTTTTTTCACACCTATGCAACAATTGCATAAAAATTGTTCCAATTCTAGTTGCCCTTGTGAAACAATCCAAATATGTTCCAACTGTTAGAACTGATTACCATATGTAATGAAGACATAAACATGAGCAAATTATCAGTAAAAAAACTAAAACAAAATGCAAAAAGCATCAGAGATACTTACATAATATATAATTAGTAAATATTAGTTAATTGATGCATTTTTCTCAATCCCCTGCTCAATAAGGGCCATGTGATACACTTTCATAGAAATCACCTAAACGTGATCAGATTGATTAAGAGATATAACATAGGACAAATAAATATTGTAACATGAGTAAATTTTAAAACCTAATATCCCTCCATATAGATGTGTCTTGCGCAAAAGGCTCAATAAAGAATGTCGATTTACAAATTCACCATAGCTAGAGACAATGATTTCACCAAAGGCAATATGTAATAATTTTGAGTGATACTTCATAAAAACTAGCTACACATAAATTATTACATAATTCCACGCTCACTTTCCCTAAGCATCTCTGTTAAACGCATATTGAACAAGCTTCAATTGATCTATAGTAATTGGATTGTTAACTTAAAACAGATCAGATTTGTATTTGGATTTGCTTTCCGTGATACTTGACCATAGGGTGAAAGTTCATACTGGCCTAGCCTACAATTCCTAATTGGTCGTGTTGATAGTACACTGACACTAGTAAATGTTTAATGTTCTTGCCTAAGGTCAACTAGTTTGTCTGTATCCTACATAAAATAATTTATATGTAAATTCATTCATCAGTGAATTATCATGGAAATAAAATTTACAAAATAAGATTTAAAAGATTTACCGCATTGTGGAGATTATGTGGCGGAATCAGGACATAACTTGTGACACAGTGGTTAGGATATTTACGAATTCCACCTGCTGCATCACTTGTCCTAATCTAGGCCATCAGTTTATCGAGGTTTAGTATGTGATCAACAAAGTCCTCATCTCTAACCATAATTGTTTTTTTTTTAAATAAATGATTAGCTCAGCCTTTTGAAGGTCAGGGACGGCAGCGATGTATTAGATGGTGATAGATCACAAGGTTGTTTTAATTGTGCACCAACCGGGCACTTTGATGTTAATTCCTCTGTAGACTTCTCAACCATTTCCATTCTTACATTGAATGAATCTATTTTCTATTCAATTTTCTTTGATTGATTTTGTAAACAACCTTAAAGGTACCTCCATATTAATAGCACTCAGCTTAACATCTTTAAGGTGTTGATAATAAGGCAAATGACTTTGGGGTTGTATAAAATTTGCTTTACACATTGGAACCTAAAAAAATAAGATCAGCAATCATACAAATTGATAGTAAAACACATGCATTTGGCTCCTAAAATTCTATACATGTATGAACAAGATAAAGAATAATACAAACCTCACAACTTATGATGTCCCCAAATGTTTTTTTCCAATTTAAGAATCACAGATCTCTTCTTTCGTCCATACACTAATAAGGCATGCTATTTTGTCGATAACAAAAATAGCTGTGAAGTAGCTATCATACAAAATAGCTGTGAAGTAAAAAAACTATTCATAACAAAAATAATTATTATGTTAGATTATTTTTTGCACCAATATGTCACTATTAGGCAAAATTATTATGATGTTTAATATCTGTTAAATATGTTTCTAAGAACATAAGACAACCACTAACCGACTTCACTTAGTCTTCCTTACAGTTTATTATACGACCACAAAAAGTTGAAGCACCATATAGCCTAATTCGTTTTTTGATTGCTTGTACATCCTTCAGGACATAGAGGTACATCAGATTAATGTAAATGGCACTTATGAGACATAATATAGTTCCTAAAAGAAGCAAAGAAAAGAAGAACTTAAAAATCATCATAATAACTCTCACTACCTATCAGTATATCATTAACAGTGACTATTTCGATTCCTCTTTGACTGATTTAATACTTGGCATACAGCTTAGTTTCCCAGATGTCTACGAGTTAACAACTTCCTTCTTTGATCATCATTATAATAATGAAGTTATTGGGGTTTAGACAAAACTTTTTGTCATGTAAAACTATTAAAAGTCTCTTTGTGTCGCATTGTTGGACATGTATTTCACATAACTCTTGTCTCTGCCGACCACATCGTTAGTCTTGCGAGCTCTCAAAGCTAATTTCTATATTTGCAGCTTGTTGCTTAGATGACAATGTGGAAATAACTTTAGTGAATGCGCTAAAATGACAATAAGATGAAATAAATTGGTCATGCTTATCCTTATTCTTTTTCCTTCAACCATTTTTACAACACTGCTTTCACCAACATTTATAATTGGGTCCTCAGGCACCATCTCATATTGACACTTTACCTCTTTTGTTAACTTTTTCCATTTTTCAACAATTGTCAACCAACAAACCTTTTCGAGACCTTATTTCCTCACCTTATTTTCTTTATATTTATGGTACACAACATTTAATATTACATCAATAACATAAACAAAACTTATTATTAACATTACACACACATTTAAAGTTAGATAATTTATACATGCAAAAATTTTATCGATGCTCTTTGACCAGGTCCTTCACTTGCATAATCTGTAGCATCCATATTATAATCGGATTATATTACTCAAGTACTATAATAGAAAACACATAAATATATTGTTGGTTTAATCAATAACAACATAAAAAGCAAAATACAACAACGGTTACTTGGAAATGTTGAAAAATGATGAGGAAAGACAAGGGAATTGGCTAGTCGGCTGGAATATATCGGCTAACCACTTGGTTTCTTCCTTTTAAGCAGTTAGAGGCTTCCTTCTTCTAGTGCATAACCCAATTGGCTAACCGTTTCATTTAATTTTGCTAGCTGGTTCCCCTGTATTTCTTAATCTTCTTCCGTCATTTATTTATCTTCTGTCTTTAAAACTCCAAAGCCACACTTCTTTTTTACTACACCCACCATTTTCTTATGATTTTCTTGCCAATTTCATGCTTCCAAACCATTAATCATCTCTTCAATAACAATTTTCATCATTGAAGCATCATTTTTTGACTCAAAATCTATAAATCCCTAATTATTTCACATACCACAAGCCATTTAATATAACACATAAACCCCTAATTCTTTCCCATATCATTTTGAATAGTCACCACAAAAACTACAAGAATCGTCTTTACCTTGTTGTGTACTCAAAAATAAAAGAGAACGGCTCAAGATGACACCAACCAGTTGATGGATTCGGGTTGTTGTTCATTGTGTGGGACATGGCAACTTCAATTTTATGTGATTAGTAATCGAAGAGGCAAATCAGTATTTCAAAGAGAGACAATAAGAGATGTTAGAGATTTGGAAGAGGGAAAATGTAATGGATTTTTGCAGCCATTTAACAAGTAATCTGTTACTTTCTATTTTTAATTTACATTTAATATCAAACATTAGACTCATTTTACTTGAATCCAACAGCTACAAATGAAAGTTGGCACAATGCCGGGCATTAAGGCTTAACATTGTAACTTTAGCCTTAAGTTATTGATTGTTTAATTAAAAAAAAAGGTACACACATAAAGTTCTATATCTTAACTAGAAGAATTTTGTTTTCTTTAACACGGTTATTCGGATAAAAAGAAAAATTATTCGACTAGATTTACCTTTATTTGAGAGTATAAAAGTAATTTTTCTTTTTAGTAATCTAACATTGTAATGAAATTACCCATTGTTTCATATACAAATATTTCTCAACTATAGCAATTAATTACTTAAGTAAATATTATGATTTATTGTTAACAACCACCATATCATTATCTATCCATGATTTAACAGTAGGTTAATATAAGTATCGTGGATTCAGTGATCTTCACTCTTCATACTGTTGGACACCACAATTAAGATCGATTAGGCGGTGGTGGATCGCAAATAATGTCACACTCGCAAATGTGTTGGTTGCTAGATGATGGTTTGCAAAGACAATTATCTGGGCTTTTTGTTGCTCCATATTTATCGAAGAAGGCTTTAAGGCATACGAATTCTGCTTCCTTAGGATCCTTGGGACAAACGCCAGGAATTGTCATTTGTTTAGTGCAGAATTTTAGTTGTCCTTTTCTTGCAAATAAACATAAAAATCATTAAAATATGAGTATTCTAATATTAAAACCAATTTTCAAATAAATTTTTGGGATACTATACTTACCTTGAGAAAGATTTATAAGATATAGAAAAAGAGTGATGGAAAGAATGAGAACAATGAACTTTTTCATGATTTTAATTACTCTTTTTCTCTTCTCTCTTGTTTAACCAATGCTTAATATATATATATTCGTTCAATTATATCTCATATATAATGGAAAAACAAACTAAATTGAGGACAAATTTTATAACTTTCATAATTTAAAGACTTTTTTTTTTTGAAAAGGAAGAAAACTAACTTTCATACGAGTGTCACTAAAAATAGTTAGAAGTTAGAACCAGCATTGCCTTCTAAAAGTATTTTTTTAAGAAAAAATAGAGAACAATCTTAAAATCATTTGCTCCACAAAACCTTTTTCCTCAATTTCAATTCCAAAACTTATAAATTTATTTTATTTGTTAGAAACTTCGATTTTTTTATTAGACTATTTTTCGCAATTACATGCCTTTAAATGTCCAACTACTCCCATACCAAAAAGAAATAATACTAAAAAAAATTCACTAACTCTATTCTTATTCCATACAGCCGGCTAATCATTTTAACATTTCATGAACTATATTAATTTTTTTCTTATTTAGAGGCTAAGGAGTGGGCAATCATAGACTTTATTAATTAATAGAAAAAGGAAAAATGTTGATTGGGCCTATATTTTTGGCTTAATTACTATTTACTTCTCTCTCTTTTTAAAAACCCCTTGACAACCTTACCACGGCTACTTCATTCAATGTTTATTTTCCCTGTAATTTTATCTTGTTTATTTTCTTACTCATCTACTCTACACAATTAAATGAGTTTATGTGGATCAAATTTGATTTAATTATTAAATTGATCATGCTAATGTAAATCTAGTTAATAGTCATCTTAGGTTACTTGGATTTTGACTGTTTGATGTAATTATTAAATAGACCATGTTTGAGTAGCATTAAATTTTGATACAACATAAACACAATGCATTAAGCCATTTTGCCACCTCTATATAAACTATTAATATGCTATGTATTCCATGAACAATCATGCACTATTGCTCGTGTATCAAAGAAAAATACATTAGCATGAGAACATGTACAGTTAGGAAATTGCCTTTAATTTCCTTAAACATTAGGTCAAGGTTTTATTTAACTTAAAAATTTTTTAAAACAATCTTGGATAATTGAAACAAATTTATGGTCAATTTATTGCAACATGTTCAATTTTCAAGTGATAGGAACTAATTTCAAATTTTAGAATTTTAACCCTTTTTATAGCGTCTTTTACTGTTTTCTAGGTTCATCAATGATTTATTTAAGTGTAGTATTGATAAGTACCAAAGAAAACTACACAAATAAAATCCTCACTTAAAGTAGATTGTAATACCCTAAATCTGATATGTGCGGAGCACGTGGTAAAGGAGGTTACTTATGAATCATAATCCTTCGCAAAAGCCTCAAATAGAAATGCCTCAAATTTTATTCAAATAAATCCACCAGCCTAATACTAAGAATTTTCCTTTTTCTAAAGACATAAATATAACAAAGTCTCAAAAATTTCCAATTGCAAGTTTGGAAGACAAACGAACTTAAAGGAAACAAAAGTTCATTCTCCTCTTACTCAAATAACAATAGTAAATAAATTTCTAGCTCTAAAGATAAGTACATCTCTCAATAAGTTACTCAATCTACAAAAAGTAATGACGAGGGATGCACTACCAACTCAATAAGCAAAACCATTACTACTCACTAAGGTTATAAGGTATTAAAAATACTGCAAGCCCTTTCTTATCAGAACATATATTAAAGATCATAAATTTTACAAAATGCATTTTATAACAGAAGATATAAATTCATAATGGCTCAGAATATCAACAACATAATTTACCATGAAAACAAATCATATTTTATATATACACAATGAAAAAAAAAGGTTAACTCATGTCACATGGTATCACCTATATTCCCGATGCCCTAGCTAGAAACATAATCAGAACCAGAATATTATGTGCACAATCAAAATAGAAATCCAATGGTCGTGTTATTCACACACACCAGCAATAGGTCCAAACAATAAGACAAAGCATTTAAATTCATCTTTCATGAATAAAAAAACTGGCACATCGCACTTTGTACTACCTTGTGGCTTTAATGTACATTGTTAAAGAGGTTTATAATCCTCTTGATTAGTGTCTCACAATAACCGCATCCTCCTCATTCCACTTTAAAAGCTCATGAGGATTCGGTACAGTACTTGTTGAGTGATGTCCGTTCTATATTCAAGCAGCAAGACCAACTTCAGTCACAATTTGCAATATTTTAAGATCATGTTATTACTGAGCAATAGCGCCTCTTCAATCAACAATAGTAGCTTCTTGATGGTCAGTAGTCACTCTGTACTAACTAGTGACTCTTGTCTTTCATTTTATTTTTACTTGGTCGCCTGTTTTTATGCACAAACATTATAATATCATTTGATTCTTTTGTTCAAACATTGATTGGATAATATTTATGGATTCATGTCTTATTCTTATGCTTATTTCAAGTGCATTAATTATTTGTTATACATTGTTGGTTTTTTTGTTATCAATTGTGAAATTGTTTTTAATGGATTGGCGTAGGGGGAAGTAATTTTGATGATACATGAGCAGAAGATAGGTAACACGTATTTTGAAGTGTTTAAAGTGTCTTGGCCTATTTTAAAGTGCTATTGATATTTTATGATACACTCAAAAGAAGTTTACAAGTATTGTATGATTATATGCTTCATGTACTCCGTGAAATACTAACTATTCAACTTTAGAAGAGGATGAATTTCGATTTTAAAAACTTAAGCAAATGAAATCATATACAAATTCAAAACAATGTCTTAATAATAATAGCAACAATAAACAAAATTAAAGAGATAAGGGAAGAGAGAGGACAAACATGATATTTTTATTTGGCAATAGCAACTGCTTGCAGGTAAAATTAAGTGCCGATTGCTTTTATTTATAATAGTAACATGCCACATCAGCATAGTGGCCAGCCACCTCATTTTAGTGGCGATCTGGTAATTCTCTAAAAAGTCAATAATGGCTAGTTTACTTGTTTAAACTATAAAAACGCAAATCCAACTCATGTCAAATAACTTTTTCAATCTCTATTAGGCTAAAAATAAGTTCACACGGCCTACCTTGAGCTTTCATTATGCTTATTTACATATATTGAATCATCATTAAGTTGTCATTTGCTTACACATTCTTACAGAGTGTAATCTTTGTAATCTTCATTTAAATATTTAAATTGAGTTAGTGAAAGTGTATGAAACACTTGGGGAAAGGGGTGTGCGTGTTCATCTCTACTTGTAAAGGTTTGTTGACACCTTAGAAGTCAATTATAAAAATCTTGAAACCTTAGAAGACTTGGACAGTGGAATCCTCAAGTTCGGTTTGCTTTGTGGTGTGGACGTAGGCGTGTTTTTGCCAATCTATTTAAAAATTCATGTGTTTTCTTTCTTCTCTCTTATCTCTTTAAATTTATGTATTTTAAATTTATTATCATCAAATTTCATGAAACATTGATTTAAATTATTTTGTGGTTTTATTTCTATATTTTTTAAATACCCAATTTACCCACTATTGAGTTGCTTGGCTAGAATTTCAGTTAGGATGCAAAGCTCTTACCCAAATTTGTTTGAAAAAATCCTATATTATTAAATACTAAAAATTCTTGGCACAAATTTTTCCCATATTTATGTATTACACTAAGACTAAGTTAGATAAAAAAAAAAAAAAATCCTATCCATGTGTAATTGTTAGAGATAAGGGATACCATTATTTGAATTCACAAACAATCATGGTTTATATCTACAAACATAATATTTTTTATGAAACTTTTTCTTTTGGAAAGAAGAATTCTCTTTCTATCGTATTATAGGCACCAAGTGAAATTATTGTTAAATTTATTATTTGTTTTACCTTAAAAGCATGCGATAAATAACAATTTCAGAATTTCATAAAACTTATGTCTTTATTACTTATTTGAGCACACATTATTAGCCTTTTTTTGTAAAGTATATGACTTATGTGGTAGGCATATGATGTCAATACTTGAAGATATAAGTCAGAAGTGATTTATAAATAAAATATTGTTCACAACTATTTAATGAAATGAGCATTTCATTATGTAAGGTCGTAACTTTTCTACTTCTACTGTGAATGCTTTTATCTTGATTATTGAAGTGACGACCTCGAGTACCTATTAGTCTATCACAAACAGCTACTATTTCAATTCCTCTTTGATTGATTCTATACTTGGCACTCAGTTCCGTTTCCCATATATATATTAGTTAACTTCATCTTTAATCCCGATTATAATACAGAAGTTAGTGGGGTTTAAACAAAACTCTCTGCCGTGCAAAACTATAAAAAGTGTCTTTGTGCCACATTATTGGACAAGTGTTTCATAAAACTGGTCTTTACTGACCACATCGTCAGTTTTGCGAGCTTCTAAAGCTAATTTCTATAGTTGCAGCTTGTTGCTCAGGTGACAACGTGGAAATAACTTTAGTGAATGTGCTTATATGACAATAAGATGAAATAGATTGGTTATGCTTACCCTTATTCTTTTTTTTTTTCCATCCATATTTACAACATCTTTTTTCACCAAATCTACAATTGGGTCCTCAGACATCGTCCCAGATTGACGCTTCTCCTCTTTTGTTAATTTGTTTTCATTTTCCAACAATTGTCGCGCTATAAACCTTACCAGGATGTTGTTTCCTGAACATATTTGCTTCACGTTTACTATACACAACATTTAGTATTACGTCAATAATACAAACAAAACTAGTTGTTAACATTACACACATATTTGAAGTTAAATATTTTATACATACAAAACGTTTATCCATGCTCTTTGACTAGGCCCCGCACTTGTATCCTCTATAGCATCTATATTCTAACCGGATTATATTATTCAAATCCTATAATGGACAACGCATAAACTTAGTGTCAATTTAATTAATAACAACACAAAGAGCAAAATACAATAGCTACCTAGAAATGTTGAAAAATGATGAGGAAAGACATGGGAATTGGGTAGTCAGATTGAATATATGGGCTAACCACTTGGTTTTTTCCTTCTCAGTGATAAGCAACTAGCCTTTTCCAATGTAGAACCCAATCATCCAATTGCTTCCTCTAATTTGGCTAGCTGGTTCCCTTGTATTTCTTCATCTTCTTCATTCTTTTTTTCATTTTCTGTCTCTGAAATCCCAAACCCACACCTCTTTTTCACTACAAACACCATTTTCTTATGCTTTTCAATACAATTTCATGCTTCTAACCCTTAATCATCTTTTAACAACAATTTTCATCATCAAGCATCATTTTTCCACTCAAAATTTATAAATCTATAATTATTTCACATACCACAAGCGATTTAATATAATAGATAAATCCATAATTCTTTCATATATCATTTTCAATAGTCACCGTAAAAACCACAAGAATCATCCTTACCTTGACTTTAACTAAAAAATGAATGAGAATGACTCAAGATGACATCAATCAGTTGATGGATTTGACTTATTGTTCACTGTATGGGACATGGCAATTTCAATTTTTAGTGATTAGTAAACAATCCAAGAGACAAATCAGTATTTCGGAGGGAGATAGTAAGAGATGTGAGAGAGATGTTAGAGATTTGAAGGCTGGAGAATGTTATGGATTTTAGCAACCATTTAACAAGTAACTCATTATTTTCTATTTTTAATTCACATTTAATCTAAACCATTGGACTCATTTTACTTGAATCCAATGGCTACAAATAAAAATCGGCATAATGTCGAGCATTGAGGTCCGACACTATAAATTTAGCCTTAAGTAATTAGTGTTTAATGGGGGGGGAGGGGGGGGAAGGCCCACATATAAAGTTCTATATTTTAATTAGAAGTATTTGTTTTTTTAACATGGTTATTAGGATTAAAAGAAAAATTATTCGATCGAATTTATTTATATGCAATAGTATAAAAATAATTTTTCTTCATAGAAAACCAACATGTAATGAAATTACCCGTTGTTTCATATACAAATATTTCTCAACCATATAATTAATTACTTAAGTAAATATTATGATCTATCCATGATTTAACAGTAGGTTAATGTAAGTATCGTGGATGTAGTGATCTTCACGCTTCATACTATTGGACACCATAATTAAGTTCGTTTAGGTGGTGGTGGATCACAAATAATGTCACACTGGCAAATGTGTTGGTTGCCAATTGATGGTTTACAGAGACAATTATCTGGGCTCTTTGTTGCTCCATATTTATTGAAGAAGGCTTTAAGGCAAAAAAATTCTACTTCCTTAAGACCCTTGGGACAAACGCTAGGAATTGTCATGTGTTTAGTACATAATTTTAGTTGTCCTTTTCTTGCAAAGAAACATAAAAATCGTTAAAATGTGAGTATTCTCATATTAAAACCAATTTTAAAATAAATTTTTCGGATAGTATATTTACCTTGAGAAAGATTGATAAGACATAGAAAACGGGTGAAGCAAAGAATGAGAACAATGAACTTCTTCATGATTTTAATTACTCTATTTCTCTTTTCTCTTGTTGAAACAATGCTTAAGATATATATTCCTTCAATTATGTCTTATATATAATGGAAAAACAAATTAAAATTAAGGAGAAATTTTAATAACTTCCTTAATTAAAAGACATTTTTTTGGGAAAGAAGAGAACCAACTTTCATATAAGTGTCGCTAAAAATAGTTGGTAATAAAAGATAGTTAGAATTTAGAACCAGCATCGCCTTTTAAAAGTATTTTTTTCGAAAAAATAGGGAACGATCTTAAAATCATTTGCTCGACAAAACCTTTTCCCTCAGTTTCAATTCAAAAACTTATAAATTTGCTTTATTTGTTAGAAACTTCGATTTGTTTTATTATACTATTTTTTGTAATTACATGCCTTTAAATGTCCAACTATTCCCATTTAAAAAGAAATAATAATAAAAAATTCACTAACTTTATACTTATTACCATACAGCTGGCTAATCATTATAATATTTGATGAACTATATTTTTTTTTTCATTTAAAGGGTAAAAGGTGGGTGATCATAAACTATATTAAATAATCATTATTGATTGAATATTTTTATTAGAATAAGGAAAAATGTTGATTCGACCTATATTTTTGGCTTAATTACTATTTACTTCTCTCTCTTTCTAATAAACCCCTTGACAACCGTACCACCGCTACATCATTTAATGTTTTTTATTCCCCCTGCAATTTTATCTTGTTTATTTTCTTACTCATTTACTCTACACAATTAAATGAGTTCGGAGGATCAAATTTGATTTAATTATTAAATTGATCATGCTGATGTAAATCCAAGTAATAGTCATCTCAGGTTAACTAGGATTTTAATTGTTTGATGTAATTTCTAAATAGACTATGTTTGAGTAGGCTTGAATTTTGATAAGACATAAAGTACAATTCATTAACCCATTTTTCCACCTTTATATAAACTATTAATAGGTTGTGTATTCCACGAACAATCATGCACTATTTGCCTGTGTATCAAAGAAAAATACATTAGCTTGAGAAAACGCACAGTTAGGAAATCACTATTAATTTTCTTAAATCATAATCCTTCGTAAAAGCCTCAGCCATAAATGCGTCAAATTTTATTCAAACAAATCCACTAGCTTAATTGTAACGCCCAAAAAAAAAAAAAAAAAAAAGGAATTCCTTATGGAATTTGGGCTTTCACTAGGATTTATGGAGGCCTTTTTATTAGAAAAGGGTAGAAAAGGGTATTAAGTCATTATGAGGTTAATTATAAGTTAGTTTTTGCATAAAGGGCTATTTCTCCAAATCCCATTCCCTATAAATTCATCTTTTACTCCATCTTTTTCATAACCCTAAAAACCTATGATATTCTTGTTTCCTCTCTTATCAATTGATCATAATTTTTCTTCACTCAAACCATAGGATTCAATTCTTGTTTAGGAGAGAATCAAAGCAATCGGTATGTATACCATCTTCAATCCCTTCAAGATTTGTTTTAAATTATTCTATGTAAGGTTTATGTTGACATGATTTGAGATTTGTTTTAGATCTTGATGCATGATATAGGATGTGTTTGGGTTTTGTTTGGGGTTTTGATTAATTAGAAGTTTGATTGGCATAATAAGCATGTAGGATGATTCTGGACAGCATGATATCTTGATTTTTAAACTGATATTTTGTGAACGAATTTTTCTTAGAAATTTATATTCTGGAAAATAGACATATAGAACCTCCTTAATAAATTTTATTTCATCAAAGTTGATTTCGTTTTCAATTTAATATGTATTTTCGAATTAGAAACCACTGCACTGGAAAACTGTCGTTCCAGCAGTCCAATCGGGTTTACAGAATTATTTTCACTATCAAATGAGCTCAGAAAATTATGAAATTTTATACAGATGTTAATATACATGTTTAGTATCTCCAGTTTTAATTTCATAGTTTTCTGATAAGTATTGCATTTTATAAAATTCTCAGAACCTGTTCTGTTCGGTTAAGGTTATGAGAAAACAGTTTTGGAATTGTTGGGAAATAAATAGTTTTAAAAATGTTTTTGATCTCAGAGCCTCTTCAAAATTTTATATGAGATACTCATGGATGTCCAGAATAGTTTTGTAGAATATTATGTCATTCCGAGGTTTAGATTAAGAGTTAAAATTCTGAGATCAGACCTGTACAGGAATGAATTAGAAAGGCAGATTCATAGAGTGAGTTATTAATAGTTATGTTTTGATTTGTTAAGGTGCTGAAGGCTCTTAGGGACTTAGAGGTGTGTAGTTTAAGATCTTCTAATCAAGGTAAGTAACTTCATTCCTAGTATACTGGATAAGTATAAGTGTTTTGATATTGTTATAAGTATAAGTGTCTTTATACTATTTAGAAAATTAAAGGATTTTCATACCAAATCCAGTTTATGAAAACGTTTTCAAATCTGAATTCTTTTAACAAAATATTTTATAAATGCTTTTCAATATGTAAAATATTTAATGACATTACTACCTTTTATGATTTATCTATAAAGTAGTTGCAAGCCTAAATTATTTTTATGGACTTTTCTCAATCTGATACGAATGTTTTGTACTTATGTGAGATTTCAGTTATTGATGATTGTATGAAATTCTTAATGTTTTGGCTCATTGTCCATAGTTATTCTGATTCTGATCGTAATATACGATATGTTTGTCTGGACCAGTACTGGGTATAAGTTCTGAATGTGCACACAATATTTTGATTCTGTCTGGGCCGGGTCACCGGGACTATAGGTGACACTATGTGACATGAGCTTACGTTATGTTTTCTGTACATGTGAATATGATTTGCCTTAATAAGTAACTATGTTTTTGACATTCTGAATTCTTATGGATTTACGTTATCTAATTGAAATATGTTATTTCATCATGGAATATAGTTTTTATGAAACTTATGGATTTATGAAATATATTTTGCTCAAAGAAGGTTTGCAATATATTTTGGGTATCGATAGGCCTAGTGTGTTAGGAATGGTTTTACTTACCGAGTTGACGGCTCACCCCTCGTCATTACTTTTTGCAGATTAAGTTCCTTTGAGAGGTATGCTTAGCCCTGGTGTTAGGGATTTTCATTTTTGTTCGCCGTTCGAATAAGAAGAAGAATAGACTCATGTTGCTTTTTAGTTTATTTCGATCTTGAACTTGTAATTTGGGTTTTGAGACTTTGTTGTTTTTATTTTATATTTCTGGAGAGATTATATTTTTTTGTGTTGGATGTATGAACTTGTGGATTATTCTTATAAGAACTTGAGGTATACCAGTTTGGTATTTGTGAGTAGAGATTATGTTTTCCGAGTAACCTCCTTCTCTCACGTGCTCTGCACGTGTTAGATTTGGGGTGTTACATTAATGCAACGCATTTTACTTTTTCCAAAGCGATAAATGTAACAAAGTCTCAAAACTCTTTAATTTCAAGTTTGGAAGAAAAACAAACTTAAAGGAAACAAAAGTTCATTCTCCTCTTACTCAACTAACAAAAGTAAATAATTTTCTAGCTCTAAAGATAAGCACACTCTCAACAAGTTACTCAATTTGAAAAAAGTAATGATGAGGGGTGAGCTATCAACTCGGTAAGTAAAACCATTACTACCCACTATAGTTGTCAGGTACTAAATGTATTGCAAGCCATTTTTTTATGAAAACATATATTAAAAATCATAAACTTTACAAATGCATTTTATAACAGAAAAATATAAATTCATAATTGTTTCAAATATCGAAAGCACAATTAATCATAAAAACAAATCGCATATCATATATGCACAATAAAAAAGGTTAGCTCATGTCACATAATGTCACTTATACTCCTAATGGCCTGGCTAAAATCAAAATCAGAATCAAACTATTGTGCGTACAATCAAAATAGAAATCCAATAGTGATGTTACACACACACACACACACACACACACACATATGCATGTATATGTCTATATGTGTATATATATACACACACACACACATATAATTATGAACAAGATCAGAATAGTTGCAGACAATGAGGCAAAGTAATTAAATTCATATTTAATATATATAAAGCCCTGCGCATTACATTTTGTACTATGTGTGGTACTTGGTAGCTTTAACGTATGTTATTAAAAAAGGTCATAATCCTCCTCATCAGTGTCTCACAACGACCATATTGTTTTTATCCCACTTCAAAAGCTCTTCCTCATCCCACTTTAAAAGCTGATGAGGATTCGAGACAATAGTTGTTAAGTGAAATTTGTTCCATATTCAAGTAACAGAACCAACTTTGATCACATTTTGCAATATTTCAGGATCATATTACTATTCAGCAGCAACATATCTTCAATAGTAGCTTCTTGATGATCAACAGTGACTTTTTTACTACTCTTAGGATTCTACCACCATTTTGATCATCCCAGCCTCTAACAAGTGATTTTTATCCTTTGTTTTATTTTTATTTGGTTCCCTATTTTTATGCACCAATATTATCACATGCATTTGATACTTTTGTTTTAACTTTGATTGGATAATATTTATGGATTCTTGTTTTATACTTATGCTTGTTTTGGGTGCATTAAGTATTTTTTATACATTGTTGTTTTGTTTTGATAGTAATCATGTCTTTTGAAGTGTTTGAAGTGTCTTGGCCTATTTTGAAGTGCTATTGATATTTTATGACATACTTAAAGGATGTTTACAAATATTGTAGAATTGTATTCTTCCTGTGCTCAGGAGGAGTCTATATATTTGTTATAATCATGTATGTCACATACTTGGGAGGGTTAGAAATGTCAAAATACATGAGGTGTTTGTCATCATAAAAAAGGAAGAGATTGTTATCCTAAATGGCTATATTAAATTTAATTTTGATAAACATGTGTCAAGAGTAAAATGATAAATTTATAATTCATAGTCTCACTATTTCTTTAAGGGAAAAAATCATTCAAGCAATCATCAAGGCCCAGACGGTCAATGGATATTGGCATTCAAGGACGAACATTAAGGGTACTAGCTGAGGTGAACTCTATTGATATTTTTCTTATAAAGCAAGTATGATTAAATATATGCACGAGTTTGTATTTAAAAGCTCAAGATAAGTTTTAAATAAATCATCATTTTTCATAAAGAAAAATATTTTATACTTATAAGAAAATTGACTTTTGAAAATAGTTATTTTTCAAATTTATGAATTAAATTAAAAAAGTTTGAGAACTTTAAAATAAAAAATTATTGTTTTAAATTTTAGAAATATACCTATTTATAAAGGTTTAGAAACTTTTAGGCCATAATATAATTCCAAAAAGTTTTTAGGAAAATTATAAATTCCAAAATAATAGCAACTAAACTCTCCCATATAGCAGCTAACCGCCTTAAGTCTATAAACTCAGCGACTAGCTGGCAAAATTAAGTGGCAATCCATATGGGCAAAATAGGTAGTAGTGATCCAACAATTCTCTAGGAAGTCAATAATGGTTAGTTTGCTTGTTTAAACTATAAAAATACAATTCAAACTCAAATCAAATAACGTTTTTCAATCTCTATCAGGCTAAAATCAATTCCTACACTAACCTTGAGATTTCATTTTTTTTATTTACATATATTGAATCACTATTGAGTTATCATTTACTTATACACTCTTACAGAGTGTAATCTTTGCAATCTTCATTTAAATATTAAAATTAAGTTAGTGAAAGCGTGTGAAACACTTGGGGAAAGGGGTATGTACATTCATCTCTACTTTTAAAAGTTTGTTGACACTTTAGAAGTCAATTGTAAAATTCTTAAAGCTTTGAAAGGCTTAGAGAGTAGAATCCTCAAGCTCGATTTGTTTGGAGGCGTGGATGTTGGTGAGTTTTAACAAACCATGTAAAACTTCATGTGTTTGCTTTCCTCTTCTTTATCTCTTTAAATTCATGTATTTTTAAATTTATTGTCGTCGAATTTCTTGAGGTATTGATTTAAATTGTTTTGTGATTTTATTTGCATATTTTTTAAATATCTAATTCACTCTATCTTCGGTTGTTTAGCTAGAATTTCAATTAGGATGCAAAGCTCTTAACAATGTTTGTTTGAAAGCAAATCCTATATTATTGGAGACCTAGAATTCTTGGCTCCAAATGTTTCCTATATTTATGGATTACACTAAGACTAAGTTTGATTAAAATAAAAAATACCAACAAAGTGTTGCCTCCACTGGCAATGGAGTCCCCTTAAGTGGCTTGACTGGGTTTGCTCCCCAGTTCGAGTCGCAGGGAAGTCGCCTTTGTTGGGAGAACCTGTGCCTCCCGGTTCGAGCGGGGACTTCTAGTCTGGGTTGTGGTACGGGCTTAAAGGTGCCTCCCATAGTTGGGGCCCTTCCCAGGATACCTCGTGGCTAAAATAAAAAAAAAATAAAAAATAAAAAATATCTTATCCCTGTGTATTTATTAGAGATAGTCCACTACGTAAGGAATATCTTTATTTGAATCCAAAAACAAACATGGTATATATCTACAAACACATTATTTTTTATCAAACTATTTTTTTCCTTTGTAAAGAAGAATTCTTTTCTATCGTATTATAAGAACCAAGAGAAATTATTGCTAGATTTATTATGTTTTTGCCCTAAAAGCGTGTGATAAATAACAATTTTAGAATTTCATAAAATTTATGTCTTTATTACTTATTTGAGCATACATTATTAGCCTTTATTTTAAAGTATATGACTTATGAATTAGACATATGATGTCAATAATTGAAGATACGAATCAAAGGTTATTTATAAATAAAATATTGTTTACAACTATTTAATAAAATGGGCATTTCATTTTGTAAGGTTGTGACTTTTCTACTTGTACTATGAGTAGTTTTATCTTGATTAGTGAAGTGGAGATCTCGGGTAGAGTAGTTAATATATATACATGATGCGTATATTAAACTAGACTGTAGTGAATTATAATCTACTTTGAGTTCTCAAATATCATTGATCATAATTTACATATACTATAAGTTCTATGAGAGCAAGTTTATTTTGCTAGTTTTACCTGTCAATAACATTTTGCTTGCCAACAATGATATAGATTTATTACATGAAACCAAAAGATTTCTAACTAAAAATTTTAAGATGAAAAATCCTGATAACGCCTCTTTTGCTTTAGGTATATAGACATGCCAAGATCTTTTCTAAAGTTTTCTGGGTCTATCACAAAAGGCTTATTGAAAAATGATTTTCAAGAGATATGACATGCAAGATTGCAAACTATCCTTGTGGCTAAAGGAGACAAGTTTAGCTTAATCAATGCCCTAAAACTTTTTTTAAGGATAAGAGAATGTAGAAAATTCCTTATATATCAGTGACAGGAAGTTTGATATATGCTCAGGTTTGTATGCCACCAGATTTTGCACATGTTACATAAATGTTGGGCAAATACTTATGTAATCTAGGTGTAGACCACACTGGAAAGCAGCCAAATGGGTCTAACGGTACTTTAAGAGAACAAAAGACTACATGCTCACATATTGAAGGTTAGATCAACTTGAGATCGTTAGATATACAGACTCTAATTTTTTATATGCCAAGATGGCATTAAGTCCACGGCGGCTACATGTATCTACTAGCTGAGGCTACTATCTTCTATAAGAGTGCTAAACAATCTCTGGTAGCCTTTTTTATGATGGCAACACAGTTCAAAACATGTTATTAGGCATCTAATTATAGAATATGGCAGCAAAGTTTTGTCACGGGACTTTGCATAGTAGATGGAATTGATTAACCACTCAAGTAATTTTATGACAATAAGTCAGCGGTGCTATATTCTAATAATAATAGAAGCTCGACAAAGTCAAAATATATAGACATCAAGTTCCTTGTTAGTAAAGAAAGAGTTAAGAATATCCAATTGTTTATAGAGCACATCGACGTAAACTCCATGGTTATAGATCTTTTTACTAAGAAATTACCACCCAAAATGTTTCATTATACACTGCTCCCATGAATGTCATGCCACTAGTGAATATTCACTTTTAGTAAGAGTTCGTGATTTTAGATGCTCTTATAACGTATTTATTTTTTTAGTTATTTTAGTTTACGAATATTTGAGGTTATTTTTTTATAGAAATATAGTTTTGATTTATATACACTTTGATTTTAGTATAGTTTTACCTCTCTAACGTTTAAGGTGGACCAATTGGAAATACGCATTTTACTGATGAGAACCATGTTAATAAAGCTTCACAAGATCTATTGAGTATCCATGAAGGTGTAGTGATAAGGGCAAGAGCCAAGAGAATGAAGTAAGTATTAAATGGATTAATGGAGCACTTATTAAATTCATACCTTGTTCAAGACACCAATCTGCCCAAAATTGGTATCTAAGAGTCAATACTTTATTAATATTATTCAACCTTCTAAATTTGATTTAGAGTGACTTATATGAAGAACAAACAAGACCTTATAAAGGTATGAATTTCCTAATTTGTTTTAGAAATAAGATCTTTTATTTCCTTTCTATTTTAAGAAAGACAATATATTTTTCCATTTTTACTTCAAGATAAACAAATCTTTTATTTCTTTTTTACTTTAGGTTACGTTTAGCAATAGGGTAACCATGGCAGTTATGTAGACATTTATTTCATGATGGTTATACCATTAGATAATCTATTATACTTAATGGCTTGCACTTCTATCCCCAATAAAAGTGCATGATGCTCAAGTGGGGCTACAAAAAGTGAGTGACTTGAAAAAAAAAAAAAGAGTGAGAGTTTAAAATCAAGAGGGACTGAAACTAAAAGAGAACAAGGGAAAGTGAAAAACGGATGGAAATTTCAGTTAATGAGAAAAGAAAAGTGGGAAATTAAGAAAAATTTTATGCAAATGAAAGGGATATTACATAGCTTTAATTTTATAACAACCTGTGATTGTACTTTTGTATAAAGAGGCTTGTTTAGGTATAATGAACTTAATCCTTCTTTGTCTACTCCTGTTTCTCTTTTACAAGTATTTAAAGATGTATTTCTCGAGGAAGTACCTAATGGTATATCATAAATCTTTACTTTAGGTTACGTTTACTTTAGGTTATTTTATTTCTTTAAGTATAATAGATTATCTAATGGTATAACCATCATGAAATAAACAAATCTTTTATTTCTTTTTTACTTTAGGTTACGTTTAGCAATAGGGTAACCATGGCAGTTATGTTGACATTTATTTCATGATGGTTATACCATTAGATAATCTATTATACTTAATGGCTTGTATTTCTATCCCCAATACAAGTGCATGATGATCAAGTGGGGCTACAAAAAGCGAGTGACTTGAAAACTAAAAAAAAAAAAAAGTGAGCGTTTAAAACCAAGAGGGGCTGAAACTAAAAAGAGAAAAAGGGAAAGAGAAAAATGGAAGGAAATTTCAGTTAATGAGAAAAGAAAAGTGGGAAATTAAGAAATTTTTTATTCAAATGAAAGTGATATTAGATAGCTTTAATTTTATAACAACTTGTGATTGTACTTTTGTGTAAAGAGGCTTGTTTAAGTATAATGAACTTAACCCTTCTTTGTCTACTCCTATTTTACAAGTATTTCAAGATGTATTTCTCGAGGAAGTACCTAATGGTTTATCACAAATAAAAGGAATTGTGTTGTTCCAGTATTGCTTGTTCCTAAAAATGATAGGCCATGGAGGATATGTTTATTGCTGCGCTATCAACAATACCGCTGCAAAGTAAGGATATCCAATTCCTAGATTAGATGACATGCTTGATGAATTATATGGTTATTGTGTTTTTTTTCTTTTCCCAAATTTGTTCTTAATAGAAGATATCATCAAATTAGAATAAGAGAATGTGAAGAATGGAAAGCTACACTTAAAACAAAATATGGCTTATGTAAGTGGCTAGCTATGCTGTTTGGATTAAACAATGCACCTATTACTTTCATGAGATTAATGAATCTTGCTTTATGTGCTATATTACAATAGAACTTGAAAACATTGGAAGAATATTTGCCACATGCAGAATTTGCATATAATAAAAGTGTACGTTCACCAACTAAGTTATCTTTGTAAGGTTCACTTCAGCTAAGATCACATTATATGATTTCATTCTACACTTCGATACATTGATCCATGTTATTTAGTCTTATTTGCATAATAAGCATTGATGGCTCGAGTTACGACAGTTTTAATAAAGGCTGTTTTGATCCTACATTGATATGATTAATGGATCGAACTAGTTATAAATACATTCTGGCAATGGTAGTAAGATTAGGCTCATACAGTTATTTTTATAGAGTATGATTATAAGGTTATCTATATAGTCTAAGTGGGAGATTACTGGATCGTTAATTCAATTTTGGGCTTATATTTGAATAATTATGTATTGCAAACTATCATATATGGTTAAGTCTAATTAAAAGTGATTTTTTAAGGTTTTCAGTAATTTGCACTTTAATATATCTGATTGGATGTGGGCCTTCAATATAAATAGACTTAAGGGTAATTTCTATTTCTATGATGGGCTGAAATTAGGAATACCTAAAGATAAAAAGAAAGTTATCTGTACAAGTAGCTATGGTCTGTTTGTCACATGTAACAATCTATTCTTTCTAATATCTCATCATCAAAGATAGGGCACAGAGAAAGTTAAAAAATTCTCGAAGATAACGTGTTGATTTAGAAGACAAACCACACGGCTGTAGAGAGTAATTAAACGGTATGGATTAAAGAAATTTTTGCATATTCATTTATTGATAGAATTTAGGTGATAGATTTCACCAAAGGGTTATTTTCTAACAATAAATACATAATTGATTCTGAATATCAAAAGCATAATTAATTATGAAAATAAATCGCATAATATATACAAACAAAAAAAACAAAAGATTAGCTCATGTTACATAGTGTGACCTATGTTCTGGTAACCCAGCTAGAAATAAAATAAAAACAGAGTAACATGTACACAATCAAAACAAAAACCTAGTATTGGTCTAAAACATGTATATACCATGAAATGTGATCAAAATCAAAATCAAAATAACTACAAATAATGAGCCAAAATATTTAAATTTATCGTTCATATGTATAATAACCCCCATGTGGTTTTTTGTACAATAAATGGTACTTTATGGCACTCTACCCCACCAAAAGTGGCCTCGCATGGCTTCAAGATGCTGCCACCACACAAATTGTCATAAATAATCTTAATCGTATATGTTAACAAAATATTCATATCAGATTCATAAAAATTTGTAACAATGAATCAGGCTAGCGACATGAATTCCATTGTAACATTTTTTTGACAATTTCATAAAAATAATCATTTAGCAAAGAAAAATTATGCATATGCAAAGCCATTTAGAATATTTTTTAAAACAATAAAAGTGACATAATTTTTAGACTTAAAAACATTTACATAAACTAATTTTTTTATGAGAATCAATTAATTTTTAAAGAACTATTAAAACACATATACTTAAAATAATATAAAAATAACTATGTGTATTGAGTACGCTAGGAATGAAGCCACTTACTATGACAAAAGTAATGATTTGAACAAATATTTAAGCCTCCAATAGCCTGAAATACCTTAAACAAACGCAATATATAACTATTAACAATTTATTCTAACATCCTAATTTTCCAACTCATACTCGTGTAAGTTAGATTCTTTGAATTTTTACCCTTAATCAGCTAATCAGAATTAAATAATATCATATATATAGACTATCCTAGATATCAGTGGGTATCTTTCATAAAATTTTCACGGTGATCTAGTATCAAGAACATTTTCAAAACTATTTGTTTCTTAATAAGTTCAAAGCTATCTTATAATGCCTTAAGTAAACAATATTGGTTTCGAGATTTTTATAAAAGGCGCTACCAACCTAGAATTCATCATTTGGGAAAAAATAATGGATTCCTTACCACTTGATTATGAGGTATGATGGCTAAATGTGTGCTAAGCATGATCATCAGCGTTTAAACTGCTCGCGAGTTCTGGCTTACCATCTAGGAAAGCATGTTGTCCATAACTAAAGAACAAGTGTCCATGCTGAAAGATAACTTATATTCATTGAAGAAAGGTTTTTTAAAACTTGAAGGCATCCTTAAAAAATTCAAAAGCACAGTGCCATCAACAAGCCAATATTGGTGGATGATAAAATCTTTTAACCCCCTCCTGCTCTAGGCCCAAATTATGATGACTTCAAAGTGACTATTCTCACTGAGCCACCATACCCAACTTGAAAGCAATTTATGTTAGCTCTTAAAATCATGAGCAAACAGTAACTGCTCTAAGAAAAGACATGTTGCTTAACGAAAATCAACCAGGAGGACATCACAGATAAAATCAACCAGGAGGACAGGGTGGATATGACGAAGGTTCTTCTAATATTGATGGAAAGAGAAATAAAAATTAGCACTACAATCAAAAGCTAAACTACATCATTGCCCTCAAAAGCCAAATAATACTAAAGCCAAAAAAAAAAAAGAAAAAAGATAACAACCAAGATGAGAAAATTATGTGCTAAATATGCAGTAAGCCGATTCACTCCACTACAATTTGCCATAATAGGTATGAATGCTATTCTCATAATAAAGACGTGTCTTAAGCTCTTGTTGCTCTCAATATTAATGATCCAAACGATTAGAATTTTTATGCTGACTTAAGGGCCTCTTCTCAAGTGACAAATGATCCAGGAGAACTCGCTAAAATCTCAACTTATAATGTAATGACCAAATTTTTATAAGAAACAACCAATGCTTACAAATTTCTCATATTGGCAAATATCTCCTTAAACACAGCTAGAAGAACTTTAAAAGCGAAGAATATTTTAGTTGTCTCTGTAATAAAGGATGTAGTTTCAATAGAAAAACTAGCTGATGATTATGAAAGTATAATTGAATTTGACTCACTTGGTTGGATTAAAATATATAGTTTTTGTGTATCATGCCAATTACACAAAAATTGTAACTCTCATTTAAAAAATCTAATAATATCTCTATGCTTCTTTTCAAAAGATCCATTGCAATTTGTGGAACCTACCCTATTAATTCTAGTTAAAATCACTGTGATTGTGTTTTATTTATGGATGATCACTCGAGATTCTCATGGCTATTTTCTTTTGAAAAGGAAATTTGACCTTTTTGAATATTTTTTCAATTTTTAGTGATAGCTTGAAAACTAATTTGAAAGGGATATAAAAATTCTCTAGAGTGATGATGGAGTTGAGTGCAGCTCTACAATCTTTCAAAATCATATACACCAATGTGGCATCATCTGACAAATTTTACATCCTTATAGTCTTGAGCAAAACAAGGTCGGGCAACAAAAGCACTGTGGTGATATTTCATGCAACCTTATCGATAAGATTATATGTTGATAGCATCAAAACTACCATATACCTAATAAACCAAATGCCATTAACCAGTTAGAATTCTTGGTTGCAAGTGTTTTCTAATTTACGAGATAATAGCAAGACAAATTTTGATTAAAAAAAAAAGAATCTTATTCATGTGTACTTATTGGACATAGTCCCTTACACAAGGGATATTGTTTTCTAAATCCACAAACAAACATGGTTTATATCTATAGACGCATTCATTTTAATGAAATTATTTTTCCTTTTGCAAACAAGAATTCTCTTTCTACTATGTTATAGGAATCAAGCGAAATTACTGTTAGACTTATTGTAATTTTGTGCCCTAAAAGATGAGATAAATAAAAATTTCACAATTTCATAAATTTTATATATTCATTATTTATTTACGAATACATTATTAGCCTTTATTTATAAACTATTTGATTTATGTATTGGGAATATGATATCAATTCCTAGAGATATAAATCACATGTTTTTTATAAATAAAAGATTGTTCACAACTATTAAAGAAATGGGCATTTGGTTATGAAGGTTGTAACTTTCTACAATCTATTACGAGCAATTTTATCTTAATCACTAAAGTAGAGGCTTTAAGTAGAATAATTAATATGTATATCTGATATGCATATTGAACAAGACTATAGTAAATCATAATCTAGTTTAACAAATGTTATTGATCATAATTCACATAAGCTTTAATAAGCTTAATCAACCTTAATCGTGAGTGGATAATTAACCTGCACTCAGGTATTATATCTTTTAAGTTACCATGGAGTGAGATCCATATAAACGGTCAAAACCTTGGTTGCTTGGAGATATCATTTCAAGGATCGTGCGAATATATGCTTACAAGTTAGAATATATGCGGCCACAATTTATTCAATAAATTGTTTATTCAAGAACAATATTGATTTTTCGCAAACATAGATATATTAGAAATTATCATTAGAACAAACAGTCACTTAGAAGCAAATGTGTAATTATAGAGGCAAGTCATTCATCTTTACCCTGGCTTTAATTATAAGCATCAGATAGAGATCTATTAAATGGTTATTATTGGTCTACGACCGAGCTAATAATTAATTACAAGGAATTTTAATTAATTAGGCTTTTATCTAATTATATGGGTTACTAGAGTGCAACTTTGTGCTTTTAGTGAATAGCTTAGGGTTAACTCAGTAGATTGGTGTGTCAAAAGATGATTAGGCCTTGACTATTAACTTAGAGAAAAATCCCATGGGTTTGCAGTTCTTTTGCTAGCTTAATTTTCAATCAAACTCTGCCTTCAATTAGTGCCTATATAAATGAGAGGAAATTAAAATATCAATATGAGATTACGTATAGATATTCTTAAAAAATGAGAATATAGTCATGGGGTTTCCATCTTCTACACAGTAATTATGGTTCTTTACATGCCCACACTTATAAGGGGATGATTGAGGATAATACAGAATATTACAACCATATTCTGCATATCTCAACAATGGTAGAAGAAAGATTGCAATCGTCTTCTTCAAATCTTCAACAGGAAATGAAGTTATTTATTTTACCCTATACATGTATTGAGAAGCTGTTAGTTTTGATTCTGATATTCGTTAGCTGATGTGGCAAGCTGAGTTGGTGTTGTAGGCCCGTTGTTAGTTGGAAGCCGTTAAACTAGTGGCTCATTCCAGAAACAGGGGCTTGCATATGTAAGGGTTGGTTTGCAGTAAAGTTAGCGTGATTTTTTTGTGAGCATTAGAGTAAGAGATAGTAAATTCTATAAACCAGAGGTTTAATTTCTGCACTCCATAGATTCTTTGTGTAATCTTCTTCATTAATAAAGCTTTAAGCCTCCTGCTGATTCAGCCGTGGATGTAGGTACATTGGTACCGAACCATGTAATTGCTTTTGTGTTCTTCTTCTTACTTTCTTTCTTAATTCTTGATAAATCTTGTTAGGTTTATTAAATTCTATTTGTTTGTTCATGATTGCTCTTAAATAATTCAGATTGGTTAATTGATCTAAGTTTATTGTGGGTTGCTAATTTCATTAACAAACTGGTATCAGAGCTTGTTTCTTGGCGGCTGTTCTTGATCTGAAATGGCTAGTACCAGATTTGATCTCGAGAAGTTTAAAGGTGATAATGACTTTTACCTTTGGAGTCTTAAGATGCGAGCAGTCCTTATTCAATAAAGGTTTGATAGTGCTCTTGATGATGAAGATGAAGATCCAAAGGCTAAGAAAGAACTATCAGAGGGTTCCTCAAGAACAGAAGGAGATCAGAAAGCCATTAATAATAAAGCACACAACACCATTACCTTGCATTTCTCTAATAAAGTGCTGAGAGAGGTTGCAAAAGAAAGGACTGCATCAGGATTATGGTCAAAGCTTGAAGAATTATATCTGAAGAAGTCATTAGCCAAAAGATTATATATGAAAAGGAGGCTATATACTTTAACCATGAAAGAGGGAGTGCCCATAAAAGATCTTCTCGATGAATTCAGTAAGCTGATCTTGGATCTTGAAAATGTGAACATCGACTTGGAAGATGAAGATAGGGCACTAATTTTGCTAAGTTCCCTGCCTGATTCATTTGAGCATTTTGTGGAATACCTTCTTTATAAAAGGCAGACCCTCACCCTGAAAGATGTCAAGAGTGGTTTGTAGTCCAAAGATTTAAAGAAGAGATCAAATGGCAAGGAATTGATCTACAGTGAAGGATTGTCTGTCAACTCAAAACCAGAGAAAAAGAATAACAAAGAAAAGTATAATGCAAGTTAGAGAAGAAGAAAAAGAAGAGGAAGTGCTCCTTTTATTAGAAAAAATGACATCAAAGAAAAGATTGCTTTGAGAAGAAGAAACTTGACTTCAAAAGGAATCAAATGGAAATGTTGCTATTGTATCAGAGGATGAAGAAGACTCAGAGGGTACTGATGTGTTGGTAGCTGTAGAGAAACACCCAATTGGTGAGTGGATTCTTAACTCTGGATGCTCTATCCATATGTGTCCTAATAAGCATTTCTTTAAGACATTCAAGGATTTTGAAGGTGGTAAAGTGTTGCCTGGAAATGATTTAGCTTGTAAAGTTGCTGGGATTAGGACCATTGACATTAAAATGTTTGATGGTATAATCAAAAACTTAAAACAAGTTAGATATGTACCAGAACTTAAGAGAAACCTTATATCACTAGGTAGGTTTGATCAACTTAGCTGTAGCATTAAGGCAGAAAATAAAGAGATTCAAGTGATACAAAATGGTAATGCTATCATAAAAAGAGTCAGAAGGAATAATCTTTATGCTCTAATAGGATCTTCTCTTTTGCCTGGAATTACAGCTACTATAAGTAGTGATAAAACCAAGCTATGGCACATGATGTTAGCTCTCATGAATGAAAAACAGTTAAAAGAATTAGAGAAACAAGGCTTGTTTGGTGGTGACCACATATCGTCATTAGAATTCTATGAAAAATGTATTTTGATAAAGCAACAAGACAGAAATTCAATACTGGAAGACAAGAAACAAACCAAACCCTGGACTACATTTATTCGGACCTGTGGGGACCATCACAAGTTCCCTCTCATGGTGGAGCTAGGTATTTCCTAACCTTCATTGATGACTACTCAAGAAAGGTTTGGGTCTATGTGTTAAGACAGAAGAGTGAGGCCTTAGATAGGTTTAAAGATTGGTCAACACTTGTGGAAAATCAGACTGGAAAGAAGATTAAAAGGCTAAGGACAGACATTGGTTTAGAGTATTGTAGCAATGAGTTTGATTAATTTTACAAGAACAAGAGCATAGCAAGGCATAAAATAGTAAGACACACCCTACAACAAAATGGGCTTGTCGAGAAGATGAATAGAACTTTGCTTGAGAAAGTCAGGTGTTTGCTGTTCAGTGCAAACCTACCTAAATCTTTTTGGGCTTGTCGAGAAGATGAATAGAACAGCAGCTTATTTAGTGAATAGAAGCCCCTCATCAGCCTTAAGCTTTAAAACTCCGCAAGAAGTCTAGTCTTGAAAACTATCAGATCTTAGTAACCTCAAAATTTTTAGATGCACTGCATATACTCATGTTAGTCATGGCAAGTTAGAATCAAGAGCAGTAAAAAGGGTAAAGGACCTATGAGTTAGCCTCACTAAAAAAAGTGTTAGCTCTTTATAACAAAGTGGCTTGCTGCAATGGAAGAAGAGTTAGCCTCACTAAAAAAAAAAAAACACTTGGATCTTGGTTAAAAAACCTTTAAATAAAAGACTGATGAGATGTAAATGGATTTATAAGCTTAACGATGGAGAGTCTAGTGATAAACAACCTAGGTACAAGGCAAAGTTGGTAGCTAAAGGGTTCACACAGAAAAAAAAGTGGATTTTAATGAGGTGTTCTGACCAGCGGTCAAACAAAGCTCTATAACACTGTTACTTGCTGTTACTGCTTATTTTGACCTGGAACTAGATTAAATGAATGTAAGAACTAGTTTTCTACATGGAAATCTTGATAAAGAAATCTTTATAACTCAAAGATTTCATAGAAGAATGAGCTGAAGATATAGTTTGTTTACTTAGGAAGAGTTTGTATGGTTTAAAGTAGTTACCAAGACAATTGTATTTTAGATTTGATCAGTTCATGAGCAAGCAAGGTTACAGCAGAAGTCAGTATGACAATTGTGTATATTACAAAAATTTGACTATTAACAACTATATCTACTTACTTCTCTATGTGGATGACATGCTCATTACATGCAGACAGAGAGAAGCTATAGAGGAACTCAAAATGCAGCTCAGCAGTAAGTTTGAAATGAAAGATTTTGGTGTTGTAACAAGGATTCTGAGTATGCAAATTATAAAAGACAAACCAGTAAGGACTTTGTTTCTTACTCAAGCTGGTTATATAAAGGAGTTCTGAGTAGGTACATAATGGGTGATGCAAAGCCTGTGTTGACACCACTGTCAGCTCACTTTAAGCTCTGTAAGCTTCAAGAGCCTAAAACTGATGTAGATATAGAGTTTATAAAGAAAAATCCCTATTTAAATGCTGTTGGGAGCACTATATATGCCATGGTCTGTTTCAAGCCTAACTTAGCATACAGTATTGGGGTTGTTAGTAGGTTCATGGGAAATCCAAGCAAGGAGCACTGGAATGGAGTAAAGTGGATATTGAGATATCTTAAGAGGACTTCAAATCATGGTATCTTGTTTGGGAAAGTTGATGGAGCCACCTGTAAGGTTGCTGGTTTTATAGATTCAGACTTTGCAGGTGATCTAGACAAAAGAAGATCCATTACTGGTTTTGTTTTTTCCATGTGTGGGGGTGCAATTAGTTGGAAGGCTTCATTACTGTCAGTTGTTGTCCTCTCAACAACTAAAGCTAAGTATATTGCACTAACAGAGGCAGTAAAGGAGGCAATCTGGCTAAGAGGTTTAGTCTCTGAGTTGGGATTCAAGCAAGAAATAGTCACAATTAGCTGTGATAGCTCAAGTGCTATACAACTGAGTAAGAATCCTAAGTATCATAAGAGAACTAAGCATATAGATGTGAGATTGCACTTTATTAGAGAGAAAATAAATAGTGACATGGTGAATATTGTCAAGATACCTTCTGAGGATAATCCAGTTGACCTGCTCACTAAGCCACTACCAGCAGTCAAGTCCGTGAGTTCTTTGAACTTGATTGGGCTTAGCAACTTGTAATCCAAGTTTTTCAAGATGCTGAAACAGAGTTGAAGGGAAGCTTAATTATCAGAATAAACTAAGGTGGAGATTTGTGAAGCTGTTAGTTTTGATTCTGATATTAGTTAGCTGGTGTTGCAAGCTGAGTTGGTGCTGTGGGCCGGCTGTTAATTAGAAGCTGTTAAACTGGTAGCTTATTCCAGAAACAGGGCATGCATGTATAAGGGCTGGTTTGCAGTAAAGTTGGCATGATTTTTTTGTGAGCATTAGAGTAAGAGATAGTAAATTCTGTAAATCAGAGATTTAATCTCTGTACTCCATAGATTCTTTGCGTAATCTTTTTCATTAATAAAGCTTTAAGCCTCCTGCTGATTTCAGCTGTGGATGTTGGTACATTGATACCGAACCACGTAATTGCTTTTGTGTTCTTCTTCTTACTTTCTGTCTCAATTCTTGGTGAATCTTGTTAGGTTTATTAGATTCTATTTCTTTGTTCATGATTGCTCTTAATCAATTTAGATTGGTTAATTGATCCAAGTCTGTTGTGGGTTACCAATTTCATTAACATGTATACATAATTAAAAAAAATTCTTGGCTTCAACTGATTTTATAAAATAGAAAAATTATTTTTCTAAATTTTATTTCCCAAAAATGTTAATTTTCCTTTTAGTGATGATAGGCTTGCTTGCACCAAAATAAAAAGAAAAATCACAAAGAGTTTTAAGTCCAATCACAAAAACAACATGGTTATTCCTTGTGCTATAGATTCCTGTTAGCATAATGCATTTCATCAACTACAGAATGTAAACATTCTACTTGAGTAAAATAATACCTTTCATAATTTTGATGAATCTCAACAGTAATCAAATACTCCTGCCCCATATTCACAAAGCTAAAACTCTACAGCCACAATGCGACTATCGAAACCACAAGAATCATGTCTGTAGTAATTAAATGACTCCCCAAATTTTAATAGCTTTCAATAGTATGAACATGTTGAAATCATCCGTATAAAGACTTCCCAATTATATCAAAAAGTTTTTACATTGAGTTGCTCATTCAGCCTACAAAAGTACCGCAACTAGTGAACAAATATACATACAAGACAGAAGCTAAAACTCAATTGAAATCTTACTCTACAAGCCACAAAAGCAATTCCATATGAGTCTAAGACACTAAAAACACCCTTAAAAATCCCTAATAGTTTGCTATATTAGAAGAAATGTTGGTGTATTTGAAAATATAAACGCAAAGAAGGATAAAAAATTTAAAAGGGTTTGAGGCATTTTTGAACGCTTTTCTTTAAAGTTTTATTTGCCCTGACCATACTTGATTTGCCTTAAAGTTGAATGGTAAATTACCTCCAAAATACAACAAACCCTAAATACAATCTCCAGCAATAAAATTATGTTCCAAAACAACAAATGAATATGTAATAATATGGTGTATTTACAGAAAGTTAAATGTCTATTCATGAAGTATTATGTTTATTCACAAAACAATATTACCCTTCAAACAAAGGCATTTTCTTTTCCAAGATTAGGTACACCTCTTCAAATAAATACTTTAGTAAGAAACATTACACCTTTCCATTATTTAATTTAATTAATCAATGATGAAGGAGGTATATTTAATCCCAAGGCTTTATTTATTTAGTGTTGTAATCCGCAGCACTGTGAAGCTTGTGTTTTATTCATTGGAGCATAGTTTTTCAAGATAAGAAAATACATATGTAATTGGCTCAAAATGGGTATTCCAAATAAAATATATTGATGATGGATCCATTGACAAGTTTAAACCCTAACTAATTTAAAAAGATCCATTAACTCCGATGAAACATTTAGGCCAGTAGTGAAACTAACGATGATTTACTTTGTCATTACAATTACAGTAAGTTCAAAATGGTTGATGCAGTAATTGGTTGTCAGAAACACATTCTTTGAAATAATTTAAAAGAATCTATATATATAAAAAAGCCCCCTGGTCTGGCCCCCAGCCGCTTCACTTTCATTGCCATATGAACCATGTCTTTTGACTCAACATAATGCTGAAAGTCAACATCGTGTAAAAATCTTGTGATGAGATTAAGGATAAAACTATCACAAGCACGTGGGAAAAGGCATATTCAAATCCTATTCAAGTTCCCATCAGACTCGTTATAAGAGCTCGAGCAAAGAAATTGAAAGAAGCACTTAATGGATTGATTCAAGCAACTTGCACTAAATTAAACGCATGATTTAGATTTTTGAAGTTTCCAAATAATCACTTCCATGAAATAGGGAGTTGGCTTGCACATTATGGCGGGAAAATATTTTATTTTCCTTTTTCAAATACTTTCCTATTTGTTGAGGAGACTACTAGGGAAACAAATCAGTTTTTCTATTTTCATCATTTAGTTTCCATTTTAATTTATGTACGACATTTAAGCCAATTAGGATCCTGATTTGATTTAGATTCATTCCTAATTACTTAGATTAGGATTCTGATTTGATTTAGATTCATTCTTATTTGTTTAGATTCATATTCAGATTTGATTTTTGATTTAGAATTTATTTCCAAAAATTCTTGTAACCAACCCTATATACTGTACTCCTATCCAATAAATAGATATCAGTTTTGATGCAATTGGTGAGATAGTTAATTCTCTTTGGTTCTTTACAAACTCTTTGAATTTATCGAATTTTTGTGGCATTCAAACTCTTAACTTATCAATCAGACCATCTATAGCTGATTGTGGCGTCTTCATATACCAAGGTTCGTTCTTTCAATAAGCATTAGGTCAAGGTTCCATTCAATTTTTTGTTTAGATTCAATCTTGGGAACTAAATTGATAAGGGTTGCATCAGTTCTTGATGGGCTTCGTATCATTTGGTATCAGAGCGAGGCACCAAGGTCAGATCCATCTATCTTGGTTGTTTTTCATTCTTGTTTGAATTTTTCATCCTTGTATTAGTATCTAAAAAAAAAAAGTGTGAACAGTACCATGCGAGCAATATTTATGTGAACAGTGCTGTATGAATAGAATTTTTAGGATTTCTTTTTTAAAATCAAATTTGCATCTTTGTGGTTCTATTCTCCTTAAATCCATAAGTTTTACCTATTCTTTTTCCTAAAAAAAAAGATAGAGAGAATTCCTAACCTCCTCTTAAAATCTTTTAATTTTTTCATTATTTGTGTCTTGGAAGTCTAAAAGGGGTTTTACCCTATAGGTGAAAACTTTACAAAAATCAAAAACTCGACTTTAAGTGAACATTGTCTTCTGGCTCTTGAAATTTGAGTCTCCTTAGTGTAATCCTTGTGAATATCTGCTGAAATCCTGATAATAGTATGATCAGTTTGATAAGAACCGAGTGAGAATTACTATGAGTGGAAAAAGGCAAGAGAATGTAAGCATATTAGAGGGTAAAAGCCAATTAATTTGAGTGAAACACGAGTGGATTTGAGTGAGTTATTTTCTTGAGTGAAACACATAAGGGAGTGAGTTGAGGTCCTTTCCACATTATTTCTAACTTTCTTTTACAAATGTTAGCCATGTCTCACAATCTAGAACGAAACACAAATGAAGAGGATCAACTCAAAACTACTCAAAATTTACAAATTCAATCATTGATAGGAGAGATGAGAAGGTTGATGAGGAAAAGGTACATGCAATCTAAGAGTAGCTGAGTCCTACAAGTGTAAGTAATGTAAGAAGCTTTAATGGGCTCACTAGTTTCTACCGATGATTTGTGAAAGACTTTAGCACATTAGCTGTACCATTTACTAAAGTGATTATAAAAGATGTTGGATTTAAGTGGGGAGGCATATTCAGATCCTATTCAAGTTCGCATCGGACTCGTTACAAAAGCGCTAGGAAAGAAATTCAAAAAAGCACTTAATGGATTGATTCAAGCAACTTGAGCTCTATCAAATCTGTGGTGGCCCCTTGAAGGAATCGCACATGATAAATTCATGATTCAGGCTTTTGAAAATTCCAAATAATCACTTCTATGAAATAGGGAGTTGGCTTGCACATTATGGCACGCAAATATATTATTTTTCTTTTTCAAATACTTTCCCATTTCTTAAGGAGACTATTAGGGAAAAAAATTAGTAATTTCTATTTTAATCGCTTAGTTTCCATTTTAATTGATGTAAGGCATTTATGCCAATTAGGATCCTAATTTGATTTGGATTCTTTCCTATTTACTTAGATTATGATTCCTATTTGTTTAGATTCATATTTAGATTTGATTTTTGGTTTAGGATTTATTTCAAAAAATTCTTGTAACTAACCCAATATAATATACTCATATCCAATAAACGGAGATAAGTTTGGATGCAATTGGTGAGAGAGTTAATTGTCTTTTGGTTCTTTACAAACTCTTTGAACTTATGAAATTTTCGTGGCATTTAAACTCTTGACTTATCAATCAGCCGTCCATAGCTGATTGTGGCATCCTCACATAGCAAGGTTCCTGCTTTCAATAAGCATTGGTTCGAGGTTCCATTTAATTTCTGGTTTATATTCGATCTTGGGAACTAAACTAATTAGGGTCATTTCAGTTTTTGATGGGGTATGTATCATCTTGCCCTGGTGGCTACAAGGTCCTCTTTAATGTTGGCTTGAATCATGGCTATCTCTTAAAATTGTGTGTTAGACTTTGTAGATTTTTGTGAAGGTCCCTATAACAGTGACTAAAACCAAATCTCATTCTCACTATGGCCTTCGTCTTTTCCAATGTTTCAACAAGCCTCTCACGGGAATTATCATGTGTAGAGGTGAAAGTTTAACTTAAGTGTTAAGAGTATTGCCTCCTTAGGGTCAAGGTCTTAAGTTCAATTAGGAGAAATAGGGTGAAATCTAATGATTCTCTTTAAAAAGTAAGAAAAAAAAATCTTGGGCATTTAAGACTTCAAATTGAGCATAAGTATCAAAGTTTTACTATAGAATTTGCATCACAACTATTGATTTTGAGCATAATCTCATAGGATTAGGCGCTGTAATGTCATATTGTCATGGGTTTGTTACGGCTGCTGCTTTTTTACATTCAATATTTTATAGTGATGTGTCTTCGCTAATGCCAAAGCATGTCGATTTGGGCTGCAAAATAATTGCACGTGATGCTAGACTATTACTTATTAGATGTTAAATCGTATTGTCTACCTATATTATAGCTTATTAACCATCAAGCTAGTTCCCGAGCAGAATTTTTCTAAGGTTTTGCTGATATTTTTCAACTCATAGAACAATGATACGCTTTTCAAATTCAACATATTTCATGTAATTGTAGAGCTTAGGCCATGTACTAGCCAACTTAGCTCTTTTAAATTTTGTTGTTTGGCGGGATGATTTTTTAGAATGATTATGCTCGCTTTGATTATAGTGAAGCTATTACTTTAAAAAAGAAAAACGACAACAAAACCGCACACACAAATTCTAAATCTTAAATAGAAGTATTTTTTCTTTTTGTTAAAATCATTATTAGGGTTAAAAGAAAACTTATTCGACAAGATTTATTCAGTAGCATATAAGTAATTTTTCTTTTTAGTAATGATTTATTCAATAGTATATAAGTAATTTTTCTTTTTAGTAATTGAACAGAATAATGAAATTACCCATTGTTTCACATACAAATATTTCTCGACCACAGTAATTAATAACTTTAATATTTCTGGACCATAGTAAATAAATATTTTGATTTATTATTACAACCACCGCATTATTATCTATCCATGATTTAACAGTAGGTTAATATAAATACCATGATCTTTACTCTTCATACTGCTGGATATCAATAATTAAGTTCGTTTAGGCGGTGGAGGATCGCAAATAATGTCACACTGGCAAATGTGTTGGTCGCTAGATGATGGTTTGCATAGACAATTATCTGGGCTCTTTGTTGCTCCATATTTATCGAAGAAGGCTTTAAGGCATACGAATTCTGCTTCCTCGGGATCCTTGGGATAAACGCCAGGAATTGTCATTTGTTTAGTACAGAATTTTAGTTGTCCTTTTCATGCAAATAAACATAAAAATTGTTAAAATGTGAGTATTCTCAGATTAAAACAGATTTTCAAATAAATGTTTGGATACTATATTTACCTTGAGAAAGATTCATAAGACAGAGAAAAAGAGTGATGGGAAGAATGAGAACAATGAACTTCTTCATGATTTTAATTACTCTTTTTCTCTTCTCTCTTGTTGAAACAATCCTTAATATATGTATTCCTTCAATTATGTCTTATATATAATGGAAAAACAAGCTCAATTAAGGAAAAATTTTATAACTTCCTTAATTAAAAGACTTTTTTTTGGAGAAAGAAGAAAACCAACTTTCATACAAGTGTCACTAAAAATAGTTGGTAATAAAAGACAGTTGGAAGTTAGAACCAGCATCGCCTTCTAAAAGTATTCTTTTTAGAAAAAGTAGAGAACGATCTTAAAATCATTTGCTCCGCAAAACCTTTTCCCTCAATTTTAATTCCAAAACTTATAAATTTGTTTTATTTGTTAGAAACTTTGATTTCTTTTATTAGACTATTTTTTGTAATTACATGCCTTTAAATGTCGATCTATTCTCATAAAAAAAGAAGTAATAATAAAAAAATTCACTAACTCAATTGTTATTCCATGCAGCCGGCTAATTATTTTAACATTTCATGAACTTTATTAATTTTTTTTTCATTTAAAGGCTAAGGGGTGGGCAATCATTAATTAATCATTATTGACTGAATATTTCTATTGTAACAGGAAAAATGTTGGTTGGGCCAATATTTTTGGCTTAATTACTATTTACTTCTCTCTCTTTCTAACGAATCCCTTGACAACCTTACCACGGCTACTTCATTCAATGTTTTTTCCCTGTAATTTTATCTTGTTTAGTTTTCTTACTCATCTACTCTACATAATTAAATGGGTATGGCAGATCAAATTTGATGTAATTATTAAATTGATTGTGCTCATGTAAATCTAGTTAATAGTCATCTAAGATTAACTAGGATTTTGATTGTTTGATGCAATTATTAAATAGGCAGGGTTTGAGTCGGCATAAATTTTGATATATTCCTTCAATTATGTCTTATATATAATGGAAAAACAAACTAAATGAAGGACAAATTTTATAACTTCCCTAATTAAAAGACATTCTTTTGGGAAAAGAAGAAAACCAACTTTCATATAAGTGTCACTAAAAATAGTTGGTAATAAAAGATAGTTCGAAGTTAGAACCATCATCGCCATCTAAAAGTATTTTTTTTAAAAAATGAAAATGGAGAATGATATTAAAATCATTTGCTTCACGAAGCTCTTTCCCTTACTTTCAATTTTGAAACTTATAAATTTGTTTTCTTTATTACAAACTTTGATTTGTTTTATTAGACTGTTTATCGTAACTACATGCCTTTAAATGTCCAACTACTTCCATTCAAAAAGAAATAACAATAAAAATTTCACTAACTCTATTCTTATTGCCTTGAAGCTCGCTAATCATTTTAATGTTTCATAAACTATATTATTATTTTTTATTTAAAGGTTAAGGAGTGGGCAATAATAAACTATATTAACTAATCATTATTGACTGAATATTTCTATTAGAATAGGGAAAAATGTTGATTGGGCCTATATTTTTTACTTAATTACTATTTACTTCTCTATCTTTCTAATAAACCCCTTAATTACTATTTACTTAATTACTATTTACAACCTTACCGTGGCTACTTCATTCAAAGTTTATTCTTCCCCTGTAATTTTATCTTGTTTATTTTCTTACTCATCTACTCTACACAATTAAATGAGTGTGGCAGATCAAATTTTTTTTAATTATTAAATTGATTGTATTGATGTAAATCTAGTTAATGGTCATCTCAAATTAACTAGGATTTTGACTGTTTGATGCAATTATTAAATAGACAGTGTTTGACTAGGCTTAAATTTTGATATAACATAAACACAATCCATTAAACCATTTTCCCACCTCTATATAAACTATTAATAGGCTATGTATTCCTTGAACAAGCATGCGCTATTGCTCGTGTATCAAAGGAAAATACATTATCTCGATAAAATGTGAAGTTAGGAAATTATCATTAACTTTCTTAAACATTGGGTAAAGATTTTATTTAACTTAAAATTTTTTAAAACTATCTTGGATAATTGAAACAAATTTATGGCCAATTTATTGTAATCTGTTCAATTTTGTCAACTAGGTAAAGTTCACTGTGTGTGATAGGAGGCTCTAAATGTCAAAAATGCATGCCCAACAAATTTTCAAGTGATAGGAACTAATTTCAAATTTGAGAATTTTAACCTTATTTATAGCCTCTTTTACTGTTTTCTAAGTTTATCAGTGATTTATTTAAGTCTAGTATTGATAAGTCACCAAAGAAAACTACACAAATAACATCCTCACTTGAAGCAAATTGTAATATCCAAAATCTACCACGTGCAGAGCATGTGGTAAAGGAGGTTACTTATAAATCATAATCCTTTGCAAAAGCCTCTAATAGAAATGCCTCAAATTTTATTCAAACAAATCCATTAGCCTAATACCAAGCATTTTCCATTTTCCAAAGCCATAAATATAACAAAGTCTCAAAACTCTGCAATTGCAACTTTGGAACATAAACAAACTTAAAGGAAACAAAAGTTCATTCTCCTCTTATTCAACTAACAAAAGTAAATAAATTGCTAACTCCAAAGATAAGAACACCTCTTAATGAGTTATTTAATCTGCAAAAAGTAATGATGAGGGTTTGCAGTCAACTCAGTAGATAAAATCGTTGCCACTTGCTACGGTTATCAATTACTAAAAATATTTCAAGACCTTTTCTTATCAAAACCTTTATTAAAAGTAAAATTTTTTACAATATTCATTTTATAATAGAAATATATAAATTGATAATGTCAGAATATTAAAATCATAATTAATCATAAAAAAAAAGTCGTATATCATATATACACAATTAAAAAAAGTTAGCTCATATCACATAATGCCACCTATTCTCCCGATGATCAGGCTAAAAACAAACCTCTTATCCCAAGTGTCTCCCACAATTACAATCTCTCTTTCTTATCTTCAATTTCCTCCTAACAGTGCATAAGTCTTTTAAAAAATTTGGCATATGAAGGTACATGCTTGATTGCATCTAACAGAGAAATGTTAACTTTCACTTGCTTAAAGATTTCATAAATATCAGAAAAGTGGTTTGATTTCCTTCGTTTATTTAATGCATGCGGAAATGGTGGTTCAGATGGAACAATAATTATTTCTTCATTAGGTAGAAGTTTATTTAGTCTTTCCTTACCTTTTGAATTTTCATTGTCTTTATCTTCACAAGGTTCGGGAATAGGTCTATTAATAACCTTACCACTAAGAAGAGTTATAACAGACTTGACTTAGTCCATTGTTGAATTTTGTTAAATCTTAGGATTTGGTTGTGGTTGAGCTGGAAATTTTTCTTTTTTTTGAATTGTCAGTGCAGAAGCAATTTTAGCAAGAGTACCTTTCAAATAAGAAAAGGTTTGTGCATTTTGATTGTTAATAGCATCTTCCTTCCTGATGAACGAATGTATTGTATCTTCCAAATTTTTCTATGGTGGCGGAACATATAGTGCATACAATTGAGCATTTTGAAAATTTCGTAAAGGTGGAGCTTGTGAAGATTATGCATTATTATTATTCCTCAAACTAAATTTTTGATGAATTCTCCAACTAGGATTATAAGTCCGTGAATATGGGTGTCGCTTGTTAAAGGTGTTAATGGCGTTAGCTTCATCATGCAAACATTGTTTAAGTGCAAGCAAAGTGGGACAATCTTGAGTGAAATGATTATTAAAACTACAAACATCACATGTAACTTCTTGAACAGATTTTATTTGATCACTTTTTTTATTCTCTAAAGCTTCAACTTTCCTAACTAAGGATGCAAATTTTGCTTGTAAATTCATGATCTTCCCTAAGCTTATAGATTCCTCTAGTAGATGGATATATTTGTGGTTTATTTATCAATTTAAAAGTTCCAAAAATAGCCTAATGTTGTGCATTTTTAGCTAATTGGTCAAGGTAATCTAGTGCATCTGTAGGATTTTTAGCTTTAAATTCACCATTACATATCATTTCTACGACTTGTCTACTTTGGCATGTTAGGCCCTCGTAGAAATAAGTGACCAATCACCAAGTTTCAAAACCATGGTGTGGACATATGTTAAGTCATTCTTTAAACCTATCCCAAGATTGGTATAATGTTTTTCTATTTTTTTGAGTAAAAGAAATAATTTGCCTTTTAAAAGAATTAGTTCTATGAGGTGGAAAGTTTTTTTTCAAAAACTATTCTTTCATGTTATTCCAAGTTCTTATTGATCTAGATCTAAAGTTTTAGCTTTATCTTTTAATGATAAAGAAAAAAGTTTTTATCTAATTATATTCATGCTACAAATTTGGTCTGTATATGTATTACAAACTTCCTCAAAATCTCTTATATATAAGTATGGATTCTCAGATTCTAAACCATGAAATGTTAGTAAAAGTTGGATAATACCTAGTTTGAAATTAAATCAAGACACTTCTGGAGGAAAAACTATACACGACAGTGCTCTGGATCTCGTTGGATTCATGTAGTCTCTCAAAGTTCTTGGTTGATTCCGATCATGTTGAGATTAGTTGTCTCCTTGATCAATTAAAGGATTAAGTTGGCCTAAAATATTTTCGTTTTGGATCTTGTCCATGATTGGTGATGGTGTCTGAGATCTACGAATTAATCTGTCGCTTGAAGTTTGATACCAGCATCTCATGCAATGATGATGATGATGTGTGTGTGTGTGTGTGTGTGAAATTATATTGTAAATATTATACATAAACAAATGAATAACATAAAAAAATAAAGATTACAAAAATTAAAGACAAAATGAAAATTAAATAAACAAGATAAATGTAAAAGAAAAAAGGCAAAAGAAAAATAAACAGACTGAAAATTAACTGAAATTAAAATAACTAAATAAGCGATAAGCCAGCCATATAAAGTAAATGCCAAAAAAAAAATTTGTGAAAATTAAATTGCAAAAATTAGAAGAAGAAAAAAAGAAAAGAAATAATTCATCTTAAGGTGTAGAATCTTTTTTTTTTAATTTTAAAAATTACCAGCCAATTAAGTGATTAATTCAAAATTTGAGCCTTTGTTGCAACTTTTAAAGTCAATATTCAGTTTATTGAGTGCAAATAAGGTCCGAAGAAGTCCAAATATAGTCTAAAGAAGTCCAAGTTGTAGGTCTAAATTTGAGAATTATGGGAAATATTGGCAAGGGAACTATTCAAAAACTTTTATAATATGTGGTCAACTATAATTATAAGAAGAATGAGGAAGAAACTAGAAATTTTAGGGTGAAAGTGAGATTCAGAAACATTTTATAGATACAATAGAATTAAGAAAAAGGGGGTCAATGAAAATTTACACAAGTAAAAAAATAAAACAAAATAAATACCTTTCCTCGGCAACGGTGCCAAAAATTTAACATGACTCAAAGTATTTAATATACTCCCAAGTATAAGAGTACTTAATTATATTATAACTTGATGAGTCTGAGGTCGATCCACATATTTTAGTTTATCAAAAAATGAAAATAAAATTTAAATACATGCAATTTAATTTGAGAAAAACTATAAAATTAAGTTAGTTAGGATTATGGATCCATTCTTAGTAATAAATACAATTTAAAATTTTTTTTTATTTTTGTTCTATTGCTCAAATGATTAATTGTATAAATTATAATTATTTTCTCAATAATTTTATTATGGGTTAAGTAATTTGTGTGCCAAAATTTAACTTATCAACAATAAGTCAAAATATCATTTTATCATGCGTTATACTAAGATATTAAGAATGTATTATGTCAAACCCCTTGTTTGTCTACAATAAATTAAATTTTTAAAATATAAAGTATGGCTAAACTCATATGGAAAATAATTTAATTTATACAATTAAAAATAAAATTTGATTAAATCATATTTTTTATGAGAGTTTCACTCTCTCCTAACTATTAATATTTAGCTAAATATATATGAAATAATGGAATTTATTAAAATTAAAAAAAGTATTTGAAAATTGAAAATAAAACTAATTTTATTTATTAAAAATGTATTACAAAAAGAGAGGTGAAGAATAATATGAGGGGGAAAGAAGAGAAGAAAAAGTATAGAGAGGTGTGTTCCCCCCATTTATATTAATACATGATTAATCCACAGCACAGAAATAAATAAAGCTAATTACTTCTTATCCATATATTTGTTTCACTAACTAAATATAAACACATTCCACTATTAATTACTATACCTCACATAGTAAAAACATACAACCAGGATATGTTGCTTAACGAAAATCAACCAGGAGGACATCACAGATAAAATCAACCAGGAGGACAGGGTGGATATGACGAAGGTTCTTCTAATATTGATGGAAAGAGAAATAAAAATTAGCACTACAATCAAAAGCTAAACTAAATCATTGCCCTTAAAACTATCCTCAAAAGCCAAATAATACTAAAGGCAAAAAAGAAAAAGAAAAAAGATAATAACCAAGATGAGAAATTTATGTGCCAAGTATGTAGTAAGTCAATTCACTCCACTACAATTTGCCATAATAGGTATGAATGCTATTCTCATAATAAAGACATGCCTTAAGCTCTTGTTGCTCTCAATATTAATGATCCAAACGATTAGAATTTTTATGCTGACTTGAGGGCCTCTTCTCAAGTGACAAATGATCCAGGAAAACTCGCTAAAATCTCAACTTATAATGTAATGACCAAATTTTTATAAGAAACAACCAATGCTTACAAATTTCTCATATTGGCAATATCTCCTTAAACACAGCTAGAAGAACTTTAAAAGTGAAGTGAAGAATATTTTAGTTGTCTCTGTAATAAAGGATATAGTTTCAATAGAAAAACTAGCTGATGATTATGAAAGTATAATTGAATTTGACTCACTTGGTTGGATTAAAATATATAATTTTTGTGTATCATGCTAATTACACAAAAATTGTAACTTTCATTTAAAAAATCCAATAATAGCTATATGCTTCTTTTCAAAAGATCCATTGCAATTTGTGGAACCTGCCCTATTAATTCTAGTTAAAATCACTACGATTGTGTTTTATTTATGGATGATCACTCGAGATTCTCATGGCTATTTCCTTTCGAAAAGGAAATTTGACCTTTTTGAATATTTTTTAAATTTTTAGTCATAGCTTGAAAGCCAATTTGAAAGGGATATAAAAATTCTCTAGAGATTCTCATGGCTACAATCTTTCAAAATCATATACACCAATGTGGCATCATTTGACAAATTTTACATCCTTATAGTCTTGAGCAAAACAAGGTCGTGCAACAAAAGCACTGTGGTGATATTTCATGCAACCTTATCGATAAGATTATATATTGATAGCATCCAAACCACCATATACCTAATAAACCAAATGACATTAACTAGTTAGAATTCTTAGTTGCAAGTGTTTTCTAATTTACGAGATAATAGCAAGACAAATTTTGATTAAAAAAAAAGAATCTTATTCATGTGTACTTATTGGACATAGTCCCTTACACAAGGGATATCGTTTTCTAAATCCACAAACAAATGTGGTTTATATCTATAGACACATTCATTTTAATGAAACTATTTTTCCTTTTGCAAACAAGAATTTTCTTTCTACCGTGTTATAGCAACTAAACGAAATTACCGTTAGACTTATTGTAATTTTGTGCCCTAAAAGATAAGATAAATAAAAATTTCACAATTTCATAAATTTTATATATTCATTATTTATTTACGAATACATTATTAGCCTTTATTTATAAACTATTTGATTTATGTATTGGGAATATGATATCAATTCCTAGAGATATAAATCACATGTTTTTTATAAATAAAAGATTGTTCACAACTATTAAAGAAATGGGCATTTGGTTTTGAAGGTTGTAACTTTCTACAATCTATTATGAGCAATTTTATCTTAATCACTAAAGTAGAGGCTTTAAGTAGAATAATTAATATGTATATCTGATATGCATATTGTTGAGTGTTAGAAAGTGCATATTTATAAAGGAGAAAATCGTCATTTTACACTTCAAGTCTCACTAACATTGCTACTTTTATTTATTTAAGTATTTTGTTATTTAATTATGTGTGTTTCATTATAATTAGGTATTTTATATATTTTAGAGGCATCACGATCGTTTCACAATGAACGAGTGATCAGACAGCAAAACGGACGTCACATTTGAACTCAGGACGGTCGAAAACCTTAGGAGGACCAAAAAAGAAAAAATGTCAATGTTCACATATATGATACTGTTCATACGTACGGTACTATTCATTGACTGATGATGTGGCATCGACCTGTGACATGGCAGCATTTGATTGGTCAAATTATGTGGCATTGACTACTTCTGTGGCGTTGATCGATGACGTGGTATTGATCGATGATGTGTCACGATCTTATTGGTCTAAATTTCTTATGTACTGTGGATCGATGACGTGGCAGCATTTCAGTGGAGCAAAAATCGTGTTACGGTACATGCACATACATGGGATTATTTACTATTCAAACCGTGTCACTGTGTAAATAGTATTACTATGCAAAACCGCGTTACTGTTCAAACCGTGGTCAAACTGTGTTACTGTTCAAACGTTGACAGTTGACTGTTGACTGATGACGTGGCGCAATCCTGAGTGTTTGAACTGTTTTTAATCCGATGGTCACGATTCACTCAATGTATCTATAAAAAGGGAGCTCCCCCCCTAATTTGATACCCCTGAATTCATTTCTAAGCTTAGATTTTTATAATTCCTTCTCCTTCTTGTATTTTCTACATATTTTAATAAATTTCCATTTTACCCCTACTTCAAAAATGAGTAGCTAATTTTCTTTTAAGCTTGGGTTGAAGGTGAAGTCTCAACATGTTTCATGGGCTTAATTTGGTAAATTTACTTTCTCTTTCCCTCTAATATTTGTGGTTGTTTTGACTTTTCGTCGACAAATAATAATTGTCTTGTCTAGATACCGTCTTGGTTAAACCGGCACCCTAGTACAAGTTTATTATTATTTGGCACGATAAGCCCTTAGCACCATATTTATTTGAGTGTGGTTCATGAGGTGTGGAATTCCCCCTCATGATTTAATTTGCATTAATAAGAAATATTTAGCCCATGGAGCATGTTGATGCAGATCCAGATACCCAAGTGCTTCAAGTATAATAGTTTCCATTTCAATTTACTCTCGCCATTTCAATTCAAATTTTAGGATAATCTAAATTTCTTCCACCACAAATCCAGCCATCCATTTAAGAAAATTAATTTTGCACATAATTAAAATCAACCTCCTCGTGGGATCGACACTCGTCACCATTAATCTATTCTACAATAGATTCGTACGCTTGTGAGTTCAATAAAATTTGCACAATAAGTTTTTGGCGCCGTTGCCGGAGGTAAGTATTTTAATTCATAGAATTAATTTTTTTAATATATATTTATTTTTAGTTGTTTTCTTGTAATTTTGTTTTTCTCAATTCAAAAAAAAAAGTGAATCTAACATTTTAACGTTAGAATTTCATTTTTTTTCTCTTCTTTAAATTTGTTTAATTTAATTTTCCTATCATTTTTCTTTGTAATTTAATTTTGTTTATCTTGTTATCTTTCTTTATAATTTTAGTTAATATTTGTTTCACGTAATTTTTTTTTCATAATAAGATTGTAACAGCGTGATAAGGTTAGTATTGTAATTTCTCCCTCTTCTTAATTTTTATTTGTTTTGCTTTTATTTATTTATTTATTTTTTTGCATGCATGGTCGAAGGTCATTATCACCTAATCTTGAGCCTTTAGACCTTGAATTGGAAAAAACACTTCGCACACACAAACACGTTGCATTTAAAAATAAAATTGACATGGATTTGCAAAACCAACCAGATCCACAGGAGAGGCCATTTAAGGACTATTTTAGTCTCTTAGCTAATTTGAGCACATCATGCATAAGGTACCCAAATGTAGCTACTAGGAGTTTTGAATTGAAACCTAGTGTGCTAAATTGTCTCCCCACATTCTATGGCCTAGAAAATGAAGACCCATATAATCATCTGAATGATTTTCATGCTATTTGTCAAACTTTTAAATACGAGAATTTTTTAGATGATGATGTTAAACTTAGATTATTCCCATTTTCTTTAAAGGATAGAGCTCGTTCATGGTTCAATACATTGCCTGCTAATAGCATTACATCATGGGAACAAATGGTAACAAAATTTTTAAATAAATATTTCCCAGTTCATAAAACCAATGCTATTCGCAGGGAAATTTCAGAATTTGCCCAGAGAGACGACGAGCAATTTTTCGAAGCATGGGAGTGATTCAATGGGCTACTCTTGAAGTGTCCACATCATGGGTACGAGAAATGGCACCAATGCCAATACTTTTTGGAGGGATTATTGCCAAAAGTGCAAGAATGACTAATGGTGACCAGTGGAGGAGAGCTAATGTCAAAAAGGGCTTCAGAGATTTGGGAATTCTTCCAGTGCCAATTAGATAATTCTCAACAACGGAGTCAATCACTCAAGAATACCAGGAGAATTAAAGGAATAAATGAGGTTCACATTGGTGAGCCAAGCTTAGAAATTAAGGAAGTCAAAGCAATAATCGAAGGTCTTTCTCGACAAATCCAATCATTAACAACTGCTCAAGCAACAGAACCACATAACCATGACTCATATTCAGATCAAGCCAATGCCATAGGTGTCATGAGAAAACCATCAAATTATAACCCATACTCTAACACATACAACCCTAGATGAAGAGACCACCCCAAATTTTCATGGTCTCAAGGATTCCAACAAAATGAACCAACAGCTCCACCTCCACCAATTCCTCCAATGCAACCAATTCCTCAAAATTCTCAAGCCTCTCAGCCACCATTTAGACCATACAATCAAAGCCCAAACCACTCTTAACCCAGACTATGGGAGGATACATTCCAGAATATGAAGAATCTCACTAATTCCAAAATCGATCAACAGAACCGCACCATTGATGAACTGCGAAATGAGATGAAGGCGGGCTTCAACTCACAAGCCCAATCAATTTCAAACCTCAAGAAAATGGTGGGACAACTTGCTTTCTCAGTTTAAACTTTGGCCATGATCGTTGAAAAAGGTAAATTCCCAAGTCAACCAGTGCCTAACCCTAAAGCAGTGCATGAAGCAAGTACCAGTTCACCACAGCTGCATGAAGAGGTCAAAGCCGTCATGACCTCATGACCTTACGAAAAGGAAAAGAAGTTGACAACAAAGTGGAGATGCCAGTGGCAAAATCAACTCAAATTGTACCTGTGAATGCTGAGAACTCATCATCAGAGGAGAAAGAGGAAACCAACTCACGAGAATACATTCCTAAAGCTCCATTTCCTCAGAGGTTAACTAAAGGGAAGAAAGGAAAATCCACAGGTGAGATTTTTGAAATCTTCAAACATGTAAGTGTTAACATCCCTTTACTTGAGGCGATAAAACAAGTGCCATCTTATGCCAAGTTTCTTAAAGATCTTTGCACTAAAAAGAGAAATATTCATGTTCAGAAAAAAGGCCTTTTTAACAGAAAATGTTAGTTCTATACTCCAACATAAAATGCCTCTAAAATACAAAGATCCATGCTCCCCTACTATCTCATGTAGTATACGGAACCACACAATTGAGAATACGTTGTTGGATTTAGGAGCTAGCGTAAATATGTTGCCTTACTCTATATTTGTGAAACTTGGACTAGGCAAATTACACCCAACTTCAGTGGTGTTACAGCTTGCAGATCGATCTACGAAAATACCTAGTGGTATTGTGGAGGACGTGCTTATTCAGGTAGACAAGTTTTATTTTCCTGTTGATTTCATTGTAATTGACACTCAACCAGTGCAGGATTCAAGGAAACACATCACAATTATCCTAGGCCGACCTTTCTTGGTAACTGCTCATGCTCACATTCAATGCAGGACTGGAAATATGCAGTTGTCATTTGGCAATATGACCATGGAGCTCAACATCTTCAACATTGCCAAACAACCTCGCAATGCAGATGATGGAATTGTTGATGTGGATTTAATAGAAACATTAGTTGATAATAATTGTCTTTCAAACCTTAGTGATGACCCTTTACAAACATGTTCAACTCACTTTAGTTTGGATTTTGATCTTGACAGACCAATCGATGAAGTCATTACACTACTTGACTCAGCATCATCCATAGACACAAATAAATGGAAGTCAAGAGTTGAACAACTAGTACCATCGAAAAAGAAACTCAGCCCATCATCAGAATTACCACCAAAATTCGAGCATCATGCGTACTGGGCCATCTAGAAATTCAATTTTGATATGCAGCAAGCTGGCTCACAAAGACAATTACAGCTGGCAAAACTTGAAGAAATTCGCAATGACGCATACGAAAATACCCAGATTTACAAGCAACGAATGAAAGTCTTTCACGACAAGCAAATTATAAGAAAATCTTTCACTCCAAGTCAGAAAGTGCTTTTATTCAATTCTCGCTTGCACCTATTCCCACGTAAGTTACGTTCTCGATGGTCTGGCCCATTTATTGTTCACACTGTTTTTCCACATGGGGCAATTGAAATTAAAGATCCAAAGAACGGCGTCACTTTTAAAGTTATTGGTAAAAGATTAAAGCCATATCTAGAATACCAACCACATGGAGAGGATAGCGTAATAAATCTGAGTGACCCACCAAGTTTAAATTGAGATTTTTCTTTTCTTTTCGTTGATTTGATTTGATTTATTTCTTATCTTTCTTTTTATTATTCTTTTGCTGATTGAAATTATTTTTGTTTAAATGTGTTTGTTTAACCATTATCGTTTTCTCTTGTCATTTTAATCATGAGACAGTACCTCTTGTACATACTTAGAACACTTCAACATATCCAAACTCATCTCAAAAAGCAGATACGATTTTGTAAAATATCTCGTATTTGGGTTCTGCAACCACCAGAGTTAGTCGCCCATGTTGAGAATTTAAAAAGACAACTCAGAGAAATTGAGAGAAGCGTCTACAACAGCCAGTTGGAGCTTGAGTTTGCTTTGTGTGTTTAAGTTTGTCACCCCGGTGAAGTGGCGGATAACGGTACTCTGTGACAATCAAGTCGGTTACTTCAGTTTCCTATAATGACTGATATTCTGAGACGAAGGCATGGACAGAGACGAGATTTTAGCAAAACTTCACAAACGATTCCCTTCGCTTCCTCAGAATGCCTTCCTTTCAATCTATAAAGCCCGATCCGAACGCATGCGATTGTTTATGAAGAATGACACACCTGCTGACATCCCCTGGTTAATCGAGGCCAAAGTACGCTTGGCAGGTGAGTTACCTCCTAAATTTATTGCATACATGCCTGGTTGTGGTAAAGGAAATTATCAGGTACAATCTGAGAAAATGACGAGCTCGAAGACTTTCTGTTGCTTGTCATAAGTGTGCCAGAATGATATGCAATAAAAAAACCATGTTCTTTATGAATGGTGTCTGATAAGAGGGAAGATAAGATTAAATTCATTAGGGATGGCTTGAATAAAGAGTCATTGGATAATATCCTTTTGTCTTTTGAAATGCATCCTAGTGGATACGTACAAAGAGCGATTCTCCAGTTATGGCCATTATTCGAGAAAGAACATGCACGATACAGTCTCGGGAATCTGACTATAAACGACCATGTTTGCCAGTTTGTAAGAAAACTGGATGGGAAGCCTATCCTCGACCCATAGAGGGCGTTCAAGCTGTTTTTAGACGTAAAACTAGAGGAAGATGTGAGCCACAGTCACAACTACCTGTGAATATCCTTTTACTTTACTGTTGTTTTATTTCATTGCTGTTTTATTATTCGCATTATTGCCTTTAATAATTTTTTGTTATCATTGTTTGCTTTTTCCTTTTTGCTGTTTTCTTATTGACTTTCGAGCCATGTGCCTTACGCGTTAATTGACACTGACATAATGCCTCATACATAGTTGTGACCCGTTGTCACCAAGGTCTTTAAATATGATTTTTGTTGTGCACTCACAATTTGTTTTTGAGCAGTATCCTAATGGCAGCTACTCCAGTAAACAATTCAAGAACATTTGTGTGCTCTCTGGGTTTAATTATAGCAAACATAAAGAGTTTGTTGAGGCAGCCATAGATCTTAGTCGAAGAATAGCAGAGAGAAAACCGCACTTGGTGCATGGAGGAGGTGACCGAGGGTTATCCAAAATGGTCTCAGAAGCTGCTTATGTCAGAGGGAGTCAAGTTTTAGGCATCATCCTAATAATCCTAAAACCTTTGGGCTGTTTGTCTAACTCATCAACTGGAGAAGAATTAGTCGTCTCAGGTATGCAAGAAAGAATAACTGAAATGTTAAATCATGCCGATGCTTTTATTTTTCTTCCCGGAGATCTTGCAACTCTAGAGGCACTAATCACATTAGCATCTTCGACCCATCTGAACATCCACCAGAAACCCATAGGTTTGTTAAATGTCAATAATTTTTATGATGGCTTTATCGCATTTTTTAACCATGCAATAAAAAATTATTTCATTCCTTCCTTAGTAAAAAAAGTCTTTATTTGTGCACATACTGCTAATGAGCTACTTGATCTGTTACAAACTTATCAATCAGAGACAGATCCCAGGATTGTTGTGTTGGAGTGTTCAAATAATGATGGTAACAGTAGCCGCAATAAGAAGTACAAATTAGATTTAACTCACCGTTTGTAAATATAAATATTTTCTTCTGTGTTGCACTACCCAGGTGATGTCTTCTAAACTCTACTTTTTTCCTTTCAAATATTGAGGACAATGTTTTGTTCTGGTTGGGGGGAGAGAATAGTTGACAATTGTGAAATGTTGGTTAATTTTTTACTAATTTTTGTTGTAGAACTAACCGTGACTAACTTTTTAAGTAGAAGATGGCTGAATATAGAGTGTAGTTATTCTAGAAACGCATCTTCTTAGTTTGAAAGTTAAAAAAAATAAAAAATAAAAAATAAAAAAAAACAAAACAAAAATAAATAAATAAAATTGTCTTATTTTAAGTGTGTTTTTCTAACTTTTTCTTTTTGACTTCTCCTTTATAAATATACATTTTCAAGTTTTTGAGTCGAAGATGGCTGAATATGGAGTGTAGTGACTCTAGAAACGTATCTTCTTAGTAAAAAAAAAAATTCAGACATTTTTCTTTTCTATCATCTAATTAATTTTTTTGCATCATTTTTTTTTTCATTTTTCTACATGTATGTTTAGAATAGGTTGGGGTGTAGAATTTCATTAAAAATAAAAAAAAATTTAGTAATTTTGTGTGAGTTTTTGATATTGGATGATATGATGACTTTTGAATTTTAGTATTTGTATTATCTTTGGTCTTGAGTGATGTTACACCATGTTTGCTATTCTACATGTTGATGTTGGGGACAAATATGAGTTGCTTGAAGGAATGCACATATCATAATAAATTTCAAGTGAGTTTTTAAGCATATTAATTTTTCTTAGAGAATAACCCTTTTTGCCTATTCTTTATACAGCTTAGCAGTTTATTATTTTATACATGATCTCTAGATTTCCTTTGAGTCAATCCTTAAAAAAAAAAAGATAATAATTAAAAAAAAAAGAAAGAAAAAAGCGTGTTGCTGCATCTAAAGGCCCACCTAACTAGTAGATATGGAAGATTATTTAGAGCTCTAAGTGACGATGGATGGCCATCTTTGATCCGTTTGAGCCTTTCTAGCCATCCCTATTGTAAAATATCCATAGTTAGCCCTTTTGAGCCTTAAAAAAAAAAGTATTTTCTTTGTTAACTTATCATCCTGACCCACTCCAATTTGGAGTATTACCCGATATCATACAAGTTCCATCACCTATTCATGTTTGAGAAAAAGGATAAATAATTATTTTGTTCAACAAAGTTGTGCCATATAAAAAAATCAAAAAGAGAAAAATAAGAAAAAAATAAGAAGAAAAGATATACAATAGCAATAAATAAGCAAAATGCATCTTGTAATTTTCAGAAGTTCTTGAACTTTTTCTCAAACATATATATTTTGTTTCCCTATTTTTCTTTTTTTGTTAGCCATGTCCCTAGCCTACGTTACGTCCTAATAAAAGTCCTTCTTGATTTTAGAGAACTATAGTTTGAAGTAAAAGCTAGTTATATGGGCTATTAAGATGTAGTGATGAATATACAAAAAAAAAATTGATTACATTGGGTTGACTAGTACTTTGTTTGAGATCGTATTATTTCTAAGCTATGAGCATATTTCTTTCATCTTGGTGAGAGTGTGTGATATTTCTATGTTATTTTCTCTCAATTTACCATTCATTGTAGTGACAATTTTTATTGGGTTTAATTTCTTTGTGAGAGTGTCACTACTACTGGTGAGATTTTGGGGTTTTGACATGTCATTCTTGAAAGTGACCTGATTACTATTGCTACGACAAAGTCTGCTGGACTAATGCATGTGGATGGTTGATGTGGGTGTGATATTTCTTTAGATTGGAGATAATGCTTGTACTTTTATTTGATTGCTATCATTAATCTGATTGAATAAACACGTGTGTTTTATAAAATTAAAAAAAAAATTGGTTTTGAATTTTATCTTCGCTTTATTTGCTAGGGACTACCAATAAGCTGGTTGGGGGGTGTGTTGAGTGTTAGAAAATGCATATTTATAAAAGAAAAAATCGTCATTTTACACTTCAAGTCTCACTAACATTGCTATTTTTATTTATTTAAGTATTTTATTATTTAATTATGTGTGTTTCATTATAATTAGGTATTTTATGTGTTTTAGGGGCATCACAATCGTTTCACAATGAATGAGTGATTAGACAGTAAAACGGACGTCACATTTGAACTCAGGATGGTCGAAAACCTTAGGAGGAGCAAAAAAGGAAAAATGTTACTATTCACATATACGGTAATGTTCATACGTATGGTACTGTTTATGGTACTTCACGACACTATTCATATATATGGTCTGATGACATGGCGTTGGCCGATGACGTGGTATTGACCGATGATGTGGCATCGACCTGTGACGTGGCAGCATTTGATTGGACAAATTATGTGGCATTGACTGCTTATGTGGAGTTAACCGATGACGTGGTATTGACCGATGATGTGTTATAATCTTATTGGGCTAAATTTCTTATGTACTGTGGATTGATGACGTGGCAGCATTTCAGTGGAGCAAAAATCGTGTGTACGGTACATGCACATACATGGGATTATTTACTATTCAAACCGCGTTATTTTGCAAACCGTGTTACTGTGCAAACCTTGGTCAAACCGTGTTACTGTTCAAACGTTGACGGTTGACTATTGACTGATGACGTGGCGCAATCCTGAGCGTCCGAACTGTTTTTAATCCGATGGTCACGATTCACTCAATGTATCTATAAAAAGGGAGCTCCCCCCCCCCAAATTTGATACCCCTGAATTTATTTCTAAGCTTAGATTTTTGTAATTCCTTCTCCTTCTTGTATTTTCTATGTATTTTAATAAATTTCCATTTTACCCCTAGTCAAAAAATGAGTAGCTAATTTTCTTTTAAGCTTGGGTTGAAGGTGAAGTCTCAACATGTTCCATGGGCTTAATTTGGTAAATTTACTTTCTCTTCCCCTCTAATATTTGTGGTTGTTTTGACTTTTTGTCTACAAATAATAATAGTCTTGTCTAGATACCGCCTTGGTTAAACCGGCACCCTAGTACAAGGTTATTATTATTTGGCACGATAAGCCCTTAGCACCATATTTATTTGAGCATGGTTCATGAGGTGTGGAATTCCCCCTCATGATTTAATTGGCATTAATAAGAAATATTTAGCCCATGAAGCATGTTGATGCAAATCCAAATACCCAAGTGCTTCAAGTATAATAGTTTCCATTTTAATTTACTCTCGCCATTTCAATTCAAATTTTAGGATAATCTAAATTTCTTCCACCACAAATCCAACCATCCATTTAAGAAAATTAATTCTGCACATAATTAAAATCAACCTCCTCGTGGGATCGACACTTGTCACCAGTAATCTATTCTACAATAGATTCGTGCGCTTGCGAGTTCAATAAAATTTGCACAACACATATTGAACAAGACTATAGTAAATCATAATCTAGTTCAACAAATGTTATTGATCATAATTCACATAAGTTTTAATAAGCTTAATCAACCTTAATCGTGAGTGGATAATTAACCTACATTCAGGTATTATATCTTTTACGTTATCATGGAGTGAGATCCATATAAACGGTCAAAACCTTGGCTGCTTAGAGATATCATTTCAAGGATCGTGCGAATATATGCTTACAAGATGGAATATATGCGGCCACATTTTATTCAATAAATTGTTTATTCAAGAACAATATTGATTTTTCACAAACAGAGATATATTAGAAATGATCATTAGAACAAATAGTCACTTAGAAGTAAATGTGCAATTATAGAGGCAAGTCATTCATCATGAGCCTAGCTTTAATTATAAGCATCATATAGAGGTCTATTAAATGCTTATTATTGGTCTACGACCAAGCTAATAATTAATTACAAGGAATTTTAATTAATTAGGCTTTTATCTAATTATATGGGTTACTAGAGTGCAACTTTGTGCTTTTAGTGAAATAGCTTAGGGTTAACTCAGTAGATTGGTGTGTCAAAAGATGACTAGGCCTTGACCATTAACTTAGAGAAAAATCCCATGGGTTTACAGTTCTTTTGCTAGCTTAATTTTCAATCAAACTCTGCCTTCAATTAGTGCCTATATAAATGAGAGGAAATTAAAATTTCAATAGGAGCTTACGTATAGATATTCTTAAAAAATGAGAATATAGTCATGGGGTTTCCATCTCCTACACAGTAATTATGGTTCTTTATATGCCCACACTTATAAGGGGGATGATTGAGGATAATACAGAATATTACAACCATATTCTGCATATCTCAACAATGGTAGAAGAAAGATTGCAATCGTCTTCTTTAAATCTTCAATAGGAAATAAAGTTATTTATTTTACCCTATACATGTATTGAGAAGCTGTTAGTTTTGATTCTGATATCAGTTAGCTGACTTGGCAAGTTGAGTTGGTGATGTGGGCCCGTTGTTAGTTAGAAGCTGTTAAACTGGTAGCTCATTCCAGAAACAAGGGCTTGCAAATGTAAGGGTTGGTTTGCAGTAAAGTTAGCGTGATTTTTTTGTGAGCATTAGAGTAAGAGATAGTAAATTCTATAAACCAGAGGTTTAATCTTTGCACTCTATAGATTCTTTGTGTAATCTTCTTCATTAATAAAGCTTTAAGCCTCCTGCTGATTCAGCCGTGGATGTAGGTACATTGGTACTGAACCACGTAATTGCTTTTGTGTTCTTCTTCTTACTTTCTTTGTTAGGTTTATTAGATTCTATTTCTTTGTTCATGATTGCTCTTAAATAATTCAGATTGGTTAATTGATCTAAGTTTATTATGGGTTGCCAATTTCATTAACAAACTGGTATCAGAGCTTGTTTCTTGGCAGCTGTTCTTGATCTGAAATGGCTAGTACCAGATTTGATCTCGAGAAGTTAAATGGTGATAATGACTTTTACCTTTGGAGTCTCAAGATGCGAGCAGTCCTCATTCAATAAAGGTTTGATAGTGCTCTTGATGATAAAGATGAAGATCCAAAGGCTAAGAAAGAACTGTCAGAGGGTTCCTCAAGAACAGAAGGAGATCAGAAAGCCATTAATAATAAGGCACACAACACCATTATCTTGCATCTCTTTGATAAAGTGCTGAGAGAGGTTGCAAAAGAAAGGACTACATCAGGATTGTGGTCAAAGCTTGAAGAATTATATCTGAAGAAGTCATTAGCCAAAAGATTATATATTAAAAAGAGGCTGTATACTTTCACCATGAAAGAGGGAGTGCCCATAAAAGATCATCTCGATGAATTCAATAAGCTGATCTTAGATCTTGAAAATGTGAACATCGACTTGGAAGATGAAGATAGGGCACTAATTTTGCTAAGTTCCTTACCTGATTCATTTGAGCGTTTTGTGGACAACCTTCTCTATGGAAGGCAGACCCTCACCTTGAAAGATGTCAAGAGTGGTTTGTAGTCCGAAGATTTAAAGAAGAGATCAAATGGCAAGGAATAGATCTACGATGAAGGATTGTCTGTCAAGTCAAAACCAGAGAAAACGAATAACAAAGAAAAGAATAATGCAAGTCAGAGAAGAAGAAAAGAAAAGGAAGTGCTCCTTTTATTAGAAAAAATGATATTAAAGAAAAGATTGCTTTGAGAAGAAGAAACTTAAAACACTTCAAAAGGAATCAAATGGATAGGCTGCTATTGTATCAGAGGATGAAGAAGACTCAGAGGGTACTGATGTGTTGGTAGCTGCAGAGAAACACTCAATTGGTGAGTGGATTCTTGACTCTGGATGCTCTTTCCATATGTGTCCTAATAAGCATTTCTTTAAGACATTCAAGGATTTTGAAGGTGGCAAAGTGTTGCCTGGAAATGATTTAGCTTGTAAAGTTGCTGGGATTAGGACCATTGACATTAAAATGTTTGATCGTGTAATCAGAAACTTAAAACAAGTTAGATATGTACCAGAACTTAAGAGAAACCTTATATCACTAGGCAGTTTTCATCAACTCGGCTGTAGCATTAAGGCATAAAATAAAGAGATTTAAGTGATACAAAATGGTAATGCTATAATAAAAAGAGTCAGAAAGAATAATCTTTATGCTCTAATATGATCTTCTCTTTTGCCTGGAATTACAGCTACTATAAGTAGTGATAGAACCAAGCTATGGCACATGATGTTAGCTCACATGAGTGAAAAAGGGTTAAAAGAATTAGAGAAACAAGGCTTGTTTGGTGGTGACCACATATCTTCATTAGAATTCTATGAAAAATGTGTTTTTAATAAAGCAACAAGTCAAAAATTCAATACTGGAAGACAAGAAACAAACCAAACCCTGGACTACATTCATTCGGACCTGTGGGGACCATCACAAGTTCCCTCTCATGGTGGAGCTAGGTATTTCCTAACCTTCATTGATGACTACTCAAGAAAGGCTTGGGTCTATGTGTTAAGACAGAAGAGTGAGGCCTTAGATAGGTTTAAAGATTGGTCAACACTTGTGGAAAATCAGACTGGAAAGAAGATCAATAGGCTAAGGACAGACAATGGTTTAGAGTATTGTAGCAATGAGTTTGATTAATTTTACAAGAACAAGAGCATAGCAAGGCACAAAATAGTAAGACACACCCCACAGCAAAATGGACTTATCGAGAAGATGAATCGAACTTTGCTTGAGAAAGTCAGGTGTATGCTATTCAGTGCAAACCTACCTAAATCCTTTTGGGCTGAGGCAGTCACAACAACAGCTTATTTAGTGAATAGAAGCCCCTCATCAGCCTTAAGCTTTAAAACTCCGCAAGAAGTCTAGTCTAGAAAACTATTAGATCTTAGTAACCTCAAAATTTTTAGAAGCACTGCATATACTCATGTTAGTCATGGCAAGTTAGAATCAAGAGCAGTGAAAAGGGTAAAGAACCTATGAGTTAGCCTCATTAAAAAAAGTGTTAGCTTTTTATAACAAAGTGGCTTGCTGCAATGGAAGAAGAGTTAGCCTCACTAAAAAAAAAACAACACCTGGATCTTGGTTAAAAAACCTTTAAATAAAAGATTGGTGAGATGTAAATGGAATTATAAGCTTAAGGATGAAGAGTCTAGTGATAAACAACCTAGGTACAAGGCAAAGTTGGTAGCTAAAGGGTTCACACAAAAAAAAGGGTGGATTTTAATGATGTGTTCTGACCAGTAGTCAAACAAAGCTCTATAAGACTGTTTCTTGCTGTTACTACTTATTTTGACCTGGAACTAGATTAAATGGATGTAAGAACTAGTTTTCTACATGGAAATCTTGATAAAGAAATCTTTATGACTCAAAGATTTCATAGAAGAATGGGCTGAAGATATAGTTTGTTTACTTAGAAAGAGTTTGTATGGTTTAAAGTAGTCACCAAGACAATTGTATTTTAGATTTGATCAGTTCATGAGCAAGCAAGGTTACAACAGAAGTCAGTATGACAATTGTGTATATTACAAAAATTTGACTATTGACAATTATATCTACTTACTTCTCTATGTGGATGGCATGCTCATTGCATGCAGACAGAGAGAAGCTATAAAGGAGCTCAAAATGAAAGGTTTTGGTGTTGTAATAAGGATTCTGAGTATGCAAATTATAAAAGACAAACCAGTAAGGACTTTGTTTCTTACTCAAGTTGGTTATATAAAGGAGTCTGAGTAGGTACATAATGGGTGATGCAAAGCCTGTGTTGACACCACTGTCAGCTCACTTTAAGCTCTCTAAGCTTCAAGAGCCTAAAACTGATGTAGATATAGAGTTTATAAATAAAATTCCCTATTTAAGTGCTGTTGGGAGCACTATATATGCCATGGTCTGTTCCAGGCCTAACTTAGCATACAGTGTTGGGGTTGTTAGTAGGTTCATGGGAAATCCAGGCAAGGAGCACTGGAATGGAGTAAAGTGGATATTGAGATATCTTAAGGGACTTCAAATCATGGCATCTTGTTTGGGAAAGTTGATGGAGCCACCTGTAAGGTTGCTGGTTTTATAGATTCAGACTTTGCAGGTGATCTAGACAAAAGAAGATCCATTACTGGTTTTGTTTTTTCCAAGTGTGGGGGTGTAATTAGTTGGAAGGCTTCACTGCTGTCAGTTATTGTCCTTTCAACAACTAAAGCTAAGTATATTGCACTAATAGAAGCAGTAAGGAAGGCAATCTGGCTAAGAGGTTTAGTCTCTGAGTTGGGATTCAAGCAAGAAATAGTCACAATTAGCTGTGATAGCTCAAGTGCTATACAACTGAGTAAGAATCCTAAGTATCATGAGAGAACTAAACATATAGATGTGAGATTGCACTTTATTAGAGAGGAAATAAATAGTGACATGGTGATTATTGTCAAGATACCTTCTGAGTATAATCCAGTTGACCTGCTCACTAAGCCATTACCAGCAGTCAAGTCCGTGAGTTCTTTAAACTTGATTGGGCTTAGCAACTTGTAATCCAAGTTTTTCAAGATGCTTAAACAGAGTTGAAGGGAAGCGTAATTATCATAATAGACTAAGGTGGAGATTTGTGAAGCTGTTAGTTTTGATTATGATATTAGTTAGCGGGCGTTGCCATCTGAGTTGGTACTGTGGGCCTGCTGTTAATTAGAAGCTGTTAAACTGGTAGCTTATTCCAAAAACAGGGCATGCATATATAAGGGCTGGTTTGCAGTAAAGTTGGCATGATTTTTTTGTGAGCATTAGAGTAAGAGATAGTAAATTCTATAAATCCGAGATTTAATCTATGTACTCCATAGATTCTTTGCGTAATCTTTTTCATTAATAAAGCTTTAAGCCTCCTGCTGATTTCAGCTGTGGATGTTGGTACATTGGTATCGAACCACGTAATTGCTTTTGTGTTCTTCTTCTTACTTTCTGTCTCAATTCTTGGTGAATCTTATTAGGTTTATTAGATTCTATTTCTTTGTTCATGATTGCTCTTAATCAATTCAGATTGGTTAATTGATCCAAGTCTGTTGTGGGTTACCAATTTCATTAACATGTATACATAATTAAAAAAATTCTTGGCTTCAACTGATTTTATAAAATAGAAAAATAATTTTTCTAAATTTCATTTCCCAAAAATGTTAATTTTCCTTCCAGTGATGATGAACTTGCTTGCACTATGAGAAAAAGAAAATTCACAAAGAGTTTTAAGTCCAATCACAAAAACAGCATGGTTATTCCTTGTGCTATAGATTCCTGATAGCATAATGCATTTCATCAACTACAGAATGTAAACATTCTACTTGAGTAAAATAATACCTTTCATAATTTTGATGAATCTCAACAGTAATCAAATACTCCTACCCCATATTCACAAAGCTAAAACTCTACGTACCACAAGAATCATGTTTGTAGTAATTAAATGACTCTCTAAATTTTAATAGCTTTCAACAGTATAAACCTGTTGAAATCATCCTTATAAAAGACTTCCCAGTTATATCAAAAAGTTTTTACATTGATTGCCCATTCAGCCTACAAAAGTACTGCAACTAGTGAACAAATACACATACAAGACAGAAGCTAAAACTCAATTGAAATCTTACTCTACAAGCCACAAAAGCAATTCCATATGAGTCTAAAACACTAAAAACACCCTTAAAAATCCCTAATAGTTTGCTATATTAGAAGAAATGTTCGTGTATTTGAAAATATAAATGCAAAGAAGGATAACAAATTTAAAAGGGTTTGAGGCATTTTTGAACGTTTTTCTTTAAAGTTTTATTTGCCCTGACCAGACTTGATTTACCTTAAAGTTGAATGGTAAATTACCTCCAAAATACAACAAACCCTAAATATAATCTCTAGCAATAAAATTATGTTCCAAAACAACAAATGAATATGTAATAATATGGAGTATTTACAGAAAGTTAAATGTCTATTCATGAAGTACTATATTTATTCACAAAACAATATTACCCTTCAAACAAAGGCATTTTCTTTTCCAAGATTAGGTACACCTCTTCAAATAGATACTTTAGTAAGAAACATTACACCTTTCCATTATTCAATTTAATTAATCAATGATGAAGGAGGTATATTTAATCTAAAGGCTTTATTTATTTAGTGTTGTATATAGTTCTTTTGGTGCTGCAGCACCAGAGCTTGTGTTTTTGTTGCTGGACCATTGTTTTTCAAGATAAGAAAATACATATGTAATTGGCTCAAAATGGGTGTTCAAAATAAAATATATTGATGATGGATCCATTGACAAGTTTAAACCCTAACTAATTTAAAAAGATCCATTAACTCCGATGAAACATTTAGGCTACTAGTAAAACTAACGATGATTTACTTTGTCATTGCAATTGCAGTAAGTTCAAAATGGTTGATGCAGTAATTGGTTGCCAGAAACACATTCTTTGAAAGAATTTGAAAGAAGTTATATATATTTAAAAAGCCCCCTGGTCTGCCCCCTAGCCATTTCACTTTCATTGCCATATGAACGATGTCTTTTGACTCAACATAATGATGAAAGTCAACATTGTGTAAAAATCTTGTGATGAGATTAAGGATAAAACTACCACAAGCACGTGGGAAAAGGCATACTGAAATCCTATTCAAGTTCCCGTCAAACCCGTTACAAGAGCTCGAGCAAAGAAATTGAAAGAAGCATTTAATGGATTGATTCAAGCAACCTGAGCTAAATTAAATTCATGGAGGGCGTTAAAAGAATCGCAAATGATAAACGCATGATTTAGGTTCTTGAAGTTTCCAAATAATCACTGATGGTTTTCGAAGCCAGCAAAAATAAATACCTACTCTAATAAATTTGTGTATAGTGATTGAGTAGGGTCGTGTCCACAGAGATTGGTAATTATTTAAATCCTTTCAAAATATAAAATGCAAAGTAGGGGAGATTGTTGACAAAATTTAAAATCAAATTAAAATAACAAAAATGCAAATTCAAATTGTAATTCAAATTGGAAAAAGCTCTGGTTGAAGGAATTAACTCAGCTTCATTCGACTACTGATCATTGATCTAAATATAAATAATTATTACTTATGAATAGACTGGTTATAGCTACTGAGATGCTCTAATAGCCAATCTCTCCTTAATTAGTCGATAACCAAGGTACGACCATTGGTTATTTCCCTAATCAATAGACAACCCTAGATACGATCATAGGATTTAATCAATTGACAGCCTGAAAAACCAGAGAGACCCAAATCCTAATCAACAAACGCATACGATGGTTCATTTAAATTAGATTGTTTATTCTCGTAACACAATATGCATGATGTGCTATTTGTCACAAACATTAAAATCTTCATACGATGAATCTTCTAATTGACAGTAGACTAGGTTGGTAATTAAATAGTGGCTAATTATCTAATTAACAAACATAATCATGACACTAATTCAGAGAATAAACAAATACCCAACAAGCAATTAAACAATTAAAGCATAAGAATGATCTCACAGTAATGATGAATCAAAGCTTTATTAACCTTCAACCAGAATTTTAAATTTAGTTCCTCATAGAGAGAAGAGAGAAATTTTGATCTAGGGTTTTTCTTTTTCCTACTTGATGATTTCCCCTCTCTTTGTGTTTCAATCTCTTTTGTATTGTAGAGTTCTTCTAAAAATAGAATACTAAAATCTAAAATATTCTCTAAATTCAGAATTACAAAAATGGCCCAAAAAGGTGAAACACGTTAAAATAAAAACAGCAAGTTCTTTGTTGACGTGCATACGCCTTATCAACAAAGTTCTTCTGAAATTCATAATTCCTCCATGCAAATAATCATCCTCAAACATCATCTTCTAGCTCAATTTTAGCACCAATCAATAGAATTGCACCTACAAAATAAAACACAAATAAATCACTATTATTAAGTGCAAAACATTGATATTAAAGGGAGTAAACAATACAAAATTAGTGCATAAATTGCACTCTAACAAATTCCCCATCGAGATGATGCTTGTCCTCGGCGTATAACTCAGACTAATCCTAAATCTCACTCAATTCTCATCTCAACTCATCCAAAACAATGCGAAGCAAGTACACCTCAGAAATTAAGTCAAGCAACAATCGAGACAAGGATTTTAAAGCATAGGATCTTAGAAACTAGAATAAGCACATTCAACCACCAAGAAAGTCTATTCAAAATTCAAGTGCAACAAGATTTAATAGCCCTCTCATTGACTTCACTCCATGCACTCAAAGTGTTTAGGGTATCATTTATGCACTCAAATCAAATCAAAGAATGCTATTACCATAAGCTTGCTCATATATCACATCTCAATTCACAAAACATGAATTAAATGCAAAAATCTAAGGGTCTTAGAAAGGTTGTAACGAGGCTAAATGGGTTAAATGAAAAAGAAGGGTCTATGAAACAAAAAGGGATCAAAATGAGAAGAATGAATTCATTGAATGAACCTTATGATATCAAAATGCTTATTTATACTCAAGTCGCAAGAATGTAGACACTCTTTTTTTTTTCTTTTTTCTTTTTTTTTGTGAATCAAACAAAAGGAATGATCCTTGCACAATTTAATTCAAGCATAATGCTTGTTGATCTAATTGGGGAACTTTAATTCAAGATAGCAAAAGCAACAAAATATATCCAAACAATGAGTCTAAAAATCTCCTTAAATTTAGGCTCAAATAGAAGGAAAATGGGTAAGTAGATGGAGAGAATTAGAAAAGAATGGTTAAGGCTCAAACAAATATAACAAATAAAGGTCTTAGGGTGGAGAAAAAGAAGAAAAATGCAGAAATAAAGAAATGAAAAGTGGTTTGCCCTTATCATTTTAATGCATAAACTCCCGTAATGCTTGACATGCATACAAAGCAAGTTCTAGAATAAACAAACTAAGATTGATATTCACACAACAAAAATAATTAGAGCAAAGTGGTTGCTCATAGGCTCAAATCCTCACAAAGTTGGTAAATTTGCCATCAAATCATGTGCACTCTTCAAATGAATCAACTATCAAAAGTGGTGTAGAATGAGAAGAAGGTATGGGTGATATATATTAAGGGAAAGGTAAAAAGGGTAAGAAGAGAGAAAGATGTATGTAGTGATATAAAAAGTGAAAGATAAAATGAGATAGAAAGAAGAAAAAAAAATGAAAGAGTATGATGAAATAGAAATAGATGTAAATGATTTAAGATGGATGGGAAAAGAGTAGTGAGAAAGAAAAGAAAAGAAAAGAAAAATTTAACCTAATATATGAAGCATACTAACTCCAAAATCATTTAAGGATGAGAAGAGTGAAAATAACACTTCCAGACATATCAATATTGCAGAAAAATCATTCCCCCACACCAAGAATTTACATTGTCCCCAATGTATGATAATCAAAGCTCACAAAAAAGAAAATAATGCGTAAGGATAAAAGACTGAAGGCAAAAAGAAAAAACGTCCCTGAATTGTGAGCTTTGATCCACATAATGGTAGGCTGCACTTTAGCGGTGGTGGTGAAAACCAGTTGAAGTCTTATTTGGAAATTTGGTTCTGGAATGGGTTCTTTGGAGATGTACCGGAGATGAGAGGCTACTTGCTTTGGTGCGGTCTGTTGAGACGCGGAGAAGAGAAAGCTGTCGCGGGTTGCTGATTCAGACTACTTTGAGTCCCAGGGAGAGAGATCTTGGTGACTCTTGGAGTCGCACGGTGGATCTTGGACTGGTTTGAGGCCTTGGTGATCTTGAAGATACACTTTGCTGGGAAGAGGAAACGGGGGTTAGGGATTGTGAAACAGTAAATTTTTTTTTTTTTTTTATAATGTAAAAACTAAAAGAGACAATTGAAACACCAAAAATTTCAGAAGTACTTTTTTAATAAGCATGCCGGCACGCCTTAAAACTATTTCACTTTAAAATTACAGAAGTACTAACTTGGCGTGGGCATGTCTTAAAATCATTTTGCTTTGAAATCACAGAAGTACTTATTAGTTAAGGCGTGGGCACACCTTACCAAAAATTTACTTCTGGCCAAAATAAGCAAAGGCATTATTTAAACAATCTAAATCAAAATTAAAAGCAATAGATATAACAAAAATCAATATAAATAAATCCTTTGGGTTGACTCCCAAAAAGCGCCTTTGTTTTATGTCTTTGGCTAAACACATTCATGCATTAATCTCCATACATTGGACTCTCGAGGCCACTTCCTTCACAATATTCACCGACAAACCTTCATAAAAAGGTTTTAAGCGGTGACCATTAACCTTCAAAACTTTCTCAGAGGTCGGACTCCGAATCTCAACTGCACCATAAGGAAAAACATTAGTAACAATAAAGGGTCCAATCCAGTGAGAACGTAATTTACCAGGAAAAAGTTTAAGCTTAGAATGAAAAAGAAGAACTTTTTGACCAACAGAGAACTCTTTTTTCAAAACCATTTTGTCATGAAATCTCTTCGTCTTTTCCTTATAAAATCTCGAACTCTCATAAGATTCATTTCTAATCTTCTCTAACTCTTGCAACTGCAACTTCCTTTGCTTTCCTTTTTCATCCATATAAAAAACCTCCTGCACTATAGGGTTAATAGCATCCACAGAAAATACCGAATGCTCCTCACTAAGATATTTCATGGCATCATTCATATTGAACTCTATAACCTCTCCATCAAATTCCATAGTGAGAATCCCTTTATGTATATCCAATTTAGTTCTAGCAGTCTTAAGAAAAGGTCTTCCTAGCAAAATTGGGACAGAATTAGGAGAGTTATCATCTTCCATATCAAGTACATAAAAATCAGCAGGAAAAACCAACTCATTAACTTGTACTAAGACGTCTTCTAATACCCCATCAGGATATGCATTAGACCTATCAGCTAGTTGAATTATCACACCAGTTTCTTTTAATGGACCAACATTCAAAGATGAATAAATAGAACGAGGCATGACATTAATAGAAGCTCCTAAATCTAACATAGCCTTCTCAACTCCAAAATTGCCAATTTTACAAGGGATAGTAAACATACCTGGATCCTTGCACTTAGGAGGTAGTTTCTTTTGGAGAACTGCTGAAACATTCTCCCCCATGTGAACTCTTTCATCTCCTCTTAATTTTCTTTTAGAGGTGCACAGTTCCTTAAGGAATTTAGCATATGGAGGTATTTGTTTTATAGCATCTAATAAAGGAATATTTACCTCAACCTTGCGAAATGTCTCAAGGATGTCTTTCTCTTGTTCCTCCTTCTTGGATTTTGCAAACCGGCTTGGAAAAGGAGGAGGTATCACCACAGGTAGGGGTTTCACTCTGGTGGGTTGCGCATCTTGAGAATTAGACATCAATTCATCCTTCTCAAGCTCATCTTCCACTTGCTTTATCACTCTCTTAGTAGGCTCTTTTAGCTCATTTGACAGGGTGTGAGAACTAACATTTTACTTTGGATTCACCTCAGATTGTGAAGGCAATCTCCCTGATAGTTGAGATTCTAGGCGGCTCACTGTAGTTGCCAATTGACTCACTTGGTTCTCCAAATTCTGAATGCTCGTTGTGGTTGCCTGCTGAAATTGTTGAGTGTTAGTCATAAGTGATTTAACAATTTCTTTGAGAGATATACCTGACTTGGAGTCTGACTGTGGAGGAGCTGGTTGTCTTGGTGGGCATTGTTGTGGAAATCCTGATGGCCTAGCTCTATAGCTGAAGTTTGGATGATCCCTCCATCCCGGATTGTAAGTCTGTGCATAAGGATCATACCTCCTCTGAGGCATGCCTGGAAATCCTCCAACTGCATTGGCTTGTTCAACGGGTTCTTCTTGAAGTGTAGGACACATATCAGTTGGATGACTCGTATTGGAACAAATGCCACAAATCTTCACCTATTGCACATTGCCTACAACAAATTTTTCTACAAGCGAAGTAAGTTTATCAAGACATTGATCAATAGAAGAGATATTTACCTCATTCACTTTCCTTGAAATGGGATCTTGCCTGCTGCCAAACTGTTGTGCATTGGCAGCCATATTTGAGATCAACTCCCTTGCTTGAGTAGAGGTCTTGTTCACCAACACTCCTCTACTAGAAGCATCTATCATACTCCTATCCATCAATGATAGTCCTTCGTAAAAATATTAAATAAGAAGCTTATCAGAAATCTGATGTTGAGGACAACTGGCACACAATTGTTTGAATCGCTCCCAGTACTCGTACAAATTCTCTCCAGGAAGTTGTCTGATCCCAAAAATATCTTTTCTGATGTTGGCAGCTCTTGAAGCAGGAAAGTACTTCTCAAGAAATTGCTTCTTCAAACCATTCCACGTTGTAATAGATCCAGGAGGTAAGTAGTATAACCAGTCTTTAGCTAACCCATCTAAAGAGAAAGGAAAAGCCTGTGAACAATGCTCTTGATCGAGCCTTTGGCCTCATACTTGAACCACCACATGAAACTCCTTGAGATGTTTATGAGGATCTTCACCTGTAAAACCGTGAAACTTGGGTAATAGATGAATAAGACCATATTTTAATTCAAAATTTACCTCCAAGTCTGCATATTGAATGCAGAGTGGTTGCTGATTCAGGTTTGGTTCAGCTAACTCTCTAAGAGTTCTTTCTACAGGTGCAGCTATATCCATCACTTGTTCTTCCAAATCGCTAGATGATTCAACCAAACCAGGCACCGTATCTGTTTCAGAAAGCAAAGGCAATGAGGATTGTTGGTGAGCTGGCTTCTCAATTTCAGGATCAAACGAAAGCGTACTTGTACGAGAAGAACGAACTATAAACTAAGTAAAACGTAAAAAGGATTAAATAAATGACACCAATCCCCAGCAACGGCGCCAAAATTTGATGGTTGTCGAAGCCAGCAAAAATAAATACCTACTCTAATAAATTTGTGTATAGTGATTGAGTAGGGTCGTGTCCACAGAGATTGGTAATTATTTAAATCCTTTCAAAATATAAAATGCAAAGTAGGGGAGATTGTTGACAAAATTTAAAATCAAATTAAAAATAACAAAAATGCAAATTCAAATTGTAATTCAAATTGAAAAAAGCTCTGGTTGAAGGAATTAACTCAGCTTCATTCGACTACTGATCATTGATCTAAATATAAATAATTATTACTCATGAATAGACTGGTTATAGCTACTGAGACGCTCTAATAGCCAATCTCTCCTTAATTAGTCGATAACCAAGGTACGACCATTGGTTATTTCCCTAATCAATAGACAACCCTAGATACAATCATAGGATTTAATCAATTGACAGCCTGAAAAACCAGAGACCCAAATTCTAATCAACAAACGCATACGATGGTTCATTTAAATTAGATTGTTTATTCTCCTAACACAATATGCATGATGTGCTATTTGTCACAAACATTAAAATCTTCATACGATGAATCTTCTAATTGATAGTAGATTAGGTTGGTAATTAAATAGTGGCCAATTATCTAATTAACAAACATAATCATGACACTAATTCAGAGAATAAACAAATACCCAACAAGCAATAAAACAATTAAAGCATAGGAATGATCTCACAGTAATGATGAATCAAAGCTTTATTAACCTTCAACCAGAATTTTAAATTTAGTTCCTCATAGAGAGAATAGAGAAATTTTGATCTAGGGTTTTTCTTTTTCCTACTTGATGATTTCCCCTCTCTTTGTGTTTCAATCCCTTTTGTATTGTAGAGTTCTTCTAAAAATAAAATACTAAAATCTAAAATATTCTCTAAATTCAGAATTACAAAAATGGTCCAAAAAGGTGAAACACGTTAAAATAAAAACAGCAAGCTCTTTGTTGACAGCACGCGCCCATGCCTTATCAACAAAGTTCTTCTGAAATTCATAATTCCTCCATGCAAATAATCATCCTCAAACATCATCTTCTAGCTCAATTTTAGCACCAATCAATAGAATTGCACCTACAAAATAAAACACAAATAAATCACTATTATTAAGTGCAAAACATTGATATTAAAGGGAGTAAACAATACAAAATTAGTGCATAAATTGCACTCTAACAATCACTTCCATAAAATAGGGAGTTGGCTTGCACATTATGGCGGGAAAATATATTATTTTCCTTTTTCAGATACTTTCCTATTTGTTGAGGAGACTATTAGGGAAACAAATCAGTTTTTCTTTTTTCATCATTTAGTTTCCATTTTAATTGATGTACGACATTTAAGCCAATTAGGATCCTCATTTGATTTAGATTCATTCCTAATTACTCAGATTAGGATTCTGATTTGATTTAGATTCATTCCTATTTGTTTAGATTCATATTCAGATTTGATTTTTGATTTAGAATTTATTTCCAAAAATTCTTGTAACCAACCCTATATACTGTACTCCTATCCAATAAATAGATATAAGTTTTGATGCAATTGGTGAAATAGTTAATTCTCTTTGGTTCTTTACAAACTCTTTGAATTTATCGAATTTTTGTGGCATTCAAACTCTTAACTTATCAATCAGATCATCTATAGCTGATTGTGGCGTCTTCATATACCAAGGTTCGTGCTTTCAATAAGCATTGGGTCAAGGTTCCATTCAATTTTTTGTTTAGATTCGATCTTGGGAACTAAATTGATAAGGGTTGTATCAATTCTTGATGGGTTTCGTATCATTTGGTATCAGAGCGAGGCACCAAGGTCAGATCCATCTATCTTGGTTGTTTTTCATTCTTGTTTGAATTTTTCATCCTTGTACTAGTATCTAAAAAAAAAAAAAAGGGTGTGAACAGTACCATGCGACCAATATTTATGTGAACAGTGTTGTATGAATAGTATTTTTAGAATTTCTTTTTTAAAATAAAATTTGCATCTTTGTGGTTTTATTCTCCTTAAATTTATAAGTTTTACCTATTCTTTTTCCTAAAAAAAAGAGATAGAGAGAATTCCTAACCTCCTCTTAAAATCTTTTATTTTTTTCATTATTTGTGTCTTGGAAGTTTAAAAGGGGTTTTACCCCATAGGTGAAAACTTTACCCAAAATAAAAAACTCGACTTTAAGTAAACATTGTCTTCTGGCTCTTGAAATTTGAGTCTCCTTGTGAATTTCTGCTGAAATCTTGATATTAGTTTGATTAGTTTGATAAGAACCGAGTGAGAATTACTATGAGTGGAAAAAGGCGAGGGAGTGTAAGCATATTAGAGGGTAAAAGCCAATTAATTTGAGTGAAACACGAGTGGATTTGAGTGAGTTATTTTCTTGAGTGAAACACATAAGGGAGTGAGTTGAGGTCCTTTCCACATTATTTCTAACTTTCTTTTACAAATGTTAGCCATGTCTCACAACCTAGAACGAAACATAAATGAAGAGGATCAACTCGAAACTACTCAAAATTTACAAATTCAATCATTGATAGGAGAGATGAGAAGGTTGATGAGGAAAAGGTACATGCAATCTAAGAGTAGCCGAATCCTACAAGTGTAAGTAATGTAAGAAGCTTTCATGGGCTCACTAGTTCTATCAATGATTTGTGAAAGACTTTAGCACATTAGCTGTACCATCTACTAAAGTAATTATAAAAGATGTTGGATTTACGTGGGGAGGCATATTCAGATCCTATTCAAGTTCACATCGGACCCGTTACAAAAGCTCTATCAAAGAAATTGAAAAAAGCACTTATGCTGCGTTTACTAAACTGGAATCGGAATGGGCTGGAATCGGAATGGACATGAATGGGAATGAGCTGGAATCGGAATAGGGAATGGGAATCAAATTAAGTTGTTTACTTAAACTGTAGGAATCGGAATCGGAATGAGCTGGATTGTAACAAATTACTAAAAAGTACTTAATGGATTATTGTCATAATAATTATTATTAACTAATATATTAATTAATTGTAAAATTTTATTAATTAATTATTATAATTATATTAACAATTATTATAAAAATATATTAACTAATAATATTAATATTAATTAATTAATTATAATAATATATTAATTATTGTGATTATTCATTCAAAAATTATAATTATTAATAATTATTGTTAAAAATGTATTAATATATTAATTAGTAGTAATAATTATATTACTTAATTAATAATAATATATGAATTAATTATAATAATAATAATAATATATTAATTAATTAATTAAAATAACAATGTATTAATTATTATGATTATTTAATCGAGAACTATAATTATTAATATATTATTGTTAATAATATATTATTATATTATTTAATAGTAATAATTATATTAATTAATTATAATATATATATTAATAATATATTAATTAATTAATTATAATAATATATTAATTATTGTGATTATTTAATCGAGAACTATAATTATTAATATATTATTGTTAATAATATATTATTATATTATTTAATAGTAATAATTATATTAATTAATTATAATATATATATTAATTATAATAATTATATTAATAATTATTATAATAATATATAAATAAATTAATTAAAATAATAATGTATTAATTATTGTGATTATTTAATCGAGAACTATAATTATTAATATATTATTGTTAATAATATATTATATTATTTAATAGTAATAATTATATTAATTAATTATAATATATATATTAATTATAATAATTATATTAATAATTATTATAATAATATATAAATTAATTAATTAAAATAATAATGTATTAATTATTGTGATTATTTAATCGAGAACTATAATTATTAATATATTATTGTTAATAATATATTATTATATTATTTAATAGTAATAATTATATTAATTAATTATAATATATGAATTAATTATAATAATTATTATAATAATATATTAATTAATTAATTAAAATAATAATGTATTAATTATTGTAATAATATTAATAATATATTAATTATTATGATTATTTATTCAAGAACTATAATTATTAATAATTATAGTTAATAATATATTAATTAATCATAATAATTAATTAATTATAATAATATATTAATTAATTATAACTTAGGACAAAATGGGTATTTTTTGTTTTGGGGGAGGGCAAAATGGGTAGTTCAAGGAATGGGAACTTGATTCCCACCTCCCCCCATGGGAATCAAGTTCCCATTCCCCATTCCCAAATATAGGTGGGTCCCGCCATTCCGATTCCGATTCCCCTCTTATTTTTGCGAAGTAAACGCGTCAATCATTCCGATTCCGGATTCCGATTCCCCAATCCGGTAAGTAAACGCACCATTAATGTATTGATTCAAGCAACGTGAGCTCTATTAAATTTGTGGAGGCCCCTTGAAGGAATCGCACATGATAAATTTATGATTCAGGCTTTTGAAGATTCCAAATAATCAATTCTATGAAATAGGGAGTTGGCTTGCATATTATGGCACGCAAATATATTATTTTTATTTTTCAGATACTTTCCCATTTATTAAGGAGACTATTTGTGAAAAAAAATCAGTTATTTCTATTTTAATCGCTTAGTTTCCATTTTAATTGATGTAAGGCATTAATGCCAATTAGGATCATAATTTGATTTGGATTCTTTCCTATTTACTTAGATTATGATTCTAATTTGATTTTGATTATTTCTTATTTTTTTAGATTCATATTTAGATTTTATTTTTGGTTTAAGATTTATTTCAAAAAATTCTTGTAACTAACCCTATATAATATACTCATATCCAATAAACAGAGATAAGTTTGGATGCAATTGGTGAGAGAGTTGATTCTTTTTTGGTTCTTTACAAACTCTTTGAACTTATGAAATTTTCGTGGCATTTAAACTCTTGACTTATCAATCAGCCGTCCATAGTTGATTGTGGCATCCTCACATAGCAAGGTTCATGTTTTCAATAAGCATTGGATCAAGGTTCCATTTAATTTCTGGTTTATATTCGATCTTGGAAACTAAACTAATTAGGGTTATTTCAGTTTTTGATAGGGTATGTATCATCTTGCCCTGGTAGCTACAAGGTCCTCTTTAATGTTGGCTTAAATCATGGCTATCTCTTAAAACTGTGTGTTAGACTTTGAAGATTTTTGTGAAGGTCCCTATAACAGTGACTAAAACCAAATCTCATTCTCACTATGGCCTTCATCTCTTCCAATGTTTCAACAGGCCTCTCACGGGAATTATCATGTGTAGAGGTGAAGGCTTAACTTGAGTGTTAAGAGTATTGCCTCCTTAGGGTCAAGGTCTTAAGTTCGATTAGGAGAAATAGGGTGAAATCCAATGATTCTCTTTAAAAAGTAAGAAAAAAAAAATCTTGGGCAATTAAGACTTCAAATTGAGCATAAGTATATCAAAGTTTTACTATAGAATTTGCATCACAACTATTGATTTTGAGCATAATCTCATAGGATTAGGTGCTGTAATGTCATATTGTCATGGGTTTGTTAGGGCTGCTGCTATTTTACAGTCAATATTTTATAGTGATGTGTCTTTGCTAATGCCAAAGCATGTCGATTTGGGCTGCAAATTAATTGCACGTGATGCTAGACTATTACTTATTAGATGTTAAATCGTATTGTCTACCTATATTACAGCTTATTAACTATCAAGCTAGTTCCCGAGTAGAATTTTTCTAAGGTATTGCTGATACTTTTCAACTCATAGAACAATGATACGCTTTTCAAATTCATCATATTTCATGTAATTGTAGAGTTTAGGCCATGTACTAGCCAACTTAGCTCTTTTAAATTTTGTTGTTTGGCGGGATGATTTTTTAGAATGATTATGCTCGCTTTGATTATAGTGAAGCTATTACTATTAAAAGAGAAAAACGAAAACAAAACCGCACACACAAATTCTAAATCTTAAATAGAAGTATTTTTTCTTTTTTTTAAAATCATTATTAGGGTTAAAAGAAAAATTGTTCGACAAGATTTATTCAATAGTATATAAGTAATTTTTCTTTTTAGTAATCGAACATAATAATTAAATTACCCATTGTTTCACATGCAAATATTTCTCGACCACAGTAATTAATAACTTTAATATTTCTCGACGATAGTAAGTAAATATTTTGATTTATTATTACAACCACCGCATTATTATCTATCCATGATTTAACAGTAGGTTAATATAAATACCATGATCTTTACTCTTCATACTGCTGGACATCAATAATTAAGTTCGTTTAGGCGGTGGAGGATCGTAAATAATGTCACATTGGCAAATGTGTTGGTCGCTAGATGATGGTTTGCATAGACAATTATCTGGGCTCTTTGTTGCTCCATATTTATCGAAGAAGGCTTTAAGGCATACAAATTCTGCTTCCTCGGGATCCTTGGGACAAATGCCAGGAATTGTCATTTGTTTAGTACAGAATTTTAGTTGTCCTTTTCATGCAAATAAACATAAAAATTGTTAAAATGTGAGTATTCTCATATTAAAACAGATTTTCAAATAAATGTTTGGATACTATATTTACCTTGAGAAAGATTCATAAGACATAGAAAAAGAGTGATGGAAAGAATGAGAACAATGAACTTCTTCATGATTTTAATTACTCTTTTTCTCTTCTCTCTTGTTGAAACAATCCTTAATATATATATTCCTTCAATTATGTCTTATATATAATGGAAAAACAAGCTAAATTAAGGAATAATTTTATAACTTCCCTAATTAAAAGACTTTTTTTTGGAAAAAGAAGAAAACCAACTTTCATACAAGTGTCACTAAAAATAGTTGGTAATAAAAGACAGTTAGAAGTTAGAACCAGCATCGCCTTCTAAAAGTATTCTTTTTTGAAAAAGTAAAGAACGATCTTAAAATCATTTGCTCCGCGAAACCTTTTCCCTCAATTTTAATTCCAAAACTTATAAATTTGTTTTATTTGTTAGAAACTTTGATTTCTTTTATTAGACTATTTTTTGTAATTACATGCCTTTAAATGTCAAACTATTCTCATAAAAAAAGAAATAATAATAAAAAAATTCAATAAGTCAATTCTTATTCCATGCAGCCGGCTAATCATTTAAATATTTCATGAACTATATTAATTTTTTTTTCATTTAAAGGCTAAGGGGTGGGCAATCATTAATTAATCATTATTGACTGAATATTTCTGTTGTAACAAGGAAAAATGTTGATTGGGCCTATATTATTGGCTTAATTACTATTTACTTCTCTCTCTTTCTAATGAACCCCTTGACAACCTTACCACGGCTACTTCATTCAATGTTTTTTCCCTGTAATATTATCTTGTTTAGTTTTCTTACTCATCTACTCTACATTTTTTTAAAAAATGAGATAGAATGATGATTTTATTATTATTTTTGAGCAAATACATGATAATAGTTTTAAAGAAAATTAAGTGGATTTGAGATATGTTTCATGGAAAAGAAATGAGATTGAGATATGATTATATGTTTATGAATTTGTGTATAAATATAGATTTGAAATCATTAGACAGTACCCCTTTCCTTCAGATACAGTGATACAGATAAAATGAGATGAGATGAGAGGCCTTTGGGGCCCGTCTAAACACACATAGAGGCTTTAGGCCGTGTGTTTGGGCGCTTTTGTCTTTTGGGGGCTTATGCATGTAGTATAATGATTATAGAGATACAGATGTTGAGATACAGACCGATGTTGAGACTACAGATGAGACAAATTAAATATATGAGATGATATTTTTTCTCATCTATCTGTTGTAGCTTCGGGACATGATGGTTCCCTGATTGTCCATCCGTTGAAGTCCGGATATGATGAGATTATTCCCGTGGTTACTTGTTTGGTGATAGTTTTTCAGTATTCAGTATTTGATGTTATCAGTATTATGATTTCATTGATTTCATGTGGATTTATGAAATACTGCTATTTCAGTACATGGTTTGAATTAAATGATTTCATTAAATTTCTTATGTTATTTTAATGAGACTGTTTAGAGAAGAATTATTTCTTTTACTAAATTTAATTATTTTCAAAAACTACTATCCACTCACTACGCTCACTGAGTTTTATACTCATCTCGTTTTTATTATATTTTTTTAACCCGCTAGGAAACTTGTAGGTACATCAGCCGACCCAGCAGCATTTGTTAGATTGATTTTCGGGCTACATGATGATACTAGGAATTTTAGATATTTTATTGGGATATTTTGAATTGTATAATTATTACATATTTGAGATTAAGAATATTTTACTGTATTGGATATTATAGTATTTGGATGAGATTTGGCATGTTGATATGAGAAGTTAGTTGTGGGTGTTGGTTGTATTTAGAATTATTTTGGGAGTATTAATTTTTATCATTTGCAGGTTTGGGAATAATATATTTATAGAGGAGGTTCTGCCGAATTTTCGATAGAATTCTTAGATATTAGAATTATTATTTATTCAGTTAGGCGAGATTAGATAGACTCACCCTGGGGGTTCAGGGCAGGTCATTTCAACAACTTTAATTTCAACAAATTCTATCAATTAACAACAAAGTGCATCTATAGTTTCATACTTATACTAACCATTTGCTAATGCAACAAGGATTTAAGAAGAATGGTTAGAACACTCCAACCGAACCTCATCTAGTTCATCCTGAATGTATGTTTTCTCTCCATTAAACTTTTAATCATAAGATTAATACTGTCAAACTTCAAAAATAATGCCACATATATTGAATAAAAGAAAGTAAAGATATCATCATCAACTTACAATGTTCATTAACAAATTAATGTATCCTATTAAAGATGTATATACTCAACGGCAAGTTTGAAAATCAACTTGCTTTCATGCTTTTGTTCATTAAGCTTGAATTACATAGAATTGTACCGAACTCCTTCCAATTTCTTAATTTTTATCCGAAAGCAATAAAAAAATCCATTTGCTCACTCAAGCTTTTAGCCTCAATATAAACTTCTTTCACTTTAGCCCCATAACACATGTCATATTTATCAAACTCATCATTAAGCCTTCTAAAAACCATTGCTCTCACTCCCTTCCTTCCTCAATGATCCTAAAAAATATTTTCAATGCAAAATAGTTAAAAAAATTTTTGGAAGTTGTTTTGACTTTAAAACAGCAGCAAAACTGCCCTTGGAAATCTGCAAGGCTGTTTTGCAGTTAAAATAACCACTAAAAATCTCCAGAGGCTATTTTAAATATTATAAAAGTCATCAAGTCCTAAAGTATTGTTGGAGGGGTCAAATTTTGCCCTCTTTCTGAATTTGACCTTTCATTTCCAAATAGTTCAAAACTAATTGGAGATTTGAGAATTTTAATCAATTCTTTAAATATTATAGAAGTCGTCAAGCCTTAAAGTATTGTTAGAGGGTCAAATTCTGTCATACATGCATTGCCAAATACTAGTAATTATTCAACTCAATCATGCACCTTTAACGATCATCTTGAGAGTTTTGTAGACTTGGGCTGTAAAAACAAGTTTACTATTCAACAGTGTGTTGGAAATTACTCAGAAAGATGAAAGTGTTTTCAGGCACTAAACACCTTTCTTTAGTAGACCGCATTCCATTGACATTCACTGTTAATTGAAAAACAAATTCCTTCCAATATGATCCCTTAGAACATATTCACATCATAAGGATCTGGATATTATAGGCATGCATCTAATTGTTAGGAAATTGGTGGGTGAAGCAGGAACACAACTAAAGTAAAATTGAGAAATAATGAGACAATAATAAAATCACACGGGACACCAGAAATTACGTGGTTCGGCTTTTAGCCTACGTCCACGGGCGAAGACTGAAGGATAAATATTTTACTAGTGATATGAGGATTACAAGTATTGTAATATTTCAGCTCACTACCCAGAACCCCAATACACCCAATCTCTCACTCACTATCACAAGAGCTTATTATTTAAGCTCTCTGAATTTCTCTCAATACTCTCGATTCTCCTCTCAAAATTGATTGCTAAAATGAAATGGGGAACGCCCCTTTTATAGCCAAATATTGGCTATTATTTAATTGTTTTTTTTCTTCACCGCCTTTGAATTTTTCCTTTTCTTCTTCTGTGTTTTTCCTTTCTTCAAACTTCTTCTTTCTTCTTCAAAGTTTGGCATTCAAAGCTTCTAGATGGGCTGCCATCTAGAAGACTTTGACCACATTCTCCCACTTGGAGATTTGATTGAGGATCGATCAATCAATCTCCACACCATCCTTTCTGCTTCGCCATAGTCATGTTGCCTACGTTTCTGCTAGGCCACAAGAGGATCTACTCCATACAAACTTATCAGTGTTGATTGGCTTGGTCATAACATCTGCTAGGTTTTCCTTGGTATGGATTTTATTCAAATCCACACTTCCATCTTCCACAACTTCTCGAACGAAGTGATACTGTACTACTATGTGCTTTGTCCTGGAATGAAAGGCTGGATTCCTTGCAATGTGCAAAGCACTCTGACTGTCACAAAACACAGGAATTTTCTGTTGTTTGTGCCCGAGCTCCTCCAATAGCCTTTGTATCCAAATAGCTTCTTTGCAAGCTTGTGTAGCCGCCATGTATTCTGCTTCTGTTGTAGATAAAGCCACAACGGTCTGCAATTTCGAAACCCAAATACCGCTCCATGATGTAAACACATAGCCAGTAGTGGATTTCCTTTTATCAAGGTCTCCTGCAAAATCTGAATCCACATAGCCCCTGACAATAAATTCTGATCCTCCATAACATAATGCAACATCTGAGGTTCCTCTGATGTATCTCAGAATCCTCTTCACAGCTATCCAATGCTCTCCACCAGGATTCGCCATGTATCGACTGACTGCTCCCACTGCTTGTGCAATGTCTGGTCTTGTACAAATCATTGCGAACATCAAACTTCCCACTGCTGATGCATACGGTACTCGAGACATCTCTTTCCTCTCTGCTTCAGTGCATAGGACACATACTTGAGGATAATTTGAAATTAATAGGAAGTGGGGTGAAATTGACTTACAATCTTGCATGTTGAGCCAAGATTTTCTTCAAGTAGTTCTTCCGTGAAAGCCAAATCTTCCTTATTTCTGCCTCGGTAAATTTGCATCCCTGAATCTTGTTTCTGGTCCCAAGTCCTTCATTTCAAACTCCTAGCCAATTGTGCCTTCAATTCTTGGACTCGATCTTTGTTGGGGCTAACAACATGTCATCCACATACAACATGATGAAATCATTATCTTCAAACCTCTTGTAATATGCACAATGGTCTGAATCGAGTCTCGTATCCAAGGCTCATGATGAAGGAATCAAATCTCTTATACCAACACCTTACTGTTTAAGACCAGTAGAGATTTGTTCAACTCAAACCAAGTTCTCCTTTCCTTTTCAAGAAACCTTCCGGTTGGAGCATATAAATTTCTTCTTCAAGTTCTCCATGAAGAAATGCGCTTACATCTAATCGCTTCTAGATGTAAATCAAATGTAGCACACATTGCCAAAACCATTCTGACTGTTGTGAGTCGAACCACCGGAGAAAATATTTCATTAAAGTCAATACCTTCTTTCTGAGCATATCCTTTCACCACCAATCTTGCACGATACCGCTCCACTTGGTTATTGCCATCACGTTTGATCTTGTAGACCCATTTGTTTCCAATGGCTTTTCTTCCACGTGGTAGTGGTACAAGCGCCCATGTCTTGTTCTTATGTAGAGCCTCAATTTCTTCCTGCATTGCTGTCATCCACAAAGCAACATCTGAGCTGTTTAAAGCTTCATGGAAAGTTGATGGCTCCCCATCCTCCGTTAGAAGACAGTATGCAACATTGATCTCTGTGTCATAATCCGAGTGCCACGTTGGCGGTCGTCTCTCACGAGTTGACCGTCGAACTTCTGGAGCCTCGGACTCGACTGGTTCTCGTTCCTCGTGCTCTGGTGCTTCGTAATCAATCTTCTTGATTCTTTTCCTCATAAACTGGTACAGTCTCTGACTTTTCTTTTTCAGTGCTATCATTCTCATCTCTCATTTGTAGTTGATCTTCTACAAAGATAACATCCCTGCTGATGACGATCTTGTGGGCAGTGGGGTCCCACAGACGATACCCCTTTACTCCATCAGCATATCCCAAGAAGATACATCTTCTAGATTTTGGATCCAGCTTTGTTCTTTCTTGGGCATTGTACATCACATACACAGGACATCCAAATGCATGTAGGTAAGAGTAATCAGCTGGTTTTCCAGTCCACATCTCCATTGCTGTGGATGGCGATCGATTTACAATATAACAGGCAGTTTTGGCTGCTTCTGCCCAGAATGAATTGGGTAGACCAGCAGTCCTCAACATAGCTCTTATTCTTTCTGTAAGAGTTCTGTTCATCCGCTCTGCCACTCCATTTTGTTGAGGAGTGTATGCCACCGTAAACTGCCTCTGAATACCTTCTTGCTGTAAAGCAAGAAACTCACCGTCTGTATACTCTCCACCATTATCTGTCCTCAAACACTTAATCTTTTTGCCAGATTCAAGTTCTACCCGTGCTTTGTATTCTTTAAACACTATAAATACATATGACTTTTTCTTAATTGGATATACCCAACATCTCCTAGAATAATCATCAATGAAAGTCACCATGTACTTTGCACCTCCCATGGATATGTCAGGTGATTCCCAAACATCAGAATGAACTAAGTCTAGAATGCATTTACTTCTAGCAACAGATTTACTAAACTTTAATCTATTCTGCTTACTTGTAACACAATGCTCACAAAATGGTAAACTTACCGATTTGAGCCCTGGAAGCAATTTTCGCTCAGAGAGAATCTTCAAACCTTGTTCTGACATGTGCCCAAGCTTGAGATGCCACATCATTGTTGATTCTTCTCCACTTGATGCGACACACGCATCAGCTTCCTGCAGTGTTTCTCCTTTAAGCATGAACAGATTAGCACCAATCTTTTCTGCCTTCATCAATACAAGCACACCTTTGACTATCTTCATGATCCCATTTTCAACATGAGTTTTGCACCCATGACTATCTATTTGTCCCAAAGACAATAGATTTTTCTTCAGGCCTTTGACATATCGTACCTCTTCAATTGTGCGAACTGTACCATCAAACATTTTAATTTTGATAGTACCAATACCAGCGATCTCCAAAGCATGGTCATCACCCATATATACAGATCCTCCTGAGATAGGTTCATATGTGTGGAACCATTCTCTGCGAGAGGTCATATGCCAGGTAGCTCCTGAGTCTATGAGCCAGACATCAGATAGCCGTTTTCTGCCTTCTGAAACAGTTGTTGCCTCGCTGTAGAGAATTTCGCCATCATCCGAGGTACTTGCTACACACCCCTGAGCATTTGATGACTCAGGTTCTTTGCCCTCTCTTCTCTTCTGGTTACTCCAACATTCTTTCTTGACGTGCCCTTTCTTGCCACAGTTGTAGCATTTAACATTCTTCTTACTTCTGGATTTTGATCTACCATGATTGTGACTCCCACTGGGGCCACGCGTTACCTGATCTCCTCTCGCCACCGATAACGCCCACTCACGCGAACTTGCTTGTCTGCTCTTCCTTTTCTTTCCACCGCTTTCCTCATTTAATACGGAGGCACCAACAACATCAAAAACTAGGCATCGTCCAGGATTGTTGTTCGTCAGATTGATGATGAGTTGATCATACGAATCTGGTAGACTTTGAAGTAGAAGCTCTGCACGTTCATTTTCCTCTATATTATGACCCAACGTTGTGAGTTGTGAAAATAGAGTCTTCAAAGTGTTGATATGGTCGGTCACCAAAGTGGATTCCGCCATTCGAAGAGTATAGAGTCTCCTCTTTAAGAAGATTTTATTGTGCAGCGACTTAGCCTCGTACAATTTTGTGAGAGTATCCCAGATTTCCTTTGCTGTCCTTTTCTCCGCCACACTGGATAACACCCCATCTGCAAGTGCCAAGTGTAGATCAGCAATGGCGTTGCCGTCCATCTCGTTCCACTTGTCATCAGTTATCTCCATGGGTCTTTCTCCAATTGCTGCCAAGCAATTATTTTTCCTCAAAACTGCCCTCATCTTCATTTTCCACAACGAGAAATTATTCCCGTTGAATTTCTCAATTTCATACTTTGCTGCCATTTTGTTGATAAATACTACACACAAACTAGTGTATCACCTTGAATAGTTGTGAGTATGTGTGAGAATGCACACCAGGAAAGTTCCCAGGAAAGACTGGAGGGGTCACAATGGTCCCACTTAAAACCCAGACTCCTTAGGCTCTTATCGCCATGATGTAACTTTCCTAGACATGTACAAAACTACACAGTTGTACTACTCACACCACTATTCCCTGCTTTCCCCCGCAGAATTCTTGGATCGCTCCCACCGTTTCTTGTGAATAGTACCGTATACGTGAACAGTACCGTATACGTGAACAGTACCCCTTCCGTGAACAGTACCTCCGACTCCAAAGAATACAACCAATAGCTCTGATACCACTGTTAGGAAATTGGTGGGTGAAGCAGGAACACAACTAAAGTAAAATTGAGAAATAATGAGACAATAATAAAATCACACGGGACACCAGAAATTACGTGGTTCGGCTTTTAGCCTACGTCCACGGGCGAAGACAGAAGGATAAATATTTTACTAGTGATATGAGGATTACAAGTATTGTAATATTTCAGCTCACTACCCAGAACCCCAATACACCCAATCTCTCACTAAGCTTATTATTTAAGCTCTCTGAATTTCTCTCAATACTCTCGATTCTCCTCTCAAAATTGATTGCTAAAATGAAATGGGGAACGCCCCTTTTATAGCCAAATATTGGCTATTATTTAATTGTTTTTTTTCTTCACCGCCTTTGAATTTTTCCTTTTCTTCTTCCGTGTTTTTCCTTTCTTCAAACTTCTTCTTTCTTCTTCAAAGTTTGGCATTCAAAGCTTCTAGATGGGCTGCCATCTAGAAGACTTTGACCACACTAATTAAATTTTTTATTCTTGATTAGGGAGTCTCCAAGTCAAAAAATTAAAATGCCCACTTCAATTTCAATATTATAAAAGGGTGGAAGCAGAACCTGGCAGAACTTGCAATAGCAGAGCACTTCCCATGCAATACCCAGCCATGCCAACCTTCTTTGAACCATTTGCCTTAAGCCAATTAACTGAAGCACTGATATCCATGACAGCCCCAACATGAGCTGCTAGTGATTGAATGATAAGAACAGCACATGATGCCACCTAAATATTCCAGAGTAACTACAAGAAACAGAGTCCTGATAGGCATTTTCAAGCCTGTAACGAGAAAGAAAAGATAAAGAAATGGTCAACAGAAAGAAAGAAAAGAAAAATGTTTGATCTCGGCAAGAAGGAACCAGTGGTGGGCTGAAATTTGACGTGATGACAGAAAGAACAAATGATTGAGAATGCCAGAGATGTAAAGAAACGGCGGTCGTTGGACTGAAGCTTGATGATGACAGCGGTGACAATAGTAAAAGTTGAGGTGCAACAACCAGCAATAAATCGTGACAGAGAGGAGTCGCAGGTAGAACAAGTAGTGCGTTTGATTAGGTTAGATTTAGGGTTTTCTATTTTATACTTGAGAAAATTATATAGTGTAATTGTCCACATTATAATTTACTAAAAAGGGAATTATAAGTCGACATATGGCTAAGTAAAAATATTATCATTAAACGACGAATTACAAGTTGACATATGGCTAAGTAAAAATATTATCATTAAACGACGAATTACAAGTTGACATATGGCTAAGTAAAATAATTGTTAAAATTATTATTATTAAATTTGTTTTTATTGATTATTATTATTGTTATTAACAATTATAAAAATAAAAGTAATAACAATAATAAAATAATATATATATATATATAATAATAATAGTGTAATAAAAAAATCATTATGTGCCAAAACCATCATTAATTCTTGATAGCAAATAATTTTATCATAAATCCATGATAGAAAATGATTCTATCACAAAACCATCATTAATCGGTGATAGAAACTAATTATATCAGAAAACCATCATTAATTTGTGATAGATTGAAAATTCTGTCACAAATCCATCATTCGTTTTTTATATAAGCCAATTTACGCATAATCAACAATAAATTGTCTGTCATCTATTGCAAGTTTTTTTGTAGTGAGTCGATCAATGAGGTGGTAAATCACTTGAATCATCAAATAACAATTATATTGGGAAGCTTACTTTTCCTTCCTTTCATGCAGGAACAAAACCAAAGACGATGTCTCACTATCTTTTGGTAAAAGATAAGCAACAAGTTTTCTTCATCTCTAATCAATCCCAGTAAATCACATGGCTCCTCTAACACACGAATATCTTACTCCTATATATCTATTAAAAATAAATTAATAAAGATGAACAAAACCCATTATCTAAATGTAATTTTCACTACAATAAGGAATAAAAAATTTCACCTAAATTTTTAGAAAGAGCAGCTAAAACCACTTATTTCTATCTAAAATTAATGTTATAAATTAACCAATATCTCCATTTTAATTTCCCAAGTTAAGAGAGATTTGTATAAATATATATTTTTCTAACACCTTTAATTAATATTTACTTGATATTGTGAAATGAATAATTTTCCATGCTTTTGGATCTTTTATATGTAAGTCGATCCAATCCACCATGACCTTTAGCTAAATTACGATCAACACAGTCAATGACGAAAAAAGAAAAAACTTGACTTGACCGAATTAAAAAACTTCGAATTAGGGAATTTTCTAGATGAAGATCGGATATACGCATTCATCCCAAACGAATACACTACTGAGTAATCTTTAGCCTTTTTTGGGTTGCACCTAATTCCCACTTCTTGTTGATTATTTCTCAAACGATTGTGAGAAAGACATAAGTTCACAATAATTTTTTTAAAAGATAGCACTATTTAATCATGTATGACTGAAATCAGAATTTGAATCCGAAATTAGTTAAATTATAGTTTATACCCCAGCCTTTCTTATCAATGAAACCCAACTTCTACCCACTTGCCCAACCAAGCTTTTTCTTTAGGCACATAACATTTATAGCCTAATACAAGAACCATAAAAACAAGCTGAATCATCAAAAAGATTTAATTATAACACCCTGTTGGGACTTTTATGATTGGGTATACAAATTCTATGTAGACAACTGGACCCACAACTTAGTTGGCTGCGACATGTTAGAGTCACATAGTTCATTTGGAAAAATAACAAGGCACAGCAATAACAAAACTATAACATGTCGCCATATCGCTACGCCACTAGAAAACAAGAGCTTCACAAAGAAAACAAGCATATTAACACCATATTAATCTCTCATTTTTTCTAAACTTTTCTCTGCTTTTCATCCTCATAGTCTTAACTATCATTTGAAGAGCTTTCCTTGACAAATGAACCACAACGATGGCCATCTATAATTGTATTTTTTAGGCAAGATATGTGGCGCATCATTCTACTCGCTTTCTACAAATATGATGACTGTAATAAGAACATGAAAAGAAAAGCTAAAAAAAATCAGCATCAATTTATAATAGAGAGACCTTCCATTTTAGAAGGTTTCAAGAAGACAGTAAACGAAAATGCAAATCCTATCTGATTTTCAAGTATATATACCACTTCAGTTGCAAGCTACATGGAAGAAGGTAAATTGTGTGGGCAGCTTCAGGTTTAATTTATGATATAACCCAGATGAATCATACTTCAGATATAGTAAAGACAATAAAACTAGCAAAGAAATAAAGGAGTTGTTAACTCTTTTATTTTCATAATTATGATTTTGATGATAACAAACATGTTCTAAATTGATAAGTTTGAAAAATTATTGTTAATTGGATCAACTTTTTAAGCCATATAATACTCAAAGCAAAGAAAAACTATTTGGAAATAAACGGCAAACCGTTGATAGAAAACAACAAACCAAGTGCATTAATTGTTTATGGCTAACGGTACACCAAATGCATTCCAGTGAGCAAATCTCAGATAATAGCAAACCGTTAACGGATAACGATAAATCGATTGTATTCCAGAGAGTAAATCTCAAATAACGATAAACCATTTGTAGATAACGGTAAAACGATTGCATTCCAGAGAGCAAATCTCATATAACAGCAAACTGTTTATGGATAATGGTAAACTAATTCTATTCCAGAGAGTAAGTCTTAGATAACAACAAACTAATTGTGGATAACGGTAAATCGATAACAGTCCAGAAAGTGATCATCTTGCAAATGGTAAACCGTTCATGGCAAACGGATAATCGACATCTTTTGACATGATTCTGGAGCAAAAATGGCAATCTAACTTCTTGATAACAGCGATCCTATAATTTGAATTTCGCTGCAACGGTCACTTGTTTAAGTCAAAATGGCAATTTGATAATTGTAAAACGGCAATCCAACTACATGCAGAAAGTCAATAACAACTAGTTTTTAGCTCTATCTATAAAATGGCTCAATCAATTTCAAATAAAAAGGTGATTCAACTATTATCATTGAGGAAACTATTAAGTATACAACTTTTATTGAGCTTTAATTTCTTATATTCATCTCATTTACTCACACTTTAGAATTTCATTTGTAATCAAACACATTGTGTGAGAGAGATTAATTTTGTAATCCTTTTGAGAGATTAAATTAAGAGGTTGTGAGAATTGGGATACACTTGGGTTAAGAGATTGAAGATAATCTATTGTTGTAAAGGTTAGTTGACACCTTGGAAGTCAATTGTAAAAGTTCTTGAAACCTTGGAGGCTTGATTATTGAATCCCTCAAGCCCGATGACCTTAGAGACGTGGAAGTAAGTGAGTTAGCCGAGCCACGTAAAAATCACGTGTTTGATCTCTCTTCCCTTACTCTTTTCTTATTATGCTTTATTAAATTTATTATTTTTTATTTTGTTAAGGCATTAGATTGAATTGTTGTGTGATTTTTTTAGCTTAAGTTTTTAAAAATCCCAATTCACCCCCCTCTTGGGTTGCCTAGTTATTATTTCATTGGGTATTAGAGTACGGTGCTCTTGTTTAGACTTAATCATGTAGAGTTAAAGATCCATGATAACTCAAAATGACTCTACCTCTTGGGAAGAACAATCCACATTCAGGCCACCATTCATGCTTATGACTAAAAATGAAGTAGGGAAAGATCACTACTAGAAAAATAGGCTTTACTGACACCATTTTAACGTCAGTAATTACTTTTACTGACACTTGTTAATTGTGTCAGTAATGCTCCAGCCAGAACACACTGACACTAATTTTTGGTGTCAGTGATTTTTGCGTCAGTATATTGTGTACTATCGTATCACCGAAATAGTGATACAATGGTGTTAGTATTGGTTGATACTATTTCTATTGTCAGTAATATGTATCACCATTTCTATTGTCAGTAATTTGTGTTACTAGAGAATCACAAAGATAGTGACTCAATTCTGTTAGCATTTAATGATACTATTTACAAGTCACTGATTTCTGTGACTACAAAATCAGGAATCCACTGACTCAGTAACATCAAAAATTCTTAACGTCATCAGAATAGTTAGCGTATTAACTTGCTATACTGGAATTGTGTTAATGGTATTACGTTTTCTTAATCACATTTTTCCTGTTAATTTACAATTGAAATAAACTCAAAGTATATTAAACATGTAAAATCTTGTAATGCAATTCACATAATACACATTCTAAATACATTAGTTAAATTAAAATAGCTCAACTACTACATTGTTTGCGGGTAAAAAAAAACATTCAAGTACTAAATTAAGCTTTGAATAAATAGGTCCCCGCAAGTGAGCTCTAGACAGCTATATATAGTTTTCACAATCTCTTCCACAAGCAGCAATTTTAATCGGACAACTGAATTAGAAAACAAAGTTTTCAGAGCGTCTGCTCTTAGAGGAACAAAGTCATTGGCAATTTGTTAACGCAACAAAAAGCAAACTACAAGCAACTATGCCTCTGATTTTGGATTCCGTAGATGCCTTCATTTTTTTTCCAGCTACAAGTATATAAAATCAATTAGCACACCACAAAAAATAAGCCTTGTATATTTTAAAGCAAAAGTAATCATATATTACTTGTATGTTACCTCGCGATTGTAAGCTGTAATTAACTTGGCAACGTATGTAGCCCACTGATCACGAATCCGCAAATAATGTATAACAAAGAAGAAGAAAGAAATATCGAGAAAAGCAGAACGAATTCAATTCATGAAAGCCAAGGCGGAAAGAAATCAAAGAACTCGAATGAGGAGGACCAAGAAGGAAAAAGAAAGACAAACGAGGCGTAACTTAAAGCCTTGGATCAAGCAACAAAGTAGAAACAGAGGCAGAGCATTAAAAGGCTGGAAGAAAGAACCCTAACAGTACGCGATTTAATGCAAATATGGATGTAGATACAAAATCAGGATGACAACTTATCCTTATCAAAGTAAAGTACAAGCAACGGTACTATAACACATCCCTACTAACAACTACTTTGCAACCCAAATAATTATTTTGTGTTACAGTACATTGTGTATATCCCAGATCTGAATTCACGTCTATATGGATATTCATATGATCTATTCAACAGTATGCAACATACTCACCATTATAAGTAACCTTACAGTCTATAAAATACATACAATACGCAATAAAAAGATAACTATAAATAAGCATACAATAGGCCTTTTTTTTATTCATTTCACAATAAATGAATAACAATATGATGCTGTATTGTAAAAACTGTTTTCAATACTTACATTATTTTTCAGCATGTTCACATTAGTGACGATATCTTGGATGTATTTCATCACATAGTAACCACATTCAAAGCTGCTCGGCTGCCTCGGACACTACAAAATCAAAATTACATTAGTTTTTTGTTGAGCATTAACAATAATTATTTAGGTGTGTCTGATTTTTACCTTGACAGGTACCCATTGAACATTAGCCTTTGTATCACAATTTAAACTCTGATGTATTCGAATCCCACTACAATTAAGACGTAGCCAATGTTAGCAAATAATTAGCATAAGACATAAAAATAAAATAGCATGATCAAAGATACAAATAACAAACTTAACTGATTCACAATCTGCATTAGCTCTTCATCAGGACTACCATCCAAGGGATCAAGATAATAGACTGTATGTCTCACCATATCAATTGCAAATAACACCCACAAGTACTAAACAAAGAAAAATTATTCGCACATGAATTACAAGTAAAAGTTTTTAACTTTGTGATTAATCTACTAAATATAGAATATGACTAGCAAATGAAAAGCTTATACCTGTGGTTATATGGAAATACGATGACTTGTCCCACTCGCCATGCCTAAAAGTTTTGAAATATATCGAGTCCCGCTCGAAGTCGGCCTTTGATATAGCTTCTCAAAAGCCCAAATTGAATGTGCTTAGTACTTCCATTGTTCTCCATCTCCTCATACAAATGTCTAAGAGGAAACAAACATATATAATGAAGTCTTTAAGGAAAAAATGATAGCTCCAAGTTAACTAAAACATAAGTCATTTACCGTATTTGATCCATATGTTAACGACGCAGCTGAGACTTCCTTAAACTCAATAATTTCAGCACAAATCATTTTGTCCAAGTGTGTTTCCCAAATTTCACCAAAGGTTCCGTGTCATGCCGAATCCTCGATCAACCGAGTGGAATTCTCAATGAACATGGTAAACATGTTCATATTCACTCTTATCATTCTTTCTCGATCGTAACGCCTGTATTCTTTACACGAGCTTGAGGTCTTTTCTGCCGGGTTTGATAACCAGGGTTCTTTCGGGTACTCTCTCATGACGAGAACTGCACATCTAGTACTTTGGGAGTTTGTCTAGGGGTTCTTCCTGTGGGCTTCAAGTAATTTCACACTCTACTTTTGGGGTTTGGCTGAGGAGTTTGGGAAATTGTATGGAGTGTCCTTTATTTTACTCTTCATGATTTTGAGTCGACTTGCCCGATGGGAAATCACATAATAATCAAAATACATGCCATTAGTAGTAATACATGCATATACAAATAAATAAAATAATGACATGTAATGTGCCATATACTAACCTTTCTTTTCCCAAGAGTTTCGTGATTGATCATCATCAATCAACACCATGGAAGTTTTGGCCTTGAAAGTTAGAACTTCCAACTTCAGATTACAGACGCATTTAAGCTTGCATTCATGCGTTCTAGTTGAGCAGACATGAATTGGAAACTCTCGTGAGACATGTTTCTTTCTCTTGCTAACTCAAGAGCATCGTGACATTAAAGTACATCGGGTGATGAATTGTCCCACCCTTGAACTCGCCCATTTGGTCGCTCAAGAGCTTGACCTAGAATATCATTTGACCCTTGTTATTGGAATGTTCCTTGTTCAACTTGACTCTTCAGCTCATTCTACAAAAAAAAAAAAAAAAAGAATTGTAACTCTACAATTACGAGTACAAGACATCAGCTAAACTAATTACATATCATTCTTGAATCTTCAACACAGAGCAAGTCCATATACAGTTTAAATTAAAAGAACATAAAATATTACAAGACAGCACCTCACACAAGGGCTTGATATCCTGGACATCACTTTCATTACACATACAAATGTCCAAAGACACGTGTTTTAACCTTTTTATATGCAAACAAATAATTTCTGATAAAGTATTACTGAGCTTCTGTCACTTGTAAATGTTACTATACAATTATTAAAAAAAGCATTATATATGTATGTAAATATCTACCCACACATACACACACATTATAAAGAAAATTCAAAGGAATTAAGTATACAAGTGACTTACTATTTTCTCAAAGAATTGGCCACTAAGCATATTTGACATCTCGATCCGATCTTGCGATTAACCAAGCTTCATCATGCGTCAATCTCTCGCCGTAAACCCATTGTCCTTTTCTATTATAAGTGACACAAAACATAAATAATTGATTCTATTATATTATATGTATTAGATTACATACTACATATTGGATTACTTACACATACTTTTCTATGCAACATGCCACCATATCCTGCTATACCCAAGCGATGGTTATAGACATTCTTTGCTCTTTTATCTTTTGCCTGCTTACTTTTTTCCTACATAAACAGAACGATACAGAACAAAAGGTTACCACTGATTATTACTAACTAGAAACAAATAAATAAGGTAATATTAACAAACAACAAACCTGAAATTGTGCAGACAAAACTTTGTCAACAAAAAGTTTCCAATCTTCCTTTTTAATGCTTGGATATTCAATAGGAGGCAACCTTAGTGACTTTCGATCGCCTTATTAGGTAGAATCTAATTCCAAGCTGCTGTAACGAAAGTTCCTTGATGCAACCCCCATCCACTTTAACACTTGGCTTTTGCATTTTAAACTCAATTTGAATTTTTTCTGTAAACCAATGACATGGATTACAAACAACTTTAAACAAATCTGGAAGTTATATAAAATCTTTAAACATACTAATTACACAAGTAAATAAAACCCGAAACGAAGTTACGTAGTTTCCTTCATCTCCAAAGGCACACGCCCAATCATCAAGTAAGATTGAAATTGTTTCACCTAACAATGACTCCAATGTAGCTTCTAAGATCATTTCTTCCTTTCCAACTGGAACACCATAAGAATTGTACTCAATTACAGCCTCGACATCTTCTTTTGCAAGCTTTTCTTTTTGTTTGTTTTCTTCTTCGGTCTTCCCCAGCTCGGAAGAGCGAAGTCATCATCTTCACCATCTCCTACAATCGAAAATGATTAAAATAAATAAGTACATCAATTAGATTAATAAGTTAATACAAGAGCAATATATAATGGAATAAATAAATCACTTCATCGGAAAAGTGTGAAAATTGGCTAAACTAGCTACAATAATGCATCACCGATTTTCTCAATCAATATCTATCGAATGGCATCACAATCTTTTCCGCATAAATTTCTTCGTCATCTTTCTCATCTAACTCACATACGGAAGTTTGTTAGATAATGGGAAAAATACATCGACGCCTTCACATCTTTCCCCATTTAACTTATAAGCATTGTCAACATCGAACAAACTATTGATTTATTATTATCTGGTCCTTTACATAAAATACTTGCTTTGCATGACAAGCTAGAATAAAGGAATCCGATTTATAGCCAATCCGATTTAAATCAACTACAGTGAAACCTAAATTGTCAATGCAAACCCCTCTATCATCTACCCAATCACACTTGAAAAGTATTTTTTTAACCATTAGATAATCAAGCTGCCAAATCTCATCAATGACTCCATAAAACATCATGTCTCCGGAATGAGGACTTTTATCTTTTGATCTTGAAATTTGTAGAGTGTTAGCAATAACCCTAACACCACTATTTTGGGTCACACGATCACTGTCTCGGTCTCTTGTTGCAAATTTGAAGCCATTGATCTCGTAGCTAGGGAAGGTCACCACGCTTGAGCGTGGTTTGTTTGCCAGCCAGCACACTATTTTATCAACAAGCACATTATTTGCTTTATCATGTGCTACCTATAATTTAAATTAACAAGTACAGTAATTAGTTACATGTAAAAAAATATTGTTAAAGTTTATATTCTAAATTTTATTTAGTTAAGTAATTCTGACCTTTGCTTGTAACCAACCAGAAAATGTACGTATGTGTTCATTTTGTAACCACAGATTTTTTTTTGCCTTATAAGGGTTTCTTGATGCCAAATAATGCATATGCTCCCTACAAAGGAAACCATATTAAGATTTAAAATGAGTACAGAATCTTATAATACAATAGTAATGTTTTTCGAGAAAATTAACAACTTACTCGACATATATTTGATTTCGCGGGTGTTCATTAGAACACACGATGTGCTTGCCAACAATGGATCATCAACCACCTTAACATTTGCACCTCCCAAAGGCCTTTCGACGGAAAAATCAATTGGACAACCAAAGAGGCCCAATAATAACATCACAACTGAGAGTACTCAAGACAAAAATCGAAAGTGCCTCTTCTCGCAATATAACTTTCTACAATACAACCCTCGTATGTATGATTACGAACATAATCCTTAAGAGTTTTCATTTCTCTCAAAAGGATACATCCATCGAAGATAAACAGCCCACATAACCTAACTTGTTCAACTAGATGGATTAAATGGATCATTATGTCAAAAAGCTGGGAAGTCATAAGAAGATAATGTGATTACAAGTTCCTCTTGCAATTGGTCAAGAGTCTTGTGATCTACCACTTTACAACATAATGTATTAAAAAGAAGCACATCCCGATTATGGCCCTTCTCACATTTAAAGGCAAACAATTTGAATAGTGGTAGAAGTTGTTGCATTAAAGATGACAACCATGGGACTTAAGCCTCGCGACAATCATCTATTGAAACAAGTTTTGGACATTGGAAGAATACCCATCGGGACTTTTACACTCAAAGAAGGTTTCACAAAACTGCTTTTTTTTTTTTTACTTAAAGTGTATGGATGAGGTAGGACTTTGTTTTTGTGTTTGTTTCATCAGTACTAGTTTTCCCCGATCTTCAAATGCTCAAGATCTTTTCTAAAGCATTAATCCCATCTTTTGTTTTGCCCGGTTGATGAAGTAATGTGCCATATATGTTCTCGCACATTTTTTTCAATGTGCATCACATCTAATCGATGGCGAACTAATAAATGCTTCCAATATTCTAAGTCAAAAAGATTGACTTCTTTTGTACAATTTTTCAGTTATGTTCTCATCACCATCACCGCCACCACCATCATCATGTTTCCGCTTTTGGCCTTCTTTTGCCAAACTTAATGTCAATATCTTCTACCATGTTAAAGATTTCCTCACCGAGACAAAGTTTTAGGTGAGGCTCATTCCACTCTTGCTTCCCATTGAAAACCTTTTTCAGTTTCTGAAATAAGTGACCAAGTGGTAGAAAACGGCGATGGCCCATATATGACATTTTCCTACTATGTGGCAGCCAACATGCACAAGTATCTATCCCACAAAGTGGGCAAGCATAATAGTCTTAACAAAGACAACCAGAGGTTTCAGATGTCGGAAAGTCACCGATTGTCCACATTGAATGCGTAAATTAAAGGTTTCTTTTCTATAAGCATCATAAACATCAATACCTACATCCCATAGAGTTTTCAAGTCCTCAATCAAAGGTGCTAGGTATACATCTAGATCATTTCCAAGTTGTTTAGGGCTAGATATCAAAAGAGACAACATCAAAAACTTTCTCTTCATACACAACCAAGGAGGAAGATTTTATGTTATTAATATAACAGGCCAACAACTATAAGTAGTGCTTAGCGAACTATGTGGGTTAACCCCATCAGTTGAGAGAGCTAAACGAAGATTTCTAGGTTCTTGTGCAAATTTTGGCCACTTATTGTCAATTATCTGCCAAGTCATGGTGAGTCTCATTGGGTGTAAGCTTGCCATCTCTAATTCTTTTATTAGCATGCCATGTTAAATTTCGAAATGTTTGAGGTGATTGAAACAATCTTTTCAACCTAAGAATAGGTGGAAAATACCATAATACCTTTTAGGAACCCTTTCTTAAATTTTGTTGAGCCATCTTTTTTTTTTATACCTAGATGCTCCACAATTGGGCATTCAAAGAAGATCAAATTATTCCTATACAAAATACTCATTCGACATGCATGTATTTTTTCATACTCTAAGCCTAGCACTTTCATTGTTTTTTTAGCCTCATACATTGACTTAGGTAAAGTATTATTATTTGGAAAAATATCAGCAAGGACTTCTAACAAAGTAGAAAACCCTTTATCAGACCACCCATAGTTCCCTTTCACATTATAAAGTCTCATTAAACCAGATAACTTTGAATGTTTTGCACCTGGGTATAAAGGCTTTTCAGCATCTTCAAGCATATCCTTAAAAGAACTAGGATCTCTTTCACAATGCTCGTAAGCATCTTCGACCATGTCAATTATGTTACTATAATCATGACATCTAAATCAGAGAATGGTCTTCACATTTTGTAAATGTAGATTTAGAGTCCCTCACCATGCCAAGTCCAAACAATATAGCGGGAGAAAACCTTTTTCAAACAAATGATCCTTCACTGCCGAGGAGTATGAAACTCCATATTACAACAAAAGGTGCAAGGACATCTAATTGACATTCGGTTTTCAAGATTCAAAATGGCAAAATCTAAGAAATCAAAGAACTCCAACGATACTTTACGCATAATCTATCACAAGTTATCCAAGTTCTGTCCATTTCAAATATTTTACCTGTTAACATATGTAATGTCAGTTTAAGTTTAATTGAATTGCATGATTAATTTCATGTTCAATGTTATTATGATTATAGTTGCAATAATAAACTCATAATTCTGGAAAATCACTAATAGCCCCTATAAATCATTGAATCATAATAATAATTTAGACAAAATCCTAAAATTAAAACTAAAGAAGCTTTAAAACTTAACTAGGAGATGAATAGGTAAGATAGGTGCTAATGGCTTTTTAAGTAGTCGAACTATTTCATAAGTCAAGTAACTAACAAAAGTTAATAGTTGAAATAAATAATGTCTTCATACCACTTTGCAAGCCATTTTTAAAGATTCTATAAATCACTTTTTAACTTCAACGACAAAATGCAGAACAACCTTAAAACAAGCATTTCTTTCTTGAATCAAAGACAAATCATCAACTTTATACAATCTCAAAACACTCACAGCCACAAACTTAATTAATTCTTATCATAGTCACTGTCTCTATTACAAATCTTCCAACCAAAACAAAATAAACAAACAAGTAGCATTATATAACAAAATTTGCCTCTCTTCAAATGAAATGGAGATAACCATTAGTTCAGAATTACTAAATTCAAATATTCACCAATATAATACCCAAACAATCATCTCCTAAAGGCAAAAGGTACAATGCAATTTCATATTTTAGTACATACAAAATCAACTAACCTAATAATCAAACATAAGAAACAGAGCTAATAATTTATTTCAGAAATGAAAAAAATGCGCTGCTTAAAAAAATGACAAAGAAATCACATGCACAAAAATTTTAAACCGACCTCAAATGTGGCGTAAAAAATAGAGTCCCAACAATGAGTGTTTTCATTGAAGTAATACACCACTTAAAAGCCTGTATTTTTTACAAAGATGTCGCTTAAGATATAGAAAATAGAACAAATTATTAAAATTACAATTAAATAAAAGAAAAAAATTATTTGGAAAACAAAACCCACCAGGGTCGTACTAGGGATTCAATTTCTGACCATCTGAAACAACCCAAAAATTAAAATTAAAAAATATTAATCATAAGCCAAATTAAAACAAACCCATTAATTAAATTGCCCAAAAAAAAAAATTCAGCCATTACCAGCTGATAATCTCTACGCTCTTTCTCCTGACTTAACTTGTGAAGGAGAATGAGATTACTTGAAATATGCAACTGATGGTGTCACTTCACCCCTTGTCGATGGCTTTTACTTGCTTGCCCAGTATAGGCACTCGATGGTTTAGTTGGAGAAAAAACCCCTTTGATAACAAGCGATTAGGGTTTTGGTTTGTTTTTCAATTTGGGGAAAATGGAAAAATGAAACGGAGTGAGAGCTTTTCATTATCGATATGAATTAATTGAATTTAATTTGTAAATGGATAATGCAAAACAGAAGAGATCAAGAAGAGAAAAACGAAAGAGAAAGATAACAATGAAAGCAAGATGGGAGAGACCCGATACAGTTTGGGTAGATGGGGAAAATTAAGTGTGACTTTTGTGTTGCTGCTATTTATATTTTCATTTTTTAATAATTTAAATATCACCATGACTTTGATTCAACGAGATTTGATGGTCTGTGCTCCGAACTTTAAAGCTTTAAACCTTAGAGCGCTCGGGTTCGAGTTGGAGCTAACACAAATTTTAATGATTTTTTTTTAATCTCTGATACTGTAGTGTCAGTGATCATTGATGTTTAATTTACTAACACACTAGTATCAATAAATTGTGATTCCTATTTGTTAAAAGCGGAAAATGGTGCATATGTACATAATTATTGACACTTTTTGCAAAGTGTCAGTAACTAAGTGTCAGTAAAAGTCATTTTTGTAGTAGTGGATATTCCAAAACCTTCACGAGAATGAAATGAATTAGAAAAGAGAAAAGCTTCTCTAAATTCCAAAGCTATAAATGCCTTGTTTTATGCTCTTGATAAGAAAGAGTTTCATAGAGTGTCTAGTTGTGAAAGTACTTATGAAATTTAGAATAAACTTGAAGTTTTTTATGAACGCACAAATCAAGTGAAAAATTCTAAAATTAGTAGATACACTAGACAATATGAATTGTTCCAATCGGAACAAAATGAGAGTGTGTATTATATATATAAGATTTACGGACATAGTAAACACTCTAGGAGACATAGAAAAAACTTTTTTGAATAGCTAGAAAGTTAAGAGGACTGTCATTGAGGAAGCCAAAGTTTTAAATACCTTACCTATTGATGACTTGATTGGTTCTCTTATTTCATATGAGGAAGACTTGGCAGCAGAAAATGGTAATGAGGAGAAGAAGAAAAGCATTGCTCTCAAAGCCTCAAAACATGAGAGTGATTTAGACAGCGATCTGGATGATGAGGAGACGGCTATGTTGGTTAGGAGATTCGAAAAATTCTACAAGAGAACTAGTGAACGGAGAAAGTTCAGAAACTTTAAGAATCAAAAAGAGAAGAAGGAGCCAATCACTTGCTATGAATGCAAGAAGGCCCAGACACATACGATCGGAATGTCCTCTTCTCAACAAGCTCAAGAAGAAAGCAATGGTAGCCACATGGGATGACCGCGATGAGAAAACAAGTGATGATGAAGAGCAACAAGAAATGACAAATCTAGCTCTCATGGTAATTGAGGAAGAATCATTTGATGAACTTGATAAGGTAAGTGATCTTCCAACATATGATGAGTTACATAATGCCTTTAAATAATTGTAAGATGATTGAATAAGAATTGGTAAAAAGAATACGTCCTTCAAAAAGAAAATGCTAGAAATTTCAAATGAAAAGAATGCTTTACAAAGTTGCAATGATTCATTAAATGAAAAGATTAAAGAACTAGAGTTAGATAATAAAATGTTGAATTATAAAATCGCATCATTTAAGGGTAAGCAAAGTACTCCATATAAGCATGAAAAATCACATGTTGATGTATTGATGAAAGAAATTGAAGTGTTTAAGAAAAAGAGTAATGAGCTTAATGAAATAGTATTAAAATTCACAAGTGGTCAAAAGAACTTAGAAAAATTGTTGAGTACTCAAAAATGTATGTTTGATAAATGAGGAATTGGGTATAAGGTAACTTATAAGATTGTTTGTCATAAGATTGTTTGTCATTATTGCAATGGAAATGGTTACATGAGTTATAGATGCCATGTTAAAATAAATGCATATTATGGAATCAAATGTATTTGGGTTCCAAAAGGAACCATTAGTAACACTTAGGGACCTAAGAAGTTTTGGATACCTAAAACTTAGAAACTTTTTTTTCAGGGATCAAAGAAAAAGAAAAATAAGTGGTACTTGGATAGTGAATGTTCAAGACACATGACAGGGAATTACTCTTGGTTTTAAAGTTTTACCAAGATTGAGAACGGTGGAAATGTCTTTTTTGGAGATAATTCAAAAGAAAAGATCATTGGTATTGGCAATGTCGGTAATGTGTCATCTACTTTTATTGAAAATGCGTGTTTAGTTGAAAACTTGAAACATAATTTACTTAACATTAGTCAATTATGTGATAATGATTATAAAGTTATTTTTGATAAAACTAGATGTGTTATTGAGAATGCACGTGATAAGAAAATTTTGTTTATTGGAAATAGATGTGGTAATAGTTATACCATTGACACAGAGTGTCCAACTACTCTTGACAAATGTTGGCTATGGCATTGAAAACTAGGACATACAAGCATGGATTTAATTTCAAGGATTTTTAAAAATAATTTAGTTAAAGGTCTTTCAAAAATCGAATTTCAAAATGATAAAATTTGTGAAGCATGCCAATTTAGGAAACCAATCTAAATCTCTTTTAAAAGTAAAAATCATATTTCTACTTCAAAACCTCCTCAACTACTTCATATAGACTTATTTGGTCCTTCAAGACATGCTAGCCTAAATGGCAAGTATTATTGCTTTTGCTGTTGTTGATGATTTTTCCAGATACACATGGCTATTAGTCTTAGCTAATAAGGATGATGCTCTTGATGTTTTTAAAGTGTTTTATAAGAAAATTCAAAATGAAAAAGGGTATGGTATTGCATGTATTAGGAGTGATCATGAAGGAGAGTTTGAAAATCATGCATTTGAAACCTTTTGTAATAATCTTGGCATTGTGCATCAATTTTCTTCACCAAGAACTCCACAACAAAATGGAGTTATTGAGATAAAGAATAGGCCTATTCAAGAAATGGCTAGGACCATGTTGAATGACAATGCATTACCTAAATATTTTTGGGTCGAAGCCGTCAACATCGTTGTTACGTTTTAAATCGTGTGTTGATTAGACCTCATCTTAACAAAACTTTCCATGAGCTTTGTAAAGATAGACAACCCAACAATGGTTATTTCAAAGTTTGAAGATGCAAATATTTTATTTTGAAAACAGAAGATAATCTTGGAAAATTTGATCCAAAATCTGATGTTGGTATTTTTCTTGGTTATTCAAATATAAGCAAAGCTTATATATTTTATAATAAAAGAACTTTGGTTGTGCAAGAATCCATGCATGTTACATTCGATGAATCTAAATCCTCCTTTACGGAGAAATTTATTGTTGACGATGATGCAGATTTACACCAAGAAGAATCTTTAAAAGACAAACAAGATGATACATCACGAGAAAATCAAAGGATCAACATGAAGAAACTGATTTGAAACAAGATAAAGGTACTTCTCAAACACTCCATAAAGAGTATAGGTATGCTTCTTCTCACCCTAAAGACTTAATTTTAGGAGATCCATCACGAGGTATAACCACTAGATCATTATTTAGAAATACTTATGAGCATGCGGCATTTATATCTTAATTTGAGCCAAAATCCTTTTCGGATGCGGAGAATGATGAATCTTAGATTATGACAACGCAAGAGGAGTTGAATCAATTTGAAAAAAATAATGTATGGAGATTAGTTCCTAAATGAAAACACAACGCAAGAGGAGTTGAATCAATTTGAAAAAAATAATGTATGGAGATTAGTTCCTAAATGAAAACATCAATCCATTATAGGTACTAAATGGGTATTTAGAAATAAAATGGATGAATCCGGTTGAGTTGTAAGAAATAAGGCTAGATTAGCAGCTCAAGGTTATAACCAAAGAGAGGGAATTGATTTTGATGAAACACTTGTACCTGTAGCAAGATTAGAATCTATTAGGATGTTATTACCATTTGCACATCAATCCCCTGTTTTGAAAATAAAAAATTTCCAATTCATGTTTATAAGTTGTCAAAAGCATTGTATGGATTAAAACAAGCACGTAGAGCATGGTATGATAGGCTTAAAAGTTTCTAATTGGATAACAGTTTTTCAATGGGAAAAGCGGATATTAATCTCTTCATTAAACACAAAAATCAAGATATTCTCATTATTCAAATTTATGTTGATGTTATTATTTTTAGTTCTACTAATGAGTTTCTGTATAACGAATTTTCATCTTGCATGAGCAAAAAGTTTGAAATGAGCATGATGGGAGAATTGAAGTACTTTCTTAGAGTTTAAATAAAACAAGCTGAAGAAGGAATCTTCATCAATCAAGCTAAATATTTAAGAGATTTACTCAAGACGTTTGGCCTTGTAGAAGAAAAAAATTAAAAGTACTCCAATGAGCTCGACAATCAAGCTCGACAAATGAAAAAGGCAAGGAACTTAATATCAAAACCTACCGAGGTATGATCGGATCCTAGCTATACTTGACTGCTAGTAGGCCTGATATTATGTTTAGTATATGCTTATGTGCAAGATTTCAATCATGTCCTAAAAAATCTCATTTGCTTGCGGTAAAAAGGATTTTTCGTTATTTGGGTGGAACTATAAATCTTGGCCTTTGGTATCATAGGGAAACACATATAAACTTAACTTGTGATTTGGATGCTAATTTTACTGGTTAAAAGATTGATAGGAAAAGCACTAGTGAAACATGTCACTTTTTAGGTCACTCTCTAATCTTTTGGTTTAGTAAGAAACAAAATTCGATCAACTACCAAAGCTGAGTATATTGCAGTAGGAAGTTGTTGTGCTCAAGTGTAATGGATGAAACAAATCTGAAATACAAGTGTGCAACCCAAGAGGGGGGGGGGTGAATTGGTGTTTTAAAAAATTATCCTAATCAAATCACACAACAATCCACAACAATCAAAATCTAATGCCTTAATAAAATTGAAAACAATAAATTCAATAAAAGCACAATAATAAATGAGTAAGAGAGGAGAAAGCGAACTCAAGGATTTTTACGTGGTTCGGCTATCCCCGCCTACGTCCACGCCTCCAAGCGCACCGGGCTTGAGGATTTCACTATCCAAGCCTTTCCAAGGCTTCAAATGTTTACAATTGACTTCAAGGTGTCAATGAACCTTTACAACAAAGAGATTATCTCTCAATCTCTTCACTCAAGTGTATCACACACTTAATCACTCACAAATTTGATGAGGAATTGAAAATTACAATAAAAACTCTCTTGAAGAGTAGATGAACAAATTTAAGAACAAAGCTCACTCAAAGATTTATGATTCACAAATTGAGAGCTCAAGATATGTTGTATGCCTTTTGTTTTTGCGTGCTAGAGAGCTTGGAAATGAGTTGGATTTGAGTTTTTTTAGTTGGATCTCAAAAACTAGCCGTTAAGCATTTTTGCCAGAAAACGGATCAAGGTTAACCCTTAACGGTTAACCGTTTGCGCGGGTCAAAGTTACCGTTGAGCTGAATTTCAAATAAACGGTTCGCCGTTTTCTTGTAAACGGTGAAAGCGTAATTTCCAGAGACCTGCAAAATAAATTTGGCTTAACCGTTCTTACTAAACGGTTCAAGGTTAGCAATCTGGAAATAAACGGTGAAGGGGTAATTTCCAGAGACCTGCAAAATAGATTTGGCTTAACCTTTTTACTAAACGGTTCAAGGTTAACATTCTGGAAATAAACGGTTCAGCGTTTTCTTGTTAACGGTGAAGGGGTAATTTCCAGTGAACTGTTTACCAAAAATTACAGTTTTACCCCAAAACTTTCTATAACTGTACTATGACCCAAAATGTTATAAAACTTTACAAATAGGTCCAATTTCAGAATTTCTAAATAATACTCATTAATCCCACAAATTTCTAAAATTATGAAATGGCCCAAAATATTAAAATATTTTTAAAAATGTCCAAATCTGAAATTTCAAATAATATTTATTAAAATCAAAGATTGTAAAATTCTTTCATTTCAGTACACAACTTGAGAAACAACTTAATTTCACAAAATCTTTTTTCCATTAAATATAAAACCTTTATAATGTGAAAATAATGATTTATTTAAAATGTATAAAAAATAATTTAACCTTTTAAAAACTTAATCATTCTTAATCTTATTTGTTATCATCAAAATCAATAATATGTAAACATATATGTTAACAAAATCTCAGAGACTATTTTGTATGATAATACAAGTGCCATAAATGTTTCAAAGAATCCTATCTAACACTCAAGAACCAAGTATATAGAGATTAGATATCATTTCTTGAGAGATCATGCTCAAAGAAGGGATATATCATTGAATTTTCTTTCAACCGAAAAGCAACTCACTGATATTTTTGCAAAACCCCTCAATGAAGAAAATTTACTAAAATTAGACATGAGCTTGGAATGTTGAATGTTGCACGATAGCTTGGATTTATGTGATATTAAATATATTATATTATTAGTAATGTGATTGTTTATTTATATTAATTGTTTGAATAGTGTGAATTCATGAATCATACATTAAATTGGTCTTTAAGACATTTCAGATCAATAAAATGATCTTGAAATAGATTAATTGTTGACCAAAAACTAAAAGAGATGTGCAAAATCATTAGTGAAATAAAACAGATTGCCATTTATTCAACAAGCCGTTAATAGTTCTTGGGACAGAAACCAGGGAAAATATTCAGCAAAATAACGGTTCGCTGATTTCTCACAACGGCTCACCGTTTTCATAAAAATTTTGGGTTATATTTTAGAACGATATCGGCTCATCGATTTCTTAGTAATGGCTCACTGTTATCGTGCAATAAGAGTACAGTAAACCATTTTCTCCTTTATTTTCTGTTATTAGCCTTGAACCGATATCTCTACCCCCCAAAACTACAACTCTCTCTCTTTCTAAAATTCCTCATTTTCCTTCCAATTTTACTTCAAATTTAAGCCATAAAACCCTCTTTAACAAGTTTAGAATATTTCTATCCGATTAAAATTCTTTTTTAAGCCTCAAATTTTAAAATTTCCAAATTAAAACCCTAGTGCAAACCAAACTTATTTATTCCAAATTAACCATAAATTTCTTCATTTTTTGAACAAGTTAAGTACATAAACACTCTTCTATACCCCCAAATTTATCCATGGCTGGTGAATGACCTTCAAGAACAAAGAGACAGGTTAAACAGCGGCTGGCAGGAGTCCTCCTCATCCTCTTCCAGTACCGAATTTTGAAAGGGTTCATTTCCCTTCTCCTTTTCTCGCTAGAAGGTTCCAGGTTTTGTTTATGACATGTAAGTTAATCGATTCCTTCTTTCTCAATTTAGATGGTATTGAGGAGTTGGCTGTGTGCAGTAGTAATGTGAATGAGATGTAGATACAATCAGAAATTGCCTTGAACCTAGGTGAGAAACCTTGTTAGAATTTTCTACTCTAATATGGAGCTTTCGACTACTAGGTTGGATCGATTAGTAACATATGTTGGAGGCGTACCCATTGAGTTCACTGTGGAATATTTAAATTCCATTTTAGGGACTAATCATGCAAGTCTAGAGCTCTATATATCTCCAAAAGAACTCCAATTTAACCCTTTTTCTCATGTAGATGCGATTAGGAACGTTTGCAGATGTCGAGACCTTTCCAAAGATATTTGTTCTTTACCTTTTCGGTCACAGTTATTGCCCATGCAGGTTAGGATGCTTCATAGCATTCTCTAATATATAGTTAGTCCTAGGAAAGGGCATAGTGATGCGGTTACTCATCTAGATGTCGGTTTGCTGGATTCTTTTCTTTAAAGGTGTTCGATTAACATTGGTTATATTGTCCTCCGTCACATACTGTCTACCCATGCCATAAACAATCAACTTATTCCCTATGGTAGTATTATCACTAGGATTCTGAAGCATTTTTGGATCCTCATTATTGAGCCTGTCTATAATAAGTTTAAGAGGTAATGAGGTGAGATTATTCTCGGCATCGATTTTCATCAGCGAAATGGAGAATAAGTGAAGATTACCTCATCTAAGAATGAAGATATACTCTTGGCTTCTAAGGATGATCATATGCTAAATGATATATATTCTGCCGATCAGCTTCCTCAATTTTGATTAGGAGCCAGGCGTCGAGTTCTTTGTCAAACTACAGCTGCGCAAGTTGAGGAGCCAAAGAAGTAGGAGGAGCATGGTATGGATGACGACGTGCCCCCAGCCCCTGATGCTTTTTCTATTTCTGACAACTTAATACCGCAGCTTCTTAGTTAGGTTCGCACTTCTTAGCACAGCAACAACAACTTATATCTTGCTTTGCTTCTTTTTAGTAGATCCTCTTATATTAGCAGCAGGAGCTTCGTGATGGTCAGAGAAGCATCCTCAATTCCTTTGGTTTCCCTCTCGCTAAGTCTTCATCGCAGCCACCTTTATAGTTTATCTTTATTTTTCCTTTTTTTTCACATGCATTTCTCATCTCATGTTTTTGATGATATTAACTGTATATTTTGAATGGTATTTGGATTGTGAAGCATTTTCAAATTTCATTTGATGATTTTGATGATTGTAGTTATAGGCATGTTGGATTGTGTTTTTAGATTGTTGGAGTTGAAAAAAATTGAGTTAGTTGTTGGAGTTGAGTTGGCTTGTGCATATTTGGAAGTGTTTTTCAAAATTTTTCTATGTTTGAGGATATGTTTATTTTTATGGGGGATGTCTGCCTAAATCTTTCCATTTCTTTTCCTTTTTTATGATGAAAGAGGAGATATATCTTTATTATGATAAACAATATTGAGTGCATAAATTTTTTATTCATAAATGTTTTTGTTCAAAATTGATTTGCCACACACTAATGGGGAGCATACACTAAGGAGGAGCAAAATTATCTAATCTTGTAATGTTTGTCATCATAAAAAAGAGAGAGATTGTTACTCTTTTATTTTTATAATTATGATTTTGATGATAACAAACTTGTTTTAAATTGAGAAGTTTAAAAAGTTATTGTTAATTGGATCAACTTTTTAAGCCGTATAATATTCAAAGCAAAGAAAAACCTTCTAGAAATAAATGGCAAAGCAATTAGATTAACCATTTATGGCTAGCAGTACACCAAATGCATTCCAGAGAGCAAATCTCAAATAACGGCAAACTGTTAATGGATAACAGTAAACTGATTGCATTTTAGAGAGTAAATCTTTAGATAACGGTAAACTGATTCCATTCAAGAGAATAAGTCTTAGATAACAGCAAACTGATTATGGATAATAGAAAACCGATAACAGTCTAGAAAGGAATCATCTTGCAAATGGTAAAGTAGTTATGGCAAATGGATGATCGACATCTTTCGACAAGATTCTAGAGAAAAACAGTAATCCAACTTCTTGATAACGGTGATCCGACAATTTGAAGTTTGGTGCAACAGTCACTTATTTAAGTCAAAATGGCAATCTGATAATTGTAAAATGACAATTCGACTCCATGCAAAAACTCAATAACAGCTAGTTTTCAACTCAATCTATAAAATAGCTCAATCAAATTCAAACAAAAGGGTGATTCAACTATTATCATTGAGTAAACTATTGAGTATACAACTTTCATTAAGCTTTAGATTCTTGTATTCATCTCATTTACTCACACTTTAGAATTTCATTTGTATTCAAACACATTGTATGAAGGAGATTTATTTTGTAATCCTTTTGAAAGATCAAATTGAGAAGTTGTAAGTGTTAGGATACACTTGGGTTAAGAGATTAGAGATAATCTCTTGTTGTAAAGGTTTATTGACACCTTGGACGTCAATTGTAAGAGTTCTTAAAGCTTTGGAGGCTTGATTAGCTAAACCCTCAAGCCCGGTGAGCTTGGAGGCGTGGATATAGGCACAGTTAGCCGAACCACGTAAAAATCATGTGTTTGATCTCTCTTCCCTTAATCTTTTATTATTGTGCTTTATTAAATTTTTATTTTATTTTATTAAGGTATTAGATTGAATTGTTGTGTGATTTCTTTAGCTTAATTTTTAAAAATCTCAATTCACTCCCCTTTTAGGTTGCCTAGTTATTATTTCAAAAGTAAGGTGCCAATATTATTCAGAGAATAGGCTAGTCAGGTTTGCTTCTTTAGCTCCTAAGCAAATGACTAATTAAAGCTATTTCAATGAACAAACACAATGAAAAACAACCCAGTCATTGCAAATCTGAGCAACCAAATAGAATTATAAACCTAGCAAACAAATGAAGCAAGGATAACAAACCATAATAAAACCAATAAAACAAAATGATTAATAATAAAAGTTAATGAGATAAATACCTTCCACATCTCTATAAGGATGGCTGTGATGGTGATGATGGTAGAGGAAACTCAACAGTTGTAAAGAGCCACTACTGGCTGTTAAGAAGTGCCCGCTAACCATCTAGGAGCTGCCATTACTAATCATAGAGATGCTGCTACATGGCAAAGAGTCACTGCTGCTCATCATTGACATGCTATTGAAATGCTTTAAACAATAACTAAAGGCAATTATGCTTCTCGAACATATTGCAAACTTTACCTAATAAATGTTAGACTCTATGAGCTTCTAAAGTGGGACATTGTCCTCGAGGTTGTATTATGCCATGCATATTCAGAAGTCGATCACGCGAAAGAACATCATTCAGCATGCAAGAGTCGATCAGAGCTATCAAAGTGGACCTGTTCTTAGCTACAGGATTGCTAACCAACTACCATTATGTCGTACAACCAAAAGTTATTATAGCATCATCCCCTAGTTCCCAAGTGTCCTTAAATGTTCGGTTGTTTGTGGAGAACCAAAAATATTTAAGATTCGAATAATGACACAGTTGAAAGGTAAAGTTTTATTCCCTACCCCTGGACTGTCCAGCATATGCTGAATGATGATATAACGAATGTTAACCCCCTTCCCTTTAAGATACTATCCAACAAGGCTATGTCTAGTAGGGTTACCTCATTACCCTGTCCCCTTCTAAGGCTAATGATATGTTAAAATACATTACAAAGCATCCAGACTTGTAGACACAGAGCTTGTAATTTTAAGGTGCCGTTATAATCCTTATCAAATCGCTTACAAATATTCTTTACAACTCTTATGTGTACATACCACGGAAAATCAAGTCTTCTCGTAGACGTGTACACATCATACCCATTATTCCTAGTGCCTAATATGCTATATAGGTCCATCACATCAAGTTTATTAGGGATTTTAGAGACATTGGTGATTACTCGGTTTTCCTTTGCCACTGATATATCCATAATCGATTAAAACACCCTCATGAGATTAAGATATGAATTCTCCCTATATTCAATGCATTAGTCCAGTCCATATTCTCTAGCGAGGTGGTAAGATTTATTCTATAAATAGCTAGTTTTTCTAAATTTTCTAAATTCACAAAGTAAGAATTGAGTATGGACTTGGACAAAAACAAGTCGTAAAATTGCTTTTATAACACCGTAGTTTGAAAATGAGTGGCAATGAATTAGGAGATGTGTTCAGGACATTCCTGTCATTTCGGATCCAAATGCTTGCTTTTGAAACCACTTCTGGAGATCTCTCCACTACCCATTGCAAGTTTATACTGAAAATTGACCCCAATCCCTCAAACTCGATTTCGTAAAATTTTACCTTAACTGGGTGATTTTTTCCTGATTAGATTAAAGGTAGAGGTGTTTTAAGGTTAGGTATGGGTAAAATTTGTTCAATGAAAAGTAGACACGGAAACTTCTTGGGTCGGGCTCGAGCTTGCCGATAACACAAATAAAGAGTCCAAGCTCGATAAAAAGCCCGATTTTTTCACTTTCGAGTTAGGTTTGGCCTGGCCCTAATCCGGCAGTGTCGGGCTTAGGCCTTGTCTGAGCCTAACCAATTTTTTTAATTTTTTAATATTTAAATAATTTAAAATTAACTTCCTTGATATATTCAAGTTAGACATGAAAATTATTCTAATCAATATCTCAACTTTAAAATCAAATAAAGCACAAAATGCAAAAATAGGCACAATTGTTTAATTATTAAGTGGTTGGGTAGGGCCGGGTTTGGTCGGCTAAGGACTAAACCCTAACCCAAACTTGATCGATCTTAAATTTGAGTCAAACTATGAAAATTTCAGGTCAATGAATTAGGCCAAAATTCAAGTCATGTTTTTTGCCATCATTAATGAAGAGGGCAAGATGGGTCAACTTAGAGAAATTTGTGGAAGGGCAACTGACAAAAAGTGCTTGAGTGATGTTAAAAATGCTAGAGAAAAGTGAAAAAATTGATGATTTCTACACTAAGAGAGACAACTGTTACAGTTCAAATAAGAAGAGAGAGAAGAATGACTAAGAAAGATAATTGGAACTACTACTTATATTGTGATGCTGGTTAATCACATAAATTAACCATAACTTTGCTAGAATATTTAACATAGAACTTAGTGGTTGCTGAAGGCCAATGTAATTGACATGTTAAATGGTGAACCGATTGATTTTCTAAGATATCAAGTGGTTAACAGCTTACATTCTAGAAACTCATTCAATTCCCAGTTAATCAGATGATTTAACAAAGAATTAAGCAGTTAACTATTTCAGGTCTGGAAATTTTGAGATGTTAATGGTTAGTCAGCTGATTTAACCTAGAACTAAGAGGTTAACCACTAATACTCTAGACTCATATTTAAATAGCTAGCTGGCTAGCTAGATGATTTAACATAAAATAAAATGGTTAACCGCCTAAACACTAGACCCACCTTTGTGCTATTATTTTATATTTACATTTAATGCCACAAACACAAGACCCGCCTAACCTTAAATAATGAGGGATTATATAATCGCTTCCCTACTAGGCACAAGGTTAAACAATACTCACTCATTCAACAACAAATAGTTTGTTCTTAGATCTCTTTCAACATTTCCATTTTTTATAGGTTATTTTCATCTTGGATGCATATTTTCCGGAAGGTTATTTTCTTTCAAAGTAAGGTATGCACAATAAATAAAGCTGTAGATTAATTATTACTTACATGGATGTCGAGTGCGTTAACCCATAATGTTTTTTTCATGATTTTATATTATCAATAATATGGGTGCAAATTATGTTAATCAACAATCAACATGAAATCCGCATTAAATCATTACTACTATGGAGTTCAAGCAGGTTAAATCATATTAGTAACTCATTATGTTATTATTGTACAAGGGTTGAATATGAGTGTTCTATATAATGATTGCAACATATAAATGACCATTGTTCTAAATACTTATGAATTGCCATCATAATATGATCAATCGACATAGTTAACAAATAATGAATTTTTGTTGGAATCAGACAAACTTGGCAGTCATTTCAACTCAATAAATGATGCAGAATTTTAGTATAACAGTTATGCCCGAATGGTTAGTTTTCGTGTTAGGAGAGACGACATGTGTTGTGCAAATTTTATTGAACTAGCAAGCGCACAAATCTATTGTAGAATAGATTAATGGTGACGAGTGTTGATCCTACGAGGAGGTGGATTTTAATTATGTATAGAATTAATTTTCTAAATGGGTGGTTGAATTTACGGTGAAAGTAATTTAGATAATGCTAAAATTTAAATTGGAATGGCATGAATAAATTAAACAGGAAACTATTGAGATAAAGCACCGGGTATCTGGATTTGCATCAACATGTTCCATGGGCTAAATATTTCTTATTAATACCAATTAAATCATGGGGGGGTTTCCACACTTCATGAACCACGCTCAAATAAATATGGTGCTAAGGGCTTATCGTGCCAAATAATAATAACCTTGTACTAGGGTACCGGTTATACCATGGCGGGATCTAGATAAGATTATTACTATGTATCGAGGAAAAGTCAAAACATCCACAAATATTAGAGGAAAAGAGAAAATAAATTTACCAAATAAAGCCCATGGAATATGTTGAGACTTCACCTTCAACCCAAGCTTGAAAGAAAATTACATACTCATATTTGAACTAGGGGTAAAATGAGAATTTATTAAAATACATAGAAAATACAAGATGGAGAAAGAATTACAAAAAACTAAGCTTAAAAATGGATTCAGGGGTATCAAATTAAGGGGGGAGAGCCCCCTTTTTATGGATATATTGAGTAAATGATGACCATCGAATTAAAAACAGTTTGGACGCTCAGGATTGTGCCACGTCATCAGTCAATAGTACGCGGTTTGAACAGTATGCGGTTTGACCACGGTTTACACAGTAATGCGGTTTGCACAGTAACGCGGTTTTAATAGTGGCGGCTTGAATAGTGACGCGGTTTGAACAGTAAATAATCCGATGTATGTACATGTACCATACACAAGATTTTTAGTCCACTGAAATGATGCCACGTCACTGATCAACAGTATATAAGAATTTTAGTCCAACAGAATCTTGACATGCTGTCAATCAACGCCACATTAGCAACCAAATGCCATATCTTTCTCTAATCAAATACTGTCATGTCATAGGTCGATGCCACATCATCGGTCATCGGTCAACGCCATGTCATCGGACTGTACATATGAACAGTGTTGTGAACAGGAACATGAACAATGCCGTACATATGAACAGTACCATATATGTGAACAATACCTTTTTCCTTTTATGCTCTTCCTAAGGTTTTCGACCGTCTTGAGTTCAAAAGTTATGTTCGTTTTGCTATTTGATCACTCATTCATTGTGAAACGATCATGATACCCCTAAAATACATAAAATACATAATTATAATGTAACACACGTAATTAAATAAAAAGATAATTAAATACATAAAAGTAGGGATGTTGTGAGACTTAAAATGTAAAATGACGATTTTCTCCTTTATAAATATACACTTTCTAACACTCAACATACCCCCCAACCAGCTTATTGCTAGTCCCTAGCAAATAAAGTGGAGACAAAATTCAAATCCAAAATGTTTTTTTTAAAACAATCGTGTTTATTCAATCAGATTAATGATCGCAATCAAATAAAAGTATAAGCATTATCTCCAGTCTAAAGAAAATCACACCCACATCAACCATGCACATGCATTAGTCCAGCAGACTTTGTCATAACTATAGGAATCAAGTCACTTTCAAGAATGACATGTCAAACCTCAAAATCTCACCGGTAGTAATGACACTCTCACAAGAAAATTAAACACAATAAAAATTATCACTTCAATGAATGGTAAATTGAGTGAAAATAATAAAGAAATATCACACACTCTCACCAAGATGAAAGAAATATGCCCACAACTTAGAAATAATATGATCTCCAATAAAGTACTAGTCAACCCAATGTATTCATTTTTTTATTTTTTATTTATTTATTTTTGTTAGCCTAAAGGGCTACACATTATGTAATTTTGATGATAACAAACATGTGCCTTAAGTGATTTAATAAATATTGTATTTCACAAGTTCACTAGTTTTTTAAGGATAATATTTATGCAAGTGAACCAAGTGAAATCAAGCTCAAGACACTCAACGGACAGCGGCGAAATCAAGAATGAAGTTTAAAGTTCGACGAACAAATTATTGTGACAATTTCTTGTAAAGCCGGTATGATTTAATTGATGCATGATTTAGCATTTGAGAAGCTCAAGTTTTGTTTAATAAATTATTACTTTTAATAAACCAAACTGTTTTATATTTAAGATAAAAGTATTTTGTGGATTTGAGTAATTTGGATTAAAATGAAAATGTTTTGCAATCTTTGATTTTAATAAATATTTTTTTGAATTCAAATTTAGACCTATTTGTAAAGATTTGAAATGTTTTGGGTCATATTGTAACTTATAAAAGATTGAGAGCCTAAATGAAAGATTTTGAGAACTTTAAAATTTATGTTGATTATGTTAAAACTTAAAAAAGGACTTTTATGAAAAGTATTATTACAAGTTGGGCCATAGCATAATTTCAAAAAGTTTTGGGAATCATAAGTATTATTTATAAATTCCAGATTTGGATTTATTTGTAAAAGTTTGAAACATTTTGGGTCATACTATAATTTATAAAAGTTTGGGGACCTAAAAATAAATTCAAACATTGATATCAGAATTGGACCTATTTGAAAAGTTTTATGAATTTCTGGGCTATAATATAATTACAAAACGTTTTAGGGTAAAATTATAATTTTATAAACAATATTACTGTAGCAAATTTCAAATCTAACAGTAACTTCACTGTTACGAGTGGGGATCCGGTTAAATGAAGCAGCTCGCCGCTTAGGCGCGGGATTTTGCCTATAACGGCTAGTTTTGGACTTTAACTATATAAACTCAATTCCAACTTCATTTTAAAGACTCTAAAAAGCCAAAACAAGTTTATAAAACATATATTGAGCTTCCATTTTGTAAATCATCATTCATTGAGTCATCATTGAGCTATAATTTGTTTATCCACTCTTAAAGAGAGTTTTATTGTTGTAACTTTCATTTATCATCAAATTGTGAGTGCTCAAGTGAGGAAACACTTAGGGTGAAGAGATTGGGGAGATAATCTCTTGATTGTAAAGGTCCATTGACACCTTGGAAGTCAATTGTAAACATTTGAAACCTTGGGAGGCTTGAATAGTGAAATCCTCAAATCCGGTATGCTTGGAGGCGTGGACGTAGGCGGGGATAGCCGAACCACGTAAAAGTTCTCGTGTTTGTTTTCTCTTCCCTTACTCTTTTATTATTATGCTTGCTTGAATTTATTGTTTTTTATTTGATTAAGACATTAGATTTAATTGGTGTGCGATTTGATTAGCAGATTTTTTAAAATCCCAATTCACCCCCCCTCTTGGGTTGCACAACTTGTATTTCAATTTGTTTATGCATCAATACATCTTTGTAGCCCATATAACCAGCTTCTACTTTAAATTATAGATCCCTAAAATCAAGAATGACTTTTATTAAGACATAACGTAGGCTAGGGACATGGTTAACAAAGAAAGGGAAATAAAGAAAACAAAATATATGCGTTTGAGATAAATAAAGATCTTTTGGAAATTATATGGTGCATTTCACTTATTTATTATTATTGTATTTCTTTTTTTTTCTCTTTTTTTTTCTTTTTTTCTTTTTTCATTTTTTCATTTTTTTGAACTAATTTTTTTTTTTAGGTATGGCAAAACTTTGCTGAACAAAATAATTATTTACATTTTTTTTTCTCAAACATGAATAGGTGATGGAACTTGTAAGACATTGGGTAATACTCAAAATTAGAGTGGGATAAGATGATAAGTTAACAAATTTTTTTTTTATTAAAAGGTTGAAAAAGGCTAACTATGGATATTTCATAACATGGATGGCTTGAAAGGCTTAAACGAGTCAAACATGGCATTTTCATCGTCTTTTAGGGCTTTGATAGGTCATAAATAGTCATATTATATTTTGTTTAATCCCCTCATATTTTGATTGATCTTGTGCTAATTTGTGGAAATTGTGTTTGAATTGATTTAGGAGATGAAACATGGAGATTATGATAAAAAGTGGACAAAAAGGGCTTTATTCGGGCTTTGGAACGTGGGCTGACCGTTGACTTGAAGGAGACGGTTTCCTAGCATTAAGAGGAAGAAGAAGCCAAGAGGAAAAGGAAAGCTATCAATATAAAAAGCCAAGGAAACCAACGTGAGAGAGGACTCCTACTTTGAAAGGAAAAAGGAGAGCTTGCCGTTTCTTACAAAAGGCAAGCATTATAAAAGGAAGCTAACGTGAAAAAACAAAGGCTGGGACGTGAGAGAAGCAAGCAAAGTAACGGCTGCAACTTTTTCATTAAACAAATCTTTTGTTTTGTTTTGCCACCATGAGTGGCTAAGCCTTTAATTCTGATCCAAGGGTAATCAAATTCCGATTGTAGTTTTGTGAGGCTTTGAACTTAACAAGAATTTCTTGATCAAGTAATTTTATTTTCTTGTTCTCATTATCTATGAATTATTTATATTGATTGAGTTGGCCTTAATTCAATATTTATTTTCTATCGCTAGTCATGAGTTTGTGATCCGTAATTGTCATGAATGATTGAATTGAGTAGCAAGGGTTGGCTCGTATGTGTGTATATTATTGACATGATTCATAGCTTGCATGATAGGCTCTAGGGAAATAAAAATACAAATTGATTAAATTGGAGTAATCTGAATTAATTGATCTTGTTTTAGTCATTCTCACTATTCTTAATGCTATCACTAAATTTGATATGGAACGATGATGCCCAGTTAAATTGGTGATAAGTTTGGATTTAGGCGATTGTTTGAGTCTAATGTATTAGGAGAATAATTACTTTCTACGGCTTTTCCGATTAAGTAGACTAAGTTCTTGGATTGAGTAATTTATATTTATGCCTATGATCAAAGTTGCAATTGGATGGAATTGACACCCTTGGATTGGAAGCTTGGTAAGATTGATTTTTCCTTGTTTAATTTTACATCTTGTTTTATTTTATTTAATTTTATTTTATTTTATTTTCGTCAAATTCTCAAAAACCATTAAATTCAAACATTCGGATTTCCGGTTTCACCAAACCGGCTGACCGGATAGAACCAAAACCAAGAAGAACGCAAATTAAACTTCTGGGTTTCTCATCCAAGATGGCAACGAATCAGCTCCAGAAAGTCTTCAAGCCGTAACCGGTCTACCGGTTTCCCGTATCCGGGTGTCCGAATCTTTCCAGAACCGATACAAATCGCAACCGGCTTTCCGTTTGTCCATATCCGGCCAGCCGAAAAGGTTCCAGAATCATCACAGCACGCATTCGGTCTTCCGGATCTCAGTAACCGGTTGTCCGATTGTTCCCGTAAAACTCTGGCCGGTCTTGGGTTTCGCTTTGTCCGATACGGATAGCATCCAAATTCTTCAACTCAAAAACGGCTAACCGTTTTCCTTTACCGGCGATCCGTTTAGAGTCGAGCTCTAATTACCTAGTTTTCTTGGAAAATTGATTTTTAAACTTTGAAATTAAATACATAGTTCTCTTGGGATTCGACTGGTTTCACTACTTCTACAATTTATTTAGGTTAATCATTATTTGTTTTGAGGAGCTTGACAATAGCGTCGAAAATTGGCGCCGTTCTTGAGAACTAATTTTAGTTTCTCATTGTTTAATTGTTTGTTTGATTTAGTTTATGACCCGTTCTTCTCAGACTCCTAATTTGCAGTATAATCCCGAAATCGAGAGGACAGCGCGTCAATTGAGAAAAGAGACTAGAGAGGGAAAACGTCGTCTTGAGGAAGAAGCAGAGATAGATTTCACTACTGGTGGTACATCCATGTTTGCAGAAGCTAAAGAAGAGATGGCAGAACTCTCGAAAGAACTACATGCTGATTTGAATCAACAGCCCCTATGCATTACTTTTCCTAATTTTGCTAATGATTTTGAATTAAAATCTGGTTTAATTCATTTACTTCCTTCTTTTCGTGGTTTTGCAGGTGAAGATCCTCATAAGCATCTGAAAGAGTTTCACATTGTTTGCTCTGGAATGAAGCCACATGGTGTATCCGAGGAGCAAATCAACCTTAGAAACTTTCCATTCTCTTTGAAGGATCAAGCTAAAGATTGGCTCTATTATCTACCTTCCGGTTCTATCACCACATGGAACGAGATGAAAAGGCTATTTCTGGAGAAATTCTTTCCTGCCTCACGAGCCGCTAGTATTAGGAAGGAGATCTATGGCATCACACAAATCAGGAGGCATGCGAATCGGGAGCGATTCAAAGATTATGTGCAAGTTTTCCCCACCATCAAATTTCGATCAACTCACTCATCCAATATTTCTATGAGGATTATTGCCAATGGATAGGAGTATGATTGATGACAAGTGGTGGAGCTTTAGTGAACAAAACACCGGCGACGAACAATTGATTTCAAATATGGCTGAAACTTCTCGTGATTGATGCAAAGGCGGGTGGAGGATCTATCAAGCAAGTTAATGAGGTAAGTGATCTTAAGAATCAAATTTCTGATTTAACTGCTTTGGTTCGTCAAATGGCTGTAGGGCAATTACAAACAGTAAAAGCATGTGGAATATGCTCACTTCATGGGCATCCTACTGATATGTGCCCCACATTGCAACAAGACTCCACACAAGAAGCCAATGCCATAGGTGGGTTTCCTGGTCACCCTCAGAGGAAGTATGATCCATATTCGAATCACTACAATCCTGGATGGAGGGATCATCCTAACTTTAGCTATGGAAACCAAGGAGGACAACAAAGGCCACCTCCTCAGAACTTTACAAGACCACCTCCAATCCCTACACAGACTCAAGCTCCAAACTCAGGTATGTCTTTGGAAGATATTGTTAAAAATCTTGCTACCAATACTCTTCAATTTCAACAGGAAACAAGAACAAGCATCCAGAGTTTAGGCAACCAAATCACTCAATTAGCCACATCAGTTAGTAAGTTGGAAGCTCAAAATTCTGGAAAGTTGCCTTCACAACCAGAAGTCAACCCAAGGGAGAACTGTAGTGCAATTTCACTGCGGAAAGAAATTCCTTGGTCAACTCCACCTAAAGACTGAAATGGCCAAGGAGACGAAGATGAAGGCGCTCATCTAAAATAAGGCGTGGGGTAAAATTCGATCCACCTTTATCTCTTTCATCTTACACCACACCTCCTTTTCTAGCAGTTAGCTAAACCAAGAAGATGAGCAAGAAAAGGAGATTACGGACACGTTTGGGAGGTGCAAATCAACATCCCCTTATTGGATGCGATCGAACAAATTCCCAATCATAAAGTTCTTGAAAGAGTTGTGCGACAAGAGGAAGATGAAAGAAAAGGGGAAGGTTGAGGTAAGTAAGAATGTTTCGGCGATTTTACAAAAGAATATGCCAGAAAAATGCAAGGATCCAGGTATGTTTTCATTACCTTGTGTGATTGGTGAAAAGAGAGTTGAGCATGCTATGCTAGATTTAGGAGCCTCAATTAATGTCATGCCATTTACATTTTACCAGAATTAAAATTAAATGACTTGCAACAGTGGTGTAGTTATTCAATTGGCTGACCGTTCTTATATTCACCCACTTGGGATAGTAGAAGATGTTTTGGTGAAAGTTAATGAGCTTATATTTCCTGTAGATTTCTACATCTTAGAGATGGAAGGTCATCCTTCTTCAAAATCAGCTTTAATCTTATTAGGAAGACCTTTCATGAAAACTGCCAAAACAAAAATTGATGTAGATGAGGGTACTCTCTCTGTCGAGTTTGATGGAGAGATTGTTAAATTTAACATATTTGATGCTGTGAAACACCCTGCTGATGTGCATTCTCTTTGTCAAATTGACGTGATTGATTCTATTGTGCAGGATGTTTTTGCTCAAGTAAGTGTTGGGAACGATCTAGAATTAGATGCACAATCTAATTTAAAAGGCATTGGATAACTTGATTCGCTTTGCGAATCTGTCTAGCCAAAGACATAAAACAAAGGCGCTGTTTGGGAGGCAACCCAAATATTTTTCTTTATTCTCGCTTTTGAATTTTTATTTATTTATTTTATTTGGTTTTCTTTACTTTTGTTGATTTTATTTTAAGCCTCTAGATGTACTTATTGAAGAAGATATATTTTGGACAGGAGCTTAACTTCAATAAAACGTGCTCACGCCATTTTTCAGCTTTCGTTGGAACTCTCTCCCTAACTCATTTGAGTCCACACCGCTCACATCCAGGGGAGTTTCTTCTTCCCTTCTCATTTACTTATCATTATTATTTTTTGTGAACCATTTACTTGTCGATACATTGGGGACAATGTATTATTTAGGTGTGGGGGAGGATTTTGGCAATATTCTTAAAAATAAAAATATTTTTTGTGCTTTAAGTCTTCTCAATATCTTTGAATACCTTGTAAGCTAGGGGTACATCTTTGTTTTGAGTTTTAATGCATGAAAGAGGTAAGCATGAATAGTATTTTTCTTTAAAATTTTTGATGGTGTCACATTTATTTGTTGATTGAAAAGTGCACAAGACTTGATGCAAAATAGACACTCTAGTGAGCTTTTGAGCCTAAGAGCAATTCATTACATTTTTGCTCTATTTATTTTTGTTGAGTGTATCAAACTTAGTGTGTTTATTCTAGAACTTGCTTTTGAATATATGTTGAGACCACATTTTTGAATTGATGCTTAAGTGTGATAAGGGCAATTAGGTTTAACCAATTCTTAGACTCTAAAAGACCCACCTTTTATTTTCCCCTAGTTAGCCCCTTTGAGCCTATTTTCCTTTTTTTTCTTTGTTTTCTAACACATTGTTTAACCCCAAGCCTTTTGTTTGTTATCCATGTTTTCTTTCTACCTTGTCAAGACAAGAGTGAAGTAATTACATGATTATAAAAAATAAAAAAATAAAAAAAAAACGAAAAAAGAAAAAAAAAGAGAAGAAAAAGAAAAAGAAAAAAAAAATCTGTTGTGAAATTTATTCCCTTGATTGGATGATTGGAGAATTATTTGCAAAAGCAATTGAATTATTAAATTGTTTCTCCAAGTATTTTAAGTACTTAAATGTGGGGATAAATTTCATTGTCTTAGAAGTTTGTTTGTTTATTTTGTGAGGCATCTAAATCATGCATGTAACTAACTCTTTGTCTTGATCGTTAAACCATTCATTTTTCCTTCTACCATACCCTTACCTAAGCCCCATTTCAACCCTTGTTAAGTCCCTTTGATTTTTGCATCATATTCATATGCAGTGGTGGAGATTTAAATCATTTGCAAGCCTATGGTAATAACATGCTATGCTTTGATTTTGAGAGTAAAACATGCACCCTAAACACTTTGAGAGCATTGAGCGAAACCATGTGAGGGTGTTAAGTCTTGCTGCATTTGATTTTGATGAATTGATAAGATGCTTATGTTTTTGTTACAAATTCTATCCTATGAATGCTTATTCTCTAGATTGTCACTATGATTTGACTCATTGATGTGTGCTTAGCTTTATTGGTATTCTTGGATATTGAATGGTTTGAAAGGAGGAAAAAGGGAGGATTGGTATGATGATTTAAGATATGCTTGAGGACAAGCATGGTTTAGGTGTGGGGGAATTTGATAGGTCATAAATAGTCATATTATATTTTGTTTAATCCCCTCATATTTTGATTGATCTTGTGCTAATTTGTGGAAATTGTGTTTGAATTGATTTAGGAGATGAAACATGGAGATTATGATAAAAAGTGGACAAAAAAGGCTTTATTCGGGCTTTGGAACGTGGGCTGACCGTTGACTTGAAGGAGACGGTTTCCTAGCATTAAGAGGAAGAAGAAGCCAAGAGGAAAAGGAAAGCTATCAATATAAAAAGCCAAGGAAACCAACGTGAGAGAGGACTCCTACTTTGAAAGGAAAAAGGAGAGCTTGCCGTTTCTTACAAAAGGCAAGCATTATAAAAGGAAGCTAACGTGAAAAAACAAAGGCTGGGACGTGAGAGAAGCAAGCAAAGTAACGGCTGCAACTTTTTCATTAAACAAATCTTTTGTTTTGTTTTGCCACCATGAGTGGCTAAGCCTTTAATTCTGATCCAAGGGTAATCAAATTCCGATTGTAGTTTTGTGAGGCTTTGAACTTAAAATTTCTTGATCAAGTAATTTTATTTTCTTGTTCTCATTATCTATGAATTATTTATATTGATTGAGTTGGCCTTAATTCAATATTTATTTTCTATCGCTAGTCATGAGTTTGTGATCCGTAATTGTCATGAATGATTGAATTGAGTATGAGGTTGGCTCGTGTGTGTGTGTATATTGTGAATGATTCACATAACTTGCGATAGGCTCTAGGGAAATAAAAATACAAATTGATTAAATTGGAGTAATCTGAATTAATTGATCTTGTTTTAGTCATTCTCACTATTCTTAATGCTATCACTAAATTTGATATGGAACGATGATGCCCAGTTAAATTGGTGATAAGTTTGGATTTAGGCGATTGTTTGAGTCTAATGTATTAGGAGAATAATTACTTTCTGACTTTTCGATTAAGTAGACTAAGTTCTTGGATTGAGTAATTTATATTTATGCCTATGATCAAAGTTGCAATTGGATGGAATTGACACCCTTGGATTGGAAGCTTGGTAAGATTGATTTTTCCTTGTTTAATTTTACATCTTGTTTTATTTAATTTAATTTTATTTTATTTTATTTTCGTCATATTCTCAAAAACCATTAAATTCAAACATTCGGATTTCCGGTTTCACCAAACCGGCTGACCGGATAGAACCAAAACCAAGAAGAACGCAAATTCGGCCACCGTTTCTCACATCCGCAACCGAATCACCCGAAAGTCTTCGTAACCGTCTACCGGCTTCTGATCCGTGTCCGAATCTTCCGAACCGATACAAATCGCAACCGGCCCGCTTGTCCATATCCGCCAAAAAAAGGTTCCGTAATCATCACAAGACGATTCGGTCTTCCGGATCTCAAGAACCTTGTCCGATTGTTCCCGTGAAACACAACGCGCAACCGGCCTTCCGGTTTCGCTTTGTCCTTAGGATAGCATCCAGAATTCTTCAACTCGCAAACGGCTAACCGTTTTCCTTTACCGGCGATCCGTTTAGAGTCAGAAAGCTCTAATTACCTAGTTTTCTTGGAAAATTGATTTTTAAACTTTGAGAAATTAAATACATAGTTCTCTTGGGATTCGACCTGGTTTCACTACTTCTACAAATTTATTTAGGTGAATCAGTATTTGTTTTGAGGAGCTTCGACAACCTCCGTCAGGCTTTAAATAACTTTCATATCTACTAGTTAGGTGGACCTTCAGATGTAGCAACACATTTTTTTTCTTTTTTCCTTTTTTTTAATTATTCTTTTTTTTTTAGGGTTGACTCAAAGGAAATCTAGAAATCTAGTTAGGTGATTTTAAGATGAAAAATTCTGGTGAGCCTCTTTTGTTTTAGGTATATAGACATGCCAAGATCTTTCTGAGATTTTCTAGGTCTATCATTAAAAAGTCATTGCAAAATGGTTTTCAAGAGATACAGCATACCAGATTACAAACTACCCCTATGGCTAAGAAAGACAAGTTTAGCATTAATCAATGCCCTAAAAATGATTTTAAGGAGAAGAAAATGTAGAAAATTCCTTATGTATCAGTAACAGGAATTTTACTATATGCTCAGGTTTGTATGCGACTAAATTTTGCACATGTTACAGAAATGTTGGGAAACTACTTAAGTGATTTAGGTGTAGATCACTGGAAAGCAGCCAAATGGGCCTAATAGTACTTAAAGAGAACAAAAGAATGCATGCTCACATATCAAAGGTTAGATCAACTTGCTCACATATTGAAGGTTAGATCAGCTTGAGCTCGTTAGATGTACTGACTCTAATTTTTTATATGCCAAGATAACATTAAGTCCATGAGGGCTGCATCTATCTACTGGCTGAGGTTGCTATCTTTTAGAAGAGTGCTAAACAATCTCTTGTAGCCTCTTTTACGATGGCAACAAAGTTCAAAACATGTTATTAGGCATCTAATCATAGAATATGGCTGTAAATTTTTGTCGCACGACTGTGCATAATAGATGGTATTGATTAACCACTCAAGTAATTTTATAATAGTAAGTCAACGGTGCTATATTCTAATAATAATAGAAGCTCGACAAAGTCAAAATATATAGACATCAAGTTCCTTGTTATTAAAGAAAGAGTTAAGAATAGTCAATTGTCTATAGAGCACATCGACATAACCTCCATGGTTGCAGATCTTTTTACTATGAAATTGCCACCCAAAATGTTTCATTGTACACTGCTCGTATAAATGTCATGCCATTAGTGAATATTCAGTTTTAGTAAGAGTTCGTGATTTTAGATGCTCTTATGACATATATATGTTTTAGTTATTTTAGTTTATGGATATTTGAGATTTCATTTTATAAAAATATAGTTTTGATTTATTTAGACTTTGATTTTAGTGTAGTTTGACTCTGTTTGGGTGACCATGCATAGAAATACGCATGTTAATGATGAGAACCATGTTGATAAAGCTTCACAATATCTATTGAGTATCCATGAAGGTGTAGTGATAAGGGCAAGAGCCAAGAGAATAAAGAATGCATTAAATGAATTAATAGAGCACATATTAAATTCATACCTTGTTCAAGACACCAATCTGCCCAAATTAGGTATTCAAGATAGTCAATACTTTGTTAATATCATTCAAGCTTCTAAATTTGATTTAGAGTGACTTATATGAAGAACAAACAAGACCTTATCAAAATAGAAAACAATCAAGAAAAATCCTTGTATCCTAATTTGTTTTAGAAATAAGATCTTTTATTTCCTTTCTACTTTAAGAAAGACAAGATCTTTTTTTCCTTTTAACTTTCAGATAAACAAATCTTTTATTTCTTTTTTACTTTAGGTTACATTTAGCAATAGGGTAACCATGGTAGTTATGTAAACATTTCTTTCATAATGGTTATACCAATAAATAATCTATTATACCTAATGGCTTGTATCTTTATCCCCAATACAAGTGCATGATGATCAAGTGGGGCTACAAAAAGAGAGTGACTTGAAAAAAAAAAGTAAGAGTTTAAAATCAATAGGGGCTGAAACTAAAAAGAGAAATAGGGAAAGTGAAAAACAGAAGGAAATTTCAGTTGATGTGAAAAGAAAAGTGAGAAAATAAGAAATTTTTTATGCTAATGAAAGTGATATTAGATAGCTTTAATTTTATAACAATCTGTGATTGTAATTTTGTATAAAGAGGCTTGATTAAGTATAATGAACTTAATCCTTCTTTGTCTACTCTTGTTTCTCTTTTATAAATATTTAAAGATGTATTTCTCGAGGAAGCACAAATCGGTTTATCACTAATAAGAGGAATTAAGCATCAAATTGACTTTAATACCTGGAGCATCAATTCTAAATAGGCTAGCCTACAGAAGCAATCCCAAGGAGACAAAAGAACTTCAAAGACAGGTGAGTGAGCTTATGGAGAATAGGTATGTTCATGAAAGCATAAGTCGTTGCACTGTTCTAGTATTGCTTGTTCTTAAAAATAATGGGCCATGGAGGATGTGTTGATTGTTGCGGTATCAACAATACTGCTGCAAAGTATAGATATCCAATTCCTAGATTAGATGACATGCTTGATGGATTATATCTTTATTGTGTTTTTTTTCTTTATATCTTTATAGTATCCATATTCGAGTAAAATAGTTTTACTAAGTCGGGATATACAATTTCTTCAATCACAAGGGAATTTATCCAACCAATATCTTCCAATAATTGAAATAAATTTCTATTACTAATATACTAGGAGTATGAAGCCAATCCAGTAAAACGAAAAATATAGGGAGTACCTCACAAGTTATCAAATTGTGGTGAAATTTTTGACCAAATGCTTGGCCCGAAAATACGTGGACTCAAAGGTGTATTGTTTGGAAGAACCCCTTGCTTGCCGTGACCGTTTGGTGGGTTGAACTGATTTTTTACCTTTTTCTTGAACCGTCCGTGAGCTTGTCATGATGATTTTGAGTGATTTGAAGTGAAATGAAGTAATGAAAAGGAAGATAATGAAGATTGGAAGAGGTTTTGAGAAGCAATTTGGTTAAAAAATGGCTTAAAAAGAAAAAATCTAGAGATAGAAAAATCGTTGGAAACCCTATGTTTGATTTTGAATCTAGAGATTTTCAGGTTGATCATGAATTTTAAAGATGATTTTGGACACAAGATTGGATGAGGAACAAGTTGTATGGTTTAATTTACATCAAAAACAAGTGAAAAATGATGGATTTTGGAGTGAAAGCGAGAGAGGAAGAAATGACCTTAGAGAGAGAATAAGAACAAGTTTGCTGAAGGAGAAGAACATGAACCTTTTATATGGTATGCAAATTTGGCTTACCGGCAACAAGAACTGACTGTCCGGTTTTGAGATAAAGAGTTGCTGGTCAAATTCGATTTATTGAATGTTCTTAACTGATTAGCCGGTTGTGGGCAGTGAATGAAGGATGTAAATCCAATTTTTCGGATATTAGAACCGACTATCCAGTTAGTTTAAGCAAATGCATTTCACCAATTCAAATTTTCGAATATTATAACCGGCTTGCCGGTTGTGTCCAGTAAAGGCATTCGCGAAACCCGTTTTTCAGTTTTTATAACCGGCTATCTAGTTAAGGACAGCAAAGAGTAAGTCGGAAAATTTTCAAAGCTAATCCGGTTTCACCAATCCAGTTAGCTGGATTATTCCAGCAACTTATCAAACCAAATCCAATTTTTTGGATTTTGTCACTGGCTAACCGGTTTGATCCAACAATATGCTAAAAATTTTAAAGATAAGAATCCGATATACTAGTTGGTGATAACTGGCTATCCGGTTAAGTGCAGTAAGGTGTAAACGGAATCCGACTTTCCGATTTGATTTAGAAATAATAAACCGATTAAGCTTTGGGGAGCATTTTTGGAATTTGGTAGGCTTTTTAGACTTGTATTATACGAAACAAATTTGTTCTTGGCTAAAAAATTAATCAATTTTAAATCATTTTGAGATTCAAAACTTTTCAATAGGCTATTTAATTCATGAAACAAAAATCCATACAATAACAGACATATCAACTTAATCAACAAATTATAATTCAATATGCAACATTCATCATTCCAAGTTCATGTCTTATCTTTATAAATTGCTCTTCACTAAGAGGTTTTGTAAAGATATCTGCAAGTTGATTTTTGGTAGAAACAAATTTAATCACAACATCTCCTTTTTAAACATGATCTCTTAGAAAATGATGTCTAATTTCTTAGTCCTTGATTGTTAAATTAGATTCTTGGATAGATTAATAGCACTCGTATTGTCACACATGATAGGTATTTGATCAAGAATAATACCATAGTCTTTAAGGGTTTGTTTCATCCAAAGGGCGTGTGCATAACAACTACTTACGGTAATACATTCTGCCTCAGCGGTTGAAAGTACAATCAAATTTTGTTTCTTACTAAGCCAATAGACGTGTGAATGACCTGTGAAGTGACATATTCCACTAATACGTTTTCTATCAACCTTATATTCGGAAAAGTCAACATTTGAATAACAAGTTAAGTCAATGTGAGTTCCCGTAGGATACCAATGACCAAGATTGATGGTGCCAATGCAATATCTAAAAATTCGTTTGACAGCATGCAAATGTGACTCTTTAGGACAAGATGGAAATCTAGCACACATGCATACTTTAAGTATAATATCAGGCCTACTAGCAGTCAAGTAAAATAAAGATTCGATCATACCTTGATAAGTCTTGATGTCAACTTCCTTACCCTTCTCATCTTTGTCTAGCTTGATAGTGGTACTCATTGGAGTGTTTTTTGCCGTTCCATTTTCATAGCCAAATCGTTCGAGTAGATCTCTCACATACTTGGCTTGATTTATGAAAATTCCTTCCTTATCTTGTTTTATTTGCAATCCAAGGAAGTACTTCAGCTCTCTCATCATACTCATGTCAAATTCTTTACTCATACAAAATGAAAATTCCTTGCATATAGACTCATTAGTAGAACCAAATATAATATCATCAACACAAATTTGAACAATAAGTATATCTTAGTTCTTATGCTTAACAAAGAGAGTTGTATCGACTTTTCCCATCGAAAAATCATTATCTAACAAGAATTTTTTAAGCCTATAATACCATGCTCTAGGTGCTTGTTTTAATCCATATAATGCCTTAGATAACTTATACACATGATTTGGAAATTTTTCATTTTCAAAACTAGGAGGTTGTTTCACATACATTTTCTCCATAATGCAACCATTTAAGAAAGCACTTTTGACATCCATTTGAAATAGCATAAAATCTTTATGACACGCATATGCTAATAACATCCTCATGGATTCTAATTTGGCTACAGGTGCAAATGTTTCATCAAAATCAATTCATTCTTCTTGGTTGTAACCTTAAGCCACTAGTCTAGCTTTATTTCTTTCAACCACACCAAATTCTTCCATTTTATTTCTAAATACCTATTTGGTACCTATGATGGATTGATGTTCCGGTTTAGGAACTAACTCCCACATATTATTTCTCTCAGATTGATTTAACTCATTTTGCATTGCCATAATCCAAGATTCATCATTTTCAACATCCGCAAAGGATTTTGGTTCTATTTGAGAAATAAGTGCAGCATGCTCACATGTATTCCTAAGTGATGATCTAATTGTAGCACCTCTTGATGAATCACCTATAATAGCATCCTTAGGGTGAGAAGAAACATACCTCCACTTTTTGGGAAATGTTTGAGAAGTATCTTTATCTTGCTCTGCAATTGTTTCTTGATGCTGCTCCTCTTGATTTTCAGGTTGCCCATCCGTTTGGTTGTCCTTTGATGAATCTTCTCGTAGTTTTTCATCTACATCATCATTAATAACTACTTCCCCCACAAAGGATGGGTTAGACTGATCAAATGTAACGTGCATAGACTCTTCCACAACTAAAGTTCTTTTATTATAAATTCTGTAAGCTTTGCTAGAGTTTGAATACCCGAGAAAGATACCAACATCAGATTTTAGATCAAATTTACCAAGACTATCTTTTGTGCTCAAAATAAAACATTTACATCCAAAAACTTTGAAATAACCAATGTTGGATTTTCTATCTTTCCAATGCTAATAGGGAGTATTATTGAGATAAGATCTCATCAACACTCGATTTAAAACATAACAAGTAGTGTTGACAGCTTCAGCCTAAAAATATTTAGGTAATGCATTTTCATTCAACATGGTCCTAGCCATTTCTTGAATAGACCTATTCTTTATCTTAACAACTCCATTTTATTGTGGAGTTCTAGGTGAAGAAAATTAATGCTCAATGCCAAAATCATTATAAAACTTCTCAAATGCTTGATTTTCAAATTCCCCACTATGATCACTTCTCATACAATAAATAGAATAATCTTTTTCATTTTGAACCTTTTTACAAAATTTTAAATGCATCAAAGGCATTATCCTTATTAGCTAAGAACAGTACCCATGTGTATCTAGAATAATCATCAACAATTACAAAAGTTTAATACTTGCCATTCAAGCTAGCATATCTAGATAGTCCAAACAAATCAATGTGAAGCAATTGAAGTGGTTTTGAAGTAGAGACATGATTCTTGTTTTTGAAAGAAGTTTTGATTTATTTTCTAAATTGACAGGCTTCACAAATTCTATCCTTTTGAAAACTAATTTTTGGAAGACCTTTAACCAAATCATTTTTCAAAATTTTTGAAATCAAATCCATGTTTGTATGACCTAGTTTTCTATGCCATAACCATTCCATCATCATGCAATGCCAAGAAACATTTACCAATAATAGATGCACACTCTATATTAATGGTATAAATATTAACACATCTATTTCGTATAACCAAAACCTTTCCATCACAAGCATTCTCAATAATACATCTAGTGTAACATATGCACTTTAATTATCTTAATTAAGTGCGTAATTTTATTTTTTCCCCTTCAATATTAATTTTAAAATTTGTCGGACTTGTTTTGAAGTTTTTGGGCGAAATTTATGCGACTCGATTTTTCCGACAATATTGATAAAGATGGTTAAAAGTTACATGTTTATTAAATATATCGCGTATGGATTATTTTAAAATGGTCATGATGTTAAATCGCGTTAAATTGAGTGAAATTAAAAGTACGGGTAACCGGATTTTTATTCCCGACATGGGTCCAGCATTTGTTTAATTTGTATTTTGTAAAAAAAACAAAAAAGAAAAGTGTCGAATCTATAAATTGAGAGAGAGAGAGACAGTTGACCCAGATCTTGACCCGTTGACCCGATAACTCACGTCCTTGACCCGGTATTATCTTTCGTTTTCGGCCACCGTTCTGGCCGAGCTTGGTACCGATCTGAAGCTTGTTAGACACCGGTCATATCCCTGCCTTCCTTGCCACCGAAAGTAGACTAGAACGCAGGCAAATTGAGACCGAAAACTTCGGCCAAGAACCCTTTTTTGCCACCGTTGATGTCGCCGGAGTTGGGTGATGCTACAGGCTGGATCTTGTTCCTCAGCTCCTCAGCAGTCATTTCCGACCGACCACGACCACCAAGGATGCTATATTCGCCGTGAACAACCGCCGAAAAACTCACTGACTTTGGAGCTTAGATCCGATACCGTCGCCGCGTGGGAGGCCACTGCCGGTACCATTGGACTCAGCGTGGCTGGAACTAGTAGACCTGAGCTTCCCGTCGCCATTGACTGAAGTCCGATCACTGTTGACCGATGAAGGGTAATTTGGAGTATCCACAAATGAGAATCTGCCTGCAGACGTTGTGGATACCAAATCTGGATATCATCACTATGAGTGGAATATACAAATTCTATTTTCATATTATATTATGATTTTACGTGCAGTACAACTTGTGTTGGTAAATGAATATTTAATGTTCCGATTTAATAATTTTCCAGAAATAAATTTTAATTTACGTGCTGATATTTATCATTATTAAAAAAATGAGATAGATTAATTATTTTATTATTAGTTTTGAGTAAATAAATGATAATAATTTTAAAGAGAATTAAGTGGATTTGAGATATATATCATGGAAAAGAAATGAGATTCAGATGTGATTATATGTTTATGAATTTGTGTATAAATATATTTTTGAAATCATTAGACAATACCCTTCCCCTACAGATACAAAGACACAGATAAGATGAGATGAGATGAGATGAGATGTAAGGCCTTTAGGGCCCATCTTAACACACATAGAGGCTTTGGGCCGTGTGTTTGGGCACTTTTGCCTTTTGAGGGCTTATGCATGAAGTATAACGATTAGAAAGATACAGATGTTGAGATTATAGATGAGACAGAGGAGATGATATTTTCCCGTCTATCCATGTAGCTCCGGGACATGATGGTTCTCTAATTGTCCGTCCGTCGAGGTCCGGATTGGGTACTTGTATAGTGATAGTTTTTTAGTATTCATTGTTTAATGTTGTTATTAGTGTTATGATCTCATTGTTTTCATACAGATTTATGAAATATTGCTATTTCAATATACGGTTTGAATTAAAAGAATTTTTTAAAGATCTTTCGAGATTTTAATGAGATTGTTTAGAGAAAGATTAAAGTATTTTTTTAATTATTTAAATCAGTTATTTTCAAAAACTATTATCCACTCACTGAGCTTACTGAGTTTTATACTAACTTCGTTTTTATTATATTCCCTCCAAGAGATTTGCCGGTACATCAGTCGACCCAGCAATATTTGTTAGATTGATTTTCAGGCTACTTAATGGTGCTAGGAATTGTAGATATTTTATTATGATATTTTGGATTTTTTAATTTATTTCATATTTGTGATTGAAAATATTTCACTGTATTTGATATTGTAGTGTTTGGATGAGGTTTGGTTTGTGCATTAATGAAGTTGGTTGTGGGTGTTGGTTGAATTCGGAATTATTTTGGGAGTGTTAGTTTTCATTAATTGCAGAGTTGGGCATATTATATTTGTAGGGGAGGTTCTGTCGAATTTTCGATGGAATTTCTCAGATATTAGAATATTTATTTATTCAGTTAGGCGAGATTAGATAGACTCGTCTTGGAAGCTCGGGGCGGGTCGTCTTGGGAGTTTTACGCGATATTAAAGAGCTGAAAAAAGAAATCATGGAAGAAGCTCATTGTTTAGCCTATGCGATGCATCCAAGTAGTACGAAGATGTACCGCACCTTGAGGGATCATTACTGGAAAATTTATATCTTGGTGCTTAGCTTGCCAACAGATTAAGGCTGAACAGCAGAGACCTACGGGGTTATCGAAGCCGCTTCCTATTCCTGAGTGGAAGTGGAAGCACATCACCATGAATTTTGTAGCTGAACTTCCACGTACTCAGAAAGGTTATGATAGTCTTTGGGTGGTTGTTGATCGACCTAAAAAATATGCTTACTTTTTACCATTCAAGACCACTTACTCGATGGATAAATTTGGAAGTATTTATGGGGTTGAGATAGTTTGACTTCACGAGGTACCTGTGTCTATTGTCTTAGATAGAGATTCTCGATTCACTTCTGAGTTCTAGACCAGCTTGCAAAAGGCTTTAGGCACCAAGTTGAATTTTAGTACAACTTTTCATCCACAGACTGATGGACAGTCAAAGCGTACTATTTAAACGCTGGAAGATATGTTACAAGCTTGTGTTTTGGAGTTTTAGGGTAGTTGGGACATTTATTTACCCTTGATGGAGTTTGCCTACGATAACAGTTATCAAGCTAGTATTGAGATGGCACCTTATGAGGCTTTGTATGGTAGGCAATGCAGAACTCCAGTATATTGGGATGAGGTTGGTGAACGAACGCTATTTGGTCCTGAGTTAGTACAGGATACTAATGAGAAGATACAGGTTATTCGGCATAGATTAAAAGCAACCCAAAACAGACAGTAGAGCTATGCAAATAAGCGTAGGCGGGAACTTGAATTTGAAGTGGGTGGCAAAGTTTTCATACGGATAGCTCTTTAGAAAAGAGTACTTCGATTTGGGAAGCGCGGGAAGCTAAGCCCACACTATATCGGGCCATATGAAATAGTAGAGCGTGTTGGACCATAGCTTATCGATTGGCTTTACCACCCGAGTTATCTGGAATCCATAATGTGCTTCACGTCTCCATACTCAGAAAGTACATGTATGATCACAGTCATGTATTATCGAGGCAACCAATTGAGCTGAAAGAAGACTTGACTTATGAGGAAAAGCCAGTGGAAATACTGGAACAGAAGCACCTGGTATTGCGTTCTAAAACCATTCCTTTAGTGAAAGTGTTGTGGAGGAATCATACAAAGGAAGAAGTTACTTAGGAACGCGAAGACTTAATGTGAGCTCAATATCCTCACCTGTTTTCATCATATGTGTAAATTTCGGGGATGAAATTTTTATAAAGGGGGAGGATTGTAACATATGCACTTTAATTATCTTAATTAAGTGTGTAAGTTTATTTTTCCCCCTCAATGTTAATTTTAAAATTTATCGGACTTGTTTTTAATTTTTTTAGGTAAATTTTATGTGACTCGATTTTTCTGATATTGTGGGTGAAGGTGGTTAAAGGTTACATGTTTATTAAATATATTGCACATGGATTATTTTAAAGTGGTCACGATGTTAAATTGCGATAAATCGAGCGCGATTAAAAGTTCAGATAACCAGATTTTTATTACAGCCACGGGTCCGGTATTTGTTTAATTTGTATTTTGAAAAAAAAAAAAAAGGTGCCGATTCTATAAATTGAGAGAGAGTGAGAGAGAGAAGGGGAGAAAGAGAGTTGACCCAGATCTTGACACGTTGACCCGATAACCCGCGTCCTTGACCTAGCCATATCTTCTGTTTTCGGCCACCGTTCCGGCCGAGCTTGGTACCAATCTGAAGCTTGTGAGACGCTAGTCATATCCCTGCCCTCCTCGCCAACGGAAACCAACCAGAACGCTGGTGAATTGAGACCGAAAACTGTAGCCAAGAACCCTTTTTTACAACCATTGATTTCGCTGGAGTTGGGTGACGCCACCGGCTGGATCTTGTTCCTCAGCTCCCCAGTATTCATTTCTGACCGATCATGACCACCGGGGACACTGTATTCACCGTGAACATCCGTCGAAAAACTCACGGACCTTGGAGCTTAGATCCGACGCCGTCGCCGCTCGTAGGAGGCCACCACCTGCACCATTTGACTCAGCATGGCTGGAACTAGCAGACGTAAGCTTCCCGTCGCCGTTGACTGAAGTCTGATCACTGTTGACTAGTGAGGGGCAATTCAGAGGATCCACAAATGATAATCAGCTTGCAGATGTTGTGGATACCGAGTCTGGGCATTATCACTGTGAGCGGAATATATAAATTCTATTTTCATATTATATTATGATTTTATAGTGCAGTACAACTTGTTTTAATGTTCTGATTTAATGATTTTGTAGAAATAAATTTTAATTTACGTGCTGATATTTATCATAATTAAAAAAAATAGATAGATTAATGATTTTATTATTATTTTTTAGTAAATACATGATAATAACTTTTAAGAGAATTAAGTGGATGTGAGATATGTTTCATGAAAAATAAATGAGATTTAGATATGGTTATATGTTTATGAATTTGTGTATAAATATAGTTTTAAAATCATTGGACAGTACCTTTCCCTTCGAGATACAGAGATACAAATAAGATGAGATGAGTTGAGATGAGTTGAGATGAGAGGCCTCTGGGGGCCGTCTGAACACACATAGAGACTTTGGGCTGTGTGTTTGGGCGCTTTTGCCTTTTCGGGGCTTATGCATGCAGTATAATGATTTCAGAGATACAGATGAGACAGATGAGACAGATGAGATGATATTTTCCCCGTCAATCCGTGTCCCCTTGGGTAATTGTTTAGTGATAGCTTTTCAGTATTCAGTATTTAATGTAATCAGTGTTATGATCTCATTGTTTTCATACAGATTTATGAAATATTGCTATTTCAATATACAGTTTGAATTAAAAGAATTTATTAAAGATCTTTCGAGATTTTAATGAGATTATTTAGAGAAAGATTAAAGTATTTTTTTAATTAATTAAATCATTTCGAGAAAGATTAAAGTATTTTTTAATTAATTAAATCATTTATTTCCAAAAACTACTATTTACTCACAGAGATCACTGAGTTTTATACTCACTCCGTTTTTATTATATTTTTTCCCCTAGGAGATTTGCAGGTACATTAGTCTACCCAGCAACATTTATTAGATTGATTTTTGGGCTACTTGATGGTGCTAGGAATTGTACATATTTTATTAAGATATTTTGGATTGTTTAATTTATTTCATATTTGTGATTAAGAATATTTTACTTTATTTGATATTATAGTGTTTGGATGAAATTTGATTTATGGATTAAAAAAGTTGGTTGTGGGTGTTGGTTGAATTTAGAATTATTTTGGGAGCGTTAATTTTTATTAATTGCAGAGTTGAGCATATTATATTTGTAGGGGACGTTCTGCCGAATTTTCGAAAGAATTTCTTAGATATTAGAATATTTATTTATTCAGTTAGGTGAGATTAGATAGACTCGTCCTGGGAGTTCAAGGCGAGTCGTTTCATCTAGTTTTATCAAAAACCACTTTATAACCCTTATCACATAATTGACTAATGCTAAGCAAATTGTGTTTCATGTTTTCAACTAAACATGCATTTTCAATAAGAGTAGATGATACATTACCGACATTTCCAATACCAATGATCTTTCATTTTGAATTATCTCCAAAAGATACATCTCCACCATTTTTTATCTTGGTAAAACTTGAAAACCAGGAATAATTCCTTGTCATGTCTCTTGCACAATCACTGTCCAAGTACCATTTATTCTTCTTCTTCTTCAAACCCTGCAGAGAAAATCTTTAAGTCTTGGGTACCCAAACGTTTTTGGGTCCTTGAGTGTTAGCAATGATTCCTTTTGGAACCTAAATAGATTTAACTACATAATATGCATTTCTTTTCATAGGACATCTATTTTTCATGTGACCATCTTTGATTGTAATAATGGCATACAACCTGATTTTTAATAGAGGCACTCTTCACAAAATAATTCTTATAATACTTTTGTTTCAAATTTAGGTTATAGCCAATACCTCCTTTGTCAAACACACAATTTTGTAAATTAAGCAAGTTATCCAACATTTTTTGCCCATTTGTGAATTTTAGCACAATTTCATTTAGTTCCTTATTCTTCTTATTAAGCACTTCATTCTCTTTTATCAATTATTCAACATGTGATTTTTCATACTCATATAAAGTACTAGGTTTCTCATTCGATAATGTAATTCTATCATGCAATGTTTTATTCTCTAGTTCTGGGCAATTAATTTTTGTACTTAGATATTCATTTTCATTTGTGAGCTCTATCATTTTCTTTTTAAGATAAACATTCTTTTTACCAATTTTCATCAACTTATCATGTAATTCTTTAAAAGCGTTATGTAATTCATCATATGTAGAAAGATCACTTACCTCGTCAAGTTCATCATCTGATTCATCTCTAATTGCCATGAGAGCTAGATTTGTCATTTCTTGATGCTCTTCATCATCACTTGTTTCTTTATCGCCATCATCATACGTTGCCACCGTGGCTTTCTTCTTTAATTTGTTGAGAAGTGGGCACTCCAATCTTATATGTCTAGGCTTTTTGCATTCATAGCATATGATTGCTTCTTTCTTCTCTTTTTAGTTCTTGAAATTTCTAAATTTTTTTCGATCACCAGTTTTCTTAAAAATTTTTCTAAACCTCCTCGCTAGCATAGCCAACTGCTCATCATCTGGCTCACTTGCTCTATCACTCTCATATTTTGTAGCTTTGAGAGCAGTGCTTTTCTTCTTCTCTTCATTTCTTTTTTCTGCTGCCAAGTCTTCCTTATAAGAAATAACAGAGCCAATTAAATAGTCAATAGGTAAGGTATTTAAATCTTTGGCTTCCTCAATGGCAGTCATCTTAGGTCTCCATTCTTTTGGAAGTGACCTAATGATTTTCTTGACTTTCTCGCTATTTGAAAGAGTTTTTCCTAAGGCTCCTAGGGTGTTTACTATGTCCATAAATCGTGTATACATAGAATACACACTCTCATTTTGTTCCATTTGGAACAATTCATATTGACAAGTGTATCTACTTATTTTAGACTCTTTAACTTGATTTGTGCCTTCATAAACAACTTCAAGTTTGTTCTAAATTTCATGAGCACTCTCACAACTAGACACTTTATGAAACTCTTTCTTGTCAAGGGCACAAAACAAGACATTCATAGCTTTGGAATTTAGAGAAGCTTTTCTCTTTTCTAATTCACTCCATTCCAGTGAAGGTTTTGGAATATCTTCCTCTACTTCATTTTTAGTCAAAGGCAAAAACAAACCATCACAAACAACTTCCCAAATTTCATAATCTAAGGCTTACAAATAAATTATCATCCTAGTTTTCCAATACGGGTAGTCATTACCATTAAGGAACGATAGTCTAGCCGTGGACTGTCCTTCCCTAAAGCTTGAGTGGTATTGGGTTGCCATTGATCTTTAACTCTAGACGGTTATGTCTAAACAAGAGCACCTTACTCTGATGCTAAATGAAATACAAACTATGCAACCCAAGAGGGGGTGAATTAGGTTTTTAAAAATCAAACTAAGCAAAACATAGAACAATTCAATCAAATACCTTAATAAAATATAAAACAATAAATTCAATCAGAACAAGATAATAAAAGGGTAAGGGAAGAGAAAAACAAACACAAGTATTTTTACGTGGTTCGGCAATCCACGTCTACGTTCATGTCTCCAAGCACGCCGAGCTTGAGGATTTCACTATCCAAGCCTCCCAAGGCTTCAAACGATTACAATTAACTTCCAAGGTGTCAATGAACCTTTACAACAAGAAATTATCCCCAATCTCTTAACCCAAGTGTATCCCAACACTTACAATCTCTCAATTTGATTTTACAAAAAGGTTACAAAGCTCTCTCACACATAATGTATTTTAATACAACTGAAATCCCAATATGGGTGATTGAAATGAAATGAAATACAAAATTTATGCTCTTAGATTTGCAGAGAATTGCTCAAAATATTAATGGTTGCATCATCTAGAATGCATTTGATTTGAGCCATTTTCTAATTGAAGAAGAAAACTAGCCATTATTGACTTTTTTATGATAACAGGCTTGCCATTTTGGTGAATCTGGTTAGACGCTTTAGATTACCGTTATAATAAAAATTTAAATTTTTTGAACATCCGATATGCGACTTTTGTGAATCTGGTTAGTCGCTTTCATTCAGAGAGTTTCTGCCCATAACCGGATTGCCGATTTGTAACATCCGGTTAGCCGCTTGCTACAGTACCGACTACAGTGAATTATTTTCTAAAATATAGTTTTGCCCCCAAGCTTTCTATAACTGTATTATGTCCCAAAATGTTATGAAATTTTACAAATAGATCCAATTTCAGAATTTCTAAATAATACTTGTATATCCCAAAAAATTTTAAAATTATGATAAAGCCCAAACTTATAAAAATTATAATATGGCCCAAAATAATTTAAATATTTATAAATTGACCCAAATTCGAAATTCAAAGCAATTCTTATTCAAATCAATCTTTTTCATTTTAGTCCATATCTTGAAAAATAACTAATTTCATAAAATCATTTTCTTATTATAAAAGAACAATGTGTAACTATTTGTTTATCCAAAATATGTGGTTCGTTATCATCAAAATCAATATTTATAGCCATATAGGCTAATAGTTGTAACTTTCTACAATCTATTATGAGCAATTTTATCTTAATCACTGAAGTAGAGGCTTCATGTCGAATAATTAATATGTATATCCGATATGCATATTGAACTAGACTATAGTAAATCATAATCTAGTTTAACAAATGTCATTGATCATAATTCACATAAGCTTTAATTAGCTTAATCAGCCTTAATCATGAGTGGATAATTAACATGCACTCAGGTATTATATCTTTTGGGTTATCATGGAGTGAGATCCATATAAACGGCCGAAACCTCGATTGTTTGGAGATGTCATTTCAAGGATTGTGTGAATATATACTTACAAAATGGAATCTATGTGGCCGCAGTTTATTCAATAAATTGTTTATTCAAGAACAATATTTATTTTTCACAAATATAGATATATTAGAAATGATCATTAGAACAAATAGTAAATGTGTAATTATATAGGCAAATCATTCATCATGAGCCTAGCTTTAATTATAAGCATTAGATAGACGTCTATTAAATGGTTATTATTGGTCTACGACCAAGCTAAAAATTAATTACAAGGAATTTTAATTAATTAGGCTTTAATCTAATTATATGGGTTACTAGAGTGCAACTTTGTGCTTTTAGTGAAATAGCTTAAGGTTAACTTAGTAGATTGCTATGTCAAAAGATGACTAGGCCTTGACCATTAACCTGGAGCTAAAAATCCCATGGGTCTGCAATCCTTTTACTAGCTTAATTTTCAGTCAAACTCTGCCTCTAATTAGTGTTTATATAAAGGAGAGGAAATTAGAATATCAATATAAGTTTACATATAGATATTCTTAAAAAACGAGAATACAGTCATAGGGTTTTCCATCTCTTACACAGTAGTTATGGTTATTTACATGCCTATACATGTGAGGCAGATGATTAAGGATAGTACAGAATATTGCAACCATAATCTGCATATCTCAACAATGGTGGTAGAAAGATTGCAATCGTCTTCTTCAAATCATCAATAGGAAATGAAGTTATTCTTTTAGCCTATACATGTATACATAATTAAAAAAATTCTTGGCTTTAACTGATTTTATAAAATAGAAAAATCATTTTCTTAAATTTGATTTTAAAAAAAATGTTAATTTTCCTTCCAATGATGATAGGCATGCTTGCACCAAAAGAAAAGGAAAAAACACATAGAGTTTAAGCCCAATCACAAAAACAACATGGTTATTCCTTATGCTATAGATTCTTGTTAGGATAATGCATTCCATCAGCTACAGAATGCAAACATTCTACTTGAGAAAAATAATGCCTTTTACAATTTTGACGAATCTCAAAAGTCATCAAATACTCTTGCCTCATATTCACAAAACTAAAACTCTACAGCCACTGTGCGACTATCAAAACTATAAGAATCATGTTTGTAGCAATTGAATGACTCCCTAAATTTTAATAGCTTTCAACAGCCTGACCTGTTGAAATCATCCTCATAAAGACTTCCCAGTTATATCAAAAAGTTTTTCTATATAGTTGCCCATTCAGCCTATAAAAGTACCGCAACTACTGAACAAATATACATACAAGACAGAAGCTAAAACTCAATCCAAATCTTGCTCTACAAGCCACAAAAGGAGTTCCATCTGAGTCTAAGACACTAAAAACACCCTTAAAAATCCCTAATAGTTTGTTATAAAGGAGGAAATGTTGGTGTATTGGAAAATATAAACGTAAAGAAGGACAAAAAATTTAAAAGGTTTTGAGGCATTTTTTAACACTTTTCTTTAAAGATTTATTTGCCCTGACTATACTTGATTTGCTTTAAAGTTGAATGGCAAATTACCTCCAAAATACAACAAACCCTGAACTCAATCTCTAGTAGTAAAATTATGTTCCAAAACAACAAATGAATATGTAATAATATGGAGTATTTATAGAAAGTTCAATGTCTATTCATGAAGCATTATATTTATTCACAAAACAATATAACCCTTCAAACAAAGGCATTTTCTTTTCTAAGATTAGATACACCTCTTTAAATAGACATTTTAGTGAGAACATTACACCTTTCCATTATTTAATTTAATGTATTTATTTAAAATAAACTAATTAATCAATAATGAAGGACGTATATTTAATCTCAATGCTTTATTTATTTAGTGCTGTATATAGATCTTTTGGTGCTGCAGCACTAGAGCTTGTCTTTTTGTTGTTGGAGCACAGTTTTTCTGGTGCTACGACACCAATGTTCTCTCATATGTAAAATAATAAAGATTACAATCCCTCTTATAGGAAGAAATAAGGGCAGGCCCAACATCAAAACATTACTTGGTCGTTGGTTCCAAGATAAGAAAATACAGATGTAATTGGCTCAAAATGGGTGTTCAAAATAAAATATATTGAGGATAGATCCATTGACAGGTTTAAACCCTAACTAGTTTCAAAAGATCCATTGATTCCGATGAAACATTTAGGCCAGTAGTGAAACTAATGACGATTTACTTGGTCATTGCAATTACAGTAAGTTCAAGATGGCTGATATATTAATTGGTTGTCAAAAACACTTTCCTTGATAGAATTCGAAAGAAGCTTCCTAGTCTGCCCTTTAGCTGTTTCCCTTTCATTGCCATATGAACCATGTCTTTTGACTTAACATAATGCTGAAAGTCAACATCGTGTAAAAATCTTGTAATGAGATTAAGGATAAAACTATTATAAGAACGTGGGAAGAGGCATATTCAGATCATATTCAAGTTCTCGTCGAAACCGTTACAAGAGCTTGAGCAAAGAAATTCAAAAAAACTCTTAATAGATTGATTCAAGCAGCTTTGGCTCAATCAAATTCGTTGAGACTTGTTGAAGAAATCACACATGATAAATGCATAATTCAGGCTCTTGAAGTTTCCAAATAATCACTTCAATGAAATAAGGAGTTGCCTTGCACATTATGGATGGAAAATATATTATTTTCCTTTTTCAGATACTTCCTCGTTTCTTAAGGAGACTATTAGGAAAACAAATCAGTTATTTCTATTTCATCGTCTAATTTCCATTTTAATTGATGTAAGGCATTTAAGGCAATTAGGATCCTGATTTTATTTAGATTCTTTCCTATTTACTTAGATTAGGATCCTGATTTGATTTAGATTCTTTCCTATTTGTTTAGATTGCGATTCTGATTTAATTTTTGATTTAGGATTTGTTTCCAAAAATTCTTCTAACTAACCCTATATAACGTACTCGTATCCAATAAATAGAGATAAGTTTTTTGATGTAATTGGTGAGAGAGTTAATTCTCTTTGGCTCTTTACAAACTCTTTGAACTTATCAGATTTCTGTGGTAATTGAACTCTTGACTTATCAATCAGATCATTTACAGTTGATTGTGGCATCTTCATATACCAAGGTTCGTGCTTTCAATAAGCATTGAGTTGAGGTTCCATTCAATTTCTAGTTTAGATTTGATCTTGGCAACTAAATTGGTTAGCGTCGCGTCTTGATGGGGTTTGTATCATTTGGTATCAGAGCTTAGGCACCAAGGTCAGATCTATCTACCTATGTTGTTTTTCATTCTTGTATGAATTTCTTATCCTTGTATTAGTATCTAAAAATAAAAAGAGGCATGAACAGTAACCTGTGAGCAGTATTTACGTGAAGAGTGCCGCGTTAACAGTATTTTTAGGGTTTCTTTTCTAAAATCAAATTTGCATCCTTGTGGTTTAATTCTCCTAAAATCTATGAGTTTTACCTATTCTTTTTCCTAAAAAAAAAAAACAAATAGAGAGAATTCTCGATCTCTGCTTAAAATATTTCATTTTTTTCATTATTTCTGCCTTGGAAGTTTAAAATGGGTTTTGTGCCATAGGTGAAAACTTCACCTAAAATCAAAAACTCGACTTTACGTACACATTGCCTTCTGATTCTTGAAATTTAAGTCTCCTTAGTGTAATCTTTGTGAATTGCTACTGAAATCCTGATATTGGTTTGATTAGTTTGATAAGAACCAAGTGAGAATTACAACGAGTAGAAAAAGGCAAGAGAGTATAAGCATATTAGAGGGTAAAAGCCAATTAATTTGAGTGAAACACGAGTGGAATTGAGTAAGTAATTTTCTTGAGTGAAACACGTAAGGGAATGAGGTGAGGTCCTTTCTATATTATTTCTCACTTTCTTTTGCAAATGTTAGTCATGTCTCAGAACCTAGAACGAAACACAAATGAAGAGGATCAATTCGCAACTATTCAAAATTTACAAATTCAAGCATTGATAGGAGTGATGAGAAGGTTGATGAGGAAAAGGTACATGCAATCCAAGAGTGGCCCAGTCTTACAAGTGTAAGTAATGTGAGAAGCTTTCATGGGCTCACTAGTTTCTATTGACGATTTTTTAAAGACTTTATGACATTAGCTATACTGCCTATTAATGTAACTAGAAAAGATGTTGGATTTAAGTAGGGAGAAGCATAACAGAAAGCATTTTAAATGATCAAGTGAAAGTTTACCAATGCTTCCGTATTGTTTTTGCTTAACTTTAATAAAGCATTTGAAATTGAATGTGATGATTCAAGTATTAGTATTCGCGCAATCCTAATGTAGGAGGGATGACTAATTGCTTACTTTAGTGAAAAACGTAGTGGGGTAGCCTTAAACTACCCTACCTACGATAAAGAGTTGTATGCGTTAGTTCGAGCATTAAAAACGCGGCAGCACTCACTATGGCCTAAGAAGTTCATCATTTGTACTGAGCAGGAGTCCTTAAAACACCTTAAAAGCCAACACAAGCTAAATAAGAGGCAGACTTGGTGGGTGGAATTTATAAAGACATTTCCATATGGGATTGCAAGTTATGCAATCCCAGAGGGAGGGTGAATTTAGATTTTAAAAAATATTCAAAGCAAACCACGCAACAAATCAATCTAACGCCTTAATGAACCTTTACAACCAAGAGATTGTCTCCCAATCTCTTCACAAAAGTGTTCCTCACACTTATACACATCTTTAAATTATAGCTCAATGAAGATTTAATCTATGATTATTTGTAAATTAGAAGATCAAAATATGTTATTTGCACCTGTTTTTGCTTGTTAGAGTTTTTAAAATGAAGTTTGAGTTGATTTTTTATATCAAAAGCCTAAAAACTAGCTGTTATAGGTAAACTCCAGTGAGTTAATTTATTTGGCCCACTGCTTGGGAACAGTGAAGTTATCGTTAGATTAGAATTTTACTACAATAATACTGTTCATTAAATTACATTTTTTTTCTAAAATATTTTGTAATTATGCTATGGCCCAAAACGTCATAAGACTTTTCAAACAGGTCCAATTTCAAAATTTCAAAATAATACTTAATTCCCAAAACTTTTCTGAAATTGTGATATAGTCCACCACATGATAATAACTTTCAAAATGGTCCTTTCTAATGTTTAACATAATACCAATAAATTTCAAAGTTATAAAAATTTTTCACTTTAGTCCAAAATTTGAAAATATGAAATTTTCCTCACGGCTAGCCGATAACCCTCAGGCGGTTAGCCGCTCACTCTCTGTCCAATTTTGGATTTCAAATGTTTAGATTACATTCAGGTCCTCAAACTTTCATAAATTATACTAAAGCCTAAAACATTTCAAATGTTTGCAAACAAGTGCAAATTCGAATCCAAAATAATATTTATTAAAATCAAATTGCAAAACTTTTTTCATTTTAATCAAAATTACTGAAATCTACAAAACACTTTATCTTAAATATAAAACCTTTTAATTTATGAAAAATAATGATTTATTAGATAAAATATTGAGTTTCTCACATGCTAAACCAATAATAAATTAAATCATACCAGCTTTACAAGAAATTATCATAATAATTTATCCGTTGAGCTCTAAACGTTATTCTTGATTTCGCCGTTGTCCGTTGAGTGTCTTGAGCTTGATTTCACTTGATTTCACTTGATTCACCTGTATGAATATTATCCTTTAAAAACTAGTGAACTTGTGAAATACATTATTTATTAAATCAATTAAGATACATGTTTGTTATAATCAAAATTTTATTATGTGTAGCCATTTAGGTTAACACATATGTCATTCGTTACAAGCAAGGTAGGGAAAACGTTGTTGCAGATGCGCTTTCCCGTAGGTGTGTCTTAATCTCAACACTTAATGCAAAACTATTTGGTTTTGAACATATTAAGGAATTGTATGCTGATGACCATGATTTTAGTGTTGAATACCAAGCTTGTAAAAGGACCACAGTCGGTAAATACTTTTGGCATGATGGCTATTTATTTCGGGATAATAAACTATGTGTGCCTAACAGTCCTTTAAGAGATCTGTTAGTGAAAAAATCCTATGGAGGAAGGTTTAAGGGGAACTTTGGTGTTATAAAGACTCTAGTAGTTTTACAAGAACACTTCTATTGGCCACATATAAAACGAGAAGTTGAGAGACTTTGTGGTAAATGTGTCACTTGTAGGTAAGCAAAATCGACGGTGCAACCTTATGGCTTATACACCCCTTTGCCAATACTTAATGCACCTTGGACTGATGTTTCGATGGATTTTGTGTTAGGTTTACCTAGGTCTAAATAAGGGAAAGACTCAATTTTTGTTATTGTAGCTAAATTTTCAAAGATGGCACAAAACAAATATCAGCTGCAGCACCAAAAGATCTATATACAGCACTAAATAAATAAAGCATTGAGATTAAATATACGTCCTTCACTATTGATTAATTAATTTATTTTAAATAAATACATTAAATTAAATAATGGAAAGGTGTAATGTTCTCACTAAAATGTCTATTTAAAGAGGTGTATCTAATCTTAGAAAAGAAAATGCCTTTGTTTGAAGGGTTATATTGTTTTGTGAATAAATATAATGCTTCATGAATAGACATTGAACTTTCTATAAATACTCCATATTATTACATATTCATTTGTTGTTTTGGAACATAATTTTACTACTAGAGATTGAGTTCAGGGTTTGTTGTATTTTGGAGGTAATTTGCCATTCAACTTTAAAGCAAATCAAGTATAGTCAGGGCAAATAAATCTTTAAAGAAAAGTGTTAAAAAATGCCTCAAAACCTTTTAAATTTTTTGTCCTTCTTTACGTTTATATTTTCAAATACACCAACATTTCCTCCTTTATAACAAACTATTAGGGATTTTTAAGGGTGTTTTTAGTGTCTTAGACTCAGATGGAACTCCTTTTGTGGCTTGTAGAGCAAGATTTGGATTGAGTTTTAGCTTCTGTCTTTTATGTATATTTGTTCAGTAGTTGCGGTACTTTTGTAGGCTGAATAGGCAACTATATAGAAAAACTTTTTGATATAACTGGGAAGTCTTTATGAGGATGATTTCAACAGGCTCAGGCTGTTGAAAGCTATTAAAATTTAGGGAGTCATTCAATTGCTACAAACATGATTCTTATAGGATGGGTCAGAGAGTTTTAGTTTTGTGAATATGAGGCAAGAGTATTTGATGACTTTTGAGATTCATCAAAATTGTAAAAGTCATTATTTTTCTCAAGTAGAATGTTTGCATTCTGTAGCTGATGGAATGCATTATCCTAACAAGAATCTATAGCATAAGGAATAACCATGTTGTTTTTGTGATTGGGCTTAAACTCTATGTGTTTTTTCCTTTTCTTTTGGTTCAAGCATGCCTATCATCATTGGAAGGAAAATTAACATTTTTTTTAAAATCAAATTTAAGAAAATGATTTTTCTATTTTATAAAATCAGTTAAAGCCAAGAATTTTTTTAATTATGTATACATGTATAGGCTAAAAGAATAACTTCATTTCCTATTGATGATTTGAAGAAGACGATTGCATTCTTTCTACCACCATTGTTGAGATATGCAGATTATGGTTGCAATATTCTGTACTATCCTTAATCATCTGCCTCACATGTATAGGCATGTAAATAACCATAACTACTGTGTAAGAGATGGAAAACCCTATGACTGTATTCTCGTTTTTTAAGAATATCTATATGTAAACTTATATTGATATTCTAATCTCCTTTATATAAACACTAATTAGAGGCAGAGTTTGACTGAAAATTAAGCTAGTAAAAGGATTGCAGACCCATGGGATTTTTAGCTCCAGGTTAATGGTCAAGGCCTAGTCATCTTTTGACATAGCAATCTACTAAGTTAACCTTAAGCTATTTCACTAAAAGCACAAAGTTGCACTCTAGTAACCCATATAATTAGATTAAAGCCTAATTAATTAAAATTCCTTGTAATTAATTTTTAGCTTGGTCGTAGACCAATAATAACCATTTAATAGACGTCTATCTAATGCTTATAATTAAAGCTAGGCTCATGATGAATGATTTGCCTATATAATTACACATTTACTATTTGTTCTAATGATCATTTCTAATATATCTATATTTGTGAAAAATAAATATTGTTCTTGAATAAACAATTTATTGAATAAACTGCGGCCACATAGATTCCATTTTGTAAGTATATATTCACACAATCCTTGAAATGACATCTCCAAACAATCGAGGTTTCGGCCGTTTATATGGATCTCACTCCATGATAACCCAAAAGATATAATACCTGAGTGCAGGTTAATTATCCACTCATGATTAAGGCTGATTAAGCTAATTAAAGCTTATGTGAATTATGATCAATGACATTTGTTAAACTAGATTATGATTTACTATAGTCTAGTTCAATATGCATATCGGATATACATATTAATTATTCGACATGAAGCCTCTACTTCAGTGATTAAGATAAAATTGCTCATAATAGATTGTAGAAAGTTACAACTGTTAGCCTATATGGCTATAAATATTGATTTTGATGATAACAAACCACATATTTTGGATAAACAAATAGTTACACATTGTTCTTTTATAATAAGAAAATGATTTTATGAAATTAGTTATTTTTCAAGATATGGACTAAAATGAAAAAGATTGATTTGAATAAGAATTGCTTTGAATTTTGGATTTGGGTCAATTTATAAATATTTAAATTATTTTGGGCCATATTATAATTTTTATAAGTTTGGGCTTTATCATAATTTTAAAATTTTTTAGGATATACAAGTATTATTTAGAAATTCTGAAATTGGATCTATTTGTAAAATTTCATAACATTTTGGGACATAATACAGTTATAGAAAGCTTAGGGGCAAAACTATAATTTTAGAAAACTTAGTTCCTAACCTATTTGTTTAGATTCAGATTCATATTTGATTTTTAGTTTAGGATTTATTTCCAAAAATTCTTGTAACCTACCCTAGATAATGAACTCGTATCCAATAAATAGAGATAAGTTTTGATGCAATTGGTGTTAGAGTTAATTCTCTTTGGTTCTTTACAAACTCTTTGAACTTATGAAATTTTCATGGTGTTCAAACTCTTGACTTGTTAATCAGCCATCCATAGCTAATTGTGGTATCTTCACATACCAAGGTTCGTGTTTTCAATATGCATTGGGTCGAATTCAATTTTTTAGTTTAGATTTGATCTTGGGAACTAAATTGATTATGGTCGCGTCAGATCTAGATCAGGTTCGTATCATCTTGCCATAGTAGCTACAAGGTCCTCCTCAATGTTGGCTTCAATCATGGCTATCTCTTAAAATTGTGTGTTAGACTTTGAAGATTTTTGTAAAGGTCCCTATAATAGTGACTAAAACTAAATCTCCTTCTCACTATGGCCTTCATCTCTTCCAATGTTTCAAGAGGCCTCTCACGGGAATTATCATGTGCAGAGGTGAAGGCTTAACTTAAGTGTTAAGAGTATTGCCTCCTTAGGGTCAAGGTCTTAAGTTCGATTAGGAGAAATAGGGTGAAATCCAATGATTCTCTTTAAAAAGTAAGAAAAAAAATCTTGGGCAATTAAAACTTCAAATTGAGTGTAGGTATCAAAGTTTTCCTATAGAATTTGCATCACAACTATTGATTTTGAGCATAATCTCATGGGTTTAGGTGCTATAATGTTAGATTGTCATGGGTTTGTTAGGGCTGCTGCTATTTTACAGTCAGTATTTTGTAGTGATGTGTCCTTGCTAAAGTCAAAGCATGTCAATTTGGGCTGCAAATTAATTGCATGTTATGCTAGGCTGTCATTTATTAGATGTTGAATCTTATTGTCTGCCGATAGTACAGCTTATTAACCGTCAAGCTAGTTCCTGAACAGAAACTTTCTAAGGTATTGCTAATACTTTTCAACTCATAGAACGATGATACGCTTTTCAAATTCATCATATTTTATGTAATTGTAGATAGCTTAGGCCATGTACTAGCCAAGTTAGCTTTCTTAAATTCTGTTGTTTGGCGGGATAAGTTTTTAGAACGATTATGCGCACTTTGATTATAATGAATCTATTTCTTTAAAAAACAAAAAGAAAAAAAAAGCGCACACACAAATTCTAAGTCTTAAATAGAAGTTTTTTTTTTCTTTTTTTTAAAATCATTATTAGGGTTAAAAGAAAAATTATTCGGCAAGATTTATTCAATAGTATATAAGTAATTTTTCTTTTTAGGAATCGTCGAACATAATAATGAAATTACCCATTGTTTCACATACAAATATTTCTCAACCACATTAATTAATTACTTTAATATTTCTCGACCATAGTAAGTAAATATTTTGATTTATTATTACAAATCACCGCATCATTATCTATCCATGATTTAATAGTAGGTTAATATAAATATCATGATCTTCACTCTTCATACTACCAGACACCACAATTAAGTTCGTTTAGGCGATGGAGGATCACAAATAATGTCACACTGGCAAATGTGTTGGTTGCTCGATGATGGCTTGCATAGACAATTATCTGGGCTCTTTGTTGCTCCATATTTATCGAAGAAGGCTTTAAGGCATACAAATTCTGCTTCCTTTGGATCCTTGGGACAAATGCTAAAAATTGTCATTTGTTTAGTACAGAATTTTAGTTGTCCTTTTCTTGCAAATAAACATAAAATCGTTAAAATGTGAGTATTCTCATACTAAAACAAATTGTCAAATAAATTTTTGGATACTATATTTACCTTGAGAAAGATTCATAAGACATAGAAAAAGAGTGATGGAAAGAATGAGAACAATGAACTTCTTCATGATTTTAATTACTCTTTTTCTGTTCTCTCTTGTTGAAACAATACTTAATATATATTCCTTCAATTATGTCTTATATATAATGGAAAAACAAACTAAATTAAGGACAAATTTTATAACTTCTTGAATTAAAAGACTTTTTTTTTTGGAAAAAGAAGAAAACCAACTTTCATACAAGTGCTGCTAAAAATAGTTGGTAATATAAGACAGTCAGAAGTTAGAACCAGCATCGCCTTTTAAAAGTATTTTTTTTAGAAAAAATAGAGAACAATCTTAAAATCATTTGCTCCGCGAAACCTTTTCCCTCAATTTTATTTCCAAAACTTATAAATTTGTTTTATTTGTTAGAAACTTTGATTTGTTTTATTAGACTATTTTTCTTAATTACACGCCTTTAAATGTCCAACTATTCTCATAAAGAAAAGAAATAATAATAATAAAATTCACTAACTCAATTCTTATTCCATATAGCGCTGGCTAATCATTTTAACATTTCATAAACTACATTAATTTTTTTTTCATTTAAAGGCTAAGGGGTGGGCAATCATAAACTTTATTAATTAATCATTATTGACTGAATATTTCTATTGGAACAAGGAAAAATATTGATTGGGCCTATATTTTTGGCTTAATTACTATTTACTTCTCTCTCTTTATAATAAACACCTTGACAACCTTGCCACGGCTACTTCATTCAATGTTTTTTTCCCTATAATTTTATCTTGTTTATTTTCTTACTCATCTACTCTACACAATTAAATGAGTATGGCAGATCAAATTTGATTTAATTATTAAATTGATCGTGCTAATGTAAATCTAGTTAATAGTCATCTCAGGTTAACTAGGATTTTGATTGTTTGATGCAATTATTAAATAGGCAGTGTTTTGAGTAGGCTTAAATTTTGACATATTCCTTCAATTATGCTTAAATATAATGGAAAAACAAACTAAATTAAGGACAAATTTTGTAACTTCCCTAACTAAAAGACATTATTTTGGAAAAGAAGAAACCAACTTTCATACAAGTGTCACTAAAAATAGTTGGTAATAAAAGATAGTTAGAAGCTGGAACCATCATCACCTTCTAAAAGTATTTTTTAAAAAAACAAAAATGGGGAACGATATTAAAAGCATATGCTTCATGAAGCCTTTTCCCTTACTTTCAATTCTGAAACTTATAATAGTCATCTCAGGTTAACTAGGATTTTGATTGCTTGATGCAATTATTAAATAGACAGTGTTTGAGTAGGCTTAAATTTTGATACGACATAAACACAATCCATTAAACCATTTTGCCACCTCTATATAAACTATTAATAGGCTATGTATTTCGTGAACAAACATGTGCTATTGCTCGTGTATCAAAGGAAAATACATTAGCTTGATAAAATGTGAAGTTAGGAAATTACCATTAACTTTCTTAAACATTGAGCAAATGTTTTGTTTAACTTAAATTTTTTTTAAAACTATCTTGGATAATTGAAAAAAATTTATGGCCAATTTATTGCAATTTGTTAAATTTCAAGTGATAGGAACTAATTTAAAATTTGAGAATTTTAACCTTATTTATAGCCTCTTTTACTATTTTCTAAGTTCACCAATGATTGATTTTAGTCTAGTATTGATAAGTCACCAAAGAAAACTACACAAACAACATCCTTACTTGAAGCAAATTGTAATATCCTAAATCTAACACGTATGGAGCACGCGGTAAAGGAGGTTACTTATAAATCAAAATCCTTCACAAAAGCCTCTAATAGAAATGGCTCAAATTTTATTCAAACAAATCCACTAGCCTAATACTAAGCATTTTCCATTTTCCAAAGCCATAAATATAACAAAGTCTCAAAACTCTGCAATTGCAACTTTGGAACATAAACAAACTTAAAGGAAACAAAAGTTTATTCTCTTCTTATTCAACTAACAAAAGTAAATAAATTTCTAACTCCAAAGATAAGCACACCTCTTAACAAGTTACTCAATCTGCAAAAAGTAATCATGAGGGTGCGCTGTCAATTTAGTAGATAAAATCGTTGCCACTCGCTACGGTTATCAATTACTAAAAGTATTTCAAGACATTTTCTTATTAAAACCTTTATTAAAAATAAAAAGTTTTACAAAATTCATTTTATAATAGAAATATAAATTGATGACGTTAGACTATCAAAACCTTTAATCCTAAGTGTCTTCCACACTTACAATCACTCTTTTTATTTTCAATTTCCTCCTAACAGTGCATAAGTCTATTAAAAATTTAGCACATGAAGGTACTGTTGGGGAAAATTCAGTTTTTAAAAAACCTTTTAGGACCGATCTCATAAAATATATATGAATTCGTAATCTAAAAATTGTACCTTGAAAATCCGATTTGGATTTTTCCACTGAAGTGATTTAGGCTCCCAGATCACGATCCGTCACCACCACTCCTATTAGATCACGATCCGTCATCACCACGCCTATTAGATCATGAACTGTCACCAATGATCTTCCAAGTTATGACTCAGGTTTGATTTGCACTTGACGTGTGGGCGCCTTTATCACCACTAAAGCAACTAGCATGAGAAAATTTTTCTCTTAAAATTAGAGAGAAAAATCTTTTTCTCTAATCTATATGAAGTGGCTCCTGTTTCTTTTGAGAGAAAAATAAGCCTTTTATATTATTTCTTTAGTGAAACCCTAGGCTCCAAAATAAAAGTCACGTTACTTGCCTTTTTCCATAAGGGGCCCACCTTGTAAAATAAAATAAAGCCCCTTATACATAAGCATAATAATGGAGTCTCCTACTAAATAATATAATTATGTTTTTGACCTAAATTATTAGTTATCTTGCTTATTAATCCAGTAGTGGTGCAGTCAATTAAATGAGTTAACCCGGGGATCATTTGGGAACATACAATAGTGGCTACAACAATTAAGCCTGTAATTAAACAAGCCTAATCATTTAATTCAAACTCTACTCCACTATAAGATTAGAACTAACCTCCATAATTGTATGTTCAAATAATAATTCGTCCCAAGCCACATTGATTTCTTTACTGCTCAATCCTTTGTACCACATCGTTAATTAAATCGGTATATCAACTGTCCAATCAATTTAATTACATCTTGTTCCTTGATACTTACTGGTTTTCTCTAATGATCATTTTCAACATACTAAATATGTTGACACACTCTGGCCAGAGAATTCTATGATCAAGTGCTGAAAACCTATCAAGAGATGTGTCGTACAAATTATATATTGTTAATCTATAACTCCAATACTCATAATTGCTCCCATCAAGATACTAGGTAATCTTGACCACAAGGGTGTGTCCTGCCCATTGGTAACTCAAATGGAATAACAATTACAATCATGAAATCATAATTAACTCAAGATTAAGATTACAGTAAAATCAATGATTATGAGATTTAATAATTCTGACAGTTATTTCAAGGTTAATTAAATCTCATATGTGATCCAGCTCAATGTAGTCAAACTACATCAGTAAATTCATACATGATTAAGACAAATCATTAAATGATTTACTACAGTCTAAACATAAATAGCGCCTAACCCGCTTTATCAATCATGAACTTAATTTATTTAATCATAAGATAACTTGTATTTATGTCTTCTGTGAATCCATATGATGATCTTATAAATATATATAATATGATTAAACAGACCTTATTCAATATATTTATGCAATTAAGATATCTCAAATATTTTATTAATTAGAAAATAAATTAATATGCTTTAAAAGAGCATATTATCCTAACAATCTCCCACTAGCTCTTAAAGCATATCTGGCATATTGCACATGCCCTAGGGCTCTAAGTGCATGTTGTAAAAGTTTTCCACTAATGGCTATTGTAATAAGATCTGCTTTTTAGCATCTTATGCCATTTAGGTTACTTTCATATAACCTATCTACACTATTCCCTTATAAGATGATACTTCCTTTCAATATGTTTTATATCTTGTGGTTCCTAGGTTGCTTAGATTGTCACTGCATCACCACAAGATTTCAGGAACTCAGAGCCATACAACTTCTTTTGCAGCTTTAGATGTAGCCATATATTTAGCTTAAGTTGTGGAGTCTGTGATACAAGATTGTTTCACACTCCTCCAATTAACAACTCTACTTCCTAATGCAAACACATAGCCGGAAGTTGATTTTCTAGAATCCTTATCTGACATAAAGTCAGAATAAATATAACCCACTGGAATGAGTTCATCACCAGAATACACAAGCATATAGTTTTTAGTTCTTTTCAGATACTTAATTATATGCTTGATCGCAGCCTCTGCTCGGTCCGTGGATTAGATTGATATCTGCTAACCATCCTTACTGCAAAACAGATGTCTGGCCTAGTGCAAAGCATGCATACATGAGACTTCCCACAGCTTTTGCTTAGGGAACTCGTCTCATTCTTTCTATCTCTTCAGATGTCTTTTGAAATTGATCCTTGGAGAATACAATTCCATGTTTGAATGGTAATAAACCAATCTTGGAATTTTCCACGCTAAATTTAGCCAATATCTTTTCGATATAGACCTCTTGAGACAAGGTTAAAGTTTTATTCTTCCGGTTTCATATAAAGTTGATTCCAAGAATATGACTTACCTCTCCCAGGTCTTTCGTATCAAATTGTTTTGCTAACCAACTCTTTATTGTAGTTAATACTCCTACATCGTTTCCAATCAGGAAAATATTATCTACATAAAGAACTAGGAAGGCTATAGATTTTCCCTGATTTTTCTTGTACACATATGGTTCATCAATATTCTGAATGAATCCAAACGATTTAATCGCTTGATCAAATCTGATGTTCCGTGACCGGGATGCTTGCTTCAATCCATAAATGGATCTCTGCAACTTACATACCATGTGTTCTTGGCCTTTTTATATGAATCCATCTGGTTATTGCATGTAGATGTCTTCTTCTTCAAGATGCTATTAAGAAAGGCAGTCTTGACATCCATTTGCCAAATTCCACAATCTAGCACTACAACAATATAGAGCAGAATCCTGATGGATTTAAGCATAGCAACAGGACAAAAGTTTCCTCATAATCGATTTCTCTTTCCAAGTAGAACTTTTTGGCTACTAATTTTGCTTTAAATGTTTCCACCATTCCATTTACTCCTTTTTTCTCTTATAGATTCACTTGCACCTTATAGGTTTTACCCAATTTGGTGCCTCTACAAGTTCCCAGACTTTATTGGAATTTATAGATTCCATTTTTTGATTCATGATCTTTTTCCAAAATTCAACATCTCTGTCTATTAGAGCTTCGTTGTAGCTAGTGGGATCTTATACATGTTTATCTGAGATCGCCATATAGGTTTTTCCCAATAACATGTATCTCGCTGGTAACCTAGTTACCCTCCCACTACGACGAGGTTCTGAAAGTGCTTGTTGTTTAGGGATAATCCTGTGTTGATCAGCTGGTTGTTGCTGTTCTTCCTGCTCAATAACAGGTGTTGAAAGCTGAGCATCAACCTGATCTTCTTTTTATTTCTCTAGTTTTACCTTACTCTTAGGTAATAAGTCATTATATAGTCTTCCTCAAAGAAAGTATAGAATATGTCTATAAATACATTCCTATCTTGAGGACTATAATTTAGACTTTACCTTATTCCTTTAAGATACTTAAAACATGCAAAGTTCTAAACACGAATTCATCTTTTCTACCTCTTATCCTAGTACAAATACTAGTAAACTCCAAATACGAATGTGTCTCAAACTATGTTTGTGACTTTTTCATAATTTCTTAGAGTAGTAGACACTGAGGTTGATGAATCTAAGTTCATTAAACTTTAACAGTTTTAAATTCTGGTATCTAGAATAAACAAGGCAATTGATAAATCACTTAGCATATATTGTTTTATCCAAAAGAATCTTGTTTCTTCATTTAATTACACTAATGTATCATAGTGTAATTATATGTGGGATTTTATCCTATTTGACAACCAAATAGAACTTGAATTCTCCAGAGAGATATTCTTTGTTTCGATCATATCGAAATTCTTTTATGTTCCTGCCTAATTGCTTTTGTCTTATCCATGTACCCTTTTGAATTTCAAAAGCAATGGAATTATGATGCATTTAGACAAACATAAATTAAATGAATATTCATTAACAAGATTGATAGAATACTCATAACCTCTTACCACATGTAAACTAATTAGTCTGTACATTTGTATATACTAAATCATCCAATACAATGTTATGCTTATAGCTTAAAAAAAAAACATCCTCGTCACATTACTATTCTAAATAAGATTTATAGAATTACCATGATCAATCTTAATAGGCTAAGAAGCCTATAATTAATCATTTTCTTAAAATCTTATTATAGTTTATATGACTTAAGCATAAATATTAGAGGTTATTTTGGTCAGAAGAAACATTTCTTTTCTTAGATAAAAACATATACTATTTATCATTATATCTAACTTTGAATAGATCAATGGACTTATATGATATAAAATGTCTTTATAAATAACCAAAATAAGTAATGAATAGAGTATAAAAAAATAACTGTGTACTCCTGTTTATTAAAACAAGCCACCGAAAATAAATTCCTCTAATAAAGACAAATATCAAAACTAAAGTCTCGTAAAAATTGATCGAGCCTTTCAACTGATATAAACTAGCTTGTCCTCAACTGCTGCTTAAAGCTTTCTTCACTTAATCTCTTGGTTTCCTGAAAACCAAATAAATGAATTACAAATTAACTATCTCAGAACTTACTATTGCATAAATCAATAGAAATCTGAACTAATTAGGAAGCTTAAAGATTTCCTATACCTGATTTTAATGATCTTAGGACAATCTTTCTTCCAGTGACCCTTCTGTCCACACTTTTAACACTTGCCTCTTGGCGTGCCACTTCTTTTAGTGAACACTTTGCCAATCCATACTCTTTCTTGCTCATTCCAGTCCTTCGACTTAAGCCTTGAAGAGAATCCTTTTTCATGAAGTTTTCTGCTATGATAAAACTCTTCTATAGCATGTAGTTCATGCATTAATTCAATTAAGGTCATATCTTTATTGTTTAAGATATAGTTGACCTTAAACTCTTTGAATGTATCAGGTAAAGATTCAATCACCATGTTAATCTTTGTTTTATCATCGATTTGAACACCATGAATCTCTACCTCACTCAAATAGTCCATCATTTTGAGGACATGTTCACGAACTTTTGTGCCCTCTTCCATTTTAGTATCCGTAATACGTTTTAACGCTGCATCTCTAGCAAAATAAGTATTCTGCCCAAACATCTGATGAAGACTAGCCATTATTTCAGTGACTGTTTCCATGCTCCGATGTATCTTATGCAGTTCCACAGAAATTGAAGCCAATATATAGCGCCTAGTCATTTTGTTAGCTTCGCATCATTTCTCATAAGGCTCCCTCTAATTTCTATAATCGTATAACGATGGTTCTAGAGGGCAAGGCTGGGTCAACACATATTTACAGCCCTTAGCAGTGAGAATATTAAATAGATTGCATTTCCAATCTAAATAATTTTCTCCAGTGAGTTCATTTTTAACAAGGATAATTAATAATGGGTTGATGGAAGACATTTTCTGAAAAAACAAAATAGACATGCATAAATACTTTGAAACAATATTCACAATAAACGATAAAAATGTAAAAAACCATAAATACATTTTAATTTATTGTAACGATAATCTAGTACCGCTTTGACAAGCTATCCGTTGGCCAAGTCATGTCTACACTTGCTAGACCCAATTTTTCATTGGATTATTTACTTTCATGTAGAGACATGATAAATAATATCGTTATCCCTTTGGGCCTAAATTTGTTAATAGAGCTTCGTTGGGAAGGTTAATAACAAATTTTAGTTGAGTGTATAACCATTATTTCAATCTATGTATTTTTCATATCAATAGTCACCGTTGGGGTGAACAATTGATTGAAAAATATTTCAATTTTATCTTTAAAGAAGTTCATCCAATAAAATATCTAATATATATACCCTCCGTAGGGAGCATCACCGTATCATGAAGTCGAGGTATATATATAATTTTATTATTGAACTAACAATGGAGCCCATGGGAAAAATTATCTTGAATTTTCCCTCTCCCACTCAATATTTTAAAATTGGTTTTTCCTTGAAAACATACATTAATAATATATTGTTAATTGCATGCTTCCTATAATATTATCTAGATGATATCCAATATTATAAAGCATTTGCAAATTTCAAACAATATAATGAAATTCATAGTATATGAATGACATGTATCATTATGTATAGAGTGGCACTACCTATTCTATATGACATGTTATCATGGCATGTTATCAACCAAAGCACAACATATAGAAAAATAATTAAATAATCTTAATTCATGGCTTTCCTAAAGTGAAAAATACATTAAATTTTAGCCTAATCTTCATTGGGCTTCTTGTCAATGTCCATTTTCCATAAGCTTGTCTTTGTTAATGGACTAGGGGATATTGGGCTTTAAAATTTATTATTGGTCCAATTTTAATTTTGAAAGAAATAAATAAAATCCCTTTTTTTTAATTATAAATAAAAAAAATTTGGACCAAAAATAAATTTAATGTGTTAAATTTTATCTATGCATTTTTAATCCATTCAACACAAATTTTAATTGGGCCTAAAACTAGGATTCATTAATCCCAAAACTGTTTTTGGACTTAAATGCAAAAACTTAACACTTTTCTACCCAAAAGAAAAATTAGAGAAATATAGGGACCCTCATGATAAAAACCATGAAACCCTAAAACCATATTTTTCTTTCTCCTTCTTCCCAGCCACCATCTCTAAAACCAGCCACTGTTCATCATCTCCATTACCGACCGAATAAGCAGCCCACGCGAAACCGTCAGGTCCCCGTTGGTTGGCTTCTGAAAGACACTACGCGCGGCAATGCTGCATCGCCAAGGCACCGCCAGCAGATCAGACCCGCGAGCTGCTGAATAAGACACTACGCTGCGAAATAACGCCGCGCGTAATCGCCGCCAGTAGCTTGCGCGAGCAATGCTGCGACGCCGGAATGGTAGGTGCCGGGGGCGCCGCTGTTTTGCAAGGCGAAAAGGCTGGGCCACGCTGCTCGCTCCTGTCACATAAGCGTGCTTCGCCATATGTTTATACCGGGCCGGTCGTCATCAAATTACAACCACGATTCCTCGAGACTAGGATCTCGTGATTTACAAATTTCCTAGGCCAATTTTGGCTTAAAAAATTCTATTACAGTAAAATAAATCAAGAGGGAAATATGGTGATTGTTGAGCGTTAGAAAGTGTATATTTATAAAGGAGAAAATTGTTATTTACACTTCATGTCTCACAAACATTGCTACTTTTATTTATTTAAGTATTTTGTTATTCAATTATGTGTGTTTTATTATAATTATGTATTTTATATATTTTAGGGGCATCACGATCGTTTCACAATGAACGAGCGATCAGACAGCAAAACGGACGTCACATTTGAACTCAAGACGGTCGAAAACCTTAGGAGGAGCATAGAAGAAAAAATGTCACTGTTCACATATACGGTACTGTTCATACGTACGGTACTGTTTACGAACTGCGTTACTATACAAATAGTATTACTGTGCAAAACCGCGTTACTGTACAAACCGTGTTCAAACCGTGTTACTGTTCACATGTTGACTGTTGACTATTGACTGATGACGTGGCGCAATCCTGAGCGTCCGAACTGTTTTTGATCCGATGGTCACGATTCACTCAATGTATCTATAAAAAGGGGGCTTCCCCCCCTAATTTGATATCCCTGAATTCATTTCTAAGCTTAGGTTTTTGTAATTCCTTCTCCTTCTTGTATTTTCTACGTATTTTAATAAATTCCCATTTTACCCTTAGTTCAAAAATGAGTAGCTAATTTTCTTTTAAGCTTGGGTTGAAGGTGAAGTCTCAACATGCTCCATGGGCTTAATTTGGTAAATTTACTTTCTCTTCCCCTCTAATATTTGTGGTTGTTTTGACTTTTCGTCGACAAATAATAATAGTCTTGTCTAGATACCGCTCTGGTTAAACCGGCACCCTAGTACAAGGTTATTATTATTTGGCACGATAAGCCCTTAGCACCATATTTATTTGAGCGTGGTTCATGAGGTGTGGAATCCCCCCTCATGATTTAATTAGTATTAATATGGAATATTTAGCCCATGGAGCATGTTGATGCAGATCCGGATACCCAAGTGCTTTATCTTACTAGTTTCCAGTTTAAGTTATTCCTGCCATTCCAATTTAATTTCTAGCACAGTTTAAATTAATTTCACCACAAATCCAACCATCCATTTAAGAAAATTAATTCTGCACATAATTAGTTTTTTTTTAATATATATTTATTTTTAGTTATTTTCTTGTAATTTTATTTTTCTCAATTTAAAAAAAAATGAATCTACATTTTAAGGTTAGAATTTCATTTCTTTTCTTCTTTAAATTTGTGTAATTTAATTTTCCTATCATTTTTTTTAATTTATTTTTCTTATAGCAATTAAGTGTGTTTTCATAGTAAGATTGTAACAACGTGGCAAGGTTAGTATCGTAATTTCTCTTTTTTCTTTATTTTTATTTGTTTTGCTTTTATTTATTTTGTTCTTTGCATGCATGGTCGAAGGTCATTATCACCTAATATTAAGCCTTTAGACCTTGAATTAGAAAAAACACTTTGCACACACAAACACGTTGCATTTAAAAATAAAATTGACATGGATTTGCAAAACCAACCAGAACCACAGGAGAGGTCATTCAAGGATTATTTCAGTCCTTTAGCTAATTTGAGCACATCATGTATACGGTACCCAAATGTAGCTGCTAGGATTTTTGAATTAAAACCTAGTGTGCTAAATTGTCTCCCCACATTCTATGGCCTAGAAAATGAGGACCCATATAATCATCTGAATGATTTTCATGCTGTTTGTCAAACTTTTAAATACGAGAATTTTTCAGATGATGATGTTAAACTCAGATTATTCCCATTTTCTTTAAAGGATAGAGCTCGTTCATGGTTCAATACATTGCCTGCTAATAGCATAACATCATGGGAACAAATGGTAACAAAATTTTTAAATAAATATTTCCCAGTTCATAAAACAAATGCTATTCGTAGGGAAATTTCAGTATTTACCCAAAGAGACGACGAGCAATTTTTCGAAGCATGGGAGCGATTCAATGGGCTACTCTTGAAGTGTCCACATCATGGGTACGAGAAATGGCACCAATGCCAATACTTTTTGGAGGGATTATTGCCGCATGTCAAAAAATGGCTAATGGCGACCAGTGGAGGAGAACTAATGTCCAAAAGCGCATCAGAGATTTGGGAATTCTTCTAGTGACAATGGGGTAATTCCCAACAACGGAGTCGGTCACTCAGAAATACCAGGAGAATTAAGGGAGTAAATAAGGTTCACGTTGGCGAGTCAAGCTCGGGAATTAAAGAAGTCAAAGAGATGGTTGAAGGCCTTTCCCGACAAATAGAATCATTGACGACTGCCAACTCAACAGAACCACATGACCATGACCATGACTCATATTCAGATCAAGCCAATGCCATAGGGGTCATGAGAAAACCATCAAACTACAACCCTTACTCCAACACTTATAACCCTGGATGGAGAGACCACCCCAATTTTTCATGGTCTCAAGGATTCCAACAAAATGGACCATTAGTTCCACCTTCACCAATCCAACCTATTCCACCAATTCCTCAAATTTCTCAAGCCTCTCAGCCACCATTTAGACCATACAATCCAAACTCAAACCATTCTCAACCCAAACCATGGGAGAATACATTCCAAAATTTCAAGAATTTTACTAATTCTACAATCGATCAGCAGAACCGCACCATTAATGAACTGCGAAATGAGATGAGAGCAGACTTCAACTCACAAGCCCAATCAGTTTCAAGCCTCGAGAAAATGGTGGGACAACTTGCTTCTTCAGTTCAAACCTTGGCAATGACCGTTGAGAAAGGTAAATTCCCAAGTCAACCAGTGCCTAATCCTAAAGCAGTACATGAAGCAAGTACCAGTTCACCACAACAACATGGAGAGGTCAAAGCCATCATGACCTTGCGAAAAGGGAAAGAAGTTGACAACAAAGTGGAGATGCCAGTGACGAAATCAACTCATATTGTACCTGTGAATACTGAGGATCTATCACCAGAGGAGAAAGAAGAAACCAACCCACGAGAGTATGTTCCTAAAGCTCCATTTCCTCAGAGGTTAACGAAAGGAAAAAAGGAAAAATCCACAGGTGAGATTTTTGAAATCTTCAAACAGGTAAGTGTTAACATCCCTTTACTTGATGCAATAAAACAAGTGCCAACTTATGCTAAGTTTCTTAAAGAACTTTGCACTAAAAAGCAGAATATTCATGTTCAGAAAAAGGCATTTTTAACAGAAAATACTAGTTCTATACTCCAACATAAGATGCCTCTAAAATACAAAGATCCAGGCTCCCCCACTATCTCATGTAGTATAGGGAGCCACACAATTGAGAATGCTTTGTTGGATTTAGGAGCTAGTGTAAATCTGTTGCCTTACTCTGTATTTTTGAAACTTGGACTAGGAGAATTACACCCAACTCCAGTGGTGTTACAGCTTGCAGATCGATCCACGAAAATACCTCGTGGTATTGTGGAGGACGTGCTTATCCAGGTAGACAAGTTTTATTTTCCTGTTGATTTTATTGTAATTGACACTCAACCAGTACAGGATTCAAATAAGCACATCCCTATTATCCTAGGCCGACCTTTCTTGGCAACTGCTGATGCTCACATTCAATGCAGAACTGGAAATATGCAGTTGTCCTTTGGCAATATGACCATGGAACTCAATATCTTCAACATTGCCAAACAACCTCACAATGCAGATGATGGAATTGTTGATGTGGATTTAATAGAAACATTAGTTGAAAATAATTTTCTATCAAATCTTAGTGATGATCCTTTACAAACATGTTTAACTCACTTTGGTTTGGATTTTGATATTGACAGATCAATCAATGAGGTCAACGCACTACTTGACTCAGCACCATCCATGGACACAAATAAATGGAAGTCAAGAGTTAAACAACTAATGCCATCAGAAAAGAAAGTCAGCCCATCATCAGAATCACCACCAAAACTCGAGCTCAAACAATTACCCAACACTTTGGAATACGCATTCCTGGGAGAAGAAAGTACTTTGCCAGTAATCATCTCTTCCTCCTTCAATGACGAACAAAAAGGTAAGTTGTTGGAAGTTTTAAAAGAGTACAAAGGAGCATTAGGATGGACCATAGCAGACATAAAAGGTATAAACCCAGTAGACTGTATGCATTACATTCACCTTGATGAAAACGCTAGACCTACTAGGGAAATGCAACGTCGGTTAAATCCTAACATGAAAAAGGTTGTTCGCACTGAAGTCCTTAAGCTGTTAGATGCAAATATCATTTACCCAATTTCTGATAGTTCATGGGTTAGTCCTGTACAAGTTGTCCCCAAAAAGTCAGGAGTCGCAGTAGTTACCAATGCTAATAATGAATTAGTGCCCACTAGAATAACTACAGGATGGCATGTATGCATTGATTATAGAAAGTTGAATTCTGTTACACGTAAAGACCATTTTCCTTTACCATTTATCAATCAAATGCTTGATAGATTAGCAGGTCATGAATTTTATTGCTTTCTAGATGGCTACTCAGGATATAATCAGATTCCCATAGCACCAAAAGATCAAGAGAAGACCACCTTCACTTGTCCTTTTGGTACTTTTGCATATAGGAGAATGCCATTTGGATTATGTAATGCATCTGCTACATTTCAACGATGCATGTTGAGCATTTTTTCTAATATGGTTGAACGATTCCTTGAGGTCTTTATGGATGATTTTTCTGTTTTTGGTAATTCATTTGATCAATGTTTACATCATCTAACACTAGTTCTGCAGAGATGTATCGAGAAGAATTTAGTCTTGAATTGGGAGAAATGTCATTTTATGGTAGAATAAAGGTATTGTTCTCGGTCACATAAAGCCAAGGTGGATCTCATTTCTAATCTTCCTCCGCCTAAAACAGTCAGAGAAGTAAGATCTTTCCTTGGGCATGCTGGTTTTTATAGACGTTTCATTAAAGATTTTAGCAAAGTTTCTAGACCCTTATGCAATCTACTTGCTAAGGATGTACCTTTTGTCTTTGATGATTTATGTCTTTTGGCATTTGAAAAGCTAAAGCAGTTGTTGACATCAACACCCATCATTCAGCCCCCAAATTGGAATTTACCTTTTGAGCTTATGTGTGATGCATCTGATTATGTAGTAGGAGCAGTATTAGGACAAAGAGTTGATCGAGTTCCCCATGTGATTTACTATGCTAGTATGACAATGAATGATACATAGTTGAATTATTCAACCACCGAAAAAGAAATGCTAGCTGTAGTGTTTGCATTAGAGAAATTTCGATCTTATCTCATCGGTTGTAAAATAATTATATTCACAGATCATGCTGCTCTTAAATATCTTCTCACAAAGAAAGATGCAAAAGCTAGACTAATTCGTTGGGTGTTACGTTTGCAGGAATTTGACTTATAATTCAAGGATAAGAAAGGAATGTAAAATGACCATCTTTATCGCTCCATTTCGACACAACTATAGAACCATTACCCTTGAACGAGTCATTTCATGAACAACTAATGAGTGGAAGAGTACCACATGGTCGATATTGTTAATTATCTTGTTACTGTCAACTTCCAGCATTGACCAAAGACAAGGCCAAATTCTTTGCGTAAATAAAAATTTCTTTAGGATGATCCTTATCTATTCAAGTAATGGTAGATCAAATTGTTCGACGATGTGTCCTAGAGAATGAATTTCAAAACATTCTTTCATTCCGCTACGAACAAGTTCTGAGGCCACTTCAAAGAAACTATAAAATTTTACAATGTGGTTTCTATCACAACTATATTTCGAGATGCTTACATTTTGTTCTTTATATGATAGGTGTCAACGAACGGGAGCATAACACGAAGGAATACGATGCCACTAAACCCAATTTTAGTAGAAAGTTTCACGATGTATCGATCGATTTACGACCCTTTCCCCCATCTTTTGGCCATCAATACATATTGGTTGCTGTTGACTATGTTTTGAAATGGGTAGAGGCAATTCCATGGAGGACCAGTGATCACAAGGTGGTGATAAGATTTTTGAAAAGCAATATTGTTTCACGCTTTAGATTTCCTCGAGCAATAATCAATGATGGTGGTGCCCACTTTTGCAATAAATCATTCAAAGCACTTTTGACAAAGTACTCCATCACTCAAAAAGTGGCGACCCCATATCATCCGCAAACTTGTGGCCAAGTTGAGATTTCCAATCGAGAAATAAAGCACATTTTAGAAAAGACAGTGAGGACCGACAGAAAAGATTGGTCGTTGAGGCTCGATGATGCATTATGGGCATATAGAACAACTTTCAAAACTCCAATTGGGATATCACCCTACAGCCTAGTGTATGAAAAAGCCACACCTATCCGGAACTCGAGCATCGTATGACCGGGCCATCAAGAAATTTAATTTTGACATGCAAGAACCGACTCGTAAAAGAAGATTACAAATAGTAACTTCAAGAAATTGCAATAATGCGTATGAAATGCCAAGATTTACAAGCAACGAAAGTCTTTCACGACAAGCAAATTATGAAAAGCTTTCACACCATGTCGAAAGTGCTTTTATTCAATTCTCGCTGCACTTATTTCCGTGTAAATTACGCTTCTCACGGTCCGCCCATTTATTGTTCACACTGCTTTTCCACACGGGCAATTGAAATTAAGGATCCAAAGAACGGCCACTTTTAAAGTTAATGGTCAAAGATTAAAGCCATATCTAGAGTACCAACCACATGGAGAGGATATCAAATAACCGAGTGACCCACCAAGTTTAAATTGAGGTTTTCTTTTCTTTTCGGTAATTTGATTTGATTCTTTTCTTTCTTTTGATTATTCTATTGTTGATTGAAATTATTTTTGTGTAAGTGTGCTTGTTTACCCATTACAGTCCTCTCTTATAATTTTAATCATGAGACAGTACCTCTTGTACATGCTTAGAACATTTTAACCTATCCGAACTCATCTCAGAAAGCAGATACGATTTTTTAAAACACATCGTATTTGGGCTTTGCAACCACCAGAGTTAGTCGCTCATGTTGCGATATTGAGAGAAGTATCTACAACACCCAATTGGAGCTTGAGGTAAATTCAATAAGAGGACGATTTTAATTTGCTTTGTATGTTTTAATTTGTTTCTCTGTTTGTGTGTTTTAGTTTGCTTTGTGTGTTTAAGTTTGTCACCCCGCCAAGAGGCTGGATAACCAGATTCGTGACAATCAAGTTTACTTCAGGGCTTCCCACAATAATCGATATTCGAGACAAAGGCATGGACATAGATGAGATTTTAGCAAAGCTTCATAAACGATTCCCTTCGCCTCGTAACGCACTCCTTCAATCTATAAAGCCCGATCCAACGCACGTATCATGAAGAATGATACCGCCGACATCCGGTTAATCGAAGCCAAAGTACGCTTGGCAGGTGAGTTGCCTCCTAAATTTATTGCATACATGCCTGGTTGTGGTAAAGGAAATTATGCAAGAAAACGACGAGCTCGAAGACTTTCTGTTGCTTGTCATAAGTGTGCCAGAACGATATGCAATAAAAAACCATGTTCTTTAGGAATGGTGTCTGATAACAGGGAAGATAAGATTAAATTCATTAGGGATGGCTTGAATAAAGAGTCATTAGATAATATCCTTTTGTCTTTTGAAACGCATCCCAATGGATACGTACAAAGAGAGATTCTCCAGTTATGGCCATTATTCGAGAAAGAACGTGCACGATACAGTCTCGGGAATCTGACTATAAACGACCCTATTTGCTAGTTTATAAGAAAACTGGATAGGAAGCCTATCCTCGACCCATAGACGGCGTTCAAGCCGTTTCTGGACGTAAAACCTGAGGAAGATGTGAGCCATAATCACAATTACCTGTAGATGTCCTTTTACTTTACTGTTGTTTTACCATTCGCATTATTGCCTGTAATAATTTTTTTTGTAATCATTGTTTGCTTTTTCCTTTTTACTGTTTTCTTTTTTACTCTCGAGCCATGTGCCTTACGCGTTAATTGACACTAACATAATGCCTCATACATAGCTGTTGTCACCAAGGTCTTTAAATATGATTTTTGTTGTGCACTCACAAATTATTTTTTAGCAGTATCCTAATGGCAGCTACTCCCAGCAAACAATTCAAAAACATTTGTGTGCTCTCTGGGTTTAACTATGGCAAACATAAAGAGTTCGTTGAAGCAGCCATAGATCTTGGTCGAAGAATAACAGAGAGAAAACTGCACTTGGTGTATGGAGGAGGTGACCGATCGTTATCCAAAAATGGTCTCAGAAGCTGCTTATGTCAGAGGGAGCCAAGTGTTAGGCATCATCCTAACAATTCTCAAACCTTTGGGCTGTTTGTCTAACTCATCAATTGGAGAAGAATTAGTCGTCTCAGGTATGCAAGAAAGAATATCTGAAATGTTAAATCATACCGATGCTTTTATTTTCCTTCCAGGAGATCTTGCAACTCTTGAGGCACTAATCACATTAGCATCTTGGGCCCATCTGAACATCCACCAGAAACCCATCGGTTTGTTAAATGTCAATAATTTTTATGATGGCTTTATCACATTTCTTAACCACGCAATAAAAAATTATTTCATTCCTTCCTCAGTAAAAAAAGTCTTTATTTGTGCACATACTGCTAATGAGCTACTTGATCTGTTACAAGCTTATCAATCAGAGATCGATCCTAGAACTATTGTGTTGGAGTGTTCAAATAATGATGGTAACAGTAGCCGCAGTAAGAAGTACAAATTAGATTTAACTCTCCGCTTGTAAATATTTTCTTCTATGTTGCACTACCCAGGTGATGTCTTTTACACTCTACTTTTTTCCTTTCAAATATTGAGGACAATGTTTCATTCTGGTTGGGGGAAGGGAATAGTTGACAATTGTGGAATGTTGGTTAAGTTTTTACTAATTTTTTTTGTAGAACTAACCGTGGCTAACCTTTTTAAGTAGAAGATGGCTGAATATAGAGTGTAGTTACTCTAGAAACGCATCTTCTTAGTTTGAAAGTTAAAAAAAAAAAAATTTGTCTTATTTTAAGTGTGTTTTTCTAACCTTTTCTTTTTGACTTCTCTTTTATAAATATACATTTTCAAGTTTTTGAGTCGAAGATGGTTGAATATGAAGTGTAGTAACTCTAGAAACGCATCTTCTTAAGAAAAAAAAAACTCAGAAATTTTTCTTTTCTATCATCTAATTAATTTTTCTGCATCGTTTTTTTTTTTCATTTTTCTACATGTATGTTTAGAATAGGTTGGGGGGTAGAATTTCGTTAAAAAAAATTTGGTAATTTTGTGTGAGTTTTTGATATTGGATGATATGATGACTCTCGAACTTTAGTATTTGTATTATCTTTGGTCTTGCGTTATGCTAGACTATGTTTACTATTCTACATGTTGATGTTGGAGACAAATATGAGTTGCTTGAAGGAATGCACATGTCATAATAAATTCCAAGTGAGTTTTTGAGCCTATTATTTTTCTTGGAGAGTAACCATTTTTGCCCATTCTTTATATAGCTTAGCAGTTTATTATTTTATACATGATCTCTAGATTTCCTTTGAGTCAAACTTTTTAAAAAAAAAAGAATAATTAAAAGAAAAAAAAATGTATGTTGATGCATCTAAAGGCCCACCTAACTAGTAGATATGGAAGATTATTTAGAGCTCTGAGAGACGATAGAAGGCCATTTTTGATTCGTTTGAGCCTTTCTAGCCATCTCTATTGTAAAATATCCATAGTTAGCCATTTTGAGCCTTTAAAAAAAATATATATATATTTTCTTTGTTAACTTATCATCCTGACCCACTCCAATTTGGAGTATTAACCCGATATCATACAAGTTCCATCACCTATTCATGTTTGAGAAAAAAATATAAATAATTATTTTATTCAGCAAAGTTGTGCTATTAAAAAAAAGTTTAAAAAAAAGAAAAAAAAGAAAAAAAAAAGAAAAGATATGCAATAATAATAAATAAGCAAAATGCATCTTTTAATTTAAAAATTTTTTTCTCAAACATGTATTTTGTTTTCCATATTTCCTCTTTTTGTTAACCATTTCCTTAGCCTATGTTACGTCCTAATAAAAGTCCTTCTTGATTTTAGGGAACTACAGTCTGAAGTAAAAGCTAGTTATATGGGCTATTAAGATGTAGTGATGCATTAAATTAAAAAAAAAAAGAAGGAAAAAAAAAAGAATAATATTGGGTTGACTAGTACTTTATTTGAGATCGTATTATTTCTAAGTTGTGGGCATAGTTCTTTCATCTTGGTGAGAGTGTGAAATTTCTTTATTATTTTCTCTCAATTTACCATTCATTGTAGTGACAATTTTTATTGGGTTTAATTTCTTTATGAGAGTGTCACTACTACCGGTGAGATTTTGGGGTTTGACACGTCATTTCTTAAAAGTTGCCTGATTACTATAGTTTGTTAGACTGATGCATGTGGATGGTTGACGTGATTGTGATATTTCTTTAGAATGGAGATAATGCTTATACTTTTATTTGATTGTTGTCATTAATCTGATTGAATAGACACAATTGTTAAAAAAATATATATATATTTTGGGTTTGAATTTTGTTTTCGCTTTATTTGCTAGAGACTAGTAATAAGATGGTTGGGGCGTGTGTTGGGTGTTAGAAAGTGTATATTTATAAAGGAGAAAATTGTTATTTTACACTTCAAGTCTCACTAACATTGCTATTTTATTTATTTAAGTATTTTATTATTCAATTATATGTGTTTTATTATAATTATGTATTTTATGTATTTTAGGGGCATCACGATCGTTTCACAATGAACGAGGATCAGACAGCAAAACGGACGTCACATTTGAACTCAGGACGGTCGAAAACCTTAGGAGGAGCATAAAAGGAAAAATGTCACTGTTCACATATCTGATCTTGTTCACACGCGTATAGTCTTGTTCGTAGTCTTTGTTCTGAACCGCGTTACTGTACAAATAGTATTACTGTGCAAAACCGCATTACTGTACAAACCGTGTTCAAACCGTATTACTGTTCACATGTTGACTGTTGACTATTGACTAATGACGTGGCGTAATCCTGAGCGTCCGAACTGTTTTTGATCCGATGGTCACGATTCACTCAATGTATCTATAATAAGGGAGCTTCACCCCCCTAATTTGATATCCCTGAATTCATTTCTAAGCTTAGGTTTTTGTAATTCCTTCTCCTTCTTGTATTTTCTACGTATTTTAATAAATTCCCATTTTACCCCTAGTTCAAAAATGAGTAGCTAATTTTCTTTTAAGCTTGGGTTTAAGGTGAAGTCTCAACATGCTCCATGGGCTTAATTTGGTAAATTTACTTTCTCTTCCCCTCTAATATTTGTGGTTGTTTTGACTTTTCGTCGACAAATAATAATAGTCTTGTCTGAATCATACTGGTTAAGCCGTGGCACCCTAGTACAAGGTTATTATTATTTGGCACGATAAGCCCTTAGCACCATATTTATTTGAGCGTGGTTCATGAGGTGTGGAATCCCCCCTCATGATTTAATTAGTATTAATATGGAATATTTAGCCCATGGAGCATGTTGATGCAGATCCGGATACCCAAGTGCTTTATCTCACTAGTTTCCAGTTTAAGTTATTCTTGTCATTCCAATTTAATTTCTAGCACAGTTTAAATTAATTTCACCACAAATCCAACCATCCATTTAAGAAAATTAATTCTGAACATAATTAAAATCAACCTCCTCGTGGGATCGACACTCGTCACCATTAATCTATTCTACAATAGATTCGTGTGCTTGCGAGTTCAATAAAATTTGCACAACAAGTTCTTGGCGCCGTTGCCGGGGAGGTAAGTATTTTAATTCGTAGAATTAGTTTTTTTTAATATATATTTATTTTTAGTTATTTTCTTGTAATTTTATTTTTCTCAATTTTTTAAAAAAAGTGAATCTACATTTTAAGGTTAGAATTTCATTTCTTTTTCTTCTTTAAATTTGTGTAATTTAATTTACCCAAAGATAACGCACTTCATGTTCATTAATTAAATAATTTTACTGGTTGCAAGTTAATGATACCAGGTTTCATGTCCGTTGCCTAATGTTTCAAGTTTCAATGGTTTCATGTTTAATGGCTAGGGTATCAAGTTAATGGTCATGATTTTATGTTTATTGGACCATTAATTAAATACATTTCAAGTTTGCAAGTTAATGATCTCATATTTCATATTTATTGGCCCAAGTTTCACGTTCATTAATTAAATAATTTTTATGGTTGTAAGTTAGTGATACCATGTTTCATGTCGGTTGCCTAATGTTTCAAGTTCCATTAATTTCATGTTAATGGCTGGGTATCAAGTGAATGGTCTTGGTTTTATGTTATTGGACCATTAATTAAAATCATTTCAAGTTTGCAAGTTAATGATCTCATATTTCATGTTTGTTGCCCCAAGTTTCAAGTTCATTAATTAAATAATTTTCATGGCTGAAAGTTAATGATACCATATTTCATGTCGGTTGCCCAATGTTTCAAGTTCCATTGGTTTCATGTTAATGGCTGGGGTATCAAGTGAATGGTCTTGGTTTCAAGTTTATTGGACCATTAATTCAAATCATTTCAAGTTTGTAAGTTAATGATCTCATATTTCATGTTTATTGGCTGAGGTTTCAAGTTTATTAAATAAAAGCTTTTTGGGTTGCAAGTTAATGATAAAATATTTGATGTCTATTGCCCTATGTTTCAAGATTAATTGATTTCATGTTTAATGGCTAAGTTATCAAGTTAATGGTCATGGTTGCATGTTTATTGGTCTATAAATGAATGATATTGAGGGTTTCAAGTTTATTAATCAAACGATATTCATCATTGCAAGTTAATGATATGATATTTCATGTTCATTGCCCTAAGTTAGAAGTTCATTTGGTTTCAAGTACAATAATATATGTATCAGGTTTAATGTCCTAATTTCATGTTTATTAGTCCAATGATTGTATGATTTTCGTGATGCAAGTTAATGACCTCATGAAAATTAATTCCTTTGGTTTGAAGTTTAATGGTGCAGTTAATTAAGCTAATAGTCGAGTTTTCATGCTTACGCTTTTAATTAAAAAAAAAATTTAAGTTCTGCCAATAATTTTTAAAATTACAAAAATTATAAAATTTTAATTTATAATATACACCAAATTTATTTTAATAGTACATTTATTTTAACTTGAAATTACACATATAATTTATTTTAAATTTTAAGTTATTTAAAAGATAACAACGTAAGTCAAAAAGTCAAAATTATTTTTTTGTATTTTTTTTACTCCATAAGCAATAGATCTTTGGCATAAAGACTACACACTATTACCAAGACACCGTATCTTTGGCGAGCAATGACTGGCAAGCGACATGACAATGACTAATAATGCAACCAGTGCAAGTAGCAACGATGGTAGCCTGCACCCCCTTGAATGCTCCCTGCACCCATGACGGTTGCTCACAGGAGCTGGGCACACCGATGGCTCTTCTTGGTAGTCTGCAACAGCAATAAGCGGTTGTTCTGGGATCAGGCGACAATGACTATACGGTGGTAAGTACAATAATGGTGGTCTTTGTGGCTAGCTGACAAGCCAACAGCTCTGGGTTCTATAATCAGCAACAACAATGCTCTAGTACTGCAGCGCAATATAGCACGATTCTTTGTGCTTTGCAAGCAATGCTTGCTCACAGGGCTGACAACATGCTGCGGTGGTAGAAGCGAATAGCTATTCTTGGCAATGCTAACTGGCGACAACGATCTGTGCGGATTAGCAACCAACAACTGTTATACACTCCCGAAATCACAAATCAAACAAAATTTGGAACATGTAACATAAGCATCCAAACACATAAAACAAACTTTCGAACATATAAAATAACCATCTGAACGTGTAAAATAACCATCCAAACAAATAAAACAAACTTCCGGACATGTAAAATAACCATCCGAGCATGTAAAATAACCATCGAAACATATAAAACAAACTTCCGAACTTATAAAACAACCTTCGAAACATATAAAACAAACTTCCGATGTTATAGATGACTAAATTCTGAAACACATAATAACCATCCGAGTAATGTACAAACATCCGAACACAAAAATGAAGAAATAAATGAAAACTACTGAGGCGGTGGGGATGATGGTGGTGGAGGTGGAAATGGATGAGGAATGCCAAAGTGCTTGAAAAGGAGCCACTGTCCGTAGAGGAGTTGTTGATGCTGCTATGAGAGATGCCGGTGCTCCTCGAGAAAGTGTTATTGAAAGCTGTTCTGCTGTATAGAAAGTGTCCTCACCTCGTCCATAAGTTGCTGAAGACTAACTTTGCCAGAGTCATATGGCTCTGCAGGTGGAACAACAGATGCAGAAGCATGATGATCAGGTGAAAAATCGAGCAGCTCATCAGCAAGAACCACAAAATTCAAAGGACGATCATCACTCGGAGCAAGCATTATGTACTTAGTGTCAGTATACTTTACCCATGCTCTATTACGCCACTGAAATCTTAAGACATACACGGCCTCATCTCCTATACTCCTAGAAGGTTTACAAGATGGTTCGTTTATGGGCACCTTAAAGTATTTAAGGATCTGCATGATGAAATTACCATATGGAAGGGCACGACTGATCAAGTTAGGTATGGAAAGCATGGTGCGTATAATAGTGTATCTGAGGTTAACTAGACGATGCCTGAGAATAGAATCAATCAAGGCAACATCCATGTGGGTAACATCATCTAAGTGCCCTGACCTAGGAAGGACAATATTCTAGATTAAACGATGTAAAATACGGGATTGGAGGCATAAACATTGAGCATGGAAATGGATTGTACAAACCTCATCAGAAAGATCAATGCGCCTACAAATGTTTCTAATAGCATCAACATGAACAAAGTTATCAATTGTAGGAACTTTCCTAGCATAATATATTTCTAACCCATCATCGGAGATTTCTAGGATAGAATTCAAATCTGTATTATCAAATTCAATTAAAACTCCTCGAACCTTGGGGATTACTTGATTCTCTTTCTCCGCGGAAGTATCCATATTCGAGTAAAATACTTTCACCAAGTCGGGATACACATTTTTATTAATCGTAAGGGCATTAATCCAACCAACTTCCTCCAACAATTGCAATAAATTTCTATTGCTAATACTAAGATTACGAAGCCAATCAGGTAGAATATAAAATGTATCAACTACCTTACGAGCCATGAATCTTTGACGAAAATGATTGGCCATACGATTTTTTGGCAAGTGTCTTGATTTAAAATCAGGTTGTTCTAGAGGGCCCCCATCCTGCCGTGGCCGTTTGGGTGGTGGAACCGCTTCTTTCCCTTTCTCTTTCGCTTTACATGGCCTTGAAGTCGACAATATAAATGTTGAGCAATTTCAAGATGAATTAATCGATTAGATGGAAGATAATGATGTTTAGAAGGGATATTTAGGTTCAATGTCCGTATAATTTACTGAAGATTGAAGAATTTAGAGAGAACACCAACGGGTTTACAACCTAGGTTTTTTCGGCATCCACGGTTAAAATTTTTTTTTAATTTAATCACGATAAAGTGGTGGGAAATGATTTCTAATATTGAATTTGGTCTAGAAACTGATCCAAAACGGTTGATTTTTTGAGTAAGAACGTGAGAGAGAGAATTCATCTTTTAGAAAGAGAAGCGGGTGACCGCTTCTTTCAGGAAGAAGATGAACAATGGCTCTGGTCTAAACCCGGCTAACCTCTTAAAATAATATGGTGACCTTTCAGTTCCAGAAACCATCTATGACGAAAACGTCTAGCCTTTTAATTTAAGAGGCTAGCCGTTTAATGTCCAGAGAGTATCCCTCACGAAAACGGCTAGCCGCTTAAAATAAAAGGCTAGCCGGATTCCCTGCCGTGAGCATTATACTCTCCCTTGAGCGTTGCACGAAAATGGTTACCAGTTTAATATCCAGAGAGTATCCCTCACGAAAATGGCTAGCCGTTTAAAATAAAAGGCTAGCCGTTTTCCCTGCCGTGAGCATTACACTCTCCTGTAAGCATTAGATAAAAATGGCTAGCCTTTTAACTTAAGAGGCTAGCCATTTAATGTCCAGAGAGTATCCCTCATGAAAACAGCTAGCCTCTTAAAATAAAGGGCTAGTCGTTTTCCCTCCCATAAGCATTTGACGAAAACGGCTAGCCAGTTAACATCCAGAGAGTATCCCTCACGATGATAGCTAGCATCTTAAATTGAACAGCTAGCCGTTTCTCCTCCCGTGAGCATTACACTCTCTTGTGAGCATTAGACGAAAACGGCTAGCCTTTTAACTTAAGAGGCTAGCCATTTAATGTCAAGAGAGTATCCTTCACGAAAACGGCTAGCCTCTTAAAATAAAAGGCTAGCCGTTTTCCCTCCCGTGAGCATTAGACGAAAATGGCTAGCTGTTTAACTCAAGAAGCTAGCCATTTAACATCCAGAAAGTATCCCTCACGAAAACGGCTAGCCGTTTCTCCTCCCGCGAGCATTACACTCTCCTGTGAGCATTCGATGAAAACGGCTAACTTTTTTACTTAAGAGGCTAGCCACTTAATGTCCAGAGAGTATCCCTCACGAAAATGACTAGCCTCTTAAAATAAAAGGCTAGCCGTTTTCCCTGCCATGAGCATTACACTCTCCTGTGAGCATTAGACGAAAACGGCTAGCCTTTTAACTTAAGAGGCTAGCCATTTAATGTCAAGAGAGTATCCTTCACGAAAACCACTAGCCTCTTAAAATAAAAGGCTAGCCGTTTTCCCTCCCGTGAGCATTAGACGAAAACGGCTAGCCGTTTAACTTAAGAGGCTAGCCATTTAACATCCAGAGAGTATCCCTCACGAAAACGGCTAGCCTCTTAAATTGAACGGCTAGCTGTTTCCACTCCAGTTTGTGATCTAGAAAGAATTGATGTATCCACCAACCCAAGTACCAACCAAACCCATCATTTAATGAAGACATTGAATGTGAAAAAAACCCAACCCATCCACTCTTCTCACAGTGGTCAGTAATCTTCGACTATGTCATTTCCATGCCCTTGAAATGGTAGAATCTTGAGGCAATATCACCCGAGAGCATGACAACAACATCAGATGTGGGAAGCATTTCTGCATGGGTGTTACACCTCAATGATAACAAACCAACGAAACAGGAAACTAGTAGAGGCAATGAGATGGAAATGTGTGCAAGTGCAGGTATGTCATTTCCCCCATAAACTGGCGAAAGTAATGCATATTTTGGGGACATATCTGCTACAATATCATCTAGTCATACGACGTACAATGGTCATAAAACAAGTAAACTCATTGAAGTGAGTGTCGGATCATGTTTTGATAGTATCGATGATGCCCACGTATGGTATAAAAATTATGCTAAGTCCGCTGGATTCTCTGTGAGAAAAGATGAACTTCGTCACGATGTCAAAAGTGGTGAAGTAGCAAGTCGGCAATGGGTTTGCTCAGGGCAAGGATATAGGCTAAAAAAATAGATAGAGAAAACAGACTGAGTCAGGGAACCGAAGGGCATTACTCGTAACGGGTGCAAGGCTGAACTTCGTGTGAACTACGACAAGTTGAAAGGGAAGTACGTGGTAACTAAATTCATTGCTGAGCACACTCATCGCTTGGTTGAATCGCATGAGACACAATTTCTTCGTTCGCATAGACTTGTCAACGATGCCGATTTGGCTCACGCAAAGGCGTTGCAGCAAGTTGGGGTGAAAGTCTGTCAGTTCATGAATTACAAGTCGGATCAAGCAGGAGGGTTCTACCATGTTGGGTATATGGGTAAGGGCATGTGGAACAGAATAGACGCAAGTAATTGTGCGCAAATTATTGACACAGACACATAGGCTGCCTTTGCTTACTTATCTGTAAGGGTTGATTATGATGCTGGAGTGTACTTCAAGTATACACTGGATGAGGAAAATAGATTGCGAAACTTGTTCTGGACCGACACTGTTGCGCGGTACAACTATAAACAATTTGGAGATATCTTAGAATTTGATGCAACATACAAGAAAAATGCCTACAATCAACCTTTAATGGCATTCGTTGGTGTAAATCATCATAAAATAACCACTTTATTTGGATTTGCGATACTGATTGACGAAACTATTGAATTATATGTATGGCTCCTACAGACTTTCTTGTCTACAATGAAACAAAAAAAACCCACGAGTGTCATAACCGATGGTGATAAAGCTATATCAAAAGTGATTAAAACTGTTATGTCTGGATGTGCACATCGACTCTGCTGTTGGCATCTTGAGAGAAATGCACAAGCAAATGTGAAGAGAAATGAGTTCACATCGAAGTTTCGGCAGTTAATATTGAATCCAATGTCCATAGAGGAATTTGAACGACAATGGTTCTCTGTAGTCTATGATCTGGGACTGGAACAAAATTTTTGGGTGGAAAAAATGTATACAAAGCATGGAAAATGGGCAGAGGCTTATTTGAAAGAAACCTTTTTTGGCGGAATGCGAACCACGCAAAGGTGTGAGAGCTTGAATTCTTACTTGCGTCGGTTTGTTGAGCAAAAGCTAAAACTGTATGATTTCATTAGACAAATTCATCGTGCAATGTATTGCATAAGGCATAAAGAAGTCCAACATGAGTTTGACATAAACCACACAGCCCCCGTTCTTACAACACATCTGCAAAGCATTGAAAAACATGTATCCGAAATATATACAAGGAATGTATTCAAGTGGGTTCAGATGGAGATCCTTGGAGAAGCCACGCTGATTATGCTCGAGTGTTCCAAGACAGATGATTCCCACATCTATACTTTGTGATGAAATTTCAGCATCCAGAACAAAAATGGATAGTGTTGTTTTATAACAAAGAAGTTGCAATAAATTGTTCGTGCAAGATGATGGAATCTGGAGGTATTCCATGTAGGCATATTCTTCACATCATGAAGTTGGAGCAACTAGTTCGCATACCACCAACATTAATTCTTGGTCGCTGGAGCAAATCAGCGAAGGTGAGTAAAGTGATGAAAATAACCGCTGCAGTGTCACACCTCAATAAGGAAGTGTCAGAAACATCGAAGTTTGGCTCACTTTCAGCAACATGTACCAATCTTTTTCTTTTGCAGCAAAGAATGAACAAAGTTATATGATAGCGTTAGATGAAATTCAACGGCTGACACTTCGCTTTGAACAGATGCTTGCCGACGGTGAGTCAGCAAAATGAGCCAAGAATTATATACTTCATGCTGGTATGAAGTTGAAAAACCCGGTTAAGGTTAACAGTAAAGGTTGCTCCAAAACCGTTAAACATGATGGGGGTAAAAGTCACAAATGCAGTCAATGTTTTCAGCCTGGCCACACTAAACGGACTTGACCGCTATATCCGCCAAAGGACATGCAGGCCAATGACCTTAACTGCAGCGTTGGTGGTATAGGTTGTGTATCGACTGAGAATCAGTTAAGGGCTTGTACTTATAATATGTTATCACCAACTGTTTCGATGGCATCAGGCCCATCAAGTTCCCCAACATTTACGTTCGAGACAGCTTATCCTTGGAGGCATGACATCTCAGAAGAAATTGATGGCCATTTTGACAGCAGTAACGCATTGGGTATAACATATGAAACCAATGCAAGCACATACTATAATTGGTGGCCGCATAATAACTTGTAAGTGATTTACCATGATATATGAATTTGCTTGACTAAGTTTCCTATGTTGTTTAAGAAACTCTCCTATATTGTTTAACTAACTCAGATTTACATTATGCATAGCTGAGCACGGCACACATCATTGGAGGATGGGAGATAATCGTTAAGCAACCACTTTTGGATGGGACCCAAGGGGGTAGAACGAACTTTTTGGAAGTCATTGAGTTTAATTATCATGTATGAAATGAACAATGACAATGTAATCACGTAATTTGCGTACTTGGTGATAATAGCAAGATTAACAACGATTATCTTCCTTTGAACAAGTATTAATTAAGACAACCGGTTAACGAATAAATATATCAAAACAGCCTCATAAATTTCATGGTTACGACCTAGGATCATTAAAATAATGTACACGGAACGTCTGTCAACTCTAGTTAGAAGCACAATTTAACAAAAGTTAATAGTTGTGTATCAAGTCAGCAAATATTTATCATAATTTATATCCACAACAATCTCATCCCTTTTGCCTCATACGACGCTTTGTGCAATTGTTCTTATGACCTTTTCTCATGGACACATTGCGAGCCTTCACTGTTGATGCCAGCTTCGATTCGTGTATGTAAGCTGCAGTGTTACTGTAGTGTGCATTAGCCAACGCCAATAATTGATCGCGTTGGTCGTTGAACGGAGAGTCCATAAGCTGTAGCGCAAGTTGTGCCCGAACATTATGTGAGTCATGCTACCGAAGGGCATTAATAGTAAACATTCATCATGTCAATGGCCTAACAACATTAGTAAAATCAGTGAAGATACCACAAAAGGTGAATAAGCAAGCCTACCACATACGATTGTTGGTGATGATTCCAGGAGTATCCATAAATTTGATGACGTAAACTCCACAATCAAAACCATTAGGTTGCCGAGGAACTCCTTCGCCATGGGTCACTACAAATGGCAAGAAACTCCAAGCTACTGAATATGTAGCATCCACGATGGCATGAAGTATAGCATCCAATGAGTGTAACTAATTTTTATGTGAAGTCAACATCACATGTATTAATAACACAATACACAGAAAAACAAACTAATCTTTTTTAGTGAAAATTGTTCATACTTACAATACTATTCACTTGGATTTCTCGATCTCGTGTCTGTCGTGCATCCAGTTGTGGATCCCAAATCTCTGCCTGTTTGTCTTTAATTTTAACCAACAGCATAAACCAATGGTGGCCACTATCATGAATGGGAACAAAGATCTATTCAAGAACAATTTAGGGTCACTTTTACCATACATAAAATTGATCATAACAAATAACTATTTAACCAAACACACACACTACCTGATGGCACCGGTGAAAGTCATACATATAATGTTTGCGGTATTAGGAAGCAGCCTTGAAACCATTCAAATGTGCATTTGGCATTGTAGCAAATTGCTATATATTCATGACATCAAATTCATATAAAATACTACTGAGATGACCATAGTTAATTATTAGTTAAATGATACGAAAAAAAAGGGCCAACAACGGATCACTAACATCATATCTTGTTGGTAGGAACCAGTTGATTGGTTGCCCATGGCTTTTGCATGAGTCACGTTGTGTAAGGTAATCACTCATAATGCAAATAATCTACACATAAGAAAAATTATAATTGGTTTTATTGACTACAATTTCATCATTAAAGTAAAATTAAGAACAAACCTCCTCGTCAAGTGATGCATCGGGCAAAAGCGATAACAAGCCTCGCCGAGTGATATCTTCATGACTTGATCGCACAATTATTTCACTGTACGTAAAGTACATGATATATTAACAAAATTAAATCCCTATGACAACATGTTATGAAACAACTTGATCATACGGAGACAACTGGTACCACCCCGGCTTTCGAGTTCTATATGGCCGAGGAGGCCCCAAAGACAGAGGATTAAAAAGTTGCGGCTGTTGACATTTTTTCACTTGTTGCGCGGAAGACTACATATTTATTACTGACAAAGAAAGAAGGTAGATTACACTAAATTATAATTACTTTGGACAAAAGTTAACAAATTATTAGTCTTTGTATACCTTATCTTCAAGTTCCGGTACCAATTTAGGCTTCATCGCGTCTTGCAATACTCCTGCTAACTTTTCCTTTAGGACAGCCTCTTCATCAGTGGATGTGTTGAGGTACACAACTTTTCGATCTTGAACTTCGACGGGCTTATGCTTTTCCCGAACTAGAGCTGAAAGCGTGACAACCGTAGGCCTAGGCGGGTGCATCTCCATATTAGGAGAGGAAAATATTGGACCGTCAGTTGCCTCGGCACCAGTATATGTCGGAGGTGATTGACTGTTATCAGCTACATTCACTTTTTCCTTACGAAAATATACTCGTTCCAACTTTTCAACCTTTTCAGTAAGAGAGTCCATTTTCAAGCTTGCTTTTTGTAGCTCATCATTATTTCTTCTCATATGTTCCTTCATTCTATTCATTACTGCTAATATGACATGAAATGAATGTTGTCTTGCTGCGTCACCATTGTCAATTTGTCCTTCACTTTGAGCACCTGATGTGCCGCAACTGATAGCTCGCATCGGAACCTGTATTAACTATAAAAATCATTAAATAATCTATTCAATTTAATAAAATAACTACAAAACACCATACAATTATGGAATGGAACAAACCGCATTGCTCTCAAAGTCACCATACTTTTGTCGCCACTTGAGGAATCTTTTTATTTCACTATAAGTCCATGCACGAAGAGGACATCCATTCTCGGCAACAGAAAAAAGCTGAAACTTAGTTGATGACATGTAGAACAGCTGCAATCAACAACAAATTTGTTAATACGAAAATAATGATTGATAATAGCATAATCGTTTATCCAACGAGAATACAAATTACAAAAAAAAAAAATCATACCATTAAAAATATAATGCATCCATTCATCGTGGAAATTTGATTTTCATTGAAATTTGAGACTTCTTCCCATAAGAAGTTGAATGACCAGCTAGCCCAATTTTTGCCGCAAATGTTACTCACGTCTTTTAAAGCATGAAGGTATGATGGGTTGATGTATGTGGCTGTAGTTGGACACAAAATAGTTCCAATCGCAAAAAGACTAAATAGAATACATAAATCCTCATCTGCACAACTATTTTTCTTTAATTTGTCAACTAAACTACTTGTTGGGATGCCTTTCTTTCCTGAGCAATACTTGGCCCGTAAGTAAGTTATTTCACTATCTTCTCCACCAAGCACAATCGGTGTTCCTCCATCACTAACACCCATCACGCTTGTAAACGTTTCCAGAGTAAGCTTATATTCCATTCCATGGACTGTTATGGACTGCCTATCTACGTTACATTGCTTAACTAACAATCTACATAAATCTTGCCTAAGTCGCCCACATTTTAAACCCAATAAGCTTCTGAATCCAATTTCTCTGACAACATCCTGTTGCTCAATAGATAACGAACAAACAATGTTGGAAAACCGCAAAACACTACATCAAGATGGGTGATTACCCTTATCAGAATTGTTCTCCACTGTTGGAATCGATTCACTTAACAATCCTCTAGGCAATCTCGAGTTAATTTCAGCATTTTCATTGTAACTGTTAATGAATTTGGCTTTCTCTTTCGCGCTAAGTTTCAACCATTTATCTCGTATACGCCCTTTAACCTACAAAAAAAAAAAACATTATTCATTGGCCAATCATCAACGAAACTATTAGTCAGTAGGCTGCAACATAAAAAAGTTGTCTACAAACCGTTTCATCCACCTTCACACCTTCCTCCTTCAACTTTTGGGATTCTTTCTTGCCGTAGATAGAAAAATAATATTAGTTCCTTATATGTCAACTAATATGATTGCACTGTTGAACTGAAATCACTACAAATTGTAAAGAAAAAATTTCAACAATGAATTATTTTCTTACAAGTAGTATATATACGAATGCTTGCCCGGCCTCGGAGGTTTGAGCTTCTCAAACCGAATATTAATGTCATCTGTGACATTGGCCTTACGCTTAACCATTATATTGTGTACACTAAAAATTAAGTCCCCTGTCAATACACACTAATAATGCCATCTAACTCTCTTCACGAATTCTAAATCCATGTAAATTATTACATAACCCAACAATACGTACTAATAAGCTTACATGGTAAAATCTGTAATTTATAAATATGAGAGGTGAATAAATCTTGTTAACACACCAAATAAAACTCTCAATCAACAATTATAATAATACCAAACAAAACCCATGATGCCCATGTCTCATTACCATCGGTGGACTGTAGAGATGGCCTGAGAAGGACTCATAATGGGCTGACGGGAGCTGAGTGGGTTGCGAATCTGCAACCACAGATCCTTGCCCTAATGGAGATCAGTCGCCGCGTGTCGTCGCCGGATTGGGCCGTCGTTGATGGCCCTGATAAGGCGTCTTATGAGGGAGTGTAGCCGCGTGAGTGAATGATGAGGGAGAGGGAACCGTTAGCCGTGAGGGTGAGTGAAGAAGGAGAAAGAGAGGGAGAGGGAACCGTGAGTGAGGAGGGAGAGGGAGAAAGAAAGGGAGCCGTGAGCAGTGAGTGAGGAGGGAGGGAAGAAGAAATTAATTTCCCGCATAAGGTGAGAGTGTTTTGTTTTGTTTTTTTTTTCAACAAATATATATGCTTGGGTTTGATGTGTGGTTTTTTTCTTAGAAAAGGGTTTGATGTGTGTTGAGGGGGTTTGATTCAGAAAATTCTACAAGAGAATTAGTGAGCGGAGAAAGTTTAGAAACTTTAAGAATCAAAAGGAGAAGAATGAGCCAATCATTTGCTATGAATGCAAGAGGCCCGGACACATTCGATCGAAATGTCCTCTTCTCAACAAGCTCAAGAAGAAAGCGAAGAAAGCAATGGTAGCCACATGGGATGACAACGATGAGGAAACAAGCAATGATTAAAAGCAATAAGAAATGACAAATCTAGCTCTCATGGTAATTGGGGAAGAATCATTTGATGAACTTGATGAGGTAAGTGATCTTTCAACGTATGATGAGTTACATAATGCCTTTAAAGAATTGCAAGATGATTGAATAAGAATAGGTAAAAAGAATTCATCCCTTAAAAAGAAAAAGCCACAAATTTCAAATAGAAAGAATGCTTTACAAAATTCCAATGATTCATCCAATGAAAAAAATTAAAGAACTAGACTTAGATATTAAAATGTTGAATGATAAAATTGCATCATTTAAGGGTAAACAAAGTATTCAATATGAGCATGAAAAATCACATGTTGATGAATTGATAAAAAAAAAAATGAAGTGCTTAAGAAAAAGAGTAATGAGCTTAATGAAATAGTGTTCAAATTTACAAGTGGTAAAAAGAACTTAGAAACATTATTGAGCACTCAAAAATGTATGTTTGATAAATGAAGACTTAAGTATAAGCCAAACTTGAAACAAAAATATTATAAGAACTATTTTGTTAAAGATACCTCCATAAGTGATCATAAGATTGTTTGTTATTATTGCAATGGAAATGATCACATGAGTTACAGATGCCATGTTAAAATAAATGCATGCTATGGAATCAAATGTATTTGGGTTTCAAAAGGAGTCATTGCTAACACTCAAGGACCCAAGACGTTTTGGGTACCTAAAACTTAGAAACGTTTTCTGTAGGGATCAAAGAAAAAGAAAAATAAGTGATACTTGGACAATGGATGTTCAAGACACATGACAGGGAATTACTCTTGGTTTTAAAGTTTTACCACGATTGAGAATGGTGGAAATGTTTCCTTTCGAGATAATTCAAAAGGAAAGATCATTGGTATTGGCAATGTTGGTAATGTATCCTCTACTCTTATTGAAAATATGTGTTTGGTTGAAAACTTGAAATACAATTTGCTTAGCATTAGTCAATTATGTGATAAGGATTATAAAGTTGTTTTCGATAAAACTAGATGTGTTATTAAGAATGCATGTTGAAAAACAAATTATGCAACCCAAGAGGGGGGGTGAATTGGGTTTTTAAAACTTAAACTAAGCAAATCGCCCACCAATTTAATCTAATGCCTTAATACACACAAAAACAATAAATCTTGCAACAATTAAATCAAATACAATAAATTTAACAATGCTTAAAGATAAAAGTGTAAGGGAAGAGAATGCAAACACAGCAAATTTTACGTGGTTCGGCAATCCTACTCGTCCGCCTCAAGCCAATCAAGCTTGAGGATTTCACTATCCAAGCCTCCCAAGGCTTTAAGTTCTTTACACTTGACTTCCAGGGGTCAATAGACCTTTACAATGAAGAGATTATCACTCTAATCCCTTTATCCCAAGTGTTTCCCTCACTTGAATACACTCAGTTTGGTAAGAAATGAAAATTACACAATAAACTCTTTATAAGAGTGGATTCACAAATAATAGCACAAAATGATTTAATCTATGATAATTTTGAAATTTGGAAGCTCAATATATGTTATGGGATCTTGTTTATGCTTGCATTAGTCTTTAAAATGAAGTTGGAGTTGAGTTTTTATAGTTAAACCCGAAAAACTAGCCGTTTATTGTCAAATTTCAGTGCTCAATGACTGGAATGAACGATGATATTCTGATTATTTTTGAATTTTGCTTCTGATAACATTGTTCACGAAATTATAGTTTGCCCGATGCTACGTAATTATACTATGGCCCGAAAGTATCAAAAACTTTCAAACAAGTCCAATTTTGGAATATTTAAAATTAAATAGTTCCCAAAATTTCTAAAATTATGGTATGGCTAACTATAGCAAATCTTTTCAAATGGGTCCTTTTTGAGTTTTAACCAAATTATCAAGAAGATTTAAAGTTCTCAAAAACTTTCACTTAGACCTTCAATTTTTTGTAAGTCACAAAATAGCCCAAAAGATTTAAAACTTGATAAGTAAGTCCAACTCGAAATTTAAAACTTTTCATCTTAAACCAAATTTCTCAAAACCAAAATAATTATTTACTAAAACATCTATTGAGCTTGAATGCTAAACCAAGCATAAAATAAATCATATCGAACTTTCTGAGAAATTGTCGCACTAGATTTATCCGTTGAGCTTTAATTCCTATTCTTGATTTACGTTGTCCTTTGAGTGTCTTGAACTTGATTCCACTTGCATAAAGATTATCCTTGAAAAGCTAGTGAGCTTGTGAAATACAAATTATTAAAACACTTAATACGTATGTTTGTTATCGTGAAATTTTAATATGTATAGCCTTTTAGGCTAACAATCTCCCCCTTTTTGATGATGACAAACAACTCATGTATTTTGACATATATACTCCCCCTTAATACATGGCATATATAATTAAACATGTAAATAAAATTTGAGACACATATGCTCCCCCTTAATACTTCAAAACCATGCATAAGTAAAAAAAATAGTCATAATAAATATAATTCACAATTCAAAAATACCATGACTTCTCCCCCTTCATCATCAAAATTAAACTCAAGCAATGCTTTCACAGATAATAATAATCAACCAAATAGAAATAAGAGATATTAAAAATTTGCATCCAAATATCCAAAGATTCGTCGTCGAAGTCATAACATAGCATCCCAGTATATCAGAATAATTATCCGCAATCCATACAGAAAACATAAATGCATAAAAAAAATGTGGTGCAGAGTGACAGAGGATGGAAGGATAGAAATGAAGAGCTGTGGAGATGGGGGATGAGAGGAAGATGATGGTGGTGGAAACCCAAAAGCTGAAAAAAGCTGCTGCTGGCCATCAAGAATCTGCTATTGTTGAGCAAAAAGCCGATGTTGTTGATCAAATAATTGCTGCTGCTTTCGAAAAGTCGTTGGTGCTCGAAATGGATTGAACTTGAAAAGCTTCAAAGATTGAAGTCGACTCTGCTGTGTGGAAGAGAATCCATTTTAGCCAACATCTGCGCATTGGATCCCATGGGCGGTGAAGAGGATTGAGAAGGACCGCGGGAGGTGTATAATGAGGCTGTGGAACACTAAGATCGGGGAGCAGCTACGGTGGAAGAACATCGTTGAAGAAGCGATGATCCATGAGAACAAGATCGATAACTTTTGTTGAGTGTCTCGGTCTCTGACCATGTATTCTCCTCCCAAATAAAACCTAGATTAGCAATGGCATCATCTCAGTTCCTTGTATTTAAAAAGTGGGTTCGTAATGGGTACTTTGAAATAACGAAGGATGTGGGTAATAATACTATAAGGAAGGGATCTCTTGGCTAAAGAAAGTGTGCTAAGCATATGATGAAGTATAATATAACCAACATTGAGCTTCACCCTCAAATACAATCCGGCAAGGCCACATCCAATCGGTTAACTTCCCCATGACCATTTTAGGAGTAATCACATGGTGAAGAACATAATGTAGGATCTAGTTTGAAGAGGCAAGGCTTGAGATTTTAAGGGTGACCGACAAAACTCATTGGATAAGTCATGCGACAAATTTTCGAACAACATTTTCAAGAAAACCAAGGATAATTTATTTTGGCTCTAGCACTATATATTTCCAATCCATCATTTGGGTTCGAATACGATTTAACATCGCAACATCAAATTCAATTCGAACTCCCCCAACACTTGTAACAATTCTATCCGAAATCTCTACATCCATATTCGAATAAAACACTTTGACTAAATTCTCATAATATGGTTCCTTAATCACTAAGACATTTTTCCAACCCATGGCAATGAGAAATTTATCAAGAGATTTATCACAAATTGCCAAATTCGCTAAATTCCTAAGATTAACAAAATGTGGAGGAACAACCGACCTTGACATGAAGTTGTCGAGAAATCATTTCCGAAGAGTGAGATGCCGAAAATGAGTTGATAAGAACTCCGTATTCTCTCCATAATCCTCCTTGCGTCGCTTGGCCATGTGCTTGCTCTTGGATTTTTCACCACCCACCATTTTTGAAACAAGAACAGACTTGAATACCAAATTCAGATTTGAGTGAAATGGATGTTTTTGAGCCAAGTAAATTGATTCTAAAGATGAATGAAACTAAGATATAATGTAGATTGGATTAAAGATGAGCTAGAGAGTTGGAAAATGTAGAGAAACGGCCATAGTTAGGTTTTTGATTTTGGGAATTTTGTGAGGATGTGATGAAATGGTGTTTGGAGGATGAAAAATGAAGAGGAAGTTGATGGGTAATAGGTTGGATGATTGATTTTAACAAGAAAATGAGTGGAAGATGAAGATTTTTGAATGAGAAATGGTGAGGCACTATTCACGCGAGAGAGAGAGAGATGAACAAGAAGCGAGAGGAAGTTGAGAAATGATGATTGAAAGGTGATTAATGGAAGTTAAAAGGATGGGTGATGGATTGAATCAATGATTTTTGCATGAAAATGATTGAGAAGTGAAGAGATTTTGAAAGAAAATGGAGGAGGATGCGGTTTGAGAGAGAGCTAAGTGAAGAAAGCCAAAAGAGGAAAGCATATGCTTCCGAGACCAATGACTGGCAGCTTCTTTCGAGTTGGGAAAGCGAGAATCAAGCTAAGCCGCTGGTTGCTATCATTGCACGAGTTTGCTTTAAGCCATTTTATCAATCTATCGTCATCATTTCTTGATTTGAAGTTTCTCGAAAGCCATTTTAATGCATGAATCATGATTTTAAACATTTAAAACATGATTAATTCAAGCAAATAATTCATCCATCAAGCATGTATTATGAAACACGTAAGCATTCGAAATGAATAAATCACAACACCTCGCATATCTATCATGCTCGAACACTTCATAAACATCAACAAACATCCAGCAATCAATCTCGATAGATTCGATAACATAAATAGAGATGTTAATGTGAAAATTTCATCATCCCAAGTTCATACCGAATTTTTGAAATTGTTCTTCACAAAGGGGTTTTGTAAAAATATCAGCAAGTTTTTTCCGTGAGATAAATTCTAATACAATATCACCCTTTTGTACATGATCTCTTAGGAAATGATGTCTAATCTCTATATGCTTGGTTCTAGAGTCTTTGAATGGGATTCTTTGATAGATTAATAGCACTAGTATTATCACATTTGATAGGAATTTGTTCAAGATTAATGCCATAATCTCTAAGAGTTTGTTTCATCAAAGAACTTGTGCACAACAATTTGCTGACAATATATTCACTTTGAGTGGTTGAAAGTGCAAGCTGAGTTTTGTTTCTTACTAAACCATGAAACAAGAGAATGACTGAAATGGCAAGTTCCACTAGTACTCTTCCTATCAACTTTATAACCAGCAAAATCGGCATCCGAATAACAAGATAAATCTATATGAGTTCCTCTAGGATACCAAAGGCCAAGATCTATGGTTCCACTTAAATACCGAAAAATTCTTTTAACAGCAAGCAAATGGGATTCCTTGGGACATGATTGAAATCTTGCACACAAACATACACTAAACATGATATCGGGTCTACTTGCGGTTAAGTAAAGTAAGGAGCCGATCATACCTCGATACTTTTTAATGTCAACTTCTTTACCTTTTTCATCTTTGTCCAGCTTGATTGTTGTGCTCATTGGAGTGCTCTTGGTGTTTGACTCATCAATTCCAAATCTCTTGAGCAAATCCTTGACATACTTAGCTTGATTGATAAAAATTCCCTCATTGTTTTGCTTGATTTGAAGGCCAAGAAAATACTTTAATTCTCCCATCATGCTCATTTCAAATTCCTTACTCATACAAAATGAAAATTCCTTGCACAAGGACTCATTAGTAGAACCAAAAATAATATCATCAACATAAATTTGCACAACAAGTATGTCTTGATTTTCATGCTTAACAAAGAGTGTAGTATCTGCTTTTCCCATTGAAAAATCATTTTCCAGCAAGAAATTTTTAAGCCTATCATACCAAGCTCTAGGAGCTTGTTTTAGTCCATACAATGCTTTTGACAACTTATAAACATGTTCTGGAAAATTTTTCATTTTCAAAACCGAGGTTGTTTCACATAAACTTCCTCCATAATATAACCATTTAGGAAAGCACTTTTAACATCCATTTGAAATAAAATGAAATCTTTATAACATGCATGCTAACAACATTCTAATGGATTCTAATCTACAGTGCAAATGTTTCATCAAAATCAATTCCTTCTTCTTGGTTGTATCCTTGGGCTACTAATCTAGCCTTATTCCTTACAACCATATCCATCTTATTCCTAAATACCCATTTAGTACCTATAATGGATTGATGTTCGGTTTAGGAACCAATTCTACATTATTTCTCTCAATTGATTCAACTCCTCTTGCATTGCCATAATCCAAGACTCGTCATTTCCGCATCCATGAAAGGATTTTGGTTCAATTTGAGAAATAAATGCAGCATGCTCACATGTGTTCCTAAGTGATGATCTAGTTGTAACACCTCTAGATGGATCTCCTAAAATGGCATCCGAAGGGTGAGAAGAAACATACCTCCACTCCTTGGGGAGTGTTTGAGTAGTACCTTCTTGCTGCTCTATATTTCTTTGCTCCTCTTGATCATCTTCTTGATTTTCTTGTGGTGCATTCTCTTGTTTATCCTTTGATGATTCTCCTTGTAACTCTCCATCTGCATCATCATTAACAACTTCTTTCTCCGCAGAGGAGGGGTTAGACTCATCAAAAGAAACATGCATAGACTCTTCCACAACTAAGGTTCTTTTATTATAAACTCTATAAGCTTTGCTTGAACTTGAATACCCAAGAAAAATACCAACATCGAATTTTGGATCAAATTTACCAAGATTGTCTTTTGTGTTCAAAATAAAACATTTACAACCAAAGACTTTGAAATAGTCAATGTTGGGTTTTCTATCTTTCCAGAGCTCATAGGAAGTTTTATTAAGAAGAGATCTAATCAACACCCGATTTAAAACATAACAAGCGGTGTTGACGGCCACAAAAAAAATAGGTAAAGCATTTTCATTCAACATGGTCCTAGCCATTTCTTGAATAGATCTATTCTTTCTCTCAACAACTCCATTTTGTTGTGGAGTTCTAGGAGATGAAAATTGATGCTCTATGCCTAAGTCATTGCAAAAAGACTCAAAAGCATAATTTTCAAATTCTCTACCATGATCACTTCTAATGCAAGAAATAGAATAACCCTTTTCATTTTGAACCTTTTTACAGAAAATTTTAAAAGCATCAAAGACATCATCCTTATTAGCTAAGAACAATACCCATGTGTATCTAGAGTAATCATCCACAATTACAAAAGCATAATACTTGCCATTCAAGCTAGCATATCTAGATGGACCAAACAAATCCATGTGAAGCAATTGAAGTGGTTTTGAAGTAGAGATATGATTCTTGTTTTTGAAAGAAGTTTTGATTTGTTTTCCAAATTGACAAGCTTCACAAATTCTATCTTTTTGAAAACTAATTTTTGGAAGTCCTTTAACCAAATCATTTTTTGAAATTTTTGAAATCAATTCCATGTTTGCATGACCTAATCTTCTATGCCACAACCATCCATCATCATATAAAGCTGAAAAACATTTATCATGAATGGATGCAACATCTATGTCAATGGTATAAACATTAACACATCTATTTCCTACAAATAAAATTTTTCCATCACATGCATTTTCAATAACACATCTAGATTTATCAAAAACTACTTTATAACCCTTATCACATAATTGACTAATGCTAAGTAAATTATGTTTCAAGTTTTCAACCAAACACACATTTTCAATAAGAGTAGAAGATACATTACCGACATTGCCAATACCAATGATCTTTCCTTTTGAATTATCTCCAAAGGATACATCTCCACCATTTTCGATCTTGGTAAAACTTGAAAACCAAGAATAATTCCCAGTCATGTGTCTTGAACAACCGCTGTCCAAGTACCATTTGTTCTTCTTCTTCCTTAAGCCCTGCAAAGAGAATTTCAAGTCTTAGGTACCCAAACCTTTTTGGGTCCTTGAGTGTTAGCAATGGTTCCTTTTGGAACCCAAACACATTTCACACCATAATATGCATTTCTTTTCACAAGACATCTATTTTTCATGTGACCATTTCCATTGCAATAATGACAAACAATCTTATGATCACTTGTGGAAGTAGCTTTAACAAAATAATTTTTATAATACTTTTGCTTCAAGTTAGGCTTATACCCAAGTCCACCTTTGTCAAAAACACATTTTTGAGAGTTAAGCATATTATCCAACATCTTTTGCCCATTTGTGAATTTTAGCACAATTTCATTTAGATCATTGCTCTTCTTTTTAAGTAATTCATTTTCATTTTTCAATTCATTCACATGTGACTCTAGATGCTCATGTGAAGTGCTAGAATTCTCAAATAAAGCAATTTTATCAAGCAATGTTTTATTCTCTAATTCAAGACATGTAATCTTATCGCTAAATGAATCATTTTCATTTTTAAGCTCTACCATCTTCTTCTTTTTAAGGCAAACATTCTTTTTACCAATTCTCATCAATTCATCATGCAATTCTCTAAAGGCATCATGTAACTCATCATAGGTAGGAAGATCATTTACCTCATCTAATTCGTCATTTGATTCATCTCCAATTGCCATAAGAGCTAGATTTGTCATTTCTTGATGCTCTTAAATCCTCACTCGTTTCTTCATCGCTATCATCCCACGTGGCCATCATTGCTTTCTTCTTAAACTTGTGGAGAAGAGGGCATTCCGATCTTATATGTCCGGGTTTCTTGCACTCATAGCATTTGATTGCTTCCTTTTTCTCCTTTTGATTCTTGAAGTCTCTAAACTTTCTTCGTTCACCGGTTTTCTTGAAGAATTTTCTGAATCTCCTTGCTAGCATTGCCAACTCCTCGTCATCCGGTTCACTCTCTCTATCACTCTCATACTTTGTAGCTTTGAGAGCAATACTTTTCTTCTTCTCCTCAACTCCTCTTTCGGCTGCCAAATCTTCCTCATAAGAAATAAGAGAACCGATTAGATCATCAATAGGTAGGACATTCAAATCTTTGGCTTCCTCAATGGCAGTTCTTTTTGGTCTCCATTCCTTAGGAAGTGATCTAATGATTTTCTTAACTTTCTCACTATTTGAGAAGGTTTTTCCTAGGGCTCCTAGAGTGTTTACTATGTCCGTAAATCTAGTATACATAGAGTATACACTCTCATTTTGTTCCATTTGGAACAATTCGTATTGTCGAGTGTACCTACTAATTTTAGACTCTTTCACTTGATTGGTGCCTTCATAGACAACTTCGAGTTTGTGCCAAATTTCATAAGCGCTTTCACAACTAGACACTCTATGAAACTCTTTCTTGTCTAATGCACAAAATAAGGCATTCATAGCTTTGGAATTTAGAGAAGCTTTTCTCTTTTCCAATTCATTCCATTCCCTTGAAGGTTTTGGAATGTCTTCCCCAATTTCATTTTTGGTCAAAGGCATAAAAGGACCATCACATACAACTTCCAAATTTCGTAATCTAGGGCTTGCAAATAGATTCTCATCCTAGTTTTCCAATATGGGTAGTCATTTCCGTCAAAGAACGGTGGTCTAGTTGTGGACTGTCCTTCCCTAAAGATTGAGTCACTTTGGGTTGCCATGGATCTTTTACTCTAGACGGTTAAGTCCTAATAAGAGAACCTTGCTCTGATACCAATTGAAAAACAAATTATGCAACCCAAGAGGGGGGGTGAATTGGGTTTTTAAAACTTAAGCTAAGCAAATCGCCCACCAATTTAATCTAATGCCTTAATACACACAAAAACAATAAATCTTGCAACAATTAAATCAAATACAATAAATTTAACAATGCTTAAAGATAAAAGTGTAAGGGAAGAGAATGCAAACACAGTAAATTTTACGTGGTTCGGCAATCCTCGCCTTCGTCCACCCCTCCAAGCCAACCAAGCTTGAGGATTTCACTATCCAAGCCTCCCAAGGCTTTAAGTTCTTTACACTTGACTTCCAGGTGTCAATAGACTTTTACAATGAAGAGATTATCACTCAAATCCCTTTATCCCAAGTGTTTCCCTCACTTGAATACACTCAGTTTGGTAAGAAATGAAAATTACACAATAAACTCTTTATAAGAGTGGATTCACAAATAATAGCACAAAATGATTTAATCTATGATGATTTTGCAATTTGGAAGCTCAATATATGTTATGGGATCTTGTTTATGCTTGCATTAGTCTTTAAAATGAAGTTGGAGTTGAGTTTTTATAGTTTAACCCGAAAAACTAGCCGTTTATTGTCAAATTTCAGTGCTTTCGGCTAGGAATAACAGATGATATTCTGATTATTTTTGAATTTTCTTCTGATAACATTGTTCACGAAATTATAGTTTTGCCCCGATACTTTCTGTAATTATACTATGGCCCAGAAAGTATCAAAACTTTTCAAACAAGTCCAATTTTAGAATATTTAAAATTAAATAGTTCCCAAAACTTTCTAAAATTATGGTATGGCCCCAACTATAGCAAATCTTTTCAAATGGGTCCTTTTTGAGTTTTAACCAAATTATCAAGAAGATTTAAAGTTCTCAAAAACTTTCACTTAGACCCTCAATCTTTTGTAAGTCACAATATAGCCCAAAAGATTTAAAACTTGATAAGTAAGTCCAACTCCGAAATTTAAAACTTTTCATCTTAAACCAAATTTCTCAAAACCAAAATAATTATTTACTAAAACATCTATTGAGCTTCACAAATGCTAAACCAAGCATAAAATAAATCATACCGGCTTTACAAGAAATTGTCGCACTAGATTTATCCGTTGAGCTTTAATTCCTATTCTTGATTTCGCCGTTGTCCTTTGAGTGTCTTGAACTTGATTCCACTTGCATAAAGATTATCCTTCAAAAAGCTAGTGAGCTTGTGAAATACAAGAATTATTAAAACACTTAATACATATGTTTGTTATCATCAAAATTATAATATGTATAGCCTTTTAGGCTAACACATGTGATAACAAAATTTTATCTATTGGAAATATATGTGGTAATATTTATACCATTGACATAGAGTGTGCATCTACTCATGATAAATGTTGGCTATGACATAGAAGACTAGGACATGCAAGCATGATTTAATTTTAAAGATTTCTAAAAATAATTTAATTAAAGGTCTTCAAAAAATCGGATTTAAAAAAGATAAATTTTGTAAAGCATGCCAATTCAGTAAACCAATCAAAGCCTCTTTTTAAAGTAAAAATCATATTTTTACTTCAAAACCTCTTCAACTACTTTATATAAGACTTATTTGGTCCTTCAAGGCATGCTAGCCTAAATGGCAAGTATTATGCTTTTGTTATTGTTGATGATTTTTCCAAATACATATGGGTATTATTCTTAGCTAATAAGAATAATGCTCTTGATGCTTTTAAATTGTTTTATAAGAAAATTCAAAATGAAAAAGGGTATGGTATTGCATGTATTAGGAGTGATTATGGAGAAGAATTTAAAAATCATGCATTTGAAACCTTTTGTAATAGTTTTAGCATTGTGCATCAATTTTCTTCACCAAGAACTCCACAACAAAATGGAGTTGTTCAGAGAAAGAATAGGCCTATTCAAGAAATGATTAGGACCATGTTGAATGAAAATGCTTTAACTAAGTATTTTTAGGTCGAAATCGTCAATATCGCTTGTTACATTTTAAATCGTGTGTTGATTAGACCTTATCTTAACAAAAGGCCCTATGAGCTTTGCAAAGATAGAAAACCCAACATTGGTTATTTTAAAGTTTTAGGATGCAAATATTTTATTTCGAACACAAAAGATAATCTTGGTAAATTTGATCAAAAATCTGATGGTATCTTTCTTGGTTATTCAAGTACAAGCAAAGCTTATCGAGTTTATAATAAAAGTACGTTGGTTGTGGAATAATTTATGCATCTTACATTCGATGCATCTAACCTTTCCTTTACGAAGAAAGTTGTTGTTGATGATGATGCAGATTTATAGCAAGAAGAATCTTTAAAAGACAAACAAGATGATATATCACGAGAAAATCAAAAGGAGCAACATGAAGAATCTGATTTGGAGCAACATGAAGGTACTTCTCAAACACTCCCCAAGGAGCGGAAGTATGCTTCTTCTCACCCTAAAGACTTAATTTTAGGAGATCCATCAGAAGGTGTAATCATTAGATTATCATTTAGAAATACTTGTAAGCATGCTGAATTCACATCTCAATTTGAACTAAAATCCTTTGCGGATGCGGAAAATGATGAATCTTGGATTATGGCAATACAAAAGGAGTTAAATCAATTTAAAAAAAAAATGTATAGGAATTAGTTCCTAAAATGAAACATCAATCCATTATAGGCACTAAATGGGTATTCAAAAATAAAAAGGATGAATTTGGTGCGGTTGTAAGAAATAAAACTAGATTAGTGGCTCAAGGTTACAACTAAGAAGAGGGAATTGATTTTAATGAAACATTTGTACCTGTAGCAAGATTAGAATCCATTAGGATGTTATTAGCATTTGCATGTCATAAATATTTTATTTTATATCAAATGGATATCAAAAGTACATTTTCAAATAGTTATATTATGAAAGAAGTATATGTAAAACAATCCCCTGTTTTGAAAATGAAAAACTTTCAAAATCATGTTTATAAGTTATCAAAAGCATTGCGTGGATTAAAACAAGCACATAGAGCATGGTATGATAGTTTTAAAAGTTTCTTGTTAGATAACAGTTTTTCAATGCGAAACGCGGATACTAATCTCTTCATTAAATACAAAAAATCAAGATATTCTTATTGTTAAAGTTTATGTTGATGATATTATTTTTTGTTCTACTAATGAGTTTCTGTGTAAGGAATTTTCATCTTGCATGAGCAAAGAGTTTGAAACGAGCATGATGAGAGAAATGAAGTACTTTCTTGGAGTTTAAATAAAATAAATTGAAGAAGGAATCTTCATCAATCAAGCCAAATATTTAAGAGATTTACTCAAGAGATTTGGCATTGAAGAAGGAAAAATTAAAAGTACTCCAGTGAGCTCAACAATCAAGCTTGGCAAATGAAAATGGTAAGAAAGTTGATATCAAAACTTACCAAGGTATGATCGGATCCTTGCAATACTTAACTGCTAGTAGACCTAATATTATGTTTATTGTATGCTTGTGTGTAAGATTTCAATCATGTCGTAAAGAATCTCATTTGCCTGCAATAAAAAGGATTTTTCGTTATTTGAGTAGAACTATATATCTTGGCCCTTGGTATCCTAGGAGAACACATATAGACTTAACTTGTTATTCAGATGCTGATTTTGCTGGTTAAAAGATTGATATGAAAAGTACTAGTGGAATATAACACTTTTTAGGTCACTCTCTAGTCTTTAGTTTAGCAAGAAATAAAATTCGGTTACACTATCAACTACCGAAGCTGAGTATATTGCAGCTGGAAGTTGCTGTGCTCAAGCCTAGTGGATGAAACAAACTCTTAAAGACTATGGCATTCACCTTGATAAAATGCCTATTTTGTGTGATAATCCTATTGCCATAAATCTTTCAAAGAATCCTATCTAATACTCAAGAACCAAGCATATTAAGATTAGACATCATTTCTTGAGAGATCATGCTCAAAGAAAGGATATAGCATTGAATTTTGTTTCAACCAAAAAGTGACTTGTTGATATTTTCACAAAACCTCTTAATGAAGAACAATTTACTAAAATTAAACATGAGGTTAGAATGTTGAATGTTGCATGATAGCTTGGCTCTATGTGATATTAAATATATTCTATTGTTAGTAATGTGATTACTTATTTGTAAATGCATTAATTTGTGTGAATTCATGAATCAGGCATTAAATTGGTCTTTAAGACATTTCAGATCAATGAAATGATCTTGAAATGGATTAATTGTTGACCAAAAACTAAAAGAGATGTGCGAAATCATTAGTTAAAGAAAACAAATTGCCATTTACTCAACAAGCGGTTAACGGTTCTTGGGACAGAAACTAGGGAAAATATTCAGCAAGATAACAGTTTGCCAACTTCTCACTAACGACTCACCGTTTTTAAAAATTTTTGGCTTATATTCTGGAACGATATCGGCACGTCGATTTCTTAGTAACGGCTCGCCGTTATCTCGTGATAAGAGTGTAATAAATCATTTTCTCCTTCATTTTCTTTTAGCCTTCAACCAGTATCTCTCCTCCCCGACACTGCAACTCTTTCTCTTTCTAAAATTCCTTATTTTCCTTGCAATTTCACTTTAAATTGAAGCCATAAAAACCCTCTTTAACAAGTTTAGAACATGTATATCTGATTAAAACAGTTTTTAAGCCTCAAATTTCAAATTTTCCAATTTAAAACCCTGGTGCAAACTGAACTTATTTCTTCCAAGTTAACCACAAATTCCTTCATTTTTTGAACAAGTTAAGGACATAAACATTCTTCTATACCCCCAAATTTATATATGGCTGCTAAATGACCATCAAGACTAAAGAGACGGGTTAAACAGTGAGCTAGCATGAGTCCTCCTTATCCTCCTCCAATACCAATTTTTGAAAGGGTTCACTTCTCTTCTATTTTTCTCGTTAGAAGGTTCCAAAGTCGGTTTATGATGCATAACTTAACCGATTCCTTCTTTCTCGATTTAGATGATTTTAAGGAGTTGGTTGTATGTTGTAGTAACATATGTCGGAGGCGTACCTATTGAGTTCACTGTGGAAGATTTATATTATATTTTAGGGACTAATCATACAGGTCTAAAGCTCTATACATCTCAGAATGAACTTCAGTTTAACTGCTTTTCTCATGTAGTTGTGTTTAGGAACGTTTACAGCGTCAAGACCTTTCCGAAGATATTTGTTCTCTACCTTATCGGTTACAGTTGTTGCCCATGCAGGTTAGGATCCTTAATAGCATTCTCCAACATATAGTTACTCCTAGGAAAATGGCTTAGTGATGAGGTTACTCGTCTAGATGTAGGTTTACTAGATTGTTTTCTTCAAAGGTGTCCGGTTAATATTAGTTATACTATCCTCTGTCACATGCTGTCTACCCCTGCCGTAAACAACCGACTTCTTCTCTATGGTAGTATTATCAATAGGATTCTAAGGCATCTTAGGATCCTCATTACTGAGCCTGTGTATAACGAGTCTAAGAGGTTATGAGGTGAGATTATTCTCAGTGTCGGTTTTCATCGGCGCAATTTAGAATAGGTAAAGATTACCTCATCCAAGAATAAAGATATACTCTTAGCCCCTGAGGATGATCGTATGTTGAATAATATATATTCTACCAATCAGCTTCCCTAATTTTGATTAGGAGCCAGACCTCGAGTTCCTTGTCGAACTACAGCTGCACAAGCTGAGGAGCCAGAGAAGTAAGAGGAGTATGATATGGATGATGTTGTGCTTCCAGCCTCTGCTACTTCTTCCGCTTCTGACAACTTAATGAAACAGCTTCTTGGCGAGGTTCACATTCTCTCAGTACAGCAACAACATCTTGTATCTTTCTTTGATTCTTTTTAGCAGATCCTCTTAGATCAACAGTAGGAGCTTCGTGATGGTCAGAGATGCATCCTCAATTCCCTTGGTTTCCTTCACGCTGAGTCTTCATCGTGGCCACCTCCATAGCTTATCTTTATTTTCACTTTGGTTTCGCACATACATTTCTCATCTCATGTTTTTGATGATATGAACTATATATTTTGGATGATTTTCTATTTTAAATGGTATTTGGATTGTGAAGCATTTTCAAATTTCAATTGATGATTGTAGTTATATGCATGTTGGTTCTATACATGGTTTTGTGTTGTTGGATTGTTGGAGTTTAGAAAATTTGAGTTAGTTGTTGGAGTTGAGTTAGTCTGTGCATATTTGGAAATGTTTTGTAAAATTTTCTGTGTTTGAGGATATTTGTTTTTTTATAGGGAGGGTCTGCCCAAATCTTTCCATTTCTTTTTCTTTTTGATGATGAAAAGGGAGATGTATCTTGGTTGTGATAAACAATATTGAGTATATAAACTTTTTATTCATAAATTTTTTAGTTCAAAATTGATTCGCCGCACACTAATGGGGAGCACAAACTAAGGGGGACCAAAATTACCTGATCTTGTAATGTTTGTCATCATAAAAAAGGGGGAGATTGTTACTTGTTAATTTTCATAAATATGATTTTGATGATAAAAAACTTGTTTCAAATTGATAAGTTTAAAAAATTATTGTTAATCGGATCAACTTTTTAAGCCGTATAATATTCAAAGTAAAGAAAAACTTCTGGAAATAAATGGCAAATCGTTTATAGAAAACGACAAACCGATTGCATTAACCATTTATGGCTAGCGGTAGATTGAATGCATTCCAGAGAGCAAATCTCAGACAACGGCAAACCGTTAACGGATAACGGTAAACCAATTGAATTCCAGAGAGTAAATCTCAGATAATGGTAAACTGTTTATGGATAATAGTAAACCGATTCCATTATGGAGAGTAAGACTTAGATAACAGTAAACTGATTACGGATAATTGTAACTGATAACAGTCCAGAAAGCAATCATCTTGCAAAAGGTAAACCGCTTATGGTAAAAAAATGACCGACATCTTTTGACAAGATTCTAGAGAAAAATAGTAATCCAACTTCTTGATAATGGTGATCCAACAATTTGAATTTAAGTGCAACGATCACTTATTTAAGTCAAAACAACAATCCGATAATTAGAAAACGGAGATCCGACTGCGGGTAAAAAGTCAATAATAGCTAGATTTCATCTCAATCTATAAAATGGGTCAATCAAATTAAAAATAAAGGTGATTCAACTATTATTATTAAGTAAACTATTGAGCATACAACTTTCATTGAGCTTTAAATTCTTGTATTCATCTCATTTACTCACACTTTAGAATTTCATTTGTAATCAAACACATTGTGTGAGAAAAATTTATTTTATAATCCTTTTGAAAGGTCAAATTGAAAGGTTATAAGTGTTGGGATATACTTGAATTAAAAGATTGGAGATAATCTCTTGTTATAAAGGTTCATTGACACCTTGGACGTCAATTGTAAGAGTTCATAGAGCTTTGGAGGCTTGATTAGTGAAACCCTCAAGCCTGGTGAGCTTGGAGGCATGGACGTAGCCACAGTTAGTCGAACCACATAAAAATCATGTGTTTGATCTCTTTTCCCTTACTCTTTTATTATTGTGCTTTGTTAAATTTATTGTTTTTTATTTTATTAAGCCATTAGATTGAATTGTTGTGTGATTTGTTTGGCTTAATTTTTTAAAATCCCAATTCACTATCCTCTTGGGTTGCCTAGTTATTACTTCAAGAACAAGGTGCCAATCTTATTCATAGAAAAGGCTAGTCAGGTTTGCTTATTCGGTTCCTAAGCAAATAACTAATTAAAGCTTGTTCAATAAACAAACACAATGAAAACAACCCAATCATTGCAAATCTGATCAACCAAATAGAATTATAAACCTAGCAAACAAATGAAGCAAGGTTAACAAAGCATAATAAAACAAGTAAAAGAAAATGATTAATAATAAAAGCTCATGAGATAAATACCTTTCACATCCTTGTGAGGATGGATTTGATGGTTAGGATGGTGGGGGAAACTCAATAGTTGTAAAGAGCCACTACTGGCTATTAAGAAGTGCCCACTGACCATTTAGGAGCTACCACTACTAATCGTAGAGATGCCGCTACATGGCAAAGAGTCACTGCTGCTCATTATTGATAGGCTACTGAAATGCTTTAAACTATAACTGAAGGCAATTATGCTTCTCGAACATATTATGAAATTTACCCAACAACTGCTAGACTCTATGAGCTTCTAAAGTGGGACGTTGTCCTTGAGGCTATACTGTGCCATGCATATTAAGAAGCCAATCATGCGAAAGAACATTATTCAGCATGCAAGAGTCGATCATAGCTATCAAAGTGGACCTGTTCTTAGCTACAAGATTGCTAACCAACTGCCATTATACCGTACAACCAAAGGCAATGATAGTATCATCCCCTAGTTCCCAAGGGTGCTTAACTGTTCACTTGTTAATGGAGACCCAACAATATTTGAGATTCGGATAACGACACAATTGAAAGGTAAAGTTTTGTTCCCCACCTTTAGAGTGTCCAAGATATGCTGAATGATGACATGACCAAAGTTAACCCCCTTCCCTCTAGGATGCTGTCCAACAAGGCTATGTCTAGTAAGGTTACCTTATTACCCTGTCCCTTTCTGAGGCTAATGACATGTTGAAACGCATTACGAAGCATTCAGACTTGCAGACATAGAGCTTGTGATTTTAAGGTGCCATTATAATCCTCATCAGATCGCTTACAAATATTCTTTATAACCCTTGTGTGTACATACCACGAAAAATCAAGTCTTCTCGTAGATGTGTATATATCATACCCATTATTCCTAGTGCCTAGTATGCTATACAAGTCCATCACATCAAATTCATTAGGGATTTAAGAGACATTAGTGATTACTCAATTTTCCTTAGCCACTGATATATCCATAATCGATTAAAACACCCTCATAAGATTAAGATATACATTCTTCCTATATTCAATGCATTAGTCCCACCACATTCTCTAGCAAGGTGGTAAGATTTATTATATAAATAGCTAGTTTTTCTAAAGTTTCTAAATTCACAAAGTAAGAATTGAGTATGGACTTGGACAAAAACAAGTTGTAAAATTGCTTTTAGAACACCTTAGTTTAAAAATAAGTGGCAATGAATTGAGAGATGTGTTTAGGACATTCCTGTCATTTCGGATCCAAATGCTTGCTTTTGAAACCACTTCTAGAGATCTCTCCACTAGCCATTGCAAGTTGATACTGGAAATTGACCCAATCCCTTAAAACTTGATTTCGTAAATTTTTATCTTAACTAGGTGATTTTTTCCTAATTAGATTGAAGGTCAAGGAGTTTTAAGGTAGGGTATGGGTGAAATTTGTTCAATGAAAAGTAGGCATGGAAATATTTTGGGTTCGGGCTCGAGCTTGCTGATAACACAAATAAAGAGTCCAAGCTCGATAAAAAGCCTGATTTTTTCACCGTCGGGTTAGGTTTGGCTCGGCCTTAATCTAGCAGTCTCGGGTTTGGGCATTGTCTGAGCCCAACCAATTTTTTTTTAATTTTTTAATATTTAAATAATTTAAATTTACCTCCTTTAATATATTAAAGTTAAACATAAAAATTATTCTAATCAATATCTTAACTATAAAATCAAATAAAGCTCGAAATGAAAAAGAAGGGACACATTTTTTTAACTATTAAATGGTTGGGTAGGGCTAGGTCGGGTCAGTTATGGACCAAACCTTGACCCAAACTTGATCGAAATATGATTTTTAAGCTTCAACTTGAATTTTGACCCTTAAATTCGAGTTAAAGTATGAAAAATTCGGGTCGATGAATTAGGCCAAAATTCCAATTGGGCTTTTTTGCCATCACTAATAAAGAGGGAAAGATGAGTCAATTTTGAGAAATTTGTGGAAGGGCAACTGAAATTTTAGAGTTTGGGTTTCCCAAATACAGTTATGAAATCGTTTGTTTCTGATGCAAACTCAAAGCTAGACTGATAAAAAATGCTTAAGTGATGTTAAAAATGCTAGAGAAAAGTGAAAAAAATTGATGATTTCTACACTAAGAGAGACAACTGTTACAGTTCAAATAACAAGAGAGAGAAAGAATGGTTGAGGAAAATAATTGGAACTACTACTTATATTGCAATGCTGGTTAATCGCGTAAATTAACCACAACTTAGCCAAAATATCTAACAGAGAACTTGGTGTTCGCTGAAGGCCAATTTAATTGACATCTTAAATGGCTAGCCAGCTGATTTTCTAAGATATCAAGTGATTAACCACTTACATTCTAGAAAATCATTCAATTACCCAATTAACCGAATGATTTAACAAAGAACTAAGCAGTTAGCTGTTTCAAGTCTAGAAAGTTTGAGATGTTATAGGTTAGTCAGCTGATTTAACCTAGAACTAAGAGGTTAACCACTACCACTCTAGACTCACATTTAATAAGCTGGCTAGCTAGTGATTTAACATAAATTAAATTGGTTAACTGCCTAAACACCAAACCCACCTTTTGCTATTATTTTAGATTTACATTTAATGCCACAAACACAAGACCCCCCTAACCTCAATTAATGAGGGATTATATAATTGCTTACCTACTAGGCACAAGGTTCAATAATACTCACTCATTCAACAACAAATAGTTTGTTCTTAGATCTGTTTCAACATTTTCATTTTTTAAAGGTTATTTTCATCTTGGAGGTATAGTTTCCAGAAGGTTAGTTTCTTTCCAAGTAAGGTATGTGATGAGCATATAATACACACATATTTTACCCTTAATTATGTAATTGCTAATTATATTTATTTGTTATTTTTAATTAATTAAATTATTTTATTAAATGTAGAATTAGTTAGGGATTATAGATAAAAAGAGCATAAAAGAGTTCAATTTTGGAAGCATTAAAGATTAATTGATTTGGGAGGCATACATGCACATGAACAGAGGATAGCCACGTGAAGAACAATTTAAGTCATTCGCTTTAGCTTAAGTGGAGGGTCCTGCTTGAGCTTTCAATTTCGAAAGTGCAAACAAAATTAATGGTCTGCACTTGAGTGAAGCTAAAGCAAATAAAAAGGCCAAGCCTTTTGGCTTTAGAAGTGACAAAGTCGGTGGGTCCTATTTTAAAGACTAAATACAAAAGCCAAACTTTGGTTTTGGAAAAGGGAGCCGCCAGAGGAGGGAGTATTCGGCTTTGAAGAAAACCGGCTGCAACTGTTCATCTTCTCGTGGCTAATTTTATTTATTTTATTACTCCCAATTCAAGGATGTCTAGCTAATTTTCTTATACTAAAGTTAAGGATGAAACCTTATTCAATGAAATAATTAACTTTTTATTTAATTAATTCTCTATATGTGTTTTAATGATTATGTTTTTTTGTTTCACATAAATAATTGGGTGTTATTAAATTTTTTCACCAATTCTGTCATACATTATTGGTTGTTAGGATTGATATTTGATTAAATCTATATTTGGATCTATGAAGTTTATACATGATTGTCTTTGATTTCATGTCTTTCAATAAATTATTTACACAGAGTGCTTAGAAAAACTTTGACTCTTTGTTATTCAATATTTTCACATGAGATGCTTAGATATCATACTATTAAGCAGAAAAAAACTACGAAAGATTAATTTTATTTGGGCTGAATTGTTATATCCATGAGATGAGGTAGATTGATTTCAAGTTGTCACTCTAAAATTAGGGATTAATTGATAATTAGATAATTATTAGTTGAATTGCGGTGGATTCTAAAACTTTGGTAATTTTTGTCTTATTGAATTCTCATTTGCTTTAATTGTTTTCTTATTTTAATTAGTTTATTTTCTTTTAAAACTCAATTTGCTCAATTAGGTTAGAATTAATATTAATTTTAGATTTAAATTAGACTTTTCAATTTATAACAATCCCTGTGGGTTCGACCTCGTTACCACTATTCTATCTTTAGATTTGTGCGCTTGCGAGTATATTAAAATTTTCACAACAGTATGCATAGTTTCCCGAATGTTAGTTTCTTTCCAATTATTACTTAGATGGATATGGAGTACGTCAACCCATAATGTTTTTTCATGATTTTATATTATCAATAATATGGGTGCAAATTATGTTAATCCACAATCAATATGAAATCCGTATTAGATCAAGACTACTATAGAGTTCAAGTAGGTTAAATCATATTAGTAACTCATTATGTTATTATTGTACAAGGTTTGAATATGAGTGCTCTATATAATGATTCCAACATAGAAATGACCATTGCTCTAAATACTTATGAATTGCCATCATCATATGATCAATCGACATAGTTAACAAATAATGAAGTTTTATTGGCATCAGACAAACTTGGCTTCCCGAATGATTAGTTTTAGTGTTAGGAGAGATGACATGCGGTGTGAAAAAAAGCCCAGAAAAGTCATAATTCATTGATGGTTTGTAATATAAAAGAGCTTAGAGAAGCAAAATATTCTCAAAACCGTAGCAAAGTGTAAGAACCACTATCAACTACAAGTATTGGGTGGGCATCATTTCGAGTAAATTATAATGAACCTATTAGTAACTACATCGTCAAAGAAATCACACTTGCGCACAGTCATCCATTAGCTTATGCCAACAGATTTTATCTCATTTATTCACATTGAAAAGTTAGTGATGTCGACCTTGCGCAGGCAAAGGCATTAAGGCATGTTGGTGTAAAGCCTTATCAATTCATAGATTACATGGCTGATCAGTTAGAGGTGTTACAAAACCTAAGGTTCACATGCAAAGAAATACAAAACACGTTAGATACTTCCACTTGCGTTGAGGTTAGAGATGCTAACTCAGACACGACAATAACATACTTTGTCAAAAAAGCTTTGAGTACACATTTGACGATGAAAATATGCTACAAAATATGTTTTTAACTAATTGTGTGGCATGTTATGAATATCAGTGTCGATGATGTTTTGGCATTGGATGCAATGTAGAAGACTAACGAATATCAGAAACACCTCATTGCACTTATTGGAACAAACTGTCATCATAAAACTATGGTTTTCAATTTTGCTTTGCTTACAGATGAGACAGTGGACTTATACACATGGTTGTTACAAATTTTCTTGTCCACCATTAGTAATCGAAGGCTCACATTCATGATTATTGATGGCGACATGGCAATGTTGAATGTAGTAAAAAATAGTGCTTAAGGGATGTATCCATCGTCTTTGTTGTTGTCATCTTAAGAGGAATCCATTGGCCAATTTGGAAAATGAAGACTTTATGAGAAAATTTAGTGACTTGGTATTGGCTTCTATGACACAAGATAAATTAAGAAATTGGTGGTCAGCTGTAGTTGGTAAATTCACGCTTCAATAGAATGCACGGGCATAGAAAATGTGTTGAGCGGATTACAAGCGGGTTGATGCTTATCTAAAACGAATATTCTTTGTTGGTATGGGAAGCATTCAATGATGTGAGAGTACGAATGCATATCTTAGATAGCTTGTGCAATATAAGTGAAAGTTATGTGAGTTTGTTCTATAAATCGATTGTGCTCTCTATAATATTTGTGCCATTGGAACAGTTGATAAGTTTAAAACCGTGTGCAGTGCTTCTGTCTTGAGAATCCGCTTACGTAGCTTAAAGAAGCATGCTACAAAAGTGTTCTTATTGAGGGTTTTTACAAAAGTTACAGAAGAAATACTGAAAGAAGGCAACAGTAATCGAGGTAGAAAATTAAAAAAATGATGATGCCCATTTCTACACGCTTAGTAAATTGGAAACACTAAGAATATGTTGGAATATGGTCCATGAATTTAAGGAAACTAATATAAAATGCTCTTATCAAATGATAGATTCCATTGGACTTTCGTGTAGACACATGTTCCATGTCTTGAAAGTGGAAAATTTTCAAAAGATTCCTACAAATATAGTTCTTCATCGATGGATAAAAAGGGCCAAGGATCACAATACTTATTTTACTCTAATACCACAAGTGACATCGAAGTTTTAGAGCTTGCTAGATTTAGTGCATTATTTGTTGTTTACAATAAAATGTGCTACAATGTAGCAAAAAATGTCTAAGTCTACAAGGAGGCATTGGATAGGATTAGTCGGTTAACATCAACTTTTGAACAACTATCTTAATGATACATGCTCCCAAATAAAATGGTATAGGCAAGACCAAAGCTATGTAATCTAGCAATTATAAATACCAGAAGTGCTATCTTAAAAGGTAAATGAATTGAAGCAAGTCTCTAAAAAGTGTTGAAAATGTCGTGAGTTGGGCATACAACAAAAGTATGTCCTATTACAGCAAATGACAGCATACAATTTACTTGTCCCAGGTACGTTGTCCTCTATTTTATGTTTATGGTAATAAGCTTTTGGAGATTGCTGTTGCATATTGGCATAATTACAAATTACTTTTAATATATCAATTTTCAATGTCAGTGGTGCTTGTTTAACTGCATTCGCTTTGTCAAGTTCCTCAAATTCTAGTGCTTTTATTGGTGTCAATCCTGCATTGTTCACTTCTTCAAGTAACTGATTTTCTAATGCTTTTTATTGGTGGCCTTATTAAACAGTTTCTTAGCTATAGATTATCAAGTCTCGATATGTATAATCATTTCAGTCTGCAATGACCATATACTAACTTAAATAAGTATTTTCAATATGAAATGATTAGATATGAATGTATAACACCATTATGTACTGCCTCAATCAAGAATACATAACCATGTCATCAATTTCGATTTCCATCAAGTATCAATATGTAATCATCAAGATGATGACAATGTATGTTACTTTTCTTCCTTTGACATCATTAATAGTATGATAACTATTCATTATACTTCACAAAAATGTCACTTTATTACCTCCCTTCATGACTTTCACAACTGACAACAAGCAATATGCAAATCGGCAAGAATCATTCTTATTATGGTTTGACATTTAAGCACATTCTCTCATGTTAACTTTCTTGCGTATCCTACCAATTTGTTGGCAAGATGACATTTTCACTTGAGAGCATATAGGGCCGCGAACTGAGCGTTGACTTGTTCCAGCAAATTATCTCAATTTTTCATCTAATCACAAATCATAGAGTTGAATGGCTAGCCTACCCTATGTATCTTCCAAAGTGCAATAGTTAATTTTAAAGAAAAAATTGCTTTTATACAATTAACAAGTTCATCAATTAAACAAGCTTAGCAAAGTCATAAAAGCCGATGACTTCTTCGGAATGAATTTTGGACTCTCCATAAAGTTTATCACATAAAACCCACAATTATATCCATGTCTTTGCTTTAGAACTCCAACGCCTCGATTGATTGGAAAGTTAAAAGAATTTCGCGTGTCCATATTGGCTAGCATATAGGGCTTCAGAATCGAATCTAAGGAATACAACTGTCAGAAATATCAAAATAGAGCTGATTATTGATATGAATATAACATAACATACAAGAGTAATAATATGAAATATATTGGTTAAAAACAATGAGTGACATATAATGCACAACACTTCATCGTGTTGCCTTTTATTACTACAGGGATTTAAAAGAGGATTCTATATCTCAAAACTTTATCTCTCAGATTCACAATCAATAGGAACCAATAAGATAATTCATCATGTATGAGAACACAAATATTTAATTAAAGTTAAGAATTTTATGGGCCAATCACACCATTAAAAATTGTAATAAATAAGGGTTAAAAAAGTAACTTTTTTCACACCTATGCAACAATTGCATCAAAATTGTTCCAATTCTAGTTGCCCTTGTGAAACAATCCAAATATGTTCCAACTGTTAGAACTGATTACCACATGTAACGAAGACATAAACATGAGCAAATTATCATTAAAAAAACTAAAACAAAATGCAAAAAGCATCAGAGATACTTACATAATATACAATTAGTAAATATTAGTTGATTGATGAATTTTTCTCAATCCCCTGCTCAATAAGGGCCATGTCATACACTTTCATAGAAATCACCTAAACGTGATCAGACCGATTAAGAGATATAACATAGGACAAATAAATATTGTAACCTTAGTAAATTTTAAAACCTAATATCCCTCTATATAGATATGTCCTGCGCAAAAGGCTTAATAAAGAATGTCGATTTACAAATTCACCGTAGCTAGAGACAATGATTTCACCAAAGGCAATATGTAATAATTTTGTGTGATACTTCATAAAAACTAGCTACACATAAATTATTACATAATTCCATGCTCACTTTCCCTAAGCATCTCTGTTAAACGCATATTGAACAAGCTTCAATTGATCTATAGTAATTGGATTGTTAACTTAAAACAGATCAGATTTGTATTTGGATTTGCTTTCCGCGATACTTGACCGTAGGGTGAAAGTTCATACTGGCCTAGCCTACGATTCCTAATTGGTCGTGTTGATAATACACTGACACTAGTAAATGTTTAATGTTCTTGCCTAAGGTCAACTAGTTTGTCTGTATCCTACATAAAAATAATTTATATGTAAATTCATTCATCAGTGAATTATCGTGGAAATAAAATTTACAAAATAAGATTTAAAAGATTTACCGCATTGTGGAGATTATGTGGCGGAATCAGGACATAACTTGTGACACAGTGGGTAGGATATTTACGAATTCCACCTACTGCTTCACTTGTCCTAATCCAGGCCATCAGTTTATCGAGGTTTAGTATGTGATCAACAAAGTCCTCATCTCTAACCATAATCGTTTTTTTTTTCAAATAAATGATTAGCTCAGCCTTTTGAAGGTCAGGGACGGCAGCGATGTATTAGATGGTGATAGATCACAAGGTTGTTTTAATTGTGCACCAACCGGGCACTTTGATATTAATTCCTCTGTAGACTTCTCAACCATTTCCATTCTTACATTGAATGAATCTATTTTCTATTCAATTTCCTTTGATTGATTCCGTAAACAACCTTAAAGGTACCTCCATATTAATAGCACTCAGCTTAACATCTTTAAGGTGTTGATAATAAGGCAAATGACTTTGGGGTTGTAAAAAATTTGCTTTACACATTGGAACCTAAAAAAATAAGATCAGCAATCATACAAATTGATAGTAAAACACATGCAATTTGGCTCCTAAAATTCTATACGTGTATGAACAAGATAAAGAATAATACAAACCTCACAACTTATGATGTCCCCAAATGTTTTTTGCCAATTTAAGAATCACAAATCTCTTCTTTCGTCCATACACTAATAAGGAATGCTATTCTGTCGATAAAACGATGATCATACAAAATAGCTGTGAAGTAAAAAAACTATTCATAACAAAAATAATTATTATGTTAGATTATTTTTTGCACCAATATGTCACTATTAGGCAAAATTATTATGACGTTTAATATCTGTTAAAAATGTTTCTAAGAACATAAGACAACCACTAACCGACTTCACTTAGTCTTCCTTACAGTTTATTATACGACCACAAAAAGTTGAAGCACCATATAGCCTAATTCATTTTTTGATTGTTTGTACATCCTTCAGGACATAGAGGTACATCAGATTAATGTAAATGGCACTTATGGACATAATATAGTTCCTAAAGGAAGCAAAGAAAAGAAGAACTTAAAAATCATCATAATAACTCTCACTACCTATCAGTCTATCATTAACAGTGACTATTTCGATTCCTCTTTGACTGATTTAATACTTGGCATACAACTTAGTTTCCCAGATGTCTACGAGTTAACAACTTCCTTCTTTGATCATCATTATAATAATGAAGTTAGTGGGGTTTAGACAAAACTTTTTATCATGTAAAACTATTAAAAGTCTCTTGTGTCACATTGTTGGACATGTATTTCACCAAACACTTGTCTCTGCCGACCACATCGTTAGTCTTGCGAGCTCTCAAAGCTAATTTCTATATTTGCAGCTTTTTGCTTAGATGACAATGTGGAAATAACTTTAGTGAATGCGCTTAAATGACAATAAGATGAAATAAATTGGTCATGCTTATCCTTATTCTTTTTCCTTCAACCATTGTTACAACACTACTTTCACCAACATCTATAATTGGGTCCTCAGGCACCATCTCATATTGACACTTTACCTCCTTTGAATAGTCACCACAAAAACTACAAGAATCATCTTTACCTTGTTGTGTACTCAAAAATAAAAGAGAACGACTCAAGATGACACCAACCAGTTGATGGATTCGGCTTGTTGTTCATTATGTAGGACATGGCAACTTCAATTTTATGTGATTAGTAATCGAAGAGGCAAATCAATATTTCAGAGAGAGACAATAAGAGATGATAGGGATTTGAAAGAGGGAAAATGTAATGGATTTTTGCAGCCATTTAACAAGTAATCCATTACTTTCTATTTTTAATTTACATTTAACATCAAACATTAGACTCATTTTACTTGAATCCAACAGCTACAAATGAAAGTTGACACAATGCCGGGCATTAAGGCTTAACATTGTAACTTTAGCCTTAAGTTATTGGTTGTTTAATTAAAAAAAAAGGTACACACATAAAGTTCTATATCTTAACTAGAAGAATTTTGTTTTCTCTAACACGGTTATTCGGATAAAAAGAAAAATTATTCGACTAGATTTACCTTTATTCGAGAGTATAAAAGTAATTTTTCTTTTTAGTAATCTAACATTGTAATGAAATTACCCATTGTTTCATATACAAATATTTCTCAACTATAGCAATTAATTACTTAAGTAAATATTATGATTTATTGTTACAAACCACCATATCATTATCTATCCATGATTTAACAGTAGGTTAATATAAGTATCGTGGATTCAGTGATCTTCACTCTTCAAACTGTTGGACACCACAATTAAGATCGATTAGGCGGTGGTGGATTGCAAATAATGTCGCACTCGCAAATGTGTTGGTTGCTAGACGATGGTTTGCAAAGACAATTATCTGGGCTTTTTATTGCTCCATATTTATCGAAGAAGGCTTTAAGGCATACGAATTCTGCTTCCTTAGGATCCTTGGGACAAACGCCAGGAATTGTCATTTGTTTAGTGCAGAATTTTAGTTGTCCTTTTCTTGCAAATAAACATAAAATCATTAAAATGTGAGTATTCTAATATTAAAACCAATTTTCAAATAAATTTTTGGGATACTATACTTACCTTGAGAAAGATTTATAAGATATAGAAAAAGAGTGATGGAAAGAATGAGAACAATGAACTTATTCATGATTTCAATTACTCTTTTTCTCTTCTCTCTTGTTTAAGCAATGCTTAATATATATATATTCGTTCAATTATATCTCATATATAATGGAAAAACAAACTAAATTGAGGACAAATTTTATAACTTCCCTAATTTAAATACTTTTTTTTTTTGGAAAAGGAAGAAAACTAACTTTCATACAAGTGTCACTAAAAATAGTTAGAAGTTAAAACCAGCATTGCCTTCTAAAAGTATTTTTTTAAGAAAAAATAGAGAACGATCTTAAAATCATTTGCTCCACGAAACCTTTTTCCTCAATTTCAATTCCAAAACTTATAAATTTATTTTATTTGTTAGAAACTTCGATTTGTTTTATTAGACTATTTTTCACAATTACATGCCTTTAAATGTCCAACTACTCCCATACCAAAAAAGAAATAATACTAAAAAAAATTCACTAACTTTATTCTTATTCCATACAGCCGGCTAATCATTTTAACATTTCATGAACTATATTAATTTTTTTCTTATTTAGAGGCTAAGGAGTGGGCAATCATAGACTTTATTAATTAATGAAAAAAGGAAAAATGTTGATTGGGCCTATATTTTTGGCTTAATTACTATTTACTTCTCTCTCTTTCTAAAAACCCCTTGACAACCTTACCACAGCTACTTCATTCAATGTTCTTTTTCCCTGTTATTTTATCTTGTTTATTTTCTTACTCATCTACTCTACACAATTAAATGAGTTTATGTGGATCAAATTTGATTTAATTATTAACTTGATCATGCTAATGTAAATCTAGTTAATAGTCATCTCAGGTTACTTGGATTTTAACTGTTTGATGTAATTATTAAATAGACCATGTTTGAGTAGCATTAAATTTTGATACAACATAAACACAATCCATTAAGCCATTTTGCCACCTCTATATAAACTATTAATATGCTATGTATTCCATGAACAATCATGCACTATTGCTCGTGTATCAAAGAAAAATACATTAGCATGAGAACATGTACAATTAGGAAATTGCCTTTAATTTCCTTAAACATTGGGTCAAGGTTTTATTTAACTTAAAATTTTTTTAAAACAATCTTGGATAATTGAAACAAATTTATGGTCAATTTATTGCAACATGTTCAATTTTCAAGTGATAGGAACTAATTTTAGAATTTTAGAATTTTAACCCTTTTTATAGCGTCTTTTACTGTTTTCTAGGTTCATCAATGATTTATTTAAGTGTAGTATTGATAAGTACCAAAGAAAACTACACAAATAAAATCCTCACTTAATGTAGATTGTAATACCCTAAATCTGATATGAGCGGAGCATGTGGTAAAGGAGGTTACTTATAAATCATAATCCTTCGCAAAAGCCTCAAATAGAAATGCCTCAAATTTTATTCAAATAAATCCACTAGCCTAATACTAAGCATTTTCCTTTTTCTAAAGACATAAATATAACAAAGTCTCAAAATTTTCCAATTGCAAGTTTGGAAGACAAACGAACTTAAAGGAAACAAAAGTTCATTCTCCTCTTACTCAAATAACAATAGTAAATAAATTTCTAGTGACACAACTCAAAAGTGTATTACTCCCAAGTATAAGAGTGTCTAGTTATAATATAACCCGGTGAGTCCGGGGTCGAACCACAGGGAATTTAAAATCCAGTAGTCAATTTAAAACTAAGAAAATTAATTGTGGGGAAAAGAAATTATTTGAAACAAATTTAAAAATATGCTAAGGCTACAGGATCCACTCTCAGTATTCAAACTATAATTTTCTTACTCTCTCATTTTTATATTTTGCCTCACTTTTACCAGTTATTTATTATATCATTTAATTCTATGTGTGTGGATAAATATAGAATAAAATGCCTAATGTGCCACAACTATATTATTGTGTCGACATTGTGTCAAAATACCATACCAATCCAAGAAAACTTTTTAAATTAACATGACATAAAAATAACCAGAAAAGAATAAAATAAACTTAAAACTCACTTGAGAAAAGTAATTAATCTCATAAATTGAAACTTTGAGCTTCACCGTTCACCTCAGCTTAGTAAAATTAGCTACTCATGTTGAAAGAAAATAAAACACTCTTTTTATTTGATGAACTTTGGAAATATGTTACAAAGAAAATTGATTACAAAACAAAAGAGAAAAAGAAGGAAAACACAATTCCTCAGCACTCTATCCCTTGGCTTTTCTCCTCTTTGAATTCACACTCACGAATTCTCTCTTCCTCAGAATGTCTCCCCCCTCGGCTTCGCCCTCGCTTGCCTTTTATAGGCAACAGTTACCTTTTCTTTTCTTTATTTTATTATTTATTTATTATTTTATTTATTATTTTATTATATATGTATTTAGATATGTGTGATGGTCAGGATGACCATCACGAGCAACCAAATTTCGTTGCTTGTTTTGTTTTTTTGTTCTTTTTATTTTTTATTTTTTTATTTTTTTATTTATTTATATATTATTATTATTATTATGATTACATCTCCTCAATTGTGCTCTACTAGTTCTTCTTTGTTCCCGCTTTCAATTCCAATTCCAATTCCATCTTTACTCCTGAAAAAAAATATTTACAAGATGAAAATTAACATATTGCGAATTAATTTAATATAAAGTATATTTGGGGAGTATTAAAATAATTTAGAAATAATGAGCGCATTAATTGATACAATAAGTGAAAAACTAATAATTTTATCTTTATCAAATGTCACTTTTCAGTATCAATCACACCCCCCAACCAGCTTATTGCTAGGCCCTAGCAATTTAAGCGATAAAAATTTAGAGAAATTTTAAAACCAAATAGAAAATCTCTTTTTTTTTTTTTTAAATAGAAACATTGTGTTCACTTCTTTCATCAGATTAATGACAACAATCAAATAAAAGTATAAGTATTATCTTCAGCCTAAAGAAAATCACACCCACATAAATCAATTACGTAAAATCATGTAAAATGATCAATTATCAGAGCTATAGTAATCAAACCACTTTTAAGAATGATACATCAAACCCCAAAACCTCACGATTAAGAGTGACTCTCTCAAAAGAAAATCTACCCAAATTAAACTGTCACTCTCGGAAAAGAAAAATAGATTTGAGAGGATAATAAAACAATATCACACGCTCTCACCAGGATGAAAAAATAATGCCCACAGCTTAGAAATAAAATGATCTCAAGCCCAAAGGAATTAATGGCAAATAAACTTTTTTTTTTATATGCATCACCACATCTTTTAGTCCACATCACTAGCTTTTACTTCAGACTATAGTTCCCTAAAATCAAGAAGGACTTTTATTAGGACGTAACGTAGGCTAGGGTTATGGTTAACAAGAAAGGGTAATAGGAAAACAAAAATATATGTTTGAAAAATATGAGTTTATTTTTATAGATAACAAGGTGTTTTTTTTTTTTTTTTTTTTAGAAAATTTTTTTTTGTCTCTTTTTTTTGTTTTTTTTTTTTTTTTTATTTATTTTTTATTTATTTTTTTTTTAGCACCATTATCAGGAATGCATAATCATCCCTATTTTCAAACATAATTGGGTGGTGGAAAATACAAAATATAAGGTGATACTCCACATTGGAGTGGGACAAGATGATAGGTTATTAAAGAAAAGATTTTTTTTTTTTAAAGGCTCAAAGGGGTTAACTATGGATATTTGATAATAGGGTTGGCTAGAAAGGCTCAAACGGATCAAAGATGGCCTTCTGTCATCTTTTAGGCTTCTAAATAATCTTTCATATCCACTAGTTCAATGGGCTTTTAGATGCGATTGCACAATTTTTTTCTTTTTTTTTTTTTTTTTTTTGAAATTATAGAGATCTTGTACAATAAATTGTGAAGCTGTATAGCCAAATAGGGTTACTCTTCAAGGATAATAGGCTCTAAAACTCGCTTGGACTTTTCGTGATATGTACATTCCTTCAAATGGCTTAATCAATTTCACTCATCAAATTTCTCAATTTACGTTTCAACATGCAAAAGGGGAAAACATAGTGTAATATAACTCAAGGCCAAAGATAATACAAATACCAAAATTTAAAATTCATCATTTTATCTAATGTTAAAAGATTACATGAAATTTTTTTTTTTTAATAATTCAAAAACACACCAAAAAATTTGGATTGATTGCAGAAACTTAAGGGAGATGATTAAGAGAAAAAGGTTTTTTTTTTTTTTAGAGAAAATAAAATTCTAAAATGAAAATGCATTTCTAGAGACACTACATTCTATATTCTGCCATCTTCGACTCAAATTTTTATCCGAAGTTAGTCTTTACAACAAAAATTAGTAAAAACACCACCAGGACTGGGACATTCCACAATTATCAACTATACCCTCCCCCCAACCTGAATGAGACATTGTCCCCAATGTCTTAAAATAAAGGAGTAGAGTTTAGAAGATATCACCTGGTCACTGTTGGAAAATATTTACAAACGGAGAGTCAAATCTAATTTACACTTTTTACGAGAGTTACCGCCATCGTCATCAATTGCCCAATCCAATGCCAAAGTCATGGGATCTGGCTCTGGTTTGTAAGCTTGCAAAAGATCAAGTAACTCATTAGCAGTGAGAGCACAAATAAAGAGTTTTCTCGCTGAGGAAGGAATGAAATAATTTTTAATTGCATGATTAAGAAATGTTATTAAGCCATCATAAAAGTTATTAACATTTAACAAACCGATGGGTTTTTTATGGATATTCAAATGGGCCCAAGAAGCAAATGTAATTAGCGCCTCTAATGTTGCAAGATCTCCTGGCAAGAAAATAAAAGCGTCAGCATGCTTTAACATTTCAGATATTCTTTCTTGCATACCTGAGACAACTAACTCTTCTCCAGTTTGTGGGTCTGATACGCATCCTAAAGGTTTTAAGGCTTTTGGAATGATGCCTAGCACTTGGCGTCCTCGAATGAAAGCAGCTTCAGAGACAAGCTTTGATAACCCTCGGTCACCTCCTCCATGTACAAGATGTAGTTTTCGCTCTGCTATAGCACGACCAAGCTCTATGGCTGCTTGTACAAACTCCTTATACTTTCCATAGCGAAATCCAGAAAGCACACAAATGTTCTTAAGCTGGCTGATTGAAGTTCCTGCCATTAAAACAATTCTAAAAGAAACAATTTGTGAATGCTTAAAAAGGAGCTCTTATTTAAGGATTTTGGTGACAGACATAATGATATACATCTGCAAATGGGGTGGCGTGTTTGTCAAATGACGCGTGAAGCTTTTGGCTCAATTATTAAAGGACAAATAGTGAAACGAAAAAGCAAACAGTGATTAGATTTAAAATCACACAAAAAAAACAAGAATAATAATGCAAAAGATAAGATAAAATAAAAGGATATTTACTGGTAGTTGTGATTGTGGCTCACATCTTCCTCTGGTTTTACGTCCGATGGCTTGACGCCCTACATGGGTCGAGGATAGGCTTCCCGTCAGGTTTTCTTATAAAGCGGCAAGCGGTCTTTTAAATTGATTCCCAGACTAAAGCGTGCACTTTCTTTTTGGAACAACTTCCATGTGAATTTCACGTTGGACAAATTAAGCTCGGATCGTCTCGAGATCGTAGATATCATCCAACGACTCTTTACTCATGCCATCATGCCTTGAATTTGATTTTATCTTCACGATTTATAGAAACCATTCCTAAAGTTTTACAATGAGGTTTGTTGCAAGCAAGTCTTACAGTTAGGACATTTACGACCCAAGCTTAGCTCTTCGTTTTTCGCAAACGTGCTTTTACCAAAACCAGGCATGTAAGAAACAAATGGATCGAGAAAACTCACCTGCAAGTCGGACCTTTGCTTGATTAACCGAATATCAGCAGAATCCCATTAATCATTAACAAGCGCGATCGTTCTAGCGAGCTTTGTAAATCTTCTTGAGAGCATTTTGAGGAGAGAAGGAAAAGCGATGCAATTTATGTATTTCTTCCATGCTTGACTTTGGGGTTCGATTATTGTGGAGGCGAGAATACCGACTTTAAAAAGTCACGGAGTACCGTTATCCGCCATTTATACAGGAGAATGAATTAAAACAAACAAAAAAGATCTGCAAAATCAAATCAAAAGTGAAAAAGTACAAAAATAAAGCAAAAACACTCAAGAAATATAACTCACCTTCGTCCTTTTATTAATTTACCTCCAGCTCCAATTGTAGATCATAAATACCATCCTCTATTTCTGTGAGTTGTCTTTCTAGATCTTTAGCGTGGAATACTAACGCTGGTGGTTGTAGATCCCAAATAGGATGTAATTTACAAAATCGGATCAATTTCCTCAAGTGAAATTTTACATGGAAAAGTGTTTTAAGATGATCGATGAGGAAATTTCTCGTGGAGGTATTCATGATAAGTATAAAAATTTAGTGAGTTAAAACACATTTGTCAAACAGCACACAATTAAAAACAATGCAGAGCACTCCATTCAAGACATAGGGAAAAGAAAAAAAGAAAAAAAAAATCGAATAATTCAAACGATAAAGCAATAGTAAAATCAATTCACAAAAAGTTAAAACAAAAGTGCTCAATCGAGGTTTGGTGGGTCACTCAAATTAATTTCGGTGTCTGCTTCACGTGGTTGGTGTTCCAAATATGGTTTCAGTCTTTGACCATTAACTTTAAATGTGACACCATCCTTTTGATTCTCAATTTCTACGGCAACATATGGATACACATATTTTACAACAAACGGACCATTCCAATTTGATTTTAACTTCCCTTTAAATAAATGAATAAGAGAATTATAAAGAAAGACTTTTTGTCAAATTTCAAATGTTTTCGAAAAATTCTTTTGTCATGAAAAATTTGGTTCTTGCCTTAATAATTCTAGAATTCTCATATGCATCATTCCTTAATTCCTCAAGTTCATTCAATTAATTCTTACGCATTGCAGCATCATCAAGATTTGAATTAAAAGCTTTAATGGCCCAAAATGACTTATGTTCAAGTTCAACTGGTAAGTGGCAAGATTTTCCATAAACAAGGCGATAGGGTGACATTCCTAAAGATGTTTTAAAAGCAGTACGATATGCCCAAAGTGCATCAGTTAGTCGAAGAGACCAATCTTTACGGTTTGGATTAACTGTCTTTTCTAAAATTTGTTTTATCTCCCTATTTGCTAATTCAACTTGACCACTTGTTTGAGGGTGATAAGGGGTGGCAACTTTATGTGTAATACAATATTTCTTCATTAAGGACTCAAATGGCTTATTACAAAAATGTTTTCCCCCATCACTGATAATGGCTCGAGGTATTCCAAATCGACTCAAAAGATTTTCTTTTAGAAAACGGATCACAATTTTGTGATCATTGTGTCGACAAGGAATCGCCTCAATCCATTTTGAAACATAATCAACAGCAACCAAAATATATACAAATCTAAATGATGATGGAAAAGGGCCCATAAAATCAATTCCCCAACAATCAAATATTTCAATGACAAGAATGGGGTTTAAAGGCATCATGTTTCGTTTTGAAATAGACCCACCAATTGACAATTCTTACACACTTTACAAAATGCATAAGAATCTTTGAATAATGTAGGCCAATAAAATCCACACTGCAATATTTTTGCAGCTGTCTTTTTTGAAGAAAAATGGCCACCACATGCTTCAGAATGGCAAAATTGAATGACCCTACTTACCTCGTAAATGCGGTATGTATCTTGAAAAATTTGATCGAGGCGATACTTGAACAGGTATGGATCATCCCAGTAAAAGTTTTTCACTTCTGCTAAGAATTTCCTCTTGTCTTGGGAACTCCAGTCACTTGGCATTTCACCTGTTACAAGATAATTGACAATATTAGCATACCAAGGCATTTTGTTTATAGAAAACAAAAATTCATCAGGGAAAGAATCATTAATGGGTGTTGTTTCAATTGAAGACTCGTTTGTAAGTCTTGAAAGATGATCTGTAACAACATTCTCAGCGCCTTTTTTGTCTTTGATTGTCAAATTGAATTCTTGAAGTAGCAAAATCCATCGTATTAACCTTGGTTTAGCATCATGTTTCGTCATTAAATATCTCATAGCAGCATGATCAGAATAAACAATAGTAGATGAACCAATTAAATACGAACGAAATTTATCCAACGCAAATATTACAGCAAGTAGTTCTTTTTCAGTTGTGGTGTAATTCATTTGAGCACTATTCAAAGTTCTACTTGCGTAATAAATAACAAAGGGCTTACCTTCCTTCCTCTGTCCAAGAAACGGCTGTGGCATGTCCATAATCATCGCGTAGCTCAGGCAAAGACCAATCAGGGGGTTGCATTATTGGGGCTGATGTCAAAAGACTAGTTATTTTTTCAAAGGCTTGTTGACAATCATTTGTCCATTCAAAAGGTGTGTCTTTTATTAGGACGTTACAAAGTGGTCTAGATATGACACTGAAGTCTTTTATAAACCTCCTATAAAATCCTGCATGTCCTAAAAAAGAACGGACTTCTCTAATTGTCCTTGGTGAGGGTAATTTTGAAATGACTTCAACTTTGGCTTTGTCAACTTCAATTCCTTTTGACGACACAATATGACCCAAGACAATTCTAGAAATGGCCATGAAATGGCATTTTTCCCAATTTAAAACTAATCCTTTTTCTTTACACCTTTTCAAAACCTTTTCCAGATTATCAAGACACGTATCAAAAGAATTACCAAATCTGATTAAGTCATCCATAAAACCTCTAAACAATTTTCAACCATGTCACTAAAATGCTCGTATGCACGCTGAAATGTTGCAGGAGCATTACAAACTCCAAAGGGCATTCTTCTAAATGCAAATGTTCCAAATGGGCATGTGAATGTGGTCTTTTCCTGGTCTTCTAAGGCTATGGGGATTTGATAGTAGCCCGAGTAGCCATCAAGAAAGCAGTAGTAGGGATGTCCAGCTACTCTTTCAAGAATTTGGTCTAACAATGGAAGTGGAAAATGATCTTTTCTAGTGGCATCATTTAATTTTTTGTAATCAATGCACATGCGCCAACTAGATGGAATGCGTGTTGGAATTGGTTCACCATTTTTATTTTTTAGAACAGTTATTCCAGATTTCTTTGGTATTACTTGTGTTGGACTTACCCATTTGCTATCAGAGATAGGATAGATAATTCCTACATCGAGTAGTTTCAGGACCTCATTTTTTACCACTTCTTTCATATGAGGATTTAATCTTCTTTGTGGTTGACAAGTTGTTTTAGCATTTTCCTCTAGGTGTATTCGGTGTGTGCATATTAAAGGATTAATGCCTTTTATGTCTTTTAAGGTCCAACCAAATGCAGTTTTATGCTTTTTAAGTATAGAAAGCAACTTACCTTCTTGATCATGCGTAAGTTGAGAGGAAATTACCACCAAATATGTCCGCTGCTCTCCAAGATAAGCACACTTCAATTCTTCTGGTAAGGGTTTTAATTCGAGCTCTGGTGCTTCCTCTTCGTTTGGTTCTTCAGGTTGTGTCATTTCTTCAAAGCTTGCTTGGTCATCATCACCAGTAGGTACCTGCATAGAATCAAGTGTAGAGCATATGTTAGTAGCATTATAATTTAATTCTTTACTTGATTCAAAAGAACCAGCAAAACAAATATCCACAGAGTTTGTAAAATTTTCATCTTGACCGCGTTCCTCAATAATTGGCTCGATAAGATCAATCTCCTCATTCTCATTATCATCATCTTCTTGGTGATGAGGTTGTTTACACATGTTAAACACAATGAGTTCCAATGTCATGTTGCCAAAAGATAAGTTCATTACTCCATTCCTGCAATTAATCAAAGCGTTAGCAGTAGCTAAAAATGGTCGACCCAATATAACAGGAATTTGTTTGCATTCATTAGCAATTGGTTCCATTTCCAAAACAATAAAATCCACAGGGTATATGAATTTATCGACTCGGACTAATACATCTTCAATTATTCCTTTTGGAACCTTAACCGATCTATCAGCAAGTAAAAGAGTGGTAGAAGTTGATTTTAACTCACCGAGATTGAGTTGTTGGTACCTTTGAATAAGGGAGCAAATTAACACGGCACCAAGATCAAGTAGAGCATGTCGATTTTATGATCCCCAATAATACAAGAAATAGTTGGACAACGGGATCCTTGTATTTAAAGCATTATTGGTTGAGAGAATGGAACTTACATTACGCTGAAAAGCTCTCTTTTGCACCTTATGTTTTCTTTTCACTGTGCACAGATCTTTCAGAAATTTAGCATAAGAGGGCACTTGTTTAATGACATCCAAAAGAGGAATGTTAATCTTTACTTTCTGGACTGTGGTTTGATTTCTTTGGCTTGATTAGTGCTTGAAGAAATTGGGGTACAGGAGGAGAGTTGGTTATTTCTTCGTGGGTTAAAGGTTCGATGGACTCTTCTCGGTTTTCTAAAATTGAATCTTTACTAGTTTCACGAGGGTCAATGATATGTTTTTCAACAACCTTTCCACCACGAAGGGTTATAACTAATTTGACTTGACTCATATTTTGGTTTCCTGAATTTCCTATTTGGGAATGTTGTTGACTCTTAGGGTTTGGTTCAGGTTGAGCAGGAAACTTTCCTTTTTCATGCAAGGTCAGAGCAGATGTAAGTTTGGAGATGGTTTCTGTCAAATTGGTCAAGGTTTGCATCGTTTGGTTATTGATCGACTCTTGTTTTTCAATAAACGAATGCAATGTGTCTTCCAAAGTTTTTCTTGGTGGTGGGACATATGGTGGGTAACTCTGGGGGTTTTGGAAATTTTGACGTGGAGGAACTGGTTGTGAAGGTTGTGCATGGTTGTCATTTCTCCAACTGAAATTTGGGTGGTTTCTCCAACCAGAGTTGTAAGTTTGGGAGTATGGATTGGGATTTGGCCTTTTGAAATTGTCAACGACATTTACTTGTTCGTGCAAACTTTCCCTCAAAGCTGGCAATGTTGGACAATCCTGCGTAGAATGGTCAGTAGAGTCACAAACATAACATGAAATACTTTGAACAGACTTTACATGATCATTCTTTTTCGACTCTAGTACTTCGACTTTTCTAGCTAAGGATGCAAATTTGGCTTGAAGGTCATGGTCTCCCCTAAGGTTGTGCATGCCTCCACCAGATGGAGATGACTGAGGTTTACTTGATGACTCATAAGACCCAACTGTATCCCAGTGTTCTGCATTATCTGCTATGTAGTCAAGATAATCTAATGCATCTTCAGGACTTTTATCCCTAAACTCACCATTACACATCATTTCAACGACTTGTTTACTTTGGGATGTTAATCCCTCGTAGAAATAAGACACTAACCTCCATGTTTCAAAACCCTAGTGTGGGCAAATGTTAAGTAACTCTTTATACCTATCCCAACTTTGGTAGAGGGTTTCTCCTGGTTTTTGAGTGAAAGTGGTGATTTGTCTTTTAAAAGAATTTGTTCTATGGGGTGGGAAGAATTTTTTCAAAAATTGTGCTTGCATTTCATCCCAAGTTCTTATTGATCCTGACCTAAGATTTTGTAGCCAAGTTTTAGCTTTATCCTTTAGTGAGAAAGGAAAAAACTTAAGTCTGTTCATGCTACAATTTTGATCAGTGCAGGTGTTACAGACTTCTTCAAATTCTCTTAAATGCAAATATGGATTTTCAGACTCAAAACCATGAAAAGTAGGTAGAAGTTGAATGATACCAGGTTTGAAATTAAAACGTGATGCATCAGAAGGAAAGACTATACATGATGGTGATCCTGTTCTTGTAGGATGCATGAAATCTCTAAGGGTCCTAGGTTGTTCATGAAGATTTTGTAAGGCTTGGTTATCTTCATGCTTTGAAAAATTTTCAGGTCCTACATTAGCCATATCTAAAGGTGGTGAAGGCGATCTCCTAATTAATCTGCCACTATTTGTACGAGACCAACGACGCATGCAATGCTAATGACGTGAACTAAACTAATGACGCATAAAACGCTAAATGAAAATTACAAAAAGAAAAACAAATTAAACTGGAAATTAAATAAGTAAAAATGCAAAAATAAATAAATAAACAAACTGAAATAAAATAAATTAGGCGGTGAAACCAGCCATAAAAACAAAGTAATTAAAGGAAACTATTAACAAAATATTAGGCGGTAGGTTAGAACCAGCCATAAAATAAAGAAATTAAAGAAAACAAGTTAGGCGGTATTTTAAAACCAGCCATATAATAGAACATAAAATTAAATAAATTAATGTACAAGAATAAATAAACTGAAATTAAAATGTTAGGCGGTAGAACCGACCATATAAACAAACATAAATTAACAAAATTTAAATAACAGTTAGGCGGTGGCAAGCGATTAAAATAAATCTGAAAAGTAAATTGCAGAAATTTAAAGAAAGTAATTTAGTTTGAGGACTGATTCTTGATTTACGGGCTAAAGTGAAGTTTCTCACAAAATTTATGAATAATGTTGAGATTTCAAGAGAAGAGGGGTGCTGACTGAAATTTTACGAAAAGGAATAAAATAAAATGACGGCAAGATAGTAAACGACAAAAACAAAAAAAAAATTAAATAAAACAAAAATAACGTAAAGACAAATTGATACCAAATTTAGCAAACTCCCCGGCAACGGCGCCAAAAACTTGACACAACTCAAAAGTGTATTACTCCCAAGTATAAGAGTGTCTAGTTATAATATAACCCGGTGAGTCCGGGGTCGAACCACAGGGAATTTAAAATCCAGTAGTCAATTTAAAACTAAGAAAATTAATTGTGGGGAAAAGAAATTATTTGAAACAAATTTAAAAATATGCTAAGGCTACAGGATCCACTCTCAGTATTCAAACTATAATTTTCTTACTCTCTCATTTTTATATTTTGCCTCACTTTTACCAGTTATTTATTATATCATTTAATTCTATGTGTGTGGATAAATATAGAATAAAATGCCTAATGTGCCACAACTATATTATTGTGTCGACATTGTGTCAAAATACCATACCAATCCAAGAAAACTTTTAAATTAACATGACATAAAAATAACCAGAAAAGAATAAAATAAACTTAAAACTCACTTGAGAAAAGTAATTAATCTCATAAATTGAAACTTTGAGCTTCACCGTTCACCTCAGCTTAGTAAAATTAGCTACTCATGTTGAAAGAAAATAAAACACTCTTTTTATTTGATGAACTTTGGAAATATGTTACAAAGAAAATTGATTACAAAACAAAAGAGAAAAAGAAGGAAAACACAATTCCTCAGCACTCTATCCCTTGGCTTTTCTCCTCTTTGAATTCACACTCACGAATTCTCTCTTCCTCAGAATGTCTCCCCCCTCGGCTTCGCCCTCGCTTGCCTTTTATAGGCAACAGTTACCTTTTCTTTTCTTTATTTTATTATTTATTTATTATTTTATTTATTATTTTATTATATATGTATTTAGATATGTGTGATGGTCAGGATGACCATCACGAGCAACCAAATTTGGTTGCTTGTTTTGTTTTTTTGTTCTTTTTATTTTTTATTTTTTAATTTATTTATTTATTTTTATATTATTATTATTATTATTATGATTACATCTCCTCAATATTGCTCCACTAGTTCTTCTTTGTTCCCGCTTTCAATTCCAATTCTATCTTTACTCCTGAAAAAAAATATTTACAAGATGAAAATTAACATATTGCGAATTAATTTAATATAAAGTATATTTGGGGAGTATTAAAATAATTTAGAAATAATGAGCGCATTAATTGATACAATAAGTGAAAAACTAATAATTTTATCCTTATCAAATGTCACTTTTCAGTATCAATCATCTAGCTCTAAAGATAAGTACATCTCTCAATAAGTTACTCAATCTACAAAAAGTAATGACGAGGGATGCACTACCAACTCAATAAGCAAAACCATTACTACTCACTAAGGTTATAAGATATTAAAAATATTGCAAGCCCTTTCTTATCAGGACATATATCAAAGATCATAAATTTTACAAAATGCATTTTATAACAAAAAGATATAAATTCATAATGGTTCAGAATATCAACAGCATAATTTACCATGAAAACAAATCATATTTTATATATACACAATGAAAAAAAAAGGTTAACTCATGTCACATGGTATCACCTATATTCCCGATGCCCTAGCTAGAAACATAATCAGAACCAGAATATTGTCTGCACAATCAAAATAGAAATCCAATGGTCGTGTTATTCACACACACCAGCAATAGTTGCAGACAATAAGACAAAGCATTTAAATTTATCTTTCATGAATACAAAAACTGGCACATCGCACTTTGTACTACCTTGTGGCTTTAATGTACATTGTTAAAGAGGTTCATAATCCTCCTGATTAGTGTCTCACAATAACCGCATCCTCCTCATTCCACTTTAAAAGCTCCTCCTCACCCCTCTTTAGAAGCTCATGAGGATTCGGTACAGTACATGTTGAGTGAAGTTCGTTCTATATTCAAGCAGCAGGACCAACTTCAGTCACAATTTGCAATATTTTAAGATCATGTTATTACTGAGCAACAATGCCTCTTCAATTAACAATAGTAGCTTCTTGATGGTCAGTAGTCACTCTGTACTGCTCTCGGAATTTGCCATTATCCTTATCATCCTAGCCTCCTAACTAGTGACTCTTATCTTTCATTCTATTTTTACTTGGTCGCCTGTTTTTATGCACTAACATTATAATATCATTTGATTCTTTTGTTTAAACATTGATTGGATAATATTTATTGATTCATGTCTTATTCTTATGCTTATTTCGAGTGCATTAATTGTTTGTTATACATTGTTGGTTTTTTTGTTAGCAATTATGAAATTGTTTTTAATGGATTGGCATAAGGGGAAGTAATTTTGATGATAAAGGAGCAGAAGATAGGTAACACGTATTTTGAAGTGTTTAAAGTGTCTTGGCCTATTTTGAAGTGCTATTGATATTTTATGATATACTCAAAAGAAGTTTACAAGTATTGTATGATTATATGCTTCATGTACTCCGTGAAATACTAACTATTCAACTTTAGAAGAGGATGAATTTCGATTTTAAAAACTTAAGCAAATGAAATCATATACAAATTCAAAACAATGTCTTAATAATAATAGCAACAATAAACAAAACTAAAGAGATAAGGGAAGAGAGAGGACAAACATGATATTTTTATGTGGCAATAGTGCTTGCAGGTAAAATTAAGTGCCGATTGCTTGGGTAAAATTTTCAATTTGATTTTATAATAGTAACATGCCACATCAGCATAGTGGCCAGCCAACTCATTTTAGTGGCGATCCGGTAATTCTCTAGAAAGTCAATAATGGCTAGTTTACTTGTTTAAACTATAAAAATGGAAATCCAACTCAAGTCAAATAACTTTTTCAATCTCTATTAGGCTAAAAATAAGTTCACACGACCTACCTTGAGCTTTCATTTTGCTTATTTACATATATTGAATCATCATTAAGTTGTCATTTGCTTACACATTCTTACAGAGTGTAATCTTTGTAATCTTTATTTAAATATTAAAATTGAGTTAGTGAAAGTGTATGAAACACTTGGGGAAAGGGGTGTGCGTGTTCATCTCTACTTGTAAAGGTTTGTTGACACCTTAGAAGTCAATTATAAAAATCTTGAAACCTTGGAAGACTTGGACAGTGGAATCTTTAAGTTCGGTTTGCTTTGTGGCGTGGACGTAGGCGTGTTTTTGCCAATCTATATAAAAATTCATGTGTTTTCTTTCTTCTCTCTTATCTCTTTAAATTTATGTATTTTAAATTTATTATCATCAAATTTCATGAAACATTGATTTAAATTATTTTTTGATTTTATTTCTATATTTTTTAAATACCCAATTTACCCACTATAGTTGCTTGGCTAGAATTTCAGTTAGGATGCAAAGCTCTTACCCACATTTGTTTGAAAAAATCCCATATTATTAGAGACTAAAAATTCTTGGCACAAAATTTTTCCCATATTTATGTATTACACTAAGACTAAGTTCGATAAAAAAAATAAAAAAAATCCTATCCATGTGTAATTGTTAGAGATAAAGGATACCATTATTTGAATTCACAAACAATCATGGTTTATATCTACAGACACTATTTTTTATGAAACGTTTTCTTTTGGAAAGAAGAATTCTCTTTCTATCGTATTATAGGCACCAAGTGAAATTATTGTTAAATTTTTTTTTTTTTACCTTAAAAGCATGCGATAAATAACAATTTCAGAATTTCATAAAATTTATGTCTTTATTACTTCTTTGAGCACACATTATTAGCCTTTTTTGTAAAGTAATTACTTATGTGGTAGGCATATGATGTCAATACTTGAAAATATGAGTCAGAAGTGATTTATAAATAAAATATTGTTCACAACTATTTAATGAAATGAGCATTTCATTATGTAAGGTTGTAACTTTCCTACTTCTACTGTGAGTGCTTTTATCTTGATTATTAAAGTGACAACCTCAAGTACCTATTAGTCTATCACAAACAGCGCCTATTTCAATTCCTCTTTGATTGATTCTATACTTGGCACTCAGTTCCGTTTCCCATATATATATGAGTTAACTTCATCTTTGATCCTGATTATAATACAGAAGTTAGTGGGGTTTAAACAAAACTCTCTGCCATGCAAAACTATAAAAAGTCTCTTTGTGCCACATTATTGGACAAGTGTTTCATAAAACTCGTCTCTACTGACCACATCATCAGTTTTGCAAGCTTCTAAAGCTAATTTCTATAGTTGCAACTTGTTGCTCAGGTGACAACGTGGAAATAACTTTAGTGAATGTGCTTATATGACAATAAGATGAAATAGATTGGTTATGCTTATCCTTATTCCTTTTTTTTCCATCCATATTTACAATGTTTTTTTTTCACCAAATCTACAATTGGGTCCTCAGACATCATCCCAGATTGACGCTTCTCCTCTTTTGTTAATTTTTTTTCATTTTCCAACAATTGTCGCGTTATAAACCTTACCAGGATGTTGTTTCCTGAACATATTTGCTTCACGTTTACTATACACAACATTTAGTATTACGTCAATAACACAAACAAAACTAGTTGTTAACATTACACATATATTTGAAGTTAAATATTTTATACATACAAAACATTTATCCATGCTCTTTGACTAGGCCCCGCGCTTGTATCCTCTATAGCATCTATATTATAACCGGATTATATTATTCAAATCCTATAATGGACAATGCATAAACTTAGTGTCAATTTAATTAATAACAACACAAAGAGCAAAATACAATAGCTACCTAGAAATTTTGAAAAATGATGAGGAAAGACATGGGAATTGGGTAGTCAGATTGAATATATGGGCTAACCACTTGGTTTTTTCCTTCTCAGTGATAAGCAACTAGCCTTTTCCAATGTAGAACCCAATCATCCAATTGCTTCCTCTCATCTGGCTAGCTGGTTCCCTTATATTTCTTCATGTTCTTCATTCTTTTTTTCATTTTCTGTCTCTGAAACCCCAAACCCACACCTCTTTTTCACTATAAACACCATTTTCTTATGCTTTTCAATCCAATTTCATGCTTCCAACCCTTAATCATCTTTTAACAACAATTTTCATCATCAAGCATCATTTTTCCACTCAAAGTTTATGAATCCATAATTATTTCACATACCACAAGCGATTTAATATAATAGATAAATCCATAATTCTTTCACATATCATTTTCAATAGTCACCGTAAAAACCTCAAGAATCATCCTTACCTTGACTTTAACTAAAAGATGAATGAGAACGACTCAAGATGACATCAATTAGTTGATGGATTTGACTTATTGTTCACTGTATGGGACATGGCAATTTCAATTTTTAGTGATTAGTAAACAATCCAAGAGACAAATCAGTATTTCGGAGGGAGATAGTAAAAGATGTGAGAGAGATGTTAGAGATTTGAAGGCTGGAGAATGTTATGGATTTTAGCAACCATTTAACAAGTAACTCATTATTTTCTATTTTTAATTCACATTAATTGTAACACCCCAAATCTAACACGTGCAGAGCACGTGAGAGAAGGAGGTTACTCGCAAAACATAATCGTTACTCATAAATACCAAGCTGGTATACCTCAAATTCTTATAAGAATAATCCATAAGTTCATACATCCAACGCTAAATACTCTCTCCAAAACATAAAAATAACAAAGTCTCAAAACCCAAATTACAAGCTCATGATCGAAATAAACTAAAAATACACATGAGCCTGTTCTTCTTCTTATTCAAATAGGGAACAGAAACGAAAATCTCTAACTTCATGGCTAGGCACACCTCTCAAAGGAACTTAATCTGCAAAAAGTAATGACGAGGGGTGAGCCGTCAACTCGGTAAGTAAAACCATTCCTAACACACTAGGCCTATCGATACTCAAAAATATTGCAAGCCTTCTTTGAGCAAAACATATTTCATAAATCCATAAATTTCATAAAAACTATATATCATGAAGGAATAACGTATTTTAATTAGATAACGTAATTCCATAGGAATTCAGAATGTCAAAAACATAGTTACTTATTAAGGCAAATCATATTCACATGTACAGAAAATGAAAAGTTAGCTCATGTCACATAGTGTCACCTATAGTCCCGGTGACCCGCCCGCATGTAATCGAATATTGGTGCACATTCGTAACTTATACCCGATCGGTCCAGACAGATATATCGTATATTACGATCAGAATCAGAATCAGAATAACTATGGACAATGAGCCAAAACATTAAGAATTCCATACAATCATCAATAACTGAAATCTCACATGAGTGCAAAACATTCGTATCAGATTCAGAAAAGTCCATAAAAATAATTTAGGCTTGCACACTATTTTACAGATAAAATCATAAACGGTAGTCATGTCATTAAAATAATTTACATATTGAAAAGGATTTATAAAAGATTTTGTTAAAAGAATTCAGATTTGAAAACATTTTCATAAACTGAATTTGGTATGAAAATCCTTTAATCGTAAAGGTAGTATAAAAACTAAAATCTATTCATCTTCCAAGTAGTATACAAACATTTATACTTATAATAATAATATCAAAATACTTATATATATCCAGTATACTAGGAATGAAGTTACTTACCTTGATAAGAAGATCTTGAACTACACACTTCTAAATCCCTAAGAGCCTTCAACACCTTAACAAATCAAAACATAACTATTAATAACTCACTCTAAGAATTTGTCTTTCTAATTCATTCCCGCACAGGTCTGATCTTAGAATTTTTAACTCTTAATCTAAACCTCGGAATGACATAATATTCTACAAAACTATTCTGGACATCCATGAGTATCTCATATAAAATTTTGAAGAGGTTCCGAGATCAAAAACATTTTTAAAACTATTTATTTCCCAACAATTCCAAAACTGTTTTCTCATAACCTTAACCGAACAGAACAGGTTCTGAGACTTTTATAAAATGACATACTTATCAGAAAATTATGAAATTAAAACTGGAGATACTAAACACGTATATTAACATCTGTATAAAATTTCATAATTTTCCGAGTTCATTTGATAGTGAAAATAATTCTGTAAACCCGATTGGACTGTTGGAATTACAGTTTTCCAGTGCAGTGGTTTCTAATTCGAAAATACATATTAAATTGAAAACCAAATCAACTTTGATGAAATAAAATTTATTAAGGAGGTTATATATGTCTATTTTCCAGAATATAAATTTCTAAGAAAAATTCGTTCACAAAATATCAGTTTAAAAATCAAGATATCATGCTGTCCAGAATCATCCTACATGCTTATTATGCCAAGGGTTGATTAACCAAACTCCTAATTAATCCAAACCCCAAACAAAACCCAAACACATCCTATATCATGCATCAAGATCTAAAACAAATCTCAAATCATGTCAACATAAACCTTACATAGAATAATTTAAAACAAATCTTGAAGGGATTGAAAATGGTATACATACCGATTGCTTTGATTCTCTCCTAAACAAGAATTGAATCCTATGGTTTGAGTGAAGAAAAATTATGAACAATTGATAAGAGAGGAAACAAGAATATCATAAGTTTTTAGGGTTATGAAAAAGGGAGATAAAAGATGAATTTATAGGGAATGGAATTTTGGAGAAATAGCCCTTTTTGCAAAACTAACTTATAATTAACCTCATAATAACTTAATACCCTTTTCTACCCTTTTCTAATAAAAAGGCCTCCATAAATCCTAGTGAAAGCCCAATTCCATAATGGAATTTTTTTTTTTCGGGCGTTACATTAATCTAAACCATTGGACTCATTTTACTTGAATCCAATGGCTACAAATAAAAATCGGCATAATGTCGAGCATTGAGGCCCGACACTATAAATTTAGCCTTAAGTAATTAGTGTTTAATGGGGGGCGGGGAGGCCCACATATAAAGTTCTATATTTTAATTAGAAGTATTTGTTTTTTTAACATGGTTATTAGGATTAAAAGAAAAATTATTCGATCGAATTTATTTATATGCAATAGTATAAAAATAATTTTTCTTCATAGAAAACCAACATTGTAATGAAATTACCCATTGTTTCATATACAAATATTTATCAACTATACAATTAATTACTTAAGTAAATATTATGATCTATCCATGATTTAACAGTAGGTTAATATAAGTATCGTGGATTTAGTGATCTTCACTCTTCATACTATTGGACACCACAATTAAGTTCGTTTAGGTGGTGGTGGATCACAAATAATGTCACACTAGCAAATGTGTTGGTTACCAATTGATGGTTTACAGAGACAATTATCTGGGCTCTTTGTTGCTCCATATTTATTGAAGAAGGCTTTAAGGCAAAAAAATTCTGCTTTCTTAGGACCCTTGGGATAAACGCCAGGAATTGTCATGTGTTTAGTACATAATTTTAGTTGTCCTTTTCTTGCAAAGAAACATAAAAATCGTTAAAATGTGAGTATTCTCATATTAAAACCAATTTTAAAATAAATGTTTTGAATAGTATATTTACCTTGAGAAAGATTGATAGGACATAGAAAAAGAGTGAAGCAAAGAATGAGAACAATGAACTTCTTCATGATTTTAATTACTCTTTTTCTCTTTTCTCTTGTTGAAACAATGCTTAATATATATTTCCTTCAATTATGTCTTATATATAATGGAAAAACAAATTAAAATTAAGGAGAAATTTTAATAACTTCCTTAATTAAAAGACATTTTTTTGGGAAAGAAGAGAACCAACTTTCATACAAGTGTCGCTAAAAATAGTTGGTAATAAAAGATAGTTAGAAATTAGAACCAGCATCGCCTTTTAAAAGCTTTTTTTTGGAAAAAATAGGGAATGATCTTAAAATCATTTGCTCTATAAAACCTTTTCCCTCAGTTTCAATTCAAAAACTTATAAATTTGCTTTATTTGTTAGAAACTTCGATTTGTTTTATTATACTATTTTTCGTAATTACATGCCTTTAAATGTCCAACTATTCCCATTTAAAAAGAAATAATAATAAAAAATTCACTAACTTTATCCTTATTGCCATACAGCTAGCTAATCATTATAACATTTGATGAACTATATATTTTTTTTCATTTAAAAGCCAAAAGGTGGGTGATCATAAACTATATTACATAATCATTATTGATTGAATATTTTTATTAGAATAAGGAAAAATGTTGATTCGACCTATATTTTTGGCTTAATTACTATTTACTTCTCTCTCTTTCTAATAAACCCCTTGACAACTGTACCACCGCTACATCATTTAATGTTTTTTATTCCCCCTGCAATTTTGTCTTGTTTATTTTCTTACTCATTTACTCTACACAATTAAATGAGTTCGGAGGATCAAATTTGATTTAATTATTAAATTGATCATGCTGATGTAAATCCATGTAATAGTCATATCAGGTTAACTAGGATTTTAATTATTTGATGCAATTTCTAAATAGACTGTGTTTGAGTAGGCTTGAATTTTGATAAGACATAAAGTACAATTCACTAACCCATTTTGCCACCTTTATATAAACTATTAATAGGCTGTGTATTCCACGAACAATCATGCACTATTTGCCTGTGTATCAAAGAAAAATACATTAGCTTGAGAAAACGCACAGTTAGGAAATCACATTAATTTTCTTAAATCATAATCCTTCGTAAAAGCCTCAGCCATAAATGCGTCAAATTTTATTCAAACAAATCCACTAGCTTAATGCAATGCATTTTACTTTTTCCAAAGCGATAAATGTAACAAAGTCTCAAAACTCTTTAATTTCAAGTTTGGAAGAAAAACAAACTTAAAGGAAACAAAAGTTCATTCTCCTCTTATTCAACTAACAAAAGTAAATAATTTTCTAGCTCCAAAGATAAGCACACTCTCAACAAGTTACTCAATTTGAAAAAAGTAATGATAAGGGGTGAGCTATCAACTTGATAAGTGTGGTTGTCAGGTACTAAGTGTATTGCAAGCCATTTTTTTTATCAAAACATATATTAAAAATCATAAACTTTACAAATGCATTTTATAACAGAAAAATATAAATTCATAATTGTTTCAAAATATCGAAAGCACAATTAATCATAAAAAAAAATCGCATATCATATATGCACAATAAAAAAGGTTAGCTCATGTCACATAATGTCACTTATACTCCTAATGGCCTGGCTAAAATCAAAATCAGAATCAAACTATTGTGTGCACAATCAAAATAGAAATCCAATAGTGATGTTACACACACACACACACACATACGCATGTATATGTCTATGTGTGTATATACACACACACACACACACATATAATTATGAACAAGATCAGAATAGTTGCAGACAATGAGGCAAAGTAATTAAATTCATATTTAATATATATAAAGCCCTGCGCATTACATTTTGTACTATGTGTGGTACTTGGTAGCTTTAACGTATGTTATTAAAAAAGGTCATAATCCTCCTCATCAGTGTCTCACAATGACTATATCGTTTTTATCCCGCTTCAAAAGCTCTTCCTCATCCCACTTTAAAAGCTGATGAGGATTCGAGACAATAGTTGTTAAGTGAAATTTGTTCCATATTCAAGTAACAGAACCAACTTTGATGACATTTTGCAATATTTCAGGATCATATTACTATTCAGTAGCAACATATCTTCAATAGTAGCTTCTTGATGATCAACAGTGACTTTTTTACTACTCTTAGGATTCTGCCACCATTTTCATCATCCCAGCCTCCTAACAAGTGATTTTTATCCTTTGTTTTATTTTTATTTGGTTCCCTATTTTTATGCACCAATATTATCATATGCATTTGATACTTTTGTTCTAACTTTGATTGGATAATATTTATGGATTCTTGTTTTATACTTATGCTTGTTTTGGGTGCATTAAGTATTTTTTATACATTGTTGTTTTGTTTTGATAGTAATCATGTATTTTGAAGTGTTTGAAGTGTCTTGGCCTATTTTGAAGTGCTATTGATATTTTATGATTTACTTAAAGGATGTTTACAAATATTGTAGAATTATATTCTTCCTGTGCTCAGGAGGAGTTTATATATTTGTTATAATCATGTATGTCACATACTTGGGAGGGTTAGAAATGTCAAAATACATGAGGTGTTTGTCATCATAAAAAAGGAAGAGATTGTTATCCTAAATGGCTATATGAAATTTAATTTTGATAAACATGTATCAAGAGTAAAATGGTAAATTTATAATTCATAGTCTCACTAGTTCTTTAAGGGCAAAAATCATTCAAGCAATCATCAAGTCCCAGACGGTCAATGGATATTGGCATTCAAGGACGAACATTAAGGGTACTAGCTGAGGTGAACTCTATTGATATTTTTCTTATAAAGCAAGTATGATTAAATATATGCATGATTTTGTATTTAAAAGCTCAAGATAATTTTTAAATAAATCATCATTTTTCATAAAGAAAAATATTTTATGCTTATAAGAAAATTGACTTTTAAAAATAGTTATTTTTCAAATTTATGAATTAAATTAAAAATTTTTGAGAACTTTAAAATAAAAATTATTGTTTTAAATTTTAGAAATATACCTATTTATAAAGGTTTAGAAACGTTTAGGCCATAATATAATTCCAAAAATTTTTTAAGAAAATTATAAATTCAAAAATAATAGCAACTAAACTCTCCCATATAGCAGCTAACCGCCTTAAGTCTATAAACTCAGCGACTAGCTGGCAAAATTAAGTGGCAATCCATATGGGCAAAATAGTTAGTAGTGATCCAACAATTCTCTAGGAAGTCAATAATGGTTAGTTTGCTTGTTTAAACTAAAAAAATACAATTCAAACACAAATCAAATAACGTTTTTCAATCTCTATCAGGCTAAAATCAATTCCTACACCAACCTGGAGCTTTCATTTTGTTTATTTACATATATTGAATCACTATTGAGTTATCATTTGCTTATACACTCTTACAGAGTGTAATCTTTGTAATCTTCATTTAAATATTAAAATTAAGTTAGTGAAAGTGTGTGAAACACTTGGGGAAAGGGGTTTGTATATTCATCTCTACTTTTAAAAGTTTGTTGACACTTTAGAAGTCAATTGTAAAATTCTTAAAGCTTTGAAAGGCTTAGATAGTAGAATCCTCAAGCTCGATTTGTTTGGAGGCGTGGATGTTGGTGGGTTTTAACAAACCATGTAAAACTTCATGTGTTTGCTTTCCTCTTCTTTATCTCTTTAAATTCATGTATTTTTAAATTTATTGTCGTCGAATTTCTTGAAGTATTGATTTAAATTTTTTTGTGATTTTATTTGCATATTTTTTAAATACCTAATTCACCCTATCTTCGGTTGTTTAGCTAGAATTTCAATTAGGATGCAAAGCTCTTAACAATGTTTGTTTGAAAGCAAATCCTATATTATTGGAGACCTAGAATTCTTGGCTCCAAATGTTTCCTATATTTATAGATTACATTAAGACTAAGTTTGATTAAAATAAAAAATATCTTATCCCTGTGTATTTATTAGAGATAGTCCACTACGTAAGGAATATCTTTATTTGAATCCAAAAACAAACATGTTATATATCTACAAACACATTATTTTTTATGAAACTATTTTTTTCCTTTGTAAAGAAGAATTCTTTTCTATCGTATTATAAGAACCAAGGGAAATTATTGCTAGATTTATTATGTTTTTGCCCTAAAAGCGTGTGATAAATAACAATTTTAGAATTTCATAAAATTTATGTCTTTATTACTTATTTGAGCATACATTATTAGCCTTTATTTGTAAAGTATATGACTTATGAATTAGGCATATGATGTCAATAATTGAAGATACGAATCAAAGGTTATTTATAAATAAAATATTGTTTACAACTATTTAATAAAATGGGCATTTCATTATGTAAGGTTGTGACTTTTCTACTTGTACTATGAGTAGTTTTATCTTGATTAGTGAAGTGGAGATCTCAGGTAGAGTAGTTAATATATATACACGATGCGTATATTAAACTAGACTGTAGTGAATTATAATCTACTTTGAGTTCTCAAATATCATTGATCATAATTTACATATACTATAAGTTCTATGAGAGCAAGTTTATTTTTCTAGTTTTACCTGTCAATAACATTTTGCTTGCCAACAATGATATAGACTTATTACATGAAACCAAAAGATTTCTAACTAAAAATTTTAAGATGAAAAATCCTGATGACGCCTGTTTTGCTTTAGGTATATAGACATGCCAAGATCTTTTCTACAGTTTTCTGGGTCTATCACAAAAGGCTTATTGAAAAATGATTTTCAAGAGATATGACATGCAAGATTGCAAACTATCCTTGTGGCTAAAAGAGACAAGTTTAGCTTAATCAATGCCCTAAAACATTTTTTAAGGATAAGAGAATGTAGAAAATTCCTTATATATCAGTGACAAGAAGTTTGATATATGCTCAGGTTTGTATGCCACCAGATTTTGCACATGTTACATAAATGTTGGGCAAATACTTATGTAATCTAGGTGTAGACCACTGGAAAGCAGCCAAATGGGTCTAACGGTACTTTATTTCTTTAAGTATAATAGATTATCTAATGGTATAACCATCATGAAATAAACAAATCTTTTATTTCTTTTTTACTTTAGGTTACGTTTAGCAATAGGGTAACCATGGCAGTTATTTACACATTTATTTCATGATGGTTATACCATTAGATAATCTATTATACTTAATGGCTTATATTTCTATCCCCAATACAAGTGCATGATGATCAAGTGGGGCTACAAAAAGCGAGTGACTTGAAAACTAAAAAAGAAAAAAAGTGAGCGTTTAAAATCAAGAGGCGCTGAAACTAAAAAAAGAAAAAGGGAAAGTGAAAAACGGAAGGAAATTTCAGTTAATAAGAAAAGAAAAGTGGGAAATTAAGAAATTTTTTTTTTCAAATGAAAGTGATATTAGATAGCTTTAATTTTATAACAACTTGTGATTGTACTTTTGTATGAAGAGGCTTGTTTAAGTAAAATGAACTTAATCCTTCTTTGTCTACTCCTGTTTATCTTTTACAAGTATTTCAAGATGTATTTCTCGAGGAAGTACATAATGGTTTATCACAAATAAAAAGAATTGTGTTGTTTCAGTATTGCTTGTTCCTAAAAATGATAGGCCATGGAGGATATGTTTATTGCTGCGCTATCAACAATACCGCTGCAAAGTAAAGATATCCAATTCCTACACTAGATGACATGCTTGATGAATTATATGGTTATTGTGTTTTTTTTCTTTTCCCAAATTTGAGCTTAATAGAAGATATCATCAAATTAGGATAAGAGAATGTGACGAATGGAAAACTGCACTTAAAACAAAATATGGCTTATGTAAGTGGCTAGCTATGCTGTTTGGATTAAACAATGCACCTATTACTTTCATGAGATTAATGAATCTTGCTTTATGTGCTATATTACAATAGAACTTGAAAACATTGGAAGAATATTTGCCACATGTAGAATTTGCATACAATAAAAGTGTACGTTTACCAACTGAGTTATCTTTGTAAGGTTCACATCAGCTAAGATCACATTATATGATTTCATTCTACACTTCAATACATTGATCCATGTTATTTAGTCTTATTTGCATAATAAGCATTGATGGCTCGAGTTACAACAGTTTTAACAAAGGCTGTTTTGATCTTACATTGATATGATTAATGGATCAAACTAGTTATAAATACATTCTGGCAATGGTAGTAAGATTAAGCTCATACAGTTATTTTTATAGAGTATGATTATAAGGTTATCTATATAGTCTAAATGGGAGATTACTGGATCGTTAATTCAATTTTGGGCTTATATTTGAATAATTATGTATTGCAAACTATCATATATGGTTAAGTTAATTAAAAGTGATTTTTTAAAATTTTTAGTAATTTGCACTTTAATATATCTGATTGGATGTGGGCCTTCAATATAAATAGACTTAAGGGTAATTTCAATTTCTATGATGGGCTGAAATTAGGAATACCTAAAGATAAAAAGAAAGTTATCTGTACAAGTAGCTATGGTTTGTTTGTCACATGTAACAATCTATTCTTTCTGACATCTCATCATCAAAGATAGGGCACAGAGAAAGTTAAAAAATTCTCTAAGATAACGTGTTGATCTAGAAGACAAACTACACGGTTGTAGAGAGTAATTAAACGGTATGGATTAAAGAAATTTTTGCATATTCATTTATTGATAGAATTTAGGTGATAGATTTCACCAAAGGGTTATTTTCTAACAATATATACATAATTGATTCTGAATATCAAAAGCATAATTAATTATGAAAATAAATCGCATAATATATACACAAAAAAAATAAAAGATTAGCTTATGTTATATAGTGTGACCTATATTCCGGTAACCCGGCTAGAAATAAAATAAGAACAGAGTAACATGTACACAATCAAAACAAAAACCCAGTATTGGTCTAGAACATGTATATACCATGAAATATGATCAAAATCAAAATAACTACAAATAATGAGCCAAAATATTTAAATTTATCGTTCATATGTATAATAACCCCCATGTGGTTTTTTGTACAATAAGTGGTACTTTATGGCACTCTACCCCACCAAAAGTGGCCTCGCATGGTTTCAAGATGCTGCCGCCACACAAATTTTCATAAATAATCTTAATCGTATATGTTAACAAAATATTCATATCAGATTCATAAAAAATTGTAACAATGAATCAGGCTAGCAACATGAATTCCATTGCAACATTTTTTGACAATTTCATAAAAATAATCATTTAGCAAAGAAAAATTATGCATATGCAAAGCCATTTAGAATATTTTTTAAAACCATAGAAGTGACATAATTTTTAGACTTAAAAACATTTACATAAACTAATTTTGTTATGAGAATCAATTAATTTTTAAAGAACTATCAAAACACATATACTTAAAATAATTTAAAAATAATTATGTGTATTGAGTATGTTAGGAATGAAGCCACTTACTAGTAATGATTTGAACAAATATTTAAGCCTCCAATAGCCTGAAATACCTTAAACAAACGCAAAATATAACTATTAACAATTTATTCTAACATCCTAATTTTCCAACTCATACTCGTGTAAGTTAGATTCTTTGAATTTTTACCCTTAATCAGCTAATCAGAATTAAATAATATCATATATATAGACTATCCTAGATATCAGTGGATATCTTTCATAAAATTTTCACGGTGATCTAGTATCAGGAACATTTTCAAAACTATTTGTTTCTTAATAAGTTCAAAGCTATCTTATAATGCCTTAAGTAAACAATATTGGTTTCGAGATTTTTATAAAAGGCGCTACCAACCTAGAATTCATCGTTTGGGAAAAAATAATGGATTCCTTACAACTTGATTATGAGGTATGATGGCTAAATGTGTGCTAAGCATGATCATCAGCGTTTAAACTGCTCGCGAGTTCTGGCTTACCATCTAGGAAAGCATGTTGTCCATAACTAAAGAACAAGTGTCCATGCTGAAAGATAACTTATATTCATTGAAGATGTTTTTTAAAACTTGAAGGCATCCTTAAAAAGTTCAAAAGCACAGTGCCATCAACAAGCCAATATTGGTGGATGATAAAATCGTTTAAACCCCTCCTGCTCTAGGCCCAAATTATGATCACTTCAAAACGACTATGTTCACTGAGCCACCATACCCAATTTGAAAGCAATTTATGTTAGCTCTTCAAAATCATGATCAAACATAAACTGCTCTAAGAAAAGACATGTTGCTTAACGAAATCAACCAGGAGGACATCACAGATAAAATCAACCGGTAGGACAGGGTGGATATGACGGAGGTTCTTCTAATATTGATGGAAAGAGAAATAAAAATTAGCACTACAATCAAAAGATAAACTAAATCATTGCCCTCAAAACTATCCTCAAAAGCCAAATAATACTAAAGCAAAAAAAAAAAAAAAGAAAAAAGATAACAACCAAGATGAAAAAATTATATGCCAAATATGCAGTAAGCCGATTCACTCCACTACAATTTGCCATAATAGGTATGAATGCTATTCTCATAATAAAGACGTGCCTTAAGCTCTTGTGTCTCTCAATATTAATGATCCAAACGATTAGAATTTTTATGCTGACTTAAGGGCCTCTTCTCAAGTGACAAATGATCCAGGAGAACTCGCTAAAATCTCAACTTATAATGTAATGACCAAATTTTTATAAGAAACAACCAATGCTTACAAATTTCTCATATTGGCAATATCTCCTTAAACACAGCTAGAAGAACTTTAAAAGTGAAGAATATTTTAGTTGTCTCTATAATAAAGGATGTAGTTTCAATAGAAAAACTAGCTGATGGATTATGAAAGTATAATTGAATTTGACTCGCTTGGTTGGATTAAAATATATAGTTTTTGTGTATCATGCCAATTACACAAAAATTGTAACTCTCATTTAAAAAATCCAATAATATATCTATGCTTCTTTTCAAAAGATCGATTGCAATTTATGGAACCTGCCCTATTAATTCTAGTTAAATTCATTGCGATTGTGTTTTATTTATGGATGATCACTCGAGATTCTCATGGCTATTTCCTTTTGAAAAGGAAATTTGAACTTTTTGAATATTTTTAAAATTTTTAGTGATAGCTTGAAAGCTAATTTGAAAGGGATATAAAAATTCTCTAAAGTGAGGACGGAGTTGAGTGCAGCTCTACAATATTTCAAAATCATATACACCAATGTTGCATCATCTGACAAATTTTACATCCTTATAGTCTTGAGCAAAACAAGGTCGTGCAACAAAAGCACTGTGGTGATATTTCATGCAACCTTATCGATAAGATTATATGTTGATAGCATCCAAACTACCATATACCTAATAAACCAAATGCCATTAACCAGTTAGAATTCTTGGTTGCAAGTGTTTTCTAATTTACGAGATAATAGCAAGACAAATTTTTTATTAGAAAAAAAGAATCTTATTCATGTGTACTTATTGGACATAGTCCCTTACACAAGGGATATCATTTTCTAAATCCACAAACAAACGTGGTTTATATCTATAGACACATTCATTTAAAGAAACTATTTTTCCTTTTGCAAACAAGAATTCTCTTTCTACTGTGTTATAGGAACCAAGCGAAATTACTGTTAGACTTATTGTAATTTTGTGCCCTAAAAGATAAGATAAATAAAAATTTCACAATTTCATAAATTTTATATATTCATTATTTATTTACGAATACATTATTATCCTTTATTTATAAACTATTTGATTTATGTATTGGGAATATGATAACAATTCCTAGAGATATAAATCATATGTTTTTTATAAATAAAAGATTGTTCACAACTATTAAAGAAATGGGCCTTTGGTTATGAAGGTTGTAACTTTCTACAATCTATTACGAGCAATTTTATCTTAATCACTAAAGTAGAGGCTTCAAGTAGAATAATTAATATGTATATCTGATATGCATATTGAACAAGACTATAGTAAATCATAATCTAGTTTAACAAATGTTATTGATCATAATTCACATAAGCTTTAATAAGCTTAATCACCCTTAATCGTGAGTGGATAATTAACCTGCACTCAGGTATTATATCTTTTAAGTTATCATGGAGTGAGATCCATATAAACGGTCAAAACCTTGGCTGCTTGGAGATCTCATTTCAAGGATCGTGCAAATATATGCTTACAAGATGGAATATATGCAGCCACAGTTTATTCAATAAATTTTTTATTCAAGAACAATATTGATTTTTCACAAACATAGATATATTAGAAATGATCATTAGAACAAATAGTCACTTAGAAGTAAATGTGTAATTATAGAGGCAAGTCATTCATCATGAGCCTAGCTTTAATTATAAGCATCAGATAGAGGTCTATTAAATGGTTATTATTGGTCTATGACCAAGCTAATAATTAATTACAAGGAATTTTAATTAATTAGGCTTTTATCTAATTATATGGATTACTAGAGTGCAACTTTGTGCTTTTAGTGAAATAGCTTAGGGTTAACTCAGTAGATTGGTGTGTCAAAAGATGATTAGCCCTTGACCATTAACTTAGAGACAAATCCCATGGGTTTGCAGTTCTTTTGCTAGCTTAATTTTCAATCAAACTCTGCCTTCAATTAGTGCCTATATAAATGAGAGGAAATTAAAATATCAATATGAGCTTACGTATAGATATTCTTAAAAAATGAGAATATAGTCATGGGGTTTCCATCTTTTACACAGTAATTATGGTTCTTTACATGCCCACACTTATAAGGGGGATGATTGAGGATAATACAGAATATTACAACCATATTCTGCATATCTCAACAATGGAAGAAGAAAGATTGCAATCGTCTTCTTCAAATCTTCAACAGGAAATGAAGTTATTTATTTTACCCTATACATGTATTGAGAAGCTGTTAGTTTTGATTCAAATATTAGTTAGCTGACGTGGCAAGCTGACTTGGTGATGTGGGCCCATTGTTAGTTAGAAGCCGTTAAACTGGTGGCTCATTCCAGAAACAGGGGCTTGCATATATAAGGGTTGGTTTGCAGTAAAGTTAGCGTGATTTTTTTGTGAGCATTAGAGTAAGAGATAGTAAATTCTATAAACCAGAGGTTTAATCTCTGCACTCCATAGATTCTTTGTGTAATCTTCTTCATTAACAAAGCTTTAAGCCTCCTACGGATTCAGCCGTGGATGTAGGTACATTGGTACCGAACCACGTAATTGCTTTTGTGTTCTTCTTCTTACTTTCTTTCTTAATTCTTGATGAATCTTATTAGGTTTATTAGATTCTATTTCTTTGTTCATGATTGCTCTTAAATAATTCAGATTGGTCAATTGATCTAAGTTTATTGTAGGTTGCCAATTTCATTAACAAACTGGCATCAGAGCTTGTTTCTTGGCAGCTATTCTTAATATGAAATGGCTAGTACCATATTTGATCTCGAGAAGTTTAATGGTGATAATGACTTTTACCTTTGGAGTCTCAAGATGCGAGTAGTCCTCATTCAATAAAGGTTTGATAGTGCTCTTGATGATGAAGATGAAAATCCAAAAGGCTAAGAAAGAACTGTCAGAGGGTTCCTCAAGAACAGAAGGAGATCAGAAAGCCATTAATAATAAAGCACACAATACCATTATCTTGCATCTCTCTGATAAAGTGCTGAGAGAGGTTGCAAAAGAAAGGATTGCATCAGGATTATGGTCAAAGCTTGAAGAATTATATCTGAAGAAGTCATTAGCCAAAAGATTATATATGAAAAGGAGGCTGTATACTTTCACCATGAAAGAGGGAGTGCCCATAAAAGATCATCTCGATGAATTCAATAAGCTGATCTTGGATCTTGAAATTGGGAACATCGACTTGGAAGATCAAGATAGGGCACTAATTTTGCTAAGTTCCCTGCCTGATTCATTTGAGCATTTTGTGGACACCCTTCTCTATGGAAGGCAGGACCTCACTCTGAAAGATGTCAAGAGTGGTTTGTAGTCCAAAGATTTAAAGAAGAGATCAAATGGCAAGGAATAGATCTATGGTGAAGGATTGTCTGTCAAGTCAAAACCAGAGAAAAAGAATAACAAAGAAAAGAATAATGCAAGTTAGAGAGGAAGAAAAAGAAGAGGATGTGCTCGTTTTATTAGAAAGAATGACATTAAAGAAAAGATTGCTTTGAGAAGAAGAAACTTGAAACGCTTTAAAAGGAATCAAATGGAAAGGCTGCTATTGTATCAGAGGATGAAGAAGACTCAGAAGATAATGTGTTGGTAGCTGCAGAGAAACACCAAATTGGTGAGTGGATTCTTGACTCTGGATGCTATTTCCATATGTGTCCTAATAAGCATTTCTTTAAGATATTCAAGGATTTTGAATGTGGTAAAGTGTTTCCTGGAAATGATTTAGCTTGTAAAGTTGTTGGGATTAGGACCATTGACATTAAAATGTTTAATGGTGTAATCAGAAACTTAAAACAAGTTAGATATGTACCAGAACTTAAGAGAAACCTTATATCACTAGGCAGGTTTAATCAACTTGGCTGTAGTATTAAGGCAGGAAATAAAGAGATTCAAGTGATACAAAATGGTAATGCCATCATAAAAAGAGTCAGAAGGAATAATCTCTATGCTCTAATAGGATCTTCTCTTTTGCCTGGAATTACAGCTACTATAAGTATTGATAAAACCAAGCTATGGAACATGATGTTAGCTCACATGAGTGAAAAAGGGTTAAAAGAATTAGAGAAACAAGGCTTGTTTGGTGGTGACCACATATCTTCATTAGAATTCTATGAAAAATGTGTTTTTGATAAAGCAACAAGACAGAAATTCAATACTGGAAGACAAGAAACAAACCAAACCCTGGACTATATTTATTTGGACCTGTGAGGACCATTACAAGTTTCCTCTCATGGTGGAGCTAGGTATTTCCTAACCTTCATCAATGAATACTTAAGAAAGGTTTGGGTCTATGTGTTAAGACAGAAGAGTGAGGTCTTAGATAGGTTTAAAGATTGGTCAACACTTGTGGAAAATCAGATTTGAAAGAAGATCAAAAGGCTAAGGACAGACAATGGTTTAGAGTATTGTAGCAATGAGTTTGATTAATTTTACAAGAACAAGAGCATAGCAAAGCACAAAATAGTAAGACATACCCCACGGCAAAATGGACTTGTCGAGAAGATGAATAGAACTTTGCTTGAGAAAGTCAGGTGTAAGTTGTTCAGTGCAAACCTACCTAAATCCTTTTGGGCTGAGGCAGTCACAACAGCAGCTTATTTAGTGAATAGAAGCCCTTCATCAGCCTTAACTTTCAAAACTCCGCAAGAAGTCTAGTCTAGAAAACTATCAGATCTTAGTAACCTCAAAATTTTTAGAGGCACTGCATATACTCATGTTAGTCATGGCAAGTTAGAATCAAGAGCAGTAAAAAGGGTAAAGAACCTATGAGTTAGCCTCACTAAAAAAAGTGTTAGCTCCTTATAACAAAGTGGCTTGCTGCAATGGAAGAAGAGTTAGCCTCACTAAAAAAAAAAAAACAACCCCTGGATCTTGGTTAAAAAACCTTTAAATAAAAGACTGGTGAGATGTAAATGGATTTATAAGCTTAAGGATGGAGAGTCTAGTGATAAACAACCTAGGTACAAGGCAAAGTTGGTAGCTAAAGGGTTCACACAGAAAAAAAGGGTGGATTTTAATGAGGTTGATAGGTTATAAATAGTCATACTATATTTTGTTTAATTCCCTCATATTTTGATTGATTTTGTGCTAATTTGTGGAAATTGTGTTTAATTTGATTTAGGAGCTGAAATATGGATGTTATGATGAAATTTGGACAAAAAGGGCTTTATTTGGGCTTTGCAAACGTGGGCCGACCATTGGCTTGAGGGAGACAGTTCCTTAGCAATCAGAATTGGAGAAGGATTAGTTGAGAGACAAAAGAGGAGACAATTCGGTCATCTAGTAGAAAAAGGAAACAAGCAAAGGGACGGAAGCAAGACAACGAGCATTATAAAAAGCCAGCAAGAAGGTGAGAAGCAAGGAGAAGCGTGAAGACTTTGCTTGGGACGTGAGCAAAGCAAGGAGAAAAACCAGCGGCTGCAATTTTCTTTTCTAATCAATTTTCTATTTTCTTTTGACCACCATGTGTGGCTAAGGTTTTAATTCCGATCCAAGGGTTAATCAAATTCCGATTGTAGTTTTGTGAGGCTTTGAACTTAACAAGAATTTCTTCAATACAAGTAATTTTTATTTTCTTGTTCTTATTTTCTATGAATTATTTATATTGATTAAATTGACGCCTTAATTCAATATTTATTTTTCTATTGCTAGTCATGAGTTTGTGATCCGTAATTGTCATGAATGAATGAATTGAGTAGCAAAGAGTTGGCTCATGTGTGTGTATATTGATGGCCACAATTACATAGCTTGCATGATAGGCTCTAGGGAAATAAAAATACAAATTGATTAAATTGGAATAATCTGAATTAATTGATTTTTTTTTAGTCATTCTCACTATTCTTAATGCTATCATTTAATTTGATATGGAACGATGATGCCCAGTTAAATTAGTGATAAGTTTGGATTTGAGCGATTGTTTGAGTCGATTATGTTAGGAGAATAATTGCTTTCTGCGGGATTCCGATTAAGTAGACTAAGTTCTTGGATTGAGTAATTTATATTTAAGCCTATGAACAAAATTGCAATTGGATGGAATTGACACCCTTGGATTGGAAGTTTGGTAAGATTGATTTTCCTTGTTTAATTTTAAATCTTGTTTTATTTTATTTTATTTTATCAAATTCTCGTTAAAAACCCTTAAATCAAGTAATCGGCTCGCCGTTTTCACTAAACGGCTAACCGTTTATTTCCAGAACCGAGAGAAACAGAAAACGGCTTACCGGTTTCCTTAACCGGTTATCCGTTTAGAGTCAGTAAGGAGAGAACTGATAAACGGCTTACCGGTTTTCCTTACCGGATTAGCCGATTATTTCCAGAACCAAGCCAACCCGTAACCGGTTTGCCATTTTCCGTAACCGGTTAGCCGGTTAAAGTCAGTAAGTGGAAATCACGCAACCGGTCTTCCGTTTCCCTCAACCGGTTAGCCGGTTAACTCCCAGAATAATTCACCAAATAAACGGTTCACCGTTAACCACTAACGGTTCACCGATTGTGGGCAGAAACTTTGAAAATCCAGATTTTTGGGAAAATGATTTTTGTTTTAAACTTTGAGAAATTAATTACATAGTTCTCTTGGGATTCGACCTGGTTCCACTATTTCTACAAATTAGTTTAGGCGAATCAGTATTTATTTTGAAGGGCTTCGACAACTCTGTCAAATTTTGGCGCCGTTGCCGGGGAACTAATTTTAGTTTCTCATTGTTTAAATTATTTATTTGATTTAGTTTATGACCAGTTCTTCTCAGACTCCTAATTTGCAGTATAATCCCGAAATCGAGAGAGGACGGTAGCGTCGATTGAGAAAAAGAGACTAGAGAGAAAGCGTCGTCTTGAGGAAGAAGCGAGATAGATTTCACTCTTGGTGGTACATCCATTTTGTAGAAGTTGAAGAAAAGATGGCGAACGAACTCTCGAAGAACTCGCATGATTTGAATCACTTATGCATTACTTTTCCTAATATTGCTAATGATTTTGAATTAAAATCTGGTTTGATTCATTTACTTCCTTCTTTTCGTGGTTGTGCAGGTGAAGATCCTCATAAGCATCTCAAAGAATTTCACATTGTTTGCTCTGGAATGAAACCGCATGGTGTATCCGAGGAGCAAATCAACCTTAGAGCTTTTCCCTTCTCTTTGAAGGATCAAGCTAAAGATTGGCTCTATTATCTACCATCCGATTCTATCACCACATGGAATGAGATGAAAAGGCTATTTCTGGAAAAATTCTTTCCTGCTTCACGAGCGGCTAGTATTAGGAAGGAGATTTATGGCATCGCGCGGATCCTTTGGGGAGCATGAATCTTGGGAACGATTCAAAAATTATGTGCTAGTTTTCCCCAGCGTAATTTCGATCAACTCTTATCCATATTTCTATGAGGATTGTTGCCAATGGATAGGAGAATGATTGATGCGTGAGTGGTGGAGCTTTAGTGAACAAGACACACAGGCGGCCAAACAATTGATTCAAACATGGCTGAAACTTCTCAACAATTTGATGCAAGGCGGGTGGAGGATCTATCGAGCAAGTAAAGCGAGGTAAGTGATCTTAAAAATCAAATTTCGATTTAAGCTGCTTTGGTTCGTCAAATGGTAGAGGCAATTGCAAGCGATAAGCGTCACGGAATATGCTCACTCCATGGGCATCCCTGCGATATGTGCCCAGCATTGCAAGACTCACACGAAGCCAATCTTTATGGGTGGGTTTCTTGGTCGCAGCATGAGTATGATCCCTATATGAATCACTGATCACGGATGGAAGGATCATCCTAACTTTAGCTATGGAATCCAAGGAGGACAACACAGGCCACCTCCTCAGAACTTCACTAGACCGCCTCCAATCACTACACAAACTCTAGCTACGAACTCAGGTATGTCTTTGGAGGATATTGTTACGAATCTTGCTAATAGTACTCTTGAACGGCGAGGAAACAAGGACAAGCATCCAGAATTTAGGCAACCAAATTACTCAATTGGCCACGTCAGTTAGTAAGTTGGAAGCCCAAAATTCTGGAAAGTTACCTTCACAGTCAGAAGTCAACCCAAGGGAGAACTGTAGTGCAATTTCACTGCGAAGCGGAAAAGAAATTCCTTCAGGGTCAACTCCACCTAAAGACGCTGAAATGGCCAAGAGAGATGAAGATGAAAAAGCACCATCTAAAACAAAGCGTGGGGTAAAATTCGATCCTCCTTTATCTCTTTCATCTTACACACCTACACCTCCTTTTCCTAGCAGGTTAGCTAAGCCAAAAGAAGATGAGCAAGAAAAGGAGATTCTGGACACGTTTAGGAGAGTGCAAATTAACATCCCCCTTTTGGATGCGGTCAAGCAAATTCCCAAATACGCAAAGTTCTTGAAAGAGTTGTGCACCAACAAGAGGAAAATGAAGGAAAAGGGGAAGGTTGAGGTAAGTAAGAATGTGTCAGCAATTTTACAAAAGAATATGCCAGAAAAATGCAAGGATCCAGGTATGTTTACATTACCTTGTGTGATTGGTGAAAAGAAAGTTGAGCATGCTATGCTAGAATTAGGAGCTTCAATTAATGTCATGCCATTTTCTGTTTACCAAGAATTAAAGTTAAATGACTTGCAAAAGACTGGTGTAGTTATTCAATTGGCTGACCGTTCTTATATTCACCCACTTGGGATAGTAGAAGATGTCTTGGTGCAGGTTAATGAGCTTATATTTCCTGTAGACTTTTACATCTTAGAGATGGAAGGTAATCCTTCTTCGAAATCGGTTTCGATTTTGTTAGGGAGACCCTTCATAAAAACTGCCAAAACAAAAATTGATGTAGATGAGGGTACTCTCTCCGTCGAGTTTGATGGAGAGATTGTTAAGTTTAACATTTTTGATGCTGTGAAACACCCTACTGATGTGCATTCTCTTTGTCAGATTGATGTGATTGATTCTATTGTGCAGGATGTTTTTGCCCAAGAAAGTGTTGAGAATGAGCTAGAATTAGATGCACAATCTAATCTAGAAGAAAGTTTGGTTAAAACCTTTGATTTTGGTTGATTCGCTTTGCGACTCCGTCGAGCAAAACGACGTTAAAAAATTGCGCTATTGGGAGGCAACCCAAATCTTTTCTTTATTCTAGTTTTTGAATTTTTATTTATTTACTATTTTTGGTTTTCTTTACTTTTGTTAATTTTATTTTAAGCCTCTAGATGTTCTTGATGCAGAAGATATATTTTGGACAGGAGATTAACTCTAATCAAGCGTGCTCACGCCATTTTACAGCTTTCTTTGGAACCCTCTCCCAAGCTCATTCGGGTCCACATTGCTCACATTCAGGGGAGTTTCTTCTTCCCTTCTCATTTACTTTTCATTTCATAATTATTATTTCCGTGAGCTATTTACTTGTTGATACATTGAGGACAATGTATTATTTAGGTGTGGGGGAGGATATTGGCATGTTTTTAATTTGTCCTTAAATATAATAATATCTTTGTGCTTTAAGTCTTCTCAATATCTTTGAATACCTTGTAAGCTAGGGGTACATCTTTGTTTTGAGTTTTAATGCATGAAAGAGGTAAGCATGAATAGTATTTTTCTTTAAATTTTCGATGGTGTCGCATTAATTTGTTGATTGAAAAGTGCACAAGACTTGATGCAAAATAGACACTCTAGTGAGCTTTTGAGCCTAAGAGCAACTTATTACATTTTTGCTCCGTTTATTTTTGTTGAGTGTATCAAACTTAGTGTGTTTATTCTAGAACTTGCTTATGAATGTATGTTGAGACCACATTTTTGAATTGATGCTTAAGTGTGATAAGGGCAATTAGGTTTAACCAATTCTTAGACTCTAAAATACCCACCTTTTATTTTCCCTTAGTTAGCCCCTTTGAGCCTATTTTCCCTTCTTGTTTGTTTCTAACACATTGTTTAACCCAAAGCTTCTTGTTTGTTATCCTTGTTTTCTTTCTACCCTATCAAGACAAGAGTGAAGTAATTGCATAATGAAAAAAAAAAAAACGAAAAAGAAAAAAAAATAGAGAAAAAGAGATGAAAGAAAAAGAAAAAAAAGAAAAAAGAAAAAAAAAATTCTGTTGTGAAATTTATTCCCTTAATTTCGATGATTGGAGAATTATTTGCAAAAGCAATTGAATTATCAAATTGTTTCTCCAAGTGTTTTAAGTGCTTAAATGTGGGGATAAATTTCATTGTTTTAGAAATGTGTTTGTTTATTTAGTTTGCAAAGCATCTAAATCATGCATGTAATTAACTCTTTGTCTTGATCGTTAAACCCTTCATTTTCCTTCTACCATACCCTTACCTAAGCCCCATTTCAACCCTTGTTAAGTCCCTTTGATTTTTGCATCATATTCATATGCAGTGGTGGAGATTTAATTCATTTGCAAGCCTATGGTAATAACATGCTATGTTTTGATTTTGAGAATAAAACACGCACCCTAAACACTTTGAGAGTATTGAGCGAAACCATGTGAGGGTGTTAAGTCTTGCTGCATTTGATTTTGATGAATTGATGAGATGCTTGTGTTTTTGGTTACAAATTCTATCCTATGAATGCTTATTCTCTAGATTGTCACTATGATTTAACTCATTGATGTGTGTTTAGTTTTATTGGTATTCTTGGATATTGAATGTTTTAAAGGGGGTTGAAAGGAGGATTGGTATGTTGATTTAAGATATGCTTGAGGACAAGCATGGTTTAGGTGTGGGGGAATTTGATAGGTTATAAATAGTCATACTATATTTTGTTTAATTCCCTCATATTTTGATTGATTTTGTGCTAATTTGTGGAAATTGTGTTTAATTTGATTTAGGAGCTGAAATATGGATGTTATGATGAAATTTGGACAAAAAGGGCTTTATTTGGGCTTTGCAAACGTGGGCCGACCATTGGCTTGAGGGAGACAGTTCCTTAGCAATCAGAATTGGAGAAGGATTAGTTGAGAGACAAAAGAGGAGACAATTCGGTCATCTAGTAGAAAAAGGAAACAAGCAAAGGGACGGAAGCAAGACAACGAGCATTATAAAAAGCCAGCAAGAAGGTGAGAAGCAAGGAGAAGCGTGAAGACTTTGCTTGGGACGTGAGCAAAGCAAGGAGAAAAACCAGCGGCTGCAATTTTCTTTTCTAATCAATTTTCTATTTTCTTTTGACCACCATGTGTGGCTAAGGTTTTAATTCCGATCCAAGGGTTAATCAAATTCCGATTGTAGTTTTGTGAGGCTTTGAACTTAACAAGAATTTCTTCAATACAAGTAATTTTTATTTTCTTGTTCTTATTTTCTATGAATTATTTATATTGATTAAATTGACGCCTTAATTCAATATTTATTTTTCTATTGCTAGTCATGAGTTTGTGATCCGTAATTGTCATGAATGAATGAATTGAGTAGCAAAGAGTTGGCTCATGTGTGTGTATATTGATGGCCACAATTACATAGCTTGCATGATAGGCTCTAGGGAAATAAAAATACAAATTAATTAAATTGGAATAATCTGAATTAATTGATTTTTTTTTAGTCATTCTCACTATTCTTAATGCTATCATTTAATTTGATATGGAACGATGATGCCCAGTTAAATTAGTGATAAGTTTGGATTTGAGCGATTGTTTGAGTCGATTATGTTAGGAGAATAATTGCTTTCTGCAGGATTCCGATTAAGTAGACTAAGTTCTTGGATTGAGTAATTTATATTTAAGCCTATGAACAAAATTGCAATTGGATGGAATTGACACCCTTGGATTGGAAGTTTGGTAAGATTGATTTTCCTTGTTTAATTTTAAATCTTGTTTTATTTTATTTTATTTTATTTTATTTTATCAAATTCTCGTTAAAAACCCTTAAATCAAGTAATCGCTCATTTTCACTAAACCCAACTGCTTATTTCCGTAACCTAGAGAATAGAAACGCATCGGTTTCCTTAACCGCTATCCGCTAGAGTCCGTGAAGGAGAATCGATAAACGCCGTTTTCACCGGATCCGATTATTTCAACCAAGCCAACCCGAACCGTTTGCCATTTTCCGTAACTGCCAGTTGCTAAAGCCGCAGCGGAAATCGCAACCGTCTTCCGCTTCTCAACCGTTAGCCGTTAACCCCGTAATTCACCAAATAAACGGTTTCACCGTTAACACTAATCCGCTCACCGAGGCGTAAACAAAATCCAGATTTTTGGGAAAATGATTTTTGTTTTAAACTTTGAGAAATTAATTACATAGTTCTCTTGGGATTCGACCTGGTTCCACTATTTCTACAAATTAGTTTAGGCGAATCAGTATTTATTTTGAAGGGCTTCGACAACTCTGTCAGAGGTGTTCTGACCAGTGGTCAAACAAAGCTCTATAAGACTGTTACTTGGTGTTACTGCTTATTTTGACCTAAAACTAGATTAAATGAATGTAAGAACTACTTTTCTACATGGAAATCTTGATAAAGAAATCTTTATGACTCAAAGATTTCATAAAAGAATGAGCTGAAGATATAGTTTGTTTACTTAGGAAGAGTTTGTATGGTTTAAAGTAGCCACCAAGACAATTGTATTTTAGATTTGATCAATTCATGAGCAAGCAAGGTTACAGCAGAAGTCAGTATGACAATTGTGTATATTACAAAATTTTGACTATTGACAACTATATCTACTTACTTCTCTATGTGGATGACATGCTCATTGCATGCAGACAGAGAGAAGCTATAGAGGAACTCAAAATGCAGCTGAGCAGTAAGTTTGAAATGAAAGATTTTGGAGCTGTAACAAGGATTATGGGTATGCAAATTATAAAAAGAAAAACCAGTAAATACTTTGTTTCTTACTCAAGCTGGTTATATAAAGGAGTTCTGAGTAGGTACATAATGGGTAATGCAAAGCCTGTGTTGACACCACTGTCAGCTCACTTTAAGCTCTCTAAGCTTCAAGAGCCTAAAACTTATGTAGATATAGAGTTTATAAAGAAAATTCCCTATTTAAGTGCTGTTGGGAGCACTATATATGCCATGGTCTGTTCCAGGCCTAACTTAGCATACAGTGTTGGGGTTGTTAGTAGGTTCATGGGAAATCCAGGCAAGGAGCACTGGAATGGAGTAAAGTGGATATTGAGATATCTTAAGGGGACTTCAAATCATGGTATCTTGTTTGGGAAAGTTGATGGAGCTACCTGTAAGGTTGCTGGTTTTATAGATTCAGACTTTGCAGGTGATCAAGACAAAAGAAGATCCATTACTAGTTTTGTTTTTTCTATGTGTGGGGGTGTAATTCGTTAGAAGACTTCACTACTGTCAGTTGTTGTCCTCTCAACAACTAAAGCTAAGTATATGCACTAACAGAAGTAGTAAAGGAGGCAATCTGGCTAAGAGGTTTAGTCTCTGAGTTGGGATTCAAGCAAGAAATCGTCACAATTAGCTGTGATAGCTCAAGTGTTATACAACTGAGTAAGAATCCTAAGTATCATGAGAGAACAAAGCATATAGATGTGAGATTGCACTTTATTAGAGAGGAAATAAATAGTGACATGGTGAATATTGTCAAGATACCTTCTGAGGATAATCCAGTTGACCTGCTCACTAAGCCACTACCAGCAATCAAGTCCGTGAGTTCTGTGAACTTGATTGGACTTAGCAACTTGTAATCCAAGTTTTTCAAGATGCTGAAACAGAGTTGAAGGGAAGCTTAAATATCAGAATAAACTAAGGTGGAGATTTTTGAAGCTGTTTGTTTTTATTCTGATATTAGTTAGCTGGCGTTGCAAGCTGAGTTGGTGCTGTGGGCCTGCTGTTAATTAGAAGCTATTAAACTGGTAGCTTATTCCAGAAACAGGGCATGCATATATAAGGGCTGGTTTGCAGTAAAGTTGGCATGATTTTTTTGCGAGCATTAGAGAAAGAGATAGTAAATTCTGTAAATCAGAGATTTAATCTCTGTACTCCATAGATTCTTTGCGTAATCTTTTTCATTAATAAAGCTTTAAGCCTCCTACTGATTTCAGCTGTGAATGTTGGTACATTGGTACCGAACCACGTAATTGCTTTTGTGTTCTTCTTCTTACTTTCTGTCTCAATTCTTGGTGAATCTTGTTAGGTTTATTAGATTCTATTTCTTTGTTCATGATTGCTCTTAATCAATTCAGATTGGTTAATTGATCCAAGTCTGTTGTGGGTTACAACTGATTTTATAAAATTTAAAAAAATTTAAAAAAATTCTTGGCTTCAACTGATTTTATAAAATAAAAAAATTATTTTTCTAAATTTGATTTCCCAAAAATGTTAATTTTCCTTCCAGTGATGATAGGCTTGCTTGCACCCAAAGAAAAAGAAAAATCACAAAGAGTTTTAAGTCCAATCACAAAAACAGAATGGTTATTCCTTGTGCTATCGATTCCTGTTAGCATAATGCATTTCATCAACTACAGAATGTAAACATTCTACCTGAGTAAAATAATACCTTTCATAATTTTGATGAATCTCAACAGTAATCAAATACTCCTGCCCCATATTCACAAAGCTAAAACTCTACAGCCACAATACGACTATCGAAACCACAAGAATAATGTTTGTAGTATATAAATGACTCCCTAAATTTTAATAGCTTTCAACAGTATGAACCTGTTGAAATCATCCTTACAAAGACTTCCCAGTTATATCAAAAAGTTTTTACATTGAGTTGCCCATTCAGCCTACAAAAGTATCGCCCCATTCAGCCTACAAAAGTATCGCCCCATTCAGCCTACAAAAGTATCGCAACTAGTGAACAAATATACATACAAGACAAAAGCTAAAACTCAATTGAAATCTTACTCTACAAGCCACAAAAGCGATTCCATATAAGTCTAAGACACTAAAAACACCCTTAAAAATCCCTAATAGTTTGCTATATTAGAAGAAATGTTCGTGTATTTGAAAATATAAACGTAAAGAAGGATAAAAAATTTAAAAGGGTTTGAGGCATTTTTGAACGCTTTTCTTTAAAGTTTTATTTGCCTTGACCATACTTGATTTTCCTTAAAGTTGAATGGTAAATTACCTCCAAAATACAACAAACCCTAAATACAATCTCTAGCAATAAAATTATGTTCCAAAACAACAAATGAATATGTAATAATATGGTGTATTTACAGAAAGTTAAATGTTTATTCATGAAGTATTATGTTTATTCACAAAACAATATTACCCTTCAAACAAAGGCATTTTCTTTTCCAAGATTAGGTACACCTCTTCAAATAGATACTTTAGTAAGAAACATTACACCTTTCCATTACTTAATTTAATTAATCAATGATGAAGGAGGTATATTTAATCTGAAGGCTTTATTTATTTAGTGTTGTATATAGTTCTTTTGGTGTTGCAGCACCAAAGCTTGTGTTTTTGTTGCTGGAGCATAGTTTTTCAAGATAAGAAAATACATATGTAATTGGCTCAAAATGGGTGTTCAAAATAAAATATATTGATGATGGATCCATTGACAAGTTTAAACCCCAACTAATTTAAAAAGATCCATTAACTTCGATGAAACATTTAGGCCAGTAGTGAAACTAACGATGATTTACTTTGTCATTGCAATTACAGTAAGTTCCAAATGGTTAATGTAGTAATTGGTTGTCAGAAACACATTCTTTGAAAGAATTTGAAAGAAGCTATATATACAAAAAAGCCCCCTGGTCTGCCCCCTAGCCGCTTCACTTTCATTGCCATTTGAACCATGTCTTTTGACTCAACATAATGCTGAAAGTCAACATCGTGTAAAAATCTTGTGATGAGATTAAGGATAAAACTATCACAAGCACGTGGGAAAAGGCATATTCAAATCCTATTCAAGTTCCCATCAGACCCGTTACAAGAGCTCGAGCAAAGAAATTGAAAGAAGCACTTAATGGATTGATTCAAGCAACTTCCGCTATTTAAATTCAAGGAGGACCGTTGAAAGAATCGCAAATGATAAACGCATGATTTAGGTTCTTGAAGTTTCCAAAAAATCACTCCCATGAAATAGGGAGTTGGCTTGCACATTATGGCGGGAAAGTATTTTATTTTCCTTTTTCAGATACTTTCCTATTTGTTGAGGAGACTGTTAGGGAAACAAATCAGTTTTTCCATTTTCATCATTTAGTTTCCATTTTAATTTTTGTACGATATTTAAGCCAATTAGGATCCTGATTTGATTTAGATTCATTCCTAATTACTTAGATTAGGATTCTGATTTGATTTAGATTTATTCCTATTTGTTTAGATTCATGGTCAGATTTGATTTTTGATTTAGAATTTATTTCCAAAACTTCTTGTAACCAACCCTATATACCGTACTCTTATCCAATAAATAGATATAAGTTTTGATGCAATTGGTGAGATAATTAATTCTCTTTGGTTCTTTACAAACTCTTTGAATTTATTGAATTTTTGTGGCATTCAAACTCTTAACTTATCAATCAGACCATCTATAGCTGATTGTGGCGTCATTATATACAACGGTTCGTGCTTTCAATAAGCATTGGGTCAAGGTTCCATTCAATTTTTTGTTTAGATTTGATCTTGGGAACTAAATTGATAAGAGTTGCATCAGTTCTTGATGGGCTTCGTATCATTTGGTATCAGAGCGAGGCACCAATGTCAGATCCATCTATCTTGGTTGTTTTTCATTCTTGTTTGAATTTTTCATCCTTGTACTAGTATCTAAAAAAAAAAAAAAGGTGTGAACAGTACCATGCGAGCAATATTTATGTGAACAGTGCTGCATGAATAGTATTTTTAGGATTTCTTTTTTAAAATCAAATTTGCATCTTTGTGGTTTTATTCTCCTTAAATCCATAAGTTTTACCTATTCCTTTTCCTAAAAAAAAGATAGAGAGAATTCCTAACCTCCTCTTAAAATCTTTTATTTTTTTTTCATTATTTGTGTCTTGAGACTCTAAAAGGGGTTTTACCCCATAGGTGAAAACTTTACCAAAATAAAAAACTCGACTTTAAGTAAACATTGTCTTCTGGCTCTTGAAATTTGAGTCTCCTTAATGTAATCCTTGTGAATTTCTGCTGAAATCTTGATATTAGTTTGATTAGTTTCATAAGAACCGAGTGAGAATTACTATGAGTGGAAAAAGGCAAGAGAGTGTAAGCATATTAGAGGGTAAAAGCCAATTAATTTGAGTGAAACACGAATGGCTTTGAGTGAGTTATTTTCTTGAGTGAAACACATATGGGAGTGAGTTGAGGTTCTTTCCACATTATTTCTAACTTTCTTTTACAAATGTTAGCCATGTCTCACAACCTAGAACGAAACACAAATGAAGAGGATCAACTCAAAACTACTCAAAATTTACAAATTCAATCATTGATAGGAGAGAGATGAAAAGGTTGATGAGGAAAAGGTACATGCAATCTAAGAGTAGCCGAGTCCTACAAGTGTAAGTAATGTAAGAAGCTTTCATGGGCTCACTAGTTTCTACCGATGATTTGTGAAAGACTTTAGCACATTAGCTGTACCATCTACTAAAGTAATTATAAAAGATGTTGGATTTAAGTGGGGAGGCATATTCAGATCCTATTCAAGTTCACATCGGACCCGTTACAAAAGCTCTAGCAAAGAAATTCAAAAAAGCACTTAATGGATTGATTCAAGCAACTTGAGCTCTATCAAATTTGTGGAGGTCCCTTGAAGAAATCGCACATGATAAATTCATAATTCAGGCTTTTGAAGATTTTAAATAATCACTTCTATGAAATAGGGAGTTGGCTTGCACATTATGGCACGCAAATATATTATTTTTCTTTTTCAGATATTTTCCCATTTCTTAAGGAGACTATTAGGGAAAAAAAATCAGTTATTTCTATTTTAATCGCTTAGTTTCCATTTTAATTGATGTAAGGCATTAATGCCAATTAGGATCCTAATTTGATTTGGATTCTTTCCTATTTACTTAGATTATGATTCTTATTTGTTTAGATTCTTATTTAGATTTGATTTTTGGTTTAGGATTTATTTCAAAAAATTCTTGTAACTAACCCTATATACTATACTCATATCCAATAAACGGAGATAAGTTTGGATGCAATTGGTGACAGAGTTAATTCTCTTTTGGTTCTTTACAAACTCTTTGAACTTATGAAATTTTCGTGGCGTTTAAACTCTTGACTTATCAATCAGCCGTCCATAGCTGATTGTGGCATCCTCACATAGCAAGGTTCATGCTTTCAATAAGCATTGGTTCGAGGTTCCATTTAATTTCTGGTTTATATTCGATCTTGGGAACTCAATTAATTAGGGTCATTTCAGTTTTTGAAAGGGTATGTATCATCTTGGCCTGGTAGCTACAAGGTCCTCTTTAATGTTGGCTTGAATCATGGCTATCTCTTAAAAATGTGTTAGACTTTGAAGATTTTTGTGAAGGTCCCTATAACAGTGACTCAAACCAAATCTCATTCTCATTATGGCCTTCATCTCTTCCAATGTCTCAAGAGGCCTTTCACAGGAATTATCATGTGTAGTGGTGAAAGCTTAACTTAAGTGTTAAGAGTATTGCCTCCTTAGGGTCAAGGTCTTAAGTTCGATTAGGAGAAATAGGGTGAAATCAAATGATTCTCTTTAAAAAGTAAGAAAAAAAAATCTTGGGCATTTAAGACTTTAAATTGAGCATAAGTATCAAAGTTTTACTATAGAATTTGCATCACAACTATTGATTTTGAGCATAATCTCATAGGATTAGGCGCTGTAATGTCATATTGTCAAGGGTTTGTTAGGGCTGCTGCTATTTTACAGTTAATATTTTATAGTGATGTGTCTTTGCTAATGCCAAAGCATGTCGATTTGGGCTGCAAATTAATTGCACGTGATGCTAGACTATTAGTTATTAGATGTTAAATCGTATTGTCTACTTATATTACAGCTTATTAACCATCAAGCTAGTTCCCGAGCAGAATTTCTCTAAGGCATTGCTAATATTTTTCAACTCATAGAACAATGATACGCTTTTCAAATTCATCATATTTCATGTAATTGTAGAGCTTAGGCCATGTACTAGCCAACTTAGCTCTTTTAAATTTTGTTGTTTGGCGGGATGATGTTTTAGAATGATTATGCTCGCTTTGATTATAGCGAAGCTATTACTATTAAAAAAGAAAAAAGAAAATAAAACCGCACACACAAATTCCAAATCTTAAATAGAAGTACTTTTTCTTTTTGTTAAAATCATTATTAGGGTTAAAAGAAAAATTATTCGACAAGATTTATTCAGTAGTATATAAGTAATTTTTCTTTTTAGTAATGATTTATTCAATAGTATATAAGTAATTTTTCTTTTTAGTAATCGAACATAATAATGAAATTACCCATTGTTTCATAACTTTAATATTTCTGGACCATAGTAAGTAAATATTTTGATTTATTATTACAACCACCGCATTATTATCTATCCATGATTTAACAGTAGGTTAATATAAATACCATGATCTTTACTCTTCATACTGCTGGACATCAATAATTAAGTTCGTTTAGACGGTGGAGGATCGTAAATAATGTCACACTGGCAAATGTGTTGGTCGCTAGATGATGGTTTGCATAGACAATTATCTGCGCTTTTTGTTGCTCCATATTTATCGAAGAAGGCTTTAAGGCATCTGATTACGCTTCTCGGGATCCTTGGGACAAATGCGAGAATTGTCATTTGTTTAAGTGCAATTTTAGTTGTCCTTTTCATGCAAATAAACATAAAATTGTTAAAATGTGAGTATTCTCAGTTAAAAGCAGTTACAAATAAATGTTTGGATACTATATTTACCTTGAGAAAGATTCATAAGACATAGAAAAAGAGTGATGGAAAGAATGAGAACACTGAACTTCTTCATGATTTTAATAACTCTTTTTCTCTTCTCTCTTGTTGAAACAATCCTTAATATATATATTCCTTCAATTATGTCTTATATATAATGGAAAAACAAGCTAAATTAAGGAAAATTTTATAACTTCCCTAATTAAAAGACTTTTTTTTTGGAAAAAAAAGAAAACCAACTTCCATAGAAGTGTCACTAAACATAGTTGGTAATAAAAGACAGTTAGGAGTTAGAACCAGCATCGCCTTCTAAAAGTACTCTTTTTAGAAAAAGTAGAGAACGATCTTAAAATCTTTTGCTCCGCGAATCCTTTTCCCTCAATTTTAATTCCAAAACTTATAAATTTGCTTTATTTGTTAGAAACTTTGATTTCTTTTATTAGACTATTTATTGTAATTACATGCCTTTAAATGTCAAACTATTCTCATAAAAAAAGAAATAATAATAAAAAAATTCACTAACTCAATTCTTATTCCATGACTAATTATTTTTACATTTCATGAACTATATTAATTTTTTTTTCATTCAAAGGCTAAGGGGTGGGCAATCATTAATTAATCATTATTGACTGAATATTTCTATTGTAACAGGAAAACTGTTGGTTGGGCCTATATTTTTGGCTTAATTACTATTACTTCTCTCTCTTTCTAATGAACCCCTTGACAACCTTACCACGGCTACTTCATTCAATGTTTTTTCCCTGTAATTTTATCTTGTTTAGTTTCTTACTCATCTACTCTACATAATTAAATGGGTATGGCAGATCAAATTTGATGTAATTATTAAATTGATTGTGCTCATGTAAATCTAGTTAATAGTCATGTACGATTAACTAGGATTTTGATTGTTTGATGCAATTATTAAATAGGCAGTGTTTGAGTCGGCTTAAATTTTGATATATTCCTTCAATTATGTCTTATATGTAATGGAAAAACAAACTAAATTAAGGACAAATTTTATAACTTCCTTAATTAAAAGACATTCTTTTGGGAAAAGAAGAAAACTTGCTTTCATATAAGTGTCACTAAAAATAGTTGGTAAGAAAAGATAGTTCGAAGTTAGAACCATCATCACCCTCTAAAAGTATTTTTTAAAAAAATGAAAATGGGGAATGATATTAAAATCATTTGCTTCACGAAGCTCTTTCCCTTACTTTCAATTTTGAAACTTATAAATTTGTTTTCTTTATTACAAACTTTGATTTGTTTTATTAGACTGTTTATCATAACTACATGCCTTTAAATGTCCAACTATTTCCATTAAAAAAGAAATAACAATAAAAATTTCACTAACTCTATTCTTATTGCCTTGAAGCTCGCTAATCATTTTAACGTTTCATAAACTATATTATTATTTTTTATTTAAAGGTTAAAGAGTGGGCAATAATAAACTATATTAATTAATCATTATTGACTGATATTTCTATTAGAATAGGGAAAAATGTTGATTGGGCCTATATTTTTTACTTAATTACTATTTATTTCTCTCTCCTTCAATAAACCCCTTAATTACTATTTACTTAATTACTATTTACAACCTTACCGTGGCTACTCCATTCAAAGTTTATTCTTCCCCTGTAATTTTATCTTGTTTATTTTCTTACTCATCTACTCTACACAATTAAATGAGTGTGGCAAATCAAATTTGTTTTAATTATTAAATTGATTGTGTTGATGTAAATCTAGTTAATGGTCATCTGAAATTAACTAGGATTTTGATTGTTTGATGCAATTATTAAATAGACAGTGTTTGACTAGGCTTAAATTTTGATATAACATAAACACAATCCATTAAACCATTTTCCCACCTCTATATAAACTATTAATAGGCTATGTATTGCTTGAACAAGCATGCGCTATTGCTCGTGTATCAAAGGAAAATACATTAGCTCGATAAAATGTGAAGTTAGGAAATTATCATTAACTTTCTTAAACATTGGGTAAAGATTTTATTTAACTTAAAATTTTTAAAACTATCTTGGATAATTGAAACAAAATTATGGCCAATTTATTGTAATCTGTTTAAATTCACCATTACATATCATTTCTACGACTTGTCTACTTTGGCATATTAGGCCCTCGTAGAAATAAGTGACCAATCGCCAAGTTTCAAAACCGTGGTGTGGACATATGTTAAGTCATTCTTTACACCAATCCCAAGATTGGTATAATGTTTTTCTATTTTTTTAAGTAAAAGAAAAGATTTGCCTTTTGTGTTCTTGATCTGAAATGGCCAGTACCAGATGTGATCTCGAGAAGTTTAATGGTGATAATGACTTTTACCTTTGGAGTCTCAAGATGCGAGCAGTCCTCATTCAATAAAGGTTTGATAGTGCTCTTGATGATGAAGATGAAGATCCAAAGGCTAAGAAAGAACTGTCAGAGAGTTCTTCAAGAACAGAAGGAGATCAGAAAGCCCTTAATAGTAAAGCACACAACACCATTATCTTGCATCTCTCCGATGAAGTGCTAAGAGAGGTTGCAAAAGAAAGGACTGCATCAGGATTATGGTCAAAGCTTGAAGAATTATATCTGAAGATGTCATTAGCCGAAAGATCATATATGAAAAAGAGGATGTATACTTTCACCATGAAAGAGGGAGTACCCATAAAAGATCATCTCGATGAATTCAATTAGCCGATCTTGGATCTTACAAATGTGAACATCGACTTGGAAGATGAAGATAGGGCACTAATTTTGCTAAGTTCCCTACCTGATTCATTTGAGCATTTTGTGGACACCTTTCTCTATGGAAGGCAGACCCTCACCCTGAAAGATGTCAAGAGTGGTTTGTAGTCCAAAGATTTAAAGAAGTGATCAAATCGCAAGGAATAGATCTACGGTGAAGGATTGTCTGTCAAGTCAAAACCAGAGAAAAAGAATAGCAAAGAAAAGAATAATGCAAGTTAGAGAGGAAGATAAAGAAGAGGAAGTGCTCCTTTTATTAGAAAAAATGACACTAAAGAAAAGATAGCTTTGAGAAGAAGAAACTTGAAACGCTTCAAAAGGAATCAAATGGAATGGCTGCTATTGTATCAGAGGATGAAGAAGACTCAAAGGGTACTAATGTGTTGGTAGCTGCAGAGAAACACCCAATTGGTGAGTGGATTCTTGACTCTGGTTGCTCTTTCTATATGTGTCCTAAAAAGCATTTCTTTAAGACATTCAAGGATTTTGAAGGTGGTAAAGTGTTGCCTGGAAATGATTTCGCTTGCAAAGTTGCTGGGATTAGGACCATTGACATTAAAATGTTTGATGGTGTAATTAGAAACTTAAAACAAGTTAGATATGTACCAGAACTTAAGAGAAACCTTATATCACTAGGCAGGTTTGATCAACTTGGCTGTAGCATTAAGGTAGAAAATAAAGAGATTCAAGTGGTACAAAATGGTAATGCCATCATAAAAAGAATCAAAAGGAATAATCTTTATGTTCTAATAAGATCTTCTCTTTTGCCTGGAATTACAGCTACTATAAGTAGTAATAAAACCAAGCTATGGCACATGATGTTAGCTCACATGAGTGAAAAAAGGGTTAAAAGAATTAGAGAAACAAGACTTGTTTGGTGGTGACCACAAATCTTCATTAGAATTCTATAAAAAATGTGTTTTTGATAAAGCAACAAGACAGAGATTCAATACTGGAAGACAAGAAACAAACCAAACCCTGGACTACATTCATTCGGACATGTGAGGACCATCACAAGTTCCCTCTCATGGTGGAGCTAGGTGTTTCCTAACCTTCATCGATGACTACTCAAGAAAGGTTTGGGTCTATGTGTTAAGACAGAAGAGTGAGGCCTTAGATAGATTTAAAGATTGGTCAACACTTGCATTTTAGATTTGATCAATTCATGAGCAAGCAAGGTTACAGCAGAATTCAGTATGACAATTGTGTATATTACAAAATTTTGACTATTGACAACTATATCTACTTACTTCTCTATGTCGGTGACATGCTCATTGCATGTAGACAGAAAGAAGCTATAGAGGAACTCAAAATGCAGCTCAGCAATAAGTTTGAAATGAAAGATTTTGGTGCTGTAACAAGGATTCTGAGTATGTAAATTATAAAAGACAAACCAGTAAGGACTTTGTTTCTTACTCAAGCTGGTTATATAAAGGAGTTCTGAGTAGTTACATAATGGGTTATGCAAATCCTGTGTTGACACCACTGTCAGCTCACTTTAAGCTCTCTAAGCTTCAAGAGCCTAAAACTGATGTAGATATAGAGTTTATAAAGAAAATTCCCTATTTAAGTGCTGTTGGGAGCACTATATATGCCATGGTCATTCAGGGCCTAACTTATCTGATGTTGGGGTTGTTAGTAGGTTCATGGAAAATCCAGGCAAGGAGCACTGGAATGGAGTAAAGTGGATATTGAGATATCTTAAGGGGACTTCAAATCATGGTATCTTGTTTGGGAAAGTTGATGGAGCCACCAGTAAGGTTGCTGGTTTTATAGATTCAGACTTTGCAGGTGATCAAGACAAAAGAAGATCCATTACTAGTTTTGTTTTTTCCATGTGTGGGGGTGTAATTAGTTGGAAGGCTTCACTGCTGTCAGTTGTTGTCCTCTTAACAACTAAAGCTAAGTATATTACACTAACAGAAGCAGTAAATGAGGCAATCTGGCTAAGAGGTTTTGTCTCTGAGTCGGGATTCAAGCAAGAAATAGTCACAATTAGCTGTGATAGCTCAAGTGCTATACAACTGAGTAAGAATCCTAAGTATCATGAGAGAACTAAGCATATAGATATGAGATTGCTCTTTATTAGAGAGGAAATAAATAGTGACATGGTGAATATTGTCAAGATACCTTCTGAGGATAATCCAGTTGACCTGCTCACTAAGCCACTACCAGCAGTCAAGTCCGTGAGTTCTTTGAACTTGATTGGACTTAGCAACTTGTAATCCAAGTTTTTCAAGATGCTGAAACAGAGTTAAAGGGAAGCTTAAATATATAATAAACTAAGGTTGAGATTTGTGAAGCTGTTAGTTTTTCTTCTGATATTAGTTAATTGGCGTTGCAAGCTGAGTTGGTGCTGTGGGCCTGCTGTTAATTAGAAGCTGTTAAAATGGTGGCATATTCCAGAAACAGGGCATGCATGTATAAGGGCTGGTTTGCAGTAAAGTTGGCATGATTTTTTGCGAGCATTACAGTAAGAAATAGTAAATTCTGTAAATCAGAGATTTCATCTCTGTACTCCATAGATTCTTTGCGTAATCTTTTTCATTAATAAAGCTTTAAGCCTCATAGCGATTTCAGTGGATGTTGGTACATTGGTACCGAACCACGTAATTGCTTTTGTGTTCTTCTTCTTACTTTCTGTCTCAATTCTTGGTGAATCTTGTTAGGTTTATTAGATTCTATTTCTTTGTTCATGATTGCTCGTAATCAATTCAGATTGGTTAATTGAGCCAAGTCTGTTGTGGGTTGCCAATTTCATTAACATGTATACATAATTAAAAAAAATTCTTGGCTTCAACAAATTTTATAAAATAGAAAAATTATTTTTCTAAATTTGATTTCCCAAAAATGTTAATTTTCCTTCCAGTGATGATAGGATTGCTTGCACCAAAAGAAAAAGAAAAATCACAAAGAGTTTTAAGTCCAATCACAAAAACAGTATGGTTATTCCTTGTGCTATAGATTCCTGTTAAGCATAATGCATTTCATCAACTAAAGAATGTAAACATTCTACGTGAGTAAAATAATACCTTTCATAATTTTGATGAATCTCAACAGTAATCAAATACTCTTGTCCCATATTCACAAAGCTAAAACTCTAGAGCCACAATGCGACTATCGAAACCACAAGAATCATGTTTGTAGTAATTAAATGACTCCCTAAATTTTAATAGCTTTCAACAGTACGAACCTGTTGAAATCATCCATATAAAGACTTCCCAGTTATATCAAAAAGTTTTTACATTGAGTTGCCCATTCAGCCTACAAAAGTATCGCAACTAGTGAACAAATATACATACAAGACATAAGCTAAAACTCAATTGAAATCTTACTCTACAAGCCACAAAAGCAATTCCATATGAGTCTAAGACACTAAAAACACCCATAAAAATCCCTAATAGTTTGCTATATTAGAAGAAATGTTCGTGTATTTGAAAATATAAACGCAAAGAAGGATAAAAAATTTAAAAGGGTTTGAGGCATTTTATTTGCCCTGACCATACTTGATTTGTCTTAAAGTTGAATGGTAAATAACCTCCAAAATACAACAAACCCTAAATACAATCTCTAGCAATAAAATTATGTTCCAAAACAACAAATGAATATGTAATAATATGGTGTATTTACAGAAAGTTAAATGTCTATTCATGAAGTATTCTGTTTATTCACAAAACAGTATTACCCTTCAAACAAAGGCATTTTCTTTTCCAAGATTAGGTACACCTCTTCAAATAGATACTTTAGTAAGAAACATTACACCTTTCCATTATTTAATTTAATTAATCAATGATGAAAGAGGTATATTTAATCTCAAGGATTTATTTATTTAGTGTTGTATATAGTTAACTTTTTGGTCTGACACGAGCTTATGTTTTGTTCTTTGGAGCATAGTTTTTCAAGATAAGAAAATACATATGTAATTGGCTCAAAATGGGTGTTCAAAATAAAATATATTGATGATGGATTCATTGACAAGTTTAAAGCCTAACTAATTTAAAAAGATCCATTAACTCCGATGAAACATTTAGGCCAGTAGTGAAACTAGCGATGATTTACTTTGCCATTGCAATTACAGTAAGTTCCAAATGGTTGATGCAGTAGTTGTTGTCAGAAACACATTCTTTGAAAGAATTTGAAGGAAGCTATATATACAAAAAAGCCCCCTGGTCTGCCCCCTAGCCGCTTCACTTTCATTGCCATTTGAACCATGTCTTTTGACTCAATATAATGCTGAAAGTCAACATCGTGTAAAAATCTTGTGATGAGATTAAGGATAAAACTATCACAAGCACGTGGGAAAAGGCATATTCAAATCCTATTCAAGTTCCCATCAGACCCGTTACAAGAGCTCGAGCAAAGAAATTGAAAGAAGCACTTAATGGATTGATTCAAGCAACTTGCGCTAAATTAAATTCATGGAGGGCCGTTGAAGGAATCGCAAATGATAAACGCATGATTTAAGTTCTTGAAGTTTCCTATTTGTTGAGGAGACTATTAGGGAAACAAATCAGTTTTTCTATTTTCATCATTTAGTTTCCATTTTAATTTATGTACGACATTTAAGCCAATTACAATCCTGATTTGATTTAGATTCATTCCTAATTACTTAGATTAGGATTCTGATTTGATTTAGATTCATTCCTATTTGTTTAGATTCATATTCAGATTTGATTTTTGATTTAGAATTTATTTCAAAAAATTCTTGTAGCCAACCCTATATACCGTACTCCTATCCAATAAATAGATATAAGTTTTGATGCAATTGGTGAGATAGTTAATTCTCTTTGGTTCTTTACAAACTCTTTGAATTTATCAAAATTTTGTGGCATTCAAACTCTTAACTTATCAATCAGACCATCTATAGCTGATTGTGGCGTCTTCATATACCAAGGTTCGTGCTTTCAATAAGCATTGGGTCAAGGTTCTATTCAATTTTTTGTTTAGATTCGATCTTGGAAACTAAATTGATAAGGGTTGCATCAGTTCTTGATGGGCTTCGTATCATTTGGTATCAGAGCGAGGCACCAAGCTCAGATCCATCTATCTTGGTTATTTTTCATTCTTGTTTGAATTTTTCATCCTCGTACTAGTATCTAAAAAAAAAAAAAGTGTGAACAGTACCATGCGTGCAATATTTATGTGAACAGTGTTGTATGAATAGTATTTTTAGGATTTCTATTTTAAAATCAAATTTGCATCTTTGTGGTTTTATTCTCCTTAAATCCATAAGTTTTATCTATTCTTTTTCCTAAAAAAAAGATAGAGATAATTCCTAACCTCCTCTTAAAATCTTTTATTTTTTTCATTATTTGTGTCTTGGAAGTCTAAAAGGACTTTTACGCCATAGGTGAAAACTTTACCCAAAATAAAATACTCGACTTTAAATAAACATTGTCTTGTGGCTCTTGAAATTTGAGTCTCCTTAGTGTAATCCTTGTGAATTTCTGTTGAAATCCTGATATTAGTTTGATTAGTTTGATAAGAACTGAGTGAGAATTACTATGAGTGGAAAAAGGCAAGAGAGTGTAAGCATATTAGAGGGTAAAAGCCAATTAATTTGAGTGAAACACGAGTGGATTTGAGTGAGTTATTTTCTTGAGTGAAACACATAAGGGAGTGAGTTGAGGTCTTTTCCACATTATTTCTAACTTTCTTTTACAAATGTTAGCCATGTCTCACAACCTAGAATGAAACGCAAATGAAGAGGATCAACTCGAAACTACTCAAAATTTACAAATTCAATCATTGATAGGAGAGATGAAAAGGTTGATGAGGAAAAGGTACATGCAATCTAAGAGTAGCCGAGTCCTACAAGTGTAAGTAATGTAAGAAGCTTTCATGGGCTCACTAGTTTCTACCGATGATTTGTGAAAGACTTTAGCACATTAGCAGTACCAATTACTAAAGTAATTATAAAAGATGTTGGATTTAAGTGGGGAGGCATATTCAGATCCTATTCAAGTTCACATCGGACCCATTACAAAAGCTCTAGCCAAAAAATTCAAAAAAGCTCTATCAATTTGTGGAGGCCCCTTGAAGGAATCGCACATGATAAATTCATGATTCAGGCTTTTGAAGATTCTAAATAATCACTTCTATGAAATAGGGAGTTGGCTTGTACATTATGGCAAGCAAATATATTATTTTTCTTTTTCAGATACTTTCCCACTTCTTAAGGAGACTATTAGCAAAAAAAAATCAGTTATTTCTATTTTAATCGCTTAGTTTCCATTTTAATTGATGCAAGGCATTAATGCGAATTAGGATCCTAATTTGATTTGGATTCTTTCCTATTTACTTAGATTATGATTCTTATTTGTTTAGATTCATATTTAGATTTGATTTTTGGTTTAGGATTTATTTTAAAAAATTCTTGTAACTAACCTTATATAATATACTCATATCCAATAAACGGAGATAGCAATTGGTGACAGAGTTAATTCTCTTTTGGTTCTTTACAAACTCTTTGAACTTATGAAATTTTCGTGGCGTTTAAACTCTTGACTTATCAATCAGCCGTCCATAGCTGATTGTGGCATCCTCACATAGCAAGGTTCATGCTTTCAATAAGCATTGGTTCGAGGTTCCATTTAATTTCTGGTTTATATTCGATCTTGGGAGCACAATTAATTAAGGTCATTTCAGTTTTTGAAAGGGTATGTATCATCTTGCCCTGGTAGCTACAAGGTCCTCTTTAATGTTGGCTTGAATCATGGCTATCTCTTAAAACTGTGTTAGACTTTGAAGATTTTTGTGAAGGTCCCTATAACAGTGACTCAAACCAAATCTAATTCTCATTATGGCCCTCATCTCTTCCAATGTTTCAAGAGGCCTTTCACAGGAATTATCATGTGTAGAGGTGAAAGCTTAACTTAAGTGTTAAGAGTATTGCCTCCTTAGGGTCAAGGTCTTAAGTTCGGTTAGGAGAAATAGGGTGAAATCAAATGATTCTCTTTAAAAAGTAAGAAAAAAAAATCTTGGGCATTTAAGACTTTAAATTGAGCATAAGTATCAAAGTTTTACTATAGAATTTGCATCACAACTATTGATTTTGAGCATAATCTCATAGGATTAGGCGCTGTAATGTCATATTGTCAAGGGTTTGTTAGGGCTGCTGCTATTTTACAGTCAATATTTTATAGTGATGTGTCTTTGCTAATGCCAAAGCATGTCGATTTGGGCTGCAAATTAATTGCACGTGATGCTAGACTATTAGTTATTAGATGTTAAATCGTATTGTCTACTTATATTACAGCTTATTAACCATCAAGCTAGTTCCCGAGCAGAATTTCTCTAAGGCATTGCTAATATTTTTCAACTCATAGAACAATGATACGCTTTTCAAATTCATCATATTTCATGTAATTGTAGAGCTTAGGCCATGTACTAGCCAACTTAGCTCTTTTAAATTTTGTTGTTTGGCGGGATGATGTTTTAGAATGATTATGCTCGCTTTGATTATAGCGAAGCTATTACTATTAAAAAAGAAAAAAGAAAATAAAACCGCACACACAAATTCCAAATCTTAAATAGAAGTACTTTTTCTTTTTGTTAAAATCATTATTAGGGTTACAAGAAAAATTATTCGACAAGATTTATTCAGTAGTATATAAGTAATTTTTCTTTTTAGTAATGATTTATTCAATAGTATATAAGTAATTTTTCTTTTTAGTAATCGAACATAATAATGAAATTACCCATTGTTTCATAACTTTAATATTTCTGGACCATAGTAAGTAAATATTTTGATTTATTATTACAACCACCGCATTATTATCTATCCATGATTTAACAGTAGGTTAATATAAATACCATGATCTTTACTCTTCATACTGCTGGACATCAATAATTAAGTTCGTTTAGACGGTGGAGGATCGCAAATAATGTCACACTGGCAAATGTGTTGGTCGCTAGATGATGGTTTGCATAGACAATTATCTGCGCTTTTTCTTGCTCCATATTTATCGAAGAAGGCTTTAAGGCATACGAATTCTGCTTCCTCGGGATCCTTGGGACAAATGCCAGGAATTGTCATTTGTTTAGTACAGAATTTTAGTTGTCCTTTTCATGCAAATAAACATAAAAATTGTTAAAATGTGAGTATTCTCAGATTAAAACAGATTTTCAAATAAATGTTTGGATACTATATTTACCTTGAGAAAGATTCATAAGACATACAAAAAGAGTGATGGAAAGAATGAGAACACTGAACTTCTTCATGATTTTAATAACTCTTTTTCTCTTCTCTCTTGTTGAAACAATCCTTAATATATATATTCCTTCAATTATGTCTTATATATAATGGAAAAACAAGCTAAATTAAGGAAAATTTTATAACTTCCCTAATTAAAAGACTTTTTTTTTGGAAAAAAAAGAAAACCAACTTCCATAGAAGTGTCACTAAACATAGTTGGTAATAAAAGACAGTTAGGAGTTAGAACCAGCATCGCCTTCTAAAAGTATTCTTTTTAGAAAAAGTAGAGAACGATCTTAAAATCTTTTGCTCCGCGAATCCTTTTCCCTCAATTTTAATTCCAAAACTTATAAATTTGTTTTATTTGTTAGAAACTTTGATTTCTTTTATTAGACTATTTATTGTAATTACATGCCTTTAAATGTCAAACTATTCTCATAAAAAAAGAAATAATAATAAAAAAATTCACTAACTCAATTCTTATTCCATGCAGCCAGCTAATTATTTTTACATTTCATGAACTATATTAATTTTTTTTTCATTCAAAGGCTAAGGGGTGGGCAATCATTAATTAATCATTATTGACTGAATATTTCTATTGTAACAGGAAAACTGTTGATTGGGCCTATATTTTTGGCTTAATTACTATTTACTTCTCTGTCTTTCTAATGAACCCCTTGACAACCTTACCACGGCTACTTCATTCAATGTTTTTTCCCTGTAATTTTATCTTGTTTAGTTTCTTACTCATCTACTCTACATAATTAAATGGGTATGGCAGATCAAATTTGATGTAATTATTAAATTGATTGTGCTCATGTAAATCTAGTTAATAGTCATCTACGATTAACTAGGATTTTGATTGTTTGATGCAATTATTAAATAGGCAGTGTTTGAGTCGGCTTAAATTTTGATATATTCCTTCAATTATGTCTTATATGTAATGGAAAAACAAACTAAATTGAGGACAAATTTTATAACTTCCTTAATTAAAAGACATTCTTTTGGGAAAAGAAGAAAACCAGCTTTCATATAAGTGTCACTAAAAATAGTTGGTAAGAAAAGATAGTTCGAAGTTAGAACCATCATCACCCTCTAAAAGTATTTTTTTAAAAAATGAAAATGGAGAATGATATTAAAATCATTTGCTTCACGAAGCTCTTTCCCTTACTTTCAATTTTGAAACTTATAAATTTGTTTTCTTTATTACAAACTTTGATTTGTTTTATTAGACTGTTTATCGTAACTACATGCCTTTAAATGTCCAACTATTTCCATTAAAAAAGAAAGAACAATAAAAATTTCACTAACTCTATTCTTATTGCCTTGAAGCTCGCTAATCATTTTAACGTTTCATAAACTATATTATTATTTTTTATTTAAAGGCTAAGGAGTGGGCAATAATAAACTATATTAATTAATCATTATTGACTGAATATTTCTATTAGAATAGGGAAAAATGTTGATTGGGCCTATATTTTTTACTTAATTACTATTTACTTCTCTCTCCATCTAATAAACCCCTTAATTACTATTTACTTAATTACCATTTACAACCTTACCGTGGCTACTCCATTCAAAGTTTATTCTTCCCCTGTAATTTTATCTTGTTTATTTTCTTACTCATCTACTCTACACAATTAAATGAGAGTGGCAAATCAAATTTGTTTTAATTATTAAATTGATTGTGTTGATGTAAATCTAGTTAATGGTCATCTCAAATTAACTAGGATTTTGATTGTTTGATGCAATTATTAAATAGACAGTGTTTGACTATGCTTAAATTTTGATATAACATAAACACAATCCATTAAACCATTTTCCCACCTCTATATAAACTATTAATAGGCTATGTATTCCTTGAACAAGCATGCGCTATTGCTCGTGTATCAAAGGAAAATACATTAGCTCGATAAAATGTGAAGTTAGGAAATTATCATTAACTTTCTTAAACATTGGGTACAGATTTTATTTAACTTAAAATTTTTTAAAACTATCTTGGATAATTGAAACAAATTTATGGCCAATTTATTGTAATCTGTTTAATTTTCAAGCGATAGGAACTAATTTAAAATTTGAGAATTTTAACCTTATTTATAGCCTCTTTTACTGTTTTCTAAGTTTATCAGTGATTTATTTAAGTCTAGTATTGATAAGTCACCAAAGAAAACTACACAAATCACATCCTCAGTTAAAGCAAATTGTAATATCCTAAATCTACCACGTGCAGAGCATGTGGTAAAGGAGGTTACTTATAAATCATAATCCTTCGTAAAAGCCTCTAATAGAAATGCCTCAAATTTTATTCAAACAAATCCACTAGCCTAATACCAAGCATTTTCCATTTTCCAAAGCCATAAATATAACAAAGTCTCAAAACTCTGCAATTGCAACTTTGGAATATAAACAAACGTAAAGGAAACAAAAGTTCATTCTCCTCTTATTCAACTAACAAAAGTAAATAAATTGCTAACTCCAAAGATAAGCAGACCTCTTATTGAGTTATTTAATCTGTAAAAAGTAATGATGAGGGTTTGAAGTCAACTCGGTAGATAAAATCGTTGCCACTTGCTACGGTTATCAATTACTAAAAATATTTCAAGACCTTTTCTTATCAAAACCTTTATTAAAAATAAATTTTTTTTCAATATTCATTTTCTAATAGAAATATATAAATTGATAATGTCAGAATATTAAAAGCATAATTAATCATAAAAAAAGTCGTATATCATATATACACAATTAAAAAAAGTTAGCTCATATCACATAATGCCACCTATTCTCCCGATGATCAGGCTAAAAACAAACCTCTTATCCCAAGTGTCTCCCACAATTACAATCTCTCTTTCTTATCTTCAATTTCCTCCTAACAGTGCATAAGTCTTTTAAAAAATTTGGTATATGAAGGTACATGCTTAATTGCATCTAACAGAAGAATGTTAACTTTCACTTACATAAAGATTTCATAAATATCAGAAAAGTGGTTTGATTTCCTTCGCTTATTTAATTCATGCGGAAATGGTGGTTCTGATGGAACAATAATTATTTCTTCATTAGGTATAAGTTTATTTATTCCTTCCTTACCTTTTCCTTTTTTTTTAATTGTGAGTGCAGAAGTAATTTTAACAAGAGCACCTTTCAAATCAGAAAAGGTTTATGCATTTTGATTGTTAATAGCATCTTCCTTCCTGATGAATGAATGTATTGTATCTTCTAAATTTTTCTATTGTGGCGGAACATATAGTGCATACAATTGAGCATTTTGAAAATTTCTTAAAGGTGGAGCTTGTGAAGATTATGCATTATTATTATTCCTCAAACTAAATTTTGGATGAATTCTCCAACTAGGATTATAAGTCCGTGAATATGGGTGTCGCTTGTTAAAGGTGTTAATGGCGTTAGCTTGATCATGCAAATATTGTTTAAGTGCAGGCAAAGTGGGACAATCTTGAGTGAAATGATTATTAAAACTACAAACATCACATGTAACTTCTTGAACAGATTTTATTTGATCACTTTTTTTATTCTCTAAAGCTTCAACTTTCCTAACTAGGGACGCAAATTTTGCTTGTAAATCATGATCTTCCCTAAGCTTATAGATTCCTCTAGTAGATGGATATGGTTGTGGTTTATTTATCAATTCAAAAGTTCCAAAAATATCCTAATGTTGTGCATTTTTAGCTAATTGGTCAAGGTAATCTAGTGCATCTTTAGGATTTTTAGCTTTAAATTCACCCTTACATATCATTTCTACGACTTGTCTACTTTGGCATGTTAGGCCCTCGTAGAAATAAGTGACCAATCGCCAAGTTTCAAAACCGTGGTGTGGACATATGTTAAGTCATTCTTTAAACCTATCCCAAGATTGGTATAATATTTTTCCATTTTTTTGAGTAAAAGAAATGATTTGCCTTTTGTGTTCTTCTTCTTACTTTCTTTCTTAATTCTTGATGACTCTTCTTAGGTTTATTAGATTCTATTTCTTTGTTCATAATTGCTTTTAAATAATTCAGATTGGTGAATTGATCTAAGTTTATTGTGGGTTGCCAATTTCATTAACAAACTGGTATCAGAGCTCATTTCTTGGCGGCTGTTCTTGATCTGAAATGGCTAGTACCAGATGTAATCTTGAGAAGTTTAATGGTGATAATGACTTTTACCTTTGGAGTCTCAAGATGCGAGCAATCCTCATTCAATAAAGGTTTGATAGTGCCCTTGATGATGAAGATGAAGATCCAAAGGCTAAGAAAGAACTGTCAGAGGGTTCCTCAAGAACAGAAGGAGATCAGAAAGCCATTAATAATAAAGCACACAACACCATTATCTTACATCTCTCTGATAAAGTGCTAAGAGAAGTTGCAAAAGAACGGACTGCATCAGGATTATGGTCAAAGCTTGAAGAATTATATCTGAAGATGTCATTAGCCAAAAGATTATATATGAAAAAGAGGCTGTATACTTTCACCATGAAAGAGGGAGTACCCATAAAAGATCATCTCGATGAATTCAATAAGCTGATCTTGGATCTTGAAAATGTGAACATCGACTTGGAAGATGAAGATATGGTACTAATTTTGCTAAGTTCCCTGCCTGATTCATTTGAGCATTTTGTGGACACCTTTCTCTATGGAAGGCAGACCCTCACCCTGAAAGATGTCAAGAGTCGTTTGTAGTCCAAAGATTTAAAGAAGAGATCAAATCGTAAGGAATAGATCTACGGTGAAGGATTGTCTGTCAAGTCAAAACCAGAGAAAAAGAATAATAAAGAAAAGAATAATGCAAGTTAGAGAGGAAGAAAAGGAAGAGGAAGTGCTCTTTTTTTTAGAAAAAATGACATTAAAGAAAAGATTGCTTTGAGAAGAAGAAACTTGAAACGCTTCAAAAGGAATCAAATGGAAAGATTGCTATTGTATCAAAGGATGAAGAAGACTTAAAAGGTACTGATGTGTTGGTAGCTGCAGAGAAACACCCAATTGATGAGTGGATTCTTAACTCTGGATGCTCTTTTTATATGTGTCCTAAAAAGCATTTCTTTAAGACATTCAAGGATTTTGAAGGTGGTAAAGTGTTGCCTGGAAATGATTTCGCTTGTAAAGTTACTGGGATTAGGACCATTGACATTAAAATGTTTGATGGTGTAATCAGAAACTTAAAACAAGTTAGATATGTACCAGAACTTAAGAGAAACCTTATATCAGTGTGTGTTATTAATCTACTCTACTGTGTAGTATTGGCGTAGAAAATAAAGAGATTCAAGTGATAAAAAATGGTAATGCCATCATAAAAAGAGTCAAAAGGAATAATCTTTATGCTCTAATAGGGTCTTCTCTTTTGCCTGGAATTACAGCTACTATAAGTAGTAATAAAACCAAGCTATGGCACATGATGTTAGCTCACATGAGTGAAAAAGGGTTAAAAGAATTAGAGAAACAAGGCTTGTTTGGTGGTGACCACATATTTTCATTAGAATTCTATGAAAAATGTGTTTTTGATAAAGCAACAAGATAGAAATTCAATACTGGAAGACAAGAAACAAACCAAACCCTGGACTACATTCATTTGGACCTGTGAGGACCATCACAAGTTCCCTCTCATGGTGGAGCTAGGTATTTCTTAACCTTCATCGATGACTACACAAGAATGGTTTGGGTCTATGTGTTAAGACAGAAGAGTGAGGCCTTAGATAGGTTTAAAGATTGGTCAACACTTGTGGAAATTAAGACTGGAAAGAAGATCAAAAGGCTAAGGACAAACAATGGTTTAGAGTATTGTAGCAATGAGTTTGATTAATTTTACAAGAACAAGAGCATAGCAAGGCACAAAACAGTAAGACATACCCCACAGCAAAATGGACTTGTCGAGAAGATGAATAGAACTTTGCTTGAGAAAGTCAGGTGTAAGTTGTTCAGTGCAAACCTACCTAAATCCTTTTGGGCTGAGGCAGTCACAACAGCAACTTATTTAGTGAATAGAAGCCCTTCATCAGCCTTAACTTTCAAAACTCCGCAAGAAGTCTAGTTTAGAAAACTATCAAATCGTAGTAACCTCAAAATTTTTAGATGCACTGCATATACTCATGTTACTCATGGCAAGTTAGAATCAACAGCAGTAAAAAGGGTAAAGAAGCTATGAGTTAGCCTCACTAAAAAAAGTGTTAGCTCCTTATAACAAAGTGGCTTGCTGCAATGGAAGAAGAGTTAGCCTCACAAAAAAAAAAAACAACACCTGGATCTTGGTTAAAAAACCTTTAAATAAAAGACTAGTGAGATGTAAATGGATTTATAAGCTTAAGGATGGAGAGTCTAGTGATAAACAACCTAAGTACAAGGCAAAGTTGGTAGCTAAAGGGTTCACACAGAAAAAAAGGGTGGATTTTAATGAGGTGTTCTGACCAGTGGTCAAACAAAGCTCTATAAGACTGTTACTTGCTGTTACTGCTTATTTTGACCTAGAACTAGATTAAATGAATGTAAGAACTACTTTTCTACATGGAAATCTTGATAAAGAAATCTTTATGACTCAAAGATTTCATAAAACAATGAGCTGAAGATATAGTTTGTTTACTTAGGAAGAGTTTGTATTGTAACGCCCAAAAAAAAAAAAAAAAAACAATTTCCCTATGGAATTTGGGCTTTCACTAGGAATTATGGAGGCCTTTTTAACCCTTATTAGAAAAGGGTAGAAAAGAGTATTAAGTTATTATTGAGGTTAATTATTAAGTTAGTTTTTGCATAAAGGGCTATTTCTCCAAATCCCATTCCCTATAAATTCATCTTTTACTCCATCTTTTTCATAACCCTAAAAGAAAAAGAAAACTTCTCATATTCTTATTCCCTCTCCTCTCTATTGTTCATAACATCTTTTCACTCTAACCCTAGGATTCAATTCTTGTTTAGGAGAGAATCAAAGCAATCGGTATGTATACCATCTTCAATCCCTTCAAGATTTGTTTTAAATTATTCTATGTAAGGTTTATGTTGACATGATTTGAGATTTGTTTTAGATCTTGATGCATGATATAGGATGTGTTTGGGTTTTGTTTGGGGTTTGGATTAATTGGGTGTTTGGTTAATCAACCCTTGGCATAATAAGCATGTAGGACGATTTCTGGACAGCGTGATATCTTGATTTTTTTGACTGATACTTTGTGAACGAATTTTTCTTAGAAATTTATATTCTGGAAAATAGACATATAGAACCTCCTTAATAAATTTTATTTCATCAAAGTTGATTTCGTTTTCAATTTAATATGTATTTTCGAATTAGAAACCACTGCACTGGAAAACTGTAATTCCAGCAGTCCAATCGGGTTTACAGAATTATTTTCACTATCAAATGAACTCGGAAAATTATGAAATTTTATACAGATGTTAATATACGTGTTTAGTATCTCCAGTTTTAATTTCATAATTTTCTGATAAGTATGTCATTTTATAAAAGTCTCAGAAGCTGTTCTGTTCGGTTAAGGTTATGAGAAAACAGTTTTGGAATTGTTGGGAAATAAAAAGTTTTAAAAATGTTTTTGATCTCGGATCCTCTTAAAAATTTTATATGAGGTACTCATGGATGTCCAGAATAGCATTGTAGAATATTATGTCATTCCGAGTTTTAGATTAAGAGTTAAAATTATGAGATCAGACCTGTACAGGAATGAATTAGAAAGGCAGATTCTTAGAGTGAGTTATTAATAGTTATGTTTTGATTTGTTAAGGTGTTGAAGGCTCTTAGGGATTTAGAAATGTGTAGTTCAAGATCTTCTTATCAAGGTAAGTAACTTCATTCCTAGTATACTGGATATATATATAAGTATTTTGATATTATTATTATAAGTATAAATGTCTTTATACTACTTAGAAGATTAAAGGATTTTCGTAACAAAATCAGTTTATGGAAATGTTTTCAAATCCAAAAAATGTTTTTGATCTCGGATCCTCTTAAAAATTTTATATGAGGTACTCATGGATGTCCAGAATAGCATTGTAGAATATTATGTCATTCCGAGTTTTAGATTAAGAGTTAAAATTATGAGATCAGACCTGTACATGAATGAATTAGAAAGGCAGATTCTTAGAGTGAGTTATTAATAGTTATGTTTTGATTTGTTAAGGTGTTGAAGGCTCTTAGGGATTTAGAAGTGTGTAGTTTAAGATCTTCTTATCAAGGTAAGTAATTTCATTCCTAGTATACTGGATATATATAAGTATTTTGATATTATTATTATAAGTATAAATGTTTTTTTATACTACTTAGAAGATGAATAGATTTTAGTTTTTATACTACCTTTACGATTAAAGGATTTTCATACCAAATCCAGTTTATGAAAACGTTTTCAAATCTGAATTCTTTTAACAAAATATTTTATAAATGCTTTTCAATATGTAAAATATTTAATGACATTACTACCTTTTATGATTTATCTATAAAGTAGTTGCAAGCCTAAATTATTTTTATGGACTTTTCTCAATCTGATACGAATGTTTTGTACTTATGTGAGATTTCAGTTATTGATGATTGTATGAAATTCTTAATGTTTTGGCTCATTGTCCATAGTTATTCTGATTCTGATCGTAATATACGATATGTTTGTCGGACGATCTGGGTATAAGTTACGAATGTGCGATATTACGATTACATGCGGGTCACTATAGGTGACACTATGTGACATGAGCTATCTTTTCATTTTCTGTACATGTGAATATGATTTGCCTTAATAAGTAACTATGTTTTTGACATTCTGAATTCTTATGGATTTACGTTATCTAATTGAAATACGTTATTTCTTCATGATATATAGTTTTTATGAAATTTATGGATTTACGAAATATGTTTTGCTCAAAGAGGGCTTGCAATATATTTTGGGCATCGATAGGCTTAGTGTGTTAGGAATGGTTTTACTTACCGAGTTGACGGCTCACCCCTCGTCATTACTTTTTGCAGATTAAGTTCCTTTGAGAGGTATGCTTAGCCCTGGTGTTAAGGATTTTCGTTTTTGTTCGCCGTTCGAATAAGAAGAAGAATAGACTCATGTTGCTTTTTAGTTTATTTCGATCTTGAACTTGTAATTTGGGTTTTGAGACTTTGTTGTTTTTATTTTATATTTCTGGAGAGATTATATTTTTTTTGTGTTGGATGTCTGAACTTGTGGATTATTCTTATAAGAACTTGAGGTATACCAGTTTGGTATTTGTGAGTAGAGATTATGTTTTGCGAGTAACCTCCTTCTCTCACGTGCTCTGCACGTGTTAGATTTGGGGTGTTACATGTATAGTTTAAAGTAGTCACCAAGACAATTGTATTTTAGATTTGATCAATTCATGAGCAACAGTATGAACCTGTTGAAATCATCCTTATAAAGACTTCCTAGTTATATCAAAAAGGTTTTACATTGAGTTGCCCATTCAGCCTACAAAAGTATCGCAACTAGTGAACAAATATACATACAAGACAGAAGCTAAAACTCAACTAAAATCTTACTCTACAAGCCACAAAAGCAATTCCATATGAGTCTAAGACACTAAAAACACCCTTAAAAATCCCTAATAGTTTGCTATATTAGAAAAAATGTTCGTGTATTTGAAAATATAAACGCAAAGAAGGATAAAAAATTTAAAAGGGTTTGAGGCATTTTTGAACGCTTTTCTTTAAAGTTTTATTTGCCCTGACCATACTTGATTTGCCTTAAAGTTGAATGGTAAATTACCTCCAAAATACAACAAACCCTAAATACAATCTCTAGCAATAAAATTATGTTCCAAAATAACAAATGAATATGTAATAATATGGTGTATTTACAGAAAGTTAAATGTCTATTCATGAAGTATTATGTTTATTCACAAAACAATATTACCCTTCAAACAAAGGCATTTTCTTTTCCAAGATTAGGTACACCTCTTCAAATAGATACTTTAGTAAGAAACATTACACCTTTCAATTATTTAATTTAATTAATCAATGATGAAGGAGGTATATTTAATCTCAAGGCTTTATTTATTTAGTGTTGTATATAGTTCTTTTTGTGATGCAGCACCAGAGCTTGTGTTTTTGTTGCTGAAGTATAGTTTTTCAAGATAAGAAAATACATATGTAATTGGCTCAAAATGGGTGTTCAAAATAAAATATATTGATGATGGATCCATTGACAAGTTTAAAGCCTAACTAATTTAAAAAGATCCATTAACTCCGATGAAACATTTAGGCCAGTAGTGAAACTAACGATGATTTACTTTGTCATTGCAATTACAGTAAGTTCCAAATGGTTGATGCAGTAATTGGTTGTCAGAAACACATTCTTTGAAAGAATTTGAAAGCAACTATATATACAAAAAAGCCCCCTGGTCTGCCCCCTAGCCGCTTCACTTTCATTGCCATATGAACCATGTCTTTTGACTCAACATAATGCTGAAAGTCAACGTCATGTAAAAATCTTGTGATGAGATTAAGGATAAAACTATCACAAGCACGTGGGAAAGGCATATTCAAATCCTATTCAAGTTCCCATCAGACCTGTTACAAGTGCTCGAGCAAAGAAATTGAAAGAAGCACTTAATGGATTAATTCAAGCAACTTGCGCTAAATTAAATTCATGGAGGGCCGTTGAAAGAATCGCAAATGATAAACGCATGATTTAGGTTCTTGAAGTTTCCAAAAAATCACTTCCACGAAATAGGGAGTTGGCTTGCACATTATGGCGGGAAAATATTTTATTTTCCTTTTTGAATCTTTCCTGTTGTTGAGGAAATCGGAAACAAATCAGTTTTTTCATTTTCATCATTTAGTTTCCATGTTAATTTATGTACGACATTTAAGCCAATTAGGATCCTGATTTGATTTAGATTTATTCCTATTTGTTTAGATTCATGTTCAGATTTGATTTTTGATTTAGAATTTATTTCCAAAACTTCTTGTAACCAACCCTATATACTGTACTCCTATCCAATAAATAGATATAAGTTTTGATGCAATTGGTGAGATAGTTAATTCTCTTTGGTTCTTGACAAACTCTTTGAATTTATCGAATTTTTGTGGCATTCAAACTCTTAACTTATCAATCAGACCATCAATAGCTGATTGTGGCGTCTTCATATACCAAGGTTCGTTCTTTCAATAAGCATTGGGTCAAGGTTCCATTCAATTTTTTGTTTAGATTCGATCATGGAAACTAAATTGATAAAGGTTGCATCAGTTCTTGATGGGCTTCGTATCATTTGGTATCAGAGCGAGACACCAAGGTCAGATCCATCTATCTTGGTGGTTTTTCATTCTTGTTTGAATTTTTCATCCTTGTACTAGTATCTAAAAAAAAAAAAAAAGGTGTGAACAGTACCATGCGAGCAATATTTATGTGAACAGTGCTGCATGAATAGTATTTTTAGGATTTCGTTTTTAAAATCAAATTTGCATCTTTGTGGTTTTATTCTCTTTAAATCCATAGGTTTTACCTATTCTTTTTCATAAAAAAAAATATAGAGAGAATTCCTAACCTCCTCTTAAAATCATTTATTATTTTTCATTATTTGTGCCTTGGAAGTCTAAAAGGGGTTTTATCCCATAGGTGAAAACTTTACCAAAATAAAAAACTCGACTTTAAGTAAACATTGTCCTTTGGATCTTGAAATTTGAGTCTCCTTAGTGTAATCCTTGTGAGTTTCTGCTAAAATCCTGATATTAGTTTGATTAGTTTGATAAGCACCGAGTGGGAATTACTATGAGTGGAAAAAGGCAAGAGAGTGTAAGCATATTAGAGGGTAAAAGCCAATTAATTTGAGTGAAACACGAGTGGATTTGAGTGAGTTATTTTCTTGAGTGAAACACATAAGGGAGTGAGTTGAGGTCTTTTCCACATTATTTCTAACTTTCTTTTACAAATGTTAACCATGTCTCACAACCTAGAACGAAACACAAATGAAGAGGATCAACTCGAAACTACTCAAAATTTACAAATTCAATCATTGATAGGAGAGAGATGAAAAGGTTGATGAGGAAAAGGTACATGCAATCTAAGAGTAGCCGAGTCCTACAAGTGTAAGTAATGTAAGAAGCTTTCATGGGCTCACTAGTTTCTACCGATGATTTGTGAAAGACTTTAGCACATTAGCTGTACCATCTGCTAAAGTAATTATAAAAGATGTTGGATTTAAGTGAGGAGGCATATTCAAATCCTATTCAAGTTCACATCGGACCCGTTACAAAAGCTCTAGCAAAGAAATGCAAAAAAGCACTTAATGGATTGATTCAAGCAACTTGAGCTCTATCAAATTTGTGGAGGCCCCTTGAAGGAATCGCACATGATAAATTCATGATTTAGGCTTTTGAAGATTCTAAATAATCACTTCTATGAAATAGGGAGTTGGCTTGTACATTATGGCACGCAAATATATTATTTTTCTTTTTCAGATACTTTCCCATTTCTTAAGGAGGCTATTAGGGAAAAAAATCAGTTATTTCTATTTTAATCGCTTAGTTTCCATTTTAATTGATGTAAGGCATTAATGCGAATTAGGATCCTAATTTGATTTGGATTCTTTCCTATTTACTTAGATATGATTCTTATTTGTTTAGATTCATATTTAGATTTGATTTTTGGTTTAGGATTTATTTCAAAAAATTCTTGTAACTAACCCTATATAATATACTCATATCCAATAAACGGAGATAAGTTTGGATGCAATTGGTGAGAGAGTTAATTCTCTTTTGGTTCTTTACAAACTCTTTGAACTTATGAAATTTTCGTGGCGTTTAAACTCTTGACTTATCAATCAGCCGTCCATAGCTGATTGTGGCATCCTCACATAGCAAGGTTCATGCTTTCAATAAGCATTGGTTCGAGGTTCCATTTAATTTCTGGTTTATATTCGATCTTGGGAACTCAATTAATTAGGGTCATTTCATTTTTTGATGGGGTATGTATCATCTTGCCCTGGTAGCTACAAGGTCATCTTTAATGTTGGCTTGAATCATGGCTATCTCTTAATACTGTGTTAGACTTTGAAGATTTTTGTCAAGGTCCCACATAAGACTCAAACCAAATCTCATTCTCACTATGGCCTTCGTCTCTTCCAATGTTTCAACAGGCCTCTCACGGGAATTATCATGTGTAGAGGTGAAAGCTTAACTTAAGTGTTAAGAGTATTGCCTCCTTAGGGTCAAGGCCTTAAGTTCGATTAGGATAGGGTGAAATCTAATGATTCTCTTTAAAAGTAAGAAAAAATCTTGGGCATTTAAGACTTCAAATTGGCGATATGAAAGTTTTACTATAAATTTGCATCACAACTATTGATTTTGAGCATAATCTCATAGGATTAGGCGCTGTAATGTCATATTGTCAAGGGTTTGTTAGGCTGCTGCTATTTTACAGTCAATATTTTATAGTAATGTGTCTTTGCTAATGCCAAAGCATGTCGATTTGGGCTGCAAATTAATTGCACGTGATGCTAGACTATTACTTATTAGATGTTAAATCGTATTGTCTACTTATATTACAGCTTATTAACCATCAAACTAGTTCCCGAGCAGAATTTTTCTAAGGTATTGCTGATATTTTTCAACTCATAGAACAATGATACGTTTTTCAAATTCATCATATTTCATGTAATTGTAGAGCTTAGGCCATGTGCTAGCCAACTTAGCTCTTTTAAATTTTGTTGTTTGGCGGGATGATTTTTTAGAATGATTATGCTCGCTTTGATTATAGTGAAGCTATTACTATTAAAAAAGAAAAACAAAAATAAAACCGCACACACAAATTCTAAATCTTAAATAGAAGTACTTTTTCTTTTTGTTAAAATCATTATTAGGGTTAAAAGAAAAATTATTCGACAAGATTTATTCAGTAGTATATAAGTAATTTTTCTTTTTAGTAATGATTTATTCAATAGTATATAAGTAATTTTTCTTTTTAGTAATCGAACATAATAATGAAATTACCCATTGTTTCACATACAAATATTTCTCGACCACAGTAATTAATAACTTTAATATTTCTCGACCATAGTAAGTAAATATTTTGATTTATTATTACAACCACCGCATTATTATCTATCCATGATTTAACAGTAGGTTAATATAAATACCATGATCTTTACTCTTCATACTGCTGGACATCAATAATTAAGTTCGTTTAGGCAGTGGAGGATCGCAAATAATGTCACACTGGCAAATGTGTTGGTCGCTAGATGATGGTTTACATAGACAATTATCTGGGCTCTTTGTTGCTCCATATTTATCGAAGAAGGCTTTAAGGCATACGAATTCTGCTTCCTTGGGATCCTTGGGACAAATGCCAGGAATTGTCATTTGTTTAGTACAGAATTTTAGTTGTCCTTTTCATGCAAATAAACATAAAAATTGTTAAAATGTGAGTATTCTCATATTAAAACAGATTTTCAAATAAATGTTTGGATACTATATTTACCTCAAGAAAGTTTCATAAGACATAGAAAAAGAGTGATGGAAAGAATGAGAACAATGAACTTCTTCATGATTTTAATTACTCTTTTTCTCTTCTCTCTTGTTGAAACAATCCTTGATATATATATTCCTTCAATTATGCCTTATATATACTGGAAAAACAAGCTAAATTAAGGAAAAGTTTTATAACTTCCCTAATTAAAAGACTTTTTTTTGGAAAAAGAAGAAAACCAACTTTCATAGAAGTGTCACTAAAAATAGTTGGTAATAAAAGACAGTTAGGAGTTAGAACCAGCATCGCCTTCTAAAAGTATTCTTTTTAGAAAAAGTAGAGAGCGATCTTAAAATCATTTGCTCCGGGAAACCTTTTCCCTCAATTTTAATTCCAAAACTTATAAATTTGTTTTATTTGTTAGAAACTTTGATTTCTTTTATTAGACTATTTTTTGTAATTACATGCCTTTAAATGTCAAACTATTCTCATAAAAAAAGAAATAATAATAAAAAATTCACTAACTCAATTCTTATTCCATGCAGCCGGCTAATTATTTTAACATTTCATTAACTATATTAATTTTTTTTTTCATTTAAAGGCTAAGGGGTGGGCAATCATTAATTAATCGTTATTGACTGAGTATTTCTATTGTAACAGGAAAAATGTTGGTTGGGCCTATATTTTTGGCTTAATTACTATTTACTTCTCTCTCTTTCTAATGAACCCCTTGACAACCTTACCACGGCTACTTCATTTAATGTTTTTTCCCTGTAATTTTATCTTGTTTAGTTTTCTTACTCATCTACTCTACATAATTAAATGGGTATGGCAGATCAAATTTGATGTAATTATTAAATTGATTGTGCTCATGTAAATCTAGTTAATAGTCATCTAAGATTAACTAGGATTTTGATTGTTTGATGCAATTATTAAATAGGCAGTGTTTGAGTCGGCTTAAATTTTGATATATTCCTTCAATTATGTCTTATATATAATGGAAAAACAAACTAAATTAAGGACAAATTTTATAACTTCCCTAATTAAAAGACATTCTTTTGGGAAAAGAAGAAAACCAGCTTTCATATAAGTGTCACTAAAAATAGTTGGTAATAAAAGATATTTTGAAGTTAGAACCATCATCGCCCTCTAAAAGTATTTTTTTTAAAAATGAAAATGGAGAATGATAGTAAAATCATTTTCTTCACGAAGCTCTTTCCCTTACTTTCAATTTTGAAACTTACAAATTTGTTTTCTTTATTACAAACTTTGATTTGTTTTATTAGACTGTTTATCGTAACTACATGCCTTTAAATGTCCAACTATTTCCATTCAAAAAGAAATAACAATAAAAATTTCACTAACTCTATTCTTATTGCCTTGAAGCTCGCTAATCATTTTACTATTTCATAAACTATATTATTATTTTTTATTTAAAGGTTAAGGAGTGGGCAGTAATAAACTATATTAATTAATCATTATTGACTGAATATTTCTATTAGAATAGGGAAAAATGTTGATTGGGCCTGTATTTTTTACTTAATTACTATTTACTTCTCTCTCCTTCTAATAAACCCCTTAATTACTATTTACAACCTTACCGTGGCTACTCCATTCAAAGTTTATTCTTCCCCTGTAATTTTATCTTGTTTATTTTCTTACTCATCTACTCTACACAATTAAATGAGTGTGGCAAATCAAATTTGTTTTAATTATTAAATTGATTGTGTTGATGTAAATCTAGTTAATGGTCGTCTCAAATTAACTAGGATTTTGATTGTTTGATGCAATTATTAAATAGACAGTGTTTGACTAGGCTTAAATTTTGATATAACATAAACACAATCCATTAAACCATTTTCCCACCTCTATATAAACTATTAATAGGCTATGTATTCCTTGAACAAGCATGCGCTATTGCTCGTGTATCAAAGGAAAATACATTAGCTCGATAAAATGTGAAGTTAGGAAATTATCATTAACTTTCTTAAACATTGGGTAAAGATTTTATTTAACTTAAAATTTTTTAAAACTATCTTGGATAATTGAAACAAATTTATGGCCATTTTATGGTAATCTGTTTAATTTTCAAGTGATAGGAACTAATTTAAAATTTGAGAATTTTAACCTTATTTATAGCCTCTTTTACTGTTTTCTAAGTTTATCAGTGATTTATTTAAGTCTAGTATTGATAAGTCACCAAAGAAAACTACACAAATAACATCCTCACTCGAAGCAAAATGTAATATCCTAAATCTACTACGTGCAGAGCATGTGGTAAAGGAGGTTACTTATAAATCATAATCCTTCGTAAAAGCCTCTAATAGAAATGCCTCAAATTTTATTCAAACAAATCCACTAGCCTAATACCAAGCATTTTCCATTTTCCAAAGCCATAAATATAACAAAGTCTCAAAACTCTGCAATTGCAACTTTGGAATATAAACAAACGTAAAGGAAACAAAAGTTCATTCTCCTCTTATTCAACTAACAAAAGTAAATAAATTGCTAACTCTAAAGATAAGCAGACCTCTTATTGAGTTATTTAATCTGTAAAAAGTAATGATGAGGGTTTGCAGTCAACTCGGTAGATAAAATCGTTGCCACTTGCTACGGTTATCAATTACTAAAAATATTTCAAGACCTTTTCTTATCAAAACCTTTATTAAAAATAAATTTTTTTGCAATATTCATTTTCTAATAGAAATATATAAATTGATAATTTCAGAATATTAAAATCATAATTAATCATAAAAAAAAGTCGTATATCATATATACACAATTAAAAAAAGTTAGCTCATATCACATAATGCCACCTATTCTCCCGATGATCAGGCTAAAAACAAACCTCTTATCCCAAGTGTCTCCCACAATTACAATCTCTCTTTCTTATCTTCAATTTCCACCTAACAGTGCATAAGTCTTTTAAAACATTTGGCATATGAAGGTACATGCTTAATTGCATCTAACAGAAGAATGTTAACTTTCACTTACTTAAAGATTTCATAAATATCAGAAAAGTGGTTTGATTTCCTTCGTTTATTTAATTCATGCGGAAATGGTGGTTCAGATGGAACAATAATTATTTCTTCATTAGGTATAAGTTTATTTAGTCCTTCCTTACCTTTTGAATTTTTATTGTCTTTATCTTCTCAAGGTTCGGGAATAGGCCTATTAATAACCTTACCACTGAGAAGAGTTATAACAAACTTGACTTAGTCCATTGTTGAATTTTGTTAAATCTTAGGATTTGGTTGTGGTTGAGCTGGAAATTTTCCTTTTTTTTTTAAATTGTGAGTGCAGAAGCAATTTTAACAAGAGCACTTTTCAAATCAGAAAAGGTTTGTGCATTTTGATTGTTAATAGAATCTTCCTTCCTGATGAATGAATGTATTGTATCTTCCAAAATTTTCTATGGTGGCGGAACATATAGTGCATACAATTGAGCATTTTGAAAATTTCGTAAAGGTGGAGCTTGTGAAGATTATGCATTATTATTATTCCTCAAACTAAATTTTGGATGAATTCTCCAACTAGGATTATAAGTCCGTGAATATGGGTATCACTTGTTAAAGGTGTTAATGGCGTTAGCTTGATCATGCAAATATTGTTTAAGTGCAGGCAAAGTGGGACAATCTTGAGTGAAATGATTATTAAAACTACAAACATCACATGTAACTTCTTGAACATATTTTATTTGATCACTTTTTTTATTCTCTAAAGCTTCAACTTTCCTAACTAGGGATGCAAATTTTGCTTGTAAATCATGATCTTCCCTAAGCTTATAGATTCCTCTAGTATATGGATATGGTTGTGGTTTATTTATCAATTCAAAAGTTCCAAAAATATCCTAATGTTGTGCATTTTTAGCTAATTGGTCAAGGTAATCTAGTGCATCTTTAGGATTTTTAGCTTTAAATTCACCATTACATATCATTTCTACGACTTGTCTACTTTGGCATATTAGGCCCTCGTAGAAATAAGTGACCAATCGCCAAGTTTCAAAACTGTGGTGTGGACATATGTTAAGTCATTCTTTAAACCTATCCCAAGATTGGTATAATGTTTTTCTATTTTTTTGAGTAAAAGAAATGATTTGCCTTTTGTGTTCTTCTTCTTACTTTCTTTCTTAATTCTTGATGAATCTTCGTAGGTTTATTAGATTCTATTTCTTTGTTCATGATTGCTCTTAAATAATTCAGATTGGTGAATTGATCTAAGTTTATGGTGGGTTGCCAATTTCATTAACAAACTGGTCTCAGAGCTCGTTTCTTGGCGGCTGTTCTTGATCTGAAATGGCTAGTACCAGATGTTATCTCGAGAAGTTTAATGGTGATATTGACTTTTACCTTTGGAGTCTCAAGATGCGAGCAGTCCTCATTCAATAAAGGTTTGATAGTGCACTTGATGATGAAGATGAAGATCCAAAGGATAAGAAAGAACTGTCAGAGGGTTCCTCAAGAACAGAAGGAGATCAGAAAGCCATTAATAATAAAGCACACAACACCATTATCTTGCATCTCTCTGATAAAGTGCTGAGAGAGGTTACAAAAGAAAGAACTGCATCAGGATTATGGTCAAAGCTTGAAGAATTATATCTGAAGATGTCATTAACCGAAAGATTATATATGAAAAAATGGCTGTATACTTTCACCATGAAAGAGGGAGTACCCATAAAAGATCATTTCGATGAATTCAATAAGCTGATCTTGGATCTTGAAAATGTGAACATCGACCTGGAAGATGAAGATAGGGCACTAATTTTGCTAAGTTCCCTGCCTGATTCATTTGAGCATTTTATGGACACCTTTTTCTATGGAAGGCAGACCCTTACCCTGAAAGATGTCAAGAGTGGTTTGTAGTCCAAAGATTTAAAAAGAGATCAAATGTCAAGGAATAGATCTACGGTGAAGAATTGTCTGTCAAGTCAAAACCGGGGAAAAAGAATAACAAAGAAAAGAATAATGGAAGTTAGAGAGGAAGAAAAAGAAGAGGTAGTGCTCCTTTTATTAGAAAAAATGACATTAAAGAAAAGATTGCTTTGAGAAGAAGAAACTTGAAACACTTCAAAAGGAATCAAATGGAAAGGCTGCTATTGTATCAGAGGATGAAGAAGACTCAGAGGGTACTGATGTGTTGGTAGCTGCAGAGAAACACCCAATCGGTGAGTGGATTCTTGACTCTGGATGCTCTTTCTATATGTGTCCTAAAAAGCATTTCTTTAAGACATTCAAGGATTTTGAAGGTGGTAAAGTGGTGCCTGGAAATGATTTAGCTTGTAAAGTTGCTGGGATTAGGACCATTGACATAAAAATGTTTGATGGTGTAATCAGAAACTTAAAACAAGTTAGATATGTACCAAAACTTAAGAGAAACCTTATATCACTAGGCAGGTTTGATTAACTTGGCTGTAGCATTAAGGTAGAAAATAAAGAGATTCAAATGATACAAAATGGTAATGCCATCATAAAAAAGTCAAAAGGAATAATCTTTATGCTCTAATAGGATCTTCTCTTTTGCCTGGAATTACAGCAACTATAAGTAGTAATAAAACCAAGCTATGGCACATGATGTTAGCTCACATGAGTGAAAAAAGGGTTAAAAGAATTAGATTAACAAGGCTTGTTTGGTGGTGACCACATATCTTCATTAGAATTCTATGAAAAATGTGTTTTTGATAAAGCAACAAGACAGAATTTCATTACTGGAAGAAAAGAAAGAAACCAAACCCTGGACGACATTCATTCGGACCTGTGAGGACCATCACAAGTTCCCTCTCACAGTGGAGCTAGGTGTTTCCTAACCTTCATCGATGACTACTCAAGAAAGGTTTGGGTCTATGTGTTAAGACAGAAGAGTGAGGCCTTAGATAGGTTTAAAGATTGGTCAACACTTGTATTTTAGATCTAATCAATTCATAAGCAAGCAAGGTTACAACAGAAGTCAGTATGACAATTGTGTATATTACAAAATTTTGACTATTGACAACTATATCTACTTATTTCTCTATATCTGTTGACAACAAAATTTTGCTCATTGCATTCAAACAGAAAGAAGCTATAGAGGAACTCAAAATGCAGCTCAGCAATAAGTTTGAAATGAATGATTTTGGTGCTGTAACAAGGATTCTGAGTATGTAAATTATAAAAGACAAACCAGTAAGGACTTTGTTTCTTACTCAAGCTGGTTATATAAAGGAGTTCTGAGTAGTTACATAATAGGTGATGCAAAGCCTGTGTTGACACCACTGTCAGCTCACTTTAAGCTCTCTAAGCTTCAAGAGCCTAAAATTGATGTAGATATAGAGTTTATAAAGAAAATTCCCTATTTAAGCGCTGTTGGGAGCACTATATATGCCATGTTCTGTTCCAGGACAAACTTAGCATATAATGTTGGGGTTGTTAGTAGGTTCATGGGAAATCCAGGCAAGGAGCACTGGAATGGAGTAAAGTGGATATTGAGATATCTTAAGGGGACTTCAAATCATGGTATCTTGTTTGGGAAAGTTGATGGAGCCACCTATAAGGTTGCTGGTTTTATAGATTCAGACTTTGCAGGTGATCAAGACAAAAGAAGATCCATTACTAGTTTTGTTTCTTCCATGAGTGGCGGTGTAATTATTTGGAAGGCTTCACTGCTGTCAGTTGTTGTCCTCTCAACAACTAAAGCTAAGTATATTACACTAACAGAAGCAGTAAAGGAGGCAATCTGGCTAAGAGGTTTAGTCTTTGAGTCGGGATTCAAGCAAGAAATGGTCACAATTAGCTGTGATAGCTCAAGTGCTATACAACTGAGTAAGAATCCTAAGTATCATGAGAGAACTAAACATATAGATGTGAGATTGCACTTTATTAGAGAGGAAATAAATAGTGACATGGTGAATATTGTCAAGATACCTTCTGAGGATAATCCAGTTGACCTGCTCACTAAGCCACTACCAGCAGTCAAGTCCGTGAGTCCTTTGAACTTGATTAGACTTAGCAACATGTAATCCAAGTTTTTCAAGATGTTGAAACAGAGTTGAAGGGAAGCTTAAATATCATAATAAACTAAGGTGGAGATTTGTAATGCTGTTAGTTTTGATTTTGATATTAGTTAGCTGGCGTTGCAAGCTGAGTTAGTGTTGTGGGCCTGCTGTTAATTATAAGCTGTTAAACTGGTAGCTTATTCCAGAAACAAGGCATGCATGTATAAGGGCTGGTTTGCAGTAAAGTTGGCTTGATTTTTTGCGAGCATTACAGTAAGAAATAGTAAATTCTGTAAATCAGAGATTTCATTTCTGTACTCCATATATTCTTTGCGTAATCGTTTTCATTAATAAAGCTTTAAGCCTCCTGCTGATTTCAGCTGTGGATGTTGGTACATTGGTACCGAACCACGTAATTGCTTTTGTCTTCTTCTTCTTACTTTCTGTCTCAATTCTTGGTGAATCTTGTTAGGTTTATTAGATTTTATTTCTTTGTTCATGATTGCCCTTAATCAATTCAGATTGGTTAATTGATCCAAGTCTGTTGTGGGTTACCAATTTCATTAACATGTATACATAATTAAAAAAAAATTCTTGGCTTCAACTAATTTTATAAAATAGAAAAATTATTTTTCTAAATTTGATTTCCCAAAAATGTTAATTTTCCTTCCAGTGATGATAGGCTTGCTTGCACCAAAAGAAAAAGAAAAATCACAAAGAGTTTTAAGTCCAATCACAAAAACAGCATGGTTATTCCCTGTGCTATAGATTCCTGTTAGCATAATGCATTTCATCAACTACAGAATGTAAACATTCTACGTGAGTAAAATAATACCTTTCATAATTTTGATGAATCTCAACAGTAATCAAATACTCCTGCCCCATATTCATAAAGCTAAAACTCTACAGCCACAATGCGACTATCGAAACCACAAGAATCATGTTTGTAGTAATTAAATGACTCCCTAAATTTTAATAGCTTTCAACAGTATGAACCTGTTGAAATCATCCTTATAAAGACTTCCCAGTTATATCAAAAAGTTTTTACATCGAGTTGCCCATTCAGCCTACAAAAGTACCGCAACTAGTGAACAAATATACATACAAGACAGAAGCTAAAACTCAATTGAAATCTTACTCTACAAGCCACAAAAGCAATTCCATATGAGTCTAAGACACTAAAAACACCCTTAAAAATCCCTAATAGTTTGCTATATTAGAAGAAATGTTCGTGTATTTGAAATTATAAACGCAAAGAAGGATAAAAAATTTAAAAGGGTTTGAGGCATTTTTGAACGCTTTTCTTTTAAGTTTTATTTGCCCTGACCATACTTGATTTGCCTTAAAGTTTAATGGTAAATTACCTCCAAAATACAACAAACCCTAAATACAATCTCTAGCAATAAAATTATGTTCCAAAACAGCAAATGAATATGTAATAATATGGTGTATTTACAGAAAGTTAAATGTCTATTCATGAAGTATTATGTTTATTCAAAAAAACAATATTACCCTTCAAACAAAGGCATTTTCTTTTCCAAGATTAGGTACACCTCTTCAAATAGATACTTTAGTAAGAAACATTACACCTTTCCATTATTTAATTTAATTAATCAATGATGAAGGAGGTATATTTAATCTGAAGGCTTTATTTATTTAGTGTTGTATATAGTTCTTTTGGGGTTGCAGCACCAGAGCTTGTGTTTTTGTTGCTGGAGCATAGTTTTTCAAGATAAGAAAATACATATGTAATTAGCTCAAAATTGGTGTTCAAAATAAAATATATTGATGATGGATCCATTGACAAGTTTAAACCCTAACTAATTTAAAAAGATCCATTAACTCCGATGAAACATTTAGGCCAGTAGTGAAACTAACGATGATTTACTTTGTCATTGCAATTACAGTAAGTTCCAAATGGTTGATGCAGTAATTGGTTGTCAGAAACACATTCTTTGAAAGAATTTGAAAGAAGCTATATAAAAAAAAAAAGCCCCCTGGTCTGCCCCCTAGCCGCTTCACTTTCATTGCCATACGAACCATGTCTTTTGACTCAACATAATGCTGAAAGTCAACATCGTGTAAAAAGCTTGTGATGAGATTAAGGATAAAACTATCACAAGCACGTGGGAAAAGGCATATTCAAATCCTATTCAAGTTCCCATCAGACCCGTTACAAGAGCTCGAGCAAAGAAATTGAAAGAAGCACTTAATGGATTGATTCAAACAACTTGCGCTAAATTAAATTCATGGAGGGCCGTTGAAAGAATCGCAAATGATAAACGCATGATTTAGGTTCTTGAAGTTTCCAAATAATCACTTCCATGAAATAGGGAGTTGGCTTGCACATTATGGCGGGAAAATATTTTATTTTCCTTTTTCAGATACTTTCCTATTTGTTGAGGAGACTATTAGGGAAACAAATCAGTTTTTCTATTTTCATCATTTAGTTTCCATTGTAATTTATGTATGACATTTAAGCCAATTAGGATCCTGATTTGATTTAGATTCATTCCTAATTACTTAGATTAGGATTCTGATTTGATTTAGATTCATTCCTATTTGTTTAGATTCATATTCAGATTTGATTTTTGATTTAGAATTTATTTCAAAAAATTCTGGTAACCAAACCTATATACCGTACTCCTATCCAATAAATAGATATAAGTTTTGATGCAATTGGTGAGATAGTTAATTCTCTTTGGTTCTTTACAAACTCTTTGAATTTATCGAATTTTTGTGGCATTCAAACTCTTAACTTATAAATCACACCATCTATAGCTGATTGTGACGTCTTCATATACCAAGGTTCGTGCTTTCAATAAGCATTGGGTCAAGGTTCCATTCTATTTTTTGTTTAGATTCGATCTTGGGAACTAAATTGATAAGGGTTGCATCAGTTCTTGATGGGCTTCGTATCATTTGGTATCAGAGCGAGGCACCAAGGTCAGATCCATCTATCTTGGTTATTTTTCATTCTTGTTTGAATTTTTCATCCTTGTACTAGTATCAAAAAAAAAAAAAGGTGTGAACAGTACCATGTGAGCAATATTTATGTGAACAGTGCTGCATGAATAGTATTTTTAGGATTTCATTTTTAAAATCAAATTTGCATCTTTGTGGTTTTATTCTCTTTAAATCCATAGGTTTTACCTATTCTTTTTCCTAAAAAAAAAGATAGAGAGAATTCCTAACCTCCTCTTAAAATCATTTATTATTTTCATTATTTGTGTCTTGGAAGTCTAAAAGGGGTTTTATCCCATAGGTGAAAACTTTACCAAAATAAAAAACTCGACTTTATGTAAACATTGTCCTTTGGCTCTTGAAATTTGAGTCTCCTTAGTGTAATCCTTGTGAATTTCTGCTAAAATCCTGATATTAGTTTGATTAGTTTGATAAGAACTGAGTGGGAATTACTATGAGTGGAAAAAGGCAAGAGAGTGTAAGCATATTAGAGGGTAAAAGCCAATTAATTTGAGTGAAACACGAGTGGATTTGAGTGAGTTATTTTCTTGAGTGAAACACATAAGGGAGTAAGTTGAGGTCTTTTCCACATTATTTCTAACTTTCTTTTACAAATGTTAACCATGTCTCACAACCTAGAACGAAACACAAATGAAGAGGATCAACTTGAAACTACTCAAAATTTACAAATTCAATCATTGATAGGAGAGAGATGAAAAGGTTGATGAGGAAAAGGTACATGCAATCTAAGAGTAGCCGAGTCCTACAAGTGTAAGTAATGTAAGAAGCTTTCATGGGCTCACTAGTTTCTACCGATGATTTGTGAAAGACTTTAGCACATTAGCTGTACCATCTGCTAAAGTAATTATAAAAGATGTTGGATTTAAGTGGGGAGGCATATTCAAATCCTATTCAAGTTCACATCGGACCCGTTACAAAAGCTCTAGCAAAGAAATGCAAAAAAGCACTTAATGGATTGATTCAAGCAACTTGAGCTCTATCAAATTTGTGGAGGCCCCTTGAAGGAATCGCACATGATAAATTCATGATTTAGGCTTTTGAAGATTCTAAATAATCACTTCTATGAAATAGGGAGTTGGCTTGTACATTATAGCGCATAAATATATTATTTTTCTTTTTCAGATACTTTCCCATTTCTTAAGGAGGCTATTAGGGAAAAAAATCAGTTATTTCTATTTTAATCGCTTAGTTTCCATTTTAATTGATGTAAGGCATTAATGCGAATTAGGATCCTAATTTGATTTGGATTCTTTCCTATTTACTTAGATATGATTCTTATTTGTTTAGATTCATATTTAGATTTGATTTTTGGTTTAGGATTTATTTCAAAAAATTCTTGTAACTAACCCTATATAATATACTCATATCCAATAAACGGAGATAAGTTTGGATGCAATTGGTGAGAGAGTTAATTCTCTTTTGGTTCTTTACAAACTCTTTGAACTTATGAAATTTTCGTGGCGTTTAAACTCTTGACTTATCAATCAGCCGTCCATAGCTGATTGTGGCATCCTCACATAGCAAGGTTCATGCTTTCAATAAGCATTGGTTCGAGGTTCCATTTAATTTCTGGTTTATATTCGATCTTGGGAACTCAATTAATTAGGGTCATTTCATTTTTTGATGGGGTATGTATCATCTTGCCCTGGTAGCTACAAGGTCATCTTTAATGTTGGCTTGAATCATGGCTATCTCTTAATACTGTGTTAGACTTTGAAGATTTTTGTCAAGGTCCCTATAACAGTGACTCAAACCAAATCTCATTCTCACTATGGCCTTCGTCTCTTCCAATGTTTCAACAGGCCTCTCACGGGAATTATCATGTGTAGAGGTGAAAGCTTAACTTAAGTGTTAAGAGTATTGCCTCCTTAGGGTCAAGGCCTTAAGTTCGATTAGGAGAAATAGGGTGAAATCTAATGATTCTCTTTAAAAAGTAAGAAAAAAAAATCTTGGGCATTTAAGACTTCAAATTGAGCAGAAGTATGAAAGTTTTACTATAGAATTTGCATCACAACTATTGATTTTGAGCATAATCTCATAGGATTAGGCGCTGTAATGTCATATTGTCAAGGGTTTGTTAGGCTGCTGCTATTTTACAGTCAATATTTTATAGTAATGTGTCTTTGCTAATGCCAAAGCATGTCGATTTGGGCTGCAAATTAATTGCACGTGATGCTAGACTATTACTTATTAGATGTTAAATCGTATTGTCTACTTATATTACAGCTTATTAACCATCAAACTAGTTCCCGAGCAGAATTTTTCTAAGGTATTGCTGATATTTTTCAACTCATAGAACAATGATACGTTTTTCAAATTCATCATATTTCATGTAATTGTAGAGCTTAGGCCATGTGCTAGCCAACTTAGCTCTTTTAAATTTTGTTGTTTGGCGGGATGATTTTTTAGAATGATTATGCTCGCTTTGATTATAGTGAAGCTATTACTATTAAAAAAGAAAAACAAAAATAAAACCGCACACACAAATTCTAAATCTTAAATAGAAGTACTTTTTCTTTTTGTTAAAATCATTATTAGGGTTAAAAGAAAAATTATTCGACAAGATTTATTCAGTAGTATATAAGTAATTTTTCTTTTTAGTAATGATTTATTCAATAGTATATAAGTAATTTTTCTTTTTAGTAATCGAACATAATAATGAAATTACCCATTGTTTCACATACAAATATTTCTCGACCACAGTAATTAATAACTTTAATATTTCTCGACCATAGTAAGTAAATATTTTGATTTATTATTACAACCACCGCATTATTATCTATCCATGATTTAACAGTAGGTTAATATAAATACCATGATCTTTACTCTTCATACTGCTGGACATCAATAATTAAGTTCGTTTAGGCGGTGGAGGATCGCAAATAATGTCACACTGGCAAATGTGTTGGTCTCTAGATGATGGTTTGCATAGACAATTATCTGGGCTCTTTGTTGCTCCATATTTATCGAAGAAGGCTTTAAGGCATACGAATTATGCTTCTTTGGGATCCTTGGGACAAATGCCAAGAATTGTCATTTGTTCAGTACAGAATTTTAGTTGTCCTTTTCATGCAAATAAACATAAAAATTGTTAAAATGTGAGTATTCTCATATTAAAACAGATTTTCAAATAAATGTTTGGACACTATATTTGCCTTGAGAAAGATTCATAAGACATAGAAAAAGAGTGATGGAAAGAATGAGAACAATGAACTTCTTCATGATTTTAATTACTCTTTTTCTCTTCTCTCTTGTTGAAACAATCCTTAATATATATATTCCTTCAATTATGCCTTATATATAATGGAAAAACAAGCTAAATTAAGGAAAAATTTTATAACTTCCCTAATTAAAAGACTTTTTTTTTGGAAAAAGAAGAAAACCAACTTTCATAGAAGTGTCACTAAAAATAGTTGGTAATAAAAGACAGTTAGGAGTTAGAACCAACATCGCCTTCTAAAAGTATTCTTTTTAGAAAAAGTAGAGAACAATCTTAAAATCATTTGCTCCGCGAAACCTTTTCCCTCAATTTTAATTCCAAAACTTATAAATTTGTTTTATTTGTTAGAAACTTTGATTTCTTTTATTAGACTATTTTTTGTAATTACATGCCTTTAAATGTCAAACAATTCTCATAAAAAAAGAAATAATAATAAAAAAATTCACTAACTCAATTCTTATTCCATGCAGCCGGCTAATTATTTTAACATTTCATGAACTATATTAATTTTTTTTTTCATTTAAAGGCTAAGGGGTGGGCAATCATTAATTAATCGTTATTGACTGAGTATTTCTATTGTAACAGGAAAAATGTTGGTTGGGCCTATATTTTTGGCTTAATTACTATTTACTTCTCTCTCTTTCTAATGAACCCCTTGACAACCTTACCACGGCTACTTCATTCAATGTTTTTTCCCTGTAATTTTATCTTGTTTAGTTTTCTTACTCATCTACTCTACATAATTAAATGGGTATGGCAGATCAAATTTGATGTAATTATTAAATTGATTGTGCTCATGTAAATCTAGTTAATAGTCATCTAAGATTAACTAGGATTTTGATTGTTTGATGCAATTATTAAATAGGCAGTGTTTGAGTCGGCTTAAATTTTGATATATTCCTTCAATTATGTCTTATATATAATGGAAAAACAAACTAAATTAAGGACAAATTTTATAACTTCCCTAATTAAAAGACATTCTTTTGGGAAAAGAAGAAAACCAGCTTTCATATAAGTGTCACTAAAAATAGTTGGTAATAAAAGATATTTCGAAGTTAGAACCATCATCGCCCTCTAAAAGTATTTTTTTTAAAAATGAAAATGGAGAATGATATTAAAATCATTTGCTTCACGAAGCTCTTTCCCTTACTTTCAATTTTGAAACTTATAAATTTGTTTTCTTTATTACAAACTTTGATTTGTTTTATTAGACTGTTTATCGTAACTACATGCCTTTAAATGTCCAACTATTTCCATTCAAAAAGAAATAACAATAAAAATTTCACTAACTCTATTCTTATTGCCTTGAAGCTCGCTAATCATTTTAACATTTCATAAACTATATTATTATTTTTTATTTAAAGGTTAAGGAGTGGGAAGTAATAAACTATATTAATTAATCATTATTGACTGAATATTTCTATTAGAATAGGGAAAAATGTTGATTGGGCCTGTATTTTTTACTTAATTACTATTTACTTCTCTCTCCTTCTAATAAACCCCTTAATTACTATTTACAACCTTACCGTGGCTACTCTATTCAAAGTTTATTCTTCCCCTGTAATTTTATCTTGTTTATTTTCTTACTCATCTACTCTACACAATTAAATGAGTGTGGCAAATCAAATTTGTTTTAATTATTAAATTGATTGTGTTGATGTAAATCTAGTTAATGGTCGTCTCAAATTAACTAGGATTTTGATTGTTTGATGCAATTATTAAATAGACAGTGTTTGACTAGGCTTAAATTTTAATATAACATAAACACAATCCATTAAACCATTTTCCCACCTCTATCTAAACTATTAATAGGCTATGTATTCCTTGAACAAGCATGCGCTATTGCTCGTGTATCAAATGAAAATACATTAGCTCGATAAAATGTGAAGTTAGGAAATTATCATTAACTTTCTTAAACGTTGGGTAAAGATTTTATTTAACTTAAAATTTTTTAAAACTATCTTGGATAATTGAAACAAATTTATGGCCAATTTATTGTAATCTGTTTAATTTTCAAGTGATAGGAACTAATTTAAAATTTGAGAATTTTAACCTTATGTATAGCCTCTTTTACTGTTTTCTAAGTTTATCAGTGATTTATTTAAGTCTAGTATTGATAAGTCACCAAAGAAAACTACACAAATAACATCCTCACTTGAAGCAAAATGTAATATCCTAAATCTACCACGTGCAGAGCATGTGGTAAAGGAGGTTACTTATAAATCATAATCCTTCGTAAAAGCCTCTAATAGAAATGCCTCAAATTTTATTCAAACAAATCCACTAGCCTAATACCAAGCATTTTCCATTTTCCAAAGCCATAAATATAACAAAGTCTCAAAACTCTGCAATTGCAACTTTGGAATATAAACAAACGTAAAGGAAACAAAAGTTCATTCTTCTCTTATTCAACTAACAAAAGTAAATAAATTGCTAACTCCAAAGATAAGCAGACCTCTTATTGAGTTATTTAATCTGTAAAAAGTAATGATGAGGGTTTGCAGTCAACTCGGTAGACAAAATCGTTGCCACTTGCTACGGTTATCAATTACTAAAAATATTTCAAGACCTTTTCTTATCAAAACCTTTATTAAAAATAAATTTTTTTACATTATTCATTTTCTAATAGAAATATATAAATTGATAATGTCAGAATATTAAAAGAATAATTAATCATAAAAAAAAGTCGTATGTCATATATGCACAATTAAAAAAAGTTAGCTCATATCAGATAATGCCACCTATTCTCCCGATGATCAGGCTAAAAACAAACCTCTTATCCCAAGTGTCTCCCACAATTACAATCTCTCTTTCTTATCTTCAATTTCCTCCTAACAGTGCATAAGTCTTTTAAAAAATTTGGCATATGTAGGTACATGCTTAATTGCATCTAACAGAAGAACGTTAACTTTCACTTACTTAAAGATTTCATAAATATCAAAAAAGTGGTTTGATTTCCTTCGTTTATTTAATGCATGCGGAAATGGTGGTTCTGATGGAACAATAATTATTTCTTCATTAGGTATAAGTTTATTTAGTCCTTCCTTACCTTTTGAATTTTTATTGTCTTTATCTTCACAAGGTTCGGGAATAGGCCTATTAATAACCTTACCACTGAGAAGAGTTATAACAAACTTGACTTAGTCCATTGTTGAATTGTTAGAGTGCAATTTATGCACTAATTTTGTATTGCTTACTCCCTTTAATATCAATGTTTTGCACTTAATAATAGTGATTTATTTGTGTTTTATTTTGTAGGTGCAATTCTATTGATTGGTGCTAAAATTGAGCTAGAAGATGATGTTTGAGGATGATTATTTGCATGGAAGAATTATGAATTTCAGAAGAACTTTGTTGATAAGGCGTGGGCGCGTGCTGTCAACAAAGAACTTGCAGTTTTTATTTTAACGTGTTTCACCTTTTTGGGCTATTTTTGTAATTTCGAATTTAGAGAATATTTTAGATTTTAGTATTCTATTTTTAGAAAAACTCTAAAAGACAAAAAGGATTAAAAACACAAAGGGAAGGGAATCATCAATCAAGGAAAAGAAAGAAACCCTAGATCTAGATCTTTCTCTTCTCTCTATGAGGAACTAAATTTATTTTTCTGGTTGGAGGTTAATAAAGCTTTGATTCATTATTACTGTGAGATCTTTCTTATACTTTAATTGTTTTATTGCTTGTTGGGTATTTGTTTATTCTGAATTATTATCATGATTATGTTTGTTAATTAGATAATTGGCCCTATTTAATTATCAACCTAATCTCATCAATTAGAAGATTCATCGTATGAAGATTTTAATGTTTGTGACAAATAGCATCATGCATATTGTGTTATGAGAATAAACAATCTAATTTAAATGAACCATCGTGTCGTTTGTTGATTAGGATTTGGGTCTCTCGGTTTTTCGGTGTCAATTGATTAAATCATGATCGTATCTAGGGTTGTCTATTGATTAGGGAAATAACCAATGGTCGTTCCTTGCTCGACTAGTTAAGGAGAGATTGGCTATTAGTGCGTCTCGATGGCTATAACCGATCTATTCATGAGTAATAATTATTTATATTTAGATCGATGATCAGTAGTCGAATCAAGCTGAGTTAATTCCTTCAACCAGAGCTTTTTTTCCAATTTGAATTACAATTTTAATTTACGTTCTTGTCATTTTAAATTGATTTTGATTATTGTCAATAATTCCCCCGTTTGCATTTACATTTTAAAGTTTAAATAATTACCAATCTCTGTGGACACGACCTACTCGATCCCTATACACAAATTTATTAGGTAGGTATTTATTTTGTTGGCTTGACAACCATCAAATTTTGGCGCCGTTGCGATTGGTGTCGTTTATTTAATCCTTTTACGTTTTACTTAGTGCATGGTTCGTTAACTTCTCAAATGCGGGTATACTTTCGTTTGATCACGAAATTGAGAAGGCGCACCGTGAGGCAATGACGAAGCGAGCTAAGCAACAATCCTCGTTGCCTTTGCTTCCACAAAGCAGATCGGTGCGGTTGTTTGAATCATCTAGCGATTCGGAAGAACAAGTGATGGATAGAGCTGCACTGTAGAAAGAACTCTTAGAGTTAAATTTGAACCGAGACTTGAATCAATGACCACTCTGCATTCAATATGCGGACTTAGAGGTAAATTTCGAATTAAAATCTGGTCTTATTCATTTATTACCCAAGTTTCATGGTCTTGCAGGTGAAGATCCTCATAAACATCTGAAGGAATTTCATATGTTGTGTTCAAGTATGAGGCCACAAGGCGTGACTGAAGAGCAGATTAAGCTGCGTGCTTTTCCTTTCTCTTTAGATGGGTTAGCTAAAGATTGGTTATACTACTTACCTCCTGGATCTATTACAACGTGGAATGGTTTGAAGAAACAATTCCTCGAGAAATACTTTCCTGCTTCAAGAGCTGCCAACATTAGAAAAGACATTTGTGGGATCAGACAACTTCCTGGGGAGACTTTGTATGAGTATTGGGAGCGATTCAAACAGTTGTGTGCTAGCCTCAAAGATCAAATTACGATCATTATTTTTTTACGAAGGATTGTCATTGATGGATAGAAGTATGATAGATCTTTGCTAGTGGAGGTGTGTTGGTGAACAAAACCCTACTCAAGCGAGAGTTGATCTGAATATGGCTGCCAATGCATGATTTTGCAGCGAGCAAGATCACACTTCAAGAAAAGTGAATGAGGTAAATATCTCTTCTATTGATCAACGTCTTGATAAACTTACTTCGCTTGTGGAAAAGTTTGTTGTAGGCAATGTGCAACAGGTGAAGATTTGTGGCATTTGTTCCAATATGGGTCATTGAACTGATATGTGTCCTACACTTCAAGAAGAACCCGTTGAACAAGCCAATGCAGTTGGAGGATTTCCAGGCATGCCTCAGAGGAGGTATGATCCTTATGCACAGACTTACAATCCGGGATGGAGGGATCATCCAAACTTCAACTATGGAGCTAGGCCATCGAGTTTCCAACAATACCCACCAAGACAACCAGCTCATCCGGTCGGACTCAAGTCGGTATATCTCGAAGAAATTGTTAAATCACTTGTGACTAACACTCAACAATTTCAACAGCAACCACAACGAGCATTCAAATTTGGAGAACCAAGTGAGTCGATTGGCGACTACGGTGAGCCTAGAATCTAAACTATCAAGGAGATTGCCTTCACAATCTGAGGTTAATCCAAAGCAAAACGTTAGTGATGTCACCCTTAGAAGTGGGACTGAGTTGCAAGAGCCTACTAAGAGATGGAAAAAGCAAGTATAAGATGAGCTTGAGAAGGATGAATTGATGCCTAACTCTCAAGATCATGACCCACCGAGTGAAACCCTTACATGGTGATACCTCCTCCTTTTCCAATCCGGTTTGCAAAATCCAAGAAGGAGGAACAATTTAAAGACATCCTTGAAAAATTTCGCAAGGTTGTGGTAAATATTCCTTTATTAGTTGATATAAAACAAATACCTCGATATCTTTAAATTCCTTGAGGCTGTGCACTCTAAAAGAAAATTAAGAGGAGATGAAAGAGTTCACATGGGAGAATGTTTGATTCTCCAAAAGAAACTACCTCACAAGTGCAAGGATCCGGTATGTTTACTATCCTTGTAAAATTGGCAATTTTGGAGTTGAGAAGGCTATGTTAGATTTAGGAGCTTATTAATGTCATGCCTCGTTCTATTTATTCATCTTTGAATGTTGGTCCATTAAAAAGCGGTGTGATAATTCAACTAGGCGATAGGTCTAATGCATATCACGATGGGGTATTAGAAGGCGTCTTAGTACAAGTTAATGAGTTGGTTTTTCTGATTTTATGTACTTGATATGGAAGATGATAACTCTCCCAATTACATCTAATTTTGCTAGGAAGACCTTTTCTTAAAACTGCTAGAACTAAATTGGATATACATAAAGGATTCTCACTATGGAATTTGATGGAGAGGTTATAGAGTTCAATATGAATGATGCCATGAAATATCTTAGTGAGGAACATTCGGTATTTTCTGTGGATGCTATTAACCCTATAGTGCAGGAAGTTTTTTCCATGGATGAAGAGGGAAAGCAGAGGAAGTTGCGGCAAGAGTTAGAAGATTAGAAATGAATCCTATGAGTTCGAGATTTTACAAGGAAAAAGGCGAAGACATTTCATGACAAAATGGTTTTGAGAAAAGAGTTCTCTGTTGGTCAAAAGTTCTTCTTTTCATTCTAAGCTTAAACTTTTCACTGTAAATTCGTTCTCATTGGATTGGACCGCTGTTATTCTTAATGTTTTTCCTTATGGTGCAGTTGAGATTCGGAGTCCGACCTCTGAGAAAGTTTTGAAGGTTAATGGTCACCGCTTAAAACCTTTTTATGAAGGTTTGTCGGTGAATATTGTGAGGGAAGTGGCTCTCGAGAGTCCCATGTATGAAGATTGATGCATGAATGTGTCTAGCCAAAGACATAAAACAAAGGCGCTTTTTGGGAGGCAACCCAAAGGATTTATTTATATTGATTTTTGTTATATCTATTGCTTTTAATTTTGATTTAGAGTATTTAAATAATGCTTTTGTTTATTTTGACCAGAAGTAAATTTTTGGTAAGGCGTACCCACGCCTTAACTAAAAAGTACTACTGTAATTTTAAAACGAAATAGTTTTAAGGCATGCCCTCATGCTTATTAAAAAAGTATTTCTGAAATTTTTGGTGTTTTAATAGTCTCTTTTAGTTTTTATTTTGTAAAAAACAAAAAAAAAAAATAAAATTACAAAACACATTGTGTTCACTATTCACAATCCCTAACCCCCGTTTCCTCTTCCCAGCAAAGCTTCTCTTCCTCCAGAACTCCGGTGCTGCATCGGTCTGCAGCCAGCGGCTCCAGCTCCTCTCTGGCGTCGCGACAAAGCCTCTCATCCCGGCACTTTTCGCGTCGCGCGTTTCCAGCGCCTCCGCGCCAGCGACTCAGCCCCCGCACATCTCTCTCGCCGCCGTCTCGGCGCACTCACCAAGCAGCCGCATCTTCCTCTCGCCCGCGATCAGCAACCCGCGGCCTCGCGAATCCAGCGTCCGGGCTTGGATCTCGCCCGTCGTCTCCATCATCCACCGCGTCACAAGCATCCTGCGCGTTTCAGCGTTCTTGACGCTTTCAGCATCCACGCCCTGCATCTTCCGTGAATCGGTGCGACTCGCGCTCGGCGCTCGGCTCGCGTCCCGGCCCACAGCGTCGCGCGGGCACCGGCGCGCGACCCGGCGTCTCACTAGCGCCCAGCGTTAGCGTCACGATGCGCACCGGTGCCGTGCGATACCAATCCACCGGTAGCGTGAACTCAACACCACCGCGATGCATGCCCAGCCACATTATGTGGATCAAAGCTCACAATTCAGGGACGTTTTTCTTTACCTTTAATCTTTTACCCTTATGTATTAATTTTTTTATGTGAGCTTTGATTATCATACATTGAGGACAATGTAAATTCTTGGTGTGGGGGAAGGATTTTGGCAATATTGATATCTGCAATTGTTATTTTCACTCTACTCATCCTTAAATGATTTTGGAGTTAGTATGCTTCATATATTATGTTAAATTTTTCTTTTCTTTTCTTTTCTTTCTCACTACTCTTTTCCCATCCATCTTAAATCATTTACATCTATTTCTATTTCATCATACTCTTTCATTTTTTTTTTCTTCTTTCTATCTTATTTTATCTTTCACTTTTTATATCACCCATACCTTCTTCTCATTCTACACCACTTTTGATAGTTGATTCATTTGAAGAGTGCACATGATTTGATGGCAAATTTACCAACTTTGTGCGGATTTGAGCCTATGAGCAACCACTTTGCTCTAATTATTTTTGTTGTGTGAATATCAATCTTAGTTTGTTTATTCTAGAACTTGCCTTGTTATGCTTGTTGAAGCTGCATTACGGGATTTTATGCATTAAAATGATAAGGGCAAACCACTTTTCATTTCTTTATTTCCGCATTTTTCTTCTTTTTCTCCACCCGAAGACCTTTATTTATTATATTTGTTTGAGCCTTAACCATTCTTTTCTAATTCTCTCCATCTACTTATCCATTTTCCTTCTATTTGAGCCTAAATTTAAGGAGATTTTTGGACTCATTGTTTGGATATATTTTGTTTATGTTTCGTTGCTTTTGCTACCTTGAATTAAAGTTCCTCAATTAGATCAACAAGCATTATGCTTGAATTAAATTGTGCGAGGATCATACCTTTTGTTTGATTCACAAAAAAAAAAAAAAAAGAAATTGAAAAAAAAAATCAAAAAAAAAAGAAGAAAAAAAAATGTCTACATTCTTGGCGACTTGAGTATAAATAAGCATTTTGATATCATAAGGTTCATTCAATGAGTTCATTCAATGAGTGCATTCTTCTCATTTTGATCCCTTTTTGTTTCATAGACCTTTCTTTTTCATTTAACCCATTTAGCCCCGTTACAACCTTTTTAAGACCCTTAGATTTTTGCATTTAATTCATGTTTTGTGGATTGAGATGTGATATATGAGCAAGCTTATGGTAATAGCATTCTTTGATTTGATTTGAGTGCATAAATGATACCCTAAACACTTTGAGTGCATGGAGTGATGTCAATGAGAGGGCTATTAAATCTTGTTGCACATGAATTTTGAATAGACTTTCTTGGTGGTTGAATGTCTTTATATTAGCTTATGAGATCCTATGCCTTAAAATCCTTGTCTCTCGAATGTTTATTGACTTAATTTCTTGAGGTGTGCTTGCTTCAGATTGTTTTTGGATAAGTTGAGATGAGAATTGGGTGGAGAGTTGGGATTAGTCTTGAGTTATACGCTTGAGGACAAGCATCATCTTGGTGTGGGGGAATTTGTTAGAGTGCAATTTATGCACTAATTTTGTATTGCTTACTCCCTTTAATATCAATGTTTTGCACTTAATAATAGTGATTTATTTGTGTTTTATTTTGTAGGTGCAATTCTATTGATTGGTGCTAAAATTGAGCTAGAAGATGATGTTTGAGGATGATTATTTGCATGGAAGAATTATGAATTTCAGAAGAACTTTGTTGATAAGGCGTGGGCGCGTGCTGTCAACAAAGAACTTGCAGTTTTTATTTTAACGTGTTTCACCTTTTTGGGCTATTTTTGTAATTTCGAATTTAGAGAATATTTTAGATTTTAGTATTCTATTTTTAGAAAAACTCTAAAAGACAAAAAGGATTAAAAACACAAAGGGAAGGGAATCATCAATCAAGGAAAAGAAAGAAACCCTAGATCTAGATCTTTCTCTTCTCTCTATGAGGAACTAAATTTATTTTTCTGGTTGGAGGTTAATAAAGCTTTGATTCATTATTACTGTGAGATCTTTCTTATGCTTTAATTGTTTTATTGCTTGTTGGGTATTTGTTTATTCTCTGAATTATTATCATGATTATGTTTGTTAATTAGATAATTGGCCACTATTTAATTATCAACCTAATCTACTGTCAATTAGAAGATTCATCGTATGAAGATTTTAATGTTTGTGACAAATAGCACATCATGCATATTGTGTTATGAGAATAAACAATCTAATTTAAATGAACCATCGTATGCGTTTGTTGATTAGGATTTGGGTCTCTCTGGTTTTTCAGGCTGTCAATTGATTAAATCCTATGATCGTATCTAGGGTTGTCTATTGATTAGAAATAACCAATGGTCGTTCTTGGTTATCGACTAGTTAAGGAGAGATTGGCTATTAGGCGTCTGATGGCTTAACCGAGTAATAATTATTTATATTTAGATCAATGATCAGTAGTCGAATCAAGCTGAGTTAATTCCTTCAACCAGAGCTTTTTTCCAATTTGAATTACAATTTTAATTTACGTTCTTGTCATTTTAATTTGATTTTGATTATTGTCAATAATTCCCCCCATTTTGCATTTTACATTTTAAAGGATTTAAATAATTACCAATCTCTGTGGACACGACCCTACTCAATCCCTATATACAAATTTATTAGAGTAGGTATTTATTTTTGTTGGCTTCGACAACCATCATGAATTTTGTTAAATCTTAGGATTTGGTTGTGGTTGAGCTGGAAATTTTCCTTTTTTTTTTAAATTGTGAGTGCAGAAGCAATTTTAACAAGAGCACCTTTCAAATCAGAAAAGGTTTGTGCATTTTGATTGTTAATAGAATCTTCCTTCCTGATGAATGAATGTATTGTATCTTCCAAAATTTTCTATGGTGGCGGAACATATAGTGCATACAGTTGAGCATTTTGAAAATTTCGTAAAGGTGGAGCTTGTGAAGATTATGCATTATTATTATTCCTCAAACTAAATTTTGGATGAATTCTCCAACTAGGATTATAAGTTCGTGAATATGGGTATCGCTTGTTAAAGGCGTTAATGGCGTTAGCTTGATCATGCAAATATTGTTTAAGTGCAGGCAAAGTGGGACAATCTTGAGTGAAATGATTATTAAAACTACAAACATCACATGTAACTTCTTGAACAGATTTTATTTGATCACTTTTTTTATTCTCTAAAGCTTCAACTTTCCTAACTAGAGATGCAAATTTTGCTTGTAAATCATGATCTTCCCTAAGCTTATAGATTCCTCTAGTATATGGATATGGTTGTGGTTTATTTATCAATTTAAAAGTTCCAAAAATATCCTAATGTTGTGCATTTTTAGCTAATTGGTCAAGGTAATCTAGTGCATCTTTAGGATTTTTAGCTTTAAATTCACCATTACATATCATTTCTACGAGTTGTCTACTTTGGCATGTTAGGCCCTCGTAGAAATAAGTGACCAATCGCCAAGTTTCAAAACTGTGGTGTGGACATATGTTAAGTCATTCTTTAAACCTATCCCAAGATTGGTATAATGTTTTTCTATTTTTTTGAGCAAAAGAAATGATTTGCCTTTTGTGTTCTTCTTCTTACTTTCTTTCTTAATTCTTGATGAATCTTCGTAGGTTTATTAGATTCTATTTCTTTGTTCATGATTGCTCTTAAATAATTCAGATTGGTGAATTGATCTAAGTTTATTGTGGGTTGCCAATTTCATTAACAAACTGGTATCAGAGCTCGTTTCTTGGCGGCTGTTCTTGATCTGAAATGGCTAGTACCAGATGTGATCTCGAGAAGTTTAATGGTGATAATGACTTTTACCTTTGGAGTCTCAAGATGCGAGCAGTCCTCATTCAATAAAGGTTTGATAGTGCTCTTGATGATGAAGATGAAGATCCAAAGGCTAAGAAAGAACTGTCAGAGGGTTTCTCAAGAACAGAAGGAGATTAGAAAGCCATTAATAATAAAGCACACAACACCATTATCTTGCATCTCTCTGATAAAGTGCTGAGAGAGGTTGCAAAAGAAAGAACTGCATCAGGATTATGGTCAAAGCTTGAAGAATTATATCTGAAGATGTCATTAGCCGAAAGATTATATATGAAAAAGAGGCTGCATACTTTCACCATGAAAGAGGGAGTACCCATAAAAGATCATTTCGATGAATTCAATAAGCTGATCTTGGATCTTGAAAATGTGAACATCGACCTGGAAGATGAAGATAGGGCACTAATTTTGCTAAGTTCCCTACCTGATTCATTTGAGCATTTGTGGACACCTTTCTCTATGGAAGGCAGACCCTTACCCTGAAAGATGTCAAGAGTGGTTTGTAGTCCAAAGATTTAAAAAGAGATCAAATGGCAAGGAATAGATCTACGGTGAAGAATTGTCTGTCAAGTCAAAACCAGGGAAAAAGAATAACAAAGAAAAGAATAATGGAGGTTAGAGAGGAAGAAAAAGAAGAGGAAGTGCTCCTTTTATTAGAAAAAATGACATTAAAGAAAAGATTGCTTTGAGAAGAAGAAACTTGAAACACTTCAAAAGGAATCAAATGGAAAGGTTGCTATTGTATCAGAGGATGAAGAAGACTCAGAGGGTACTGATGTGTTGGTAGCTGCAAAGAAACACCCAATTGGTGGGTGGATTCTTGATTCTGGATGCTCTTTCTATATGTGTCCTAAAAAGCATTTCTTTAAGACATTCAAGGATTTTGAAGGTGGTAAAGTGGTGCCTGGAAATGATTTAGCTTGTAAAGTTGCTGGGATTAGGACCATTGACATTAAAATGTTTGATGGTGTAATCAGAAACTTAAAACAAGTTAGATATGTACCAGAACTTAAGAGAAACCTTATATCACTAGGCAGGTTTGATCAACTTGGCTGTAGCATTAAGGTAGAAAATAAAGAGATTCAAGTGATACAAAATGGTAATGTCATCATAAAAAGAGTCAAAAGGAATAATCTTTATGCTCTAATAGGATCTTCTCTTTTGCCTGGAATTACAGCTACTATAAGTAGTAATAAAACCAAGCTATGAGTGAAAAAGGGTTAAAAGAATTAGAGAAACAAGGCTTGTTTGGTGGTGACCACATATCTTCATTAGAATTCTAGGAAAAATGTGTTTTTGATAAAGCAACAATACAGAAATTCAATACTGGAAGACAAGAAACAAACCAAACCCTAGACGACATTCATTCGGACCTATGAGGACCATCACAAGTTCCCTCTCACGGTGGAGCTAGGTGTTTCCTAACCTTCATCGATGACTACTCAAGAAAGGTTTGGGTCTATGTGTTAAGACAGAAGAGTGAGGCCTTAGATAGGTTTAAAGATTGGTCAACGCTTGTATTTTAGATTTGATCAATTCATGAGCAAGCAAGGTTACAACAGAAGTCAGTATGACAATTGTGTATATTACAAAATTTTGACTATTGACAACTATATCTACTTACTTCTCTATATGGATGACATGCTCATTGCATGCAGACAGAAAGAAGCTATAGAGGAACTCAAAATGCAGCTCAGCAATAAGTTTGAAATGAAAGATTTTGGTGCTGTAACAAGGATTCTGAGTATGTAAATTATAAAAGACAAACCAGTAAGGACTTTGTTTCTTACTCAAGCTGGTTATATAATGGAGTTCTGAGTAGTTATATAATGGGTGATGCAAAGCCTATATTGACACCACTGTCGACTCACTTTAAGCTCTCTAAGCTTCAAGAGCCTAAAACTGATGTAGATATAGAGTTTATAAAGAAAATTCCATATTTAAGTGCTGTTGGGAGCACTATATATGCCATGGTCTGTTCCAGGACAAACTTAGCATATAATGTTGGGGTTGTTAGTAGGTTCATGGGAAATCCAGGCAAGGAGCACTGGAATGGAGTAAAGTGGATATTGAGATATCTTAAGGGGACTTCAAATCATGGTATCTTGTTTAGGAAATTTGATGAAGCCACCTATAAGGTTGCTGGTTTTATAGATTCAGACTTTGCAGGTGATCAAGACAAAAGAAGATCCATTACTAGTTTTGTTTTTTCCATGTGTGGGGGTGTAATTAGTTGGAAGGCTTCACTGCTGTCAGTTGTTGTCCTTTCAACAACTAAAGCTAAGTATATTACACTAACAGAAGCAGTAAAGTAGGCAATCTGGCTAAGAGGTTTAGTCTCTGAGTCGGGATTCAAGCAAGAAATAGTCACAATTAACTGTTATAGCTCAAGTGCTATACAACTGAGTAAGAATCCTAAGTATCATGAGAGAACTAAGCATATAGATGTGAGATTGCACTTTATTAGAGAGGAAATAAATAGTGACATGGTGAATATTGTCAAGATACCTTCTGAGGATAATCCAGTTGACCTGCTCACTAAGCTACTACCAGCAGTCAACTCCGTGAGTTCTTTGAACTTGATTGGACTTAGCAACTTGTAATCCTAGTTTTTCAAGATATTGAAACAGAGTTGAAGGGAAGCTTAAATATCATAATAAACTATGGTGGAGATTTTTGAAGCTGTTAGTTTTGATTCTGATATTAGTTAGCTGGCGTTGCAAGCTGAGCTGGTGCTGTGGGCCTGCTGTTAATTAGAAGCTGTTAAACTGGTAGCTTATTCCAGAAACAGGGCATGCATGTATAAGGGCTGGTTTGCAGTAAAGTTGGCATGATTTTTTTGCGAGCATTACAGTAAGAAATAGTAAATTCTGTAAATCAGAGATTTCATCTCTGTACTCCATAGATTCTTTGCTTAATCTTTTTCATTAATAAAGCTTTAAGCCTCCTGCTGATTTCAGCTGTGGATGTTGGTACATTGGTACCGAACCACGTAATTGCTTTTGTGTTCTTCTTATCTCAATTCTTGGTGAATCTTGTTAGGTTTATTAGATTTTATTTCTTTGTTCATGATTGCCCTTAATCAATTCAGATTGGCTAATTGATCCAAGTCTGTTGTGGGTTACCAATTTCATTAACATGTATACATAATTAAAAACAATTCTTGGCTTCAACTGATTTTATAAAATAGAAAAATTATTTTTCTAAATTTGATTTCCCAAAAATGTTAATTTTCCTTCCAGTGATGATAGGCTTGCTTGCACCAAAAGAAAAAGAAAAATCACAAAGAGTTTTAAGTCCAATCACAAAAACAGCATGGTTATTCCTTGTGCTATAGATTCCTGTTAGCATAATGCATTTCATCAACTACAAAATGTAAACATTCTACGTGAGTAAAATAATACCTTTCATAATTTTGATGAATCTCAGCGATGTCAAATACTCGCCCCGTATTCATAAAGCTAAAACTCTACGACTATCGAAACCACAAGAATCATGTTTGTAGTAATTAAATGACTCCCAAATTTTAATAGCTTTCAACAGTATGAACTGTTGAAATCATCCTTATAAAGACTTCAGGTTATATCAAAAGTTTTTACATCGAGTTGCCCATTCAACGTACAAAAGTACCATATTAATGAACAAATATACATCTGAGGTAAAACTCAATTGAAATCTTACTCTACAAGCCACAAAAGCAATTCCATATGAGTCTAAGACACTAAAAACACCCTTAAAAATCCCTAATAGTTTGCTATATTAGAAGAAATGTTCGTGTATTTGAAAATATAAACGCAAAGAAGGATAAAAAATTTAAAAGGGTTTGAGGCATTTTTGAAAGCTTTTCTTTAAAGTTTTATTTGCCCTGACCATACTTGATTTGCCTTAAAGTTTAATGGTAAATTACCTCCAAAATACAACAAACCCTAAATACAATCTCTAGCAATAAAATTATGTTCCAAAACAACAAATGAATATGTAATAATATGGTGTATTTACAGAAAGTTAAATGTCTATTCATGAAGTATTATGTTTATTCACAAAACAATATTATTACCCTTCAAACAAAGGCATTTTCCTTTCCAAGATTAGGTACACCTCTTCAAATAGATACTTTAGTAAGAAACATTACACCTTTCCATTATTTAATTTAATTAATCAATGATGAAGGAGGTATATTTAATCTGAAGGCTTCATTTATTTAGTGTTGTATATATTTCTTTTGGTGCTGCAGCACCAGAGCTTGTGTTTTTGTTGCTGGAGCATAGTTTTTCAAGATAAGAAAATACATATGTAGTTAGCTCAAAATGGGTGTTCAAAATAAAATATATTGATAATGGATCCATTGACAAGTTTAAACCCTAACTAATTTAAAAAGATCCATTAACTCCGATGAAACATTTAGGCCAGTAGTGAAACTAACGATGATTTACTTTGTCATTGCAATTACAGTAAGTTCCAAATGGTTGATACAGTAATTGGTTGTCAGAAACACATTCTTTGAAAGAATTTGAAAGAAGTTATATAAACAAAAAAGCCCCCTGGTCTGCCCCCTAGCCGCTTCACTTTCATTGCCATCGGAACCATGTCTTTTGACTCAACATAATGCTGAAAGTCAACATCGTGTAAAAAGCTTGTGATGAGATTAAGGATAAAACTATCACAAGCACGTGGGAAAAGGCATATTCAAATCCTATTCAAGTTCCCATCAGACCCGTTACAAGAGCTCGAGCAAAGAAATTGAAAGAAGCACTTAATGGATTGATTCAAACAACTTGCGCTAAATTAAATTCATGGAGGGCCGTTGAAAGAATCGCAAATGATAAACGCATGATTTAGGTTCTTGAAGTTTCCAAATAATCACTTCCATGAAATAGGGAGTTGGCTTGCACATTATGGCGGGAAAATATTTTATTTTCCTTTTTCAGATACTTTCCTATTTGTTGAGGAGACTATTAGGGAAACAAATCAGTTTTTCTATTTTCATCATTTAGTTTCCATTGTAATTTATGTACGACATTTAAGCCAATTAGGATCCTGATTTGATTTAGATTCATTCCTAATTACTTAGATTAGGATTCTGATTTGATTTAGATTCATTCCTATTTGTTTAGATTCATATTCAGATTTGATTTTTGATTTAGAATTTATTTCAAAAAATTCTTGTAACCAACCCTATATACCGTACTCCTATCCAATAAATAGATATAAGTTTTGATGCAATTGGTGAGATAGTTAATTCTCTTTGGTTCTTTACAAACTCTTTGAATTTATCGAATTTTTGTGGCATTCAAACTCTTAACTTATCAATCACACCATCTATAGCTGATTGTGACGTCTTCATATACCAAGGTTCGTGCTTTCAATAAGTATTGGATAAGGGTTCCATTCAATTTTTTGTTTAGATTCGATCTTGGGAACTAAATTGATAAGGGTTGCATCAGTTCTTGATGGGCTTCGTATCATTTGGTATCAGAGCGAGGCACCAAGGTCAGATCCATCTATCTTGGTTATTTTTCATTCTTGTTTGAATTTTTCATCCTTGTACTAGTATCAAAAAAAAAAAAAAAAAGGCGTGCACAGTACCATGTGAGCAATATTTATGTGAACAGTGCTGCATGAATAATATTTTTAGGATTTCGTTTTTAAAATCAAATTTGCATCTTTGTGGTTTTATTCTCTTTAAATCCATAGGTTTTACCTATTCCTTTTCCTAAAAAAAAAGATAGAGAGAATTCCTAACCTCCTCTTAAAATCATTTATTAATTTTCATTATTTGTGTCTTGGAAGTCTAAAAGGGGTTTTATCCCATAGGTGAAAACTTTACCTAAAAAAAAAAAACTCGACTTTAAATAAACATTGTCTTCTGGCTCTTGAAATTTGAGTCTCCTTAGTGTAATCCTTGTGAATTTCTGCTGAAATCCTGATATTAGTTTGATTAGTTTGATAAGAACCGAGTGAGAATTACTATGAGTGGAAAAAGGCAAGAGAGTGTAAGCATATTAGAGGGTAAAAGCCAATTAATTGAGTGAAACACGAGTGGATTTGAGTGAGTTATTTTCTTGAGTGAAACACATAAGGGAGTGAGTTGAGGTATTTTCCACATTATTTCTAACTTTCTTTTACAAATGTTAGCCACATCTCACAACCTAGAACGAAACACAAATGAAGAGGATCAACTCGAAACTACTCAAAATTTACAAATTCAATCATTGATAGGAGAGATGAAAAGGTTGATGAGGAAAAGGTACATGCAATCTAAGAGTGGAGTCACTACAAGTGTAAGTAATGTAAGAAGCTTTCATGGGCTCACTAGTTTCTACCGATGATTTGTGAAAGACTTTGCATTAAGCGGTACCATCTACTAAAGTAATTATAAAAGATGTTGGATTTAAGTGGGGAGGCATATTCAGATCCTATTCAAGTTCACATCGAACCCGTTACAAAAGCTCTAGCAAAGAAATTCAAAAAAGAACTTAATGGATTGATTCAAGCAACTTGAGCTCTATCAAATTTGTGGAGGCCCCTTGAAGGAATCGTGCATGATAAATTCATGATTCAGGCTTTTGAAGATTCTAAATAATCACTTCTATGAAATAGGGAGTTGGCTTGTACATTATGGCACGCAAATATATTGAAATACAAGTTGCGCAACCCAAGAGGGGTGAATTGGGATTTTAAAAATTATGCTAGCAAATTGCACATAAATTTAATCTAATGCCTTAATCAAATAAAAAACAATAAGTTCAAACAAGCATAATAATAGAGGAGTAAGGGAAGAGAAAACAAACACGAGGATTTTTACGTGGTTCGGCTATCCCCGCCTACGTCCACGCTTCCAAGCACACCGGGCGAGGATTTCTATCAAGCCTCCCAAGGCTTAAAATGTTTACAATTGACTTTCAAGGTATCAATGGACCTTTACACTCGAGATTATCTCTGACCTCTTCACCCCAAGTGTTCCTCACACTTGTACACTCACAAATTGATGAGAAATAAAATTACAAAAATGAAACTATATTTAAGAGAGGAAAAACAAATAATAGCTCAATGATGATTCAATCAATGATGATTCTGAAATGGAAGCTCAATATATGTTTTATAAACTTATTTTGGCTTTCTAGAGTTCTTAAAAAGAAGTTGGAATTGAGTTTTTACAGCTAAAACCTGAAAACTAGCCGTTATAGACAAATTCCAGGCCCAATGGCTTAATTTAACTCACTCATGTAGATGAAATTCTGGTTAAATTTGAATTTTACGATGTCTTGTTCATAAAATTATAATTTTATACTATAGCCCAAAACGTCACAAAACTTTACAAAAATGTCCAATTCTAGAAATTTTAAATACTATTTAGTTCCTAAAACTTTCTAAAATTACAGTATGGCCCAAACTAAAGAAAATCTTTTCAAATAAGTCCTTTTTGAGTTTTAACTAAATCACCATAATCTTTAAAGTTTTCAAAAACTTTTACTTAGACCCTCAATCTTTTATAAGTTACAATATGGCCCAAAACGTTTCAAATCTTTGCAAATAGGTTTAAATTCAAATTCAAAAATATATTTATTAAAATCAAAGATTGTAAAACATTTTTATTTTAATCCAAATTACTCAAATTCACAAAATACTTTTCTCTTAAAAATATAAAACATTTTGGTTTATAAAAAGTAATAATTTATTAAATAAACTTGAGCTTCTCAAATGTTAAATCATGCATCAATTAAATCATACCGGCTTTACAAGAAAATATCGCAATAATTTGTCCGTTGAACTTTAACCTTCATTCTTGATTTCGCCGTTGTCCGTTGAGTGTCTTGAGCTTGATTTCACTTGATTCACTTGCATAAATATTATCCTTCAAAAACTAGTGAACTTGTGAAATACAATATTTATTAAATCACTTAAGACACATGTTTGTTATCATCAAAATTACATAATGTAGCCTTTTAGGCTAACATATATTATTTTTCTTTTTCAGATACTTTCCCATTTCTTAAGGAGACTATTAGGGAAAAAAAATCAGTTATTTCTATTTTAATCGCTTAGTTTCCATTTTAATTGATGTAAGGCATTAATGCTAATTAGGATCCTAATTTGATTTGGATTCTTTCCTATTTACTTAGATTATGATTCTTATTTGTTTAGATTCATATTTAGATTTGATTTTTGGTTTAAGATTTATTTCAAAAAATTCTTGTAACTATAATATACTCATATCCAATAAACGGAGATAAGTTTGGATGCAATTGGTGAGAGAGTTAATTCTCTTTTGGTTCTTTACAAACTCTTTGAACTTATGAAATTTTCGTGCGTTTAAACTCTTGACTTATCAATCAGCCGTCCATAGCTGATTGTGGCATCCTCACATAGCAAGGTTCATGCTTTCAATAAGCATTGGTTCGAGGTTCCATTTAATTTCTGGTTTATATTCGATCTTGAGAACTCAATTAATTAGGGTCATTTCAGTTTTTGATGGGGTATGTATCATCTTGCCCTGGTAGCTACAAGGTCCTCTTTAATGTTGGCTTAAATCATGGCTATCTCTTAAAACTGTGTTAGACTTTGAAGATTTTTGTCAAGGTCCCTATAACAGTGACTCAAACCAAATCTCATTCTCACTATGGCCTTCGTCTCTTCCAATGTTTCAACAGGCCTCTCACGGGAATTATCATGTGTAGAGGTGAAAGCTTAACTTAAGTGTTAAGAGTATTGCCTCCTTAGGGTCAAGGTCTTAAGTTCGATTAGGATAAATAGGGTGAAATCTAATGATTCTCTTTAAAAAGTAAGAAAAAAAAATCTTGGGCATTTAAGACTTCAAATTGAGCATAAGTACCAAAGTTTTACTATAGAATTTGCATCACAACTATTGATTTTGAGCATAATCTCATAGGATTAGGCGCTGTAATGTCATATTGTCAAGGGTTTGTTAGGGCTGCTATTTCTGATCAATATTTTATAGTGATGTGTCTTTGCTAATGCCAAAGCATGTTGATTTGGGCTGCAAATTAATTGCACGTGATGCTAGACTATTACTTATTAGATGTTAAATCGTATTGTCTACTTATATTACAGCTTATTAACCATCAAGCTAGTTCCCGAGTAGAATTTTTCCAAGGTATTGCTGATATTTTTCAACTCATAGAACAATGATACGCTTTTCAAATTCATCATATTTCATGTAATTGTAGAGCTTAGGCCATGTACTAGCCAACTTAGCTCTTTTAAATTTTGTTGTTTGGCGGGATGATTTTTTAGAATGATTATGCTCACTTTGATTATAGTGAAGCTATTACTATTAAAAAAGAAAAACAAAAATAAAACCGCACACACAAATTCTAAATCTTAAATAGAAGTACTTTTTCTTTTTGTTAAAATCATTATTAGGGTTAAAAGAAAAATTATTCGACAAGATTTATTCAGTAGTATACAAGTAATTTTTCTTTTTAGTAATCGAACATAATAATAAAATTACCTATTGTTTCACAGACAAATATTTCTCGACCACAGTAATTAATAACTTTAATATTTCTTGACCATAGTAAGTAAATATTTTGATTTATTATTACAACCACCGCATTATTATCTATCCATGATTTAACAGTAGGTTAATATAAATACCATGATCTTTACTCTTCATACTGCTGGACATCAATAATTAAGTTCGTTTAGGCGGTGGAGGATGCATAAATAATGTCACTGGCAAATGTGTTGGTCGCTAGATGATGGTTTGCATAGACAATTATCTGGGCTCTTTGTTGCTCCATATTTATCGAAGAAGGCTTTAAGGCATGCGAATTCTGCTTCCTCGGGATCCTTGGGACAAATGCCAGGAATTGTCATTTGTTTAGTACAGAATTTTAGTTGTCCTTTTCATGCAAATAAACATAAAAATTGTTAAAATGTGAGTATTCTCAGATTAAAACAGATTTTCAAATAAATGTTTGGATACTATATTTACCTTGAGAAAGATTCATAAGACATAGAAAAAGAGTGATGGAAAGAATGAGAACAGTAAACTTCTTCATGATTTTAATTACTCTTTTTCTCTTCTCTCTTGTTGAAACAATCCTTAATATATATATTCCTTCAATTAAGTCTTATATATAATGGAAAAACAAGCTAAATTAAGGAAAAATTTTATAACTTCCCTAATTAAAAGACTTTTTTTTGGAAAAAGAAGAAAACCAACTTTCATAGAAGTGTCACTAAAAATAGTTGGTAATAAAAGACAGTTAGGAGTTAGAACCAGCATCGCCTTCTAAAAGTATTCTTTTTATAAAAAGTAGAGAACGATCTTAAAAGCATTTGCTCCGCAAACCTTATCCCTTAATTTTAATTCCAAAACTTATAAATTTGTTTTATTTGTTAGAAACTTTGATTTCTTTTATTAGACTATTTTTTGTAATTACATGCCTTTAAATGTCAAACTATTCTCATAAAAAAAGAAATAATAATAACAAAATTCACTAAATCAACTCTTATTCCATGCAGCCGGCTAATTATTTTAACATTTCATGAACTATATTAATTTTTTTTTTTCATTTAAAGGCTAAGGGGTGGGCAATCATTAATTAATCATTATTGACTGAATATTTCTATTGTAACAGGAAAAATGTTGGTTGGGCCTATATTTTTGGCTTAATTACTATTTACTTTTCTCTCTTTCTAATGAACCCCTTGACAACCTTACCACGGCTACTTCATTCAATGTTTTTTCGCTGTAATTTTATCTTGTTTAGTTTTCTTACTCTACATAATTAAATGGGTATGGCAGATCAAATTTGATGTAATTATTAAATTGATTGTGCTCATGTAAATCTAGTTAATAGTCATCTAAGATTAACTAGGATTTTGATTGTTTGATGCAATTATTAAATAGGCAGTGTTTGAGTCGGCTTAAATTTTGATATATTCCTTCAATTATGTCTTATATATAATGGAAAAACAAACTAAATTAAGGACAAATTTTATAACTTCCCTATTTAAAAGACATTCTTTTGGGAAAAGAAGAAAACCAGCTTTCATATAAGTGTCATTAAAATAGTTGGTAATAAAAGATAGTTCGAAGTTAGAACCATCATCGCCCTCTAAATATATTTTTAAAAAAAATGAAAATGGAGAATGATATTAAAATCATTTGCTTCGCGAAGCTCTTTCCCTTACTTTCAATTTTGAAACTTATAAATTTGTTTTCATTATTACAAAGTTTGATTTGTTTTATTAGACTGTTTATCGTAACTACATGCCTTTAAATGTCCAACTATTTCCATTCAAAAAGAAATAACAATAAAAATTTCACTAACTCTATTCTTATTGCCTTGGAGCTCGCTAATCATTTTAACGTTTCATAAACTATATTATTATTTTTTATTTAAAGGTTAAGGAGTGGGCAATAATAAACTATATTAATTAATCATTATTGACTGAATATTTCTATTAGAATAGGGAAAAATGTTGATTGGGCCTATATTTTTTACTTAATTACTATTTACTTCTCTCTCCTTCTAATAAACCCCTTAATTACTATTTACAACCTTACCGTGGCTACTCCATTCAAAGTTTATTTGTAACGCCCAAAAAAAAAAAAAAAAAAAAAGAATTCCTTATGGAATTTGGGCTTTCACTAGGATTTATGGAGGCCTTTTTATTAGAAAAGGGTAGAAAAGGTTATTAAGTTATTAATAAGGTTAATTATAAGTTAGTTTTTGCATAAAGGGCTATTTCTCCAAATTCCATTCCCTATAAATTCATCTTTATCTCCCTTTTTCATAACCCTAAAAACTTATGATATTCTTGTTTCCTCTCTTATCAATTGTTCATAATTTTTCTTCACTCAAACCATAGGATTCAATTCTTGTTTAGGAGAGAATCAAAGCAATCGGTATGTATACCATCTTCAATCCCTTCAAGATTTGTCTTAAATTATTCTATGTAAGGTTTATGTTGACATGATTTGAGATTTGTTTTAGATCTTGATGCATGATATAGGATGTGTTTGGGTTTTGTTTGGGGTTTCGATTAATTAGGAGTTTGGTTAATCAACCCTTGGCAAAATAAGCATGTAGGATGATTCTGGACAGCATGATATCTTGATTTTTAAACTGATATTTTGTGAACGAATTTTTCTTAGAAATTTATATTCTGGAAAATAGACATATATAACCTCCTTAATAAATTTTATTTCATCAAATTTTATTTCGTTTTCAATTTAATATGTATTTTCGAATTAGAAACCACTGCACTGGAAAACTGTAGTTCCAGCAGTCCAATCGGGTTTACAGAATTATTTTCACTATCAAATGAGCTCAGAAAATTATGAAATTTTATACAGATGTTAATATACATGTTTAGTATCTCCCGTTTTAATTTCATAGTTTTCGGATAAGTATTTCATTTTATAAAAGTCTCAGAACCTGTTCTGTTCGGTTAAGGTTATGAGAAAACAGTTTTGGAATTGTTGGGAAATAAATAGTTTTAAAAATGTTTTTGATCTCGGAGCCTCTTCAAAATTTTATATGAGATACTCATGGATGTCCAGAATAGTTTTGTAGAATATTATGTCATTCTGAGGTTTAGATTAAGAGTTAAAATTCTGAGATCAGACCTGTACAGGAATGAATTAGAAAGGCAGATTCATAGAGTGAGTTATTAATAGTTATGTTTTGATTTGTTAAGGTGCTGAAGGCTCTTAGGGACTTAGAGGTGTGTAGTTCAAGATCTTCTTATCAAGGTAAGTAACTTCATTCATAGTATACTGGATATATATAAGTATTTTGATATTATTATTATAAGAATAAATGTTTTTTATACTACTTAGAAGATTAATAGATTTTAGTTTTTTTATACTACCTTGACGATTAAAGGATTTTCGTAACAAAATCAGTTTATGGAAATATTTTCAAATCTAAATTCTTTGACAAAATATTTTATAAATGCTTTTCAATATGTAAAATATTTAATGACAAGACTACCTTTTTGATTTTATCTGTAAAATAGTTTGCAAGCCTAAATTGTTGTTATGGACTTTATGAATTTGATACGAATGTTTTGTACCCATATATGATTTTAATTATTTATGATTGTGCGGGGGCCACCTCTTGAGACTATATAGGGGCCACCTCTTGAGAGCCAAAGTGTTGCAAAGTGACACATATAGTGCAAAGTGCCACGTATAAGTCATTATGTTTTGGCTCATTGTCGTAGTTATTACGATTACGATTCGATTCGATCGTAATATCGATATATCTATGCGGACCGATGCGGTTATAAGTTCTGAATGTGCACACAATATTTTGATTACATGCGGGCGGGTCCAAGGACTATAGGTGACAACTTATGTGACATGAGCTTACGTTATGTTTTACGTACATGTGAATATGATTTGCCTTAATAAGTAACTATGTTTTGACATTACGAATTCTTATGGATTCGTTATCTAATTGAAATATGTTATTTCATCATGGAATATAGTTTTATGAAACTTATGGATTTATGAAATATATTTTGCTCAAAGAAGGCTTGATATATTTTGGGTATCGATAGGCCTAGTGTGTTAGGAATGGTTTTACTTACAGGTTGATGGCTCACCCTCGTCATTACTTTTTGCAGATTAAGTTCCTTTGAGAGGTGTGCCTAGCCATGAAGTTAGAGATTTTCGTTTACATGTTCTATTTGAATAAGAAGAAGAACAGGCTCGTGTTTATTTTTAGTTTATTTCGATCATGAGCTTGTAATTTGGGTTTTGAGACTTTGTTATTTTTATGTTTTGGAGAGAGTATTTAGCGTTGGATGTATGAACTTATGGATTATTCTTATAAGAATTTGAGGTATACCAGCTTGGTATTTATGAGTATGATTATGTTTTGCGAGTAACCTCCTTCTCTCACGTGCTCTGCACGTGTTAGATTTGGCGTGTTACATTATTCTTCCCCTGTAATTTTATCTTGTTTATTTTCTTACTCATCTACTCTACACAATTAAATGAGTGTGGCAAATCAAATTTGTTTTAATTATTAAATACATTGTGTTGATGTAAATCTAGTTAATGGTCGCCGAAAGATTAACTAGGATTTTGATTGTTTGATGCAATTATTAAATAGACAGTGTTTGACTAGGCTTAAATTTTGATATAACATAAACACAATCCATTAAACCATTTTCCCACCTCTATATAAACTATTAATAGGCTATGTATTCCTTGAACAAGCATGCGCTATTGCTCGTGTATCAAAGGAAAATACATTAGCTCGATAAAATGTGAAGTTAGGAAATTATCATTAACTTTTTTAAACATTGGGTAAAGATTTTATTTAACTTAAAATTTTTTAAAACTATCTTGGATAATTGAAACAAAGTTTTGGCTAATTTATTGTAATCTGTTCAATTTTCAAGTGATAGGAGCTAATTTCAAATTTGAGAATTTTAACCTTATTTATAGCCTCTTTTACTGTTTTCTAAGTTTATCAGTGATTTATTTAAGTCTAGTATTGATAAGTCACCAAAGAAAACTACACAAATAACATCCTCACTTGAAGCAAATTGTAATATCCTAAATCTACCACGTGCAGAGCATGTGGTAAAGGAGGTTACTTATAAATCATAATCCTTCGCAAAAGCCTCTAATAGAAATCCCTCAAATTTTATTCAAACAAATTCGCTAGCCTAATACCAAGCATTTTCCATTTTCCAAAGCCATAAATATAACAAAGTCTCAAAACTCTGCAATTGCAACTTTGGAACATAAACAAACGTAAAGGAAACAAAAGTTCATTCTCCTCTTATTCAACTAACAAAAGTAAATAAATTGCTAACTCCAAAGATAAGCAGACCTCTTATTGAGTTATTTAATATGTAAAAAGGAATGATGAGGGTTTGCAGTCAACTCGGTAGATAAAATCGTTGGCACTTTCTACGGTTATCAATTACTAAAAATATTTCAAGACCTTTTCTTATCAAAACCTTTATTTAAAATAAATTTTTTTACAATATTCATTTTCTAATAGAAATATATAAATTGATAATGTCAGAATATTAAAAGCATAATTAATCATAAAAAAAAAGTCGTATATCATATATACACAATTAAAAAAAGTTAGCTCATATCACATAATGCCACTTATTCTCCCGATGATCAAGCTAAAAACAAACCTCTTATCCCAAGTGTCTCCCACAATTACAATCTCTCTTTCTTATCTTCAATTTCCTCCTAACAGTGCATAAGTCTTTTAAAAAATTTGGCATATGAAGGTACATGCTTAATTGCATCTAACAGAGGAATGTTAACTTTCGCTTACTTAAAGATTTCATAAATATCAGAAAAGTGGTTTGATTTCATTCGTTTATTTAATGCATGCGGAAATGGTGGTTCAGATGGAACAATAATTATTTCTTCATTAGGTATAAGTTTATTTAGTCCTTCCTTACCTTTTGAATTTTTATTGTCTTTATCTTGAGGTTAGGAATAGGCCTATTAATAACCTTACCACTGAGAAGAGTTATAACAAACTTGACTTAGTCCATTGTTGAATTTTGTTAAATCTTAGATTTGGTTGTGGTTGAGCTGGAAATTTTCCTTTTTTTTTAAATTGTGAGTGCAGAAGCAATTTTAACAAGAGCGCCTTTCAAATCAGAAAAGGTTTGTGCATTTTGATTGTTAATAGCATCTTCCTTCCTGATGAATGAATGTATTGTATCTTCCAAATTTTTCTATGGTGGCGGAATATATAGTGCATACAATTGAGCATTTTGAAAATTTCGTAAAGGTGGAGCTTGTGAAGATTATGCATTATTATTATTCCTCAAACTAAATTTTGGATGAATTCTCCAACTAGGGTTATAAGTCCGTGAATATGGGTGTCGCTTGTTAAAGGTGTTAATGGCGTTAGCTTGATCATGCAAATATTGTTTAAGTGCAGGCAAAGTGGGACAATCTTGAGTGAAATGATTATTAAAACTACAAACATCACATGTAAGCTCTTGAATAGATTTTTTTTTATCACTTTTTTTATTCTCTAAAGCTTCAACTTTCCCAACTAGGGATGCAAATTTTGCTTGTAAATCATGATCTTCACTAAGCTTATAGATTCCTCTAGTAGATGGATATGGTTGTGGTTTATTTATCAATTCAAAAGTTCCAAAAATATCCTAGTGTTGTGCATTTTTAGCTAATTGGACAAGGTAATTTAGTGTATCTTTAGGATTTTTAGCTTTAAATTCACCATTACATATCATTTCTACGACTTGTCTACTTTGGCATGTTAGGCCCCCGTAGAAATAAGTGACCAATCGCCAAGTTTCAAAACCGTGGTGTGGACATATGTTAAGTCATTCTTTAAACCTATCCTAAGATTGGTATAATGGTTTTCTATTTTTTTTAGTAAAAGAAATGATTTGCCTTTTGTGTTCTTCTTCTTACTTTCTTTCTTAATTCTTGATGAATCTTCTTAGGTTTATTAGATTCTATTTCTTTGTTCATAATTGCTCTTAAATAATTCGGATTGGTAAATTGATCTAAGTTTATTGTGGGTTGCCAAATTCATTAACAAACTGGTATCAGAGCTCGTTTCTTGACGGCTGTTCTTGATCTGAAAAGGCTAGTACCAGATGTGATCTCGAGAAGTTTAATGGTGATAATGACTTTTACCTTTGGAGTCTCAAGATGCTGGCGGTCCTCGTTCGATAAAGGTTTGATAGTGCTCTTGATGATGAAGATGAAGATCCAAGGCTATGAAAGAGCTGTCGGAGGGTTCCTCGAGCGGAAGGAGATCGAAAGCCATTAATAATAAGCACTGCGATTATCTTGTATCTCTGATAAAGTCTTTGAGAGGTTTGCGAAAGAAAGGGCGCATCGGGATTATGGTCAAAGCTTGAAGAATTATATCGAAGATGTCATTAGCCAAAAGATTATATATGAAAAGAACTGCATCTTTCACCATGAAGAGAATTACCGTAAAGATCATCTCGATGAATTCAATAAGCTGATCTTGGATCTTGAAAATGTGAACATCGACTTGGAAGATGAAGATGGGGCCTTAATTTTGCTAAGTTCCTACAGTTCATTTGAGCATTTGTGGACACCTTTCTCTATGGAAGCGGACCCTAGCTTAAAGATGTCAGAGTGGTTAGTAGTCCAAGATTTAAAGAAGTGATCAAATGGCAGGAATAGATCTATGGTGAAGGATTATGCATCAAGTCAAACCAGGAGAAAAGAATAATACAAGTTAGAGGAAGAAAGAAGAGGAAGTGCTCCTTTTATTAGAAAAATGACATTAAAGAAAAGATTGCTTTGAGAAGAAGAAACTTGAAAGCGCTTGAAGGAATCGAATGGAAAGGTTCTTTATTGTATCAGAGGATGAAGAAGACTCAAAGGGTACTAATGTGTTGGTAGCTGCAGAGAAACACCTAATTGGTGAGTGGATTCTTGACTCTGGATGCTCTTTCTATATGTATCCTAAAAAGCATTTCTTTAAGACATTCAAGGATTTTGAAGGTGGTAAAGTGGTGCCTGGAAATGATTTAGCTTGTAAAGTTGCTGGGATTAGGACCATTGACATTAAAATGTTTGATGGTGTAATCAGAAACTTAAAACAAGTTAGATATGTACCAGAACTTAAGAGAAACCTTATATCACTAGGCAGGTTTGATCTACTTGGCTGTAGCATTAAGGTAGAAAATAAAGAGATTCAAGTGATACAAAATGGTAATGCCATCATAAAAAGAGTCAAAAGGAATAATCTTTATGCTCTAATAGGATCTTCTCTTTTGCCTGGAATTACAGCTACTATAATTAGTAAGAAAACCAAGCTGTGGCACATGATGTTAGCTCACATGAGTGAAAAAGGGTTAAAAGAATTAGAGAAACAAGGCTTGTTTGGTGGTGACCACATATCTTCATTAGAATTCTATGAAAAATGTGTTTTTGATAAAGCAACAAGACGGAAATTCAATATTGGAAGACAAGAAACAAACCAAACCCTGGACTACATTCATTCGGACCTGTGAGGGCCATCACAAGTTCCCTCTCACAGTGGAGCTAGGTGTTTGCTAACCTTCATCGATGACTACTCAAGAAAGGTTTGGGTCTATGTGTTAAGATAGAAGAGTGAGGCCTTAGATAGGTTTAAAGATTGGTCAACACTTGTATTTTAGATTTGATCAATTCATGAGCAAGCAAGGTTACAGCAGAAGTCAGTATGACAATTGTGTATATTACAAAATTTATAATGAAAATTCCCTATTTAAGTGCTGTTGGGAGCACTATATATGCCATGGTCTGTTCCAGGCCTAACTTAGCATACAATGTTGGGGTTGTTAGTAGGTTCATGGGAAATGTAGGCAAGGAGCACTAGAATGGAGTAAAGTGGATATTGAGATATCTTAACGGGACTTCAAATCATGGTATCTTGTTTGGGAAAGTTGATGGAGCCAGCTGTAAGGTTGCTGGTTTTATAGAGTCATACTTTGCAGGTGATCAAGACAAAAGAAGATCCATTACTAGTTTTGTTTTTTCCATTTGTGGGGGTGTAATTAGTTGGAAGGCTTCACTGCTGTCAGTTGTTGTCCTCTCAACAACTAAAGCTAAGTATATTACACTAACAGAAGCAGCAAAGGAGGCAATCTGGCTAAGAGGTTTAGTCTCTGAGTCGGGATTCAAGCAAGAAATAGTCACAATTAGCTGTTATAGCTCAAGTGCTATACAACTGAGTAAGAATCCTAAGTATCATGAGAGAACTAAGTATATAGATGTGAGATTGCACTTTATTAGAGAGGAAATAAATAGTGACATGGTGAATATTGTCAAGATACCTTCTGAGGATAATCCAGTTGACCTGCTCACTAAGCTACTACCAGCAGTCAACTCCGTGAGTTCTTTGAACTTGATTGGACTTAGCAACTTGTAATCCTAGTTTTTCAAGATGTTGAAACAGAGTTGAAGGGAAGCTTAAATATCATAATAAACTATGGTGGAGATTTTTGAAGCTGTTAGTTTTGATTCTGATATTAGTTAATTTGGCGTTTGAGTTAGTCTTGTAGGCTCTTTGTTAATTAAATTTAAGCGGTAGCTTATTCGAAGCAGGCATGCATGTATAAGGGCTGGTTTGCAGTAAAGTTGGCATGATTTTTTTGCGAGCATTACAGTAAGAAATAGTAAATTCTGTAAATAAGAGATTTCATCTCTGTACTCCATAGATTCTTTGCTTAATCTTTTTCATTAATAAAGCTTTAAGCCTCCTGCTGATTTCAACTGTGGATGTTGGTACATTGGTACCGAACCACGTAATTGCTTTTGTGTTCTTCTTCTTACTTTCTGTCTCAATTCTTGGTGAATCTTGTTAGGTTTATTAGATTTTATTTCTTTGTTCATGATTGCCCTTAATCAATTCAGATTGGTTAATTGATCCAAGTCTGTTGTGGGTTACCAATTTCATTAACATGTATACATAATTAAAAAAAATTCTTGGCTTCAACTGGTTTTATAAAATAGAAAAATTATTTTTCTAAATTTGATTTCCCAAAAATGTTAATTTTCCTTCCAGTGATGATAGGCTTGCTTGCACCAAAAGAAAAAGAAAAATCACAAAGAGTTTTAAGTCCAATCACAAAAACAGCATGGTTATTCCTTGTGCTATAGATTCCTGTTAGCATAATGCATTTCATCAACTACAAAATGTAAACATTCTACGTGAGTAAAATAATACCTTTCATAATTTTGATGAATCTCAACAGTAATCAAATACTCCTGCCCCATATTCATAAAGCTAAAACTCTACAGCCACAATGCGACTATCGAAACCACAAGAATCATGTTTGTAGTAATTAAATGACTCCCTAAATTTTAATAGCTTTCAACAGTATGAACCTGTTGAAATCATCCTTATAAAGACTTCCCAGTTATATCAAAAAGTTTTTACATCGAGTTGCCCATTCAACATACAAAAGTACCGCAACTAGTGAACAAATATACATACAAGACAGAAGCTAAAACTCAATTGAAATCTTACTCTACAAGCCACAAAAGCAATTCCATATGAGTCTAAGACACTAAAAACACCCTTAAAAACCCCTAATAGTTTGCTATATTAGAATAAATGTTCGTGTATTTGAAAATATAAACGCAAAGAAGGATAAAAAATTTAAAAGGGTTTGAGGCATTTTTGAACGCTTTTCTTTAAAGTTTTATTTGCCCTGACCATACTTGATTTACCTTAAAGTTTAATGGTAAATTACCTCCAAAATACAACAAACCCTAAATACAATCTCTAGCAATAAAATTATGTTCCAAAACAACAAATGAATATGTAATAATATGGTGTATTTACAGAAAGTTAAATGTCTATTCATGAAGTATTATGTTTATTCACAAAACAATATTACCCTTCAAACAAAGGCATTTTCTTTTCCAAGATTAGGTACACCTCTTCAAATAGATACTTTAGTAAGAAACATTACACCTTTCCATTATTTAATTTAATTAATCAATGATGAAGGAGGTATATTTAATCTGAAGGCTTTATTTATTTAGTGTTGTATATAGTTCTTTTGGTGCTACAACACCAGAGCTTGTGTTTTTGTTGCTGGAGCATAGTTTTTCAAGATAAGAAAATACATATATAATTAGCTCAAAATGGGTGTTCAAAATAAAATATATTGATGATGGATCCATTGACAAGTTTAAACCCTAACTAATTTAAAAAGATCCATTAACTCCGATGAAGCATTTAGGCCAGTAGTGAAACTAACGATGAAGCGACCCGCCCCGAAACCCCAGGGCGAATCTATCTGATCTCGCTTAACTGAATTAATAAAATTATAATATCTGAAAAATTCGATCAAAAATTCGGCAGAACCTCCTCTATAATTATAATATACCCAACCTGCAAATTTATGAAATTAACACTCCCAATATAATTTCCGAATTCAACCAACACCTTTAACCAACTTCTTAAAATCCACAATACCAAATCTCCTCCAAATATTATAACATCAAATACCGAATCACGAAAACCATCAACTTCTAAACACAATTTCACCAAATCACATGTGAAACAAAATCAGTAAAAACAAAATCACCAAATCACGACCCGCCCCGGCCTCTACAGGGCGAATCTTACTGCTTCTCCAATATATATGTATATAACAAAAATAAGAAAAATAATTCTCTTACAATCCATTAAAATTATAGTCCCGAGGTACAAATATTACGCAAACTGCAGCGGAAGAATTAAAAATTCATGCCAAACCATCTATTTCCTCCATTCAAGTCCTTCTCGTGGCTCATCACGAAATAATCTTCATTATGAAAACTGAATCACAATAAACTATAATGAGTACAAAACTCAGTAAGTAAACTAGTTTTTCATATACCAAAATACAAACATACATACGTACAATGCAAATGAATGACGTGCCATAATATTCGAAAACATTGTAAAACAAATCATCAAAATCTCATTCTGTCATTCTCAAACTTTTGCATTCTCTTTCAAACTCACTTACTTGAGCTACTGTCATTCAATCACCGCTTAGTAGGACACTCCACTAACTTTTATAACTTTCTTATACTTTGGGCTTCACGTCAACGCGTCCCTCGCCCACTTATCTCATATCCATAACATAACATCCGGAGTAACCTCTACTAAGCGAGTAATGAATTCAAGCATCCAAGATAAAACTGTAAATCAATATTTCTTTCTTTTCAAATTCCGTTTCGTTAAAATCCACTTTCTCGTTTCACAAAACAAAATATAATACATTTTCATGCTCATGCCCATGAAATATTCACACATACGTATGCCCATGTCCATAAATACAGATATAATATATATTAACACATCACATAAACACATGGGCAGAACATTTAAATCAACAACCGTATATATTAAAATAGGCTTTTCAAACATGTCAAACATATATATTGTTTATTGTGATTCGTTTGGAAATCCAGTTTACTTACCTCTGGCATCCTCGAATAACAAATGCTTATCGATATCATCGGCCTAAAAATAAATAAAAATACCTCATAAGAATAAAATTAAATAATTATCATAAACTCCAATATTCCCAAATTCCTCTATATAATCACAATTCATACTTAACCTCAAATAATCTCAATTTAAATCATAAATCATCAAAATAATCATAATTTCTGAAATTACAGAATTATCCTCAAAATTACCAAAATACCCTTGAATCCAAAATTACCGAAATGCCTTTAAAATCATAATTACCAACTTATCCTCAATTCCAGCAATTACTAAAATACCCATAAAATCTGAAATTACAAAATTACCCCAAAAGTGTGAAATTACCAAAATGCCCTTATCGGTCGACGGTCACCGGAATTCAACCGACGACGACGGGAAGCTCAACTCAGCTAGTTCCAACCGCTCTGAGTTCAATCATGCCGGCGGTGTCAACCCACGCGCGGCAACGGCGGCGGATCGAAGCTCCAAAGCCGCGGGTTTTGGAGATGATCGTTCCCGGCGATTCAGACGTTTCCGGTGGTCATGCTCGGTCGGGAAGGGTTGCTGGGAGGCTGAGGATTGATTTCCAAATGATGGCTTCACCCAGTTCCGGCGAAATCGACGGCAACGCAAACCGGGTTTTGGCCGCAACTTTCGGCCTCTTTTCGCCGGCGTTCTGGTCAGTTTCCGGCGACAAGGATGGCATGGATACGTAGCTCGTCTCTCAAGCCTTCAAAGCGGTCGCTGCCCAAAACGGAGGTCGGACGAGGGAGATACGGCCGGGTCAATTTCGTGGGTCGGCGGGTCAAACTCGAATTCTCCTCTCTCTCTCCTCTTCGCCCTCTCTTTCTCTTTCTCTTTCTCCCGAAAGCTTCTCTTCCCCTTTTTTTTTTTTTTCTTCTTCTTTATACAAAGGCTGGTCAAAGGTAGGGAAAAAGGGTGCGGGGTGTTACAAACTCCCCCCCTTAAAAGAATTTCGTCCTCGAAATTCACTTGTGTTCATGCTTAAAGAATCTAAACCTCAAGATTTACTCATAATCTCTAAATCCTTATAAAAACTTTAACAAAAATATATCACGCTTTCGCTGCGCTACTCTGATATCAAAAAAATATATTGTTCTTAAGAATCAAATCACAAAGCCTAATGGTTTGGCATAGACTTAATTCTAATTATCCTTATAATATCTTTCCCAAGCGATGTCGAATGTGACCTCCATCCGAACATTTCCGGTTGGGAATGCTCTGATACCAACTGAAGCGACCCGCCCCGAAACCCCAGGGCGAATCTATCTGATCTCGCTTAACTGAATTAATAAAATTATAATATCTGAAAAATTCGATCAAAAATTCGGCAGAACCTCCTCTATAATTATAATATACCCAACCTGCAAATTTATGAAATTAACACTCCCAATATAATTTCCGAATTCAACCAACACCTTTAACCAACTTCTTAAAATCCACAATACCAAATCTCCTCCAAATATTATAACATCAAATACCGAATCACGAAAACCATCAACTTCTAAACACAATTTCACCAAATCACATGTGAAACAAAATCAGTAAAAACAAAATCACCAAATCACGACCTACTTCAAGGTGGCTTAATCTTACTGCTTCTCCAATATATATGTATAAAAAAAAAATAAAAAAAATAATTCTTTTACAGTCCATTAAAATTATAATCCCAAAATACAAATATTACGCAAACTGCAGCGAAAGAATTAAAAATTTATGTCAAACCATCTATTTCCTCCATTCAAGTCCTTCTCGTGGCTCATCATGAAATAATCCTGATTATGAAAACTGAATCACAATAAACTATAATGAGTACAAAACTCAGTAAGTAAACCAGTTTTTCATATACCAAAATACAAACATACATACGTACAATGCAAATGAATGACGTGCCATAATATTCGAAAACATTGTAAAACAAATCATCAAAATCTCATTCTGTCATTCTCAAACTTTTGCATTCTCTTTCAAACTCACTTACTTGAGCTACTGTCATTCAATCACCGCTTAGTAGGACACTCCACTAACTTTCATAACTTTCTTATACTTTGGGCTTCACGTCAACGCGTCCCTCGCCCACTTATCTCATATCCATAACATAAAATCCGGAGTATCCTCCACTAAGCAAGTAACGAATTCAAGCATCCAAGCTAAAACTGTAAATCAATCTTTCTTTCTTTTCAAATTCCGTTTCGCTAAAATCCACTTTCTCGTTTCACAAAACAAAACATAATACATTTTCGTGCTCATGCCAATGAAATATTCACACATACGTATGCCCATGTCCATAAATACAGATAACAACATATCATATTAACACATCACATAAACACATGGGCAGAACATTTAAATCAACAACCGTATATATTAAAATAGGCTTTTCAAACATGTCAAACATATATATTGTTTATTGTGATTCGTTTGGAAATCCAGTTTACTTACCTCTGGCATCCTCGAATAACAAATGCTTATCGATATCATCGGCCTAAAAATAAATAAAAATACCTCATAAGAATAAAATTAAATAATTATCATAAACTCCAATATTCCCAAATTCCTCTATATAATCACAATTCATACTTAACCTCAAATAATCTCAATTTAAATCATAAATCATCAAAATAATCATAATTTCTGAAATTACAGAATTATCCTCAAAATTACCAAAATACCCTTGAATCCAAAATTACCGAAATGCCTTTAAAATCATAATTATCCTCAATTCCAGAATTACTAAAATACCCATAAAATCTGAAATTACAAAATTACCCCAAAAGTGTGAAATTACCAAAATGGTCACGACGGTCACCGGAATTCAACCGACGACGACGGGAAGCTCAACTCAGCTAGTTCCAACCGCTCTGAGTTCAATCATGCCGGCGGTGTCAACCCACGCGCGGCAACGGCGGCGGATCGAAGCTCCAAAGCCGCGGGTTTTGGAGATGATCGTCCCCGGCGATTCAGACGTTTCCGGTGGTCATGCTCGGTCGGGAAGGGTTGCTGGGAGGCTGAGGATTGATTTCCAAATGATGGCTTCACCAAGTTCCGGCGAAATCGACGGCAACGCAAACCAGGTTTTGGCCGCAACTTTCGGCCTCTTTTCGCCGGCGTTCTGGTCAGTTTCCGGCGACAAGGATGGCATGGATACGTAGCTCGTCTCTCAAGCTTCGAAACGGTACCTTGCTCGCCCAAAACGGAGGTCGGACGAGGGAGATACGGCCGGGTCAATCACGCGGGTCGACGGGTCAAACCCGAATTCTCCTCTCTCTCTCCTCTTCGCCCTTTCTCTTTCTCTTTCTCCCGAAAGCTTCTCTTCCCCTTTTTTTTTTTTTCTTCTTCTTTATACAAAGGCTGGTCAAAGGTAGGGAAAAAGGGTGCGGGGTGTTACAAACGATGATTTACTTTGTCATTGCAATTACAGTAAGTTCCAAATGGTTGATGCAGTAATTGGTTTTCAGAAACAAATTCTTTGAAAGAATTTGAAAGAAGCTATATAAACAAAAAAGCCCTCTGGTCTGCCCCCTAGCCGCTTCACTTTCATTGCCATACGAACCATGTCTTTTGACTCAACATAATGCTGAAAGTCAACATCGTGTAAAAAGCTTGTGATGAGATTAAGGATAAAACTATCACAAGCACGTGGGAAAAGGCATATTCAAATCCTATTCAAGTTCCCATCAGACCCGTTACAAGAGCTCGAGCAAAGAAATTGAAAGAAGCACTTAATGGATTGATTCAAACAACTTGCGCTAAATTAAATTCATGGAGGGTCGTTGAAAGAATCGCAAATGATAAACGCATGATTTAGGTTCTTGAAGTTTCCAAATAATCACTTCCATGAAATAGGGAGTTGGCTTGCACATTATGGCGGGAAAATATTTTATTTTCCTTTTTCAGATACTTTCCTATTTGTTGAGGAGACTATTAGGGAAACAAATTAGTTTTTCTATTTTCATCATTTAGTTTCCATTTTAATTTATGTACGACATTTAAGCCAATTAGGATCCTGATTTGATTTAGATTCATTCCTAATTACTTAGATTAGGATTCTGATTTGATTTAGATTCATTCCTATTTATTTAGATTCATATTCAGATTTGATTTTTGATTTAGAATTTATTTCAAAAAATTCTTGTAACCAACCCTATGTACCGTACTCCTATCCAATAAATAGATATAAGTTTTGATGCAATTGGTGAGATAGTTTATTCTCTTTGGTTTTTTACAAACTCTTTGAATTTATCGAATTTTTGTGGCATTCAAACTCTTAACTTATCAATCACACCATCTATAGCTGATTGTGACGTCTTCATATACCAAGGTTCGTGCTTTCAATAAGCATTGGGTCAAGGTTCCATTCAATTTTTTGTTTAGATTCGATCTTGGGAGCTAAATTGATAAGGGTTGCATCAGTTCTTGATGGGCTTCGTATCATTTGGTATCAGAGCGAGGCACCAAGGTCAGATCCATCTATCTTGGTTATTTTTCATTCTTGTTTGAATTTTTCATCCTTGTACTAGTATAAAAAAAAAAAAAAAGGTGTGAACGGTACCATGTGAGCAATATTTATGTGAACAGTGCTGCATGAATAGTATTTTTAGGATTTCGTTTTTAAAATCAAATTTCCATCTTTGTGGTTTTATTCTCTTTAAATCCATAGGTTTTACCTATTCTTTTTCCTTAAAAAAAAGATAGAGAGAATTCCTAACCTCCTCTTAAAATCATTTATTATTTTTCATTATTTGTGTCTTGGATGTCTAAAAGGGGTTTTATCCCATAGGTGAAAACTTTACCTAAAAAAAAAAAACTCGACTTTAAATAAACATTGTCTTCTGGCTCTTGAAATTTGAGTCTCCTTAGTGTAATGCTTGTGAATTTCTGCTGAAATCCTGATATTAGTTTGATTAGTTTGATAAGAACCGAGTGAGAATTACTATGAGTGGAAAAAGGCAAGAGAGTGTAAGCATATTAGAGGGTAAAAGCCAATTAATTGAGTGAAACACGAGTGGATTTGAGTGAGTTATTTTCTTGAGTGAAACACATAAGGGAGTGAATTGAGGTCTTTTCCACATTATTTCTAACTTTCTTTTACAAATGTTAGCCACGTCTCACAACCTAGAACGAAACACAAATGAAGAGGATCAACTCGAAACTACTCAAAATTTACAAATTCAATCATTGATAGGAGAGATGAAAAGGTTGATGAGGAAAAGGTACAGGCAATCTAAGAGTAGCCGAGTCCTACAAGTGTAAGTAATGTAAAAAGCTTTCATGGGCTCACTAGTTTCTACCGATGATTTGTGAAAGACTTTAGCACATTAGCGGTACCATCTACTAAAGTAATTATAAAAGATGTTGGATTTAAGTGGGGAGGCATATTCAGATCCTATTCAAGTTCACATCGAACCCGTTACAAAAGCTCTAGCAAAGAAATTCAAAAAAGAACTTAATGGATTGATTCAAGCAACTTGAGCTCTATCAAATTTGTAGAGGCCCCTTGAAGGAATCGTGCATGATAAATTCATGATTCAGGCTTTTGAAGATTCTAAATAATCACTTCTATGAAATAGGGAGTTGGCTTGTACATTATGACACGCAAATATATTGAAATACAAGTTGCGCAACCCAGGAGGGGTGAATTGGGATTCTAAAAATTATGCTAGCAAATTGCACATAAATTTAATCTAATGCCTTAATCAAATAAAAAACAATAAGTTCAAACAAGCATAATAATAGAGGAGTAAGGGAAGAGAAAACAAACACGAGGAGTTTTACGTGGTTCGGCTATCCCCGCCTACGTCCACGCTTCCAAGCACACCGGGCTTGAGGATTTCACTATCCAAGCCTCCCAAGGCTTAAAATGTTTACAATTGACTTTCAAGGTGTCAATGGACCTTTACACTCAAGAGATTATCTCCCCAACCTCTTCACCCCAAGTGTTCCTCACACTTGTACACTCACAAATTGATGAGAAATAAAAATTACAACAATGAAACTCTCTTTAAGAGTGGATAAACAAATTATAGCTCAATGATGATTCAATCAATGATGATTTACGAAATGGAGCTCAATATATGTTTTATAAACTTATTTTGGCTTTCTAGAGTTTTTAAAAAGAAGTTGGAATTGAGTTTTTATAGCTAAAGCCCGAAAACTAGCCGTTATAGACAAATTCCAATACTTGACTAGCCGCTTAATTTAACCTCTCAGAATAAAGGAAGTTACCGTTAAATTTGAATTTTGCTACAGTAATACTGTTCATAAAATTATAATTTTACTCCAAAACTTTTTCAAATTATACTATAGCCCAAAACGTCACAAAACTTTACAAAAATGTCCAATTCTAGAAATTTTAAATACTATTTAATTCCTAAAACTTTCTAAAATTACAGTATGGCCCAAACTAAAGAAAATCTTTTCAAATAAGTCCTTTTTGAGTTTTAACTAAATCACCATAATCTTTAAAGTTTTCAAAAACTTTTACTTAGACCCTCAATCTTTTATAAGTTACAATATGGCCCAAAACGTTTCAAATCTTTGCAAATAGGTTTAAATTCAAATTCAAAAATATATTTATTAAAATCAAAGATTGTAAAACATTTTTATTTTAATCCAAATTACTCAAATTCACAAAATACTTTTCTCTTAAAAATATAAAACATTTTGGTTTATAAAAAGTAATAATTTATTAAATAAAACTTGAGCTTCTCAAATGTTAAATCATGCATCAATTAAATCATACCGGCTTTACAAGAAAATATCGCAATAATTTGTCCGTTGAACTTTAACCTTCATTCTTGATTTCGCCGTTGTCCGTTGAGTGTCTTGAGCTTGATTTCACTTGATTCACTTGCATAAATATTATCCTTCAAAAACTAGTGAACTTGTGAAATACAATATTTATTAAATCACTTAAGACACATGTTTGTTATCATCAAAATTACATAATGTGTAGCCTTTTAGGCTAACATATATTATTTTTCTTTTTCAGATACTTTCCCATTTCTTAAGGAGACTATTAGGGAAAAAAAATCAGTTATTTCTATTTTAATCGCTTAGTTTCCATTTTAATTGATGTAAGGCATTAATGCTAATTAGGATCCTAATTTGATTTGGATTCTTTCCTATTTACTTAGATTATGATTCTTATTTGTTTAGATTCATATTTAGATTTGATTTTTGGTTTAAGATTTATTTCAAAAAATTCTTGTAACTAACCCTATATAATATACTCATATCCAATAAACGGAGATAAGTTTGGATGCAATTGGTGAGAGTTAATTCTCTTTGGTTCTTTACAAACTCTTTGAACTTATGAAATTTTCGTGCGTTTAAACTCTTGACTTATCAATCAGCCGTCCATAGCTGATTGTGGCATCCTCACATAGCAAGGTTCATGCTTTCAATAAGCATTGGTTCGAGGTTCCATTTAATTTCTGGTTTATATTCGATCTTGAGAACTCAATTAATTAGGGTCATTTCATTTTTTGATGGGGTATGTATCATCTTGCCCTGGTAGCTACAAGGTCATCTTTAATGTTGGCTTGAATCATGGCTATCTCTTAATACTGTGTTAGACTTTGAAGATTTTTGTCAAGGTCCCTATAACAGTGACTCAAACCAAATCTCATTCTCACTATGGCCTTCGTCTCTTCCAATGTTTCAACAGGCCTCTCACGGGAATTATCATGTGTAGAGGTGAAAGCTTAACTTAAGTGTTAAGAGTATTGCCTCCTTAGGGTCAAGGTCTTAAGTTCGATTAGGATAAATAGGGTGAAATCTAATGATTCTCTTTAAAAAGTAAGAAAAAAAAATCTTGGGCATTTAAGACTTCAAATTGAGCATAAGTACCAAAGTTTTACTATAGAATTTGCATCACAACTATTGATTTTGAGCATAATCTCATAGGATTAGGCGCTGTAATGTCATATTGTCAAGGGTTTGTTAGGGCTGCTGCTATTTTACAGTCAATATTTTATAGTGATGTGTCTTTGCTAATGCCAAAGCATGTTGATTTGGGCTGCAAATTAATTGCACGTGATGCTAGACTATTACTTATTAGATGTTAAATCGTATTGTCTACTTATATTACAGCTTATTAACCATCAAGCTAGTTCCCGAGTAGAATTTTTCCAAGGTATTGCTGATATTTTTCAACTCATAGAACAATGATACGCTTTTCAAATTCATCATATTTCATGTAATTGTAGAGCTTAGGCCATGTACTAGCCAACTTAGCTCTTTTAAATTTTGTTGTTTGGCGGGATGATTTTTTAGAATGATTATGCTCACTTTGATTATAGTGAAGCTATTACTATTAAAAAAGAAAAACAAAAATAAAACCGCACACACAAATTCTAAATCTTAAATAGAAGTACTTTTTCTTTTTGTTAAAATCATTATTAGGGTTAAAAGAAAAATTATTCGACAAGATTTATTCAGTAGTATACAAGTAATTTTTCTTTTTAGTAATCGAACATAATAATAAAATTACCTATTGTTTCACGTATAAATATTTCTAATTACGTAATTAATAACTTTAATATTTCTTGACCATAGTAAGTAAATATTTTGATTTATTATTACAACCACCGCATTATTATCTATCCATGATTTAACAGTAGGTTAATATAAATACCATGATCTTTACTCTTCATACTGCTGGACATCAATAATTAAGTTCGTTTAGGCGGTGGAGGATCGCAAATAATGTCACACTGGCAAATGTGTTGGTCGCAAATAATGTCACACTGGCAAATGTGTTGGTCGCTAAGATTAACTAGGATTTTGATTGTTTGATGCAATTATTAAATAGGCAGTGTTTGAGTCGGCTTAAATTTTGATATATTCCTTCAATTATGTCTTATATATAATGGAAAAACAAACTAAATTAAGGACAAATTTTATAACTTCCCTAATTAAAAGACATTCTTTTGGGAAAAGAAGAAAACCAGCTTTCATATAAGTGTCACTAAAAATAGTTGGTAATAAAAGATAGTTCGAAGTTAGAACCATCATCGCCCTCTAAAAGTAACTTTTTAAAAAATGAAAATGGAGAATGATATTAAAATCATTTGCTTCACGAAGCTCTTTCCCTTACTTTCAATTTTGAAACTTATAAATTTGTTTTCTTTCTTACAAACTTTGATTTGTTTTATTAGACTGTTTATCGTAATTACATGCCTTTAAATGTCCAACTATTTTGATTCAAAAAGAAATAACAATAAAAATTTCACTAACTCTATTCTTATTGCCTTGAAGCTCGCTAATCATTTTAACGTTTCATAAACTATATTATTATTTTTTATTTAAAGGTTAAGGAGTGGGCAATAATAAACTATATTAATTAATCATTATTGACTGAATATTTCTATTAGAATAGGGAAAAATGTTGATTGGGCCTGTATTTTTTACTTAATTACTATTTACTTCTCTCTCCTTCTAATAAACCCCTTAATTACTATTTACTTAATTACTATTTACAACCTTACCGTGGCTACTCCATTCAAAGTTTATTCTTCCCCTGTAATTTTATGTTGTTTATTTTCTTACTCATCTACTCTACACAATTAAATGAGTGTGGCAAATCAAATTGTTTTAATTATTAAATTGATTGTGTTTATGTAAATCTAGTTAATGGTCGCCGAAAGATTAACTAGGATTTTGATTGTTTGATGCAATTATTAAATAGACAGTGTTTGACTAGGCTTAAAATTTGATATAACATAAACACAATCCATTAAACCATTTTCCCACCTCTATATAAACTATTAATAGGCTATGTATTCCTTGAACAAGCATGCGCTATTGCTCGTGTATCAAAGGAAAATACATTAGCTCGATAAAATGTGAAGTTAGGAAATTATCATTAACTTTCTTAAACATTGGGTAAAGATTTTATTTAACTTAAAATTTTTTAAAACTATCTTGGATAATTGAAACAAATTTATGGCCAATTTATTGTAATCTGTTTAATTTTCAAGTGATAGGAACTAATTTAAAATTTGAGAATTTTAACCTTATTTAAAGCCTCTTTTACTGTTTTCTAAGTTTATCAGTGATTTATTTAAGTCTAGTATTGATAAGTCACCAAAGAAAACTACACAAATAACACCCTCACTTGAAGCAAATTGTAATACCCTAAATCTACCACGTGTAGAGCATGTGGTAAAGGAGGTTACTTATAAATCATAATCCTTCGTAAAAGCCTCTAATAGAAATGCCTCAAATTTTATTCAAATAAATCCACTAGCCTAATACCAAGCATTTTCCATTTTCCAAAGCCATAAATATAACAAAGTCTCAAAACTCTGCAATTGCAACTTTGGAACATAAACAAACGTAAAGGAAACAAAAGTTCATTCTCCTCTTATTCAACTAACAAAAGTAAATAAATTGCTAACTCCAAAGATAAGCAGACCTCTTATTGAGTTATTTAATCTGTAAAAAGTAATGATGAGGGTTTGCAGTCAACTCGGTAGATAAAATCGTTGGCACTTTCTACGGTTATCAATTACTAAAAATATTTCAAGACCTTTTCTTATCAAAACCTTTATTTAAAATAAATTTTTTTACAATATTCATTTTCTAATAGAAATATATAAATTGATAATGTCAGAATATTAAAAGCATAATTAATCATAAAAAAAAAGTCGTATATCATATATACACAATTAAAAAAAGTTAGCTCATATCACATAATGCCACTTATTCTCCCGATGATCACGCTAAAAACAAACCTCTTATCCCAAGTGTCTCCCACAATTACAATCTCTCTTTCTTATCTTCAATTTCCTCCTAACAGTGCATAAGTCTTTTAAAAAATTTGGCATATGAAGGTACATGCTTAATTGCATCTAACAGAGGAATGTTAACTTTCGCTTACTTAAAGATTTCATAAATATCAGAAAAGTGGTTTGATTTCATTCGTTTATTTAATGCATGCGGAAATGGTGGTTCAGATGGAACAATAATTATTTCTTCATTAGGTATAAGTTTATTTAGTCCTTCCTTACCTTTTGAATTTTTATTGTCTTTATCTTCACAAGGTTCGGGAATAGGCCTATTAATAACCTTACCACTGAGAAGAGTTATAACAAACTTGACTTAGTCCATTGTTGAATTTTGTTAAATCTTAGATTTGGTTGTGGTTGAGCTGGAAATTTTCCTTTTTTTTTAAATTGTGAGTGCAGAAGCAATTTTAACAAGAGCGCCTTTCAAATCAGAAAAGGTTTGTGCATTTTGATTGTTAATAGCATCTTCCTTCCTGATGAATGAATGTATTGTATCTTCCAAATTTTTCTATGGTGGCGGAATATATAGTGCATACAAATGAGCATTTTGAAAATTTCGTAAAGGTGGAGATTGTGAAGATTATGCATTATTATTATTCCTCAAACTAAATTTTGGATGAATTCTCCAACTAGGGTTATAAGTCCGTGAATATGGGTGTTGCTTGTTAAAGGTGTTAATGGCGTTAGCTTGATCATGCAAATATTGTTTAAGTGCAGGCAAAGTGGGACAATCTTGAGTGAAATGATTATTAAAACTACAAACATCACATGTAAGCTCTTGAATAGATTTTTTTTTATCACTTTTTTTATTCTCTAAAGCTTCAACTTTCCCAACTAGGGATGCAAATTTTGCTTGTAAATCATGATCTTCACTAAGCTTATAGATTCCTCTAGTAGATGGATATGGTTGTGGTTTATTTATCAATTCAAAAGTTCCAAAAATATCCTAGTGTTGTGCATTTTTAGCTAATTGGACAAGGTAATTTAGTGTATCTTTAGGATTTTTAGCTTTAAATTCACCATTACATATCATTTCTACGACTTGTCTACTTTGGCATGTTAGGCCCCCGTAGAAATAAGTGACCAATCGCCAAGTTTCAAAACCGTGGTGTGGACATATGTTAAGTCATTCTTTAAACCTATTCTAAGATTGGTATAATGGTTTTCTATTTTTTTTAGTAAAAGAAATGATTTGCCTTTTGTGTTCTTCTTCTTACTTTCTTTCTTAATTCTTGATGAATCTTCTTAGGTTTATTAGATTCTATTTCTTTGTTCATAATTGCTCTTAAATAATTCGGATTGGTAAATTGATCTAAGTTTATTGTGGGTTGCCAATTTCATTAACAAACTGGTATCAGAGCTCGTTTCTTGACGGCTGTTCTTGATCTGAAAAGGCTAGTACCAGATGTGATCTCGAGAAGTTTAATGGTGATAATGACTTTTACCTTTGGAGTCTCAAGATGCGAGCAGTCCTCATTCAATAAAGGTTTGATAGTGCTCTTGATGATGAAGATGAAGATCCAAAGGCTATGAAAGAACTGTCAGAGGGTTCCTCAAGAACAGAAGGAGATCAGAAAGCCATTAATAATAAAGCACACAACACAATTATCTTGTATCTCTCTGATAAAGTGCTGAGAGAGGTTGCAAAAGAAAGGACTGCATCAGGATTATGGTCAAAGCTTGAAGAATTATATCTGAAGATGTCATTAGCCAAAAGATTATATATGAAAAAGAGGCTGCATACTTTCACCATGAAAGAGGGAGTACCCATAAAAGATCATCTCGATGAATTCAATAAGCTGATCTTGGATCTTGAAAATGTGAACATCGACTTGGAAGATGAAGATGGGGCACTAATTTTGCTAAGTTCCCTACCTGATTCATTTGAGCATTTTGTGGACACCTTTCTCTATGGAAGGCAGACCCTCACCCTAAAAGATGTCAAGAGTGGTTAGTAGTCCAAAGATTTAAAGAAGTGATCAAATGGCAAGGAATAGATCTATGGTGAAGGATTGTCTGTCAAGTCAAAACCGGAGAAAAAGAATAATACAAGTTAGAGAGGAAGAGAAAGAAGAGGAAGTGCTCCTTTTATTAGAAAAAATGACATTAAAGAAAAGATTGCTTTGAGAAGAAGAAACTTGAAACGCTTCAAAGGAATCAAATGGAAAGGTTGCTATTGTATCAGAGGATAAAGAAGACTCAAAGGGTACTAATGTGTTGGTAGCTGCAGAGAAACACCTAATTGGTGAGTGGATTCTTGACTCTGGATGCTCTTTCTATATGTATCCTAAAAAGCATTTCTTTAAGACATTCAAGGATTTTGAAGGTGGTAAAGTGGTGCCTGGAAATGATTTAGCTTGTAAAGTTGCTGGGATTAGGACCATTGACATTAAAATGTTTGATGGTGTAATCAGAAACTTAAAACAAGTTAGATATGTCCCAGAACTTAAGAGAAACCTTATATCACTAGGCAAGTTTGATCAACTTGGCTGTAGCATTAAGGTAGAAAATAAAGAGATTCAAGTGATACAAAATGGTAATGCCATCATAAAAAGAGTCAAAAGGAATAATCTTTATGCTCTAATAGGATCTTCTCTTTTGCCTGGAATTACAGCTACTATAATTAGTAATAAAACCAAGCTGTGGCACATGATGTTAGTTCACATGAGTGAAAAAGGGTTAAAAGAAGTAGAGAAACAAGGCTTGTTTGGTGGTGACCACATATCTTCGTTAGAATTATATGAAAAATGTGTTTTTGATAAAGCAACAAGACAGAAATTCACTATTGGAAGACAAGAAACAAACCAAACCCTAGACTACATTCATTCGGACCTATGAGGGCCATCACAAGTTCCCTCTCATAGTGGAGCTAGGTGTTTGCTAACCTTCATCGATGACTACTCAAGAAAGGTTTGGGTCTATGTGTTAAGATAGAAGAGTGAGGCCTTAGATAGGTTTAAAGATTGGTCAACACTTGCATTTTAGATTTGATCAATTTATGAGCAAGCAAGGTTACAGTAGAAGTCAGTATGACAATTGTGTATATTACAAAATTTATAATGAAAATTCCCTATTTAAGTGCTGTTGGGAGCACTATATATGCCATGGTCTGTTCCAGGCCTAAATTAGCATACAATGTTGGGGTTGTTAGTAGGTTCATGGGAAATCTAGGCAAGGAGCACTAGAATGGAGTAAAGTGGATATTGAGATATCTTAACGGGACTTCAAATCATGGTATCTTGTTTGGGAAAGTTGATGGAGCCACCTGTAAGGTTGCTGGTTTTATAGAGTCATACTTTGCAGGTGATCAAGACAAAAGAAGATCCATTACTAGTTTTGTTTTTTCCATGTGTGGGGGTGTAATTAGTTGGAAGGCTTCACTGCTGTCAGTTGTTGTCCTCTCAACAACTAAAGCTAAGTATATTACACTAACAGAAGCAGCAAATGAGGCAATCTGGCTAAGAGGTTTAGTCTCTGAGTCGGGATTCAAGCAAGAAATAGTCACAATTAGCTGTTATAGCTCAAGTGCTATACAACTGAGTAAGAATCCTAAGTATCATGAGAGAACTAAGTATATAGATGTGAGATTGCACTTTATTAGAGAGGAAATAAATAGTGACATGGTGAATATTGTCAAGATACCTTCTGAGGATAATCCAGTTGACCTGCTCACTAAGCTACTACCAGCAGTCAACTCCGTGAGTTCTTTGAACTTGATTGGACTTAGCAACTTGTAATCCTAGTTTTTTAAGATGTTGAAACAGAGTTGAAGGGAAGCTTAAATATCATAATAAACTATGGTGTTTTTTTTATTACGATATTAGATATTGGCGTTAGTTGGCGTGTGAGTTGGTCTTTAATAGACTCTTTGTTAAAGAATTAAGCGGTAGCTTATTCCAGAAACAGGGCATGCATGTATAAGGGCTGGTTTGCAGTAAAGTTGGCATGATTTTTTTGCGAGCATTACAGTAAGAAATAGTAAATTCTGTAAATCAGAGATTTCATCTCTGTACTCCATAGATTCTTTGCTTAATCATTTTCATTAATAAAGCTTTAAGCCTCCTGCTGATTTCAGCTGTGGATGTTGGTACATTAGTACCGAACCACGTAATTGCTTTTGTGTTCTTCTTCTTACTTTCTGTCTCAATTCTTGGTGAATCTTGTTAGGTTTATTAGATTTTATTTCTTTGTTCATGATTGCCCTTAATCAATTCAGATTGGTTAATTGATCCAAGTCTGTTGTGGGTTACCAATTTCATTAACATGTATACATAATTAAAAAAAATTCTTGGCTTCAACTGGTTTTATAAAATAGAAAAATTATTTTTCTAAATTTGATTTCCCAAAAATGTTAATTTTCCTTCCAGTGATGATAGGCTTGCTTGCACCAAAAGAAAAAGAAAAATCACAAAGAGTTTTAAGTCCAATCACAAAAACAGCATGGTTATTCCTTGTGCTATAGATTCCTGTTAGCATAATGCATTTCATCAACTACAAAATGTAAACATTCTACGTGAGTAAAATAATACCTTTCATAATTTTGATGAATCTCAACAGTAATCAAATACTCCTGCCCCATATTCATAAAGCTAAAACTCTACAGCCACAATGCGACTATCGAAACCACAAGAATCATGTTTGTAGTAATTAAATGACTCCCTAAATTTTAATAGCTTTCAACAGTATGAACCTGTTGAAATCATCCTTATAAAGACTTCCCAGTTATATCAAAAAGTTTTTACATCGAGTTGCCCATTCAACATACAAAAGTACCGCAACTAGTGAACAAATATACATACAAGACAGAAGCTAAAACTCAATTGAAATCTTACGCTACAAGCCACAAAAGCAATTCCATATGAGTCTAAGACACTAAAAACACCCTTAAAAACCCCTAATAGTTTGCTATATTAGAATAAATGTTCGTGTATTTGAAAATATAAACGCAAAGAAGGATAAAAAATTTAAAAGGGTTTGAGGCATTTTTGAACGCTTTTCTTTAAAGTTTTATTTGCCCTGACCATACTTGATTTACCTTAAAGTTTAATGGTAAATTACCTCCAAAATACAACAAACCCTAAATACAATCTCTAGCAATAAAATTATGTTCCAAAACAACAAATGAATATGTAATAATATGGTGTATTTACAGAAAGTTAAATGTCTATTCATGAAGTATTATGTTTATTCACAAAACAATATTACCCTTCAAACAAAGGCATTTTCTTTCCAAGATTAGGTACACCTCTTCAAATAGATACTTTAGTAAGAAACATTACACCTTTCCATTATTTAATTTAATTAATCAATGATGAAGGAGGTATATTTAATCTGAAGGCTTTATTTATTTAGTGTTGTATATAGTTCTTTTGGTGCTACAGCACCAGAGCTTGTGTTTTTGTTGCTGGAGCATAGTTTTTCAAGATAAGAAAATACATATATAATTAGCTCAAAATGGGTGTTCAAAATAAAATATATTGATGATGGATCCATTGACAAGTTTAAACCCTAACTAATTTAAAAAGATCCATTAACTCCGATGAAGCATTTAGGCCAGTAGTGAAACTAACGATGATTTACTTTGTCATTGCAATTACAGTAAGTTCCAAATGGTTGATGCAGTAATTGGTTTTCAGAAATAAATTCTTTGAAAGAATTTGAAAGAAGCTATATAAACAAAAAAGCCCTCTGGTCTGCCCCCTAGCCGCTTCACTTTCATTGCCATACGAACCATGTCTTTTGACTCAACATAATGCTGAAAGTCAACATCGTGTAAAAAGCTTGTGATGAGATTAAGGATAAAACTATCACAAGCACGTGGGAAAAGGCATATTCAAATCCTATTCAAGTTCCCATCAGACCCGTTACAAGAGCTCGAGCAAAGAAATTGAAAGAATCACTTAATGGATTGATTCAAACAACTTGTGCTAAATTAAATTCATGGAGGGTCGTTGAAAGAATCGCAAATGATAAACGCATGATTTAGGTTCTTGAAGTTTCCAAATAATCACTTCCATGAAATAGGGAGTTGGCTTGCACATTATGGCGGGAAAATATTTTATTTTCCTTTTTCAGATACTTTCCTATTTGTTGAGGAGACTATTAGGGAAACAAATCAGTTTTTCTATTTTAATCATTTAGTTTCCATTTTAATTTATGTATGACATTTAAGCCAATTAGGATCCTGATTTGATTTAGATTCATTCCTAATTACTTAGATTAGGATTCTGATTTGATTTAGATTCATTCCTATTTATTTAGATTCATATTCACATTTGATTTTTGATTTAGAATTTATTTCAAAAAATTCTTGTAACCAACCCTATATACCGTACTCCTATCCAATAAATAGATATAAGTTTTGATGCAATTGGTGAGATAGTTTATTCTCTTTGGTTCTTTACAAACTCTTTGAATTTATCGAATTTTTGTGGCATTCAAACTCTTAACTTATCAATCACACCATCTATAGCTGATTGTGACGTCTTCATATACCAAGGTTCATGCTTTCAATAAGCATTGGGTCAAGGTTCCATTCAATTTTTTGTTTAGATTCGATCTTGGGAACTAAATTGATAAGGGTTGCATCAGTTCTTGATGGGCTTCGTATCATTTGGTATCAGAGCGAGGCACCAAGGTCAGATCCATCTATCTTGGTTATTTTTCATTCTTGTTTGAATTTTTCATCCTTGTACTAGTATCAAAAAAAAAAAAAGGTGTGAACGGTACCATGTGAGCAATATTTATGTGAATAGTGCTGCATGAATAGTATTTTTAGGATTTCGTTTTTAAAATCAAATTTCCATCTTTGTGGTTTTATTCTCTTTAAATCCATAGGTTTTACCTATTCTTTTTCCTAAAAAAAAAGATAGAGAGAATTCCTAACCTCCTCTTAAAATCATTTATTATTTTTCATTATTTGTGTCTTGGATGTCTAAAAGGGGTTTTATCCCATAGGTGAAAACTTTACCTAAAAAAAAAAAACTCGACTTTAAATAAACATTGTCTTCTGGCTCTTGAAATTTGAGTCTCCTTAGTGTAATCCTTGTGAATTTCTGCTGAAATCCTGATATTAGTTTGATTAGTTTGATAAGAACCGAGTGAGAATTACTATGAGTGGAAAAAGGCAAGAGAGTGTAAGCATATTAGAGGGTAAAAGCCAATTAATTGAGTGAAACACGAGTCGATTTGAGTGAGTTATTTTCCTGAGTGAAACACATAAGGGAGTGAATTGAGGTCTTTTCCACATTATTTCTAACTTTCTTTTACAAATGTTAGCCACGTCTCACAACCTAGAACGAAACACAAATGAAGAGGATCAGCTCGAAGCTACTCAAAATTTACAAATTCAATCATTGATAGGAGAGATGAAAAGGTTGATGAGGAAAAGGTACATGCAATCTAAGAGTAGCCGAGTCCTACAAGTGTAAGTAATGTAAGAAGCTTTCATGGGCTCACTAGTTTCTACCGATGATTTGTGAAAGACTTTAGCACATTAGCGGTACCATCTACTAAAGTAATTATAAAAGATGTTGGATTTAAGTGGGGAGGCATATTCAGATCCTATTCAAGTTCACATCGAACCCGTTACAAAAGCTCTAGCAAAGAAATTCAAAAAAGAACTTAATGGATTGATTCAAGCAACTTGAGCTCTATCAAATTTGTGGAGGCCCCTTGAAGGAATCGTGCATGATAAATTCATGATTCAGGCTTTTGAAGATTCTAAATAATCACTTCTATGAAATAGGGAGTTGGCTTGTACATTATGGCACGCAAATATATTGAAATACAAGTTGCGCAACCCAAGAGGGGTGAATTGGGATTTTAAAAATTATGCTAGCAAATTGCACATAAATTTAATCTAATGCCTTAATCAAATAAAAAACAATAAGTTCAAACAAGCATAATAATAGAGGAGTAAGGGAAGAGAAAACAAACACGAGGATTTTTACGTGGTTCGGCTATCCCCGCCTACGTCCACGCTTCCAAGCACACCGGGCTTGAGGATTTCACTATCCAAGCCTCCCAAGGCTTAAAATGTTTACAATTGACTTTCAAGGTGTCAATGGACCTTTACACTCAAGAGATTATCTCCCCAACCTCTTCACCCCAAGTGTTCCTCACACTTGTACACTCACAAATTGATGAGAAATAAAAATTACAACAATGAAACTCTCTTTAAGAGTGGAAAAACAAATTATAGCTCAATGATGATTCAATCAATGATGATTTACGAAATGGAAGCTCAATATATGTTTTATAAACTTATTTTGGCTTTCTAGAGTTTTTAAAATGAAGTTGGAATTGAGTTTTTATAGCTAAAGCCCGAAAACTAGCCGTTATAGACAAATTCCAGCGCCCAAGCGGCTAGCCGCTTAATTTAACCGGCTCCCCGCTCGTAACAGTGAAGTTACCGTTAAATTTGAATTTTGCTACAGTAATACTGTTCATAAAATTATAATTTTATACTATAGCCCAAAACGTCACAAAACTTTACAAAAATGTCCAATTCTAGAAATTTTAAATACTATTTAATTCCTAAAACTTTCTAAAATTACAGTATGGCCCAAACTAAAGAAAATCTTTTCAAATAAGTCCTTTTTGAGTTTTAACTAAATCACCATAATCTTTAAAGTTTTCAAAAACTTTTACTTAGACCCTCAATCTTTTATAAGTTACAATATGGCCCAAAACGTTTCAAATCTTTGCAAATAGGTTTAAATTCAAATTCAAAAATATATTTATTAAAATCAAAGATTGTAAAACATTTTTATTTTAATCCAAATTACTCAAATTCACAAAATACTTTTCTCTTAAAAATATAAAACATTTTGGTTTATAAAAAGTAATAATTTATTAAATAAAACTTGAGCTTCTCAAATGTTAAATCATGCATCAATTAAATCATACCGGCTTTACAAGAAAATATCGCAATAATTTGTCCGTTGAACTTTAACCTTCATTCTTGATTTCGCCGTTGTCCGTTGAGTGTCTTGAGCTTGATTTCACTTGATTCACTTGCATAAATATTATCCTTCAAAAACTAGTGAACTTGTGAAATACAATATTTATTAAATCACTTAAGACACATGTTTGTTATCATCAAAATTACATAATGTATAGCCTTTTAGGCTAACATATATTATTTTTCTTTTTCAGATACTTTCCCATTTCTTAAGGAGACTATTAGGGAAAAAAAATCAGTTATTTCTATTTTAATCGCTTAGTTTCCATTTTAATTGATGTAAGGCATTAATGCTAATTAGGATCCTAATTTGATTTGGATTCTTTCCTATTTACTTAGATTATGATTCTTATTTGTTTAGATTCATATTTAGATTTGATTTTTGGTTTAAGATTTATTTCAAAAAATTCTTGTAACTAACCCTATATAATATACTCATATCCAATAAACGGAGATAAGTTTGGATGCAATTGGTGAGAGAGTTAATTCTCTTTTGGTTCTTTACAAACTCTTTGAACTTATGAAATTTTCGTGCGTTTAAACTCTTGACTTATCAATCAGCCGTCCATAGCTGATTGTGGCATCCTCACATAGCAAGGTTCATGCTTTCAATAAGCATTGGTTCGAGGTTCCATTTAATTTCTGGTTTATATTCGATCTTGAGAACTCAATTAATTAGGGTCATTTCAGTTTTTGATGGGGTATGTATCATCTTGCCCTGGTAGCTACAAGGTCCTCTTTAATGTTGGCTTAAATCATGGCTATCTCTTAAAACTGTGTTAGACTTTGAAGATTTTTGTCAAGGTCCCTATAACAGTGACTCAAACCAAATCTCATTCTCACTATGGCCTTCGTCTCTTCCAATGTTTCAACAGGCCTCTCACGGGAATTATCATGTGTAGAGGTGAAAGCTTAACTTAAGTGTTAAGAGTATTGCCTCCTTAGGGTCAAGGTCTTAAGTTCGATTAGGATAAATAGGGTGAAATCTAATGATTCTCTTTAAAAAGTAAGAAAAAAAAATCTTGGGCATTTAAGACTTCAAATTGAGCATAAGTACCAAAGTTTTACTATAGAATTTGCATCACAACTATTGATTTTGAGCATAATCTCATAGGATTAGGCGCTGTAATGTCATATTGTCAAGGGTTTGTTAGGGCTGCTGCTATTTTACAGTCAATATTTTATAGTGATGTGTCTTTGCTAATGCCAAAGCATGTTGATTTGGGCAGCAAAATAATTGCACGTGATGCTAGACTATTACTTATTAGATGTTAAATCGTATTGTCTACTTATATTACAACTTATTAACCATCAAGCTAGTTCCCGAGTAGAATTTTTCTAAGGAATTGCTGATATTTTTCAACTCATAGAACAATGATACGCTTTTCAAATTCATCATATTTCATGTAATTGTAGAGCTTAGGCCATGTACTAGCCAACTTAGCTCTTTTAAATTTTGTTGTTTGGCGGGATGATTTTTTAGAATGATTATGCTCACTTTGATTATAGTGAAGCTATTACTATTAAAAAAGAAAAAAAAAAATAAAACCGCACACACAAATTCTAAATCTTAAATAGAAGTACTTTTTCTTTTTGTTAAAATCATTATTAGGGTTAAAAGAAAAATTATTCGACAAGATTTATTCAGTAGTATACAAGTAATTTTTCTTTTTAGTAATCGAACATAATAATAAAATTACCTATTGTTTCACAGACAAATATTTCTCGACCACAGTAATTAATAACTTTAATATTTCTTGACCATAGTAAGTAAATATTTTGATTTATTATTACAACCACCGCATTATTATCTATCCATGATTTAACAGTAGGTTAATATAAATACCATGATCTTTACTCTTCATACTGCTGGACATCAATAATTAAGTTCGTTTAGGCGGTGGAGGATCGCAAATAATGTCACACTGGCAAATGTGTTGGTCGCTAGATGATGGTTTGCATAGACAATTATCTGGGCTCTTTGTTGCTCCATATTTATCGAAGAAGGCTTTAAGGCATGCGAATTCTGCTTCCTCGGGATCCTTGGGACAAATGCCAGGAATTGTCATTTGTTTAGTACAGAATTTTAGTTGTCCTTTTCATGCAAATAAACATAAAAATTGTTAAAATGTGAGTATTCTCAGATTAAAACAGATTTTCAAATAAATGTTTGGATACTATATTTACCTTGAGAAAGATTCATAAGACATAGAAAAAGAGTGATGGAAAGAATGAGAACAGTGAACTTCTTCATGATTTTAATTACTCTTTTTCTCTTCTCTCTTGTTGAAACAATCCTTAATATATATATTCCTTCAATTAAGTCTTATATATAATGGAAAAACAAGCTAAATTAAGGAAAAATTTTATAACTTCCCTAATTAAAAGACTTTTTTTTTAGAAAAAGAAGAAAACCAACTTTCATAGAAGTGTCACTAAAAATAGTTGGTAATAAAAGACAGTTAGGAGTTAGAACCAGCATCGCCTTCTAAAAGTATTCTTTTTAGAAAAAGTAGAGAACGATCTTAAAAGCATTTGCTCCGCAAACCTTATCCCTCAATTTTAATTCCAAAACTTATAAATTTGTTTTATTTGTTAGAAACTTTGATTTCTTGTATTAGACTATTTTTTGTAATTACATGCCTTTAAATGTCAAACTATTCTCATAAAAAAAGAAATAATAATAATAAAATTCACTAAATCAACTCTTATTCCATGCAGCCGGCTAATTATTTTAACATTTCATGAACTATATTAATTTTTTTTTTCATTTAAAGGCTAAGGGGTGGGCAATCATTAATTAATCATTATTGACTGAATATTTCTATTGTAACAGGAAAAATGTTGGTTGGGCCTATATTTTTGGCTTAATTACTATTTACTTTTCTCTCTTTCTAATGAACCCCTTGACAACCTTACCACGGCTACTTCATTCAATGTTTTTTCGCTGTAATTTTATCTTGTTTAGTTTTCTTACTCTACATAATTAAATGGGTATGGCAGATCAAATTTGATGTAATTATTAAATTGATTGTGCTCATGTAAATCTAGTTAATAGTCATCTAAGATTAACTAGGATTTTGATTGTTTGATGCAATTATTAAATAGGCAGTGTTTGAGTCGGCTTAAATTTTGATATATTCCTTCAATTATGTCTTATATATAATGGAAAAACAAACTAAATTAAGGACAAATTTTATAACTTCCCTATTTAAAAGACATTCTTTTGGGAAAAGAAGAAAACCAGCTTTCATATAAGTGTCATTAAAATAGTTGGTAATAAAAGATAGTTCGAAGTTAGAACCATCATCGCCCTCTAAAAATATTTTTAAAAAAAATGAAAATGGAGAATGATATTAAAATCATTTGCTTCGCGAAGCTCTTTCCCTTACTTTCAATTTTGAAACTTATAAATTTGTTTTCATTATTACAAACTTTGATTTGTTTTATTAGACTGTTTATCGTAACTACATGCCTTTAAATGTCCAACTATTTCCATTCAAAAAGAAATAACAAGAAAAATTTCACTAACTCTATTCTTATTGCCTTGAAGCTCGCTAATCATTTTAACGTTTCATAAACTATATTATTATTTTTTATTTAAAGGTTAAGGAGTGGGCAATAATAAACTATATTAATTAATCATTATTGACTGAATATTTCTATTAGAATAGGGAAAAATGTTGATTGGGCCTATATTTTTTACTTAATTACTATTTACTTCTCTCTCCTTCTAATAAACCCCTTAATTACTATTTACAACCTTACCGTGGCTACTCCATTCAAAGTTTATTTGTAACGCCCAAAAAAAAAAAAAAAAAAAAAGGAATTCCTTATGGAATTTGGGCTTTCACTAGGATTTATGGAGGCCTTTTTATTAGAAAAGGGTAGAAAAGGTTATTAAGTTATTAATAAGGTTAATTATAAGTTAGTTTTTGCATAAAGGGCTATTTCTCCAAATTCCATTCCCTATAAATTCATCTTTATCTCCCTTTTTCATAACCCTAAAAACTTATGATATTCTTGTTTCCTCTCTTATCAATTGTTCATAATTTTTCTTCACTCAAACCATAGGATTCAATTCTTGTTTAGGAGAGAATCAAAGCAATCGGTATGTATACCATCTTCAATCCCTTCAAGATTTGTCTTAAATTATTCTATGTAAGGTTTATGTTGACATGATTTGAGATTTGTTTTAGATCTTGATGCATGATATAGGATGTGTTTGGGTTTTGTTTGGGGTTTCGATTAATTAGGAGTTTGGTTAATCAACCCTTGGCATAATAAGCATGTAGGATGATTCTGGACAGCATGATATCTTGATTTTTAAACTGATATTTTGTGAACGAATTTTTCTTAGAAATTTATATTCTGGAAAATAGACATATATAACCTCCTTAATAAATTTTATTTCGTTTTCAATTTAATATGTATTTTCGAATTAGAAACCACTGCACTGGAAAACTGTAGTTCCAGCAGTCCAATCGGGTTTACAGAATTATTTTCACTATCAAATGAGCTCAGAAAATTATGAAATTTTATACAGATGTTAATATACATGTTTAGTATCTCCAGTTTTAATTTCATAGTTTTCTGATAAGTATTTCATTTTATAAAATTCTCAGAACCTGTTCTGTTCGGTTAAGGTTATGAGAAAACAGTTTTGGAATTGTTGGGAAATAAATAGTTTTAAAAATGTTTTTGATCTCGGAGCCTCTTCAAAATTTTATATGAGATACTCATGGATGTCCAGAATAGTTTTGTAGAATATTATGTCATTCCGAGGTTTAGATTAAGAGTTAAAATTCTGAGATCAGACCTGTACAGGAATGAATTAGAAAGGCAGATTCATAGAGTGAGTTATTAATAGTTATGTTTTGATTTGTTAAGGTGCTGAAGGCTCTTAGGGACTTAGAGGTGTGTAGTTCAAGATCTTCTTATCAAGGTAAGTAACTTCATTCCTAGTATACTGGATATATATAAGTATTTTGATATTATTATTATAAGAATAAATGTTTTTATACTACTTAGAAGATTAATAGATTTTAGTTTTTTATACTACCTTGACGATTAAAGGATTTTCGTAACAAAATCAGTTTATGGAAATATTTTCAAATCTAAATTCTTTGACAAAATATTTTATAAATGCTTTTCAATATGTAAAATATTTAATGACAAGACTACCTTTTTGATTTTATCTGTAAAATAGTTTGCAAGCCTAAATTGTTGTTATGGACTTTATGAATTTGATACGAATGTTTTGTACCCATATATGATTTTAATTATTTATGATTGTACGGGGGCCACCTCTTGAGACTATATGGGGGCCACCTCTTAAGGGCTACAGCGCCACAAAGTGCCACATATAGTGCAAAGTGCCACGTATAAGTCATTATGTTCGTAGTTATTCGACTCGATTCGATTACGATCGTAATATACGATATATCCGTCTCGGACCAAGATATTGGGTATAAGTTCTGAATGTGCACACAATATTTTGATTCTGTCTGGGCCGGGTCACCGGGACTATAGGTGACACTATGTGACATGAGCTTACGTTATGTTTTCTGTACATGTGAATATGATTTGCCTTAATAAGTAACTATGTTTTTGACATTCTGAATTCTTATGGATTTACGTTATCTAATTGAAATATGTTATTTCATCATGGAATATAGTTTTTATGAAACTTATGGATTTATGAAATATATTTTGCTCAAAGAAGGCTTGCAATATATTTTGGGTATCGATAGGCCTAGTGTGTTAGGAATGGTTTTACTTACCGAGTTGACGGCTCACCCCTCGTCATTACTTTTTGCAGATTAAGTTCCTTTGAGAGGTGTGCCTAGCCATGAAGTTAGAGATTTTCGTTTCTGTTCCCTATTTGAATAAGAAGAAGAACAGGCTCGTGTTTATTTTTAGTTTATTTCGATCATGAGCTTGTAATTTGGGTTTTGAGACTTTGTTATTTTTATGTTTTGGAGAGAGTATTTAGCGTTGGATGTATGAACTTATGGATTATTCTTATAAGAATTTGAGGTATACCAGCTTGGTATTTATGAGTAACGATTATGTTTTGCGAGTAACCTCCTTCTCTCACGTGCTCTGCACGTGTTAGATTTGGGGTGTTACATTATTCTTCCCCTGTAATTTTATCTTGTTTATTTTCTTACTCATCTACTCTACACAATTAAATGAGTGTGGCAAATCAAATTTGTTTTAATTATTAAATACATTGTGTTGATGTAAATCTAGTTAATGGTCGCCGAAAGATTAACTAGGATTTTGATTGTTTGATGCAATTATTAAATAGACAGTGTTTGACTAGGCTTAAATTTTGATATAACATAAACACAATCCATTAAACCATTTTCCCACCTCTATATAAACTATTAATAGGCTATGTATTCCTTGAACAAGCATGCGCTATTGCTCGTGTATCAAAGGAAAATACATTAGCTCGATAAAATGTGAAGTTAGGAAATTATCATTAACTTTTTTAAACATTGGGTAAAGATTTTATTTAACTTAAAATTTTTTAAAACTATCTTGGATAATTGAAACAAAGTTTTGGCCAATTTATTGTAATCTGTTCAATTTTCAAGTGATAGGAGCTAATTTCAAATTTGAGAATTTTAACCTTATTTATAGCCTCTTTTACTGTTTTCTAAGTTTATCAGTGATTTATTTAAGTCTAGTATTGATAAGTCACCAAAGAAAACTACACAAATAACATCCTCACTTGAAGCAAATTGTAATATCCTAAATCTACCACGTGCAGAGCATGTGGTAAAGGAGGTTACTTATAAATCATAATCCTTCGCAAAAGCCTCTAATAGAAATCCCTCAAATTTTATTCAAACAAATCCGCTAGCCTAATACCAAGCATTTTCCATTTTCCAAAGCCATAAATATAACAAAGTCTCAAAACTCTACAATTGCAACTTTGGAACATAAACAAACGTAAAGGAAACAAAAGTTCATTCTCCTCTTATTCAACTAACAAAAGTAAATAAATTGCTAACTCCAAAGATAAGCAGACCTCTTATTGAGTTATTTAATCTGTAAAAAGTAATGATGAGGGTTTGCAGTCAACTCGGTAGATAAAATCGTTGCCACTTGCTACGGTTATCAATTACTAAAAATATTTCAAGACCTTTTCTTATCAAAACCTTTATTAAAAATAAATTTTTTTACAATATACATTTTCTAATAGAAATATATAAACTGATAATGTCAGAATATTAAAAGCATAATTAATCATAAAAAAAAGTCGTATATCATATATACACAATTAAAAAAAGTTAGCTCATATCACATAATGCCACCTATTCTCCCGATGATCAGGCTAAAAACAAACCTCTTATCCCAAGTGTCTCCCACAATTACAATCTCTCTTTCTTATCTTCAATTTCCTCCTAACAGTGCATAATTCTTTTAAAAAATTTGGCATATAAAGGTACATGCTTAATTGCATCTAACAGAGGAATGTTAACTTTCACTTACTTAAAGATTTTATGAATATCAGAAAAGTGGTTTGATTTCCTTCGTTTATTTAATGCATACGGAAATGGTGGTTCAGATGGAACAATAATTATTTCTTCATTAGGTATAAGTTTATTTAGTCCTTCTTTACCTTTTGAATTTTTATTGTCTTTATCTTCACAAGGTTCGGGAATAGGCCTATTAATAACCTTACCACTAAGAAGAGTTATAACAAACTTGACTTTGTCCATTATTGAATTTTGTTAAATCTTAGGATTTGGTTGTGGTTGAGCTGGAAATTTTCCTTTTTTTTTTAAATTGTGAGTGCAGAAGCAATTTTTACACGAGTACCTTTCAAATCAGAAAAGGTTTGTACATTTTGATTGTTAATAGCATCGTCCTTCCTGATGAATGAATGTATTGTATCTTCCAAATTTTTCTATGGTGGCGGAACATATAGTGCATACAATTGAGCATTTTGAAAATTTTGTAAAGGTGGAGCTTGTTAAGATTATGCATTATTATTATTCCTTAAACTAAATTTTGGATGAATTCTCCAACTAGGATTATAAGTCCGTGAATATGGGTGTCGCTTGTTAAAGGTGTTAATGGCGTTAGCTTGATCATGCAAATATTGTTTAAGTGCAGGCAAAGTGGGACAATCTTGAGTGAAATGATTATTAAAACTACAAACATCACATGTAACTTCTTGAACAGATTTTATTTGATCACTTTTTTTATTCTCTAAAGCTTCAAATTTCCTAACTAGGGATGCAAATTTTCTTGTAAATCATGATCTTCCCTAAGCTTATAGATTCCTCTAGTAGATGGATATGGTTGTGGTTTATTTATCAATTCAAAAGTTTTAAAAATATCCTAATGTTGTGCATTTTTAGCTAATTGGTCAAGGTAATCTAGTGCATCTTTAGGATTTTTAGCTTTAAATTCACCATTACATATCATTTCTACGACTTGTTTACTTTGGCATGTTAGGCCCTCGTAGAAATAAGTGACCAATCGTCAAGTTTCAAAACCGTGGTGTGGACATATGTGAAGTCATTCTTTAAACCTATCCCAAGATTGGTATAATGTTTTTCTATTTTTTTGAGTAAAAGAAAAGATTTTCCTTTTGTGTTCTTCTTCTTACTTTCTTTCTTAATTCTTCATGAATCTTCTTAGGTTTATTAGATTCTATTTCTTTGTTCATGATTGCTCTTATTAGATTCTAGTACTAGATATGATCTCGAGAAGTTTAATGGTGATAATGACTTTTACCTTTGGAGTCTCAATATGCGAGCAGTCCTCATTCTATAAAGGTTTGATAGTGCTCTTGATGATGAAGATGAAGATCCAAAGGCTAAGAAAGAACTGTCAGAGGGTTCCTCAAGAACAAAAGGAGATCAGAAAGCCATTAATAATAAAGCACACAACACCATTATCTTGCATCTCTCTGATAAAGTGCTGAGAGAGGTTGCAAAAGAAAGGACTGCATCAGGATTATGGTCAAAGCATGAAGAATTATATCTGAAGAAGTCATTAGCTGAAAGATTATATATGAAAAGGAGTCTGTATACTTTCACCATGAAAGAGGGAGTACCCATAAAAGATCATCTCGATGAATTCAATAAGCTGATCTTGGATCTTGAAAATGTGAACATTGACTTGGAAGATGAAGATAGGGCACTAATTTTGCTAAGTTCCCTGCCTGATTCATTTGAACATTTCGTGGACACCTTTCTCTATGGAAGGCAGACCCTCACCCTGAAAGATGTTAAGAGTGGTTTGTAGTCCGAAGATTTAAAGAAGAGATCAAATGGCAAGGAATAGCTCTATGGTGAAGGATTGTCTGTCAAGTCAAAACCAGAGAAAAAGAATAACAAAGAAAAGAATAATGCAAGTTAGAGAGGAAGAAAAAAAAGTGGAAGTGCTCCTTTTATTAGAAAAAATGACATTAAAGAAAAGATTGCTTTGAGAAGAAGAAACTTGAAACACTTCAAAAGGAATCAAATGGAAAGGCTGCTATTGTATCAGAGGATGAAGAAGACTCAGAGGGTACTGATGCGTTGGTAGCTGTAGAGAAACACCCAATTGGTGAGTGGATTCTTGACTCTGGATGCTCTTTCCATATGTGTCATAATAAGCATTTCTTTAAGACATTCAAGGATTTTGAAGGTGGTAAAGTGTTGCCTGGAAATGATTTAGCTTGTAAAGTAGCTGGGATTAGGACCATTGACATTAAAATGTTTGATGGTGTAATCAGAAAGTTAAAAAAATTTAGATATTTACCAGAACTTAAGAGAAACCTTATATCACTAGGCAAGTTTGATAAACTTGACTGTAGCATTAAGGTAGAAAATAAAGAGATTCAAGTGATACAAAATGGTAATGCCATCATAAAAAGAGTTAGAAGAAATAATCTTTATGCTCTAATAGGATCTTTTCTTTTGCCTGGAATTACAGCTACTATAAGTAGTAATAAAACCAAGCTATGGCACATGATGTTAGCTCACATGAGTGAAAAAGGGTTAAAAGAATTAAAGAAACAAGGCTTGCTTGGTGGTGACCACATATCTTCATTAGAATTCTATGAAAAATGTGTTTTTAATAAAGCAACAAGACAGAAATTCAATACTAGAAGACAAGAAACAAACCAAACCCTGGACTACATTCAGTCGGACCTGTGAGGACCATCACAAGTTCCCTCTCATGGTGGAGCTAGGTATTTCCTAACCTTCATCGATGACTACTCAAGAAAGGTTTGGGTTTATGTGTTAAGATAGAAGAGTGAGGCCTTAGATAGGTTTAAAGATTGGTCAACACTTGTGGAAAATCAGACTGGAAAGAAGATCAAAAGGCTAAGGACAGACAATGGTTTAGAGTATTGTAGCAATGAGTTTGATTAATTTGACAAGAACAAGAGCATAGCAAGGCACAAAACAGTAAGACATACCCCACAGCAAAATGGACTTGTCGAGAAGAAGAATAGAACTTTGCTTGAGAAAGTCAGGTGTATGTTGTTCAGTGCAAACCTAGCTAAATCCTTTTGGGCTGAGGCAGTCACAATAGCAGCTTATTTAGTGAATAAAAGCCCCTCATCAGCCTTAACTTTCAAAACTCTGCAAGAAGTCTAGTCTAGAAAACTATCAGATCTTAGTAACCTCAAAATTTTTAGATGCACTGCATACACTCATGTTAGTCATGGCAAGTTAGAATCAAGAGCAATAAAAAGGGTAAAGAACCTATGAGTTAGCCTCACTAAAAAAAGTGTTAGCTCCTTATATCAAAGTGGCTTGCTGCAATGGAAGAAGAGTTAGCCTCACTAAAAAAAAAACAACACCTGGATCTTGGTTAAAAAAACCTTTAAATAAAGACTGGTGAGATGTAAATGGATTTATAAGGTTAAGGATGGAGAGTCTAGTGATAAACAACCTAGGTACAAGGCAAAGTTGGTAGCTAAAGGGTTCACACAGAAAAAAAGGTGGATTTTAATGAGGTGTTCTGACCAGTGGTCAAACAAAGCTCTATAAGACTGTTACTTGCTGTTACTGCTTATTTTGACCTGGAACTAGATTAAATGAATGTAAGAACTACTTTTCTACATGGAAATCTTGATAAAGAAATCTTTTTGACTCAAGGATTTCATAGAAGAATGAGCTGAAAATATAGTTTGTTTACTTAGGAAGAGTTTGTATGGTATAAAATAGTCACCAAGACAATTGTATTTTAGATTTGATCAATTCATGAGCAAGCAAGGTTACAGTAGAAGTCAGTATGACAATTGTGTATATTACAAAAATTTGACTATTGACAACTATATCTACTTACTTCTCTACGTGGATGACATGCTCATTGCATGCAAACAGAGAGAAGCTATAGAGGAACTCAAAATGCAGCTCAACAGTAAGTTTGAAATGAAAGATTTTAGTGCTGTAACAAGGATTCTGAGTATGCAAATTATAAAAGACAAATCAGTAAGGACTTTGTTTCTTACTCAAGCTGGTTATATAAAGGAGTTCTAAGTAGGTACATAATGGGTGATGCAAAGCCTGTGTTGACACCACTGTCAGCTCACTTTAAGCTCTCTAAGCTTCAAGAGCCTAAAACTAATGTAGATATAGAGTTTACAAAGAAAATTCCCTGTTTAAGTGTTGTTCGGAGCACTATATATGCCATGGTCGGTTCCAAGCCTAACTTAGCATACAACGTTGGGGTTGTTAGTAGGTTCATGGGAAATCCAGGCAAGGAGCACTGAAATGGAGTAAAGTGGATATTGAGATATCTTAAGGGGACTTCAAATCATGGTATCTTGTTTAGGAAAGTTGATAGAGCCACCTGTAAGGTTGCTGGTGTTGTGCAAATTTTATTGAACTCGCAAGCGCACGAATCTATTGTAGAATAGATTAATAGTGACGAGTGTCGATCCCACGAGGAGGTGGATTTTAATTATGTGTAGAATTAATTTTCTTAATTGGGTGGATGAATTTGTGGTGAAAGGAATTTAAAATATGCTAGAATTTAAATTAAAATGGCAGGAATAAATTGAAACTGAAAATTATTGAGATAAAGCGCTTGGGTATCTGGATCTGCATCAACATGCTCCATGGGCTAAATATTTCTTATTAATGCCAATTAAATCATGAGGGGGGATTCCACACCTCACGAACCACGCTCAAATAAATATGGTGCTAAGGGCTTATCGTGCCAAATAATAATAACCTTGTACTAGGGCGCCGGTTTAACCAAGGCGGTATCTAGACAAAACTATTATTATTTCTCGACGAAAAGTCAAAACAACCACAAATATTAGAGGGAAAGAGAAAGTAAATTTACTAAATTAAGCCCATGGAACATGTTGATACTTCACCTTCAACCCAAGATTAAAAGAAAATTAGCTACTCATTTTTTAACTAGGGATAAAATAGAAATTTATTAAAATACATAGAAAATACAAGAAGGAGAAGGAATTACAAAAATCTAAGCTTAGAAATGAATTTAGGGGTATCAAATTAGGGGGGGAGCCCCCTTTTTATAGATACATTGAGTGAATCGTGACCATCGAATCAAAAACAGTTCGGACGCCAGACGTTACCGTCATCGGGCCAATACCAATGCTCACTATTTGAAACAAGAACACTATTTGCACAAAGACATAGTCGTGTTTGATCACTATTTACACAGTACACACGGTTTGACCACGGTTTTGCACAGTAACACTATGTAAACAGTGATATTTTTCTTTTTATGCTCCTCCTAAGGTTTTCGACCGTCCTGAGTTCAAATGTGACGTCCGCTTTGCTGTATGATCACTCGTTCATTGTGAAATGATCGTGATGCCCCTAAAATACATAAAATACCTAATTATAATGAAACACACATAATTAAGTAACAAAATACTTAAATAAATAAAAGTAGCAATGTTAGTGAGACTTGAAGTGTAAAATGACGATTTTCTCCTTTATAAATCTACACTTTTTAACACTCAACACACCCCCCAACCAGCTTATTGCTAGTCCCTAGCAAATAAAGCGAAGATAAAATTCAAAACCAATTTTTTTTCAATTTTTTTTTTATAAATCACACGTGTTTATTCAATCAGAATAATGATAGCAATCAAAGAAAAGTACAAGTATTATCTCCAGTCTAAAGAAATATCACAACCTCATTAACAATACACATGCATCAGTCCAGCAGACTATAGTAATCAGGCCACTTTCAAGAATGACATGTCAAACCCCAAAATCTCACTGGTAGTAGTGATACTCTCACAAAGAAATTAAACCCAATAAAAATTGTCACTACAACGAATGGTGAATTGAGAGAAAATAATATAGAAATATCACACACTCTCACCAAGATGAAAGAAATATGCCCATAGCTTAGAAATAATACGATCTCAAACAAAATACTGGTCAACCCAATATTATTCTTTTTTTTTCTTTTTTTTTTAATGCATCACTACATCTTAATAGCCCATATAACTAGCTTTTACTTCAGACTATAGTTCCTTAAAATCAAGAAGGGCTTTTATTAGGACGTAACGTAGGCTAGGGAAATGATTAACAAAAAAAAAGAAACATGAAAAACAAAATACATGTTTGAGAAAAAAAAAAAAAAATATATATATATATATATATTTCTTTTGAAATTAAAAGATGCATTTCGCTTATTTATTATTATTGTATATCTTTTCTTTTTTCTTTTTTTCTCTTTTTTTTTTTGACTGATTTTTTTTTTATTTTTTTTTTATATGGCACAATTTTGTTGAACGAAATAATTATTTATCCTTTTTCTCAAACATGAATAGGTGATGGAATTTGTATGATATCGGGTAATACTCCAAATTGGAGTGGGTCAGGATGATAAGTTAACAAAGAAAATGTTTTTTTTTTTAAGGCTCAAAAGGGCTAACTATGAATATTTTACAATAAGGATGGCTAGAAAGGCTCAAACGGATCAAAGATGGCCTTCTATCGTCTCTTAGAGCTCTAAATAATCTTCCATATCTACTAGTTAGGTGGGCCTTTAGATGCAGCAACAAACATTTTTTTTAAGGGTTGACTCAAAGGAAATCTAGAGATCATGTATAAAATAATAAACTGCTAAGCTGTATAAAAAATGGGCAAAAAGGGTTACTCTCCAAGAAAAATTAATAGGCTTAAAAACTCACTTGGAATTTATTATGACATGTGCATTCCTTCAAGCAACTCATATTTGTCCCCTACATCAACATGTAGAATAGTAAACATGGTGTAACATCACTCAAGACAAAAGATAATACAAATACTAAAATTCGAAAGTCATCATATCATCCAATATCGAAAACTCACACAAAATTACCAATTTTTTTTTAACGAAATTCTACCCCCCAACCTATTCTAAACATACATGTAGAAAAATGAAAAAAAATGATGCAGAAAAAAATTAAGTAGCTGATAGAAAAGAAAAATGTCTGAATTTTTTTTTTTTACTAAGAAGATGCGTTTCTAGAGTCACTACACTCCATATTCAGCCATCTTCGACTAAAAAAACTTGAAAATATATATTTATAAAGGAGAAGTCAAAAAGAAAAGTTAGGAAAAACACAAAAAAAAAAATTTCTAAGAAGATGCATTTCTAGAATAACTACACTCCATATTCAGCCATCTTCTACTCAAAATGGTTAGTTCTACAACAAAAAAAATTAGTAAAAACTTAACCAATCATTCCACAATTGTCAACTATTCCCTCCCCCCAACCTGAATGAAACATTGTCCTCAATGTTTGAAAGGAAAGAAGTAGAGTTTAAAAGACATCACCTGGGTAGTGCAACACAGAAGAAAATATTTACAAGCGGAGAGTTAATCTAATTTGTACTTCTTACTGCGGCTAATGTTACCATCATTATTTGAACACTCCAACACACCCCGGATCCGCCTCTCGATTGATAAGCTTGTAATGTATCAAGTAGCTCATTAGCGATGTGCACAAATAAAGATTTTTTAATCGAGGAAGGAATGAAATAATTTTTATTGCATGGTTAAGAAACGCGATAAATCCATCATAAAATTATTGACATTTAACAAACCGATGGGTTTCGTGGATGTCTATACGGGCCCAAGATGCTAATGTGATTAGTGCCTCTAGAGTGCAAGATCTCCGGAAGAAAAATAAAAGCATCGGCATGATTTAACATTTCGCTTATTCTTTCTTGCATACCGAGACGACTAACTCTTCTCCGCTTGATGAGTTAGACAAACAGCCCAAAGGTTTTAGGGTTCTTGGGATGATGCTTAACACTTGGCTCTCTCTGACACAAGCAGCTTCTGAGACCATTTTGGATAAACCTCGGTCACCTCCTCCATACACCAAGTGCAATTTTCTCTCTGCTATTCTTCGACCAAGATCTATGGCTGCCTCAACGAACTCTTTATGTTTGCCATAATTAAACCCAGAGAGCACACAAATGTTCTTGAATTATTTGCTGGGAGTAGCTGCCATTAGGATACTGCTCAAAAATAATTTTTGAGTGCACAACAAAAAATTATATTTAAGAATCTTGGTGACAACGGGTCACAACTATGTATGAGACATTATGTCAATGTCAATTAACGCGTAAGGCACATGGCTCGAGAGTCAAAAAGAAAACAGTAAAAAAAAAAAGCAAACAATAATGACAAAAAACTTATTACAGGCAATAATGCGAATTGTAAAACAACAAGAAGTAAAAGATATCTGGTGTAGTGTGATCGCGCTCACATCTTCCTCTAGTTTTACGCCCGAACGGCAACGCCTCTACGGGTCGAGGATAGGCTTTCCCATCCGCTTACAAACCGCAAACATGGTCGCTTATAGTCGATTCCTAAGATCAGATGCACGTTCTTTCTCAAATAGGGCCATAATCGGAGAATCGCTTCACGTATCCACTGGGATGCGTTTCAAAAGACAAAAGGATATTATCCAATGACTCTTTATTCAAGCCATCCCTAATGAATTTAATCTTATCTTCCCTGTTATCAGACACCATTCCAAAAGAACATGGGTTTTTATTGCATATCGTTCTGGCACACTTATGACAATCATCAGAAAGTCTTCGAGCTCGTCGTTTTCTCGCATAATTTCCTTTACCACAACCAGGCATGTATGCAAAAAATTTAGGAGGCAACTCACCTGCCAAGCGGACTTTAGCTTCGATTAACCAGCGGATGTCAGCAGGTATGTCATTCTTCATAAGCAATCGCATGCGTTCGGACCGGGCTTTATAGATTGAAAGGAGTGCATTCTGAGGAAGCGAAGGGAATCGTTTGTGAAGCTTTGCTAAAATCTCGTCTTTGTCCATGCCTTCATCTCAGAATATCAGTTATTGTGGGAAACTGAAGTAACCGTCTTGATTGTCATGGAGTACCGTTATCCGCCTCTTCACCGGGGTGACAAACTTAAACACACAAAGCAAACTAAAACACATAAACAGAGAAACAAATTAAAACACACAAAGCAAATTAAAATCGTCCTCTTATTGAATTTACCTCAAGCTCCAACTGGGTGTTGTAGATGCTTCTCTCAATATCTCTGAGTTAGCCTTTTAAATCCTCAACATGAGCGACTAACTCTGGTGGTTGCAAAGCCCAAATATAATGTGTTTTAAAAAATCGTATCTGCTTTCTGAGATGAGTTCGGATAGGTTGAAATGTTCTAAGCATGTACAAGAGGTACTGTCTCATGATTAAAATTATAAGAGAGGACTGTAATGGGTAAACAAGCACACTTACACAAAAATAATTTAATCAACAAAAGAATAATCAAAAGAAAGAAAAGAATCAAATCAAATTACCGTAAAGAAAAGAAAAACCTCAATTTAAACTTGGTGGGTCACTCAGATTTATTTCACTATCCTCTCCATGTGGTTGGTACTTTAGATATGGCTGTAATCTTTGACCATTAAATTTAAAAGTGACGTCGTTCTTTGGATCCTTAATTTCAATTGCCCCATGTGGAAAAATAGTGTGAACAATAAAAAGGCCAGACCATCGAGAACGTAACTTACCTGGAAATAGGTACAAGCGAGAATTGAATAAAAGCACTTTCTGACCTGGAGTGAAAGATTTTCTCATAATTTGCTTGTCGTGAAAGACTTTCATTCGTTGCTTGTAAATCTTGGCATTTTCATACGCGTCATTGCGAATTTCTTCAAGTTCTGCCAGTTGTAATCTTCTTTCTGAGCCAGCTTGCTGCATGTCAAAATTGAATTTCTTGATGGCCCAGTACGCACGATGCTCGAGTTCCACAGGTTGGTGGCAAGCTTTTCCATACACTAGCCTATAGGGTGACATCCCAATTGGAGTTTTGAAAGTTGTTCTATATGCCCATAATGCATCATCAAGCCTCAACGGCCAATCTTTTCTGTCGGCCCTCACTGTCTTTTCTAAAATATGCTTTATTTCTCTATTGGAGATCTCAACTTGGCCACTGGTTTACAGATGATATGGGGTTGCCACTTTATGAGTAATGGAGTACTTTGTTAAAAGTGCTTTGAAGTATTTATTGCAAAAGTGGGTACCACCATCACTGATTATTGCTCGAGGAAATCCAAAGCGTGAAACAATATTGCTTTTCAAAAATCTTATCACCACTCTGTGATCGTTGGTCCTACATGGAATTGCTTCTACCCATTTCGAAACATAGTCAACACCAACCAATATGTATTGATGGCCAAAAGATAGAGGAAAGGGTCCCATGAAATCAATACCTCATACATCAAAAATTTCAACCACTAAAATTGGGTTTAGTGGCATCATATTCCTTCGTGTTATGCTCCTCATTCGTTAACACCTATCACATGAAGAACAAAAGGTGTAAGCATCGCGAAATATAGTTGGCCAATAGAAACCACATTGTCAAATTTTAGTAGCTGTTTTCTTAGCGCTGAAATGGCCTCCACAAGCTTGTTCATGGCAGAATGAAAGAATGTTTTGAAATTTATTTTCTGGGACACATCGCCTAACAATTTGATCTGCACAGTACTTGAATAAATAAGGATCATCGCAAAAGAAATTCTTTATTTCTGCAAAGAATTTGGCCTTGTCTTGCTTAGTCGAATGCTCTGGAAGTTGACCTGTAACAATATAATTAACAATATCAGCATACCATGGTACTACTTCCACACTCATTAATTGTTCATCTGGAAATGACTCATTCAAGGGTAATGGTTCTATAGTTGTCTCAAAATGGAGACGAGAAAGATGGTCGGCTACAACATTTTCTGTTCCTTTCTTATCCTTGAATTCTAAGTCAAATTCCTGCAAAAGTAACACCCAACGAATTAGTCTGGCTTTTGCATCTTTCTTTGTGAGAAGATATTTAAGAGCAGCATGATCTGTGAATATAATTATTTTACAACCAATGAGATAAGATCGAAATTTCTCTAGTACAAACACTACTGCTAACATTTCTTTTTCAGTAGTTGAATAATTCAACTGTGCATCATTCAATGTCATACTAGCATAGTAAATCACATGGGGAACTCGATCAACTCTTTGTCCTAATACTGCTCCTACTGCATAATCCGATGCATCACACATAAGCTCAAAAGGTAAATTCCAATTTGGGGGCTGAATGATAGGTGATGATGTCAACAACTGCTTTAGCTTTTCAAATGCCACAAGACATGAATCATCAAAGACAAAAGATACATCCTTAGCAAGTAGATTGCATAAGGGTCTAGAAACTTTGCTAAAATCTTTAATGAAACGTCTATAAAAACCAGCATGCCCAAGGAAAGATCTTACTCGATCGCTTTTAGGTGAAGGAAGATTGGAAATGAGATCCACCTTGGCTTTATCAACCTCAATACCTTTACTTGAAATGATGTGACCGAGAACAATACATTGTTTTACCATAAAATGACATTTCTCCCAATTCAAGACTAAATTCTTCTCGATACATCTCTGCAGAACTAGTGTTAGATGATGTAAACATTGATCAAATGTATCACAAAAAATAGAAAAATCATCCATAAAGACCTCAAGGAATCGTTCAACCATATCAGAAAAAATGCTCAACATGCATCGTTGAAATGTAGCAGGTGCATTACATAATCCAAATGGCATTCTCCTATATGCAAAAGTACCAAAAGGGCAAGTGAAGGTAGTCTTCTCTTGATCTTTTGGTGCTATGGGAATCTGATTATATCCTGAATAACCATCTAAAAATCAATACAATTCATGACCTGCTAATCTATCAAGCATTTGATCGATAAATGGTAAAGGAAAATGGTCTTTACGTGTAACAGAATTCAACTTCCTATAATCAATGCATACACGCCATCCTGTAGTTACTTTAGTGGGCACTAATTCATTATTAGCATTGGTAACTACTGTGACTCCTGACTTTTTAGGGACAACTTGCACAGGACTGACCCATGAACTATCAGAAATTGGGTAAATAATACTTGCATCTAATAGCTTAAGGACTTCAGTGCGAACAACCTCTTTCATGTTAGGATTTAACTGACGTTGCATTTCCCTGGTAGGTCTAGCATTTTCATCAAGGTGAATGTAATGCATGCAGTCTATTGGGTTTATACCTTTTATGTCTGCTATGGTCCATCCTAATGCTCCTTTGTGCTCTTTTAAAACTTCCAACAACTTACCTTTTTGTTCGTCATTGAGGGAGGAAGAGATGATTACTGGCAAAGTACTTTCATCTCCCAGGAATGCGTATTCCAAAGTGTTGGGTAATGGCTTGAGCTCAAGTTTTGGTGGTGATTTTGATGATGGGTTGAGTTTTTTCTCTGATGGCACTAGTTGTTCGGCTCTTGACTTCCATTTATTTGTGTCCATAGATGGTGCTGAGTCAAGCAGGGCGTTGACCTCATCAATTGATTTGTCAACATCAAAATCCAAACCGAAGTGAGTTAAACATGTTTGTAAAGGATCATCACTAAGATTTGACAGAAAATTATTATCAACTAATGTTTCTATTAAATCCACATCAACAATTCCATCATCTGCATTGTGAGGTTGTTTGGCAATGTTGAAAATATTGAGTTCCATGGTCATATTGCCAAATGACAACTGCATATTTCCAGTCCTACATTCAATGTGAGCATTAGCAGTTGCCAAGAAAGGTCGGCCTAGGATAATGGGGATGTGCTTTCTTGAATCCTGCACTGGTTGAGTGTCAATTACAATGAAATCAACAGGAAAATAAAACTTGTCTACCTGAATAAGCATATCCTCTACAATACCATGAGGTATTTTTATGGATCGATCTGCAAGCTGTAACACCACTGGAGTTGGGTGTAATTCTCCCAGTCCAAGTTTTACAAATACAGAGTAAGGCAACAAATTTACACTAGCTCCTAAATCCAACAAAGCATTCTCAATTGTGTGGTTCCCTATACTACATGAGATAGTGGGGGAGCCTAGATCTTTGTATTTTAGAGGCATCTTATGTTGGAGTATAGAACTAACATTTTCTGTTAAAAATGCCTTTTTCTGAACACGAATATTTCGCTTTTTAGTACAAAGATCTTTAAGAAACTTGGCATACGATGGCACTTGTTTTATAGCTTCAAGCAAAGGGATGTTAACACTTACCTGTTTGAAGATTTCAAAAATCTCACCTGTGGATTTTCCTTTCTTCCCTTTAGCTAACCTCTAAAGAAATGGAGCTTTAGGAACATACTCTCGTGGGTTGGTTTCTTCTTTCTCCTCTGGTGATGGGTCCTCAGTATTCACAAGTACAATATGAGTTGATTTTGGCATCTCCACTTTGTTATCGACTTCTTTCCCTTTTCGCAAGGTCATGATAGCTTTGACCTCTCCATGTTGCTGTAGTGAACTAGTACTTGCTTCATGCACTGCTTTAGGGTTAGGCACTGGTTGACTTGGGAATTCACCTTTTTTAAAGGTCATTGTCAAGGTTTGAACTGAAGAAGCAAGTTGTCCCACCATTTTCTCGAGATTTGAAGCTTCATGAGTCAAGCCCGCCCTCATCTCATTTCGCAGTTCATCAATGGTGCGGTTCTGTTGATCGATTCTGGAATTAGTGAATTTCTTCAAAATCTGGAACGTATCCTCCCATGGTCTGGGTTGAGAGTGGTTTGGGTTTTGATTGTATGGTCTAAATGGTGGCTGAGAGGCTTGAGAAATTTGAGGAATTGGAGGACTTGGTTGCATTGGTGGAGGTGGAGCTGCTGGTCCATTTTGTTGGAATCCTTGAGACCATGAAAAATTGGGGTGGTCTCGCCATCCAGGGTTATATGTGTTGGAGTAAGGGTTGTAGTTTGATGGTTTTCACATGACTCCTATGGCATTGGCTTGATCTGAATATGAGTCATGGTCATGTGGTTCTGTTGAGTTGGCAGTCGTTAATGATGCTATTTGTCGAGAAAGGCCTTCAACCATCTCTTTGACTTCTTTAATTCCTGAGCTTGACTCACTAACTTGAACTTCATTCACTCCCTTAATTCTCCTGGTATTTCTGAGTGATCGACTCCGTTGTTGGGAATTATCCGATTGGCGCTAGAAGAATTCCCAAATCTCTGATGCGGTTTTGGACATTAGTTCTCCTCCACTGGTCACCATTAGCCATTCTTGCACATGTGACAATAATTCCTCCAAAACGTATTGGCATTGGTGCCATTTCTCGTACCCATGATGTGGACACTTCAAGAGTAGCCCATTGAATCGCTCCCATGCTTCGAAAAATTGCTTGTCATCTCTTTGGGTAAATTCTGAAATTTCCCTACGAATAGCATTGGTTTTATGAACTGGGAAATATTTATTTAAAAATTTTGTTACCATTTGTTGCCATGATGTAATGCTATTAGCAGGCAATGTATTAAACCATAAACGAGCTCTATCTTTTAAAGAAAATGGGAATAATCTAAGTTTAACATCATCATCTGAAAAATTCTCGTATTTAAAAGTTTGACAAATGGCATGAAAATCATTCAGATGATTATATGGGTCCTCATTTTCTAAGCCATAGAATGTGGGGAGACAATTTAGCACACTAGGTTTTAATTCAAAACTCCTAGCAGCTACATTTGGGTATCTGATGCATGATGTGCTCAAATTAGCTAAGAGACTAAAATAGTCCTTAAATGGCCTCTCCTGTGGTTCTGGTTGTTGGTTTTGTAAATCCATGTCAAATTTCTTTTTAAATGCAGTGTGTTTATGCGTGCGAAGTGTTTTTTCCAATTCAAGATCTAAAGGCTCAAGATTAGGTAATAATGACCTTCGACCATGCATGCAAAGAATAAAATAAATAAAAGGGAGAAATTACAATACTAACCTTATCACGCTGTTACAATCTTACTATGAAAACACACTTAATTGCTATAAGAAAAAGAAATTACGTGAAACAAATATTAAGTAAAATTAAAATAAATTACAAAGAAAGATAACAAAATTAAATTACAAAGAAAAATGATAGGGAAATTAAATTACACAAATTTAAAAAAGAGAAAAAAAAAAGAAATGAAATTCTAACCTTAATTTTTTTCTTTTTTTTTTTAAATGAGAAAAGGAGAAAAAAAATTACAAGGAAACAATTAAAAATAAATAAATAAAAAAAAGAAAAAACTAATTCTACGAATTAAAATACTTACCTCCCCGGCAATGGCGCCAAAAACTTGTTGTGCAAATTTTATTGAACTCGCAAGCGCACGAATCTATTGTAGAATAGATTAATGGTGACGAGTGTCGATCCCACGAGGAGGTGGATTTTAATTATGTGTAGAATTAATTTTCTTAATTGGGTGGATGAATTTATGGTGAAAGGAATTTAAAATATGCTAGAATTTAAATTAAATTGGCAGGAATAAATTGAAACTGGAAACTATTGAGATAAAGCGCTTGGGTATCTGGATCTGCATCAACATGCTCCATGGGCTAAATATTTCTTATTAATGCCAATTAAATCATGAGAGGGGATTCCACACCTCACGAACCACGCTCAAATAAATATGGTGCTAAGGGCTTATCGTGCCAAATAATAATAACCTTGTACTAGGGTGCCGGTTTAACTGTATGATTCAGACAAGACTATTATTATTTGTCGACGAAAAGTCAAAACAACCACAAATATTAGAGGGGAAGAGAAAGTAAATTTACCAAATTAAGCCCATGGAACATGTTGATACTTCACCTTCAACCCAAGATTAAAAGAAAATTAGCTACTCATTTTTGAACTAGGGTAAAATAGAAATTTATTAAAATACATAGAAAATACAAGAAGGAGAAGGAATTACAAAAATCTAAGCTTAGAAATGAATTCAGGGGTATCAAATTAGGGGGGGAGCCCCCTTTTTATAGATACATTGAGTGAATCGTGACCATCGGATCAAAAACAGTTCAGACGCCGTGATTACGCCATCGATCAACGGTCAACACCACTATTTGAACAAGAATACTTTTGTACAAGACACACTGCTTTGACCATTTCAGATCATGTAACAAGACCGTATATGTGAACAGTGACATTTTTCCTTTTATGCTCCTCCTAAGGTTTTCGACCGTCCTGAGTTCAAATGTGACGTACGTTTTGCTGTCTGATCACTCGTTCATTGTGAAACAATCGTGATGCCCCTAAAATACGTAAAATACCTAATTATAATGAAACACACATAATTAAATAACAATATACTTAAATAAATAAAAGTAGCAATGTTAGTGAGACTTAAAGTGTAAAATGACGATTTTCTCCTTTATAAGTATACACTTTCTAACATTCAACAGCTGGTTTTATAAATTCAGACTTTGCAGGTGATCTAGACAAAAGACGATCCATTACTGGTTTTGTTTTTTCCATGTGTGGGGGTGTAATTATTTGGAAGGCTTCAGTGCTGTCAGTTGTTGTCCTCTCAACAACTAAAGCTAAGTATATTACACTAACAGAAGCAGTAAAGGTGGCAATCTGGCTAAGAGGTTTAGTCTCTGAGTTGAGATTCAAGCAAGAAATAGTCACAATTAGCTGTGATAGCTCAAGTGCTATACAACTGAGTAAGAATCCTAAGTATCATGAGAGAACTAAGCATATAGATGTGAGATTGCACTTTATTAGAGAGGAAATAAATAGTGACATGGTGAATATTGTCAAGATACCTTCTGAGGATAATCCAGTTGACCTGCTCACTAAGCCACTACCAGCAGTCAAGTCCGTGAGTTCTTTGAACTTGATTGGACTTAGCAACTTGTAATCCTAGTTTTTCAAGATGTTGAAACAGAGTTGAAGGGAAGCTTAAATATCATAATAAACTATGGTGGAGATTTTTGAAGCTGTTAGTTTTGATTATGATATTAGTTAGCTGGCGTTACGGTGAAAAGGTCTTGTGGGCTGCGGTAATTAAATTTATTAAGTGGTGGCTTATTCGGAAGCAGGCATGCATATTTGGGGGTGGTTGGCGATGAAAGTTGGCATGATTTTTTTGCGAGCATTAGAGTAAGAGATAGTAAATTCTGTAAATCAGAGATTTAATCTATGTACTCCATAGATTCTTTGCGTAATCTTTTTCATTAATAAAGCTTTAAGCCTCCTGCTGATTTCAGCTGTGGATGCTGGGACATTGGTACCGAACCACGTAATTGCTTTTGTGTTCTTCTTCTTACTTTCTGTCTCAATTCTTGGTGAATCTTGTTAGGTTTATTAGATTCTATTTCTTTGTTCATGATTGCTCTTAATCAATTCGGATTGGTTAATTAATCCAAGTCTGTTGTGGGTTACCAATTTCATTAACATGTATACATAATTAAAAAATATTCTTGGCTTCAACCGATTTTATAAAATAGAAAGATTATTTTACTAAATTTGATTTCCCAAAAATGTTAATTTTCCTTCCAGTGATGATAGGCTTGCTTGCACCAAAAGAAAAAGAAAAATCACAAAGAGTTTTAAGTCCAATCACAAAAACAGCATGGTTTTTCCTTATGCTATAGATTCCTGTTAGCATAATGCATTTCATCAACTACAGAATGTAAACATTCTACCTGAGTAAAATAATACCTTTCATAATTTTGATGAATCTCAATAGTAATCTAATACTCCTGCCCCATATTCACAAAGCTAAAACTCTACAGCCACAATGCGACTATCGAAACCATAAGAATCATGTCTGTAGTAAATAAATGACTTCCCAAATTTTAATAGCTTTCAACAGTATGAACTTGTTGAAATCATCCTTATAAAGACTTCCCAGTTATATCAAAAAGTTTTTGCATTGAATTGCCCATTCAACCTACAAAAGTACCGCAACTAGTGAACAAATATACATACAAGACAGAAGCTAAAACTCAATTGAAATCTTACTCTACAAGCCACAAAAGCAATTCCATATGAGTCTAAGACACTAAAAACACCCTTAAAAATCCCTAATAGTTTGCTATATTAGAAGAAATGTTCGTGTATTTGAAAATATAAACGCAAAGAAGGATAAAAAATTTAAAAGGGTTTGAGGCATTTTTGAACGCTTTTCTTTAAAGTTTTATTTGCCCTGACCATACTTGATTTGCCTTAAAGTTGAATGGTAAATTACCTCCAAAATACAACAAACCCTAAATACAATCTCTAGCAATAAAATTATGTTCTAAAAAAAAAATGAATATGTAATAATATGGTGTATTTACAGAAAGTTAAATGTCTATTCATGAAGTATTATGTTTATTCACAAAACAATATTACCCTTCAAACAAAGGCATTTTCTTTTCCAAGATTAATTACACCTCTTCAAATAGATACTTTAGTAAGAAACATTACACCTTTCCATTATTTAATTTAATTAATCAATGATGAAGGAGGTATATTTAATCTCAAGGCTTTATTTATTTAGTGTTGTATATAGTTCTTTTGGTGCTGCAGCACCAGAGCTTGTGTTTTTGTTGTTGGGGCATAGTTTTTCAAGATAAGAAAATACATATGTAATTGGCTCAAAATAGGGGTTCAAAATAAAATATATTGATGATGGATCCATCGACAAGTTTAGACCCTAACTAATTTAAAAAGATCCATTAACTCCAATGAAACATTTAGGCCAGTAGTGAAACTAACGATGATTTACTTTGTCAATGCAATTACAGTAAGTTCAAAATGGTAGATGCAGTAATTGGTTGTCAGAAACACATTCTTTAAAAGAATTTCAAAGAAGCTATATATATAAAAAAGCCCCCTAGTCTGCCCCCTAGCCGCTTCACTTTCATTGCCATATGAACCATGTCCTTTGACTCAACATAATGCTGAAAGTCAACATTGTGTAAAACTCTTGTGATGAGATTAAGGATAAAACTATCACAAGCACGTGGGAAAAGGCATATTCAAATCCTATTCAAGTTCCCATCAGACCCGTTACAAGAGCTCGAGTAAAAAAATTGAAAGAAGCGCTTAATGGATTGATTCAAGCAACTTGTGCTAAATTAAATTCATGGAGGGCCATTGAAAGAATCACAAATGATAAACGCATGATTTAGGTTCTTGAAGTTTCCAAATAATCACTTCCATGAAATAGGGAGTTGGCGTGCACATTATGACGGGAAAATATTTTATTTTCCTTTTTCAGATTCTTTCCTATTTGTTGAGGAGACTATTAGGGAAACAAATCAGTTTTTCTATTTTCATCATTTAGTTTCCATTTTAATTTATGTACGACATTTAAGCCAATTAGGATCCTGATTTGATTTAGATTCATTCCTAATTACTTAGATTAGGATTCTGATTTGATTTAGATTCATTCCTATTTGTTTAGATTCATATTCAGATTTGATTTTTGATTTAGAATTTATTTCAAAAAATTCTTGTAACCAACCCTATATACCGTACTCCTATCCAATAAATAGATATAGGTTTTGATACAATTGGTGAGATAGTTAATTCTCTTTATTTCTTTACAAACTCTTTGAATTTATCAAATTTTTGTGGCATTCAAACTCTTAACTTATCAATCAGACCATCTATAGCTGATTGTGGTGTCTTCATATACCAAGGTTCGTGCTTTCAATAAGTATTGGGTCAAGGTTCCATTCAATTTTTTGTTTAGATTCGATCTTGGGAACTAAATTGATAAAGGTTGCATCAGTTCTTGATGGGCTTCGTATCATTTGGTATCAGAGCGAGGCACCAAGGTCAGATCCATCTATCTTGGTTGTTTTTCATTCTTGTTTGAATTTTTCATCCTTGTACTAGTATCTAAAAAAAAAAGTGTGAACTGTACCATGCGAGCAATATTTATGTGAACAGTGCTGCATAAATAGTATTTTAGAATTTCTTTTTTAAATTCAAATTTGCATCTTTGTGGTTTTATTCTCCTTAAATCCATAAGTTTTACCTATTCTTTTTCCTAAAAAAAAAGATTGAGAGAATTCCTAACCTCCTCTTAAAATCTTTTATTTTTTTCATTATTTGTGTCTTGGAAGTCTAAAAGGGGTTTTACCCCAAAGGTGAAAACTTTACCCAAAATAAAAAACTCGAGTTTAAGTAAACATTGTCTTCTGGCTCTTGAAATTTGAGTCTCCTTAGTGTAATCCTTGTGAATTTCTGCTGAAATCCTGATATTAGTTTGATTAGTTTGATAAGAACTGAGTGAGAATTACTATGAGTGGAAAAAGGCAAGAGAGTGTAAGCATATTAGAGGGTAAAAGCCAATTAATTTGAGGGAAACACGAGTGAATTTGAGTGAGTTATTTTCTTGAGTGAAACACATAAGGGAGTGAGTTGAGGTCCTTTCCACATTATTTCTAACTTTCTTTTACAAATGTTAGCCATGTCTCACAACCTAGAACGAAACACAAATGAAGAGGATCAACTTGAAACTACTCAAAATTTACAAATTCAATCATTGATAGGAAAGATGAAAAGGTTGATGAAGAAAAGGTACATGCAATCTAAGAGTAGCCGAGCCCTACAAGTGTAAGTAATGTAAGAAGCTTTCATGGGCTTACTAGTTTCTACTGATGATTTGTGAAAGACTTTAGCACATTAGCTGTACCATCTACTAAAGTAATTATAAAAGATGTTGGATTTAAGTGGGGAGGCATATTCAGATCCTATTCAAGTTCACATCGGACCCGTTACAAAAGCTCTAGCAAAGAAATTCAAAAAATCACTTAATGGATTGATTCAAGCAACATGAGCTCTATCAAATTTGTGGAGGTCCCTTGAAGGAATCGCACATGATAAATTCATGATTCAGGCTTTTGAAGATTCCAAATAATCACTTCTATGAAATAGGGAGTTGGCTTGCACATTATGTCACACAAATATATTATTTTTCTTTTTCAGATACTTTCCCATTTCTTAAGGAGACTATTAGGGAAAAAAAATCAGTTATTTCTATTTTAATCGCTTAGTTTCCATTTTAATTGATGTAAGGCATTAATGCCAACTAGGATCCTAATTTGATTTGGATTCTTTCCTATTTACTTAGATTATGATTCTTATTTGATTTTGATTCTTTCCTATTTGTTTAGATTCATATTTAGATTTGATTTTTGGTTTAGGATTTATTTCAAAAAATTATTGTAACTAACCCTATATAATATACTCATATCCAATAAACGGAGATAAGTTTGGATGCAATTGGTGAGAGAGTTAATTCTCTTTTGGTTCTTTACAAACTATTTGAACTTATGAAATTTTCATGGCGTTTAAACTCTTCACTTATCAATCAGCCGTCCATAGCTGATTGTGGCATCCTCACATAGCAAGGTTCATGCTTTCAATAAGCATTGGTTCGAGGTTCCATTTAATTTCTGGTTTATATTCGTTCTTGAGAACTAAACTAATTAGGGTTATTTCAGTTTTTGATAGGGTATGTATCATCTTGCCCTGGTAGCTACAAGGTCCTCTTTAATGTTGGCTTGAATCATGGCTATCTCTTAAAACTGTGTGTTAGACTTTGACGATTTTTGTGAAGGTCCCTATAACAGTGACTAAAACTAAATCTCATTCTCACTATGGCCTTCATCTCTTCCAATGTTTCAACAGGCCTCTCACGGGAATTATCATGTGTAGAGGTGAAGGCTTAACTTAAGTGTTAAGAGTATTGCCTCCTTAGGGTCAAGGTCTTAAGTTCGATTAGGAGAAATAGGGTGAAATCCAATGATTCTCTTTAAAAAGTAAGGAAAAAAAATCTTGGGCAATTAAGACTTCAAATTGAGCATAAGTATCAAAGTTTTACTATAGAATTTGCATCACAACTATTGATTTTGAGCATAATCTCATAGGATTAGGCTCTGTAATGTCATATTGTCATGGGTTTGTTAGGGCTGCTGCTATTTTACAGTCAATATTTTATAGTGATGTGTCTTTGCTAATGCCAAAGCATGTCGATTTGGGCTGCAAATTAATTGCACGTGATGCTAGACTATTACTTATTAGATGTTAAATTGTATTGTCTACTTATATTACAGCTTATTAACCATCAAGCTAGTTCCCGAGCAGAATTTTTCTAAGGTATTGCTGATATTTTTCAACTCATAGAACAATGATACGCTTTTCAAATTCATCATATTTCATGTAATTGTAGAGCTTAGGCCATGTACTAGCCAACTTAGCTCTTTTAAATTTTGTTGTTTGGCGGGATGATTTTTTAGAATGATTATGCTCGCTTTGATTATAGTGAAGCTATTACTATTAAAAAAGAAAAACGAAAACAAAACCGCACACACAAATTCCAAATCTTAAATAGAATTATTTTTTCTTTTTGTTAAAATCATTATTAGGGTTAAAAGAAAAATTATTCGACAAGATTTATTCAGTAGTATATAAGTAATTTTTCTTTTTTGTAATGATTTATTCAATAGTATATAAGTAATTTTTCTTTTAGTAATCGAACATGATAATGAAATTACCCATTGTTTCACATACAAATATTTCTCGACCTCAGTAATTAATAACTTTAATATTTCTCGACTATAGTAAGTAAATATTTTGATTTATTATTACAACCACCGCATTATTATCTATCCATGATTTAACAGTAGGTTAATATAAATACCATGATCTTTACTCTTCATACTGCTGGACATCAATAATTAAGTTCGTTAGGAGGTGGAGGATCGCAAATAATGTCACACTGGCAAATGTGTAGGTCGCTAGATGATGGTTTGCATAGACAATTATCTGGGCTCTTTGTTACTCCATATTTATCGAAGAAGGCTTTAAGGCATACGAATTCTGCTTCCTCGGGATCCTTGGGACAAATGCCATGAATTGTCATTTGTTTAGTACAGAATTTTAGTTGTCCTTTTCATGCAAATAAACATAAAAATTGTTAAAATGTGAGTATTCTCAGATTAAAACAGATTTTCAAATAAATGTTTGGATACTATATTTACCTTGAGAAAGATTCATAAGACATAGAAAAAGAGTGATGGAAAGAATGAGAACAATGAACTTCTTCATGATTTTAATTACTCTTTTTCTCTTCTCTCTTGTTGAAACAATCCTTAATATATATATTCCTTCAATTTTGTCTTATATATAATGGAAAAACAAGCTAAATTAAGGAAAAATTTTATAACTTGCCTAATTAAAAGACTTTCTTTTTGGAAAAAGAAGAAAACCAACTTTTATACAAGTGCCACTAAAAATAGTTGGTAATAAAAGACAATTAGAAGTTAGAACCAGCATCGCCTTCTAAAAGTATTCTTTTAGAAAAAGTAGAGAACGATCTTAAATCATTTGCTCCGCGAAACCTTTTCCCTCAATTTTAATTCCAAAACTTATAAATTTGTTTTATTTGTTAGAAACTTTGATTTCTTTTAATTACATGCCTTTAAATGTCAAACTATTCTCAAAAAAAAAGAAATAATACTAAAAAAATTCACTAACTCAATTCTTATTCCATGCAGCCTGCTAATCATTTAAACATTTCATGAACTATATTAATTTTTTTTTTCATTTAAAGGCTAAGGGGTGGGCAATCATTAATTAATCATTATTGACTGAATATTTCTGTTGTAACAAGGAAAAATGTTGATTGGGCCTATATTTTTGGCTTAATTACTATTTACTTCTCTCTCTTTCTAATGAACACCTTGACAACCTTACCACGGCTACTTCATTCAATGTTTTTTCCCTGTAATATTATCTTGTTTAGTTTTCTTACTCATCTACTCTACATAAATAAATGAGTATGGCAGATCAAATTTGATGTAATTATTAAATTGATTATGCTCATGTAAATCTAGTTAATAGTCATCTCAGATTAACTAGGATTTTGATTGTTTAATGCAATTATTAAATAGGGAGTGTTTGAGTTGGCTTAAATTTTGATATATTCCTTCAATTATGTCTTATATATAATGGAAAAACAAACTAAATTAAGGACAATTTTTATAACTTCCCTAATTAAAAGACATTCTTTTGGGAAAAGAAGAAAACCAGCTTTCATATAAGTGTCACTAAAAATAGTTGGTAATAAAAGATAGTTCGAAGTTAGAACCATCATCGCCCTCTAAAAGTATTTTTTAAAAAAATGAAAATGGAGAATGATATTAAAATCATTTGCTTCACGAAGCTCTTTCCCTTACTTTCAATTTTGAAACTTATGAATTTGTTTTCTTTATTACAAACTTTGATTTGTTTTATTAGACTGTTTATCGTAACTACATGCCTTTAAATGTCCAACTATTTCCATTCAAAAAGAAATAACAATAAAAATTTCACTAACTCTATTCTTATTGCCTTGAAGATCGCTAATCATTTTAACGTTTCATAAACTATATTATTATTTTTTATTTAAAGGTTAAGGAGTGGGCAATAATAAACTATATTAATTAATCATTATTGACTGAATATTTCTATTAGAATAGGGAAAAATGTTGATTGGGCGTATATTTTTTACTTAATTACTATTTACTTCTCTCTCTTTCTAATAAACCCCTTAATTACTATTTACTTAATTACTATTTACAACCTTACCGTGGCTACTTCATTCAAAGTTTATTCTTCCCCTGTAATTTTATCTTGTTTATTTTCTTACTCATCTACTCTACACAATTAAATGAGTGTGGCAGATCAAATTTGTTTTAATTATTAAATTGATTGTGTTGATGTAAATTTAGCTAATGGTCATCTCAAATTAGCTAAGATTTTGATTGTTTGATGCAATTATTAAATAGACAATGTTTGACTAGGCTTAAATTTTGATATAACATAAACACAATCCATTAAACCATTTTCCCACCTCTATATAAACTATTAATAGGCTATGTATTCCTTGAACAAGCATGAGCTATTGCTCGTGTATCGAAGGAAAATTCATTATCTCGATAAAATATGAAGTTAGGAAATTATCATTAACTTTCTTAAACATTGGGTAAAGATTTTATTTAACTTAAAATTTTTTAAAACTATCTTGGATAATTGAAACAAATTTATGGCCAATTTATTGTAATCTGTTCGATTTTCAAGTGATAGGAACTAATTTCAAATTTGAGAATTTTAACCTTATTTATAGCCTCTTTTACTGTTTTCTAAGTTTATCAGTGATTTATTTAAGTCTAGTATTGATAAGTCACCAAAGAAAACTACACAAATAACATCCTCACTGAAAGCAAATTGTAATATCCTAAATCTACCACGTGCAGAGAATGTGGTAAAAAAGGTTACTTATAAATCATAATCCTTTGCAAAAGCCTCTAATAGAAATGCCTCAAATTTTATTCAAACAAATCCACTAGCCTAATACCAAGCATTTTCCATTTTCCAAAGCCATAAATATAACAAAGTCTAAAAACTCTGCAATTGAAACTTTGGAACATAAACAAACTTAAAGGAAACAAAAGTTCATTCTCCTCTTATTCAACTAACAAAAGTAAATAAATTGCTAACTCCAAAGATAAGCACACCTTTTAATGAGTTATTTAATCTGCAAAAAGTAATGATGAGGGTTTGCAGTCAACTCAGTAGATAAAATCGTTGCCACTTGCTACGGTTATCAATTACTAAAAATATTTCAAGACCTTTTCTTATCAAAACCTTTATTAAAAATAAATTTTTTTGCAATATTCATTTTATAATAGAAATATATAAATTGATAATGTCAGAATATTAAAAGCATAATTAATCATAAAAAAAAGTCGTATATCATATATACACAACTAAAAAAAATTAGCTCATATCACATAATGCCACCTATTCTCCCGATGATCAAGCTAAAAACAAACCTCTTATCCCAAGTGTCTCCCACAATTACAATCTCTCTTTCTTATCTTCAATTTCCTCCTAACAGTGCATAAGTCTTTTAAAAAATTTGGCATATGAAGCTACATGCTTGATTGCATCTAACAGAGGAATGTTAACTTTCACTTGCTTAAAGATTTCATAAATATCAGAAAAGTAGCTTGATTTCCTTCGTTTATTTAATGCATGCGGAAATGGTGGTTCTGATGGAACAATAATTATTTCTTCATTAGGTGTAAGTTTATTTAGTCCTTATTTACCTTTTGAATTTTCATTGTCTTTATCTTCACAAGGTTCGGGAATTAAGTCTATTAATAACCTTACCACTAAGAAGAGTTATAACAGACTTGACTTAGTCCATTGTTGAATTTTGTTAAATCTTAGGATTTGGTTGTGGTTGAGCTGGAAATTTTTCTTTTTTTTGAATTGTGAGTGCAGAAGCAATTTTAGCAAGAGTACCTTTCAAATTAGAAAAGGTTTGTGCATTTTGATTGTTGATAGCATCTTCCTTCCTGATGAACGAATGTATTGTATCTTCCAAATTTTTCTATGGTGGCGGAACATATAGTGCATACAATTGAGCATTTTGAAAATTTCGTAAAGGTGGAGCTTGTGAAGATTATGCATTATTATTATTCCTCAAACTAAATTTTGGATGAATTCTCCAACTAGGATTATAAGTCCGTGAATATGGGTGTCACTTGTGAATGGTGTTAATGGCGTTAGCTTGATCATGCAAACATTGTTTAAGTGCAGGCAAAATGGGACAATCTTGAGTGAAATGATTATTAAAACTACAAACATCACATGTAACTTTTTGAATAGATTTTATTTGATCACTTTTTTTATTCTCTAAAGCTTCAACTTTCCTAACTAGGGATGCAAATTTTGCTTGTAAATCATGAGCTTTCCTGAGCTTATAGATTCCTCTAGTAGATGGATATGATTGTGGTTTATTTATCAATTCAAAAGTTCCAAAAATATCCTAATGTTGTGCATTTTTAGCTAATTGATCAAGGTAATCTAGTGCATCTTTAGGATTTTTAGCTTTAAATTCACCATTAAATATCATTTCTACGACTTGTCTACTTTGGCATGTTAGGCCCTCGTAGAAATAAGTGACCAATCACCAAGTTTTAAAACTGTGGTGTGGACATATGTTAAGTCATTCTTTAAACCTATCCCAAGATTAGTATAATGTTTTTCTATTTTTTTTAGTAAAAGAAATGATTTGCGTTTTAAAAGAATTAATTCTATGAGATGGAAAGTTTTTTTTTCAAAAACTATTCTTGCATGTTATTCCAAGTTCTTATTGATCTAGATCTAAAGTTTTAGCTTTATCTTTTAATGATAAAGAAAAAAGTTTCTATCTAATTATATTCATGCTACAAATTTGGTCTGTATAAGTATTACAAACTTCCTCAAAATCTCTTATAGATAAGTATGGATTCTCATATTCTAAACCATGAAATGTTAGTAAAAGTTGGATAATACCTAGTTTGAAATTAAATCAAGACACTTCTGGAGGAAAAACTATACACGACAGTGATCTGGTTCTCGTTGGATTCATGTAGTCTCTCAAAGTTCTTGGTTGATTCCGATAATATTGAGATTGATTGTCTCCTTGATCAATTGGAGGATTAAGTTGGCCCAAAATATTTTCGTTTTGGATCTTGTCCATGATTGGTGATAGTGTCTGAGATCTACGAATTAATATGTCACTTGAAGTTTGATACCAGCATCTCATGCAATGATGATGATGATGTGTGCGTGTGTGTGTGTGAAATTATATTATAAAGATTATATATAAACAAATGAATAACATATAAAAATAAAGATTACAAAAATTAAAGACAAAATGAAAATTAAATAAACAAGATAAATGTAAAAGAAAAATAAACAGACTGAAAATTAACTAACTGAAATTAAAATAACTAAATAAGCGATAAGCCAGCCATATAAAGTAAATGCCAAAAATAAAATAATTGTGAAAATTAAATTGCAAAAATTAGAAGAAGAAAAAAAGAAAAGAAATAATTCATCTTAAGGTGCAGAATCGTTTTTTTTTTATTTTAAAAATTACCAGCCAATTAAGTGATTAATTCAAATTTTGAGCCTTTGTTGCAACTTTTAAAGTCAATATTCAGTTTATTGAGTGCAAATAATGTCCGAAGAAGTCCAAATATAGTCTAAAGAAGTCCAAGTTGTAGGTCTAAATTTGAGAATTATGGGAAATATTGGCAAGGGACCTATTCAAAAACTTTTATAATATGTGGTCAACTATAATTATAAGAAGAATGAGCCAGAAACTAGAAATTTTAGGGTGAAAGTGAGATTCAGAAACATTTTGTAGATATAATAGCATTAAGAAAAAGGGGGTCAATGAAAATTTACACAAGTAAAAAAATAAAACAAAATAAATACCTTTCCTCGGCAACGGTGCCAAAAATTTAACTTGACTCAAAGTATTTAATGTACTCCCAAGTATAAGAGTGCTTAGTTATATTATAACTTGATGAGTCCGAGGTCGATCCACAAAGAAAAGATTTAATTTGTTTATTTTAGTTTATCAAAAAATAAAAATAAAATTTAAATATATGCAATTTAATTTGAGCAAAACTATAAAATTAAGTTAGTTAGGATTATGGATCCATTCTTAGTAATAAATACAATTTAATAAATTCTTTTTACTTTTGTTCTATTGCCCAAATGATTAATTGTATAAATTATAATTATTTTCTCAATAATTTTATTATGGGTTAAGTAATTAGGGTGCCAAAATTTAACTTATGAACAATAAGTCAAAATATCATTTTACCATGCTTTATACTAAGATATTAAGAATGTATTATGTCAAACCCCTTGTTTGTCTACAATAAATTAAAATTTTAAAATATAAAGTATGGATAAACTCATATGGAAAATAATTTAATTTATACAATTAAAAATAAAATTTGATTAAATCATATTTTTTATGAGAGTTTCACCCTCTCCTAACTATTAATATTTAGCTAAATATATATGAAATAATGGAATTTATTAAAATTAAAAAAAGTATTTGAAAATTAAAAATAAAACTAATTTTATTTATTGAAAATATATTACAAAAAGAGAGGAGAAGAAGAATTTGAGGGGGAAAGAAGAGAAGAAAAAGTATAGAGAGGTGTGTTCCCCCCATTTATATTAATACATGATTAATCCACAGCACACAAATAAATAAAGCTAATTACTTCTTATCCATATATTTGTTCCACTAACAAAATATAAACCTAACTTAATCTACTTAAGCACATCTAACACATTCCACTATTAATTACTATACCTCACATAGTAAAAACTTACAATTTCACAATTAACACATTTGCCATAGTAAAAGCTTATAAATTTACAACAAAAGTTGCGAATCCCCGTCGAGAATGACCAAATTTCTCAGACTTTTGGAATCTAAATTTGACATCCGTACATTTGTTTGGAGCCTCAAATTGTGTAAAATTATTATTTTTACCTAATAAACATAAAAATACACAAAATCAAATATTTAAAAAAATAATTATAAATTCATAATATGTTACATAATTACAAATGTTAATTATTTTATAAGCACAAAATAATATTTTTACCCCTTAATTGACATACATTTTTAACACTAATCACTCAGTTGTTGCATGTTCCACTTAAATTGTCGTATGTCTTGAATAAAGCCAAAAAATAAAAAAATTTCTCCTGTTTCTTATTTGATGTCCTCGTTGTATGTTTGACTAAATTGTTGCATGTTTCACTTGAAATGTTTCATGTCTTGAATAAGCCAAAAAATAAAATTATTTCGATCGTTTCATGTTTGATGTCTGCGCGTGTTTGATATTAATTGTTGCATGCTTAATATGACATGTTGGATATTTATGTGGTTCTCATGTTTAACCTCAGCTATTGCATGTTTGACCTCTCTTTGTTGCATGTTTCACGTGATGTTTTACAAATAAATTTTATGTTGGATATTTGACCTCATTTTTTGCATGTTTCACTTGAATTGTTGCATTCCTTGAATAAAACCAAGAAATGAAAAAATTTCACTGTTTTATGTTTGACATCTATGTTGCATGTTTGACCTCAATTATTGCATGTTTACGTGGTTCTCATGTTTAACCCTTGGCTGTTGCTTGTTTGACCTTAATTGTTGATTTTTCATGTGATTTTTTCACAAATATATTTTATATTACATGTTTGACCTCAGTTGTTGCAAGTTTCACTTGAATTGTTGCATGTCCCAAATAAAGCCAAAAAATGAAAAGTTTTTGCCTGTTTTATGTTTGACATCCGTGTTGCATATTTGACCTTGGTTTTGAATGTTTAACGCGATATATTGCATATGCATATGGTTCTCATGTTTATTCTCAGATGTTGCATGTTTGACATCAGTTGTTGCATGTTTCACGCGACATTTTACAGGTGAATTCCATGTTACAAGTTTAACCTCAGTTGTTTCATGTTTCATTTTAATTGTTGTACGTCTTGGATAAAGCCAAAAATTAAAACTATTGCTGCCCGTTTCAAGTTTGACATCCTTGTTACATATTTGACTATAGTTACTACATGTTTCATGTGATCTATTGCATGTTTATGTCGTTTTCAAGTTTAATCTCAGTTGTTGCATGTTTGATCTCAGTTGTTGTATGTTTGTGACCATTTTACATGCAAATTTCATGTTGCATGTTTGACCCCAGTTGTTCCATGTTCACGTCATACTCATGTTTAAGCCCTTGATATATGCACCAAATTAATCGAAGATATGTAATAACTCATAGGTGATATTTGGTTTGAAGAAAAAAGAGGAGAGGAGAGGAGAGAAGTGAACTGAAAGGGAACAGAGAAGAAAAAAAGCAAGAGATTCATGAAATCAAATCGCATTAATTGGTTTAATATAAAATTTCATAGGGAAAGGAATTACAATTATTATATCTATATACAAATACATACATTGACACACACACACACACACAAAAACACACAAACGCAAACACACACACACACATATATATAGAGGTCGTTCCAATTTGGAATCCCGGATTGGAACAGTGTCCGGGAGGCAGGCTGGTGGCCTTTTGGATTTAAATCCAAAACTAAAAAAAAGGAAAAAAGAAGAAGGAATTTGTGGCCATTGGATTTCAATCCTATGACCACAAGCCCACCGTGTGCAGCCAACTGAAAAAAAAAAAAAAAGGAATTTGGGGCCGTTAGACTTCAATCCAACGGCCATAAGTTCCTTCTCGGATGCTATTCTAATCTGGCAGTATCGGATTAGAACAACACTCTTATATATATGTGTGTGTGTGTGTGTGTGTGTGTGTGTGTGAACAAACAATGGGAGTAAGCCAAATCAAATGCACTGACTTACTTAATGTTGCTAGTTAGTGTACAAGTAATCTTGGTGTTGTTGCAGTTTAGTTCAGTTGGATCTGCAAAATAAGTTGTCGGATGCCCTTGGATACACGTACTTCTTGGTGTTTACAGATTAGTGTTAGAAATTGTATGTTTATTAAGGGGTAAGAATATTATTTTGTGCTTATAATATAATTTACATTTGTAATTATGTAACATATTATGAACTTTTAATTATTTTTCTAAATATTTAATTTTGTGTATTTTTGTGTTTATTAGGTAAAAATAATAATTTCACGCAATTTGGGGCTCCAAACAAAGGTGCGGATGTCAAATTTAGATTCTAGAAATCCCAAAAATTAGCCCACTGTCGAGGAGGATTCACGACTTTTATTGTAAAATTATAAGCTTTTACCACAGTAAATATGGTAATTGTGAAATTATAAGTTTTGATCATGTTATGTATAGTAATGATTAGTGGAATTAATCATGTTGAATGTGCTTGAGTGGATTAAGTTAGGTTTATACTTTGTTAGTGAGACAAATGTATGGCTAAGATGTAATTAGTTTTATTTATTTGTGTGGTATGCATTAATCATGTATTAGTATAAATAGAGAGGGGAGAGCAGACCTCTCCACACCTTTCCTTCTCTTCTTTCCCATCAAATTCTTCTTCTCATCTCTCTTTCTAATATATTTTCAATAAATAAAATTAGTTTTATTTTGAATTTTCAAAATTTTTAAATTTTAATTTTAATAATTTTTTTATTTCAAATATATTTAGCTAAATACTAATAGTTAGGGTGAGGTGAAACTCTTAATAAAAAAATATAATTTGATCAAATTCTATTTTTAATTATATAAATTGAATTATTTCCTATTTAATTTTATCCATATTTTATATTTTAAAATTGAATTATTTCCTGTTTATTGTAGACAAACATCAGAGTTTGGCACAATGAAATTTTAATATCTCAGTATAAAATATGGTAAAATGGTATTTTGACTGATTGTAGACAAGTTAAGTTTTGGCACATTGACTACTTAATTCATAGTAAAATTAATGGGAAAATAATTGTTATCTATAAATTAATCTTTTGGGTAATAAAATAAAAATAAAAAGAATTTATTAAATTATATTTATTACTAGGAGTAGATTCATAACCCTAACTAATTTAATTTCATAGTTTTTCTCAAATTAAATTGCATATATTTAAATTTTATTTTCATTTTTTAGATAAATTTAAATAAATTAATTAAATCAATTCTTTGTGGATCGATCTCGAACTCATCAAGATATGTTATAATTAGGCACTTTTATACTTATGAGTAAATTAAGTACTTTTAAGTCGTGTCATTTGCATTTTCTTGAGGGTACTGATTCTTCTTCCTCTTTTTCTTTTTTGGGTTAGCTTTTGTGAATTAGATTGAATTATGGCTAAAGAGCTATAGGCATTTAACCATTTGAACTCAAGTTTACATGAATGTACACAACACTTCATCTCCTTGCATCAATTTTTTCCACTTTGTTTTTTTTTTTGGAGACTATCATACTCAATTCCATGTTTATGATAATCATTGTTCTTAATCTTTTTAAATGGTCATAAATGGTTTTTCTTGGAAAGAAAATGACTGCTTGTGTGGACCTATGGGGTTGATTATTTGATTATAACTCTTAATGATAAGGGGTACATAGGCTTTAACTCAATGTTACATAAACTATCAAAATCTACAATTACAATGGTTCACCAAGAAACATACTAAAACAACAAAAATAAATTGGTTACACGATATGCACCCCTCATCCTCTAACATTTTTTCCACAAAAAGCACAGAGCTTATCATAAACCAACAACAATCACCATAAGAAAACAGATAATAGATGACAGAAAATAATTGTCATAAAAAGAGGGCGCATGACAAACAGTTTAACCGTCATCTATGTCACTGTTATTAATTTATGACAAAATATTTTTCGTCACTAATTCATGATGATTTTTTACAGCCATATATCCATCACGTAATATTTTAATATGAACAATTTATTATAATTAAATTTAAATTTATTTACAATTTTGAGCTTTTTTTAAATTTTTTAGCAGGAGATTCAGTTTATCATTTGTGATTTTATTATTCAATTTTGGCAGGAAATTATTTACGTTAGAATTTATGATGGATATTTCCTATCATCAGATTTTGATTTTTTAAAAATATATTATAATTAGAATTTGTTGATGAATTCCTGTTTACAAATTTAATTCATTAGTAAAAAAATATCATAAAAAACAATTAATATTAATTAACATCCATTCAATGCAACAAATTAACTTCAAAAGAAATATATCTAATATCCAATGTGATCACCACTAATACATATTGAAAAATTCCAAATTAAAAAAAAAAACATTCCAAAGCATACAACAACAGTTAAATTCTAATCAAACTCTAAGAAAAACAATTAAAATTGCAGCCACCAAGCCAAATTACCAAACCAAACTTCCAACTATTAATGCAAATATTCCAACAAGAAGACTTCTAGCATGACTTCGTCCAAAACTTCCAGCAGCAATACCACCTTCCAACAACACTCTAATTCTAGCCATATACCCAGCAACACTCCAACCCATATCCAACAAACCAATCTATGCAGAGTCAATGAAAATACCCAATGTTATCAAATGCATAACATCTACACTACAATCCTTAACAACAACCGACATAGTTTGACACTACAACTGTAACATATGCACTATATTATTCAAATTTAAGTACATTATTTATTTTTATTTCGGCATGAATTTTTAAGTTGTCGGTAGTATTAAAATTTGTTGCGGATAGATTTGGCTCGTTTATTAATTATATGGTGCTCGAATTCATTTAAAAATTATCACGATATTAAATCGCGATAAATCGAGTGCGATTAAAAGTTCAGGTAACCGGATTTTTATTTCTCCCACAGGTCCGGTATTCGTTTAATTTGTATTTTGTAAAAAAAAAGGAAAAAAATGGTCGGTTCTATAAATTGATAGAGAGAGAGAGAGGGAAGGAGAGAGAGAAAGGGAGAAGGGGGTGAGAGAGAGAGTTGCCCGTTGACCCGGTTTGACCGATCCAACCCGCGTCCTTGACCCAGCTCCAAATAGGGATTCTGGCCAACGTTCCTAGCAAGCTTAGTACCGATCTGAAGCTTGTGAGACATCGGTCATATCCCTGCCGTCCCCGCCGCCGGAAATCGACCAAAACGCCGGCGATTTAACTCGCAAGGTCGCGTCCAAGATCTGTTTTTGCTGCCGTTGATCTCGCCGGAGTTGGGTGACACCACCAGCTGGATCTTGTTTCTCAGCTCCCCAGCATTCATTTCCGATCGACCATAACCACCGGGGACGCCGTATTCACCGTCAACGACCATCGGAAAACTCACGGACTTGGCAAGCTCGATCCGCCGCTGTCGCCGCGCATGGGTGGTCACCGCCGGCACCATTGAACTCAACGTGGTCGGCACTAGCAGACTTTAGCTTCCAGTGGCTGTTAACTGAAGTCCGGTCATCGTTGACCGATGAGAGGCAATTTGATAATTTCACAAGCTTTGGGGTAAATTTATAATTTTTGAAAATTTATGAATAATTTGGTAATTTTAATTAGGGCAGTGGTTGAGTGTTAGAAAGTACATATTTATAAAGGAGAAAATCTTCATTTTACACTTCAAGTATGACTAACATTGCTACTTTTATTTATTTAAGTATTTTGTTATTTAATTATGTGTGTTTCATTGTAATTAAGTATGTTATGTATTTTATGGGCATCACGATCGTTTCACAATGAATGAGTGATCAGACCGCAAAACGGACGTCACATTTAAACTCAGGACAATCGAAAACCTTAGGAGGAGCATAAAAGGAAAAATATCACTGTTCACATATACGGTACTGTTCATACGTATGGTAGTGTTCATGGTAGTGTTCACGATACTGTTCATATATACGGTCTGATGACATGGCGTTGACCGATGATGTGTCATCGACCTGTGACGTGGCAGCATTTGATTTGACAAATTATGTGGCATTGACTGCTTAGGTGGCGTTGACCAATGACGTGGTATTGACCGATGATGTGTCACGATCTTATTGGGCTAAATTTCTTATGTACTATAGATCGATGACGTGGCAGCATTTCAGTGGAGCAAAAATCGTGTGTACGGTACATATACATACATGGGATTATTTACTATTCAAACCGTGTTACTGTGCAAACCGTGGTCAAACCGTGTTACTGTTTAAACGTTAACTGTTGACTGTTGACTGATGACGTGGGGCAATCCTGAGCGTCCGAACTGTTTTTAATCTGATGGTCACGATTCACTCATTGTATCTATAAAATGGGGGCTCCCCCCCTACTTTGATACCCCTGAATTCATTTCTAAGCTTAGATTTTTGTAATTCCTTCTCCTTCTTGTATTTTCTACGTATTTTAATAAATTTCCATTTTACCCCTAGTTAAAAAATGAGTAGCTAATTTTCTTTTAAGCTTTGGTTAATGGTGAAGTCTCAACATGTTCTATGGGCTTAATTTGGTAAATTTACTTTCTCTTCCCCTCTAATATTTGTGGTTATTTTGACTTTTCGTCGACAAATAATAATAGTCTTGTCTAGATACCGTCCTGGTTAAACCGACACCCTAGTACAAGGTTATTATTATTTGGCACGATAAGCCCTTAGCACCATATTTATTTGAGCATGGTTGATGAGGTGTGGAATCCCCCCTCATGATTTAATTGGCATTAATAAGAAATATTTAGCCAATGGAGCATGTTGATGCAGATCCAGATACCCAAGTGCTTTATCTCAATAGTTTCCAGTTTCAATTTATTCCTACCATTCCAATTTAATTTCTAGCACAGTTTAAATTCCTTTCACCATAAATTCATCCACCCAATTAAGAAAATTAATTCTACACATAATTAAAATCCACCTTCTCGTGGGATCGACACTCGTCACCATTAATCTATTCTACAATAGATTCATACACTTGCGAGTTCAATAAAATTTGTACAGCAGCAGTGAGGTAATTTGACATTACGAGGGTAATTTGGTAATTTAAAGTATTAAGGACATTTCAGTAATTTCGCGCTTTGAGGGTAATTTAAGATTTTGAGGATAATTCAAAACTTGTGATCAATTTTGTGATTCGAATTGAGGACAAATTCGTAATTAAAGATTTTGAGGATAATTCGATAAATTATGGTTCCGACAGTAATTTGGTAAATATTGATGTTGGGGGCATTTTGGTAATTTTGGCATATAGGGGTATTTCGGTAATTTCAGTAATTTTATTCATACAGGAATAGTTTAGTATGGATAAATATTCGTTTCGAGATTTATTGCGTAAAATTAGTTGTATTTCATATTACGGAGGATAATTATGTCGTTTATTTAAAATAAGAGGATCCACAAACAAGAATCAGCGCGCGGATGTTGTTGATATCGAGTCTGGATATCGTCACAATGTGTAGAATATACAAAACCTTTTTCATATTATATTATGATTTTATAGTGCAGCACAGCTTGTTTTGATAAATGAATATTTAATGCTCCGATTTAATGATTTTCTAGAAATGAATATTATTTTACGTGCTGATATTTATCATTATTAAAAATGAGATAGATGATGATTTTATTATTATTTTTGAGCAAATACATGAAAATAGTTTTAAAGAAAATTAAGTGGATTTGAGATATGTTTCGTGGAAAAGAAATGAGATTGAGATATGATTATATGTTTATGAATTTGTGTATAAATATAGATTTGAAATCATTAGACAATACCCCTTTCTTTCAGATACAGTGATACAGATAAAATGAGATGAGATGAGATGAGAGACCTTTGGGGCCCGTCTAAACACACATAGAGGCTTTGGGCCATGTGTTTGGGCGCTTTTGCCTTTTGAAATCATTAGTATAAGGGATATTATCATTTTACTACTAAACTTATTCTGACATCTCATGTCAGTACCATGGTTTGCCGAAAAGTGCATTTTACTACTAAACATTTGCATCGTTATCAATTCACTACCATTCCGTTAAGAACGTTAAAAATTTGCTGATGTCATAAGGGTATCAAAGACATTTCCAGCTATAAGAGTAAAATTTTTTTTTAATTTGATACATAAATTATCATTTTACTACCAATTTGTTATGGAAATTATCATTTTACTACTAAAGTTTTAGGGGAATTATCATTTTACTACCAAACTCTTAGGGGTAAAATCGACTTTTAACATAATTTCTGTTAAACATTAACGTTTTGTTAACGGAATGGTAGTGAAATGATAACTGCACAAAACTTTGGTAGTAAAATGCACTTTTCGGCAAACCTTTGTACTGACATGATATATCAATAAAACTTTAGTAGTAAAATGATAATATCCCTTAGTATAATGATTATAGAGATACAGATGTTGAGATACAGACCGATGTTGAGATTACAGATGAGACAAATTAAATATATGAGATGATATTTTTCCCCATCTATCTGTTGTAGCTCCGGGACATGATGGTTCCCTGATTGTCTATCCGTTGAAGTCCGGATATGATGAGATTATTCCCGTGGTTACTTGTTTGGTGATAGTTTTTCAGTATTCAGTATTTGATGTTATCAGTGTTATGATTTCATTGATTTCATGTAGATTTATGAAATACTGCTATTTCAGTACATGGTTTGAATTAAATGAGTTCATTAAATTTCTTATTTTATTTTAATGAGACTGTTTAGAGAAGAATTATTTCTTTTAATAAATTTAATTATTTTCAAAAACTACTATCCACTCACTAAGCTCACTGAGTTTTATACTCACCTCGTTTTTATTATATTTTTTTTACCCGCTAGGAGACTTGTAGGTACATCAGTCGACCCAGCAACATTTGTTAGATTGATTTTCGGGCTATATGATGATGCTAGGAATTTTAGATATTTTATTGGGATATTTTGAATTGTATAATTTATTACATATTTGAGATTAAGAATATTTTACTGTATTGGATATTATAATATTTGCATGAGATTTGGTATGTTGATATGAGAAGTTAGTTGTGGGTGTTGGTTGTATTTAGAATTATTTTGGGAGTATTAATTTTTATCATTTGTAGGTTTGGGAATAATATATTTATAGAGGAGGTTCTACCGAATTTTCGATAGAATTCTTAGATATTAGAATTATTATTTATTCAATTAGGCGAGATTATATAGACTCACCCTGGGGGTTCGGGGCGGGTCGTTTCAACAACTTAAATTTCAACAAATTCTAACAATTAACAACAAAGTGCATCTATAGTTTCATACTCATACTAACCATTTGCTAATGCAACAAGGATTTAAGAAGAATGGTTAGAACACTCCAACCGAACCTCATCTAGTTCATCCTGAATGTATGTTTTCTCTCCATTAAACTATTAATCATAAGATTAATACTGTCAAACTTCAAAAATAATGCCACATATATTGAATAAAAGAAAGTAAAGATATCATCATCAACTTACAATGTTCATTAACAAATTAATGTATCCTATTAAAGATGTATATACTCAACGGCAAGTTTGAAAATCAACTTGCTTTCATGCTTTTGTTCATTAAGCTTGAATTACATAGAATTGTACAGAACTCCTTCCAATTTCTTAATTTTTATCCAAAAGCAATAAAAAAATCCATTTGCTCACTCAAGCTTTTAGCCTCAACATAAACTTCTTTCACTTTAGCCCCATAACACATGTCATATTTATCAAACTCATCATTAAGCCTTTTAAAAACCATTGCTCTCATTCCCCTCCTCAATGATCCTAAAAAATATTTTCAATGCAAAATAGTTAAAAAAATTTTTGCAAGTTGTTTTGACTTTAAAACATTAGCAAAACTGCCCTTGGAAATCTGCAAGGCTGTTTTGCAGTTAAAATAACCACTAAAAATCTCCAGAGGCTATTTTAAATATTATAAAAGTCATCAAGTCCTAAAGTATTGTCGGAGGGGTCAAATTTTACCCTCTTTCTGAATTTGACCTTTCATTTCCAAATAGTTCAAAACTCATTGGAGATTTGAGAATTTTAATCAATTCTTTAAATATTATAGAAGTCGTCAAGCCTTAAAGTATTGTTAGAGGGTTCAAATTCTGTCATACATGCATTGCCAAATACTAGTAATTATTCAACTGAATCATGCACCTTTAACGATCATCTTGAGAGTTTTGTAGACTTGGGCTGTAAAAACAAGTTTACTATTCAACAGTGTGTTGGAAATTACTCACAAAGATGAAAGTGTTTTCAGGCACTAAACACCTCTCTTTAGTAGACCGCATTCCATTGACATTCACTGTTAATTGAAAAACAAATTCCTTCCAATATAATCCCTTAGAACATATTCACATCATAAGGATCCGGATATTATAGGCATGCATCTAATTAAATTTTTTATTCTTGATTAGGGAGTCTCCAAGTCAAAAAATTAAAATGCCCACATCAATTTCAATATTATAAAAGGGTGGAAGCAGAACCTGGCAGAACTTGCAACAGCAGAGCACTTCCCATGCAATACCCAGCCATGCCAACCTTCTTGGAACCATTTGCCTTAAGCCAATTAACTGAAGCACTGATATCCACGACAGCCCCAACATGAGCTGCTAGTGATTGAATGATAAGAACAGCACATGATGCCACCTAAATATTCCAGAGTAACTACAAGAAACAGAGTCCTGATAGGCATTTTCAAGCCTGTAACGAGAAAGAAAAGAGAAAGAAATGGTCAACACTAAAGAAAGAAAAGAAAAATGTTTGATCTCGGCAGTAAAGGAACGGCGGCTGGCTGGGCTGAAATTTGACGTGATGACAGAGAAAGGGCAACAGTGATTGAGAATGCCAGTAGATGTAAAGAAACGGCGGCCAGCCGGTCGTTGGTGACTGAAGCTTGATGATGACAGAGCAGTGACAATAGTAAAAGTTGAGGTGCAACAACCAGCAATAGTCAGTGCAGCAGAGGAGTCGCAGTAGGAACTTAACAAGTAGTGCGTTTGATTAGGTTAGATTTAGGGTTTTCTATTTTATACTTGAGAAAATTATATAGTGTAATTGTCCACATTATAATTTAATAAAAAAGGAATTATAAGTCGACATGTGGCTAAGTAAAAATATTATCATTAAACGACGAATTACAAGTTGACATATGGCTAAGTAAAATAATTGTTAAAATTATTATTATTAAATTTGTTTTTATTGATTATTATTATTGTTATTAACAATTATAAAAATAAAAGTAATAACAATAATAAAATAATATATATATATAATAATAATAGTATGATAAAAAAATAATTATGTGAAAAAAATAATTATGTGCCAAAACCATCGTTAATTCTTGATAGCAAATAATTCTATCATAAATCCATGATAGAAAATGATTCTATCACAAAACCATCATTAATCGGTGATAGAAACTAATTATATCACAAAATCATCATTAATTTGTGATAGATTGAAAATTCTGTCACAAATCCGTCATTCATTTTTTATATAAGCCAATTTACGCATAATCAGTCATAAATTATCTGTCATTTATTGCAAGTTTTTTTGTAGTGAATCGATCAATGAGTGGTAAATCACTTGAATCATCAAATAACAATTATATTGGGAAGCTTACTTTTCCTTCCTTTCATGCAGGAACAAAACCAAAGACGATGTCTCACTATCTTTTGGTAAAAGATAAACAATAAGTTTTCTTCATCTCTAATCAATCCCAATAAATCACATGGCTCCTCTAATACACGAATATCTTACTCCTATATATCTATTAAAAATAAATTAATAAAGATGAACAAAACCCATTATCTAAATGTAATTTTCACTACTAATAAGGAATAAAAAATTTCATCTAAATTTTTAGAAAGAGCAGCTAAAACCACTTATTTCTATCTAAAATTAATGTTATAAATTAACTAATATCTCCATTTTAATTTCCCAAGTTAAGAGAGATTTGTATAAATATATATTTTTATATCACCTTTAATTAATATTTACTTGATATTGTGAAATGAATAATTTTCCATGCTTTTGGATCTTTTATATGTAATTCGATCCAATCCACCATGACCTTTAGCTAAATCACGATCAACACACTCAATGACGAAAAAAGAAAAAACTTGACTTGACCGAATTAAAAAACTTCAAATTAGGGAATTTTCTAGATGAAGATCGGATATACGCATTCATCCCAAACGAATACACTACTGAGTAATCTTTAGCCTTTTTTGGGTTGCACTTAATTCCCACTTCTTGTTGATTATTTCTCAAACGACTTTGAGAAAGACATAAGTTCACAATATTTTTTTAAAAGATAGCACTATATAATCATGTATGACTGAAATCAGAATTTGAATCCGAAATTAGTTAAATTATAGTTTATACCCCAGCCTTTCTTATCAATGAAACCCAACTTCTACCCACTTGCCCAACCAAGCTTTTTCTTTAGGCACATAACATTTATAGCTTAATTATCACTTCAATTACAATGATTCTAATACAAGAACCATAAAAACAAGCTGAATCATCAAAAAGATTTAATTATAACACCCTGTTGGGACTTTTATGATTGGGTATACAAATTCTATGTAGACAACTGGACCCACAACTTAGTTGGCTGCGACATATTAAGTCACATAGTTCATTTCGAAAAATAACAAGGCACAGCAATAACAAAACTATAACATGTCGCCACATAGCTACGCCACTAGAAAACAAGAGCTTCACAAAGAAAACAAGCATATTAACACCATATTAATCTCTCATTTTTTCTAAACTTTTCTCTTTTTTTCATCCTCATAGTCTTAACTATCATTTGAGGAGCTTTCCTTGACAAATGAACCACAACGATGGCCATCTATAATTGTATTTTTTAGGCAAGATATGTGGCGCATTATTCTACTCGCTTTCTACAAATATGATGACTGTAATAAGAACATGAAAAGAAAAGCTAAAAAAAAATCAGCATCAATTTATAATAGAGAGACCTTCCATTTTAGAAGGTTTCAAGAAGACAGTAAACGAAAATGCAAATCCTATCTAATTTTCAAGTATATATACCACTTCAGTTGCAAACTACATGGAAAAAGGTAAATTGTGTGGGCAGCTTTAGGTTTAATTTATGATATAACCCAGATGAATCATACTTCAGATATAGTAAAGACAATAAAACTAGCAAAGAAATAAAGGAGTTGTTAACTCTTTTATTTTCATAATTATGATTTTGATGATAACAAACATGTTCTAAATTGATAAGTTTGAAAAATTATTGTTAATTGGATCAACTTTTTAAGCCATATAATACTCAAAGCAAAGAAAAACCATTTGGAAATAAACGGCAAACCGTTGATAGAAAACAACAAACCAAGTGCATTAATTGTTTATGGCTAACGGTACACCAAATGCATTCCAGTGAGCAAATCTCAAATAACAGCAAACCGTTAACGAATAACGATAAACCGATTGTATTCCAGGGAGTAAATCTCAAATAACGATAAATCCTTTATAAATAACGGTAAACCGATTGCATTCCAGAGAGCAAATCTCATATAACAGCAAACTGTTTATGGATAATGGTAAACTAATTCTATTCCAAAGAGTAAGTCTTAGATAACGGCAAACTAATTGTGGATAACGGTAAATCGATAACAGTCCAGAAAGTGATCATCTTGCAAATGGTAAACCGTTCATGGCAAACAGATAATCGACATCTTTTGACAAGATTCTGGAGCAAAAATGGCAATCTGACTTCTTGATAACAGCAATCCTATAATTTGAATTTCGCTGCAACGGTCACTTGCTTAAGTCAAAATGGCAATTTGATAATTGTAAAACAGCAATCTAACTACATGCAAAAAGTCAATAACAACTAGTTTTTAGCTCTATCTATAAAATGGCTCAATCAATTTCAAATAAAAATGTGATTCAACTATTATCATTGAGCAAACTATTAAGTATACAACTTTTATTGAGCTTTAATTTCTTATATTCATCTCATTTACTCACACTTTAGAGTTTCATTTGTAATCAAACACATTGTGTGAGAGAGATTAATTTTGTAATCCTTTTAAGAGATTAAATTGAGAGGTTGTGAGCATTGGGATACACTTGGGTTAAGGGATTGAAGATAATCTATTGTCGTAAAGGTTAATTGACACCTTGGAAGTCAATTGTAAGAGTTCTTGAAACCTTGGAGGCTTGATTAGTGAATCCCTCAAGCCCGGTGAGCTTAGAGGCGTGGACGTAAGTGAGTTAGCCGAGCCACGCAAAAATCACGTGTTTGATCTCTCTTCCCTTACTCTTTTCTTATTATGCTTTATTAAATTCATTATTTTTTATTTTGTTAAGGCAATAAATTGAATTATTGTGTGATTTTTTTAGCTTAATTTTTTAAAAATCCCAATTCACCCCCCTCTTGGGTTGCCTAGTTATTATTTCATTGGGTATTAGAGTACGGTGCTCTTGTTTATACTTAACCGTGTAGAGTTAAAGATCCATGACAACTCAAAATGACTCTACCTCTTGGGAAGAACAATCCACATCCAGGCCACTATTCATGCTTATGACTAAAAATGAAGTAGGGAAAGATATTCCAAAACCTTCACGAGAATGAAATGAATTAGAAAAGAGAAAAGCTTCTCTAAATTCCAAAGCTATAAATGCCTTGTTTTGTGCTCTTGATAAGAAAGAGTTTCATAGAGTGTCTAGTTGTGAAAGTGCTTATGAAATTTAGAATAAACTTGAAGTTTTTTATGAACACACAAATCAAGTGAAAAATTCTAAAATTGGTAGATACACTAGACAATATGAATTGTTCCAATCGGAACAAAATGAGAGTGTGTATTATATGTATATAAGATTTACGGACATAGTAAACACTCTAGGAGACATAGAAAAAACTTTTTGAATAGCGAGAAAGTTAAGAGGACTGCCATTGAGGAAGCCAAAGTTTTAAATACCTTACCTATTGATGGCTTGATGGGTTCTCTTATTTCATATGAGGAAGACTTGGCAGCAGAAAACGGAAATGAGGAGAAGAAGAAAAGCATTGCTCTTAAAGCCTCAAAACATGAGAGTGATTTAGACAGCGATCTGGATGATGAGGAGATGGCTATGTTGGCTAGGAGATTCAGAAAATTCTACAAGAGAACTAGTGAACGGAGAAAGTTCAGAAACTTTAAAAATCAAAAAGAGAAGAAGGAGCCAATCACTTGCTATGAATGCAAGAAGCCCAGACACATACTATCAGAATGTCCTCTTCTCAACAAGCTTAAGAAGAAAGCAATGGTAGCCACATGGGATGACCGCGATGAGAAAACAAGTGATGATGAAGAGCAACAAGAAATGACAAATCTAGCTCTCATGGTAATTGAGGAAGAATCATTTGATGAACTTGATGAGGTAAGTGATCTTCCAACATATGATGAGTTACATAATGCCTTTAAATAATTGTAAGATGAATAAGAATTGGTAAAAAGAATACATCCTTTAAAAAGAAAATGCTAGAAATTTCAAATGAAAAGAATGCTTTACAAAATTGCAATGATTCATTAAATGAAAAGATTAAAGAACTAGAGTTAGATAATAAAATGTTGAATGATAAAATCGCATCATTTAAGGGTAAGCAAAGTACTCAATATGAGCATGAAAAATCACATGTTGATGTATTGATAAAAGAAATTGAAGTGTTTAAGAAAAAGAGTAATGAGCTTAATGAAATAGTATTAAAATTCACAAGTGGTCAAAGGAACTTAGAAAAATTGTTGAGTACTAAAAAATGTATGTTTGATAAATAAGGAATTGGGTATAAGGTAACTTATAAGATTGTTTGTCATTATTGCAATAGAAATGGTCACATGAGTTATAGATGCCATGTTAAAATAAATGCATATTATGGAATCAAATGTATTTGGGTTCCAAAAGGAACCATTAGTAACACTTAGGGACCTAAGAAGTTTTGGATACCTAAAACTTAGAAACTTTTTTTTTCAGGGATCAAAGAAAAAGAAAAATAAGTGGTACTTGGATAGTGGATGTTCAAGACACATAATAGGGAATTACTCTTGGTTTTAAAGTTTTACCAAGATTGAGAACGGTGGAAATGTCTTTTTTGGAGATAATTCAAAAGAAAAGATCATTGGTATTGGCAATGTCGGTAATGTATCATCTACTTTTATTGAAAATGTGTGTTTAGTTAAAAACTTGAAACATAATTTGCTTAGCATTAGTCAATTATGTGATAATGATTATAAAGTTATTCTTGATAAAACTAGATGTGTTATTGAGAACGCACGTGATAAGAAAATTTTTTTTATTGGAAATAGATGTGGTAATAGTTATACCATTGACACAGAGTGTCCAACTACTCTTGACAAATGTTGGCTATGGCATTGAAAACTAGGACATACAAGCATGAATTTAATTTCAAGGATTTTTAAAAATAATTTAGTTAAAGGTCTTCTAAAAATCGAATTTCAAAATGATAAATTTTGTGAAGCATGCCAATTTGGTAAACCAATCTTAATCTCTTTTAAAAGTAAAAATCATATTTCTACTTCAAAACCTCCTCAACTACTTCATATAGACTTATTTGGTCCTTCAAGATATGCTAGCCTAAATGGCAAGTATTATTGCTTTTGCTGTTGTTGATGATTTTTTCAGATACACATGGGTATTAGTCTTAGCTAATAAGGATGATGCTCTTGATGCTTTTAAAGTGTTTTGTAAGAAAATTCAAAATGAAAAAGGGTATGGTATTGCATGTATTAGGAGTGATCATGAAGGAGTGTTTGAAAATCATGCATTTGAAACCTTTTGTAATAGTCTTGGCATTGTGCATCAATTTTCTTCACCAAGAACTCCACAACAAAATGGAGTTATTGAGATAAAGAATAGGCCTATTCAAGAAATGGCTAGGGCCATGTTGAATGACAATGCGTTACCTAAATATTTTTGGGTCGAAGCCGTCAACATCATTGTTACGTTTTAAATCGTGTGTTGATTAGACCTCATCTTAACAAAACTTTCCATAAGCCTTGTAAAGATAGACAACCCAACAATGGTTATTTCAAAGTTTGAAGATGCAAATATTTTATTTTGAAAACAGAAGATAATCTTGAAAAATTTGATCCAAAATCTGATGTTGGTATTTTTCTTGGTTATTCAAATATAAGCAAAGCTTATATATTTTATAATAAAAGAACTTTGGTTGTGGAAGAATCTATACATGTTACATTCGGTGAATCTAAATCCTCCATTACGGAGAAATTTATTGTTGATGATGATGCAGATTTACACCAAGAAGAATCTTTAAAAGACAAACAAGATGATACATCACGAGAAAATCAAAAGGAGCAACATGAAGAAACTGATTTGAAGCAAGATAAAGGTACTTCTCAAACACTCCCTAAAGAGTATAGGTATGCTTCTTCTCACCCTAAAGACTTAATTTTAGGAGATCCATCACGAAGTATAACCACTAGATCATTATTTAGAAATACTTGCGAGCATGCGGCATTTATATCTTAATTTGAGCAAAAATCCTTTGCGGATGCAGAAAATGATGAATCTTAGATTATGACAACGCAAGAGGAGTTGAATCAATTTGAAGAAAACAATGTATGGAGATTAGTTCCTAAATGAAAACATCAATCTTTTATAAGTACTAAATGGGTATTTAGAAATAAAATGGATGAATCCGGTGCAGTTGTAAGAAATAAGGCTAAATTAGCAGCTCAAGGTTATAACCAAAGAGAGGGAATTGATTTTGATGAAACACTTGTACCTGTAGCAAGATTAGAATCTATTAGGATGTTATTAGCATTTGCACATCAATCCCCTGTTTTGAAAAGAAAAAATGTTCAATTCATTTTATAAGTTGTCAAAAGTATTGTATGGATTAAAACAAGCACGTAGAGCATGGTATGATAGGCTTAAAAGTTTCTAGTTGGATAATAGTTTTTCAATGGGAAAAGCGGATATTAATCTCTTCATTAAACACAAAAATCAAGATATTCTCATTATTCAAATTTATGTTGATGTTATTATTTTTAGTTATACTAATGAGTTTCTGTATAACGAATTTTCATCTTGCATGAGCAAAGAGTTTGTAATGAGCATGATGGGAGAATTGAAGTAGTTTCTTAGAGTTTAAATAAAACAAGCTGAAGAAGGAATCTTCATCAATCAAGCCAAATATTTAAGAGATTTACTCAAAAGATTTGGCCTTGTAGAAGAAAAAATTAAAAGTACTCCAATGAGCTCGACAATCGAGCTCGACAATCAAGCTCGACAAATGAAAAAGGCAAGGAACTTAATATCAAAACTTACCGAGGTATGATCGGATCCTAGCTATACTTGACTGCTAGTAGGCCTGATATTATGTTTAGTATATGCTTATATGCAAGATTTCAATTATTTCCTAAAAAATCTCATTTGCTTGCGGTAAAAAGGATTTTTCGTTATTTGGGTGGAACTATAAATCTTGGCCTTTGGTATCATAGGGAAACACATATAAACTTAACTTGTTATTTGTATGCTAATTTTACTGGTTAAAAGATTGATAGGAAAAACACTAGTGGAATATGTCATTTTTTAGGTCACTCTCTAATCTTTTGGTTTAGCAAGAAACAAAATTCGGTTGCACTATCAACTACCAAAGCTGAGTATATTGCAGCAGGAAGTTGTGTGCTCAAGTGTAATGGATGAAACAAATCTTAGAGACTATGACATTCACCTTGATAAAATACCTATTTTGTATGATAATACAAGTGCCATAAATGTTTCAAAGAATCCTATCTAACACTCAAGAACCAAGTATATAGAGATTAGATATCATTTCTTTAGATATCATTTCTTGAGAGATCATGCTCAAAGAAGGGATATATCATTGAATTTTCTTTCAACCGAAAAGCAACTCAGTGATATTTTCACAAAACCCCTCAATGAAGAAAATTTACTAAAATTAGACATGAGCTTGGAATGTTGAATGTTGCACGATAGCTTGGCTTTATGTGATATTAAATATATTATATTATTAGTAATGTGATTGCTTATTTGTATTAATTGTTTGAATAGTGTGAATTCATTAAATTGGTCTTTAAGACATTTCAGATCAATGAAATGATCTTGAAATAGATTAATTGTTGACCAAAAACTAAAAGAGATGTGCAAAATCATTAGTGAAATAAAACAGATTGCCATTTATTCAACAAGCGGTTAATAGTTCTTAGGACAGAAACCAGGGAAAATATTCAGCAAAATAACGATTCGCTGATTTCTCACAATGGCTTGCCGTTTTCATAAAAATTTTGGGTTATATTTTGGAACGATATCGGCTCATCGATTTCTTAGTAATGGTTCACTGTTATCGTGCAATAAGAGTACAGTAAACCATTTTCTCCTTTATTTGCTTTTAGCCTTGAACCGATATCTCTACCCCCGGAAACTACAACTCTCTCTCTTTCTAAAATTCCTCATTTTCCTTGCAATTTCACTTCAAATTTAAGCCATAAAAACCCTCTTTAACAAGTTTAGAATATTTCTATCCGATTAAAATTCTTTTTTAAGCCTCAAATTTTAAAATTTCCAAATTAAAACCCTAGTGCAAACCGAACTTATTTATTCCAAATTAACCATAAATTTCTTCATTTTTTGAACAAGTTAAGTATATAAACACTCTTCTATACCCCCAAATTTATCCATGGCTAGTGAATGACCTTCAAGACCAAAGAGACAAGTTAAACAGCGGCTGGCAGGAGTCCTCCTCATCCTCTTCTAGTACTGGATTTCGAAAGGGTTCATTTCCCTTCTCATTTTCTCGCTAGAAGGTTCCAGGTTTGGTTTATGACATGTAAGTTAATCGATTCCTTCTTTCTCGATTTAGATGGTATTGAGGAGTTGGTTGTGTGCAGTAGTAATGTGAATGAGATGTAGGTACAATCAGAAATTGCCTTGAACCTAGGTGAGAAACCTTGTTAGAATTTTCTACTCTAATATGGAGCTTTCGACTACTAGGTTGGATCGATTAGTAACATATGTCAGAGGCGTACCCATTGAGTTCACTGTGGAAGATTTAAATTTCATTTTAGGGACTAATCATGCAGGTCTAGAGCTCTATATATCTCCAAAAGAACTCCAATTTAACCATTTTTCTCATATAGATGCGATTAGGAACGTTTGTAGATGTCGAGACCTTTCCGAAGATATTTGTTCTTTACCTTTTTGGTCACAGTTATTGCCCATGCAGGTTAGGATGCTTCATAGCATTCTCTAATATATAGTTACTCCGAGGAAAGGGCATAGTGATGCGGTTACTCATCTAGATGTCGGTTTGCTGGATTGTTTTCTTTAAAGGTGTTCGATTAGCATTGGTTATATTGTCCTCCGTCACATGCTGTCTACCCATGCCATAAACAATCGACTTATTCCCTATGGTAGTATTATCACTAGGATTCTGAAGCATTTTAGGATCCTCATTATTGAGCTTGTCTATAATGAGTCTAAGAGGTTATGAGGTGAGATTATTCTCAGCATCGATTTTCATCGGCGAAATAGAGAATAAGTGAAGATTACCTCATCCAAGAATGAAGATATACTCTTGGCTTCTAAGGATGATCGTATGCTAAATGATATATATTCTACCGATCAGCTTCCTCAATTTTGATTAGGAGCCAAGCCTAGAGTTCTTTGTCAAACTACAGTTGCGCAAGTTGAGGAGCTAGAGAAGTAGGAGGAGCATCATATGGATGACGGACGTGCCCCCAGCCCCTGCTGCTTTTTCTATTTCTGACAACTTAATATCGCAGCTTCTTAGTTAGGTTCGTACTTTCTTAGCACAACAACAACAACTTATATCTTGCTTTGCTTCTTTTTAGTAGATCCTCTTATATTAGCAGCAGGAGCTTCGTGATGGTCAGAGGAGCATCCTCAATTCCTTTGGTTTCCCTCTCGCTGAGTCTTCATCGCAGCCACCTTCATAGTTTATCTTTATTTTTCCTTGTTTTTTCACATACATTTCTCATCTCATGTTTTTGATTATATTAACTGTATATTTTGAATGATTTTCTATTTTGAATAGTATTTGGATTGTGAAGCATTTTCAAATTTCATTTGATGATTTTGATGATTGTAGTTATAGGCATGTTGGATTGTTGGAGTTGAGAAAATTTGAGTTAGTTGTTGGAGTTGAGTTGGCTTGTGCATATTTGGAAGTGTTTTTCAAAATTTTTCTATGTTTGAGGATATGTTTATTTTTATGGGGGATGTCTGCCTAAATCTTTCCATTTCTTTTCCTTTTTTATGATGAAAGAGGAGATATATCTTTGTTGTGATAAACAATATTAAGTGCATAAATTTTTTATTCATAAATGTTTTGGTTCAAAATTGATTCGCCAAACACTAATAGGGAGCATACACTAAGGAGGAGCAAAATTACCTAATCTTGTAATGTTTGTCATCATAAAAAAGAGAGAGATTGTTACTCTTTTATTTTTATAATTATGATTTTGATGATAACAGACTTGTTTTAAATTGATAAGTTTAAAAAGTTATTGATAATTGGATCAACTTTTTAAGCCGTATAATATTCAAAGCAAAGAAAAACCTTCTAGAAATAAATGGCAAACCGTTTATAGAAAACGGCAAACCAATTAGATTAACCATTTATGGCTAGCAGTACACCAAATGCATTCCAGAGAGCAAATCTCAAATAACGGCAAACTGTTAATGGATAACGGTAAACGGATTGCATTTTAAAGAGTAAATCTTTAGATAACGGTAAACTGATTCCATTCCAGAGAATAAGTCTTAGATAACAGCAAACTGATTATGGATAATGGAAAACCGATAACAGTCTAGAAAGTAATCATCTTGCAAATGGTAAACTAGTTATGGCAAATGGATGATCGACATCTTTCGACAAGATTCTAGAGAAACACGATAATCCAACTTCTTGATAACGGTGATCTGACAATTTGAAGTTTGGTGCAACAGTCACTTATTTAAGTCAAAATGGCAATCTGATAATTGTAAAATGACAATCCGACTCCATGCAAAAATTCAATAATAGCTAGTTTTCAACTCAATCTATAAAATAGCTCAATCAAATTCTAACAAAAGGGTGATTCAACTATTATCATTGAGCAAACTATTGGGTATACAACTTTCATTAAGCTTTAGATTCTTGTATTCATCTCATTTACTCACACTTTAGAATTTCATTTGTATTCAAACACATTGTGTGAAGGAGATTTATTTTGTAATCCTTTTAAAAGATCAAATTGAGAAGTTGTAAGTGTTAAGATACACTTGGGTTAAGAGATTAGAGATAATCTCTTGTTGTAAAGGTTTATTGACACCTTAGACGTCAATTGTAAGAGTTCTTAAAGCTTTGGAGGCTTGATTAGCTAAACCCTCAAGCCCGGTGAGCTTGGAGGCGTGGATGCAGGCACGGTTAGCCGAACCACATAAAAATCATGTGTTTGATCTCTCTTCCCTTAATCTTTTATTATTGTGCTTTATTAAATTTATGTTAAAAATTTTATTGTGCCTTATTACCCTGTCCCCTTCTAAGGCTAATGATATGTTAAAATACATTACAAAGCATCCAGACTTGCAGACACAGAGCTTGTAATTTTAAGGTGCCATTATAATCCTCATCAAATCGCTTACAAATATTCTTTACAACTCTTATGTGTACATACCACAGAAAATCAAGTCTTCTCGTAGACGTGTACACATCATACCCATTATTCCTAGTGCCTAATATCCTATATAGGTCCATCACATCAAATTTATTAGGGATTTTAGAGACATTAGTGATTACTCGGTTTTCCTTAGCCACTGATATATCCATAATCGATTAAAACACCCTCATGAGATTAAGCATTCTCCCTATATTCAATGCATTAGTCCAGTCCATATTCTCTAGCGTGGTGGTAAGATTAATTCTATAAATAGCTAGTTTTTCTAAATTTTTTAAATTCACAAAGTAAGAATTGAGTATGGACTTGGACAAAAACAAGTCGTAAAATTGCTTTTATAACACCGTAGTTTGAAAATGAGTGGCAATGAATTAGGAGATGTGTTCAGGACATTCCTGTTATTTCGGATCCAAATGCTTACTTTTGAAACCACTTCTGGAGATCTCTCCATTACCCATTGCAAGTTGATATTGAAAATTGACCCCAATCCCTCAAACTTGATTTCGTAAAATTTTACCTTAACTGGGTGATTTTTTCCTGATTAGATTAAAGGTAGAGATGTTTTAAGATGAGGCATGGGTAAAATTTGTTCAATGAAAAGTATGCATGGAAACTTCTTGGGTCGGGCTCAAGCTTGCCAATAACACAAATAAAGAGTCCAAGCTCAATAAAAAGCCCGATTTTTTCACTTTCGAGTTAGGTTTGGCCCGGCCCTAATCCGGCAGTGTTGGGCTTAGGCCTTGTCTGAGCCCAACCAAATTTTTCTAATTTTTTAATATTTAAATAATTTAAATTTAACTTCCTTGATATATTAAAGTTAGACATGAAAATTATTCTAATCAATATCTCAACTATAAAATCAAATAAAGCACGAAATGCAAAAAAAAGGCACAATTGTTTAATTATTAAGTGGTTGGGTAGGGCCGAGTCTGGTCGGCTAAGGACCAAACCCTAACCCAAACTTGATCGATCTTAAATTTGAGTCAAACTATGAAAATTTCAGGTCAATGAATTAGGCCAAAATTCAAGTCATGTTTTTTTGCCATCATTAATGAAGAGGGCAAGATGGGTCAATTTAGAGAAATTTGTGGAAGGGCAACTGACAAAAAGTGCTTGAGTGATGTTAAAAATGCTAGAGAAAATTGAAAAAATTGATGATTTCTACACTAAGAGAGACAATTGTTACAGTTCAAATAAGAAGAGAGAGAAGAACGACTAAGAAAGATAATTGGAACTACTACTTATATTGTGATGCTGGTTAATCACATAAATTAACCACAACTTTGCTAGAATATTTAACAGAGAACTTAGTGGTTGCTGAAGGCCAATGTAATTGACATGTTAAATGGTTAGCCGACTGATTTTCTAAGATATCAAGTGGTTAACCGTTTACATTCTAGAAACTCATTCAATTACCCAGTTAATCAGATGATTTAACAAAGAATTAAGTAGTTAACCATTTCAGGTCTGGAAAATTTGAGATGTTAATGGTTAGTCAGCTGATTTAACCTAGAACTAAGAGGTTAACCACTAATACTCTAGACTAATATTTAAATAGCTGGCTGGCTAGCTAGATGATTTAACATAAAATAAAATGGTTAACCGCCTAAACACCAGACCCACCTTTGTGCTATTATTTTAGATTTACATTTAATGCCACAAACACAAGACCCGCCTAACCTTAATTAATAAGGGATTATATAATCACTTACCTACTAGGCTAATTAATGGGGAATTATATAATCGCTTACCTACTAGGCACAAGGTTTAACAATACTCACTCATTCAACAACAAATAGTTTGTTCTTAGATCTCTTTCAACATTTCCATTTTTTAGAGGTTATTTTCATCTTAGATGCATATTTTCCGGAAGGTTATTTTCTTTCCAAGTAAGGTATGCACAGTAAATAAAGCTGTAGATTAATTATTACTTACATGGATGTGGAGTACGTTAACCCATAATGTTTTTTCATGATTTTATATTATCAATAATATGGGTGCAAATTATGTTAATCCACAATCAACATGAAATCCGCATTAAATCATGACTACTATAGAGTTCAAGCAGGTTAAATCATATTAGTAACTCATTATGTTATTTTTGTACAAGGGTTGAATACGAGTGTTCTATATAATGATTGCAACATATAAATGACCATTGCTCTAAATACTTATGAATTGTCATCATAATATGATCAATCGACATAGTTAACAAATAATGACGTTTTGTTAGAATCAGACAAACTTGGCAGTCATTTCAACTTAGTAAATGATGCAGAATTTTAGTATAACAGTTATGCCCGAATGGTTAGTTTTAGTGTTAAGAGAGACGACATGTGTTGTGTATATTTTATTGAATTAGCAAGCGCACAAATCTATTGTAGAATAGATTAATGGTGACGAGTGTTGATCCCACGAGGAGGTGGATTTTAATTATGTATAAAATTAATTTTCTAAATGGGTGGTTAGATTTACAGTGAAAGTAATTTAGATAATGCTAAAATTTAAATTAGAATGGCATGAATAAATTAAACAGGAAACTATTAAGATAAAGCACCTGGGTATCTGGATCTGCATCAACATGCTCCATGGGCTAAATATTTCTTATTAATACCAATTAAATCATGAGGGGGGTTTCCACACTTCATGAACCACGCTCAAATAAATATGGTGCTAAGGGCTTATCGTGCCAAATAATAATAACCTTGTACTAGGGTACCGGTTATACCATGGCGGGATCTAGATAAGATTATTACTATATATCGAGGAAAAGTCAAAACATCCATAAATATTAGAGGGAAAGAGAAAATAAATTTACCAAATTAAGCCCATGGAATATGTTGAGACTTCACCTTCAACCCAAGCTTGAAAGAAAATTACATACTCATATTTGAACTAGGAGTAAAATGAGAATTTATTAAAATATGTAGAAAATACAAGATGAAGAAGGAATTACAAAAAACTAAGCTTAAAAATGGATTCAGGGGTATCAAATTAGGGGGGGAGAGCCCGCTCTTTATAGATATATTGAGTAAATGATAACCATCGGATTAAAAATAGTTTGGACGCTCAGGATTGCGCCACGTCATCAATCAATAGTACGCGGTTTGAACAGTATGCGGTTTGACCATGGTTTACACAGTAATACGGTTTGCACAGTAACGCGGTTTTAATAGTGGCGGCTTGAATAGTGACGCGGTTTGAACAGTGACGCGGTTTGAACAGTAAATAATCCTATGTATGTACATGTACCATACGCAAGATTTTTAGTCTACTGAAATGCTGCCACGTCACCGATCAACAGTACATAAGAATTTTAGTCCAATAGAATCTTGACACGATATCAATCAACGCCACATAAGTAACCAAATGCCACATCTTTCTCCAATCAAATACTGTCATGTCATAGGTCGATGCCACATCATCAGTCGATGCCACATCATCGGTCAACGCCATATCATCGGACCATACATATGAACAGTGTTGTAAACAGTAACATGAACAATGACGTACGTATGAACAGTACCGTATATGTGAACAGTACCTTTTTCCTTTTATGCTCTTCCTAAGGTTTTCGACCCTCTTGAGTTCAAAAGTTATGTCCGTTTTTCTGTTTGATCACTCGTTCATTGTAAAACGATCATGATACCGCTAAAATACATAAAATACTTAATTATAATGTAACACACGTAATTAAATACATAAAAGTAGGGATGTTGTGAGACTTAAAATGTAAAATGACGATTTTCTCCTTTATAAATATACACTTTCTAACACTCAACACGCCCCCCAACCAGCTTATTGCTAGTCCCTAGTAAATAAAGTGGAGACAAAATTCAAATCCAAAATGTCTTTTAAAACAATCGTGTTTATTCAATTAGATTAATGATCGCAATCAAATAAAAGTATAAGCATTATCTCCAGTCTAAAGAAATATCACACCCACATCAACCATGCACATGCATCAGTCCAGCAGACTTTGTCATAACTATAGGAATCAAGTCACTTTCAAGAATGACATGTCAAACCTCAAAATCTCACCGGTAGTAGTGACACTCTCACAAGAAAATTAAACACAATAAAAATTATCACTTCAATGAATGGTAAATTGAGTGAAAATAATAAAGAAATATCACACACTCTCTCCAAGATGAAAGAAATATGCCCACAGCTTAGAAATAATATGATCTCCAATAAAGTACTAGTCAACCTAATGTATTCATTATTTTTATTTTTTATTTATTTATTTTTGTTAGCCTAAAGGGCTACACATTATGTAATTTTGATGATAACAAACACGTGCCTTAAGTGATTTAATAAATATTGTATTTCACAAGTTCACTAGTTTTTTAAGGATAATATTTATGCAAGTGAATCAAGTGAAATCAAGCTCAAGACACTCAACGGACAACGGCGAAATCAAGAATGAAGTTTAAAGTTCGACGGACAAATTATTGCGATAATTTCTTGTAAAGCCGGTATGATTTAATTGATGTATGATTTAGCATTTGAGAAGCTCAAGTTTTGTTTAATAAATTATTACTTTTCATAAACCAAGCTGTTTTATATTTAAGATGAAAGTATTTTGTGGATTTGAGTAATTTGGATTAAAATGAAAATGTTTTGCAATCTTTGATTTTAATAAATATTTTTTTGAATTCAAATTTAGACCTATTTGTAAAGATTTGAAACGTTTTGGGTCATATTGTAACTTATAAAAGATTGAGAGCCTAAGTGAAAGGTTTTGAGAACTTTAAAATTTATGTTGATTATGTTAAAACTTAAAAAGGACTTTTATGAAAAGTATTATTACAAGTTGGGCCATAGTATAATATCAAAAAGTTTTGGGAATGATAAGTATTATTTATAAATTTCGGATTTGGATTTATTTATAAAAGTTTGAAACATTTTGGGTCATACTATAATTTATGAAAGTTTGAGGACCTAAATATAAATCCAAACATCGATATCAAAATTGGACCTATTTGAAAAGTTTTATGAATTTTTAGGCCATAATATAATTACAGAACGTTTTAGGGTAAAATTATAATTTTGTGAACAAGACATCAGAGCAAATTTCAAATCTAACAGTAACTTTGATCGTTACGCAGTAGAGATCCGGTTAAATTAAGCGGCTGCTGCACATGGATTTTGCCTATAACGGCTAGTTTTGGACTTTAACTATATAAACTCAATTCCAACTTCATTTTAAAGACTCTAGAAAGCCAAAATAAGTTTATAAAACATATATTGAGCTTCCATTTTGTAAATCATCATTCATTGAGTCATCATTGAGCTATAATTTGTTTATCCACTCTTAAAGAGAGTTTAATTGTTGTAACTTTCATTTATCATCAAATTGTGAGTGTTCAAGTGAGGAAACACTTGGGGTGAAGAGATTGGAGAGATAATCTCTTGATTGTAAAGGTCCATTGACACCTTAGAAGTCAATTGTAAACATTTGAAATATTGGGAGGCTTGAATAGTGAAATCCTCAAATCCGGTGTGCTTGGAGGCATGGACGTAGGCGGGGATAGCCAAACCACGTAAAAATTCTCGTGTTTGTTTTCTCTTCCATTACTCCTTTATTATTATGCTTGCTTGAATTTATTTATTTTTATTTGATTAAAGCATTAGATTTAATTGGTGTGCGATTTGATTAGCATATTTTTTAAAATCTCAATTCACCCCCCTTTTGGGTTGCACAACTTGTATTTCAATTTGTTTATGCATCAATACATCTTTGTAGCCCATATAACCAGCTTCTACTTTAGATTATAGATCCCTAAAATCAAGAATGACTTTTATTAAGACATAAAGTAGGCTAGGGACATGGTTAACAAAGAAAGGGAAATAAGGAAAACAAAATATATGTGTTTGAGAAAAATAAAGATCTTTTGGAAATTATATGGTGCATTTCACTTATTTATTATTATTGTATATCTTTTTTTTTCTTTTTTCCTTTTTTTTCTTTTTTTTGAACTAATTTTTTTTTTTGGGTATGGCATAACTTTGCTCAGCAAAATAATTATTTACATTTTTTTTCTCAAACATGAATAGGTGATGGAACTTGTAAGACATTGGGTAATACTCTAAATTAGAGTGGGATAAGATGATAAGTTAACAAAGAAATTTTTTTTTTTCAATAAAAGGTTGAAAATGGCTAACTATGGATATTTCATAAGATGGATGGCTTGAAAGGCCCAAACGAGTCAAACATGGCATTTCCATCGTCTTTTAGGGCTTTAAATAATCTTTCATATCTACTAGTTAGGTGGACCTTCAGATGTAGCAACACATTTTTTTCTTCTTTTCTTTTTTTTTAATAATTCTTTTTTTTTAGGGTTGACTCAAAGGAAATCTAGAAATCTAGTTAGGTGATATTAAGATGAAAAATCCTGGTGAGCCTCTTTTGTTTTAGGCATACAGACATGCCAAGATCTTTCTGAGATTTTCTAGGTCTATCATAAAAAAGTCATTGCAAAATGGTTTTCAAGAGATACAACATACCAGATTACAAACTACCCCTGTGGCTAAGAAAGACAAATTTAGCATTAATCAATGCCCTAAAAATGATTTTAAGGGGAAGAAAATGCAGAAAATTCCTTATGTATCAGTAACAGGAAGTTTACTATATGCTCAGGTTTGTATGCGACTAAATTTTGCACATGTTACAGAAATGTTGGGAAACTACTTAATTAATCTAGGTATAGATCACTGGAAAGCAGCCAAATGGGCCTAATAGTACTTAAAGAGAACAAAAGAATGCATGCTCACATATCAAAGGTTAGATCAACTTGCTCACATATTGAAGGTTAGATCAGCTTGAGCTCGTTAGATATACTGACTCTAATTTTTTATATGCCAAGATAACATTAAGTCCATGAGGGCTGCATCTATCTACTGGCTGAGGTTGCTATCTTTTAGAAGAGTGCTAAACAATCTCTTGTAGCCTCTTTTACGATGGCAACAAAGTTCAAAACATGTTATTAGGCATCTAATCATAGAATATGGCTGTAAATTTTTGTCACACGACTGTGCATAGTAGATGGTATTGATTAACCACTCAAGTAATTTTATGACAGTAAGTTAGCGGTGCTATATTCTAATAATAATGGAAGCTCGACAAAGTCAAAACATATAGACATCAAGTTCCTTGTTATTAAAGAAAGAGTTAAGAATAGTCAATTGTCTATAGAGCACGTCGACATAAACTCCATGGTTGCAGATCTTTTTACTAAGAAATTGCCACCCAAAATGTTTCATTGTACACTGCTCATATAAATGTCATGCCATTAGTGAATATTCAGTTTTAGTAAGAGTTCGTGATTTTAGATGCTCTTATGACATATATATGTTTTAGTTATTTTAGTTTATGGATATTTGAGATTTCGTTTTATAAAAATATAGTTTTGATTTATTTAGACTTTGATTTTAGTGTAGTTTGACCTCTCTAAGGTTTAAGGTGGACTAGTTAGAAATACGCATGTTAATGATGAGAACCATGTTGATAAAGCTTCACAATATCTATTGAGTATCCATGAAGGTGTAGTGATAAGGGCAAGAGCCAAGAGAATAAAGAAAGCATTAAATGAATTAATAGAGCACATATTAAATTCATACCTTGTTCAAGACACCAATCTGCCCAAATTAGGTATTCAAGATAGTCAATACTTTATATAGATGACTTATATAAAGAACAAACAAGACCTTATAAAAATAGAAAACAATCAAGAAAAATCCTTGTATCCTAATTTGTTTTAGAAATAAGATCTTTTATTTCCTTTTAACTTTAAGATAAACAAATCTTTTATTTCTTTTTTACTTTAGGTTACATTTAGCAATAGGGTAACCATGGTAGTTATGTAGACATTTCTTTCATAATGGTTATACTAATAGATAATCTATTATACCTAATGGCTTGTATCTTTATCCCCAATACAAGTGCATGTGATCAAGTGGGGCTACAAAAAGAGAGTGACTTGAAAAAAAAAAGTAAGACTTTAAAATCAAGAGGGGCTGAAACTAAAAAGAGAAATAGGGAAAGTGAAAAACAAAAGGAAATTTCAGTTGATGTGAAAAGAAAAGTAAGAAAATAAGAAATTTTTTATGCTAATGAAAGTGATATTAGATAGCTTTAATTTTATAACAATATGTGATTGTACTTTTATATAAAGAGGCTTGTTTAAGTATAATGAACTTAATCCTTATTTGTCTACTCTTGTTTCTCTTTTATAAGTATTTAAAGATGTATTTCTCGAGGAAGCACAAATTGGTTTATCACTAATAAGAGGAATTAAGCATCAAATTGACTTTAATACCTGGAGCATCAATTCTAAATAGGCTAGCCTATAGAAGCAATCCCAAGGAGACAAAAGAACTTCAAAGACAGGTGAGTGAGCTTATGGAGAATAGGTATGTTCATGAAAGCATAAGTCATTGCGCTGTTCTAGTATTGCTTGTTCTTAAAAATAATAGGCCATGGAGGATGTGTTGATTGTTGCGCTATCAACAATACTGCTGCAAAGTATAGATATCCAATTCCTAGATTAGATGACATGCTTGATGGATTATATCTTTATCGTGTTTTTTTTTCTTTTCCCAAATTTGATCTTAACAGAAGATATCATCAAATTAGGATAAGAGAATGTAATGAATGGAAAACTGCACTTAAAACAAAATATGGCTTATGTAAGTGGCTAGCTATGCCATTTGGATTAAACAATTCACCTATTACTTTCATGAGATTAATGAATCATGTTTTATGTACTATATTACAATAGAACTTGAAAACAGTGGAAGAATATTTGTCAAAAGTACAATTTGCATATAATAAAAAGTGTGCATTCTCCAACAAAGTTATCTATGTGAGGTTCACATTAGTTAAGATCACATTATATGATTTCATTCTACATTTCCATATCATGATCTATGTTATTTAGTCTTATTGGCATAATAAACATTGATGGCTAGAGTTACGACAATTTTAACAAAGGAAGCTTTGATCCTACATTGATATGATTAATGGATCGAACTAGCTATAAATACATTTTGGCAATGGCAGTAAGATTAAGCTCATACGGTGATTTTTATAGAGCATGATTATAAGGTTACCTATATAGTTCAAGTGGGAGATTATTGGATCCTTAATTCAATTTTAGGCTTATATTTGAACAATTTTGTATTGCAAACTATTATATATGGTTAAGTCCAATTAAAAGTGATTTTTTAAGATTTTCAGTAATTTGCACTTTAATATATCTGATTGGATATGGGCCTTCAATATAAATAGACTTCAGGGTAATTTCTATTTCTATAATGGGTTGAAATTAGGAATACCTCAAGATAAAAAGAAAGTTATCTATACAAATGGCTATGGTTTATTGGTCACATGTAAAAATCTATTCTTTCTGACATCCTATCATCAAAGAGATGGCACAGAGAAAGTTAAAAAATTCTCTAAGATAACGTGTTGATCCAGAAAACACACCACACAGCTTTAGAGAGTAACTAAACAATATGGATTCAAGAAATTTTTGCATATTCATTTATTGATAGAATTTAGCTGATAGATTTCACCGAAGAGTTATTTTTTAACAATAAATTCATAATTGATTCTGAATATCAAAAGCATAATTAATTATGAAAATAAGTTGCATAATATATATCCACAAAAAAAAGATTAGCTCATGTTATATAGTGTGACTTATACTTCGGCAACCCACCTAGAAATAAAATCATAACAGAGTAACATGTAAACAATCAAAACAAAAACCCAGTATTGGTCTAGAACATGTATATACCATCAAATATGATCAAAATCAGAATAACTATAAATAATGAGCCAAAACATTTAAATGCGTCGTTCATATGTATAATAACACACACGTGCTGCTTTGTACAATAAGTGATACTTTATGGCACTCTACCCCACCAGAAGTGGCCTCGCATAGCTTCAAGAAACTATTGCCACACAAATTTTCATAAATAATCTTAATCATATATGTTAACAAAATATTCATATCGGATTCGTAAAAAATTATAACAATGAATTAGGCTAGCAACACAAATTCCATTGTAACATTTTTTTGACAATTTCATAAAAGTAATCATTTAGCAAAGAAAAATTATGAATATTCAAAGCCATTTAGAATATTTTTTAAAACCCTAAAAGTGAAATAATTTTTAGATTTAAAAACATTTACATAAACTAATTTTTTTTATGAAAATCAATTAATTTTGAAAGAATTATCAAAACACATGTACTTAAAATAGTATGAAAAAAATTATATGTATCGAGTACATTAGGAATGAAGCTACTTACTATGATAAAAGTAATTATTTGAACAACTATTTAAGCCTCCAACAACCTAAAATACCTCAAACAAATGCAATATATAGCTATTAGCAATTTAGTCTAACATCCTAATTTTCCAACTCATAATTGTGTAAGTCAGATTCTTTGAATTTTTACTTTAATCAACTCATCAGAATTAAATAATGTTATATATATATATATGGACTATCCTGGACATCCACGGGTATCTTTCATAAAATTTTCAGGATGATCAAGTGTTGAAAACATTTTCAAAACTATCTGCTTCTTGATAAGTTCAAAGTTATCTTATAGTGCCTTAAATAAACAATATTGATTCTGAAATTTTATAAAAGATGCCACCAACCCAGAATTCAACGTTCGGAAAAAAAATGATGGATTACTTACTACTTGGTTATAAGGTATGATCGCTAAATGTGTGCTAAGCATAATCATAGGCATTTAAACTACTCACGAGATCTAGCTTACTTTCGAGGAAAGCATGTTGTCCCTAACTAAAGAACAAGTGTTTGTGCTAAAAGATGACTTATTTTCATTGAAGAAAGGCCTTTTAAAACTTGAAGACGTTCTTAAAATATTCAAAAGTACAGTACCATTGGCAAGCTAATATTGGTGGATGATAAAATCTTTTAACCCCCTCCTGCTCTAGGCCCAAATTGTGCTGACTTCAAAGCGACTATGCTCATTGAGCCACTATACCCAACTTGGAAGCAATTTACGTTAACTCTTCAAAATCACGAGCAAACAGTAATTGCTTTAAGAGAAGACATGGTGCTTAACCAAAATTAAGTTTTTCTTTATAAGCACACCACGGACGAAACAACCAGAAGGACAGGATGGATATGACAGAAGTTCTTCTAATATTGATGGAAAGAGAAATAAAAATAAGCACTCCAATCAAAAGCTAAACTAAATAATTGCCCTCAAAACTATACTCAAAAAAAAAAAAAAAAAAGATAAAAGACAACAACCAAGATGAGAAAATTGTATGCCAAATATGCAGTCAGCCAAATCACTCCACTACAATTTTCCATAATAGGTATGAATGTTATTCCCATAATAAAGAAGTGCCCCAGGATCTTGTTGCTCTAAACAACAATGATCCAAACGATTAAATTTTCATGCTGGCTTAAGGACCACTTCTCAAGTGACAAATGATCTAGAAGAACTCAATAAAATTTCCACTTATAATGTAATGACAAAATTTTTGTGGGAAACAACCAAAGCTTCCAAATTTCTCACATTGGAAACATCTCCTTAAACACAACTAGAAGAAGTTTAAAGGTGAAAAATATTTTATTTGCCTCTGCAATAAAGAATATAGTTTCAATAGAACAACTAGCTGATGATTATAAAAGTACAATTGAATTTGACTCACTTGCTTGGATTAAAATACATAGTGTTTGTGTATCATGATAATTAGGCAAAAATTGTAACTCTCATTTAAAAAATCCAATAATATCTCTATGTTTCCTTTACAAAGATCCTTTGCAATTTGTGGAACCTGCCCTATTAATTCTAGTCAAAATCACTGTTATTGTGTTTTATTTATGGATGATCACTCGAGATTCTCATGGCTATTTCCTTTTGAAAAGGAAATCTGACCCTTTTGAATGTTTTGTAAATTTTTAGTGATAGATTGAAAACCAATTTGAAAGGGATATAAAAATTTTCTAGAGTGACGAAGGAGTTGAGTTCAGCTCTATAATCTTTCAAAATCATATACACAAATGTGGCATCATATGACAAATTTTATTTCCCTATACTCTTGTGCAAAACAAGGCCGTGCAGCAAAAGCACTATGGTGATATTTCATGCAAACCTTATCGATAAGATTATATGTTGATAGCATCCAAACTACTATATACCTGATAAACCAAATGCCATTAACCAATTAGAATTCTTAGTTGCAAGTGTTTCCTAATTTACGAGATAATAGGAAGACAAATTTTTATGAAAAAAAAAAGAATCTTATTCATGTATACTTATTAGACATACTCCCTTGCACAAGGGATATCGTTTTCTAAATCCAAAAAAAAAAATGTGGTTTATATCTATAGACATATTCTTTCTTATGAAACTATTTTTCCTTTTGCAAACAAGAATTCTCCTATATTATAGGAACCAAGCGAAATTATTGTTAGACTTATTGTAATTTTGTGCCGTAAAAGATATGATAAATAACAATTTCATAATTTTTATATATTCATTATTTATTTATGTATACATTATTAGCCTTTATTTATAAACTATTTGATTTATATATTGGGAATATGATGTCAATTCCTAAAGATATAAATCACATGCTTTTTATAAATAAAAGATTGTTCACAACTATTAAAGAAATGGGCATTTCGTTATTTAGGTTGTTGAAATACAAGCTATGCAACCCAAGAGAGGGGTTGAATTGGGTTTTTAAAAATCAAACTAAGCAAAACACACAACAATTCAAGCTAATGCCTTAATGAAATATAAAACAATAAATTCAATCAAAACACGATAATAAAAGAGTAAGGGAAGGGAAAAACAAATACGATTATTTTTACGTGGTTCGGTAATCCCCGCCTATGTCCACGCCTCCAAGCACACCGAGCTTGAGGATTTCACTATTCATGCCTCCCAACACATCAAACGATTACAATTGACTTCTAAGGTGTCAATGAACCTTTACAACAAGAGATTATCCTCAATCTCTTACCCAAGTGTATCCTAACACTTACAATCTCTCAATTTGATTTTACAAAAAAGATTACAAAGCTCTCTCTCACACAATGTATTTGAATACAATGAAAGCCCAATATGTATGAGTGAAATGAAACGAAATACAAAATTTATACTCTTAGATTTGTAGAGAATTGGCCAAAATATCAATGGCTGAATCATTTAGAATTAGTTTGATTTGAGCCATTTTATATATCAAGTATGAACCACGTTATTATTTTTTCGTGATAAGAATCGCTTTGGTGAATCACCGCTTATGTGAGAGTTTCAAGACAATCGATTGCCGCTCAGAATATCCGGATTAGTGCCATAGTGCTCATTACAGTGAACTATTTTCTAAAATTATAATTTTACCCCAAAGCTTTCTATAACTATATTATGGCCCCAAACATTATAAAATTTTATAAATAGGTCTAATTTTAGAATTTCTAAATAATACTTATTTCCCCTAAAAATTTCTGAAATTATAATAAAGTCCAAACTTATAGAAATTATAGTATGGCCTAAAATAATTTAAATATTTATAAATTGACCCAAATTCGGAATTCAAAACAATTCTTATTAAAATCAATCTTTTTCATTTTAGTCCATATCTTGAAAAATAACTAATTTCATAAAATCATTTTCTTGTTATAAAAGAACAATGTGTAAATATTTACTTATCCAAAATATATGGTTTTTTATCATTAAAATCAATATTTATAGCCATATAGGCTAACAATCTTCTATTTTTTGATGATGAAAAAATAAATTATAAAAATTTAATTTATTTATGAAAAGTTCGCCCTTAATGAATGCATGATTAAAAAATTAAGAAAAATTCCCCTTGCATAAATGCATAGAATATGTTTCATAACAAATAAAATTTCTCATATCGCCCCCCTCATTTCAATCATCAAAATCTCAATACAAGCACATTAGTAAGAAAATATCAAAAATATAAGGAAAGAACATAATAATCAGTCAAAGCAAATCCATATCATCCAAAAAAAATACATAATCCGAAATCATAACAATCATCCATATAATTGAAAATGAAGGAACATAAAGCAGTAAATGAAATATAGGTGTGTCCAAATACAAGCTTAAAAGACTACTGAGGTGGTGAGGATGGTGGTGATGGAGGTGGAAAGGGATATGGAATACCGAAGTGGTTAAAGAGGACTCGCTGGCTATGAATAAGCTGCTGATATTGCTGAGAGAGGCGATGGTGATCATCGAGAATATGCTGCTAAAAGCTAGTCTATTGCACAGAGAGAGTCCTCACCTCATCCATAAGCTGCTGAAGAGTAACCCCTTCAGAAGCAGGAGGTGCCGGAGGTGGTAAAACAGGTGCAGAGGCAGACACTTGACAATCTCGACGTCTACGCTGTCCCCAAAATGAAAGTGAAAAATCAAGAAGTTGATCAACAGGCACAACAGCATTAAGTGGCCGATCATCACTCAGAGCAAGAAAAGTGAGCTTGTTTTCAGAGAATCTTTCCCAAGTTCCATTTTACCACTCAAACCCTAAAGCACATATAGCTTCATCTCCGATACTCTTAAAAGTTCGACATGAGGGTTCATTGATAGATACCTCAAAATATTTGAGGATCCAGGTGATAAAATGACCATATAGAAGTGAACGGGTAATCAATTTGGGTATTGATAACATGGTTCGGACAATTGAATAATGGTTTGAATAAACAGAAGTAATATATGAGTTTGGAGACAAAGACATTGGGTGCGAAAATGGATAGTACAATCATCATCAATGAGATCAATACGACAAGATATATTCTTAACTGCATTAATATGAACGTAGTTATCAATATCGGGAGATTTTCTAAGCGTAAAGATTTCTAGGCCATCATCAAACGTTCCTAAGATAGAATTCAACTCCGAATCATCAAATTCAATTGAAACTCCTCTAACTTTGGTGATTACTTGATTCTCTTTCTCCTCGAAAGTATCCATATTCCAGTAAAATACTTTTACTAAGTCGGGATATATAATTTCTTCAATCACAAGGGCATTTATCCAACCAATATCTTCCAATAATTGAAATAAAATACTTCAGTAGAGGAGAGCTAATGTCGAAAAGTGCATCAGAGCTTTGGGATTTCTTCCAGCGACAATCGGATAATTCTTAACAACGGAGTCGATCACTCAGAAATACCAGGAGAATTAAGGGAGTAAATGAGGTTCATGTTGGCGAGTCAAGCTTGGGAATTAAAGAAGTCAAAGAGATGGTTGAAGGCCTTTCTCGACAAATAGCATCATTAACAACTGCCAACTCAACAGAACCACATGACCATGACTCATATTCAGATCAAGCCAATGCCATAGGAGTCATAAGAAAACCATCCAACTACAACCCTTACTCCAACACATATAACCCTGGATGGAGAGACCACCCCAATTTTTCATGGTCTCAAAGATTCCAACAAAATGGACCAGCAGCTCCACCTCCACCAATGCAACCCATTCCTTGAATTCCTCAAATTTCTCAAGCCTCTCAGCCACCATTTAGACCATACAATCAAAACCCAAACCACTCTCAACCCAGACCATGGGAGGATAAGTTCCAGAATATGAAGAATCTCACTAATTCCAGAATCGAGCAACAGAACAGCACCGATGAATTACGAAATGAGATGAGAGCGGGCTTCAACTCACAAGCCCAGTCAGTTTCAAACCTCGAGAAAATGGTGGGACAGCTTGCTTCTTCAGTCCAAACCTTGGCAATGACTGTTGAGAAAGGCAAATTCCCAAGTCAACCAATGCCTAATCCTAAAGCAGTGCATGAAGCAAGTACCAGTTCACCACAGTAACATGGAGAGGTCAAAGCTATCATGACCTTGCAAAAAAGGAAAGAAGTCAACAATAAAGTGGAGATGCCAGCAACAAAATCAACTCAGATTGTACCTGTGAATACTGAGGACTCATCATCAGAGGAGAAAGAGGAAACCAACTCACGAGAGTACGTTCCTAAAGCTCCATTTCCTCAGAGATTAGCTAAAGGCAAGAAAGGAAAATCCACAGGTGAGATTTTTGAAATCTTCAAACAGGTTGTGTAACATCCCTTTGTTAGATGCTATAAAACAAGTACCATCTTATGCTAAGTTTTTTAAAGACCTTTGCACTAAAAAGAGAAATATTCATGTTCAGAAAAAGGTATTTTTAACAGAAAATGTTAGTTCTATACTCCAACATAAAATGCCTCTAAAGATCCGTGCTCCCACTATCTCACGTAGTATAGGAACCACAATCGAGTAATGCTTTGTTGGATTTGGAGCTAGTGTAAATCATACCTTATTCTCAGATTTGTGAAACTTGGACTGGGAGAATTACACCGAACTCCAGTGGTGTTACAGCTTGCAGATCGATCCATAAAAATACCTCGTGGTATTATGGAGGACGTGCTTATTCAGGTAGACAAGTTTTATTTTCCTGTTGATTTTATTGTAATTGATACTCAACTAGTTCAGGATTCAAAGAAACATATTCCCATTATCCTAAGCCGACCTTTCTTAGCAACTGCCGATGCTCACATTCAATGCAGAATTGGAAATATGCAGTTGTCATTTGGCAATATGACCATGGAGCTCAATATCTTCAACATTCCCAAAGAACCTCACAATGCAGATGATGGAATTGTTGATGTGGATTTAATAGAAACATTAGTTGATAATAATTTTCTTTCAAACCTTAGTGATGACCCTTTACAAATTTGTTTAACTCACTTTGGTTTGGATTTTCATATTAACATATCAATCGATGAAGTCAATGCCCTACTTGACTCAGCACCATCCATGGACACAAATAAATGGAAGTCAAGAGTTTAACAACTAGTGCCATCAGAAAAGAAACTCAGCCCATCATCAGAATCACCACCAAAACTCGAGCTCAAACCATTACCTAACACTTTAGAATATGCGTTCTTGGGAGACGAAAGCACTCTACTTGTAATCATCTCTTCATCCCTAAATGACGAACAAAGAGGTAAGTTGTTGGAAATTTTAAAAGAGCACAAAGGAGTGTTAGGATGGACAATAGCAGACATAAAAGGTATAAACCCAGTAGACTGTATGCATTACATTCACCTTGATGAAAATGCTAAACCTACTAGGGAAATGCAACGTCGGTTAAATCCTAACATGAAAGAGGTTATTAGAACTGAAGTCCTTAAGCTATTAGATGTAGGTATCATTTACCCCATTTCTGATAGTTCATGGGTCAGTCTTGTACAAGTTGTCCCCAAAAAGTCAAGAGTCACAGTAGTTACCAATGCTGACAATGAATTAGTACCCACTAAAGTAACTACAGGGTGGCGCGTATGCATTGATTATAGAAAGTTAAATTCTGTCACACGTAAAGACCATTTTCCTTTACCATTTATTGATCAAACGCTTGATAGGTTACCAATGCTGACAATGAATTAGTACCCACTAAAGTAACTACAGGGTGGCGCGTATGCATTGATTATAGAAAGTTGAATTCTGTCACACGTAAAGACCATTTTCCTTTTCCATTTATTCATCAAATGCTTGATAGGTTAGCAGGACATGAATTTTATTGCTTTCTAGATGACTACTCAGGATACAATCAGATTCCCATAGCACCAATAGATCAAGAGAAGACCACCTTCACTTGTCCTTTTGGCAATTTTGCATATAGGAGAATGCCATTTGGATTATGTAATGCACCTGCTACATTTCAATGATGCATGTTGAGCATTTTTTCGTATATGGTCTAACGATTCCTTGAGGTCTTTATGGATGATTTTTCTATTTTTTGTGATTCATTTGATCAATGTTTACATCATCTAACACTAGTTCTGCAGAGATGTATCGAGAAAAATTTAGTCTTAAATTGGGAGAAATGACATTTTATGGTAAAACAAGGTATTGTTCTCGGTCTCATCATTTCGAGTAACGGCATTGAGGTTGATAAAGCCAAGGTGGACCTCATTTCTAATCTTCCTCCACCTAAAACAGTCAGAGAAGAATTTAACTTAGAATTCAAAGAGAAGAAATGGACTGAAAATGTTGTGGTTGATCATCTCTCTCGTCTCTATTTTGACACAATTATAGAATCATTACCCTTGAATGAGTCATTTCCAGATGAACAATTGATGAGTGTGGAAGTAGTACCATGGTATGTTGATATTGTTAATTATCTTGTTACAGGTCAACTTCCGGAGCATTGGACTAAGCAGGACAAAGCCAAATTCTTTGCAGAAATAAAAAATTTCTTTTGGGATGATCTTTATCTATTCAAGTATTGTGCAGATCAAATTGTTAGGCGATGTGTCTCAGAAAATGAATTTCAAAACATTCCTTCATTCTGCCATGAACAAGCTTGTAGAGGCCATTTCAGTGCTAAGAAAACAACCACTAAAATTTTACAATGTGGTTTCTATTGGCCGACTATATTTCGAGATGCTTATACTTTTTGTTCTTCATGTGATAGGTGTCAACGAATGGGGAGCATAACACGAAGGAATATGATGCCACTAAACCCAATTATAGTGGTTGAAATTTTTGATGTATGGGGTATCGATTTCATGGGACCCTTTCTCCCTCTTTTGGTCATCAATACATATTGGTTGCTGTTGACTATGTTTCGAAATGGATAGAGGCAATTCCATGTAGGACCAATGATCACAAGGTAGTGATAGGATTTTTGAAAGGCAACATTGTTTCATGCTTTGGATTCCCTCAAGCAATAATCAGTGATGGTCGCGCCCACTTTTGCAAAAAATCATTCGAAGCACCTTTGACAAAATATTTCATCACTCATAAAGTGGTGACCCCATATCATCTGCAAACCAGTGGTCAAGTTGAGATCTCCAATCGAGAAATAAAGCACATTTTAGAAAAGACGGTGAGGCCTGATAGAAAAGATTGGTCGTTGAGGCTCAATAATGCATTATGGGCATATAGAACAGCTTTCAAAACTCCAATTGGAATGTCACCCTACAAGCTAGTGTATGGAAAAGCTTGCCACCTACTTGTAGAACTCGAGCATCGTGCGTACTAGGCCATCAGCAAATTCAATTTTGATATGCAGCAAGTTGGCTTGGAAAGAAGATTACAGCTGGCAGAACTTGAGGAAATTCGCAAAGACGCATATGAAAATGCCAAGATTTGCAAGCAACGAATGAAAGTTTTTCACGACAAACAAATTATAAGAAAATCTTTCACTCCAGGTCAGAAAGTGTTGTTATTCAATTCTTGCTTACACCTATACCCAGGTATGTTACGTTCTCGATGGACTGGCCCATTTATTACTCATACTATTTTTCCACATGGGGCAATTGAAATTAAAGACCTAAAGAACGGCGTCACTTTTAAAGTTAATGGTAAAAAATTAAAGCCATATCTAGAGTACCAACCACATTGAGAGGATAGTGAAATAAATCTGAGTGACCCACCAAGTTTAAATCTGAGTGACCCATTATAGTTCTCTCTTATCATTTTAATCATGAGACAGTACCTCTTGTACATACTTAGAACACTTCAACCTATCCAAACTCATCTCAAAAAGCAGATACGATTTTGTAAAACACATCGTATTTGGGCTTTGCAACCACCAGAGTTAGTCGCTCATGTTGAGGATTTAGAAAGCTAACTCAGAGATATTGAGAAAAGTATCTACAACACCCAGTTGGAGCTTGAGGTAAATTTAATAAGAGGACGATTTTAGTTTGTTTTGTGTGTTTTAATTTGTTTCTCTGCTTGTGTTTTTTTTTAGTTTGCTTTATGTGTCTAAGTTTGTCACCCCGGTGAAGTGGCGGATAACGGTACTCCGTGACAATCAAGTCGGTTACTTCAGTTTCCCATAATAACTGATATTCTGAGACGAAGGTATGGACAAAGACGAGATTTTAGCAAAGTTTCACAAACGATTCCCTTCGCTTCCTCAGAATGCCCTCCTTTCAATCTATAAAGCCTAGTCCGAACGCATGCAATTACTTATGAAGAATGACATACCTGCTGACCGCTGGTTAATCGAGGCCAAAGTACGCTTGGCAGGTGAGTTGCCTCCTAAATTTATTGCATACATGCCCAGTTGTGGTAAAGGAAATTATGCAAGAAAATGACGAGCTCGAAGGCTTTCTGTTGCTTGTCATAAGTGTGCTAGAACGATATGCAATAAAAAACCATGTTCTTTAAGAATGGTGTCTGATAACAGGGAAGATAAGATTAAATTTATTAGGGATGGCTTGAATAAATAGTCATTGGATAATATCCTTTTGTCTCTTAAAACGCATCCCAGTGGATACGTTCAAAGAGCGATTCTCTAGTTATGAACATTATTCGAGAAAGAACATGCACGATACAGTCTCGGGAATCTGACTATAAACAACCCTGTTTGCGAATTTGTAAGAAAACTGGATGGGAAGCCTGTCCTCGACCCATAGAGGGCTTTCAAGCCGTTTCTGGACGTAAAACTAGAGGAAGATGTGAGCCGCAATCACAACTACCTGTAGATATCCTTTTACTTTATTGTTGTTTGATTTCACTGTTGTTTTACCATTTGCATTATTGTCTTTAATAATTCTATTTTATCATTGTTTGTTTTTTTTTTCTTTTTACTATTTTCTTTTTTACTCTCGAGCCATGTGCCTTATGTGTTAATTGACATAATACCTCAAACACAACTGTGACCTGTTGTCACCTAGGTTCTTAAATATGATTTTTGTTGAGCACTCACAAATTTTTTTTGAGCAATATCCTAATGGCAGCTACTCCCAGCAAACAATTCAAGAACATTTGTGTGCTCTCTGGGTTTAACTATGGCAAACATAAAGAGTTCGTTGAAGCAGCCATAGATCTTGGTCGAAGAATAGCAGAGAGAAAACTGCACTTGTTGTATGGAGGAGGTGACCGAGGGTTATCTAAAATAGTCTCAGAAGCTGCTTATGTCAGAGGGAACCAAGTGTTAGGCATCATCCCAACAATTCTCAAACCTTTGGGCTGTTTGTCTAACTCATCAACTGGAGAAGAATTAGTTATCTCAGGTATGCAAGAAAGAATAACTGAATGTTAAATCATGCCGATGCTTTTATTTTCCTTCTAGGAGATCTTGCAACTTTTGAGGCACTAATCACATTAGCATCTTGGGCCCATCTGAACATCCGTCAGAAACCCATCGGTTTGTTAGATGTCAATAATTTTTATGATGGCTTTATCGCATATCTTAACCAAGCAATAAAAAATTATTTCATTCATTCCTCAGTAAAAAAAGTCTTTATTTGTGCATATACTGCTAATTAGCTACTTGATCTGTTACAAGCATATCAATCAAAGACAGATCCCAGGACTGTTGTGTTGGAGTGTTCAAATAATGATGGTAACAGTAGCCGCAGTAAGAAGTACAAATTAGATTTAACTCTCCGCTTGTAAATATTTTCTTCTGTGTTACACTACCCAGGTGATGTCTTCTAAACTCTACTCTTTTCCTTTCAAACATTAAGGATAATGTTTCGTTCTCGTTGGGGGGAGGGAATAGTTGGCAATTGATGAATATTGGTTAAGTTTTTACTAATTTTGTTGTAGAACTAACTGTGGCTAACTTTTTGAGTGGAAGATGGCTGAATATGGAGTGTAGTTACTTTAGAAACGCATCTTCTTAGTTTGAAAGTTAAAAAAAAAATGTCTTATTTTCAGTGTGTTCTTTCGAACTTTTTCTTTTTGACTTCTCCTTTATAAATATACATTTTCAAATTTTTGAGTCGAAGATGGCTGAATATGGAGTGTAGTGACTCTAGAAACGTATCTTCAAAAAAAAAATCAGACATTTTTCTTTTCTATCATCTAATTAATTTTTCTGCATCATTTTTCATCTTTTTGCATGTATATTTTTTTTTCATGTTTAGAATAGGTTGGGGGGAAGAATGTCATTAAAAAAAAATATATTTTTTTTGAATTTTGTGTGAGTTTACTGGATGACATGATGACTTTTGAATTTTAGTATTTGTATTATCTTTGGTCTTGAGTAATGTTACACCATGTTTGCTGTTCTACATGTTGATGTTGGAGACAAATATGAGTTGCTTGAAGGAATGCACATGTCATAATAAATTCCAAGTGAGTTTTTGAGCCTACTATTTTTCTTGGAGAGTAACCCTTTTTGCCTATTCTTCATATACCTTAGCATATTATTATTTTATATATGATCTCTAGATTTCCTTTAAGTCTACCCTCTAAAAAAAAGATGTTGCTACATCTGAAGGTCTACCTAACTAGTAGATATGAAAGATTATTTAGAGCCTTAAAAGATGATAGAAGCCATCTTTGACCCGTTTGAGCCTTTCAAGCCATCCCTGTTATGAAATATCCATAGTTAGCCCTTTTGAGCCTTTTATTAAAAAAAAAAAGTATTTTCTTTGTTAACTTATCATCCTGACCCACTCCAATTTGGAGTATTATCTAATGATTTACAGGTTCCATCACCTGTTCATGTTTAAGGAAAAAAATAAAATAATTATTTTGTTCAGCAAAGTTGTGCCATACAAAAAAAAAAAAAAAAAGAAAAAAAAGAAAAAAAGAGAAATACAATAATAATAAATAAGCGAAATGCACCTTTTAATTTTCAAAAGATCTCTATTTTTTCTCAAACATGTATTTTTTGTTTTTCCTATTTTCCCTTTTTTGTTAGCCATTTCCCTAGCCTACGTTACATCCTAATAAAAGCCCTTAATTTTAGGGAACTATAGTCTGAAGTAAAGCTAGTTATATGGGCTATTAAGATGTAGTCATGCATTTAAAAAAAAAAAGAATAAATTGGGTTGACTAGTATTTTGTTTGAGATCGTATTATTTCTAAGCTGTGGGCATAATCTTTTCATCTTGGTGAGAGTGTGTGATATTTCTTTATTATTTTCTCTCAATTTACCATTCATTGTAGTGACAATTTTTTTTTTGTTTAATTTCTTTGTGAGAGTGTGACTACTACCGGTGAGATTTTAGGGTTTGAGATGTCGTTCTTGAAAGTGGCCTGATTACTATAGTCTGCTAGACTGATGCATGTGGATGGTTGATGTGATTGTGATATTTCTTTAGACTGGAGATAATGCTTATACTTTTATTTGATTGCTGTCATTAATCGGATTGAATAAACACAATTGTTTAAAAAAAAAATCATTTTTGGGTTTGAATTTTATTTTCGCTTTATTTGCTAGAGACTAGCAATAAGCTGGTTGGGGGGTGGTGTGTTGAGTGTTAGAAAGTGTATATTTATAAAAGAGAAAATCATCATTTTATATTTTAAGTCTCACTAACATCTCTATTTTTATGTATTTATTTCTTTTCTGATTTAATTATCTGTGTTTTGTTATAATTAAGTATTTTATGTATTTTAGGAGCAACATGATTGTTTCATAATGAATGAGTGATCAGACAGTAAAAAGGACATCACTTTTGAACTCAGGACAGTAAAAAACCTTAGGAGGAGCATAAAAGGAAAAATGTCATTGTTCACATATACGGAACTGTTCATACGTACAGCACTGTTCATGTTACTGTTTACGACACTGTTCACATATACGGTCCGATGACGTGGCATTGATCGATGATGTGACATCGATCGATGACGTGGCAACATTTGATTGGAGAAAGATGTGGCATTTGGTTGCTTATATGGTGTTGACTGATGATGTGGCATTGACCGATGATGTGTCACGATCCTATTGGACTAAAATTCTTATGTACTGTTGATGGATGACGTGGCAGCATTTCATTGGACCAAAAATCATGCGTACGGTACATGAACATACATAGGATTATTTACTATTCAAACCGCATTATTGTGCAAACCGCGTTATTGTTCAAACCGTGTACTGTGCAACGCGCACTGTTGACTGATGACATGGTGCAATCCTGTGCGTCTGAATTGTTTTTAATTCGACTGCTATGATTCACTTAATGTATCTATAAAAAAAGAGCTCCCCCCTCTCTGATTTGATACCCTTGAATCCATTTTTAAGCTTAGTTTTCTGTAATTCCTTCTCCATCTTGTATTTTCTACGTATTTTAATAAATTTCTATTTTACCCCTAGTTCAAAAATGAGTAGCTAATTTTCTTTCAAGCTTGGGTTGAAGGTGAAGTCTCAACATGTTCCATGGGCTTAATTTGGTAAATTTATTTTCTCTTCCCCTCTAATATTTGTGGATTTTTGGATTTGTCATTGACAAATAGTAATAATCTTGTTTAGATACCGTCCTGGTTAAACCGGCACCCTAGTACAAGGTTATTATTATTTGACACGATAAGCCCTTAACACTATATTTATTTGAGCATGGTTCATGAGGTGTGGAAACCCCTCTCATGATTTAATTAGTATTAATAAGAAATATTTAGCCCATGGAGCATGTTGATGCAGATCCAGATACCCAAGCGCTTGTATTTCAATAGTTTCCAGTTTAATTTATTCTCGTCATTACAATTTAAATTCTATGATAGTTTAAATTATTTTCACCACAAATCCAACCACCCACTTAAGAAAATTAATTCTATACATAATTAAATCCACCTCCTCGTGGGATCGACACTCGTCACCATTAATCTATTCTACAATAGATTCGTGCGCTTGCAAGTTTAATAAAATTTGCGCAACATATGCATTGATTATAGAAAGTTGAATTCTGTCACATGTAAAGACCATTTTCCTCTACCATTTATCGACCAAATGCTTGATAGGTTAGCAAGGCATGAATTTTATTGCTTCCTAGATGGCTACTCAGGATACAATCAGATTCCCATAGCACTAAAAGATCAAGAGAAGACCACCTTCACTTGCCCTTTCGCACTTTTGCATATAGGAGAATGCCATTTGGATTATGTAATGCACCTACTACATTTCAATGATGCATGTTAAGCATTTTTTCTGATATGGTTGAACGATTCCTTGAGGTCTTTATGGATGATTTTTTTATTTTTGGTGATTCATTTGATCAATGTTTACATCATCTAACACTAGTTCTGCAGAGATGTATCGAGAAGAATTTAGTCTTGAATTTTTCTCGGTCACATCATTTCGAGCAAATGTATTGAGGTTGATAAAGCAAAGTTGGATCTCATTTCCAATCTTCCTCCACCTTAAACAGTCAGAGAAGTAAGATCTTTCCTTGGGCATGCTGGTTTTTATAGACGTTTCATTAAAGATTTTAGTAAAGTTTCTAGACCCTTATGCAATCTACTTGCTAAGGATGTACATTTTGTCTTTAATGATTCATGTCTTGTGGCATTTGAAAAACTAAAGCAATTGTTGACATCATCACCCATCATTCAACCCCAAAAATAGAACTTACCATTTGAGCTTATGTGTGATTCATCTGATTATACAGTAGGAGTCGTATTGGGACAAAGAGTTGATCGAATTCCCCATGTTTTTTACTATGCTAGTATGACATTGAATGATGCACAATTGAATTATTCAACTACTGAAAAAGAAATGCTAGCAGTAGCGTTTGCATTAGAAAAATTTTGATCTTATCTCATTCATTGTAAAATAATTGTATTTACAGATCATGCTGTTCTTAAATATCTTCTTACAAAGAAAGATGCAAAAGATAGACTAATTCGTTAGGTGTTACTTTTGTAGGAATTTGACTTAGAATTCAAAGATAAGAAAGGGACAGAAAATGTTGTAGCTGATCATCTTTCTCGTCTCCATTTTGACACAACTATGGAACCATTACCCTTGAATGAGTCATTTCCAGATGAACAATTAATGAGTGTGGAAGTAGTACAATAGTATGCTGATATTATTAATTATCTTGTTACAGGTCAACTTCCAGAACATTGGACTAAGCTGGACAAGGCCAAATTCTTTGCATAAATAAAGAATTTCTTTTGGGATGATCTTTATCTATTCAAGTATTGTGCAAATCAAATTGTTAGACAATGTGTCCCAAAAAATGAATTTCAAAACATTATTTCATTCTGCCATGAACAAGCTTGTGGAGGACATTTTAGCGCTAAGAAAACACCTACTAAAATTTTACAATGTGGTTTCTATTGGCCAACTATATTTCGATATACTTACACATTTTGTTCTTCATGTGATAGGTGTCAACGAATGGGGAGCATAACACGAAGGAATATGATGCCACTAAACCCAATTTTAGTGGTTGAAATTTTTTATGTATGGGGTATCGATTTCATAGGACCTTTTCCCCCATCTTTTGGTCATCAATACATATTGGTTGCTATTGACTACTTTTCGAAATGGGTAGAGGCAATTCCATGTAGGACCAACATTGTTTCACGCTTTGGATTCCCTCAAGTAATAATCAGTGATGGTGGTGCCCACTTTTGCAACAAATCATTCAAAACACTTTTGATAAAGTATTCCATCACTCATAAAGTGGCGACACCATACCATCCGCAAACCAATGGCCAAGTTGAGATCTCCAATCAATAAATAAAGTACATTAGAAAATACGGTAAGGCCAGACATAAAAGATTGGTCATTGAGACTCGATGATGCATTATGGCCATATAGAACAGCTTTCAAGACTCCAATTAAGATGTCACCCTATAGGCTAGTGTATGGAAAAGCTTGCCACCTACCTGTGAAACTCGAGCATCATGCATACTGGGTCATCAAGAAATTCAACTTAGACATGCAGCAAGCCAGTTCAAAAAGAAGATTACAGCTGGCAGAACTTGAAGAAATTCACAATGATGCATACGAAAATGCCAAGATTTATAAGCAACGAATGAATGTCTTTCACGACAAGCAAATTATGAGAAAAGCTTTCACCCAAGGTCAGAAAGTGCTTGTATTCAATTCTCGCTTGCACCTATTCCCAGGTAAGTTACGTTTTCGATGGTCTGGCCCATTTATTGTTCATATTGTTTTTCTACATGGGGCAATTGAAATTAAGGATCCAAAGAACGGTTCACTTTTAAAGTGAATGGTCAAAGATTAAAGCCATATCTAGAGTACCAACCACATAGAGAGGACACTTAAATAAATTTGAGTGACCCACCAAGTTTGAATTGAGATTTTTCTTTCTTTTCGGTGATTTGTTTTGATCTTTTCTTCCTTTTTATTATTCTTTTACTGATTGAAATTATTTTTGCATAAGTGTGTTTGTTTAACCATTAAGTTTTCTCTTATCATTTTTAATAATGAGACAGCTCCTCTTGAACATTCTTAGACAACTTCAATGTATCCAATCTCATCTCAGAAAGCAGATACGATTTTGTAAAACACATCGTATTTGGGCTCTACAACCACCAGAGTTAGTTGCCCATGTTGAGGATTTAGAAAGCCAACTCGGACAAATTGAGAGAAGTGTCTACAACACCCAGTTGGAGCTTGAGGTAAATTCAATAAGAGGACGATTTTAGTTTGCTTTGTGTATTTTAATTTGTTTCTCTGTTTGTGTGTTTAAGTTTATCACCATGGTTAAGTGGTAGATAACGGTACTCCGTGACAATCTAGTCGGTTACTATAGTTTCCCATAATAACTGATATTCTAAGACAAAGGTATGGACATGGACGAGATTTTAGCAAAGGTTCACAAACAATTCGCTTCGCTTCATCGGAATGCCCTCCTTTAAATCTATAAAGCTCGGTCCGAACGCATGCGATTGCTAATGAAGAATAACCTCCCTGCTGACATCCGTTTGTTAATCAAGGCCAAAGTACACTTGGCAGGTGAGTTACCTCCCAAATTTATTGCATACATGCCTGGTTGTAGTAAAGGAAATTATGCGAGAAAACGGCGAGCTCGAAGACTTTCTGTTGTTTGTCATAAGTCTGCTAGAATAAGATGTGATAAAAAACCATGTTAATGGTGTCTGATAACAGGGAAGATAAAATTAAATTCATTAGGGATGACTTGAATAAAAAGTCATTGGATAATATCCTTTTGTCTCTTGAAACGCATCCCAGTGGATACGTACAAAGAGCAATTCTCCAGTTATGGCTATTATTCCAGAAAGAGCATGCACGATACAGTCTCTAGAATCTGACTATAAACGACCCTGTTTGCCAGTTTGTAAGAAAACTGGATAGGAAGCCTATCCTCGACCCATGTGTCGCTCAAGCCGCTTCGATCGTAAACTGAGGAAGATGTGAGCCACAGTCACAACTACCTGTAGATATCCTTTTACTTTACTGTTGTTTTATTTCACTGTTGTTTTACCATTTGCATTATTGTCTTTAATAATTTTATTTGCTTTTATTTTTCACTGTTTTCTTTTTTACTCTCGAGCCATGCGCCTTACGCGTTAATTGACATTGACATGATGCCTCATACACAGCTATGACCCACTGTCACCAAGGTCCTTAAATGTGATATTTTTTTGAGCACTCACAATTCAAGAACATTTGTGTGCTCTCTAGGTTTAACTATGGCAAACATAAATAGTTCGTTGAGGTAGCCATAGATCTTGTTCGAAGAATAGCAGAGAGAAAATTGCACTTCGTGTATGCAGGAATAGACCGAGGGTTATCCACAATGGTCTCAGATGCTGCTTATGTCAGTAGGAGCCAAGTATTAGGCATTATCCCAACAATTCTAAAACCTTTGGGCTGTTTGTCTAACTCATCAACTGGCAAAGAATTAGTCGTCTCAGGTATGTAAGAAAGAATAATTGAAATGCTAAATCATGCCGATACTTTTCTTTTCCTTCGAGGAGATCTTGCATCTTGGGCCCATCTGAACATGCATCAGAAACCCATCTGTTTGTTAAATGTCAATAACTTTTATGATGGCTTTAACGTATTTGTTAACCATGCAATAAAAAATTATTTCATTCCTTCCATAGTTACCCCTTTTGAGCCTTTTATTTTAAAAAAAATATTTTCTTTGTTAACTTATCATCCAGACCCACTCCAATTTGGAGAATTACCCGATATGCTACAAGTTCCATCATCTATTCATGTTTGAGGAAAAATATAAATAATTATTTTGTTCAACAAAGTTATGCCATACCTAAAAAAAATTGTTCAAAAAAAAAGAGAAGAAAAGAAAAAAAAAAGAAAAAAAAAGAGATACAATAATAATAAATAAGCAAAATGCACCTTTTAATTTCCAAAAGATCTTTATTTTTTCTCAAACATATATTTTTGTTTTCCCTATTTCCCCTTCTTTGTTAACCATGTCCCTAGCCTACGTTACGTCCTAATAAAAGTCGTTCTGGATTTTAAGGAACTATAGTCTGAAGTAGAAGCTAGTTGTGTGAACTAAAAAGATGTAGTGATGCATAAAAAAAAGTAAAAAAAATGATAAATACATTCGGTTGACTAGTATTTTGTTGGAGATCGTATTATTTCTAAGCTGTGGGCAAATATATTTCATCTTGGTGAGAGTGTGTGATATTTCTTCATTATTTTCTCTCAATTTACCATTCATTGTAGTGACAATTTTTATTGGGTTTAATTTCTTTATGAGAGTGTCACTACTACCGATGAGATTTTGGGGTTTGACATGTCATTCTTGAAAGTGGCTTGATTACTCTAGTTATGACAAAGTTTGCTGGACTGATGCATGTGGATGGTTGATGTGGGTGTGATATTTCTTTAAACTGTAGATAATGCTTATACTTTTATTGATTACTATTATTAATCTGATTGAATAAACACAATTATTTTAAAAAAATATATTTTTCGATTTGAATTTTGTCTTCGCTTTATTTGCTAGGGACTAGTAATAAGCTGGTTGGGAGGTGTGTTGAGTGTTAGAAAATGTATATTTATAAAGGAGAAAATTATCATTTTACACTTAACGTCTCACTAACATTGCTACTTTTATGTATTTAAATCTTTTGTTATTTAATTATGTTTGTTTTTTTATAATTAAGTATTTTATGTATTTTAGGGGCATCATGATCGTTTCACTATGAACGAGTGATCAGACAGCAAAACGGACATCACTTTTGAACTCAGGACGGTCGAAAACCTTAGAAGAAGCATAAAAGGAAAAATGACATTGTTCACATGTACGGTACTGTTCACATATACGTTGACTGATGACGTGGCATTGACCGATGATGTGGCATTGACTGATGATGTGGCACCGGCCTATGACGTGGCAGCATTTGATTGAATGAATGATGTAGCATTCACTACTTATGTGGCGTTGACCAATGATGTGCCATTGACTGATGATGTGTCATGATCCTATTGGACTAAAATTCTTATGTACTGTTGATCAGTGACGTGGCAGCATTTCAGTGAACCAAAAATCTTGCGTACGGTACATGCACATACATGGGATTATTTACTATTCAAACTGTGTCACTATTCAAGCTGCCATTATTCAAACGGCGTTACTGTGCAAACCGTGGTCAAACCGCGTACTGTTGACTGATGACGTGATGCAATCCTCAGCGTCCAAACTGTTTTTAATCTGATGGCCATGATTTACTCAATGTATCTATAAAAAGGGAGCTTTCCGCCCCAAATTTGATAATCATGATTCCATTTTTTAGCTTAGTTTTCAGTAATTCATTTTATATCTTATATTTTCTACGTATTTTAATAAATTTCCATTTTACCTTTAGTTAAAAAATGAGTAGCTAATTTTCTTTCAAGCTTAGGTTGAAGGTGAAGTCTCAACATATTCCATGGGCTTAATTTGGTAAATTTATTTTCTCTTCCCCTATAATATTTGTGGATGTTTTGACTTTTCGTCGACAGATAGTAATAATCTTGTCTATATACCGCAATGGTTAAACCAGCTCCCTAGGACAAGGTTATTATTATTTGGTAGGATAAGCCCTTAGCTCCATATTTATTTAAGCGTGGTTCATGACCTGTGGAAATCCCCCTCATAATTTAATTAGTATTAATAAAGAATATTTAGCCAATGGAGCATGTTGATGCAGATCCAGATGCCAAAGTGCTTTATCTCAATAGTTTCCAGTTTTATTTATTCCTGCCATTCCAATTTAAATTCTAGCATAATCTAAATTACTTCCACCATAAATCCAACCACCCATTTAAAAAATAATTCTACGCATAATTAATATCCACCTCCTCGTGGGATCGACACTCGTCACCATTAATTTATTCTACAATAGATTCGTGCGCTTGCAAGTTCAATAAAATTTGCACAACAGCGCCATAGGGAGTCTATAGAGTTCCATGCCACTTGTAAAAATATCATGGGGACTTAAATGCCTAATTCTAGAAAACTCTAGCCCATAGGTAATTGTAGATAATTCTAGATTATGGGCCTTGGTGGGAAGATTGCTAAGCCCACCACGATTGGTTAGTTGTGTGGGTGGCCCGATTTCTAGGCGAAACTGCGCTGCTAAGTTCATTCCACCTTGAGTGCTGAGTGCATCCCGCTTCTAAGCGCACTCCAGTTCTAGGATTAGATTGAAAATGGAAGGGCTAGGGGGTATTTATAGGTTTTCCAAAAGCAAATGGATGGCTAGTATTTTGCCACCACACTTCTTGATCAATGGTTAGGATTTATTCTCTCATAAATATCTTAGTAACTTCTAGACTTAATGTCTCTACAATCTTATTACATCATCACTTATGTCATTGCTTATGTCATCATTTCCCTAGAATTAATTATTGTTATTATTAATATTATTATTTTATTTTAATATTTAAGGGGATTTTATTTTAATACTTAGGTGAGAAGGTCGTTCCTCACAATTTCCTTCCCTCTTTTGAAACATTTCGTCCTTGAAATTTACTTATCGAATAGCTCAGGGTACTTATTCTTTGTCTCGTCTTCGTGTTCCCAAGTTGCCTCCTCCACTGAGCTATTTCGCCATAGTATCTTAACTAGAGGGATCCTCTTATTGCAGAACTTCTTTATTCTCTTATTAAGAATTTGAATTAGACGTTCTTCATAGGTCAAATTTTCTTCTAGTTGGAGAGGCTTATAATCTAGTACGTGAGAGGGGTCCGTAATATATTTCCTTAGCATGGAGACATGAAAGACATTGTGTATCCTCGATAACGATGGTGGGAGGGCCAGTCGATAGGAAACATTCCCAACACGCTCGAGTATTTCGAATGGTCCAACAAATCTAGGACTTAATTTTCCCTTGTTCCCAAACCTCATCAGTTCTTTTACTGGAGCCACCTTTAGAAATAATTTATCGCCAAATCAAACTTCTAAAAATATCTGTCTTTTATCTGCATAACTCTTCTGTCAACTTTGCACTGCATGTATTCTTTGCCGTATCTTATCGATTGCTTCTGATGATGCAGTAATTAAGTCGGGTCTAAGGCACTTTTGCTCGCCTAATTCATCCCAATAAATAGGTGATCTACACTTCCTTCCGTATAAAGCTTCATATGGTGCCGTGCCAATTGTTGCTCGGTAACTATTATTGTAAGCAAATTAATGGTGCATCCTCGCAACATATCTTAAAGTGTCTGAATTATTCTTTCTGATTGGCCATTTGTTTGAGGATGAAATGTCATACTAAATTTTAACTTTGTCCCCATGATGCTATGTAACCTTTCCCAGAATTTTGAGGTAAACCTTGGATCTCGATCAGAAATAATGGAATCAGGTATACCGTGGAGCCTTAGTATCTCTTTCATGTATATCTTTGCAAGCTGGTCCATGCCATAGGCCACTCGAATTGGCACGAAGTGCGTAGACTTTGTGAGTCGATCGATGATCACCTAAATGGCATCGTGCATTTTTGCAGTCCTTGGAAGTCCAATGATGAAATCCATTGTGATTTCTTCCCACTTCCATTGAGGAACTTGATTGGATTCCAAAAGTCCTGCTGGCCTCTGGTGCTCGGCTTTGATTTGTTGGCATGTGAGACATTGCGCCACAAACTTGACTATATCCTTTTTCATTTCAGGCCACCAATAATGCTTCTTTAAATCTCTGTATATTTTTGTTGTGCTAGAATGAAACGAATATGGGGTCATATGAGCTTCATGCATAATTTCTTTCTTTAGATCTTTATTATCTGGTATACAGACTCTATCGTTGAACAAAATGACTCATTTCTTGAACTTCTTGAATGTTATATCTTTCTTTGGGTTGGCTTCTATCTTCAAGTCAGAATCGGTTTCCTATCCCTCATTAATTTTTTCTAATAAGGTTGAGCGAAGAGTCATGTAGGCCAATTTTCCTGCTACCAGCTCAACTTCTGCTTTGCATATATCATCTTGTAATGGCTTAGGTAGAATCTTTAGAGTTGATAGGCTGGATTTTTGGCTTAGTGCATCTGCTACCACATTGGGCTTTCCGGGATGATAGTTTATTTCACAGTAGACAAGCTCTAGCCAACGCTATTGTCGCATTTTTAACTCCTTTTGCATGAAGAAGCATTTGAGGCTCTTGTGGTCAGCGTAAATCTTACAATGAGCTCCCATCAAACAGTAACACCATATTTTTAATACATGCACAACCTCTGCCAGTTCTAAGTCTAGTGTTGGGTAATTTTTCTCGTATTCCTTCAGTTGCCTAGAAGCATACGCAATGACTTTTCCATTTTGCACGAGGACACATCCTATGCCATTTTTGGATGCATCCCTATAGATGACACATTCCTCAGAGCTGTTGGGAATGGTTAGGACTGGGGCAGTGACCAACCACTGTTTTAGCTCTCTGAAGCTTTTCTCGCATTCTGGCGTCCATACGAACTTGGCATTTCTCTTCGTCAATTGGGTCAGCAGCATTGCAATCTTGGAGAAACCTTCCATAAATCTTCGGTAGTATCCAGCCAATCCCAAGAAGCTTCTGACGTCTTTTGCATTAGTTGGCCCTGGCCATTGGCTTACCGCTTCCACCTTCGATGGTCTACCGAGATCCCATCTTTGGACACGACGTGTCCAAGGAATATGACTCTTTCAAGCCAAAATTTGCATTGCTTGAATTTGGCATATAATTGGTTCTCCTTTAATGTTTGAGAGTGATCCTTAGATGCTTAACATGCTCTTTCTCTGTTCTTGAGTAGATCAAAATATCGTTAATGATTACCACGATGAACTTGTCTAAGTAGTCTTTAAATGCTCTATTCATGAGGTCCATGAAGGCTGCTGGAGCATTTGTTAGACCAAATGACATGACAATAAATTCATAGTGTCCATAACGTGTCCTGAATGCCAATTTAGGAATATCTGCCTCTCTGATTCGTAACTGATGATATCCTGACCTCAAATCAATGTTGGAGAATACTGATGCTCCTTGTAATTGATCAAATAAGTCATCGATACGTGGGATTGGGTACTTGTTCTTGATAGTCACTTTGTTAAGCTCTCGATAGTTGATGCACATTCGCATTGAACCGTCCTTCTTGACACAACTTAAAATGTTTGATTTACTCCCAAGTATAAGAGTGTCTAGTTATAATATAGCTCGGTGAGTCCGAGGTCGATCTACAGAAAAAGGGTTTAATTTATTTGTTTAAATTTTACCTAAAAAATAAAAATAAAATTTAAAAACACACAATTTAATTTGAGGAAAACTATGAAGTTGAATTAGTTAGGGTTATGAATCCACTCTTAGTAATAAATATAATTTAACAAATTCTTTTTATTTTTGTTTTATTTCCCAAAAGATTAATTTTATAAATTAAAATTATTTTCCTATTTATTTTATTATGGATTAAGAATTTAATGTGCCAAAACTTAATTTGTCTACACTAAATCAAAATACCATTTTACCATATTTTATATTAAGATATTAAGAAATCATTGTGCCAAATTCTTATTTTTGTCTACAATAAATCAAAATTTCAAAATATAAAATATGGAGAAAATTAAATAGAAAACAACTTAATTTATAAAATTAAAAATTGAATTTGATTAAGCCATATTTTTTACTAAGAATTTCACCTTCCCCTAACTATAAATATTTAGCTAAACATTTTTGAAATAAAAGAAATAATTAAGATTGAAAAGCACATAATTAAAATGAAAATTGAAAATTGAAAAAAACCTAATTTTATTAATTAAAAATACATTACAAAGAGAGATGGGGAGAAGAATTGAGAGGAAAGAAGAGAAGAAAAGGTGCCTAGAGATGTGTTCACCACCCTTCTCTATTTATACTAATACATGGTAAATCCACACCACACAAATAAAAAACTCTAATTAAATCTTAACCTTACATTTGTCCCACTAATAATCCCACTAATCAAACATAATCTTATCTTATCCACCCAAGCATATCCAAATAATTCAACTAATAAAATATCATACCTAACAAGATAAAAACTTATAATTTTACAATTACCACATTTACCGTGGTAAAAATGTAAAAATTTACAACAAAAGTCTTGGATTCTTCTCGGCAATGACATAATTTCTCGGACTTCCAGAATCCAAATTTGACATCCGTATATTTGTTTGAAGCCTCCAATTGCATGAAATTATTATTTTTACCTAATAAACACACAAAAATATATAAAATCAAATATTTAAAAAAATAATTAAAAGTTCATAATATGTTATACAATTAAAAATATAAATTACATTAATAATGCAAAATAACATTTTTACTTCACAACAAACATACAATTTTTAATACTAATCACACCCCCCAACTAGCTTATTGCTAGCCCCTAGCAATTAAAGCGTTATATTAAATTAAGATTTACAAAATTCACATGCAAGTTAATAGTTGTTCATCTATCCTCTAAATTACCAAATAAATAAACTCTCCCAAAATTTTCTAAATCTTTGTCATTCACTCATTATCTAGAATATCATAAACCTTTTTGTGCTCAAGTAATTAACACAATACTCATGGGGCTTCATTAAAAGATAACAGCATTTTCATTCTAAAACTCATTAGAAATTCTATCTTCAGGCAGTAGATTATTCACACTTTTTTTTTTAAACCCGTGTAGCGAGCTTTAGGCCAGTGACTCCCAGACTAGTTGATCTTAGGGCACTAGGTATTGAAACACCCCTACGGACTTAATTACTCGGGTTTTTAATAAATATGCAAACAATATATCTATAACCCATATAGCGAGCTTTAGGTCAGTGACTCCCAGACCAGTTGACCTTAGGGCACTAGGTGTTGAAACACCCCTACGGACTTAATTACTCGGGTTATAGATAAAACAAAATTAAACTAATTCAATTTTTTTTCTTTTTTTTTTTTTATTTTTTCGTATGTACATTCTACTACCTTAGATATTATCTCAAATAAATCAAAAGAACTAAATGCTGCAAAAATTTTAACTTACAACCCACTTGCATGTGTCATAGTGTGTGTGTGAAGAATGATTTAATAATACCTGTTAAATGAGTAAATGACAAAATAACTTAATAACCAAATGGAGAGTTCAAAACAATTTGAGTAATTCAAAGAAAAGAGAACAAAAATAACTTACTATGAATTTTAAATCAAAATATAATACAACAAGACTATTAGGATGCGTCTCAAAAGTTGTGACTCTTTACACAGCCATCCTAGACAAAAAAAAAAATTGCTTGTTTTTGGTTTTTTCGAAAAAAAAATAAATAAATAAACAAACACACATATTTACAATTTACATAAACTATTTCTTCCCCCCAACTTAATCTAAACATTATTCATAATTTAAATATATACATGCAAAAAGATAAAAATAAATAAATAAAGAAAACATAAATCGGAAAGATCACACCTGAACAAGCAGTTGAAGATGCGTTTCTAGAGCTACTACACCCCATATTCTGCCATCTTCGACAAAAACATTACTAGGATTTGCTATATTCCACAACTGTCAACTATTCCCTCCCCCCAACTTGAACAAGACATTGTCCTCAATGGCTTAAAGGAAAGAAGTAGAGTTTAGAAGACATAACCTCATTACTCCAAGAAAATAGTTATAACCGAAGAGTTAAGTCCAACTTGTACTTCTTACTAGGACTAGGGTTACCATCATTAGTCAACCATTCCAATGCCAAGGTCTTAGGATCCGCTCGTTTGTAAGCTTGTAAAAGATCAAGTAACTCGTTAGCGTAGGACAAACAAAGATATTTTTCGCAGATTGAATAAAATGATTCTTAATTGCATGGTTAATGAATGAGAGTAACCCAACAAAAATTTATTAACATTTAGTAAACCGATGGGTTTCGATGGATGTTCAAATGGGCCCAAGATGCAAATGTAATCAATGCCTCTAAAGTTGTAAGATCTCCGGCAAGAAAATGAAAGCATCAAAGATGATTTAACATTTCGCTTATTCGCTCTTGCATACTGAGACAACTAACTCTTCTCCAATTGGCACATCGGACATGCATCCCAGATTTTAAGGCTTGTGGAATGATACCTAGTACCGGTTTCTCTAATAAAACAGACACGAGACAAGCTTTGATAACCCGTGGTCACCCCGTCCATATACAAGGTGCAGTTTCCTCTTAGCTATGGCACGACCAAGATCTATAGCAGCTTGAACGAACTCTTTGTATTTTCCATAATAAAATCCAGAAAGCACACAAATATTTTTGAATTGTTTACTCGAAGATGCTGCCATTAGAATAATCTAAAAAAAAATTGTGAGTGGTTGGAAAAAAGAGCTCATATTTAAAGATCTTAGTGTCAGACAAAATGAGAAACAGCTGTAAATGGGTTGGCGTATTTGTCAGACGACGCGTAAAGCTCATGTCTCAATTATTCAAAAGCAAACAGTAAAAAGAAAAGCAATCCATGAAAAGTAAAAGAAAACAAATAATAATTAAATACAAAATCACACCATTAAATGCAATAATGCAAATGATGAAATGACAATAAAGGAAAAGGATATTTACTGGTAGTTGTGATTGTGGCTCACATCTTCCTCTGGTTTTACGTCCAGTAATGGCTTGAACGCCCTCTATGGGTTGAGGATAGGCTTCCCATCCAGTTTTCTTATAAACTGGCAAACAGGGTCTTTTTGAGTCAGATTCCCAAGACTAAACTGTGTACTTTCTTGTTGGAATAGTCTCCATAACCTATTTATCTCATATTGCACATGTCCGCTTCGATGCGTCTCAAGAGATCGTAAGATATCATCCAACGATTCTTTTCTCATGCCATCTTTAACGAATTTAATTTTATCTTTTCGACTATCAGAAACCATTCCTAGAGAGTTACAAACTTCTCGTTTACAACTAAGACGTACACAGTTATGACATTTTGAGCCAAGTCTTTTAGCTCTCCTTTTTTTAGCAAATGTGCTTTTACCAAAACCAGGCATGTAAGAAATAAATGGATCAGAAAACTCACCAGATAATCGGACCTTTGCTTCAATTAACCAACGAATATCAGAAGGAATTCCGTTGATCATTAACAGACGTAATCTTTCACAATGAGAATTGTAAATTTTTTTGAGTGCATTTTTAGGGAGAGAAGGAAAATGCTTATGCAATTTATGTTGTATTTCTTCCATGCTTGATTTTGAGATTTTAGTTATTGTGGGAAACTGAGGACACCGACTTAAGAAGTCACGGAGTACCGTTATCCGCCATTTATAAGGGAAAGTGAATTAAAACAAACAAAACAAATCTGCAAAATCAAATCAAAAGTGAAGAAATAAAGCAAAAACACACAAGAAATATAACTCACCTTCGTCCTTTTATTGATTTACCTCCAGCTCCAATTGCAGATCATAAATACCATCCTCTATTTCTGTGAGTTGTCTTTCTAGATCTTTAACGTGGAATACTAACTCTGGTGGTTGAAGATCTCAAACAGGATGTAATTTACAAAATCGGATCAATTTCCTCAGGTGAAATTTTACATGGAAAAGTGTTTTAAGATGATCGAGGAGGAAATTTCTCATGGAGGTACTCATGATGTACAATGATAAGGAAAACGCAATTATTAAACACACTTAAATAACAAAAAAACTTTACAATTCGTATCATTGAAGATAGTCAGACAATTCAAACGGTAAAACAACAGTGAAAGGTTAAAACACTCAATAATATCTTAATCAAGATTTGGTGGGTCACTCAAATTTATTTCGGGGCTTGCTTCACGTGGTTGGTCTTCCAGATAGGGCTTTATTCTTTGTTCGTTAACTTTAAATGTGACACTATTTTTGGGATTCTCAATTTCTACGGCCCCATGTGGATATACATTTTTTACAACAAATGGACCACTCCATTTTGACTTTAACTTTCCTGGAAACAAATGAAGACGAGAATTATAAAGCAACACTTTTTGACCAATTTCAAATGTTTTTCGAAAAATTCTTTTATCATGAAAAATTTTTGTTTTTGCCTTAATAATTCTTGAATTTTCATATGCATCATTTCTTAATTCCTCAAGTTCATTCAATTGCAGTTTTCGCACATTACCAGCATCATCCAAATTTGAATTAAAAGCTTTAATAGCCCAAAATGATTTATGCTCAAGTTCAACAGGCAAGTGACAAGGTTTACCATAAACTAACCGATAGGGTGACATTCCTAATGATGTTTTAAATGCAGTACGGTAAGCCCAAAGTGCATCAGTAAGTCGAAGAGACCAATCTTTTCGGTTTGGGTTAACCGTTTTTTCTAAAATTTGTTTTATCTCCCTATTTGCTAGTTCAACTTGACCATTTGTTTGAGGATGATAAGGGGTAGCAATTTTATGTGTAATTCCATATTTTTTCAATAAAGACTCAAATGACTTATTACAAAAATGCTTACCTCCATCACTAATAATGGCTCGAGGGATTCCAAATCGACTTAGAATGTTTTCTTTTAAAAATTTAATGACAGTTTTACTATCATTATTTCGACAAGACATTGCTTCAATCCATTTGGAGACATAATCAACTGCAACTAATATGTACACAAATCCAAAAGATGGTGGAAATGGGCCCATGAAATCAATTCCTCAATAGTCAAATATTTCAATTTCAATTATGGGATTTAATGGCATCATGTTTCTTTTGGTAATTGATCCTAATTTTTGACAGTTTTCACAAGTTTTGCAAGATTCATATGTGTCTTTGAATATGGTAGGCCAATAAAATCCACATGGCAAAATTTTATCCGCAGTTTTTCTTGAAGAAAAGTGTCCACCACATGCTTCAGAATGACAAAAATTAATGACACTACTTACCTCATTTTTAGGAATGCATCGTCGAAAAATTTGATCAGGGCAATATTTGAACAAGTAAGGATCATCCCAATAAAATTTCTTTACTTCAACCAAAATTTTTTTCTTCTCCTGAGTGTTCCATTGCAAAGGCATTTTACCTGTAACAAGGAAATTAACAATATTAGCATACCATGGCATCAAGTAATGAAAATAAAATTCATCGTGAAACGAAATACTGGAGTTATATCAGTGCAGAATTCAGATGTGAGTCTTGATAAATGATCAGCAACAACATTTTCGGCACCCTTTTTATCTTTGATGGTAAGGTTAAATTCTTGGAGTAACAAAATCCAACGAATTAGTCTTGGTTTGGCATCCTGTTTAGTCATCAAATATCTCACAACAGCGTGATTAGTAAAAACAATAGTTTTAGAACCAAGCAAGTACGAACGAAATTTGTTTAATGCAAATACCACAGCAAGTAATTCTTTTTCAGTTGTCGAATAATTCATTTGAGTACTATCTAAAGTCTTACTTGCATAATAAATTACAAATGACTTACGATCCTTTCTTTGTCCTAAAACAGCACCAATAGCAAAGTCACTTGCATCACACATTAATTCGAAAGGTAAAGACCAATCAGAAGATTGCATAATAGGTGCAAATGTCAAAAGACAAATTATTTTCTCAAAAGATTTTTGACAATCATCAGTCCATTCAAATGATGCATCTTTTAATAAGAGGTTACAAAGTGGTTTAGATATGGCACTAAAGTTTTTTATAAACCTCCTATAAAATCCTGCATGTCCACAAAATGATGCACATCTCTAGCATTTTTTGGTTGTGGCAATTTAGATATGACTTGATTTTGCTTTGTCAACTTCAATTCCTTTAATGATACAACATGACCCAAAACAATTCGAGTAACCATGTAATGGCATTTTCCCAATTTAACACAAGTTCTTTTTCAACACATCTTTTTAAAACTTTTTCCAAATTATCAAGGCAATCATCAAAAGAATTCCCAAACACAGTCAAATCATCCATAAAGACCTCTAAACAATGTTCAACCATATCACTGAAAATACTTAGCATGCATCTTTGAAACGTTGCAGGAGCATTACAAAGTCCAAATGGCATTCTTTTAAATGCAAATGTTCCAAAGGGACATGTAAATGTGGTTTTTTCTTGGTCTTCAAGTGCTATAGGAATTTGATAATAACCTGAATATCCATCTAAAAAGCAGTAGTAGGGATGTCCAGCTACTCTTTCCAAGATTTGATCAAGTAATGGCAATGGAAAATGATCTTTTCTTTCTAGTGGCTTCATTTAATTTTCTATAATCAATGCACATGCGCCAACTAGATGCAATTTGTGTTGGAATTAATTCATCTTTTTCATTTCTGACTACAGTGATTCCAGATTTTTTTAGGACTACTTGTGTAGGACTTACCCACTTACTATCAGAGATAGGGTAGATAATTCCCGCATCAAGTAACTTAAGAACTTCTGTTTTTACTACTTCTTTCATGTGTGGGTTTAATCTTCTTTGAGGTTGTTGACATGTTTTAGCATTTTCTTCTAAATTGATTATATGTGTGCAAACTAAAGGATTAATACCTTTAATGTCATTTAAAGTCCATCCAATTGTGTTTCTATGCTTTTTAAGAACAGATAGTAACTTACCTTCTTGGTCGCTTGATAAGGTCGAAGAAATCACAACATGATAAGTTTGCTCTTCTCCAAGATAAACATACTTCAATCTCTCTGGGAAGGGTTTCAGTTCTCGTTTAGGTGCTTCTTGTGTTTCCGTTTTTTCAATGATTCCAAGCTCGTCAAATTCGTGCTTCTCATCATCATTTTGCAAAGTCTGACAAGAATCAAACAACAAATTTATATTAGAAGTATCATGTTCAAATTGTTTATTTGATTCAACTGAATTAACCAAACAAATATTACTAAGTTCAGAAAAATTCCCTTTTTGAATATTCTCCTCTATACAAGCTTCAAGCAATTCTTTTTGTTCATCAATTTCATCTTCATTCTCATTTTCTTCATTTGGTTGCCTACACATTTTAAAAACATTTAATTCCAAAGTCATATTTCCAAATGATAAATTAATTAAACCATTCCTACAATTAATCAAAGCATTAGCAGTTGCTAAAAATGGTCAACCCAAAATTACAGGAATTGGTTTATAATTATTCCAACGAGTTCGATTTAAGACAATAAAATCCACGGGGTATATGAATTTATCAACTTGTACTAAAACATCTTACTATTCCTTTTGGTACTTTAACTGATCTATCGGCAAGCAAAAGTGTAGTTGAAGTTGATTTTAACTCACCAAGATTAAGTTGAAGATAAACTGAATATGGAAGCAAATTAACACTAGCACCAAGGTCTAACAAAGCATGCTCAATTTTATGATCTCCAATAATACAAGAAATAGTAGGACAACCAGGATCTTTATATTTTAACTTATTATTAGTAGACAAAATGGTACTTACCTGTTCAGCCATGAAAGCACTCTTTTTTACCTTCAATTTTCTCTTAACTAAGCATAAGTCCTTTAAAAATTTGGCATATGAAGGTACCTGCTTGATTGCATCTAACAAAGGAATGTTAACTTTCACCTGTTTAAAAATTTCATAAATTTCTGAAGAGTGGTTTGATTTCCTTGGTTTATTTAATGCATGCGGAAATGGTGGTTCAGATGGAACATTGTGAGTGCATTTTGATTTATTTCTTGAATTGTGAGTGTAGAAGCAATTTTAGCAAGAGTATCTTTCAAATCAGAAAATGTTTGTGCATTTTGATTATTAATGGCATCTTGTTTCCTAATGAATGAATGCATTGTATCTTCCAAATTTTCCATGGTGGTGGAACATATGGTGCATAAGGCTGAGTATTTTGAAAATTTTGTGGAGGTGGTGCTTGTGAAGATTGTGCATTATTATTATTCCTCCAACTAAAATTTGGATGATTTCTCCAATCAGGATTATAAGTCTGTGAATATGGGTTTGGTTTGTTAAAAGTGTTGATGGCATTAGCTTGATCATGCAAACATTCTTTTAGTGCAGGCAGAATGGGGCAATCTTGAGTGAAATGATCATTAGAACTACAAACATCACATGCAATTTCTTGAACAGATTTTACTTGATCACTTTTTTTATTCTCTAAAGCTTCAACCTTCCTAACTAGGGATGCAAATTTTGATTGTAAATCATGATCTTCCCTAAGGTTATAGATTCCTCCATTAGATGGAGATGGTTGTGGCTTATTATTCAATTCAAAAGTTCCAACAGTATCCCAATGTTGAGCATTTTCAGCTAATTGGTCAAGATAATCTAGTGCATCTTCAAGATTTTTATCTCTAAATTCGCCATTACACATCATTTCTACAACTTGTCTACTTTGTGGTGTTAAGCCCTCGTAGAAATAAGTGACCAATACCATGGTGTGGACATATGTTAAGCAATTCTTTAAACCTATCCCAACATTGGTATAATGTTTCTCCATTTTTTTGAGTGAAAGAAGTGATTTGCCTTTTAAACGAATTAGTTCTATGAGGTGGAATGAATTTTTTCAAAAACTGTTCTTGCATGTTATTCCAAGTTCTTATTGATCCAGATCTAAGGTTTTGTAGCCGAGTTTTACCTTTATCTTTTAATGAAAAAGGAAAAAGCTTTAATCTAATTATGTTCATGCTACAATTTTGGTCTGTGTATGTATTACAAACTTCCTCAAAATCTCTTAGATGCAAGTATGGATTCTCATATTCCAAACCATGAAATGTTGGTAAAAGTTGGATAATACCTGGTTTGAAGTTGAATCGAGATGCTTCTGGAGGAAATACTATACACGACGGTGCTCCGGTTCTGGTTGGATTCATGTAGTCCCTCAAGGTTCTTGGTTGATTTTGATCATGTCCATGTTGAGAATGATTGTCTCCTTGACCAATCTGAGGATTAGCTTCGCCCAAAAAGTTGTCATCTTGGTTCTCGTCCATGATTAATGGTGGAGATTGAGATCTACGAACTAACCTACTACTTGAAGTACGAGACCAATGTCTCAGGCAATGGTTATATCACAATGATGATATTCAAATAAATTAATAACAAAAACTAAATAAAAAAAAATTAAATATGCAAATAATATAAGTGTACAAAAAATTAAAATTAATAAACAATTTTGGTGGTTAAACCCACCAATTAAATAAACAAAATAAAATAAAATAAAGCATAAAATAAATACAAAAAAAAACTGGTGGTTAAACCCACCAATTAATTAACAAAACAAAGAAATAAATGCGATATAATTAAATAACTTAAAATTAAATAAATAAATAAAATGGTGGTTAAACCCACCAATAAAAAGATAAAAAATAAAATAAAATAAATGCGAAATAAAATAAATACTGAAAATTAAATAACTGAAATAAAAAATTAGTAATTAGTTAGTTAAGAGTTAGTAGTTCGTTTGCTTAGTCCAAATTAAGTCCAAATTGAGTCCAAATAAGTCCAAGTAAGTCCAAGTAAGTCCAAGTCTAATTTTTGTGAGAAATTTCATCTAGGGATCTTATTGCAAATTATTTATAATATTATGGCCACACTGTAATTTTTTAGAAATTTAGAATTTAGCCATATTGGATGAAATTGAAGATTGTGAAGGATTTTAGGGTCGGATCATAATTATGAGAAGATTGGGGTAGAAACAAAAATTATTAGGGGTGAAACTAAAATTATGAAAGATGTGGGGATAGAAGATTTACACAAAAAGTAAAAAAAATAAAAGGAAAAATAAAACAAAATAAATGCCTCTCCCGACAGCAGTAAAAACTTATGACTTAAAATGTTTGATTTACTAAAAGTGTAAGAGTGTCAGTTATAATATAATTTCGGTGAGTCATTCGATCCACAGAAAAAGGGTTTAATTTATTTGTTTAAATTTTACCTAAAAAATAAAAATAAAATTTAAAAACACACAATTTAATTTGAGGAAAACTATGAAGTTGAATTAGTTAGGGTTATGGATCCACTCTTAGTAATAAATATAATTTAACAAATTCTTTTTATTTTTGTTTTATTTCCCAAAATATTAATTTTATAAATTAAAATTATTTTCCTATTTATTTTATTATGGATTAAGAATTTAATGTGCCAAAACTTAATTTGTCTACACTAAATCAAAATACCATTTTACCATATTTTATATTAAGATATTAAGAATTCATTGTGCCAAATTCCTATTTTTGTCTACAATAAATCAAAATTTCAAAATATAAAATATGGATAAAATTAAATAGAAAACAACTTAATTTATAAAATTAAAAATTGAATTTGATTAAACCATACTTTTTACTAAGAATTTCACCTTCCCCTAACTATAAATATTTAGCTAAACATTTTTGAAATAAAAGAAATAATTAAGATTGAAAAACACATAATTAAAATGAAAATTAAAAATTGAAATAAACCTAATTTTATTAATTAAAAATATACTACAAAGAGAGATGGGGAGAAGAATTGAGAGGAAAGAAGAGAAGAGAAGGTGTCTAGAGATGTGTTCACCACCCTTCTCTATTTATACTAATACATGGTAAATCCACACCACACAAATAAAAATCTCTAATTAAATCTTAACCTTACATTTGTCCCACTAATAATCTCACTAATCAAACATAATCTTATCTTATCCACCCAAGCATATCCATATAATTCAACTAATAAAATATCATACCTAACAAGATAAAAACTTATAATTTTACAATTACCACATTTACCGTGGTAAAAACATAAAAATTTACAACAAAAGTCTTGGATTCTTCTCGACAATGACATAATTTCTCGGACTTCCAGAATCCAAATTTGACATCCGTACATTTGTTTGAGGCCTCCAATTGCATGAAATTATTATTTTTACCTAATAAACACACAAAAATATACAAAATCAAATATTTAGAAAAATAATTAAAAGTTCATAATATGTTATACAATTACAAATATAAATTACATTAATAATGCAAAATAACATTTTTACTTCACAACAAACATATAATTTTTAATACTAATCACTTCTTTTTAACGAACAGTACTGGTGCTCCCCATGGTGAATGTCTTGGGCGTATATAGCCTTTATCTAATAATTCTTGTAGTTGATTCTTTAACTCTTTTAGTTCTGCTGGAGCCATCTTATAAGGCGCCTTTGAGATTGGGGTAGTTCCTAGTAATAAATCAATTGCGAATTCAATTTCTCGATCTGGTGGCAATCCTGGAAGTTCCTCGAGAAATACTTCAGGAAATTCATTCACAACTGGAATATCTTCCAACTTTGGAGTCTGTTTTCTTGTTTCCACGACCACACTTGCAAGTACCCTTCACATGCTCCTTTTAATAATCTAGCCGCTTTTAAGGCAGAGGTGACCGGTACACTTTCTCTGTACGCTCCCCCTTAAAGGTGAATGATTCATTTTGTGGTGGTAATAAAGCTACCTTATTTTTCTTGCAATCTATCTGGGCATGGTGCTTCGATAACCAAGCCATGCCCAAAATTACGTCATAGTCATGCATTTCGAGGATTATTAGGTCAACATGTAGTTTATAAGCACAAATGTGGACCTCGCATGCATTAACTAATTGTCCCGAGTTTAACACTTTTCCTGATGGTATCATGATGCTAAAAGGTCTGTTTATGGTATTAGGGGCCCTTTTTATCTTCCTAATGAATGCTGGTGATGCAAATGAATGTGTAGCTCCTGAGTCTATTAGCACGCATGCAGGAGTTTCAAAGATAGATAGTTTATCTGAAATTAGTAACGGGTTCGCCTCCGCATCTGCTTTGGTAAGTGTGAATACTCGAGCATTAGCATTCTCATGCGGCGTACCATTCTCTGGGCAATCCTTGAAGAAGTGTCCTTCTCTTCCACATTTGAAGCATGTTCTGGTTTTGGCTCGGCATTCCCCAGGATGAGTTTTACTGCATTGATTACACCTTGGCTTTTGTACAGCTTCCTTCTGATGATTGTTTGGGCGTTTGTTCCGATCTTGATCCTAGATCACTGGCATTCCCTTTCTCTTATTGTTGTATGCGCAGGGCTTCCCGTTATTGGCTAGGAAATTCCCTTGGTTTGTACTTCCTTTGTCTTTTCGTTTTTCTTCCTTCTTTTCCTCATCTGCTTGCTCGATTACCAAGGCTCGATCGATAAGTTCATTGAAAGAAGCATCATGAACACCGGCTACCTTCAAGTCTTTTGCGAGATCTTTTCGCAATCCCTGCATAAAGTGATCCTTTTTCAGGTCTTCGGTCGCAACCATATGTGGGGCATATCGAGAGAGTTCATCAAACTTCCAGATGTAATCCAGTACAGACATCCTTCCCTGCTGTAAATAGACAAGCTCTCTTCTTTTAGCTGAGCGAACGGTCTCTGAGAAATACTTGTTATAGAAGGGCTCCTTGAATTCCTTCCACTGCATTGTTGCTTTATCATGGAATCTTCGGATAGAATCCCACCAGTATTTTGCCGCTCCTCGTAGCATAAAGGAGACACAAGTGACTTTTTCTTCTTTTGGTACTTTGGCCACCTCTATCATTCTTTCCATAGTTCGCATCCATTGGTCTGCTACAATAGGATCCACTCTTCCCTCAAATATTGGTGGATTTAATCTCCTAAATTTGCTCCTCGTATTGTTTATAGCTTGGGCATATTCATCCCTTCAAACTTCCCTTTCCAAGAGTCGTGCAACATTATCTGTAAGTCAGCCAATTACTGATTGTTCTCTTGAAATTCCTCTTGCCCTTCTGCCTCTGTTACCCCTAACACTTGACATCTCAACGGGTTTTTGACCTAACTTCTATGTGTCAGACAAATCAAAGGTAAGATTTCTAATCATCCTTATTTATAAATTATTCACTCATGCTAAGCCTTGTCCTTTCCCTTAGCTGGTTGTTGTGCAAATTTCATTGAACTCGCAAGTGCACGAATCTATTGTAGAATAGATTAATGGTGACGAGTGTCAATCCCACGAGGAGGTTGATTTTAATTATGTGCAGAATTAATTTTCTTAAATGGATGGTTGGATTTGTGGTGGAAGAAATTTAGATTATCCTAAAATTTGAATTGAAATGGCGAGATTAAAATGAAATTTGCATCAACATGCTCCATGGGCTAAATATTTCTTATTAATACCAATTAAATCATGAGGGGGGGGATTCCACACCTTATGAACCACACTAAAAAAAATATGGTGCTAAGGGCTTATCGTGCCAAATAATAATAACCTTGTACTAGGGTGCCGGTTTAACCAGGGCAGTATCTAGACAAGATTATTATTATTTATCGACGAAAAGTCAAAACATCCACAAATATTAGAGGGGAAGAGAAAATAAATTTACCAAATTAAGCCTATGGAACATGTTGAGACTTCACCTTCAACCCATGCTTAAAAGAAAATTAGCTACTCATTTTTTAACTAAGGGTAAAATGAAAATTTATTAAAATACGTAGAAAATACAAGATGGAGAAGGAATTACAGAAAACTAAGCTTAAAAATGGATTCAAGGGTATCAAATTAGGGGGAGAGAGCTCCCTTTTTATAGATACATTGAGTGAATCGTAACCATAGGATTAAAAACAGTTCGGACACTCAGGATTGTGCCACGTCATCAGTCAACGATGAGCGATGCAGCAGTTTGAGCGATGAGCGGTTTGCAGATGTACTATTTATGCGATAGCGGTTTTAATAGTCAATAATTCCATATATGTGCGTGTACTGTACACACAATTTTTGGTCCACTGAAATGCTGCCACGTCACCGATCAACAGTACATAAGATTTTTAGCCCAATAAGATCGTGACACATATGTGAATAGTGACATAGTGACATTTTTCTTTTATGCTCCTCCTAAGATTTTCGACTGTCCTGAGTTCAAATGTGACGTCTGTTTTGCTGTCTGATCACTCGTTCATTGTGAAACGATCGTGACGCCCCTAAAATACATAAAATACATAATTATAACAAAACACACATAATTAAATAACAAAAGACTTAAATAAATAAAAGTAGCAATGTTAGTGACTTGAAGTGTAAAATGACGATTTTCTCCTTTATAAATATGCACTTTCTAACACTCAAAACACCCCCCCAACCAGCTTATTGCTAGTCCCTAGCAAATAAAGCGAAAACAAAATTCAAACCAATAAATGATTTTTTTTAAAAAAACAATTGTGTTTATTCAATCAGATAAAGCGAAAACAAAATTCAAACCCAAAAATGATTTTTTTAAAAAACAATTGTGTTTATTCAATCAGATTAATGACAGCAGTCAAATAAAAGTATAAGCATTATCTCCAGTCTAAACAAATATCACACCCACATCAACCATCCACATGCATCAGTCCAGCAGACTTTGTCATAGGTATCGTAATCAGGCCACTTTCAAGAATGACATATCAAATCCCAAAATCTCATCGGTAATAGTGACACTCTCACAAAGAAATTAAACCCAATAAAAATTGTCACTACAAAGAATGGTAAATTGAGAGAAAATAATAAAGAAATATCACACACTCTCACCAAGATGAAAGAAATATGCTCACAGCTTAGAAATAATACGATCTCAAATAAATTACTAGTCAACCCAATATTATTATTATTTTTTTATTTTCCTTTTTTTTAATGCGTCACTACATCTTAATAGCCCATATAACTAGCTTTTACTTCAGACTATAGTTCCCTAAAATCAAGAAGGACTTTTTTTGAATACATGTTTGAGAAAAAATACATGTTTGACAAAAAATACATGTTTGAGAAAAAATAGAGATCTTTTGAAAATTAAAAGGTGCATTTCGCTTATTTATTATTATTGTATCTCTCTTTTTGTTTTGAACAAATTTTTTTCTTTTTTTTTTTTGGTATGGCACAACTTTGCTGAACAAAATAATTATTTATATATATTTTTTTCTCAAACATGAATAGGTGATGGAACTTGTAAAATATCGGGTAATACTCCAAATTAGAGTGGGCCAGGATAATAAGTTAACAAAGAAAAGGCTTCTTTTTTTTTTTATAAAAGGCTCAAAAGGGCTAACTATGTATATTGCATAATAGGGATGGCTTGAAAGGTTCAAACGGGTCAAAAATGGCCTTCTATCGTCTTTTAGAGTTCTAAATAATCTTTCATATCTACTAGTTAGGTAGACCTTCAGATGTAGCAACACATTTTTCTGTCTTTTTTTTATTTTTTATTTTTTAATTTTTTTTAGAGGGTTGACTTAAAGGAAATCTAGAGATCATGGACAAAATAATAAACTGCTAAGCTGTATGAAGAAGAAGAATGGGCAAAAAGGGTTACTCTCCAAGAAAAATAATAGGCTCAAAAACTCACTTGGAATTTATTATGATATGTACATTCCTTAGAGCAACTCATATTTGTCTCCAACATCAACATGTATGTTAACATGTAAATGTTCTTTTTCTTGATTTTGATGATAACAAACCTTTTTGATAAATATGTTGGAGTTTTCATAACAACAAATATTTTCTTAAAAGCCAGAATTTTTCTATAAGTGTTTACAAGTTTTTGATAAACTGGAACATCTCTGCTAAAATGTGCATTTCTGGGAATAATCGGTGAACCGTTAATTTTAACGGTTAGCAAATAAAATCTGAAGAAGGGTTATTGTCTAAGGCTTGACTAATTGTTTTATAACTTTCTTTAAAAATCAGCCCTTTGGATTTAAGCACTAACCGTTTATGGTAAAGCTTAATCTTTCTGATAAGAAAAGGGTTATTTCTTAAGCCTTAACCATTAAGCATTTTTGTGTTATAAGTTACTGGAAGTAAATGGCGAACCGTTAATTTTAACGGTTAACCGATAATATTCAGAAAGGACTTTTTATGTTAATCTCTTACCGTTTAAAACAATAGGTTAAGCTTGTTGTTTTAAAGGTTCTGGAAATAACGGTGAACCGTTAACTCATGTGACTAAGATAATTTCTAGAGAGGCATACTTTGTTAATCCTTAACTGTTTAGTGAGAATAGTTAGTTGAAATGTGTTGTGCATGTTTACGGAATTTCTGGTGAAGCAGATTAGCAGGGTAAGCAGCTAGATAATTTCCAGTATGTTATTGTTTGCTAATCCTTAACCGTTTAGCAAGAATGGATAGAAGATTTTTGTTGTGCAGGTCTCTAGTTTTTAACAGCGAAAGGGTAATGACAAACGGTCAACCGTTTATTTGAAATTCAGCCCAACGGTAACTTTGACCAGCTCATACGGTTAACAGTTAACGGTTAACGGCGATCCGTTTTCTGGCGAAAAAGGCTATAACGGCTAGTTTTTTGCTCCAACTATAAATAAGCTCATTCAAATCAAATCAAAGGTTAATCACAACACGACCATTGGGCTTATAACTGAGAATACAATTTTTATTGAGCTTTAAACACTTTCTCTCTTCATCTTATTCACACATTTGGTATTAATTTGTAATCTTAAATATTATGTGTGAGAAAAACAATTTGCAATCTTTTGCTTTGAGTGTTTGAAAGTGTTGGGATACACTTGGGTCAGGTGATTGGGGATAATCTCTTCTTGTAAAGGTTTATTGACACCTTGGAAGTCAATTGTAATCTTTTGAAGCCTTGGAGGCTTGCTTAGTGGAATCCTCAAGCCCGGTGTGCTTGGAGGCGTGGACGTAGGCGGGGATAGCTGAACCACGTAAAAATCATTGTGTTTGATCTCTCTTACCCTATCTCTTTACTTTTCATTGCACATTAATTTTTTTATTTCCAATTTGATTGCTTAGTTATTATTTCATTAAATTTTAGTTGCTTATTTTTTAAAAACCCAATTCACCCCCCCTCTTGGGTTGCCTAGTAAGTATTTCATTTGGTATTAAAGCTTGGTTCTCTTGTTAGGACTTAACCGTCTAGAATAAAAGATCCATGGCAACTCAAAATGATTAAACCTTTAGGGACGGACAATCTACAACTAAACCACCGTTCTTTGACGGTAATGACTACCCATATTGAAAAATTAGGATGAGAATTTACTTGCAAGCCCTAGACTACAAAATTTGGGAGGTTGTTTGTGATGGTCCTTTTATGCCTTTGACAAAAAATGAAGTTGGGGAAGATATTCCAAAACCTTCACAGGAATGGAATAAATTGGAAAAGAGAAAAGCTTCTCTAAACTCCAAAGCTATGAATGCCCTGTTTTGTGCATTAGATAAGAAAGAGTTTCATAGAGTGTCAAGTTGTGAAAGTGCTCATGAAATTTGGCACAAACTTGAAGTTGTCTATGAAGGCACAAATCAAGTGAAAGAGTAAAAAATTAGTAGATATACTAGACAATATGAGTTGTTCCAAATGGAACAAAATGAGAGTGTGTACTCTATGTATACTAGATTTATGGACATAGTGAACACCCAAGGAGCCCTAGGAAAGACTTTCTCAAATAATGAGAAAGTTAAGAAAATCATTGGGTCCTTACCTAAGGAATTGAGACAAAAAAGAACCGCTATCGAGGAAGCCAAAGATTTAAACATTCTTCCTATTGACGATTTAATTGGTTCTCCTATATCTTGTGAAGAAGATTTGGCAGCTGAAAGAGGAAATGAAGAAACGAAGAAAAACATTGCTGTCAAAGCATCAAAACATGAGAGTGATGGGGAAAGTGAATCGGACGATGAAGAATTAACTATGCTAGCAAGGAGATTCAGAAAGTTCTTCAAGAAAACCGGTGAGCGAAAAAAATTTAAAGACTTCAAGAACCAAAAGGAGAATAAGAAAGCAATCAAATGCTATGAGTGCAAGAAGCCTGGCTATATAAGATCGGAATGCCCTCTTCTCAACAAGTTTAAGAAGAAAGCAATGGTGGCCACGTGGGCCGATAGCGATGAAGAAACGAGTGATGATGAAGAGCATTAAGAAATGACAAATCTAGCTCTTATGGCAATTGGAGATGAATCAAATGATGAATTAGATGAGGTAAATGATCTTCCTACTTATGATGAGTTACATGATGCCTTTAAAGAATTGCATGATGAATTGATAAAAATTGGTAAAAAGAATGTTTGCCTTAAAAAGAAGATAGTAGAGCTTAAAAATGAAAATGATTCATTTAGTGCTAAGATTACATGCCTTAAATTAGAGAATAAAACATTGCTTGATAAAATTGCTTTATTTGAGAATTCTAGCACTTCATATGAGCATCTAGAATCACATGTGAATGATTTGAAAAATGAAAATGAATTACTTAGAAAGAAGAGTAATGATCTAAATGAAATTGTGCTAAAATTCATAAATAGACAAAAGATGTTGGATAACTTGCTAAATTCACAAAAGTGTGTGTTTGACAAAGGAGGGATTGGTTATAAACCAAATTTGAAACAAAAATATTACAAGAGTTATTTTGTGAAAAGCAGTAATCAAGTTGTATGTCATTATTGTAATCAAGATGGTCATATGAAAAATAGATGCATAGTAAAAAGAAATGTATATTATGGTATGAAATGTATTTGGGTTCCAAAAGGAACCATTGCTAACACTCAAGGACCCAAAAAGGTTTGGGTACCTAAAACTTGAGATTTTTTCTCCAGGGCTTAAAGAAGAAAAAGAATAAATGGTTCTTGGATAGTGGATGTTCAAGACACATGACCGGAAACTATGCATGGTTTTCAAGTTTCACCAAAATAAAAAACGGTGGAGATGTTTCTTTTGGAGATAATTCAAAAGGGAAGATTCTTGGAATTGGAAATGTCGGTAAGACTTCATCAACCTTAATTGAAAATGTATGCTTAGTTGAAAATTTGAAACACAACTTGATTAGTAATAGTCAATTGTGTGACAAAGGTTATAAAGTGGTTTTTGATAAGTCTAGATGTATTATTGAAGATACATGTGATGGAAAGGTTTTATTTGTTGCAAATAGATGTGGTAATGTTTATACCATTGGCATAGAAGTTGCTTCTACCCATGATAAATGTTCTTCAGTTTTACATGATGATAGTTGGTTATGGCATAGAAGATTAGGTCATGCAAACATGGAATTGATTTCAAAATTTTCAAAAAATGATTTGGTTAAAGGACTTCCAAAAATCAATTTTCAAAAGGATAGAATTTATGAAGCTTGTCAATTTGGAAAACAAATCAAAACCTCTTTAAAAAACAAGAATCATGTTTCTACTTCAAAACCTCTTCAACTACTTCACATGGATTTGTTTGGTCCATCTAGATATGCAAGCTTAAATGGCAAGTATTATGCTTTGTAATTGTGGATGATTACTCTAGATACACATGGGTATTATTTTTAGCTAATAAGGATGACGCCTTTGATGCTTTTAAAATTTTCTGTAAAAAGGTTCAAAATGAAAAATGTTATTCTATTTCTTGCATTAGAAGTAATCATGGTAGAGAATTTGAAAATTATGCATTTGAGTCTTTTTGCAATGACTTAGGCATAGAACATCAATTTTCATCACCTAGAACTCCACAACAAAATCGAGTTATTAAGAGAAAGAATAGATCTATTCAAGAAATGGCTAGGACTATGTTGAATGAAAATGCATTACCTAAGTATTTTTGGGTCGAAGCCGTCAACACCACTTGTTATGTCTTAAATCGGGTGTTGATTAGATCTCTTCTTAATAAAACTCCCTATGAGCTTTGGAAAGATAGAAAACCCAATATTGGTTATTTCAAAGTCTTTGGATGTAATTGTTTTATTTTGAACACAAAAGACAAGCTTGGTAAATTTGATCCAAAATCTGATGTTGGTATTTTTCTTGGGTATTCAAACTCAAGCAAAGCTTTTAGAGTTTATAATAAAAGAACCTTGGTTGTGGAAGAGTCTATGCATGTTTCTTTTGATGAGTCTAACCCCTCCTCTGCGGAGAAAGGAGTTGTTAATAATGATGCAGATGGAGAGTTACTAGAAGAATCATCAAAGAATGAACAAGAGAATGCACCACAAGAAAATCAAGAGGATGATCAAGAAGAGCAAAGAAATATGGAGCAGCAAGAAGGTACTATTTAAACACTCCCCAAGGAGTGGAGGTATGTTTCTTCTCACCCTTCGGATGCCATTTTAGGAGATCCATCTAGAGGTGTTACAACTATATCATCACTTAGGAACACATGTGAGCATGCTGCATTTATTTCTCAAATTGAACCAAAATCTTTTGCGGATGCGGAAAATGATGAATCTTGGATTATGGCAATGCAAGAGGAATTAAATCAATTTGAGAGAAATAATGTGTGGGAATTAGTTCCTAAACCGGAACAACAATCCATCATAGGTACTAAATTGGTATTTAGAAATAAGATGGATGAATCCGGTGTGGTTGTAAGGAATAAGGCTAGATTAGTGGCTCAAGGATACAACCAAGAAGAAGGAATTGATTTTGATGAAACATTTGCACCTGTAGCTAGATTAGAATCCATTAGAATGTTGTTAGCATATGCATGTCATAAGGATTTCATTTTATTTCAAATGGATGTTAAAAGTGCCTTTCTAAATGGTTATATTATAGAGGAAGTTTATGTGAAACAGCCCCCCGGTTTTGAAAATGAAAAATTTTCAAATCATGTGTATAAGTTGTCTAAAGCTTTGTATGGATTAAAGCAAGCACCTAGAGCTTGGTATGATAGGCTTAAAAAGTTATTGTTGGATAACAGTTTTTCAATGGGTAAAGCGGATACTACTCTCTTTGTTAAGAATAAAAATCAAGATATACTTGTTGTTCAAATTTATGTTGATGATATTATCTTTGGTTCTACTAATGAGTCCTTGTACAAGGATTTTTCATCTTGTATGAGTAAGGAATTTGAAATGAGCATGATGGGAGAATTGAAGCATTTCCTTGGACTTCAAATCAAGCAAAATAATAAGGGAATCTTCATCAATCAAGCCAAGTATGTCAAAGATTTGCTCAAGAGATTTGGAATTGATGAGTCAAATACTAAGAGCACTCCAATGAGCACAACAATCAAGCTCGAGAAAGATGAAAAAGGTAAAGAAGTTGATATTAAAAAATATCGAGGTATGATCGGCTCTTTACTTTACTTAACCGCAAGTAGACCTGATATCATGTTTAGTGTATGTTTGTGTGCAAGATTTAAATCATGTCCCAAGGAATCTCATTTGCTTGCTGTTAAAAGATTTTTTCGTTATTTGAGTGGAACCATTGAACTTGGCCTTTGGTATCCTAGAGGAACTCATATAGATTTAACATATTTTCCGGATGCGGATTTTACCGGTTATAAAGTTGATAGGAAAAGCACTAGTGGAACTTGTCATATACTAGGTCACTCACTTGTTTCATGGTTTAGTAAGAAACAAAACTCAGTTGCACTTTCAACCACTGAGGCGGAATATATTACCGCTGGTAGTTGTTGTGCACAAGCTCTTTGGATGAAACAAACACTTAGAGACTATGGTATTAGTCTTGAACAAAATCCCATTAAGTGTGACAATACTAGTGCTATAAATCTTTCAAAGAATCCCATTCAGTACTCTAGAACCAAGCATATAGAAATTAGACATCATTTCTTGAGAGATCACGTTCAAAAGGGTGATATTGCATTGGAGTTTATTTCTACGGAAAAACAACTCGCCGATATTTTTACAAAACCTCTTTGCGAAGAACAATTTTCAAAAATTCGGCATGAACTTGGGATGATGAAATTTTCACATTAATATTTCTAAATATGCTAGTGAGTCTATTCAATAACTTGATTTATGATATGAAGTTTTAATATCCTTGATATACTTGAGTATGATATCCTAATATTGTATATGTATGTTTTGTATGGATTAATTGTTTTAAAACATATATGTTCATGAATTTTGCATTAAAATGGCCTTAGAGCATTTTTAAGATCAAATTTATGATCTTGATTTGTTATCTTTGATGGCCAGATATTGAATCAAATGTGCGAAACAACAAATAAAATAAACGGATAACCGTTTTTCTCATAAACGGTTCACCGTTTATTTCCAGAAACTAGGATATTTTGATTGCTCTCTACCCTCTTACCGTTTGGCATTAACGGTAAACCGTTTAAAAACAGAAAGCTCTCTTAACTTGCCCCTTCACCGTTTACCCTTACCCTCAAACCATTTTTTTATTTCAAGCTCACTGGAAGTTAACCCTTTACCGTTTATAGAAAACGGCTCGCCGTTTTCTCGAAGTATATAAAATGGTCACGGGTTTCCTCTTCGTCTTCACTTGCCCTCTCACCGTTTCTGCCATTATCACGAACCCTAAGCTTTCCCTCTCCTTCCTTCTCTATTTTTCTTCATTTTCACATCAAATCTCACCGATAGAACTCTTCCTAATCACTTTTAGAATGATTCTACTGATTCATATCTTCAGATCTCGTCCAAAATAAAAAAATTCCCAAATTAAAACCCTAAGGGCAGCCGACTAATCTTTGTCCATTTTGATCCATTTTTTCACCATTTCTTGCCAAATTGAACCTAAAATTCTCTTCCTCTACTCCCTCTGAACTCCATAATCAATTCTTTTAATCTCAAATCCATCTTCTGAACGTGTTCTTCTCATTATCATGGCTGAGTCATCTCAGAGGCCTCGGAGAAGGAAACATACACCTTCTGTCAACCCCATACCACCACGGGAACCATCCGAATTCGAAAGGCTTTGCTTCCCTACAGCACCTTTGCGCAAACGCTTTGAGACTCGATTTATGGGTCAACAGGTACTCGACTCTTATTTTATGGATATAGAGGATTTTAAGAATTTGATTGTATGTGATAGGACTGGTAGCAGCATGCTTAGACCTTGGGAATCCGCTATAGACATTGATGATAAAGTTTAACCTAATTTCGTTTGAGTTTTCTACTCTAATATAGAACTATTCGCAACTCGTTTAGATAGGATTGTTACTCTTGTTGGCGGTGTATCCATTGATTTTAATGTTGAGTTTTTGAACACTGTCATACTTGAAATTTCGAATGAAGGTCATACTTTTTATACCTCTAGAAAAATCCTATCATTTGATGATTTTGTCCACCACGAGGGTGTGCGTAACATCTGTCGTCGTAAGGATTTCAGTGATGATATTTGTAGTCTTCCCTTTCGGTCTCAGCTGCTACCTTTTCAAGTTCTTATTTTCCATTTTATTCTGCAGCATATTGTTACCCCTAGATGAGGTCACACGGATTAGGTAACGCGTTTAGATGTTGGGTGACTGGATAGTCTTCTTAGTGGGCGGCCTGTTAACCTTGGGTATATTATTGTGCACCACATGTTGACCACTCTGACGGTTACTCACCACTTGCTTCCCTATGGTAGTCTCATCACCAAGATTTTATGGCACTTCCACGTGCCAATTAGGGATGCTGTGTATAAGGAGCCCAAACGAATTGGTAGGGATGCCATGAGTAGCATAGGCTTTACTAGGAGGAACGGGCAATGGCTCAAGACCGCAGACGCCAAGAATTGGGACACCTTGACTGCTCCTGAGGTTGATCGGATGCTTAACGACATCTATACTCCCTATCAGCTTCCTGACTTCAGACTTGGAGCTCATCCTCCACCTTCTCATCGTCGAGATGCTCCTCCGCCATCAGTCCTTCCACGGATTACACGCGCTGAGGTGGATCACGACATTCCTGCTCCCGAGCCTCATCCGGCATCGGCGACTCTCTGCTCCTCGTGACCTCGGCTCAGATTCGGCCCCTGTTCGACATTTTGCTGCAGCTAGTTGCTGATGTTCGCCATATTTACGGCGCGGTGATTCTTGATTGTATGGGCGCTATTACTCCCGATCAAGCGGTGCTCGGTCTCGAGTTCGAGACATTTCGAGGCGAGCATATTGATGATCGATGAGATCATTCTTTGTCTGACAGTTAGGGTATTTTGGATTTGACCCTGGCAGCACCTCTGTAGGAGCCCCCTCTTTGCGACCTACTTCGGCACCTACCTCTTTAGCACCTACTTCTTCGGCTCATAGTTCTACACAGCCTCCCGCTTCGAGACTCCCCTCTTCACGACCCACTTCTACGCGACCTCCTGCTTCGCGGCGAGCTTCTTAGTTTTCTGTTCTTTTCTGTTTCGCACATATATTTCATGTTTTGACTATACTATGATATTTTTTTTTGCATTCTTCATTCTTGTTGATCTTGTGGATTGATATTTGCTATGGATATTTCTCTCTATATTTTCTTTTTGTCTGAATTGAATGGCTTTGGAGATGTTGGGTTGTGAAATGCTTGATTTGATATCTTTGGGAGTACTTTGGCCTCATGATTGTATTTCAGGATTTCACCATTTTTCAAGGGAAACTATGCCAAACGTTTTGCTCTTCTATTTCTCTCATGCTTCTTTATCTTAAGTTTTGTTTTTGATGACGAAGGAGGAGAGATCTTGCACTTGTTTTTTTTGCAAAACTATTTTGCAAACATCCTATAATGGCAAAACTGCTTTTAGTCATATAGGTAGGGGGAGCATATAGTTAGGGGGAGCCAAAGTTTGTCATCATAAAAAAGGGAGAGATTGTTAACATGTAAATGTTCTTTTTATTTATTTTGATGATAAAAAATCTTTTTGATAAATATGTTGGAGTTTTCATAATAACAAATATTTTCTTCAAAGCCAGAATTTTTCTATAAGTGTTTACAAGTTTTTGATAAACTGGAACATCTCTGCTAAAATGTGCATTTCTGTGAATAATCGGTGAACCGTTAATTTTAACGGTTAACCGATAAAATGCAGAGAAGGGTTATTATCTAAGGCTTCAACCGATTGTTTTATAACCTACCAAAAATCAGCCACTGGATTTAAACGGCTAACTGTTTATTTTAACATCTAACCGTTTATGGTAAAGCTTAATCTTTCTCCTAAGAAAAGGGTTATTTCTTAAGCCTTAACCATTAAGCATTTTTATGTTATAAGTTACTGGAAGTAAATGGCGAACCTTTAATTTTAACGGTTAACCAATAATATTCAGAAAGGACTTTTTGTGTTAATCTCTTACCGTTTAAAGCAAACCGGTTAAGCTTGTTGTTTTTAAAGGTTACTGGAAATAATCGGTGAACCGTTAACTCATAACGGCTAACCGATAATTTCCAGAGAGGCATACTTTGTTAATCCTTAACCGTTTAGTGAGAACAGTTAGTTGAAATGTGTTGTGCATGTTTCTGGAATTTATCGGCGAACCGTTAACGGGTAAACGGCTAACCGATAATTTCCAGTATGTTATTGTTTGCTAATCCTTAACCGTTTAGCAAGAACGGATAGAAGATTTTTGTTGTGCAGGTCTCTGGTTTTTAACGGCGAAAGGGTAATGACAAACGGTCAACCGTTTATTTGAAATTCAGCCCAACGGTAACTTTGACCAGCGCAAACGGTTAACTGTTAACGGTTAACGGCGATCCATTTTCTAGCTAAAAAGGCTATAATGGCTAGTTTTCTGCTCCAACTATAAATAAGCTCATTCAAATCAAATCAAAGGTTGATCACAACACGACCATTGAGCTTATAACTGAGAATACAATTTTTATTGAGCTTTAAACACTTTCTCTCTTCATCTTATTCACACATTGGGCATCAATTTGTAATCTTAAATATTGTGTGTGAAAAAAACAATTTGCAATCTTTTGCTTTGAGTGTTTGAAAGTGTTGGGATACACTTGGGTCAAGAGATTGGGGATAATCTCTTCTTGTAAAGGTTTATTGACACCTTGGAAGTCAATTGTAATCTTTTGAAGCCTTGGAAGCTTGCTTAGTGGAATCCTCAAGCCCGGTGTGCTTGGAGGCGTGGACGTAGGCGGGGATAGCCAAACCACGTAAAAATCATTGTGTTTAATCTCTCTTACTCTATCTCTTTACTTTTCATTGCACATTAATTTGTTTATTTCGAATTGATTGCTTAGTTATTATTTCATTAAATTTTAGTTGCTTATTTTTTAAAACCCAATTCACCCCCTTTCTTGGGTTTCCTAGTTAGTATTTCAATGTAGAATAGCAAATATGGTGTAACATCACTCAAAACCAAAGATAATACAAATACTAAAATTCAAAAGTCATCATAATGTTAAAAGATCACAAATTTTTTTTTTAAAATAAGAAGATGCGTTTCCAGAGTCACTACACTCCGTATTCAGCCATCTTCGACTCAAAAACTTGAAAATGCATATTTATAAAGGAGATGTCAAAAAGAAAAAGTTAGAAAAAATACACTTAAAATAAGAGAAGTTTTTATTTTTATTTTTTTGTTTTTTTGTTTTTATTTTTTAACTTTCAAACTAAGAAGATGCGTTTCTAGAGTAACTACACACTATATTCAGCCATCTTTTACTTAAAAAGTTAGCCACGGTTAGTTCTATAACAAAAATTAGTAAAAACTTAACCAACATTCCACAATTGTCAACTATTCCCTCCCCCCAACAAGAATTAAACATGTTCGCAATATTTGAATGAAACATCACCTGGATAGTGCAACACAGAAGAAAATATTTACAAGCGGAGAGTTAAATCTAATTTGTACTTCTTACTGCGGCTACTGTTACCATCATTATTTGAACACTCCAACACAACAATTATGGGATCTGTCTCTGATTGATAAGCATGTAACAGATCAAGTAGTTCATTAGCAATATGTGCACAAATAAAGACTTTTTTACTGAGGAAGGAATGAAATAATTTTTAATTGCATGGTTAAGAAATACGATAAAGCATTATAAAAATTATTGACATTTAACAAACCAATGGCTTTCTGGTGGATGTTCAGATGGGCCCAAGATGCTAATGTGATTAGTGCCTCTAGAGTTGCAAGATCTCCTGGAAGAAAAATAAAAGCATTGGCATGATTTAACATTTCAGTTATTCTTTCTTGCATACCTGAGACGACTAACTCTTCTCCAGTTGATGAGTTAGATAAACAACCCAAAGGTTTTAGGATTGTTGGGATGATGCCTAACACTTGGCTCCCTCTACATAAGCAGCTTCTGAGACCATTTTGGATAACCCTCGGTCACCTCCTCGATACACCAAGTGCAATTTTCTCTCTGCTACTCTTCGACCAAGATCTATGGCTGCCTCAACGAACTCTTTATGTTTGCCATAATTAAACCCAGAGAGCACACAAAATGTTCTTGAATTGTCTACTGGGAGTAGCTGCCATTAGGATACTGCTCAAAAACAATTTGTGAGTGCACAACAAAAATCATATTTAAAGACCTTGGTGACAACGGGTCACATATATGTATGAGGCATTATGTCAGAGTCAATTAACGTGTAAGGCACATGGCTCGAGAGTAAAAAAGAAAACAGTAAAAAGGAAAAAGAAAACAATGATAAAAAAAAATTATTAAAGGCAATAATGCGAATGGTAAAACAACAGTGAAATAAAACAATAGTAAAGTAAAAGGATATTCACAGGCAGTTGCCACTGTGGCTCACATCTTCCTCTGGTTTTATGTCCAGAAACGGCTTGAATGCCCTATATAGGTCGATGATAGGCTTCCCATCCAGTTTTCTTACAAACTGGCAAACAGGGTCGTTTATAGTTAGATTCCTGAGACTGTATCGTGCACGTTCATTCTCGAATAATGGCCATAATTGGAGAATCGTTCTTTTTATATATCCACTGGGATGCGTTTCAAGAGACAAAAGGATATTATCCAATGACTCTTTATTCAAGCCATCCCTAATGAATTTAATCTTATCTTCCTTGTTATCAGACACCATTCCTAAAGAACATAATTTTTTATTGCATATCGTTCTGGCACATTTATGACAAGCAACAGAAAGTCCTCGAGCTCATTGTTTTCTCACATAATTTCCTTTACCACAACTATGCATGTATGCAATAAATTTAGGAGGTAACTCACATGCTAAGCGTACTTTAGCCTCGATTAACCAGCGGATGTCAGCAGGTATGCCATTCTTCATAAGCAATCGCGTGCGCTCGGATCGGGCTTTATAGATTAAAAGGAGGGCATTTTGAGGAAGTGAAGGGAATCGTTTGTGAAACTTTGCTAAAATCTCGTCTCTGTCCATGCCTTCGTCTCAGAATATCAGTTATTATGGGAAACTGAAGTAACCGACTTGATTGTCACGGAGTACCGTTATTCGCCACTTCACCGGGGTGACAAACTTAAACACACAAAGTAAACTAAAACACACAAACAGATAAATAAATTAAAACACACAAAGCAAATTAAAATCGTCCTCTTATTGAATTTACCTCAAGCTCCAACTGGGTGTTGTAAATACTTCTCTCAATATCTCTGAGTTGGCTTTCTAAATCCTCAACATGAGCTACTAACTCTGGTGGTTGCAAAGCCCAAATACGATGTGTTTTAAAAAATCGTATCTACTTTCTGATATGAGTTCGGATAGGTTGAAATGTTCTAAACATGTACAAGAGGTACTGTCTCATGATTAAAATGATAAGAGAAAACTGTAATGGTTAAGCAAACACATTTACACAAAAATAATTTCAATGAGGAAAAGAATAATAAAAAGAAATAAAAGAAATAAATCAAATCAAATCAGTGAAAAGAAAAGAAAAGTCTCAATTCAGACTTGGTGGGTCACTCAGATTTATTTCGTTGTCCTCCCCATATAGTTTGTACTCTAGATATGGCTTTAATCTTTGACCATTTACTTTAAAAGTTGCACCATTCTTTGGATCTTTAATTTCAACTGCCCCATGTGGAAAAACAGTGTGAACAATAAATGGGCCAGACCATCGAGAACGTAACTTACCTGGGAATAGGTGCAAGCAAGAATTGAATAAAAGCACTTTCTGACTTGGAGTGAAAGATTTTCTTATAATTTTCTTGTTGTGAAAGACTTTCATTCGTTGCTTGTAAATCTTGGCATTTTTAAATGCAGCGTCATTGCAATTTCTTGAGTTACGCATTTGTAATCTTCTTTTCGAGCCGACTTGCTGCATGTCAAAATTGAATTTCTTGATGGCCCGATCGCACGATGCTCGAGTTCCACAGGTAGGTGGCATGCTTTTCCATACACTAGCCTGTAGGGTGACATCCCAATTGGAGTTTTGAAAGCTGTTCTATATGCCCATAATGCATCATCGAGCCTCAACGACCAATCTTTTCTGTCGGGCCTCATAGTCTTTTCTAAAATGTGCTTTTTTTCTCGATTGGAGATCTCAACTTGACCACTGGTTTGTGGATGATATGGGGTCGCCACTTTATGAGTGATGGAGTACTTTGTCAAAAGAGCTTTGAATGATTTATTATAAAAGTGGGCACCACCATCACTGATGATTACTCGAGGGAATCCAAAGCATGAAACAATATTGCTTTTCAAAAATTCTATCACCACTTTGTGATCGTTGGTCCTACATGGAATTGCCTTTACCCATTTCTCAACATAGTCAATAGCAACCAGTATGTATTGATGGCCAAAAGATGGGGGAAAGGGTCTCATGAAATTTATACCCAATACATCAAAAATTTTAACCACTAAAATTGGGTTTAGTGGCATCATATTCCTTTGTGTTATGCTCCTCATTCGTTGACACCTATCACATGAAGAACAAAAGGTTTAAGCATCTCGAAATATAGTTGGCCAATAGAAACCACATTGTAAAATTTTAGTAGCTGTTTTCTTAGCACTGAAGTGGCCTCCACAAGCTTGTTCATGGCAGAATGAAAGAATGTTTTGAAATTCATTCTGTGGGACACATCGTCGAACAATTTCATCCTAAAAGAAATTCTTTATTTTTGCAAAGAATTTGGCCTTGTCCTGCTTAGTCCAATGCTCTGGAAGTTGACCTGTAACAAGATAATTAACATTATCAGCATATCATGGTACTACTTCCACGCTCATTAATTGTTCATCTGGAAATGACTCATTCAAGGGTAATGGTTCTATAGTTGTGTCGAAATGGAGACGAGAAAGATGGTCAGCCACAACATTTTCTATTCCTTTCTTATCCTTGAATTCTAAGTCAAATTTTTGCAAAAGTAACACCCAACGAATTAGTCTAGCTTTTGCATCTTTCTTTGTGCGAAGATATTTAAGAGCAGCATGATCTGTGAATATAATTATTTTACAACCAATGAGATAAGATCGAAATTTCTCTAATGCAAACACTACAGCTAGCATATCTTTTTCAGTGGTTGAATAATTTAACTGTGCATCATTCATTGTCATACTATCATAGCAAATCAAATGGGGAACTCGATCAACTTTTTGTCCTAATACTGCTTCTACTGCATAATCAGATGCATCACACATAAGCTCAAAAGGTAAATTTCAATTTGGGGGCTGAATGATGGGTGATGATGTCAACAACTGCTTTAATTTTTCAAATGCCACAAGACATGAATCATCAAAGACAAAAGGCACATCCTTAGCAAGTAGATTGCATAAGGGTCTAGAAACTTTGCTAAAATCTTTAATGAAACGTCTATAAAAACCAGCATGCCTAAGGAAAGATCTTACTTCTCTGACTGTTTTAGGTGAAGGAAGATTGGAAATGAGATCCACCTTGGCTTTATCAATCTTAATACCGTTGCTTGAAATGATGTGACCGAGAACAATACCTTATTTTACCATAAAATGGCATTTCTCCTAATTCAAGACTAAATTCTTCTCGATACATCTCTGCAGAACTAGTGTTAGATGATGTAAATATTGATCAAATGAATCACCAAAAATAGAAAAGTCAACCATAAAGACCTCAAGGAATCGTTCAACCATATCAGAAAAACTGCTCAACATGCATTGTTGAAATATAGCAGGTGTATTACATAATCCAAATGGTATTCTCCTATATGCACAAGTATCAAAAGGACAAGTGAATATGGTCTTCTCTTGATCTTTTGGTGCTATGGGAATCTGATTATATCCTGAGTAGCCATCTAGAAAGCAATAAAATTCATGACCTGCTAATCTATCAAACATTTGATCGATAAATGGTAAAGGAAAATGGTCTTTACGTGTGACAGAATTCAACTTCCTATAATCAATGCATACACGCCATCTTGTAGTTACTCTAGTGGGTACTAATTCATTATTAGCATTGGTAACTACTGTGACTCCTGACCTTTTGGGGACAACTTGTACAGGACTTACCCATGAACTATCAGAAATGGGGTAAATGATACCTGCATCTAATAGCTTAAGGACTTCAGTGCGAACAACCTCTTTTATGTTAGGATTTAACCGACGTTGCATTTCCCTAGTAGGTTAGCATTTTCATCAAGGTGAATGTAATGCATACAGTCTACTGGGTTTATACCTTTTATGTCTACTATGGTCCATCATAATGCTCCTTTGTGCTCTTTTAAAACTTCCAACAACTTACCTTTTTGTTCGTCATTGAGGGAGGAAGAGATGATTACTGGCAAAGTACTTTCTTCTCCCAGGAATGCGTATTCCAAAGTGTTGGGTAATTATTTGGGCTTGAGTTTTGGTGGTGATTCTGATGATGGGCTGACTTTCTTTTCTGATGGCACTAGTTGTTCAACTCTTGACTTCTATTTATTTGTGTCCATGGATGGTGCTGAGTCAAGTAGTGCGTTGACCTCATTGATTGATCTGTCAATATCAAAATCCAAACCAAAGTGAGTTAAACATGTTTGTAAAGGGTCATCACTAAGATTTGAACGAAAATTATTATTAACTAATGTTTCTATTAAATCCACATCAACAATTTCATCATCTGCATTGTGAGGTTGTTTGGCAATGTTGAAGATGTTGAGTTCCATGGTCATATTGCCAAAGGACAACTGCATATTTCCGGTTCTGCATTGAATGTGAGCATCGGCAGTTGCCAAGAAAGGTCGACCCAAAATAATGGGAATGTGCTTCTTTGAATCCTGCATTGGTTGAGTGTCAATTACAATGAAATCAACAAGAAAATAAAACTTGTCTACCTGAATAAGCACGTCCTTCACAATACCACGAGGTATTTTTGTGGATCGATCTGCAAGCTGTAACACCACTGGAGTTGGGTGTAATTCGCCCAGTCCAAGTTTCATAAATATAGAGTAAGGCAACATATTTACCCTAGCTCCTAAATCCAACAAAGCATTCTCAATTGTGTGGTTCCCTATACTACATGAAATAGTGGGGGAGCCTGGATCTTTGTATTTTAGAGGCATTTTATATTGGAGTATAGAACTAACATTTTCTGTTAAAAAGACCTTTTTCTGAACATGAATATTTCTCTTTTTAGTACAAAGATCTTTAAGAAACTTGGCATAAGATGGCACTTGTTTTATCACATCAAGTAAAGGGATGTTAACACTTACCTATTTGAAGATTTCAAAAATCTCACCTGTGGATTTTTCTTTCTTCCCTTTAGCTAACCTCTGAGGAAATGGAGCTTTAGGAATGTATTTTTAGTGAGTTGGTTTCCTCTTTCTCCTCTGATGATAAGTTCTCAGCATTCACAAGTACAATCTGAGTTGATTTTGTCGCTGGCATCTCCACTTTGTTGTCAACTTCTTTTCCTTTTCGTAAGGTCATGATGGCTTTGACCTCTCCATGCTGCTGTGGTGAACTGGTACTTGTTTCATGCACTGCTTTAGGGTTAAGCACTGATTGACTTGGGAATTTGCCTTTCTCAACAGTCATTGCTAAGGTTTGAACTGAAGAAGCAAGTTGTCCCACCATTTTTTCGAGGCTTGAAACTGATTGGGCTTGTGAGTTGAACCCCGCTCTCATCTCATTTCACAATTCATCAATGGTGCGGTTCTGCTGCTCGATCTTGGAATTAGTAAGATTCTTGACATTCTGGAATATATCCTCCCATGGTTTGGGTTGAGAGTAGTTTGGGTTTTGATTGTATGGTCTAAATGGCAGCTGATAGGCTTGAGAAATTTGAGGAATTGGTGGAATTGGTTGGATTGGTGGAGGTGGAGCTGATGGTTCATTTTGTTGGAATCCTTGAGACCATGAAATATTTGGGTGGTCTTTCCATACAGGGTTATATGTGTTGAAGTATGGGTTGTAGTTCGATGGTTTTCTCATGACACCTATGTCATTGGCTTGATCTGAATATGAGTCATGGTTATGTGGTTCTGTTGCTTGAGCAGTCGTCAATGATGCTATTTGTCGAGAAAGACCTTCGATTATTGCTTTGACTTCCTTAATTTCTGAGCTTGACTCACCAATGTGAACCTCATTTACTCCTTTAATTCTCCTGGTATTCCTGAGTGACCGACTCCATTGTTGAGAATTATCTTATTGGCGCTGGAAGAATTCCCAAATCTCTGAAGTGCTTTTTGACATTAGCTCTCCTCCACTGGTAGCTATTATCCATTCTTGCACATGTGGCAATAATCCCCCCAAAACGTATTGGCATTGGTGTCATTTCTCATACCCATGATGTGGACACTTCAAGAGTAGCCCATTGAATCGCTCCCATGCTTCGAAAAATTACTCGTCGTCTCTTTGAGTAAATTCTGAAATTTCCCTGCAAATGGCATTGGTTTTATCAACTGGGAAATATTCATTTAAAAATTTTGTTACCATTTGTTCCCATGATGTAATGCTATTAGCAGACAATGTATTGAACCATGAACGAGCTCTATCCTTTAAAGAAAATAAGAATAATCTAAGTTTAACTTCATCATCTGAAAAATTCTCGTATTTAAATATTTGACAAATAGCATGAAAATCATTCAGATGATTATATGGGTCCTCATTTTCTAGGCCATAGAATATGAGGAGACAATTTAGCGCACTAGGTTTTAATTCAAAACTCCTAGCAGCCACATTTGGGTACCGTATACATGATGTGCTCAAATTAGCTAAAGGACTTAAATAATCCTTAAATGGCCTCTCCTGTGGTTCTGGTTGTTGATTTTGCAAATCCATTTCAATTTTATTTTTAAATACAATGTGTTTGTGTGTGCGAAGTATTTTTTCTAATTCAAGGTCTAAAGGTTCAAGATTAGGTAATAATGACCTTCGACCATGTATGCAAAGAATAAAATAAATAAAAGCAAAACAAATAAAAATAAAGAAGAGGGAGAAATTACAATACTAACCTTATCACGCTGTTACAATCTTATTATGAAAAGACACTCAATTGCTACAAGAAAAAGAAATTACGTGAAACAAATATTAACTAAAATTAAAATAAATTACAAAGAAAGATAACAAGATAAACAAAATTAAATTACAAAGAAAAATGATAGGAAAATTAAATTACACAAATTTAAAGAAGAGAAAAAAAATGAAATTCTAACCTTAATTTCTTTTTTCTTTTTTTTTTTGTTTAAATGAGAAAAGGAAAAAAATTATAAGAAAACAACAAAAATAAATAAATAAATAAATAACTAATTCTACAAATTAAAATAATTATTTCCCCGGCAACGGCGCCAAAAACTTGTTGTCCAAATTTCATTGAACTCGCAACTGCACGAATCTAGATTAATGGTGACAAATGTCGATCCCACAAGGAGGTTGATTTTAATTATGTGCAGAATTAATTTTCTTAAATGGATGGTTGGATTTGTGGTGGAAGGAATTTAGATTATCCTAAAATTTGAATTGAAATGGCGAGAGTAAATTGAAATGGAAACTATTATATTTGAAGCACTTGGGTATCTGGATCTGCATCAACATGCTCCATGGGCTAAATATTTCTTATTAATGCCAATTAAATCATAAGGGGGGGATTCTACACCTCATGAGCCACGCTCAAATAAATATGGTGCTAAGGGCTTATCGTGTCAAATAATAATAACCTTGTACTAGGGTGCCGGTTTAACCAGGGCGGTATCTAGACAAGATTATTATTATTTTTTGACGAAAAGTCAAAACATCGACAAATATTAGAGAGGAAGAGAAAATAAATTTACCAAATTAAGCCCATGGAACATGTTGAGACTTCATCTTCAACCCAAGCTTAAAAGAAAATTAGCTACTTATTTTTTAACTAAGGGTAAAATGGGAATTTATTAAAATACATAGAAAATACAAGATGGAGAAGGAATTACAGAAAACTAAGCCTAAAAATGGATTTAGGGGTATCAAATTAGGGTGGAGAGCCCCTTTTTATAGATACATTGAGTGAATCGTGACCATCGGATTAAAAATAGTTCAGACGCTTAGGATTGTGCCACGTCATCAGTCAACAATGAACAGTACACGGTTTGACCATGGTTTGCACAGTAACACAGTTTGCACAGTAACGCGGTTTGCACAGTAATGCGGTTTGAATAGTCAATAATCCCATATATGTGCGTGTACTGTACACACGATTTTTAGTCCACTGAAATGCTGCCACGTCACCGATCAATAGTGCGTAAGATTTTTAGTCCAATAAGATCGTGACACATCATCGGTCAATGCCACGTCATCGATCAACGCCACATAAGAAGTCAAGCCACATAATTCGTCCAATCAAATACTGCCATGTCATATATTGATGCCACATCATCGGTCAATGCCACGTCATCGATCAACGCCACATCATCGGACCGTATATATGAACAATGTCGTGAATAGTTTAATAAACAGTGCCGTACGTATGAACAGTACCGTACATGTGAATAGTGACATTTTTCTTTTATGATCCTCCTAAGATTTTCGACCGTCCTGAGTTCAAATGTGACATCCGGTTTGCTGTCTGATCACTCGTTCATTGTGAAACGATCGTGACGCCCCTAAAATACATAAAATACATAATTATAACAAAACACATATAATTAAATAACAAAAGACTTAAATAAATAAAAGTAGCAATGTTAGTGAGACTTGAAGTGTAAAATGACGATTTTCTCCTTTATAAATATGCACTTTCTAACACTCAACACTGGTGCATATGGACGGTCTACAGAATTACTTTAAACCTTGGGCTCTTATACTAATTTGTAGCATCCCACGTTTTTGTAAGATAATTTACTTCGAAATTTGCCTTAGTTTTAATAAAAATATTTTATAAAAGTATAATATAAAACTTTGCTACATAGAAACTTGATTACAAAGTTTAAAGTTTCTTTACTCTATATGCCAAAAGACTCCATAATTACAAAACAAAATATAGATATTTATGTTTGGAAAGATTCTTAGTTGAGCCCATCATAAATCCCAAGGTATGCGATGCCCATATGCACTTCGCCTCAGTTGGGACTTGGCTTCTCTTAACCGTACTCGATGTTGCGTGCAATGTAAGACTACGTGAGCTAATGCCTAGTAAGATAACAGTTAGATGCATGCAAGGAATTATTATGCATATAGATTAAGTCATTCGGATTGATTAACGTTATTAGGGCCTTGGGTATGTTGTACTACAAAGCTAGTACTTTTTTTTTACTCTCATGCCCTTGGGCTTACTAGTTGGTCTTTTGGGCAATACGTATCGCCGTCCCCAAAAGATTGCCTGTTTCTTAACTTGGAGGGCTTGCCCTCCTTAGAAAACTTTGCCACTTAGTAGTACAATAACTCATTTTACAAACTCAAAATACCTCATTTATAAACTAAATGGCGGAATGCATATGTCCAACGCAACTTATTTCCTAGCACGTAAAGCTTCTAAACGTACAATCGAGCTAACACACAATCTATCTCAAAGTCAACAATCTTTAATTTAGGCGGCAGTGTCGACCATGCAAGAATTAACCAAGAAGATATTGCATTATAGGCAGTAGAGCCGACCATAGCATGATTAAATAAGAACATCATGACTAGGCGGTATAGCCGACCATATGAAAATAATTAATGTAATATCATCACGAAGGCGGCATAGCCGACCATATAAGAAGAGATAAATAAAGTAATACTATTACATAATCAATAACTAAACCACATGAGGATAAATAATAACAATGCCATATAAGGATAAATAATAATAAATACTCACATCCTATTAATTATCGTAAGGCTAAGGATTTAAAACTAAGTCTAACATAAAAGGAATTAGTCCTTACATTGCAGTTGGAGTGTTACTTACCTTGAAATCTTAAATTTTCTAACCCTCCTAGTTTGATGACTTTCTTTTCTCTTGGATGTTTTGGCAAGAGAGCTTGAGTGCTTGTGTGCTATGTGTGTTGTGTGTGTGCTTGTGTGGTGTGGTAGGTGGTTGCAAAAATGAGGAGTGCCCACCCATATTTATAGAGGCGGCCATGGGGAGTCTGGAGAGTTCTATGCCACTTGTACAAATATCATGGGGACTTAAATGCCTAATTCTAGAAAACTCTAGCCCATGGGTTCTTAAATGCGTAATATTGTAGAGAATTCTAGATTATGGGCCTTGCTGGGAAGATTGCTAATCGCACCACGGTTAGTTAGTTATATGGGTGGCCCGATTTCTACGCGCAACCTCGCTGCTAAGTGCATCCCGCCTTGAGTGCTGAGCACATTCTACTTCTAAGCGCACTCCAGTTCTAGGATTAGATTGAAAACAAAAGGGATAAGGGGTATTTATAGGTTTTCCAAAAGCTAATGGATGGCTAGGATTTTGCCACCACACTTCTTGATCAATGGTTAGGATTTATTCTCTCATAAATATCTTAGTAACTTCTAGATTTAATGTCTCTACAATTATTTCTTATTATATCGCCACTTATGTCATTGCTTATGTCATTATTTCCCTAGAATTAATTATTGTTATTATTAATATTATTATTTTATTTTAATATTTAATGGGATTTTATTTTAATACTTAGGTGAGAAGGTCGTACCTCATAAATACATATCGGTTGCTGTTGATTTCATTTTGAAATGGGTAGAGACAATTCCATGTAGAACCAATTATCACAAGGTGGTGATAGGATTTTTGAAAAGCAACATTGTTTCACGCTTTGGATTCCCTTGAGCAATAAATCATTTAAAGTTCTTTTGATAAAGTATTCCATCACTCACAAAGTGGCGACCCCATATCATCCACAAACCAGTGGCCAAGTTAAGATATCCAATCGAGAAAAAAAGCATATATTAGAAAAGACGGCGAGACCAGACAAAACGACTAGTTATTGAGGCTCGATGATGCATTATGTGTATATAGAACGACTTTCAAGACCCCGATTGGGATGTCACCTTAGAGGCTAGTGTATGGAAAAGCTTGCCACCTACCTGTGGAACTTGAGCATCGTGCGTACCGGGCCATTAAGAAATTTAACTTTGACATGCAGCAAGCTAGCTCTGAAAAAAGATTACAGCTGGTAGAACTTGAAAAAATTCGCAATAATTCGTACGAAAATGTCAAGATTGACAAGAAACGATTGAAAGTCTTCATGACAAGCAAATTATGAGAAAATCATTCACCCTAGGTCAGAAAGTGCTTTTATTCAATTCTCGCTTACACCTATTCCCAGGTAAGTTACGTTGTCTATGGTCTGGCCCTTTTATTATTCACACTGTTTTTCTATATAGGGTAATTGAAATAAAGGATCCAAAGAGTGGTGTCACTTTTAAGGTTAATGGTCAAAGATTAAAGTCATATCTAGAGTACCAACCACATGAAGAGGACACCGAAATAACTTTGAATGACCAACTAAGTTTGAATTGAGATTTCGATTATCTTAAACATTCTTCAACGACTCTAATGTAAAATATCTCATATCAGGAGCCAAATATGATTTTGTAAAACACATCGTATTTGGACTTCGAAACCACCAGAGTTAGTCTCCCATGTTGAGGATTTAGAAAGCCAACTCAGAGAAATTGAGGAAGATATCTACGACATCCAATTGAAGCTTGAGGTAAATTGAATAAGAGGACGATTGGGAAATTATTTTTTTCTTTTCTTTGTGTGTTTTAGCTTGCTTCATATGCTTTAATTGGCTTTGTGTAATTTAGTTTGTCACCCCCGTTAAATGGCGGATAACGGTTCTCCGTCACAACCAAGTCGGTTACTTCAATTTCCTATAATAAATGATATTCTAAGAAGAAGGCATGGACAGAGACGAGATTTTAGCAAAGCTTCACAAATGATTCCATTCACTTCCTCAGAATGCTCTCCTTTCAATCTATAAAGCTCGGTCCGAACGCATGCGATTGTTTATGAAGAATAACGTTTCTGTTGACATCTGTTGGTTAATCGAGGCCAAAGTACGCTTGGCAGGTAAGTTGCCTCCCAAATTTATTACATACATGCCTGGTTATGGTAAAGGAAATTACGCAAGAAAACAAAGACCTCAAAGACTTTCTATTGCATGTCATAAGTGTGCCAGAATAAGATGCAATAAAAAACCATGTTTTTTAGGAATGGTGTCTGATAACAGGGAAGTTAAATTCAATTCCTTAGGGATGGCTTGAATAAAGAGTCATTAGATGATATCCTTTTGTCTTTTAAAACACATCCCAGTGGATACGTACAAAGGCCAATTCTCCAATTATGGCCATTATTCCAGAAAGAATATGCACGATATAGTGTCAGGAATCTGACTATAAATGACACTGTTTGCCAGTTTATAAGAAAATTGGGTGGGAAGCCTATCCTCGACCCATAGAGGGTGTTCTAGCCATTTCTAAACGTAAAACCAGAGAAAGATATGAGCCACAGTCACAACTACCTGTAAATATCCTTTTACTTCACTGTTATTTTATCATTTGCATTATTGTCTTTAATAATTTTATTTTATCATTATTTGATTTTTCCTTTTTACTATTTTCTTTTTTACTCTCGAGCCATGTACCTTAAGCATTAATTGACACTAAAATGTTGCCTCATACACAGCTGTGACCCACTGTCAACAAGGTCTTTAAATATGAATTCTTGTTAAGCACTCATTGTTTATTTGTGTGCTCTTTGGGTTTAACTATGGCAAACATAAAGAGTTCGTTGAAGCAGCCATAGATCTTGGTCGAAGAATAGCAGAGAGAAAATTGCACTTGGTGTATGGAGGAGGTAACTGAGGGTTATCAAAACTTAGTCTCAGAAGCTGCTTATGTCAGAGGGAGCCAAGTGTTAGTCATCATCCCAACAATCCTAAAACCTCTGGGCAATTTGTCTGATTCACCAACTAGAGAAGAGTTAGTCATCTCAAGTATGTAAGAAAGAATAACTAAAATGCTAAATCATGCTGATGCTTTTATTTTCCTACCAAGAGATATTGCAACTCTAAAGGCACTGATCACATTAGCATCTTGGGCTCATCTGAACATTCATCAGAAACCCATTGGTTTGTTAAATGTCAATAACTTTTATGATGGCTTTATCGCTTTTCTTAACCATGTAATAAAAAACTATTTCATTCCTTCCTCAGTAAAAAAAAGTTTTTATTTCTGCACATGCTGTTAATGAGCTACTTAATATGTTACAAGCATATCGATCAGAGCCAGATCCCAGGACCTTTGTGTTGGAGTATTCAAATATTGATGGTAACAGTAGCTGCAGAAAGAAGTGCAAATTACATTTAACTCTTCGCTTGTAAATATTTTTTTTCTGTATTGTACCACCTAAGTGATATCTTCTAAACTCTACTTCTTTCCTTTCAAACATTGAGGATAATGTTCTATTCTAGTTGGGGGAAGGGAATAGTTGACAATTGTGGAATATTGGTTAAGTTTTTACAAATTATTTTTTGTAGAGACTAACGGTAGCTAACTTTTTTAGTATAAAATGGTTGGATATGCAGTGTAATGACTCTAGAAACGCATTTTCTTAGTTTGAAAGTTAAAAGACAAAATTGTCTTATTTTAAGTGTGATCTTTCTAACTTTTTCATTTTGACTTCTCCTTTATAAATGTATACTTTAAAAAATTTTTAGTCGAACATGGTTGAATATGGAGTGTAGTGACTATAGAAACGCATCTTCCTAGTTAAAAAAAATTTAAACATTTTCTTTTTATATTATTTTAAGTGTAACCTTTCTAATTAGTTTTTCTTCATTATTTTCACCTTTCTGCATGTATGTTTTATTTTCATGTTTAGAATAGGTTAGAGGGTAGAACATCATAAAAAAAAGTTTGGAAATTTTGTTTGAGCCTTTAACATTAGATTACATGATGACTTTCGAATTTTAGTATTTGTATTATCTTTGGTCTTGAGTGATGTTACACCATCTTTGGTCATAATAAACTCCAAGTGAGTTTTTGAGTCTGTCACTTTTCTTGAAGAGTAACTCTTTTTGCCCATTCTTCATATAGTTTAACAGTATATTATTTTAAGTCAACCCTCTAAGAAAAAATGATTAAAAAAAAAGAGAAAAGAGAAAAAAAAAATGTGTTGCTATATCTAAAGGTCCACCAAACTAGTAGATATGGAAGATTATTTAGAGCCCTAAAAGACGATGGAAAGGTCATCTTTAACCCGTTTCAGCCTTTCCACGCCATCCCTATTGTGAAATATCTATAGTTAACCCTTTTGAACCTTTTATTTAAAAAAAAAGTCTTTTCTTTATTAATTTATCTTCTTGACCCAATCTAATTTAGAGTATTACCCGATGTCTTACAAGTTTCATTACCTATTCATGTTTGAAAAAAATATAAATAATTATTTTGTTCAGTAAAGTTTTGCCATACATACATACATACATACATACATACATACATACATACATACATACATACATACATATATGCATACATACATATATATATATATATATATATATATATATATATATATATATATATGTATGTATGTATGTATGTATGTATAGAGACTTTCTGGGTATATAGCACAGAATCGTGGAGTGTGTGTGATATAGCACAGAATAAATAATTTCAGAGATTAATAAATACACAAAGCCAGCAAACCCTATAAAGGGAATCACTTCGTTAAACCAGACAGAAGCATGAAAGGCTCACGAGTCTGGTATCCATGATTAAAATTGCTGGAGGCACAGAAGCAGTTTATAAAAGCTTTAAATAAATATTAAAACAGAAGGAATGTACCTTTTATTATGCTTTTATTATGCTTTATGGAATTGTGATACAATCGGCTTTTGATTTTCTCTCTTCTAAAACAATTTCTCTCCCAAACTCTCTCTTCTAAATTGAGTTCTGAGTTTACAAAGGAAACTCTTACATTATATAGGAAATAAAAATGCTTTACAAGACTCATGACCGACAAAAGAAAAGTCTTCACGTGGGAGACAATGCTTTACAAGAGGCGTGACCGACAAAGTAAAAGTCTTCACATGGGAGACAACATCAATCGAATAGGCACCTTTATCTTTTCTGCAATTGACAAGAGAGGCGACAACTGGATTCACGCGGGAGAGAATCATGTGCGTGGGCCAATATGCTTTACTCTTTATGCTGATAATGAAGTCCATGTGCGTGGGCCAGGATGCTTTTAGTCTCTTTTCGGAGAAAAATTTACCTTCACAGCTTTTTCTTTTAGAAGGATAGTGAGGGAAGGAAGATAGTTTTTTGGAAAAATACAAAAGGAAATGGGAAAATTATTTACAAAAGGAAGCTTTTTCTTTTTTTTTTTTAAAGGAGTACAAAATACAAATATGTACAAAATTAATACATTGTCTTTATATTTTTTTTATAGGGGAAAGGATCCCGAAACAATCATCTTCATTATCATCTCCAAGGGAGATGAATGGCTCATCATCGTCTTCAGTAGAACCAGCTACAGACGACTCAGATCTTGAGGTAAGGAGTTGCTTCATTTTCTCAAAATATTCTTCTTCATTCTTCAGACCGCCGAAGAGCTTGGGCTCGAGACCTTTGAGAAAGAAATGTACTTTGGGCTCTGCTCTTTAATGGGCTTTAGAAGGCCTTTTGAGGAAAGCCAAGCTTTGACTGTGGCCTCGGACAATTTTGACTCTTCATCAAATTTTGATCACCATTTGACTTTAAAGGTTCTTTGTAAGATTAATTGGGCTTCATGATTGTGATAACGGAGATCCCATATCCAAACCCATGGAAGGAAGAAATTTGTACAGAAACAGAGAAAATGAGGAAATCTTTTCTCGGAGTCTGAAGGAACATAATGGGCTTTAAAGAGGTTTAAACAGTTGATGGCATTTGGGGTTAGAATTTCAGGACTCGGACCGAAATAATCCTACCACTGTTTGAACCAATTTAGGAGGCTTTGGGTGGTTATTTTTTAATTGAAGAAAAATAATCAAGAATGGGTTTTCTTTGGATTTTGAATTAAAAATGTGTTAAACCAAGCCTGCTGGTAATCCCAATAAGAGAAAAGCAAGCAATGGTTAAGGCGTATTTGAAAATCGGCGGGAAAAGGCTTTAGTTTGTGAAGTTGGTCTCCCCACTGTTTTTGACTCAAGACTTTTAAAATTGTAGCCGTTGAATAAGCTGGCTCAAGGTGTTTTTCATCGAGAAAGAAATGTTTGAATTTTACTGACTCAGTGAACTCAAGAATACTTTGGTAGAAAGACTGAGGTTTTGATAAATCCCACGGTTTGAAAAACCAGCCTTTCGGGAAAATCTTTGAAATAGCAATGAATGGATCATTGTGATAAAACCATCTTTAATTGATAAAATATTTTGAAAATGATTTTTATTAATCCATTCGGATTTCTTTGAAAGTCTTGATTGTGAAAGAACAATCTGGGAATTTGAACTTTCACCAGAAAGGACCAAATTGGAAGAAGATCCCTTCGAGATTTCTTTAGAAATTTTTTTTGAAACTTCTTTGGAAATGGGTTTTGAAAGTTCTTTAGAAGTTGATTTTTCTTCTTTGGCCGAAGTGGCCTCAGGAAGATTTTGGCTTTGAGTAAATCTTTAGAGAGTGAACATAAGCTCGGAAGAACTCGAGATTGAGTTCATCCATTCTTTAACTTGTAATTCTGTGGCAATGGCTTTAGATTGAGCTTCTTGCTCATCGACCATGTCAATCCAGGATTTGACAAGCATGGCAGAGGATAATAATTTTGCTTTAGATGGGGTTTTTTTAGCGTCTTTAGAATTGGGTGGACTCTCAGGGTCTTTAAGGATGGCTTTGCCTTTGTCTTTCTTTTTTTGTGGCATTTTTATCTGTTTTGAAGAAATTCTCTCGTTAGAAAATCTGGGATTGAATTTGCATCACCTTTAATAAATTTAATATCAAAATAAAAAATACTCAAAATAGCTTGCCATCGTGCAAAAATTTGTCTAGAAGCAATGTTTTGAACATCTTTTTCTCAGACATGTTTTGCAGCTTTACAATCAATTCTAAGCAAAAATTTTTTATTTAACAAATCACTTTGAAATTTAGACACATACTGGACAATAGACAAAATTTCCTTTTTAATAGTAGAATAATTTTTTTGACAATCATTCCAGTGTGCAGAAACATATTGAATTATTTGTTCTTTATGATTATTTAATTACTTTAATACCCTCAGAACCTAAATCAAGCATCGCCTAACAATTTTTGGTAAAGCAGGATTTGCAAGAAATAAACAAGGAATTTCTTTAACATAATTCTTTATCTGTTTAATAACTTTAGTGTGTTCCTTAGTCCAAGCAACAAGATTTTGCTTTAGCCTATCATGCAATGGTTTTGACATCCTATTGATATTAAGACAAAATTCAAGTACATAATTCAAACTACCAAGAAATCTCTGCAGTTGTGTTTTATCTAAGATTCTATCAGGGAACTTATCAGCAAATGCAAGAGATCTTTCAATAGGTGTTATAGTTCCTTTGGAAAGATAATGTCCTAGGAACCTAACTTTAGTCTAAAAAAGAGAAACTTTAGAACTAGAAATGGCTAATCCAGCTTTCCTAGTTGCTAAGTGAAATGTCTTTAAATGTTTGAAATGTTGATCAATGGAATGTGAAAAGATCATTACATCATCAATATAAACAATACAGAATCCAGAGAAAGGATTATAAATATCATTCATTATCCTTTGGAATTCAGAAGGTGCATTCTTTAAACCAAATGGCATTACTGTCCATTCATACTGTCCAAAAGGAACAGTGAATGCAGTTTTATACCTATCTTTACGGTGAATTTGAATCTACCAAAATCCAGATTTCATGTCAAACTTCAAAAAGATAAATGCAGGATGTAGTTTTTGAAGTAAATCTTTTTTGTTAGGTATGGGATACCTAATCCATTTTAAAGCTTTATTTAAAGGTTTGTAATTAATCACTAACCTAGGTGTTCCTCTTTCTATTTCGGAATTCTTATTCATATAGAAAGCGGCATAAGACCATGGTGATCTAGATTTAACGATTAAACCTTTGGCTTCTAAGTCTTTAATTTCATTCCTACAGTGTTGTTCTAAGTTCATGTTCATTTGAATAGGACGGGCTTTAGAAGGAATTTGTCTTTCATCAAAAGAATTTTCATATGGTAAATCTACCATGTGTTGCTTTCGATTCCAGAATGCAGATAGTAAATCAGCACATATTTCTTTTTCAATCAAGTTTTGAAAATCAGAAATCTTTCTCTTTACAAATTCATTTTGCAACTGACTTTCAATTCTTTGAAGACTTAATTCTTTCTTCAAACAAGTTAAGTCATTCTGTTTTGACTTTATTAAAACATTGATTTTATTCTGATAAATAGAACAGGCTTTTACAATGTTTAAGTTTCTGGTTTTAGGTCTTTCTAAATAGAGGAATGTTAATTTTTTGGTTTTTTCTTTAAAAGAAATACCGTCGTAGTTGACAGTATAGGGAGCGATGAGATTTATGAAAGGAGTTCCTAGTATAATGGTATGATGAATATCATTTGTGAGAAGAAAAGAAGTTTTAAATTCAAAACTGTTATTTAGAACAAAGGCATCAACTTTAGAGGTAATTTTCAATTTTGAATTATTAGCGGCAGAAAGTCTTTCCCTCGTTTTTTTATGAAATCTTTTAGGAACAATATCTTCTTTGATACAATTTAGATCAGCACCAGTGTCAAACAAGGCAATGGTGTCAATCTCAAAGTCTTGAGAAAGAACTAGAGTTATCTTTATTAGGTATTTCTTGTGGTGACTTCTTTTAGAGCAAAAGGAAATCATTGGGTAAGGACTCAATGTTTTCTAAATTTTGTGTTTCTTCATCATTTTCAGGGTTAGATTCTTTATCATAATTATCCTCTAACTGTTTTTGCAACAGAAGTTGGATAGTATCTGAATCAGTCTTTTGCTTTTCTTTTAAATCTTTTATTTCAAATTTGATTTCTTTTATCTCTTTCTGAAGATCCTGAAAACTAGGTGTTGTTTTCTTATCTTTTTTCTTTTTATCAAGGATTTCAGTGAGATCATATACATTTTTTTTTAATTATAAGGGCTTTAGAGATTTCTGGTTTATCTCCTAGTTCTAAGGTTTTTAAGAGTTTATCTAAGTATTCTTTTTTAAGGACAGGGTAAGAAATATGTTTAACCAGTTCAAGAAACGTTTCTTGGTCTTTAGTTAGCACATTGATTTTCTTTAAATAGGATTCTGTATCAGAATCACTATTGCTTGTGTTGTAAACGGTTTACCGATAGTTGCTATCGGTTCACCGATAACGATTAACCTCTTGCCGATTAAGGTTAACCTTGAGCCGATGACTGCTAGCCTTGAGCCGATTACTGCTAGCCTTGAGCCGATTACACCAAATCGAGTTTAAGAACCAAGAATAAAGAAAACAGTACAAGAAATAAGGACAAGAACAAGAATTTAACGTGGTTCAGTCCCACTTAGGAACCTACATCCACGGCTGAAAATGCCAACAAAGGTCAAGAGCTTTGATTAATGATGAAAGGCTGATTACAGAGACCAAGTACAACAATACAGATTTAACCTCTCTAACCTTAGTGTTTTTCTCTCTGTAAATGTTTCTGGCTTCTGTGAAAACTAATTCCTTCTCTCGTGATTCTCACCGGCTTTGCAAGAAGCTTATACGAGTCTCCAGCTATCTTACACGTGTGGCCACTCTAACCGAATTAAGTTGTTACTGCTAACTACTAATTCTGATGGTCCCCACATTATGCCAGCACACCAGCCACCTCAGATATCTTGTAACGGAATATAACTAACTTTAGCTTCACAAATCTCCACCTTAGTTCTATTCTGTTCAAGCTTCTCCCTCCACTGGTTCAGCAACAGTAAACTTGAGTTACAAGTTAACACAACCAATCAAGTTCAGTAAGCTTCTGAACCTGACTGATGGCAATGGTTTGGTTAACATGTCAGCTGGGTTTTCTTCAGAAGGCACCTTGACCACATTTACCACTCCTTTGCCAATTTCATCCCTTATGAAGTGCATTCTAACATCTATATGTTTAGTTCTTTCATGATATTTGGGGTTTTTACTTAATTGTATAGCACTTGAGCTATCACAGCTGACTGGGACAATCTCTTGATTAAACCCCAATTCAGAGACCAGCCCTTTTAGCCAAATTGCTTCTTTAACAGCTTCTGTGAGAGCAATGTATTCAGCCTCTGTCGTAGAGAGAGCAACCACTGACTGAAGGGAGGATTTCCAACTTATTGCACCCCCACATGTAGTGAATACAAACCCCGTAAGGGACCTTCTCTTGTCAATATCTGCTGCATAATCTGAGTCAACAAACCCAGTTACCTCTGGTGAAGTTGCATCTGCTCCCTCAAACTTGATAGCAGCATCACGCCCCTTTAGATACCCTTTTAACCCACTGACCCCATTCCAGTGTTCTTTACCTGGATTCCCCATAAATCTACTAATGACTCCAACTGCATGAGCTAAGTCAGGTCTGGTACAGACCATGGCATACATTATGCTCCCAACTGCACTTGCATATGGAATCTTCTTCATGTGGTTAATATCAAGATCGCCTGTGCTCCAGAGACTTGATAGCAAGTGTCGACAGGGTGTTAAACAGGTTTGAGTCTTCCATTTCAACCCAGTGAACTTTCTTTACATATTCAGCTTGAGACAGGTACAGTGTTTTGGAGTATCTATCCCTTATGATTTGCATACCCAGGATTTTCTTAGCTGCACCTAAATCCTTCATTTCAAATTCTGAGCTAAGCTCCACCTTGAGCTTTTCTATTTCACCTTTATGCTTACATGCTATTAGCATGTCATCAACATATAGAGTAGATAGATTCTATCCCCATTGTGCAGATACTTGTGATAGACACAGCTTGTCAAACATACTCGCAATACCAGCCATCATGAACTCATCGAACTTCAGGTACCATTGCCTAGGAGATTGCTTGAGTCCATACAAGCTCTTCTTGAGCAAACACACCTTGTTTTCTGACCCTTCCTCAATGAACCCTTCTGGTTGAGCCATGTAAATTTCTTCATCAAGACTGCCATGTAAGAAGGCGGTTTTAACATCCATCTGTTCTAATTCCAGGTCATGATGAGCAGAGAGTGCTAGTAAATTTAATAGAGTCAGATTTTACCACAGGTGAGAACACTTCATTGAAGTCAACCCCTTCCTTTTGTGTAAACCCCTTGGCCACAAGTCTGGCCTTAAACCTGGGTGGTTCTTTCTCTGAAGCTCCATTCTTCAGTTTGTAAATCCACTTACTGCCAACAAGTTTCTTGTTTGAGGGTTTTTCTACAAGGATCCAGGTGTTGTTCTGGTTTAATGAGGTTATTTCATCTTGCATTGCTGCATACCAGTTCATACTATCATTTCTGTTCATAGCCTCTCTAAAGCTCATAGGTTCTCCACCACTTACTTCATCAGCAACAGTTAGAGTATATGAGATGAGATCAGCTATGCCATATCTCTTTGGCATTTTAACAGTTCTTCTCTCCCTATCTCGGGCTAATTGGTAGGTTTCTAACTCAAGGGATTTCCTGTCTTCCTTTGATTGTTCTGGTGACACTTCAATGGTCTCATTTGTTCCAGTATGCTCCACCTTCTGTCCTGCACCATCTGTGTTTCCAGGTTGTGTGGCAGTAATCTCAGTTTCTACCTTTGACTGCAATAATGATTCTTCATCAAATGTAACATCCCTGCTGACAAGTATTCTAGTGGGTTTACCTTCTATAGTCCATATTTTGTAACCTTTTGTGCCCTCTGGATATCCTAGAAAATACCCTTTAACAGCCCTTGGTTCAAGCTTTCCTTGTTTTACATGAGCATAGGCCACAGATCCAAAAATTCTCAGATTACTCAAATCTGGTGGCTTTCCTGACCAAATCTCCTGTGGTGTCTCAAGCTCAAGGTCACAAGTGGCTTCGTTGATCAAGTAGAATCCAGAATCGTAAAACTTTGGAGAGATTCAATTAAGAAAGATACATCTAACTCTTTCTATTGGTTCTGCTCATTCTCTCTGCAAGTCCATTCTCACGAGGGGTATAAGTACGCCATGCCTATGCCTTGTTCTCATGCGTAATTCTTCAAATCCTTTATCGCAGATTCAAGCCCATTATCGCCTAGTCTCTTTATTCTCTGTTGGTTTGGTTCTCCATTGTGGCTGCCCACTCCTTAAACCTATCAAGTACATCATTCTTGTGTTTTAATACATAAACCCATACCTTCCTTGAGAAGTCATCTATAAAGGTCACAAAGTACCTAGCTCCACCTAGAGATGGAACTTGAGATGGCCCCCATAGATCCGAGTGGACATAGTCTAAAGTCTGCTTGGTTTCATGTTTCCCATACCGAATTTCTGCCTCAGTTGCCTTCCCAAACACACATTTTTCATGTAATTCTAGAGAGGAAATTTTATCTTGATCGCCTTTCTAAGTCCCCTTTCACTAATACGAGCTAGCCTCATGTGCCGTAGTTTTGTTTTATCTCGCTCACATTCACGTGAATCCAACTATAAAGCGAGGATCCAATAAGAATATATGCATCATTTTTTTCTCGATTCTTCATAATGATGATCTTTGTCAAAGACCGAATCTGCCCATTTTCTCTTTTAATGGTACATCCTAATTGATCAACCATTCCTAGGGATATTAGATTTTCGAGTTCAGGAACATATCTCACATTGTGTAAGTCTCTAATGATACCATCGAACATCTTAAGACTAATTGTTCCTATTCCAGCAACCATGCAAGCAAGGTTGTTTCCCAACAATACCTTCCCTCCTTTCACAGCTTCGAAGGTTTTAAAAAAATCTTTATTGGGACACATATGGAAAGAACAGCCAGAGTCTAAAATCCACTCACCAGTTGGATGTTTCTCTGTAGCCACCAAGACATCAGCATCATCACAGTCTTCTTCATCCTCAGAGGCTACTGCAGCCTTCCCATTTGACTTCTTTTGAAATTCTTCAAGTTTCTTTTTCTCAAAACAGTCATTAATGTAATGTCCCTGCTTCTGGCAGAAATAACATTTTCTTTTTTTCTTCTTCTTATCATCTTTTCCCTTTTGGTTGTCCTTCTGGTTTTGCCCTTTCTTATCATGGTTCTTCCTTTTATCAGGCTTTGATTTTGCTATCAAACCTTCACTAAGTCCATGATCTCTTCCCTCAGCTCTTCTCTTCAAATCTTTTAATTCAAGTGCGCTCTTCACATCTTTCAGGGTAAGGGTTTGCCTCCCATACAGCAAAGTGTCAACAAAATGTTCATATGTATCTGGCAGTGAGCTCAGCAGAATGAGGGCTCTGTCTTCATCTTCAAGGTTTACGTTTACATTCTCAAGATCCAGAATTAACTTGTTGAAGTCATCCAGATGATCTTTCACAGTTGTTCCTGCCTTCATTGAGAATGTATATAACCTCCTCTTCATATAAAGTCTCTTGGCCAAAGACTTCTTCAAGAACAACTCTTCAAGCTTTGCCCAGAGACCAGAGGCTGACTTTTCTTTGGCCACTTCTCTCAGTACTTCATCTGAGAGGTGTAAGATGATGGTGCTGTGAGCCTTGTTGTTGATGGTTCTCATGTCTCCAACTGGACCTGAGGAACCCTCTGCCTTCTCTTTCTTGCCAGTCAGTTCTTCTTCAGTATCGAGGGCACTGTCAAGCCCCTGTTGAATCAAGATTGCTCGCATCTTGAGACTCCACAGGTAGAAATCATTCTCGCCATTAAATTTCTCTAAGTCAAATCTTGTTGAAGCCATTTGCGCACTAGAGCTGGGTGTTTTATGTGCTCTGATACCAGTTTGTTGTAAACGGTTTACCGATAGTTGTTATCGGTTCACCGATAACGATTAACCTCTTGCCGATTAAGGTTAACCTTGAGCCGATTACTGCTAGCCTTGAGCCGATTACAGCAAATCGAGTTTAAGAACCAAGAATAAAGAAAACAGTACAAGAAATAAGGACAAGAACAAGAATTTAACGTGGTTCGATCCAGGAACCTACGTCCACGGTGAAAATGCCACAAGGGTCGAGCTTTGATTAATGATGAAAGGCTGATTACGAGACCAAGTACAACAATCTGATTTAACCTCTCTAACATAGTGTTTTCTCTCTGTAAATGTTTACGGCATGTGAAAACTAATTCGCTTCTCTCTGCGTTCTGCGGCTTTGCGAGAAGCTCTATCGAGTCTCCATTATCTTACGTGTGGCTCTAAGAATTAAGTTATTCTTTGCTAACTACTAATTGATGGTCCGCATTATGCCGACACACCACCTCGGATATCTTGTAGCAGATATAACTAACTTTAGCACGACAGTATCATAATCATTTAACTCATCAACCTGTAAAGGCTCATTATCTCCCGTCATGGAAGACTCAGAGTCAGAAGACTCTACAAGCAAGGATGCAACTTTAGACAATATCTCTTCATCAAGACCAAGCTCGTGAAGCTTTCTATTCATCCTGCAAAATTTTACAGTATGACCTTTCTTGCCACATTTGTAGCAAGTAGCTTCTTTATAGTTGAAAGGGATTCTAGGTTTGACTTTAGGCTCTTTCTTTATGGAAAATTGAGGTTTTCTATAAGGCTTCGAAGGTTTCCTATGAAAGGATTCTTTAAATTCTGGAAGAGGTTTTCTAAACATATGGTCTTTTGCCTTGTAATGTCTTTTGTAAGGCTTTAAAGAGCACTTACCATTGCAGCCTTTGGAAGTAGAGGCTTTGAAAGGATCATAATTGAACTGTTTACAAAAACTACCTAATTCATGCTTTGATTGTCTAAGCTCCCATTTTATCCTTCTTTATTGACGAAACTGACAAGTACACCATAGATGAGACTGTCATAGGGGATACGATCCCCATGCAAGGCTTTAATGGTGTTTCTAACCTTTTCGCCTAAAAGAGTAGGTAAACCAGCAAGGAATTTTTCCTTTCAGGTCACATGATTTGCGTCATCCCTAAGGAAGACTCTGGTGAAGAAAGTGGTTTTATAACTTTGGAAATCACTAAGTTTTCTACACCTAAGGTTGTGCAATAACTCAGCATTTTTATCTCTAAGATACGAAGGGTCACCTATAAAATGTAAGGAAATAGTAAGGATTAAGGTGGCAACCGCATCTTGTATAGAGTTATTAAACTCATCACAGATGGGGGCTCCATACTCATTTGTTTGAATAGCACTTAGGATATCTAACTGTTGTTGGTTAGTGAGAAGATGATTCCACCATCCTTTAAGCTGACCAGTAAACCTAGCAATGAGAATTTCTGCTATGGCTTTGTCAGAGGTTCCCGACTGAGTTTCTTAGGCATTAGCTGCCATGGCCATTTGTTGCAATAATCCAAGTATGTGTACTCAGAAATGCCGTCTATATTCTATTCATAGACAGATGAGGCATTAAACCGGGATTGGTTTAGTGCACTCGGCCTATTATCTATGGCTAAGTCTGGAGGAGAACTATTAGCAGGAATAGCTAATTCCCAATGGATTTTGTTGGTTTTAGGAATAGACTTATCTTTAAAGGCTCTTATATCAGAGGATGCAATAGAAATTTGATCCTGGTCAAGTACACCGATGGTCCTAGAATGACAGTTGGGCCTTTATCGGTCTTTATTTGGACTTCTTGAGGAAGAAGAAACCATCTGTCTAATTGGTCTCTAATAGCTTTAGCAAAATCTAACTTTGAATCTTGAACAAGCTTTTGACTAGTTTTCGAAACCTGGAAAAGTTTGAAAACAAGTTTTTTAAGCTTTTTGTCAGTTTCAGATTTTGAGAAAACAACAGGGGAAACATCTATGGTTGACTTTTGGAATTGACTTTCTATCCTGGTCAACTGTTTTCCTATTGTATTTAGGTTTGCATTACAGAAATTATTCTGTTGGATAGTGCTACCTAAATTGGTTTCAGTATCATTGGCTTTATGGCTTTTATAAGGTGATGCTTTAATCTGGATAGGAGGTACACAATGATCTATGGTTAAACTCCTAAGAGGTGGATGTTCAGATTCTACAGTCTTATCACTATCAGAAAGGTTCCATTCAGTAATCTTTTTTCTAACCGTGATAGGGTTTGATGCTTTGAACGGATATGCAATCCTATTTTCTGAAACATAAATTTCAAGCCAATAAAAAAATAGTATTTGCACGCGGTGCAATTGAACAAACTTATAATAGGTTTCTTGAATTTGTTTTCTTTGGTTTAGGATATTTTTAAAAAACCAAAGTCTTTTATCTTTGTTGTTATCAGAGTAAAAATCTTTATGCAAGAGAGTTTTATCAAGTTCAAAATCTTTTTCGAGGACATTTATTACATTTTCTGTAACTGCAGAAAATGTAGGAGAAGTTGAAGGAGAAGGCTCCTTTTCTTCCTGGCTTTGTTCATGTTGACTGCTAGTGTACACCGGGTGTGGGATACTAGTGGAATAGTCAACAGAGTGTATAGACGAACTAGGTATATCCGATGTGGAAAACCTAGGTTGACTCTTTAAAGGAAGGTTTACAATAGAAGGAATTTTAGAAAATCTTCTTTCCAATTAAGGAATGCTTGAGCGTGATTCTACATCCGAAAATCTAGACGATGTAGATCTCCTGAAGGACAACTTGACTTTACCATCAGAATACTGAGTCACATTTTGTAATTCTGTATTGGGCTCTAATTGTTTTGGAATCACTGGTTCAGTGGCTCCTTCTAAAATTCATTCGTCAGGAAGATTAACATCTTTCCATTGGATTGGTTTTGGGACAACAGTATTGGCTTTAGACAAGTCAGTCTGTAAGAGAAGAGTTTCATCTCTTTTAGACTGGAATTTATGTTGCGTATTAAACGCAGAATTCATGGCTTTGTATGAAATCTTAAAAATTAAGGCTACTAGAACATATCCTTCAAACATATGGTAATTGTGTGTTTTGATCTGTAACATCATGCTCTTGAAAATATTTTTGTCTTTTAAGGAAACTGTTTTGTTCGGGTAACAGCTAAAAGAAATTGGACCTTTACACAGACTCGATTCTATGCTACTTAGCAAGGAATCATCAAAGGAGATGAATCTCTCATCTCTAAGGACAACTAGAATTGAGGTGTTTAATCCTTCTTTAGTTAATGGTTTTATACCGACTTAGATTAAGCCTATGTGAACATACTTAAAATTCTTTTCTTTTAATCTTTTTAAAGATTGTTCAGAAAACAAATAAATTGTTTCAAATGGCTTTGAAAGGGTTATGTCTCTTTTTTCAGTTTTTATTACAAAATCAGTTTTTAAAAAATCAAGTTTTTTTGTTTTATAAATCATGTCTTTAGAAATTTTTGGCAGTTCCCAACAATCAATGGCTTTATTAAAATCTTCAATTATGAATTCTTCCAAATTCACAACATTCTTTGATTCACTAGTCTTTCCGGAAGAAGAGCTAGAGAAAGAGGATACTCTACAGAGTAGAGAATCCATGTATGCAAAACCTATAAAAGATCTAATTCTACAGGTGTGGCTACAATCCTAAGGCAAAGAATTTGTTTTACTGCCCTTTCAACCAAATCGAGACTTACGACCAAACTGCCAAGGCACCCAAGGTAACACTCACCACAACAAGCAAAGTTTCAATCAAGCACAGGTTTCTCAACACAAAGTCTCTATCTAAATTACATCCATCGTCTCCCTTGGCTCTGATACCAGTAGACAACCCAGAAAATATTTTGAGTATTACCCGATGTCTTACAAGCTTCATTACATATTCATGTTTGAAAAAAATGTAAATAATTATTTTGTTTAGTAAAGTTTTGCCATACATACATATATACATACATATATATATACATTACATATGTATATATGTATGTATCTATTACTCCAACAAAAAGAGAAAAAAAGAAAAAAAAGAAAAAAAGAGATATGATAATAATAATAAATAAGCAAAATGCATCTTGCAATTTCCAAAAGTTCTCAACTTTTTCTCAAACATATATTTTGTTTCCCCATTTCCCTTCCTTTGTTAGTCATGTCCCTAGCCTACGTTATGTCCTAATAAAAATCCTTTCTTGATTTTAGGAAACTATAGTATGAAGTAGAAGCTAGTTTTATGGGATATAAAGATATAGTGATGCATAAAAATAAATAAAAAATAAAAAAATGAATACATTGGGTTGACTAATACTTTGTTTGAGATCGTATTATTTCTAAGGTGTAGGCATATTCATTTCATCTTGGTGAGAGTGTGTGAAACTTCTTTATTATTTTTTCTTAATTTACCATTCATTGAAGTGACAATTTCTATTGGGTTTAATTTCCTTGTGAGAATCTTACTACTGCCAGTGAGACTTTAGGGTTTGACATGTCATTCTTGAAAGTGGCTTGATTATTATAGTTATAACAAAGTCTACTCAGATTTTCTACAACATTATCCTTAACAGTGCAGTTAATTCAAAATTAAAATAAGGCAATTTATTAAATGAATAAACTAATTAAAATAAAAATGTAATAAAGAAAATTCTCACATCAAACACAAGGATGTAACCAATGGAAATGTAGTTAAGTGAATAAACTCACTTAATGGTATTGACTATGCTTTAATTATAGAACAATTGCTACAGCATCTGCTACAACACTAGGCAGAATCCCTCATCCATCTTCAATTGTCGCATGTTGGATATCTTATATTTAATGCAACTTAACATTGTCTAATTGTTACGCCAATATTAAATATAGCATCAAACGATCTAGGTTTCATTTACCCTACAAGGCGAATCCCTTCGTCTAGTTCATCACTAATTTTAGATCACTTTATTTATCTTAATTAAGTGCGTAATTTTATTTTTTTTCCCCTTCAATATTAATTTTAAAATTTGTCGGACTTGTTTTGAATTTTTTTTAGCGAAATTGATGCCACTCGATTTTTTCGACATTGTGGGTGAAGGTGGTTAAAAGTTGCATGTTTATTAAACATATCGCGTATGGATTATTTTAAAAAAGGTCACGATGTTAAATTGCGATAAATCGAGCAAGATTAAAAGTTCGGGTGACCGGATTTTTATTTCCGTCACGGGTCCGATATTTGTTTAATTTGTATTTTGTAAAAGAAAAAAAGAAGTGTCCGTTTTATAAATTGAGGAGGGAGAGAGAGAAGAGAGAGATGGTTGACAGAATTTGACACACGGATCCGACCATGACCATGACCAACCATAACTTCAATTCCACCCTCATTTGGCGAGCTAGATGCCGTCTGAAGGAAACCATGTTGACCCTTACCATCCTTGCTGTTGGAAACCAACCAGAATGCCGGTGATTGAAGCTCAAACTATCGCGGCCAAAATCTGTTTTCGTCGCCTCCGTTATGGCCGAAGTTGGGTGATGCAACTGTCTGGATCTTGTTCCTCAGCTTTCCAGCAATCCTTTCCGACCAACCACAACCACCGGGGACGCCGGATTTACCATGAACGATCGCTAGAAAACTCACAGATTTTGGAAGCTCGATCCGGCGTAGTCACCGTGCGTGGGAGGTCGCCGCCGGGACCATTGGACTCGGTGATCGTGGTGAGCTTGCACACACCGAGCTTGTTGAGTTCGAAGTCCCGTTGTATTAGGTTTTCAAAAATTATGGATAATTTGGTAATATTTTATTAGGGCAGTGAGGTAATTTGACATTATGAGGGTAATTCGGTAATTTGAATTATTAAGGACATTTCGGTAATTTCGCACTTCGAGGGTAATTTCGTAAATTCAAAACTTGTGATTAATTTTGTAATTCAAAACATGAATAAATTTATAATTCAAAATTTTGAGGATAATTATGGTTACGACGGTAATTTTGTAAATATTGATGTTGAGGGCATTTTGATAATTTTGGCATACAGGGGTATTTCGGTAATTTTGATAATTTTATTCATACGGGAATAGTTTATTACGGATAAATATTCGATTCGAGATTTATTGCGTAAAATTAGTAGTATTTAATGTTACGAAGAATAATTATGTCGTTGAATTGAAATAAGAGGATCCACAAATGAGTATCAGTCTGCAGATGTTGTGGATACCGAGTCTAAACATCATCACTGTGAGTGGAATATACAAAATCTATTTTCAGATTATATTCTGATTTTATAGTGCAGTACAGATTGTTTTTTTAAATGAATATTTAACGCTCCGATTTAATGGTTTTCTAAAAATTGATTTCAATTTCGTGCTGATATTTATCATTATTAAAAATCAGATAGAATAATGATTTTATTATTATTTTTTAGTAAATACATGATAAAAGTTTTAAAGAGAACTAAGTGGATTTGAGATATGTTTCCTGGAAAAAAGAAATGAGAATCAGATATGATTGCATGTGTAATTTGTGTATAAATATAGTTTTGAAATCATTAGACAGTACCCTTCCCCTCCAGATACAAAGATACAGAGCAGATTAGATCAGATGAGATGAGAGGCCTTTGGGGCCCGTCTAAACACACATAGAGGCTTTGGGCCGTGTGTTTGGGCGTTTTTGCCTTTTGGGGGCTTATGCATGGAGTATAATGATTACAGAGATATAGATATTGAGATTACAGATGAGACAGTTGAGACAGTATTTTTCCTGTCTATCCGCGTAGCTCTGGGACGTGATGGTTCCCTGATTGTCCGTCTGTTGAGGTCCGGATATGATGAGATTATTCCCCTGGGTACGTGTTTGATGATAGTTTTTGTAATTCAGTATTTGATGTTATTAGAATTATTATTTCATTGATTCTATGCAGATTTAAGTAATTTTATTCTCCCAGTGCATGATTTGAATTAAAATAAATTATTAAAGTTCTTTCGAGATTTTAATGAGATTGTTTAGAGAAAGATTTAAAAACATATCACTCATTTTCAAAAATTACTATCTACTCACTAAGCTCACTGAGTTTTATGCTCACTCCACTTTTATTATATTTTTTTCCCCAGGAGACTTGCAGGTACATCAGTCGACTCAGCAACAGTTGTAAATTGATTTTCAGACTATATGATGGTGCTAGGAATTGTAGATATTTTATTAAGATATTTTAGATTGTATAATTTATCTCATATTTGTGATTAAGAATATATCACTGTATTTGATATTATAGTGTTTGGATGAGATTTGATATGTGGATTAAAGAAGTTGGTTGTGCGTGTTGGTTGAATTTGAAATTATATTGGGAGTGTTAATTTTATAAATTTACAGGTTTGGGCATTTTATATATATAGACGAGGTTCTGCCGAATTTTCGGTAGATTTTCTTAGATATTAGTATTATTATTGATTCAGTTAAGCGAGATTAGATAGACTCGTCATGGAAGTTCGAGGCAAGTCATTTCAAGTAGATAGAGCATGGTTTTAGATTCTGTAGACTTTAACGTTGTGATCAGAATAAGTTTTATAGTTATTAAAATTGGAATTGATATTTTGTTGACTCCATCATGATTTGTTGTAGTAGTAGAGTGGCCATATTAGACTAGTAGCTGGGTTGACTTCAGGAGATGTACCTACGGGGGGGTAAATGATCCCGTAAATGAGGGAAAATTTGAGTCTTTAATGCACGAGATTACACAACAGACACTACAATATATATCGAACATTAAGCAGTTGATTAATAAGAAAGCTCAGATTATGATTACAGTGTTATATAATTAGACTCATGCACATGTTGGTCATGCAAATACTATTGAACGTGTAAGAAGTTTAAGGGCGAAGAGTTTTAATAGTTTTAGAGAGCCACACGAGACTGAGTCGTAGTTTGTTAAAGTCGAGTGTATTTTTGATGTGATGAAATGCTCAAAGAAAAATAGACGTTTCTTTGCTATATTTATACTCGACGATAGAGCTTATCATTGGTGATAAATAGTATAACGTCAATATCAAGGACATGTTGTAATTACTTAGGCCATGTATTCTTATTGATCTTGGATATGTGTATTCTTTTGTATCTCGTATTTTTGCCATACATGTAGAGATAAAGCCTAAACCACTGGATTATGGTTTAATTGTTAGCACACCTACGAAGCGTCATTGTTTGCCGAGAATGTGTATCGAGATGGTATGATTAGATTGCGTGAGTATGAATTTGGAGCGAATTTAATTATTTTAGACATTCGAGATTTCAATACCATCTTGGGCATGGTTGAGCTTGCATTTCAAAATGCTATTATGGATTGTTTCAAATAGGAAGATGCATTCAAAAAGTTAGGAGAAGCTGAAGTAAAAATTTGGTGGAGAGCATAGAATTTTATCCTCATGTGTCATATCGGTTAATGGCGCTGAACAGTTACTCAGAAAAGATTGCTCGGCTTATCTGGCACACGTGATAGACATTGAAGCTCGAGAGCTGAGATTAGAGGATATTCCAGTAGTCTAGGAGTTTTCAGATGTATTTCTAGATGAACTTCCGGGGTTGCCACCTAACAGAGAAATTAAGTTTTCTATCGATTTAGTCCTTACGACGATTCTTATATCTATACTATTGTATAAGATGGCTTTAACGAAATAAAAGAAACTTAAGATTCAACTGGAAGAATGAGTGGATAAATGATTTATTAGACCTACTATATCCCTGTGGGGAGCCCCAGTTTTATTTGTGAAGAAAAAGAATGATAATTTTAAAATCTGCATTAATTATAGACAGTCGAATAAAGTTACAGTCCGTAATAAATATCTATTTCCCCTTATCGATAACTTGCTTGATCAACTTTAGACAGTAAAGGTATTTTCTAAGATCGATTTATGTTTGGTATATCATCAGCTTAAGATTAAAGGGGCCGATATTTTTGAAACAGCATTCAGAATCCGTTAAGGAAACTATGAGTTCTTGGTTATGCCATTTGGATTGGCTAATGTTCCAGCAGTTTTTATGGACCTTATGAATAGAGTATTTCGCCGTTATCTAGATCTGTTTGTAATTATGTTCATGGATGATATTTTAGTGTATTCTTGGAATCAGGAGGAACATACAGAGCATTTGAGGACTGTTTTGCAGACTGTAAGGCAGAAGCAGTTGTATGCCAAATTTAACAAATGTGAGTTCTAGTTAGATAAAGCAGTATTTCTTAACCAGGTGATAATAGCCGAAGGAATTTATATCGATCCTTAAAAGATCGAGGCAATTATGAATTAAGAATAGCCTATAAATATTATTGAGGATAGAAGTTTCCATGGGTTGAGTAAATTAATGACTACTATTGTACTATTGATTATCATCCGGGGAAAGTGAATGTGGTAGCTGATACACTAAGTAGGAAGTTCTCCAGTTCTATAACTCGCTTGCGAGTGGCGTTTATGCCTTTGTTGATCGAGTTGAGATTTTTAGGAATTAAGTTAAAAGCCAATAATTGTAAAGATTTAAAAGTTATTTTTTGAGTTAGGCCGACTTTGAGTGACAAAGTCTATCAGATACAGGATCAGGACCCCACAATTAATAAAGTTAAGAGGTTGTACAGAAAAGTTTACGAATTGATTTTGTAATGAGAGACAATGGAGTTTTAGCTATGGGTAATCGACTTTGCGTACATGATAATAAAGAACTGAAAAAGAAGATCATGAAATAAATTCATTGTTCAACTTATCTGATGCATCTTGGTAGTACGAAGATGTGCCGCACCTTGAGGGATTATTACTAATGATACGGTATGAAGAGAGAGATAACATAATTTGTATCTATACGTTTAGTTTTCAGTAAATTAAGACTGAACATCAGAGACCTGTAGAGTTATCGCAGTTGCCTCCTAGTCTTGAGTGGAAGTATGTGTTGAGTGTTAGAAAGTGTATATTTATAAAGGAGAAAATCGTCATTTTACACTTCAAGTCTCACTAACATTGCTACTTTTATTTATTTAAGTATTTTGTTTTTTAATTATGTGTGTTTCATTATAATTAGGTATTTTATGTATTTTAGGGGCATCACGATCGTTTCACAATGAACGAGTGATCAGACAGTAAAACGGATATCACATTTGAACTCAGGACGGTTGAAAACCTTAAGAGGAGCATAAAAGAAAAAATATCACTGTTCACATATACGGAACTATTCATACGTACGGTACTGTTCATGGTACTGTATAAATAGTGTTACTGTGCAAAACCGGGTTATTGTGCAAAACCGTGGTCAAACTGTGTGTACTGTGCAAATTGTGGTCAAACCGTGTGTACTGTACAAATAGTGGTCAAACCGTGTGTATTGTGCAAATAATATTACTGTTCAAATAGTGGCTGTTGACTGTTGACTGATGACGTGGCGCAATCCTGAGCGTCCGAACTTTTTTTGATCCGATGGTCACGATTCACTCAATGTATCTATAAAAAGGGGGCTCCCCCCCTAATTTGATATCCCTGAATTCATTTCTAAGCTTAGATTTCTGTAATTCCTTCTCCTTCTTGTATTTTCAACGTATTTTAATAAATTTCCATTTTACCCCTAGTTCAAAAATGAGTAGCTAATTTTCTTTTAAGCTTGGGTTGAAGGTGAAGTCTCAACATTTTCCATGGGCTTAATTTGGTAAATTTACTTTCTCTTCCCTCTAATATTTGTGGTTGTTTTGACTTTTCGTCGACAAATAATAATAGTCTTGTCTAGATCATACAGTTAAACCAAGCACACTAGTACAAGGTTATTATTATTTGTACGATAATATAACACCATATTTATTTGAGCGTGGTTCATGAGGTGTGGAATCCCCCTTCATGATTTAATTAGTATTAATATGGAATATTTAGCCCATGGAGTATGTTGATGCAGATCCGGATACCCAAGTGCTTTATTTCAATAGATTTCGTTTAAGTTATTCCTACCATTCCAATTTAATTTCTAGCACAATTTAAATTAATTTCACCACAAATCCAACCACCTATTTAAAGAAAATTAATTCTGCACATAATTAAAATCAACCTCCTCGTGGGATCGACACTCGTCACCATTAATCATTCTACAATAGATTCGTGCGCTTGTGAGTTCAATAAAATTTGCAGTAGGAACACATCACCATGGACTTTGTAACAGGACTCCCACGTACCCAAAAGGGTTACGATAGTGTTTGCGTGGTTGTTGATCGACTGACAAAATCTGCTCACTTTTTTACCTTTCAAGACCACTTATTCGATAGATAAGTTAAGGAATATTTTGTGTGATTGAGATAGTTCGATTTTACAAAGCACCTATATCTATTATTTCATATAGAGATTCTTGGCTCATTTCTTAGTTCTAAGCCAGCTTGTAGAAGGCTTTAGACACCAAGTTGAATTTTACTATAGTTTTTCATCCACAGACTGATGGTCAGTTAGAGTGTACTATTCAGACACTGGAAAATATGTTGCGAACTTGTGTATTGGAGTTTAAGGAAAGTTAGAATATTTATTTACCTTTGATGGAGCTTGCTTATAATAATAGATATTACACTAGCATCGAAATGGTACCTTATGAGGCTTTATATGACAGGTAATGTAAAATTTCAATATGTTGGGATGAGGTTAAGGAGTAGAGATTATTTGGTCCCGAATTAGTTCAGGATACCAATGAGAAGATACAACTTATTCAGGAATTATGAATAATTTGGTGAGTTATGATTTAAATTGAGATTATTTGAGGTTAAGTATGGATTGTGATTATATTGAGGAATTTGAGAATATTGGAGTTTATGATTATGATTTAATTTTATCATATAAAAATACTGCTATTAATTTTAGGCTGATGATATAAATACGCATTTGTTACTCGAGGATACGAGGAGGTAAGTAAACTGGATTTCCAAACGAATCACAATAAACAATATATATGTTTGACATGTTTGAAAAGTCTATTTTGATATATATACGGATATTTATTTATATGGTTTGCTCATGTGTTTATGTGATGTGTAGACATGATGTGTTATTATGTGTATTTATGGACATGGGCATACGTATTTGTGGAATTTCATTGGCATGAGCACGAAAATGCATTACTTTTTGTATTTAATGAGAAAGTGAATTTTGGCAAAGAGAATTTTGCAGAAAGAAAGATTGTTTTACAGTTTTGGCTTGGATGCTTGAATTCGTTACTTGCTTAGTGGAGGATACTCTGGATGTTATGTTATGGATATGAGATAAGTGGGCGAGGGACGCGTTGATGTGAAGCCCAAAGTGTAAGAAAGTTATGAAAGTTAATGGAGTGTCCTACTAAGTGGTAATTGAATGACAGTAGCTCAAGTAAGTGATTTGAAAGAGAATGAGAAAGTTCGAGAATGAAAGAATGAGATTTAGATGATTTGTTTTAGAATGAAAGAATGAGATTTAGATGATTTGTTTTACATTGTTTTCGAATACTATAGCACGTCATCCATTTGCATTATATATATTTAAGTATGTATTTTGGTACATGAAAAACCGGTTTGCTTGCACAGTTTGGTGTTGAGTGTTAGAAAGTGTATATTTATAAAGGAGAAAATCGTCATTTTACACTTCAAGTCTCACTAACATTGCTACTTTTATGTATTTATGTCGTTTGTTATTTAATTATGTGTGTTTTATTATAACTAAGTATTTTATGGGCATCATGATCGTTTCACAATGAACGAGTGATCAGACAGCAAAACATACATCACTTTTGAACTCAGGATGGTCGAAAACCTTATGAGGAGCATAAAAGAAAAGTTGTACTGTTTACATGTACGGTACTATTCATACGTACAGTACTGTTCATATTACTGTTTACGACACTGTTCGCATATGCGGTCCGATGACAAGGCGTTGACCGATGACGTGGCATTGACTGATAACGTGGTAGCATTTGATTCGATGAATGATGTAGTATTGACTGCTTATGTGCCATTGACCGATGATGTGTCACGATTCTATTGGACCAAAATTCTTATGTACTGTTGATCGGTGACGTGGCAGCATTTCAATCGACTAAAAATCTTGCATACGGTACATGCACATACATAGGATTATTTACTGTTCAAACCGCGTTACTATTCATGCTGTGACTACTCAAACTGCGTCACTGTGCAAACCGCGATCAAACTACGGTCAAACCGCGTACTGTTGACTGATGACGTGACGCAATCCTGAGCGTCCAAACTATTTTTAATCCGATGGTTATGATTTACTCAATGTATCTATAAACAGGGGGCTCTCCTCCCCTAATTTGATATCCCTGAATCTATTTTTTAGCTTAGCTTTTTGTAATTCGTTCTCCATCTTGTATTTTCTACATATTTTAATAAATTTCCATTTTACCCCTAGTTCAAATATGAGTAGCTAATTTTCTTTCAAGCTTGGGTTGAAGGTGAAGTCTCAACATGTTCCATGGGCTAATTTATTTTCTTTTCCCCTCTAATATTTGTGGATGTTTTGACTTTTCGTCGACAAATAGTAATAATCTTGTCTAGATACCGCCCTGGTTAAACCGGCACCCTAGTACAAGGTTATTATTATTTGGCATGATAAGCCCTTAACACCATATTTATTTGAGCGTGGCTCATGAGGTGTGGAAACTTCCCTCATGATTTAATTGGAATTAATAAGGAATATTTAGCCCATGGAGCATGTTGATGCAGATCTAGATACGTAAGTGTTTTATCTCAATAGATTCCAGTTTAATTTATTCCTGTCATTCCAATTTAAATTCTAGTATAATCTAAATTATTTCCACCACAAATCCAAATATCCATTTAGAAAATTAATTCTACACAGAATTAAAATCCACCTTCTCATGGGATCGACACTCGTCACCATTAATCTATTCTACAATAGATTCGTGCGCTTGCGAGTTCAATAAAATTTGTAAAAAAGTGAATCTGTATTTTAAGGTTAGAATTTCATTTTTTTTTCTCTTCTTTAAATTTGTAGAATTTAATTTTCATGTTATTTTTCTTTGTAATTTTTTTATTTATCTTATTATTTATCTTTGTAATTTTTTTATTTATCTTATTATTTTTCTTTGTAATTTATTTTAATATTTGTTTCACGTAATTTCTTTTTCTTATAGCAATTGAGTGTGTTTTTATAGTAAGATTGTAACAACGTGGTAAGGTTAGTATCGTAATTGCTCTCTCTTCTTTATTTTTATTAGTTTTGTTTTCATTTATTTTGTTTTTTGCATGCATGGTTGAAGGTCGTTATCACCTAATCTTGAGCCTTTAGATCTTGAATTGGAAAAAATACTTCGCACACACAAACAAATTGCATTTAAAAATAAAATTGAAATAAATTTGCAGAACCAACAACCAGAACCACAGGAGAGGCCGTTTAAGGACTATTTTAGTCCCTTAGCTAATTTGAGCACATCATGCATCAGATACCCAAATGTAACTGCTAGGAGTTTTGAATTAAAACCTAGTGTGCTAAATTGTCTCCCAACATTCTATGGCCTAGAAAATGAGAACCCATATAATCATCTGAATGATTTTCATGCTATTTGCCAAACTTTTAGATACGAGAATTTTTCAGATGATGATGTTAAACTTAGATTATTCCCATTTTCTTTAAAGGATAGAGCTCGTTCATGGCTTAATACATTACCTGCTAATAGCATTACATCATGGGAATAAATAGTAACAAAATTTTTGAATAAATATTTCCCAGTGCATAAAACCAATGCTATTCGCAGAGAAATTTTAGAGTTTACTCAGATAGAAGACAAGCAATTTTTCGAAACATGGGAGCGATTTAATGGGCTACTCTTGAAGTGTCCACATCATGGGTACGAGAAATGGCACTAATGCCAATACTTCTTGGAGGGATTATTGCCGCATGTACAAGAATGGCTAATGGTAATGAGTGGAGGAGAGCTAATGTTAAAAAGTGCATCAGAGATTTGGGATTTCTTCTAGCGACAATCAAATAATTCTCAACAACGGAGTCGATCACTCAGAAATACCAGGAGAATTACGGAGTGAATGAGGTTCACATTGACGAGTCAAGCTCGGGAATTAAAGAAGTCAAATAGATGGTTGAAGGCCTTTCTCGACAAATAGCATCATTAACGACTGCCAAATCAACAGAACAATATGACGATGACTCATATTCAGATCAAGCCAATGCTATAGGTGTAATGAGAAAACCATCAAATTACAACTCATACTCCAACACATATAACCCTGGATGGAGAGACCACCCTAATTTTTCATGGTCTCAAGGATTCCAACAAAATGAACCAGCAGCTCCAACTCCACTAATGCAACCAATTCCTCAAATTCCTCAAATTCCTCAAGCCTCTCAGTCACCATTTCAACCATACAATCAAAACCCAAACCACTCTCAACCCAAACCATTGGAGAATACATTCCAGAATTTCAAGAATCTTACTCACTCTAGAATTGAGCAACAGAACCGCACAATTAATGAACTGCGAAATGAGACGAGAGCGGGCTTCAATTCACAAGCCTAATCAGTTTTATACCTCGAGAAGATAGTGGGACAACTTGCCTCTTCAGTTTAGACCTTGGCAATGACTGTTGAGAAAGGTAAATTCCCAAGTCAACCAGTGCCTAATCCTAAAGGACTGTATGAAGCAAGTACCAGTTCACAACAGCAACATAGGGAGGTCAAAGTTGTCATGACCTTGCGAAAAGGGAAAGAGGTCGACAACAAAGTGGAGATGCCAGTGAGAAAATCTACTTAGATTGTACCTATGAATGTTGAAGCCTCATCATCAGAGAAGAAAGAAGAAACCAACCCGCGAGAATACATTCCTAAAGCTCCATTTCCTTAGAGGTTAGCTAAATGGAAGAAAGGAAAATCCACAAGTGAGATTTTTAAAATCTTCAAACAGGTAAGTGTTAACTGTTGAGTATTAGAAAGTGTATATTTATAGAGGAGGAAATTGTCTTTTTACACTTCAAGTCTCACTAACATTGCTACTTTTATTTATTTAAGTATTTTATTATTTAATTATGTGTGTTTTATTATTATTATGTATTTTTTGTATTTTAAGGGCATCACGATCGTTTCATAATGAACGAGTGATCAGACAGCAAAACGGACGTCATATTTGAACTCAGGACGGTCGAAAACCTTAGGAGGAGCATAAAAGGAAAAATGTCACTGTTCACATATCTTGTCTTTGTTCATACGTGCAGTCTTGTAATCTCTTGTTCATGACCTTTGTTCATATATACGATCCGATAACGTGGCATTGACCGATGACGTGGCATTGACCGATGATGTGGCATCGACCTGTGACATGGCAGCATTTGATTGGACAAATTATGTGGCATTGACTGCTTATGTGGCATTGACCGATGATGTGTCACGATCTTATTGGGCTAAATTTCTTATGTACTGTGATTCGATGATGTGGCAGCATTTCAGTGGAGCAAAAATCGTGTGTACGGTACATGCACATACATAGGATTATTTACTATTCAAACCGCGTTACTGTGCAAACCGTGGTTAAACTGTGTTACTATGCAAACCGTGGTCAACTGTGTTACTGTTCACACGTTGACTGTTGACTGTTAACTGATGATGTGGCGCAATCCTGAACGTCTGAACTGTTTTTAATTTGATGGTCACGATTCACTCAATGTATCTATAAAAAGGGGGCTCTCCCCCCCTAATTTGATACCCCTGAATTCATTTCTAAGCTTAAATTTTTGTAATTCCTTCTCCTTATTGTATTTTCTACGTATTTTAATAAATTTTCATTTTACCCCTAGTTACAAAATGAGTAACTAATTTTCTTTTAAGCTTGGGTTGAAGGTGAAGTCTCAACATGTTCCATGGGCTTAATTTGGTAAATTTATTTTCTCTTTCCCTCTAATATTTGTGGTTGTTTTGACTTTTCGTCGACAAATAATAATAGTCTTGTCTAGATACCGCCCTGGTTAAACCGGCACCCTAGTACAATGTTATTATTATTTGGCACGATAAGCCCTTAGCACCATATTTATTTGAGCGTGGTTCATGAGGTGTGGAAACCCCCTTATGATTTAATTGGTATTAATATAGAATATTTAGCCCATGGAGCATGTTGATGCAGATCCATATACCCAAGCACTTTATCTCAATAGTTTCCGGTTTCAATTTATTACTACCATTTTAATTTAAATTCTAGCAAAGTTTAAATTACCTTCACCATAAATCCAACTACCCACTTAAGAAAATTAATTCTACACATAATTAAAATCAATCTCCTCGTGGGATCGACACCCGTCACCATTAATCTATTCTACAATAGATTCGTGCGCTTACGAGTTCAATAAAATTTGCACAACAAGTTTTTGGCGCCGTTGCCGGGGAGGTAAGTATTTTAATTCATAGAATTAATTTTTTTTAATATATATTTATTTTTAGTTGTTTTCTTGTAATTTTATTTTTCTCATTTTCTCATTTAAACAAAAAAAAAATTAAGGTTAGAATTTCATTTTTTTTTCTCTTCTTTAAATTTGTGTAATTTAATTTTCCTATCATTTTTCTTTGTAATTTAATTTTGTTTATCTTGTTATCTTTCTTTGTAATTTATTTTAATTTTAGTTCATATTTGTTTCACGTAATTTCTTTTTCTTATAGCAATTGAGTTTGTTTTCATAGTAAGATTGTAACAACGTAGCAAGGTTAGTATCATAATTTCTCCTTCTTCTTTATTTTTATTTGTTTCGCTTTTATTTATTTTATTATTTTTTTTTTTGCATGCATGGTCGAAGGTCATTATCACCTAATCTTGAGCCTTTAGACCTTGAATTGGAAAAAAAACTTCGCACACACAAACACGTTGTATTCAAAAATAAAATTGAAATGGATTTGCAAAATCAACAACCAGAACCACAGGAGAGCCCATTTAAGGATTATTTCAGTCTTTTATCTAATTTGAGCACATCATATATAAAGTACCCAAATGTAGCTGCTAGGAGTTTTGAATTAAAACCTAGTGTGCTAAATTGTCTTCCAACATTCTATGGTCTAGAAAATGAGGATCCATATAATCACCTGAATGATTTTCATGCTATTTGTCAAACTTTCAAATATGAGAATTTTTCGGACAATGATGTTAAACTCAGATTATTCCCATTTTCTGTAAAGGATAGAGCTCGTTCATGGTTCAATACATTGCCTACTAATAGCATAACATCATGGGAACAAATGATAACAAAATTTTTAAATAAATATTTCCCAGTTCATAAAACCAATGCTATTCGGAGGGAAATTTTAGAATTTACCCAAAGAGACAACGAGCAATTTTTCGAAGCATGGGAGCGATTCAATGGGCTACCCTTGAAGTGTCCACATCATGGGTACGAGAAATGGCACCAATGCCAATACGTTTTGGAGGGATTATTGCCACATGTGCAAGAATGGCTAATGGCGACCAGTGGAGGAGAACTAATGTCCAAAAGCGCATCAGAGATTTGGGAATTCTTCCAGCGACAATCGGATAATTCTCAACAATGGAGTCGATCACTCAGAAATACCAGGAGAATTAAGGGAGTAAATGAGGTTCACGTTGGCGAGTCAAGCTTGGGAATTAAAGAAGTCAAAGAGATGGTTGAAGGCCTTTCCCGACAAATAGCATTATTGACGATTGCCAACTCAACAGAACCACATGACCATGTCTCATATTCAGATCAAGCCAATGCCATAGGAATCATGAGAAAACCATCAAACTACAACCCTTACTCCAACACATATAACCCTGGATGGAGACCACACAATTTTCATGGTCTCAAGGATTCCAACAAAATGGACTAGCAGCTCCACCTCCACCAATCCAACCAATTCCTCCAATCCCTCAAATTCCTCAAGCCTCTCAGCCACCATTTAGACCATATAATCAAAACTCAAACCACTCTCAACCCAGACCATGAGAGGATACATTCCAGAATTTTAAAAATTCTACTCACTCCAGAATCGAGCAACAGAACCGCACCATTGATGAACTGCGAAATGAGATGAGGGCGGGCTTCAACTCACAAGCCCAATCAATTTCAAACCTCGAGAAAATGGTGGGACAACTTGCTTCTTCAATTCAAACCTTGGCAATGACCGTTGAGAAAGGCAAATTCCCAAGTCAACAAGTGCCTAATCCTAAAGCAGTGCATGAAGCAAGTACCAGTTCACCACAGCAACATAGAGAGGTCAAAGCTATCATGACCTTACGAAAAGGGAAAGAAGTCGACAACAAAGTGGAGATACCAGCGACAAAATCAACTCAGATTGTACCTGTGAATGCTGAGAACTCATCATCAGAGGAGAAAGAGGAAACCAACTCATGAGAATACGTTTCTAAAGCTCCATTTCCTCAGAGGTTAGCTAAAGGGAAGAAAGGAAAATCCACAGGTGAGATTTTTGAAATCTTCAAACAGGTAAGTGTTAACATCCCTTTGCTTGAAGCTATAAAACAAGTGCCATCTTATGCCAAGTTTCTTAAAGATATTTGCACTAAAAAGCGAAATATTCATGTTCAGAAAAAGGCATTTTTAACAGAAAATGTTAGTTCTATACTCCAACACAAGATACCTCTAAAATACAAAGATTCAGGCTCCCCGACTATCTCATGTAGTATAGGGAACCACACAATTGAGAATGCTTTGTTGGATTTCGGAGCTAGTGTAAATCTGTTGCCTTACTCTGTATTTGTGAAACTTGGACTGGGAGAATTACACCTAACTCCAGTGGTATTACAGCTTGCAGATCGATCCACGAAAATACCTCGTAGTATTATGGAGGACGTGCTTATTCAGGTAGACAAGTTTTATTTTTCTGTTGATTTCATTGTAATTGACACTCAACTAGTGCAGGATTCAAAGAAGAACATTCCCATTATTTTGGGCCGACCTTTCTTGGCAACTGTCGATGCTCATATTCAATGCAGAATTAGAAATATGCAGTTGTCCTTTGGCAATATGACCATGGAACTCAACATCTTCAACATTGCCAAACAACCTCGCAATGCAGATGATGGAATTGCTGATGTGGATTTAATAAAAACATTAGCTGATAATAATTTTCTTTCAAATCTTAGTGATGACCCTTTACAAACATGTTTAACTCACTTTGGTTTGGATTTTGATATTGACAGATCAGTCGATGAAGTCAATGCACTACTTGACTCTGCACCATCTATGGACACAAATAAATGGAAGTCAAGAGTTGAACAACTAGTGCCATAAAAAAAGAAACTTAGCCCATCATCAGAATTACCACCAAAACTCGAGCATCGTGCGTACTGGGCCATCAAGAAATTCAATTTTGATATGCAGCAAGCTGGCTCGGAAAAAAGATTACAGCTGGCAGAACTTGAAGAAATTCGCAAAGACTCGTATGAAAATACCCAGATTTACAAGCAACGAATGAAAGTCTTTCACAATAAGCAAATTATGAGAACATCTTTTACTCCAAGTCAGAAAGTGCTTTTATTCAAATCTAAACACTATTCCCGAGTTACGTTCTCGATGGTCTGGCCCATTTATTGTTCATACTGTTTTTCCACATGGGGCAATTGAAATTAAGAATCCAAAGAACAACGTCACTTTTAAAGTTAATGGTCAAAGATTAAAGCCATATCTAGAGTACCAACCACATGGAGAGGATAGCGAAATAAATCTGAGTGACCCACCAAGTTTAAATTGAGATTTTTCTTTTCTTTTCCCTGATTTGATTTGATTTATTTCTTTTCTTTCTTTTTATTATTCTTTTGCTGATTGAAATTATTTTTGTTTAAGTGTGTTTGTTTAACCATTATAGTTTTCTCTTATCATTTTAATCATGAGACAGTACCTCTTGTACATGCTTAGAACACTTCAACGTATCCAAACTCATCTCAAAAAATAGATATGATTTTGTAAAACATCTCGTATTTTGGTTCTGCAACCACCAGAGTTAGTCGCCCATGTTGAGGATTTAGAAAGACAACTCAGAGAAACTGAGAGAAGTATCTACAACACCCAGTTAGAGCTTGAGGTAAATCAATAAGAGGATGATTTTAATTTGCTTTGTGAGTTTTAATTTGTTTCTCTGTTTGTGTGTATTAGTTTGCTTTGTGTGTTTAAGTTTGTCACCTCGGCGAAGTGACGGATAACGGTACTCCATGACAATCAAGTCGGTTACTTCAGTTTCCCACAATAACTGATATTCTGAGATGAAGGCATGGATAGAGATGAGATTTTAGCAAAGCTTCACAAACGATTCCCTTCGCGTCCTCAGAATGCACTCCTTTCAATCTATAAAGCCCGATCCGAACGCATGCGATTGCTTATGAAGAATAACATACCTGCTGACATCCGCTGGTTAATCGAGGCCAAAGTACGCTTGGCAGGTGAGTTGCCTCCTAAATTTGTTGCATACATGCCTGGTTGTGGTAAAGGAAATTAAGCTCGAAGACTTTCTGTTGCTTGTCATAAGTGTGCCAGAACGATATGCAATAAAAAACCATGTTCTTTACGAATAGTGTCTGATAACAGGAAAGATAAGATTAAATTCATTAGGGATGGCTTGAATAAAGAGTCATTGAATAATATCCTTTTGTCTCTTGAAATGCATCCCGAGATGAATCTCGTCTGAGATTCTCCTATGGCCATTATTCGAGAAAGAGCGTGCGATCTGATCTCGAGAATCGACTATAAGCGACCTGTTTGCCAATTTGTAAGAAAATTGGATGGGAAGCCTATCCTCGACCCATAGACGGCGTTAAAGCCGTTTCTGGACGTAAAACCAGAGGAAGATGTGAGCTACTGATGTACACATGAATATCTTTTACTTTCTGTTGTTTTATTTCACTTTTGTTTTACCATTCGCATTTCTGCCTTTAATAATTTTTTTTTATCATTGTTTTTTTTTTTTTTTTTACTGTTTTCTTTTTTACTCTTGATCATTGTGCCTTCTGGCGTTAATTGACGACATAATGCCTCATTACGGTGTGACCCGTTGTCATAGGTTCTTAAATATAATTTTTGTTGTGCAATCACAAATTATTTTTAGCGATATCTAATAAGCATTCTAAACAATTCAGAACATTTGTGCTCTGCGGATTTAGGCAAACATAAAGAGTTTGTTGAAGCAGCCATAGATCTTGGTCGAAGAATAGCAGAGAGAAAACTGCACTTGGAGTATGGAGGAGGTGACCGAGGGTTATCTAAAATGGTCTCAGAAGCTGCTTATGTCAGAGGGTGCCAAGTGTTAGGGATCATCCCAATAATCTTAAAACATTTGGGCTGTTTGTCTAACTCATCAACTGGAGAAGAGTTAGTCGTCTCAGGTATGTAAGAAAGAATAACTGAAATTTTGAATCATGCCGATGCTTTTATTTTTCTTCCAGGAGATCTTGTAACTCTAGAGGCACTAATCACATTACCATCTTGGGCTCATCTGAACATCCACTAGAAACCAATCGGTTTGTTAAATGTCAATAATTTTTATGATGGCTTTATCGCATTTCTTAACCATGCAATAAAAAATTATTTTATTCCTTCCTCAGTAAAAAAAAATCTTTATTTGTGCACATACTACTAATGAGCTACTTGATCTGTTACAAGCTTATCAATCAGAGCCAGATCCCAGGGCCATTGTGTTGGAATGTTCAAATAATGATGGTAACGATGTAACCGCGATGAAGTACAAATTAGATTTAACTCTCCGCTTGTAAATATTTTCATCTGTGTTGCACTACCCAGGTGATGTCTTCTAAACTCTACTTCTTTCCTTTCAAACATTAAGGACAATGTTTCGTTCTGGTTGGGGGGAGGGAATAGTTGACAATTGTGGAATGTTGGTTAAGTTTTTACTAATTTTTTGTTGTAGAACTAACAGTGACTAACTTTTTAAGTAGAAAATGGCTGAATATGGAGTGTAGTTACTCTAGAAACGCATCTTCTTAGTAAAAATTTTAAAAAAAAAATTATTTGTTTTTCCTAACTTTTCTTTTTTACTTCTCCTTTATAAATATATGTTTTCAAGTTTTTAAGTCGAAGATGGCTGAACATGGAGTGTAGTGACTCTAGAAACGCATCTTCTTTTAAAAATAAAATCAGACATTTTTTTTAATTTTTCTGCATCTATGTTTTCTTTTTATGTTTAGAATAGGTTGAGGGGTAGAATTTCCTTAAAAAAAAAATTGGTAATTTTGTGTGAGTTTTTGATATTGAATCATATGATGACTTTCGAATTTTAGTATTTGTATTATCCTTGATCTTAAGTGATGTTACACCATGTTTGCTATTCTACATGTTGATGTTGGGGACAAATATGAGTTGCTTGAAGGAATGCACATGTCATAATAAATTCCAAGTGAGTTTTTGAGCCTATTAATTTTTCTTGGAGAGTAACCCTTTTTGCCCAACTTAGCAGTTTATTATTTTATGCATGATCTCTAGATTTCCTTTGAGTCAACCGTTAAAAAAAAACGTTCATTGCTGCATCTAAAGGCCTACCTAACTAGTAGATATGGAAGATTATTTAGAGCTCTAAGAAACGATGGAAGGCCATCTTTGATCCGTTTGAGCCTTTCTAGCCATCCCTATTGTAAAATATCCATTGTAACACCCCAAATCTAACACGTGCAGAGCACGTGAGAGAAGGAGGTTACTCGCAAAACATAATCTCTACTCATAAATACCAAACTGATATACCTCAAATTCTAATAAGAATAATCCACCAGTTTATACATCCAATGCCAAATAATCTCCCAGAGACATAAAAGTAACAAAGTCTCAAAATCCAAATTACAAGTTCATGATCGAAAGAAACTAAAAATAAACATAAGTCTATTCTTCTTCTTGTTATTCAAATAGGGAACAGAAACGAAAATCTCTAACTTCATGGCTAGGCACACCTCTCAAAGGAACTTAATCTGCAAAAAGTAATGACGAGGGGTGAGCCGTCAACTCGGTAAGTAAAACCATTCCTAACACACTAAGCCTATCGATACCAAAAAATATTGCAAGCCTTCTTTGAGCAAAGCATATTTTCATAAATTCATAAATTTCATAAAAACTATTTATCATGAAGAAATAATGTATTTCTATTAGATAACGTAATTCCATAGGAATTCAGAATATCAAAAACAGAGTTACTTATTAAGGCAAATCATATTCACATGTACAGAAAATGAAAAGTTAGCTAATGTCACATAGTGTCACCTATAGTCCCGATGACCCGGCCCAGACAGAATCATAATATTGTGTGCACATTCATAACTTATACCCAGTACTGGTCCAGACAGATATATCGTATATTACAATCAGAATCGGAATCAGAATCAGAATAACTACGGACAATGAGTCAAAACATAATGATTTATACGTGGCACTTTGCACTATATGTGGCACTTTGCGACGCTTTGGCCTTCAAGAGGTGGCCCCCATATAGTCTCAAGAGGTGGCCCCCGTACAATCATAAATAATTAAAATCATATATGGGTACAAAACATTCATATCAATTTCATAAAAGTCCATAACAACAATTTAAGCTCGCAAACTATTTTACAAATAAAATCATAAAAGGTAGTCATGTCATTAAATATTTTACATATTGAAAAGCATTTATAAAATATTTTGTCAAAGAATTTAGATTTGAAAATATTTCCATAAACTGATTTTGTTACGAAGATCCTTTAATCGTCAAGGTAGTATAAAAAAACTAAAATCTATTAATCTTCTAAATAGTATAAAAACATTTATACTTATAATAATAATATCAAAATACTTATATATATCCAGTATACTAGGAATGAAGTTACTTACCTCGATAAGAAAATCTTGAACTACACACCTCTAAGTCCCTAAGAGCCTTCAACACCTTAACAAATACAAAACATAACTATTAATAACTCACTCTAAGAATCTGCCTTTCTAATTCATTCCTGTACAGGTCTGATCTTAGAGTTTTTAACTCTTAATCTAAAACTCGGAATGACATAATATTCTACAAAACCATTCTGGACATCCATGAGTATCTCATATAAAAGTTTGAAGAGGATCTGAGATCAAAAACATTTTTAAAACTATTTATTTCTCAACAATGTTGAAACTATTTTCTCATAACCTTAATCGAACAGAATAGGTTCTGAGAATTTTATAAAATAAAATACTTATCTGAAATTATGCAATTAAAACTGGAGATACTAGACACGCATATTAATATCTGTATAAAATTAAAAAATTTTCTGAGTTCATTCAATAGTACAAATAATTGTGTGAAGCTAATCTCCTTGCTGAAATCACCGTTTTCCAGTGTATTAGTGCCCGATTCAAAACTCCATATAAAATTGAAAACAAAGTCAAATCTTATGAAACAAAATTTAATCAACAAGCCCTATATGTCTATTTTTCACAAATATAAATATCTTAAGAAAAATCATTCAGAAAATATATGTTGAAAATGGAGATACACATATGGTCCAAAATCTGTCCAGCGTGCTTAATGCACTAAGGGTTGATTAAAAAAAAACCCACATAAATCAGAACCTTAAACAAAACCTGAAGACGCCTTAAATTATGTATCATGATCTGTTACAAACAAAAATCATGCTAATATAAACCCTAAATAGAGTGATTAGAAAGTTTGTGGAGAAGAAGAAGAGTAAACTTATCAATTGCTTTGATTCTCTTCTCAACAAATGTTTGAAAATGAAAAGACTATGGGGTATTTATAGGATTTTTTTAAGGCTAGTGGATGGCTGAGATTTTGCCACCATAACCTTGATCAATGGTCAAGATTATCCATCATAAATACCTCACGAATATCTAGAGTTCTTATTTATCTCTACAATTAATCCTTCATAAATACCTTACTAATTTCTAGAATTAAATATTAAATATGTATTAATACTTAAAGGGGCTTATTAGCTCAAAATAAAAATAAAAAAAGAAATTTGGCCGTTACATCCATAGTTAGCCCTTTTGAGCCCTTTAAAAAAAAATATTTTCTTTGTTAACTTATCATCCTGACCTACTCCAATTTGGAGTATTACCCGATATCATACAAGTTCCATCACCTATTCATGTTTGAGAAAAAGGATAAATAATTATTTTATTCAACAAAGTTGTGCCGTATAAAAAAAATCAAAAAGAGAAAAAAAAAGAAAAAAAAAAGAGAAAAGATATACAATAATAATAAATAAGCGAAATGCATCTTTTAATTTCCAAAAAATATTTATTTTTTCTCAAACATGTATTTTGTTTTCCATATTTCCTCTTTCTTGTTAACCATTTCCCTAACCTACGTTACGTCTTAATAAAAGTCCTTCTTGATTTTAGGGAACTATAGTCTGAAGTAAAAGCTAGTTATATGGGCTATTAAGATGTAGTGATGCATTAAATTAAAAAAAAAAGGGAAAAGAAAAAAAAAGAATAATATTGGGTTGACTAGTACTTTATTTGAGATCGTATTATTTCTAAGCTATGGGCATATTTCATTCATCTTGGTGAGAGTGTGTGATATTTCTATGTTATTTTCTCTCAATTCACCATTCATTGTAGTGACAATTTTTATTGGGTTTAATTTCTTTGTGAGAGTGTCACTACTCCCGGTGAGATTTTGGGGTTTGACATGTCATTTTTTAAAGTGGCATCATTATTATAGTCTGCTGGACTGATACATGTGGATTGTTGACGTGGTTGTGATATTTCTTTAGACTGGAGATAACGCTTATACTTTTATTTGATTGCTTTCATTAATCTGATTGAATAAACACGTGTGTTTTATTAAAAAAAAAAAATTAGTTTCGAATTTTATCTTCGCTTTATTTGCTAGGGACTAGCAATAAGCTGGTTGGGGAGTGTGTTGAGTGTTAGAAAGTGTATATTTATAAAGGAGAAAATTGTCTTTTTACACTTCAAGTCTCACTAACATTGCTACTTTTATTTATTTAAGTATTTTATTATTTAATTATGTGTGTTTTATTATAATTATGTATTTTATGTATTTTAGGGGCATCATGATCGTTTCATAATGAACAAGTGATCAGACAGCAAAACGGACGTCATATTTGAACTCAGGACAGTCGAAAACCTTAGGAAGAGCATAAAAGGAAAAATATCACTATTCACATATACGGGACTGTTCATACGTACTGTACTGTTCACGACACTGTTTATATATACGGTTCGATGACGTGGCGTTGACCGATGACGTGGTATTGACTGATGATGTGTCACGATCTTATTGGGCTAAATTTCTTATGTACTGTGATTCAATGACGTGGCAGCATTTCAGTGGAGCAAAAATCGTGTGTACGGTACATGCACATCATGGGATTGTTTACTATTCAAACCGCGTTACTGTGCAAACCGTGGTCAAGCTGTGTTACTGTTCACACGTTGACTGTTGACTGTTGACTGATGACGTGGCGCAATCCTGAGCATCCGAACTGTTTTTAATCCGATGGTCACGATTCACTCAATGTATCTATAAAAAAGGGGCTCTCCCCCCTAATTTGATACCCCTGAATTCATTTTTAAGCTTAGATTTTTGTAATTCCTTCTCCTTCTTGTATTTTCTATGTATTTTAATAAATTTCTATTTTACCCCTAGTTAAAAAATGAGTAGCTAATTTTCTTTTAAGCTTGGGTTGAAGGTCAAGTCCAACATGTTCCATGGCCTTAATTTGGTAAATTTACTTTCTCTTCCCCTCTAATATTTGTGGTTGTTTTGACTTTTCATCGATAAATAATAATAGTCTTGTCTAGATACTGTCCTGGTTAAACCGGCACCCTAGTACAAGATTATTATTTTTTGGCACGATAAGCCCTTAACACATATTTATTTGCGCGTGGTTCATGAGATGTGGAAACCCCCCTCATGATTTAATTGGTATTAATATGGAATATTTAGCCCATGGAGCATGTTGATGCAGATCCAGATACCCAAGCGCTTTATCTCAATAGTTTTCAGTTTATATTTATTCCTGCCATTTTAATTTAAATTCTAGCAAAGTTTAAATTTCCTTCACCACAAATCCAACTACCCACTTAAGAAAATTAATTCTACACATAATTAAAATCAATCTCCTCGTGGGATCGACACTCGTCACCATTAATCTATTCTACAATAGATTCGTGCGCTTGTGAGTTCAATAAAATTTGCACAACATTAACATCCTTTACTTGATGTGGTAAAACAAATGACATCTTATGCCAAGTTTCTTAAAGACCTTTGCACTAAAAAAAGAGATATTATGCTCAGAAAAAGGCCTTTTTAAAAGAAAACGTTAGCTCTATACTTCAACATAAAATGCCTCTAAAATACAAAATCCAGGCTCCCCCACTATCTCATGTAGTATAGGGAACAACACAATTGAGAATGCTTTGTTAGATTTAGGAGTTAATGTAAATCTGTTGCCTTACTCTGTATTTGTGAAACTTGGACTAGGCGAATTACACCCAACTCCAGTGGTGTTACAGCTTGCAGATCGGTCAATGAAAATACCTCTTGGTATTGTAGAGGACGTGCTTATCAAGGTAGACAAGTTTTATTTTGCTGTTGATTTCATTGTAATTGACACTCAACCAGTGCAGGATTCAAGGAAGCACATCCCCATTATCCTAGGCCAACCTTTCTTGGCAACTGCTAATGCTCACATTCAATGCAGGACCGGAAATATGCAGTTGTCATTTGGTAATATGACCATGGAACTCAATATCTTCAACATTGCCAAACAACCTCACAATGCAAATGATGGAATTGTTGATGTGGATTTAATAGAAACATTAGTTGATAATAATTTTCTTTCAAATCTTAGTGATGACCCTTTACAAATTTTTTTAACTCACTTTGGTTTGGATTTTGATATTGACATATCAGTCGATGAGGTCAATGAACTACTTGACTCAGCACCACCCATGGACACAAATAAATAGAAGCCAAGAGTTGAACAACTAGTGCCATCGGAAAAGAAACTCAGCCCATCATCAGAATCACCACCAAAACTCGAGCTCAAGCCATTACCCAACACTTTAGAATATGCATTTTTGGGAGAAGAAAGCACTCTGCCAGTAATCATCTTTTCATCCTTAAATGACGAACAAAAAGGTAAGTTGTTGGAAGTTTTAAAGAGCAAAAAAGGGGGCGTTAGGATGGACCATAACAGACATAAAAGGTATAAACCCAATAGACTGTATGCATTATATTCACCTTGATGAAAATGCAAAACCTACTAGGGAAATGCAACGTCGGTTAAATCCTAACATGAAAGAGGTTGTTAGAACTGAAGTCCTTAAGCTATTAGATGCAGGTATCATTTACCCCATTTCTGATAGTTCATGGGTCAGTCCTGTGCAAGTTGTCCCCAAAAAGTCAGGAGTCACAGTAGTTACCAATGCTGATAATGAATTAGTACCCACTAGAGTGACTACGGGTTGGCGTGTATGCATTGATTATAGAAAGTTGAATTCTGTCACACGTAAAAACCATTTTCCTTTACCATTTATTGATCAAATGCTTGATAGATTAGTAGGTCATGAATTTTATTACTTTCTAGATGGCTACTTAGGATACAATCAGATTCCTATAGTACCAAAAGATCAAGAGAAGACCACCTTCACTTGCCCTTTTGGCACTTTTGCATATAGAAGAATGCCATTTGAATTATGTAATGCACCTACTACATTTCAACGATGCATGTTGAGTATTTTTTCTGATATGGTTGAACGATTCCTTGAGGTCTTTATCGATGATTTTTCTGTTTTTGGTGATTCAATTGATCAATGTTTACATCATCTAACAGTAGTTCTGCAGAGATGTATCGAGAAGAATTTAGTCTTGAATTAGAAGAAATGTCATTTTATGGTAAAACAAAGTATTGTTCTTGGTCACATCATTTCGAGCAAAGGTATTGAGGTTGATAAAGCTAATGTGGATCTCATTTCCAATCTTCCTCCACCTAAACCAGTCAGAAGTAAGATCTTTCCTTGGGCATACTAGTTTTTATAGACTTTTCATTAAAGATTTTAACAAAGTTTCTAGACCCTTATGCAATCTACTTGCTAAGGATGTACTTTTTGTCTTCGATAATTCATGCCTTGTGGTATTTGAAAAATTAAAACAGTTGTTGATATCATCACCCATCATTCAGCCCCCAAATTGGAACTTACCATTTGAGCTTATATGTGATGCATCTGATTAGGCAGTAGGATCAATATTAGGACAAAGAGTTGATCGAATTCCCCATGTTATTTACTATGCTAGCATGACATTAAATGATGCACAGTTGAATTATTCAACCACTGAAAAAAAATGCTAGAAGTAGTATTTGTACTAGAGAAATTTCAATCTTATCTCATTGGTTGTAAAATAATTGTATTTACAGATCATGCTGCTCTTAAATATCTTCTCACAAAAAAAGATACAAAAGTTAGACTAATTCATTGTGTGTTACTTCTGTAGGAATTTGACTTAGAATTCAAAGATAAGAAAGGGACAGAAAATATTGTGGCTGACCATCTCTCTCGTCTCCATTTTGACACAACTATGGAATCATTACCCTTGAATGAGTCATTTCCAGATGAACAATTAATGAGTGTGAAAGTAGTACCATGGTATGCTGATTTTATTAATTATCTTTTTACAGGTCAACTTCCAGAGCATTAGACTAAGCAGGACAAGGCCAAATTTTTTGCGGAAATAAACAATTTCTTTTGGGATAATCCGTATCTATTCAAGTACTGTGCAGATCAAATAGTTAGACGATGTGTCCCAGAAGATGAATTTCAAAATATCCTTTTATTCTGCCATGAACAAGCTTGTGGAGGCTATTTCAGCGCTAAGAAAATAGCTACTAAAATTTTACAATGTGGTTTCTATTAGCCAACTATATTTCGAGATACGTACATCTTTTGTTCTTCATGTGATAGGTGTCAACGAATGGGGAGCATAACGCGAAGGAATATGATGCCACTAAACCTAATTTTAGTGGTTGAGATTTTTTATGTATGGGGCATCGATTTCATAAGACACTTTCCCTCATCTTTTGGCCATCAATACATATTGGTTGTTGTTGACTATGTTTCTAAATGGGTAGCGGCAATTCCGTGTATGACCAATGGTCACAAAGTGGTGATAGAATATTTGAAAAGCAACATTGTTTCACACTTTGGGTTCCCTCGAGCAATAATCAGTAATGGTGGTGCCCACTTTTGTAATAAATTATTCAAAGCACTTTTGATAAAGTATTCCATCACTCATAAAGTGGCGACCCCATATCATCCACAAACCAGTGGGCAAGTTGAAATCTCCAATCAAGAAATAAAGCACATATTAGAAAAGACGGTGAAACCCGATAGAAAAGATTGGTCATTGAGACTCGATGATGCATTATGGGCATATAGAACAGTTTCAAGACCCCAATTGGGATGTCACCCTACAGGCTAGTGTATGGAAAAGCTTGCCACCTGCTTGTAGAACTCGAGCATCGTGCATACTGGGCCATCAAGAAATTCAATTTTGACATGCAGCAAGCTAGCTCAGAAAGAAGACTACAGCTGACAGAACATGAAAAAATTTGCAATGATTCATATGAAAATGCCAAGATTTACAAGTAACGAATGAAAGTCTTTCACGACAAGCAAATTATGAGAAAATCTTTCACCCCAGGTCAGAAAGTGATTTTATTTAATTCTCACTTGTACCTATTCCCAGGTAAGTTACGTTCTCGATGGTCTGGTCCATTTATTGTTCACATTGTTTTTCCACATGGGGCAATTGAAATTAAAGATCCAAAGAACGGTGCCACTTTTAAAGTGAATGGTCAAAGATAAAAACCATATCTCGAGTACCAACCACATAGAGAGGATACCAAAATAAATTTGAGTGACCCACCAAGTTTGAATTGAAATTTTTCTTTCTTTTCGTTGATTTGATTTGATTTTTTTTCTCCTTTTTATTATTATTTTGCTCATTGAAATTATTTTTACATAAGTGTGTTTGTTTAACCATTAAGTTTTCTCTTATCATTTTTAATCATGAGACAACTCCTCTTAAACATTCTTAGACAACTTCAACGTATCCAAATTCATCTCAGAAAGCAGATACGATTTTGTAAAACATCTAGTATTTGGGCTTTGCAACCACCAGAGTTAGTTTCCTATGTTGAGAATTTAGAAATCCAACTCAAACATATTGAGATAAGTGTCTACAACACCCAATTGGAGCTTGAGGTAAATTCAAAAAAAGGATGATTTTAGTTTGCTTTGTGTGTTTTAACTTGTTTATCTGTTTGTGTGTTTGCTTTGTATGTTTAAAATTGTCACCCTGGTTAAGTGGCGGATAACGGTACTCCGTGACAATCTAGTCGGTTACTTCAGTTTCCCATAATAACTGATATTCTGAGACGAAAGTATGGACAGAGACGAGATTTTAGCAAAGCTTCACAAACGATTCCCTTCGCTTCCTCAGAATGCCCTCCTTTCAATCTATAAAGATCGGTCCGAACGTATGCAATTGTTAATGAAGAATAATCTCCCTGCTAACATTTATTTTTTAATCGAGGCCAAAGTATGCTTGGCAGGTGAGTTACCTCCTAAATTTATTGCAAACAGGCCTAGTTGTGGTAAAGGAAATTATGCGAGAAAACGACTAGCTCAAAGACTTTTTATTGCTTGTCATAAGTGTGCCAGAATAAGATGTGATAAAAAACCATGTTCTTTAGGAATGGTAAATTCATTAGGGATGACTTGAATAAAGAGTCATTGGATAATATCCTTTTGTCTTTTAAAAAGCATCCCATTTGATACGTACTAAGAGCAATTCTCCAGTTATGGCCATTATTCTAGAAAGTGCATGCACGATACAGTCTCAAGAATTTGACTATAAATGACCATGTTTGCCAGTTTGTAAGAAAACTGGATGGGAAGCCTATCCTCGATCCATAGAGGGCATTCAAGTCGTTTCTGGACGTAAAACTAGAGGAAGATGTGAGCCACAATCACAACTACTTGTAGATATCCTTTTACTTTACTGTTGTTTTACCATTTGCATTATTGTCTTTAATAATTTTATTTGCCTTTTTTTTTACTATTTTCTTTTTTACTCTCAAGCCATGTGCTTTACTCGTTAATTGACACTGACATGATGCCTCATACACAGCTATGACCCACTGTCACCAAGGTCCTTAAATATGATATTTTTTTAACACTCACAAATTGTTTTTGAGCAGTATCCTAATGGCAGCTACTCCTAGTAAACAATTCAAGAACATTTGTGTGCTCTCTGGGTTTAACTATGGCAAACATAAAGAGTTCGTTGAGGCAGCCATAGATCTTGGTTGAAGTCAGAGAGAAAATTACACTTCGTGTATAAAAGAGGTGACCGAGGGTTATCTAAAATGGTCTTAGAAGCTGCTTATGTTAGTGGGAGCTAAGTGTTAGGCATCATCCCTACAATCCTAAAACCTTTGGGATGTTTGTCTAATTCACCAACTAGAGAAGAGTTAATCATCTCAGGTATGCAAGAACGAATAACTGAAATGCTAAATCATGCTGATGCTTTTATTTTCCTTCCAAGAGATCTTGCAACTCTTGAGGCACTAATCACATTAGCATCTTGGGTCCATCTGAACATCCACCAGAAACCACCGGTTTGTTAAATGCCAATAAATTTTATGATGGCTTTATCGCATTTCTTAACCATGCATCGCATTTCTTAACCATGCAATAAAAAAATATTTCATTCCTTCCTCAGTGAAAAAAGCTTTTATTTGTGCACATACTGCTAATGAGCTACTTGATCTGTTACAAGCTTATCAACCTGAGCCAGATCCCAGAACCTTGGTGTTGGAGTGTTCAAATAATGATGGTAACAGTAGCTGCAGTAAGAAGTACAAATTAGATTTAACTCTTCGCTTGTAAATATTTTCTTCTGTGTTGCACTGTCCAGGTGATGTCTTCTAAACTCTACTTCTTTCCTTTCAAACATTGAGGACAATGTTTCGTTCTGATTGGGGGGAGGCAATAATTGACAATTGTGGAATGTTGGTTAAGTTTTTACTAATTTTTTTGTAGAACTAACTGTGGCTAACTTTTTGAGTAGAAAATGGCTGAATATAGAGTGTAGTTACTCTAGAAACGCATCTTCTTAGTTTGAAAGTTAAAAAAAAACAACAAAAAAAAAACAAATTCTTATTTTAAGTGTGTTCTTTCTAACTTTTTCTTTTTGACTTCTCCTTTACAAATATACATTTTCAAGTTTTTGAGTCGAAGATGGCTGAATATGGAGTGTAGTGACTCTAGAAACGCATCTTCTTAAAAAATAAATTCCAGATATTTTCTTTTTCTATCATTTTAAGTGTAACTTTTCTAATTAGTTTTTCTGCATGTATGTTTCCTTTTTCATGTTTAGAATAGGTTGGGGGCAGAATTTTGTTTAAAAAAAAAATTGTGATCTTTTAACATTTGATGACATGATGACTTTTGAATTTTAGTATTGTTATTATCTTTGGCCTTAAGTTATATTACACCATGTTTGTTGCTCTACATGTTTATGTTAGAGACAAATATGAGTTGCTTAAAGGAATGCACATGTCATAATAAATTTCAAGTGAGTTTTTTAGCCTATTATTTTTTCTTGGAGAGTAACCCTTTTTGTCTATTCTTTATACAGCCTAGCAGTTTATTATTTTATACATGATCTCTGGATTTCTTTTAAGTCAACCTTCTAAAAAGAAAAAAAAAAGAAAAAAAGAGAAAAAAAAATGTATTGCTACATCTGAAGGTCCATCTAACTAGTAGATATGGAAGATTATTTAGAGCTCTAAAAGACGATGGAAGGCCATTTTTTACCCCTTTGAGCCTTTCTAATCATCCCTGTTGTAAAATATTCATAGTTAGCTCTTTTAAGCCTTTTAATAAATTAAAAAAAAACCTTTTCTTTGTTAACTTATCATCTTGACCCACTCCGATTTGGAGTATTAACTAATGTCTTACAAGTTCCATCACCTATTCATGTTTGAGGAAAAATATAATAATTATTTTATTCAGCAAAGTTGTGCCATACAAAAAAAATAGTTAAAAAAAGAAAAAAAGAAAAAAAGAAAATAAATAAGAAAATAAAAAAAGAGATATATAATAATAAATAGGCGAAACGTACTTTATAATTTCCAAAAGATCTCTACTTTTTCTCAAACACATACTTTTTGTTTTCCCTATAAAAGTCCTTCTTGATTTTAGGGAACTATAGTCTGAAGTAGAAGCTAGTTGTGTGGACTAAAAAGATATAGTGATGCATAAAAAAAAAAAATAAATAAATAAAAGTAAAAAAAATGATAAATACATTGGGTTGACTAATATTTTGTTGGATATCGTATTATTTCTAAGCCGTGGGTAAATTTTTTCATCTTGGTGAGAGTAGGGTTGGCAAAATCCGGATCCGGATTGAGATTTTAATATCCGGATCCGCAAAAAAATATGCGGATCCGGATGCGGGTAATATCCGCCCGAATTGCGGGCGGATATTCCGGATATCCGGATCCGAAAATATTAAAATTTATTAATAAAAAATTTAATTAAAAAATTAATAATTTACTTAATAATATCAAATAAAATCTAATAATAATTTAACAATCAACAATTTAATACCTAGAATAACACATAACACTATAAAATCACAAATAAAAATACCATAATATAAATCAAACATTAATAATAATATAAATTCAAGTGTAGCATCATCACAATTTCACAAATAAAATTATAAAAACACCACAAATCTATATTAGATAACATGGATCTCAATATATTTCTTAATTTAATTTAACTTCTACATTTTTTTAATTAATTCTATTATATTTTTTCATTTAACTTATATATATTTTTTCATTTAATTTTGATTTAATAAATAATTTAATTAAAAAATAATGCGGATCCGAATATCCGGTTTTCCGGATGCATTTGCATCCGGATCCGGATCCGGATCCGCATTTTTTGATGTGCGGATCCGGATTTTTCCGGATCCGGATCTTCCAGATCTTTGCGGATCCGGGCCGGATCCGAATAATTTTGCCAACTCTAGGTGAGAGTGTGTGATATTTCTTTATTATTTTCTCTCAATTTACTATTCATTATAGTGACAATTTTTATTGGGTTTAATTTCTTTGTGAGAGTGTCACTACTACCGGTGAGATTTTGAGGTTTGACATGTCATTCTTGAAAGTGGCTTGATTACTATAGTTATGACAAAGTCTGTTAGACTGATGCATGTGGATGGCTGATGTGGGTGTGATGTTTCTTTAGACTTGAGATAATGCTTAGATTTTTATTTGATTGCTATAATTAATCTGATTGAATAAACATGATTATGTTTAAAAAAAAATTTATTTTAGGTTTGAATTTTGTCTTCGCTTTATTTGCTATGAACTAGCAATAAGCTGGTTGAGGGGTGTGTTGAGTGTTATAAAGTGTATATTTATAAAGGAAAAAATCATCATTTTACATTTCAAGTCTTACTAACATTGCTACTTTTATGTATTTATGTTTTTTGTTATTTAATTATGCGTGTTTTATTATAACTAAGAATTTTATGGGCATCATGATCGTTTCACAATGAACGAGTGATCAGACAGCAAAACGGACATCACTTTTGAACTCAGGACGGTTGAAAACCTTAGGAGGAGTATAAAAGAAAAAATGGTACTGTTCACATACACAGTACTGTTCATACGTACGGCACTGTTCATGTCCTGTTCACGACGCTTGACACAACTTAAAATGTTTGATTTACTCCCAAGTATAAGAGTGTCTAGTTATAATATAGCTCGGTGAGTCCGAGGTCGATCCACAGAGAAAGGGTTTAATTTATTTGTTTAAATTTTACCTAAAAAAAATAAAAATAAAATTTAAAAACACACAATTTAATTTGAGGAAAACTATGAAGTTGAATTAGTTAGGGTTATGGATCCACTCTTAGTAATAAATATAATTTAACAAATTCTTTTTATTTTTGTTTTATTTCCCAAAAGATTAATTTTATAAATTAAAATTATTTTCCTATTTATTTTATTATGGATTAAGAATTTAATGTGCCAAAACTTAATTTGTCTACACTAAATCAAAATACCATTTTACCATATTTTATATTAAGATATTAAGAATTCATTGTGCCAAATTCCTATTTTTGTCTACAATAAATCAAAATTTCAAAATATAAAATATGGATAAAATTAAATAGAAAACAACTTAATTTATAAAATTAAAAATTGAATTTGATTAAACCATATTTTTTTACTAAGAATTTCACCTTCCCCTAACTATAAATATTTAGCTAAACATTTTTTAAATAAAAGAAATAATTAAGATTGAAAAACACATAATTAAAATGAAAATTGAAAATTGAAATAAACCTAATTTTATTAATTAAAAATACATTACAAAGAGAGATGGGGAGAAGAATTGAGAGGAAAGAAGAGAAGAAAATGTGCCTAGAGATGTGTTCACCACCCTTCTCTATTTATACTAATACATGGTAAATCCACACCACACAAATAAAAAACTCTAATTAAATCTTAACCTTACATTTGTCCCACTAATAATCCCACTAATCAAACATAATCTTATCTTATCCACCCAAGCATATCCAAATAATTCAACTAATAAAATATCATACCTAACAAGATAAAAACTTATAATTTTACAATTACCACATTTACCGTGGTAAAAATGTAAAAATTTACAACAAAAGTCTTGGATTCTTCTCGACAATGACATAATTTCTCGGACTTCCAGAATCCAAATTTGACATCCGTACATTTGTTTGAAGCCTCCAATTGCATGAAATTATTATTTTTACCTAATAAACACACAAAAATATAAAAAATCAAATATTTAGAAAAATAATTAGAAATTCATAATATGTTAAACAATTACAAATATAAATTACATTAATAACGCAAAATAATATTTTTACTTCATAACAAACATACAATTTTTAATACTAATCACACCCTCTAACTAGCTTATTGCTAGCCCCTAGCAATTAAAGCGTTATATTAAATTAAGATTTACAAAATTCACATGCAAGTAAATAGTTGTTCATCTATCCTCTAAATTACCAAATAAATAAACTCTCCCAAAATTTTCTAAATCTTTGTCATTCACTCATTATCCAGAATATCATAAACCTTTTTGTGCTCAAGTAATTAACACAATACTCATGGGGCTTCATTAAAAGATAACAGCATTTTCGTTCTAAAACTCATTAGAAATTCTATCTTCAGGCAGTAGATTATTCACACTTTTTTTTTTTTAACCCGTGTAGCGAGCTTTAGGCCAGTGACTCCCACACCAGTTGATCTTAGGGCACTAGGTGTTGAAACACCCCTACGGACTTAATTACTCGGGTTTTTAATAAATATGCAAACAATATATCTATAACCCATATAGCGAGCTTTAGGCCAGTGACTCCCAGACCAGTTGACCTTAGGGCACTAGGTGTTGAAACTCCCCTAAGGACTTAATTACTCGGGTTTTTAATAAATATGCAAACAATATATCTATAACCCATATAGCGAGCTTTAGGCCAGTGACTCCCAGACCGGTTGACCTTAGGGCACTAGGTGTTGAAACACCCCTACGGACTTAATTACTCGAGTTCTAGATAAAACAAAATTAAACTAATTCAATTTAATTTTTTTTTTTCTTTTGTTTTTCTTTTTATTTTTTCGTATGTACATTCTACTACCTTAGATATTATCTCAAATAAATCAAAAGAACTAAATGCTGCAAAAATTTTAACTTACAACCCACTTGCATGTGTCATAGTGTGTGTGTGAAGAATGATTTAATAATACCTGTTAAATGAGTAAATGACAAAATAACTTAATAACCAAATGGAGAGTTCAAAACAATTTGAGTAATTCAAAGAAAAGAGAACAAAAATAACTTACTATGAATTTTAAATCAAAATATAATACAACAAGACTATTAGGATGCGTCTCAAAAGTTGTGACTCTTTACACAGCCATCCTAGACAAAAAAAAATTGCATGTTTTTGGTTTTTTCGAAAAATAAATAAATAAATAAACAAACACACATATTTACAATTTACATCAACTATTTCTTCCCCCCAACTTAATCTAAACATTATTCATAATTTAAATATATACATGCAAAAAGATAAAAATAAATAAATAAAGAAAACATAAATCGGAAAGATCACACCTGAACAAGCAGTTGAAGATGCGTTTCTAGAGCTACTACACCCCATATTCTGCCATCTTCGACAAAAACATTACTAGGATTTGCTATATTCCACAACTGTCAACTATTCCCTCCCCCCAACTTGAACAAGACATTGTCCTCAATGGCTTAAAGGAAAGAAGTAGAGTTTAGAAGACATAACCTCATTACTCCAAGAAAATAGTTATAACCGAAGAGTTAAGTCCAACTTGTACTTCTTACTAGGACTAGGGTTACCATCATTAGTGAACCATTCCAATGCCAAGGTCTTAGGATCTGGCTCTGGTTTGTAAGCTTGTAAAAGATCAAGTAACTCGTTAGCAGTAGAAGCACAAACAAAGATATTTTTCGCAGAGATTGGAATAAAATGATTCTTAATTGCATGGTTAATGAATGAGAGTAACCCAACAAAAAAATTTATTAACATTTAGTAAACCGATGGGTTTCTGATGGATGTTCAAATGGGCCCAAGATGCAAATGTAATCAATGCCTCTAAAGTTGTAAGATCTCCTGGCAAGAAAATGAAAGCATCAGCATGATTTAACATTTCAGTTATTCGCTCTTGCATACTTGAGACAACTAACTCTTCTCCAATTGGCACATCAGACATGCATCCCAGAGATTTTAAGGCTTGTGGAATGATACCTAGTACCTGGTTTCCTCTAATAAAACAACACGAGACAAGCTTTGATAACCCATGATCACCCCTCCATATACAAGGTGCGGTTTCCTCTTAGCTATGGCACGACCAAGATCTATAGCAGCTTGAACGAACTCTTTGTATTTTCCATAATAAAATCCAGAAAGCACACAAATATTTTTGAATTGTTTACTCGAAGATGCTGCCATTAGAATAATCTAAAAAAAATTGTGAGTGGTTGGAAAAAAGAGCTCATATTTAAAGATCTTAGTGTCAGACAAAATGAGAAACAGCTGTAAATGGGTTGGCGTATTTGTCAGAAGACGCGTAAAGCTCATGTCTCAATTATTCAAAAGCAAACAGTAAAAAGAAAAGCAATCCATGAAAAGTAAAAGAAAACAAATAATAATTAAATACAAAATCACACCATTAAATGCAATAATGCAAATGATGAAATGACAATAAAGGAAAAGGATATTTACTGGTAGTTGTGATTGTGGCTCACATCTTCCTCTGGTTTTATGTCCAGTAACGGCTTGAACGCCCTCTATGGGTCGAGGATAGGCTTCCCATCCAGTTTTCTTATAAACTGGCAAACAGGGTCTTTTTGAGTCAGATTCCCAAGACTAAACTGTGTACTTTCTTGTTGGAATAGTCTCCATAACCTATTTATCTCATATTGCACATGTCCGCTTCGATGCGTCTCAAGAGATCGTAAGATATCATCCAACGATTCTTTTCTCATGCCATCTTTAACGAATTTAATTTTATCTTGTCGACTATCAGAAACCATTCCTAAAGAGTTACAAACTTCTCGTTTACAACTAAGACGTACATAGTTATGACATTTTGAGCCAAGTCTTTTAGCTCTCCTTTTTTTAGTAAATGTGCTTTTACCAAAACCAGGCATGTAAGAAATAAATGGATCAGGAAACTCACCAGATAATCGGACCATTGCTTAAATTAACCAACGAATATCAAAAGGAATTCCGTTGATCATTAACAGACGCAATCTTTCACAACGAGATTTGTAAATTTTTTGGAGTGCATTTTTAGGGAGAGAAGGAAAACGCTTATGTAATTTATGTTGTATTTCTTCCATGCTTGATTTTGAGATTTCAGTTATTGTGGGAAACTGAGGACACCGACTTAAGAAGTCACGGAGTACCGTTATCCGCCATTTATACGAGAGAGTGAATTAAAATAAACAAAACAAATCTACAAAATCAAATCAAAAGTGAAAGCGAACAACAAAAAGAAACACAATATGTACAAAAGAAAATGAACTTACATTCGTCCTCTCATGGAGTTAACCTCAAGCTCCATTTGAAATTTATATATACCACTCTCTACTGATCTTAGTTGTCTTTCTTGCTCTTCAACGAAGGCCACTAATTCTGGTGGTTGTCGTTCCCAAAGTGGATGTGATTTACAGCTTTGTATTAATCTTCTCAAGTTAAATTTTATTCGCTCAAATCTTTTAAGATGTGTGATCAGAATTTTCTTTATTGAGGAGCTCATGATGTACAATGATGAGGAAAACACAATTATTAAACACACTTAAATAAAAAAAAACTTTACAATTCGTATCATTGAAGACAGTCAGACAATTCAAACGGTAAAACAACAGTGAAAAGTTAAAACACTCAATAATAGCTTAATCAAGATTTGGTGGGTCACTCAAATTTATTTCGGGGCTTGCTTCACGTGGTTGGTTTTTCAGATAGGGCTTTATTCTTTGTCCGTTAACTTTATTCTTTGTCCGTTAACCTTAAATGTGACACTATTTTTGGGATTCTCAATTCTATGGCCCCATGTAGATATACATTTTTTACAACAAATGGACCACTCCATTTTTACTTTAACTTTCCTGGAAACAAATGAAGACGAGAATTATAAAGTAACACTTTTTGACCAATTTCAAATGTTTTTTGAAAAATTCTTTTATCATGAAAAATTTTTGTTTTTGCCTTAATAATTCTTGAATTTTCATATGCATCATTTCTTAATTCCTCAAGTTCATTTAATTGCAGTTTTCGCACATTACCAGCATCATCCAAATTTGAATTAAAAGCTTTAATAGCCCAAAATGATTTATGCTCAAGTTCAACAGGCAAGTGACAAGGTTTACCATAAACTAACCGATAGGGTGACATTCCTAATGATGTTTTAAATGCAGTACGGTAAGCCCAAAGTGCATCAGTAAGTCGAAGAGACCAATCTTTTCGGTTTGGGTTAACCGTTTTTTCTAGAATTTGTTTTATCTCCCTATTTGCTAGTTCAACTTGACCATTTGTTTGAGGATGATAAGGGGTAGCAATTTTATGTGTAATTCCATATTTTTTCATTAAAGACTCAAATGACTTATTACAAAAATGCTTACCTCCATCACTAATAATGGCTCGAGGGATTCTAAATCGACTTAGAATGTTTTCTTTTAAAAATTTAATGACAGTTTTACTATCATTATTTCGACAAGACATTGCTTCAATCCATTTTGAGACATAATCAACTGCAACTAATATGTACACAAATCCAAAAGATGGTGGAAATGGGCCCATGAAATCAATTCCCCAACAGTCAAATATTTCAATTTCAATTATGGGATTTAATGGCATCATGTTTCTTTTGGTAATTGATCCTAATTTTTGACAGTTTTCACAAGTTTTACAAAATTCATATGTATCTTTGAATATGGTAGGCCAATAAAATCCACATTGTAAAATTTTAGCCGCAGTTTTTCTTGAAGAAAAGTGTCCACCACATGCTTCAGAATGACAAAAATTAATGACACTACTTACCTCATTTTCAGGAATGCATCGTCAAAAAATTTGATCAGGGCAATATTTGAACAAGTAAGGATCATCCCAATAAAATTTCTTTACTTCAACAAAATTTTTTTTCTTTTCCTAAGTGTTCCATTGCAAAGGCATTTTACCTGTAACAAGGAAATTAACAATATTAGCATACCATGGCATTGAAGTAACAGAAAATAAAAATTCATCAGGAAATGAGTCATTGATGGGAGTTATATCAGTGCAGAATTCAGATGTGAGTCTTGATAAATGATCAGCGACAACATTTTCGGCACCCTTTTTATCTTTGATGGTAAGGTCAAATTCTTGGAGTAACAAAATCCAACGAATTAGTCTTGGTTTGGCATCCTGTTTAGTCATCAAATATCTCACAGCAGCGTGATCAGTAAAAACAATAGTTTTAGAACCAAGCAAGTAAGAACGAAATTTGTTTAATGCAAATACCATAGCAAGTAATTCTTTTTCAGTTGTCGAATAATTCATTTGAGTACTATCCAAAGTCTTACTCGCATAATAAATTACAAACGAGCAAAGTCACTTGCATCACACATTAATTCAAAAGGTAAAGACCAATCAGGAGATTGCATAATAGGTGCAGATGTCAAAAGACAAATTATTTTCTCAAAAGATTTTTGACAATCATTAGTTCATTCAAATGATGCATCTTTTAATAAGAGGTTACAAAGTGGTTTAGATATGGCACTAAAGTTTTTTATAAACCTCCTATAAAATCCTGCATGTCCTAAAATTGATCGCACATCTCTAACTGTTTTTGGTTGTGGCAATTTAGATATGACTTCAATTTTTGCTTTGTCAACTTCAATTCCTTTAACATATACAACATGACCCAAAACAATTCCAGAAGTAACCATGTAATGGCATTTTTCCCAATTTAACACAAGTTCTTTTTCAACACATCTTTTTAAAACTTTTTCCAAATTATCAAGGCAATCATCAAAAGAATTCCCAAACACAGTCAAATCATCCATAAAGACCTCTAAACAATGTTCAACCATATCACTGAAAATACTTAGCATGCATCTTTGAAACGTTGCAGGAGCATTACAAAGTCCAAATGGCATTCTTTTAAATGCAAATGTTCCAAAGGGACATGTAAATGTGGTTTTTTCTTGGTCTTCAAGTGCTATAGGAATTTGATAATAACCTGAATATCCATCTAAAAAGCAGTAGTAGGGATGTCCAGCTACTCTTTCTAAGATTTGATCAAGAAATGGCAATGGAAAATGATCTTTTCTAGTGGCTTCATTTAATTTCCTATAATCAATGCACATGCGCCAACTAGATGCAATTCGTGTTGGAATTAACTCATCTTTTTCATTTCTGACTACAGTGATTCCAGATTTTTTTGGGACTACTTGTGTAGGACTTACCCACTTACTATCAGAGATAGGGTAGATAATTCCCGCATCAAGTAACTTAAGAACTTCTGTTTTTACTACTTCTTTCATGTGTGGGTTTAATCTTCTTTGAGGTTGTTGACATGTTTTAGCATTTTCTTCTAAATTGATTCTATGTGTGCAAACTAAAGGATTAATACCTTTAATGTCATTTAAAGTCCATCCAATTGCGTTTCTATGCTTTTTAAGAACAGATAGTAACTTACCTTCTTGGTCGCTTGATAAGGTCGAAGAAATCACAACAGGATAAGTTTGCTCTTCTCCAAGATAAACATACTTCAATCCCTCTGGCAAGGGTTTCAGTTCTAGTTTAGGTGCTTCTTGTTTTTCCGTTTTTTCAATGATTCCAAGCTCGTCAAATTCGTGCTTCTCATCATCATTTTGCAAAGTCTGACAAGAATCAAACAACAAATTTATATTAGAAGTATCATGTTCAAATTGTTTATTTGATTCAACTGAATTAACCAAACAAATATTACTAAGTTCAGAAAAATTCCCTTTTTGAATATTCTCCTCTATACAAGCTTCAAGCAATTCTTTTTGTTCATCAATTTCATCTTCATTCTCATTTTCTTCATTTGGTTGCCTACACATGTTAAAAACATTTAATTCCAAAGTCATATTTCCAAATGATAAATTCATTAAATCATTCCTACAATTAATCAAAGCATTAGCAGTTGCTAAAAATGGTCGACCCAAAATTACAGGAATTGGTTTATAATTATTCACAACAGGTTCAGTTTCTAAGATAATAAAATCCACAGGGTATATGAATTTATCAACTTGTATTAAAACATCTTCTACTATTCCTTTTGGTACTTTAACTGATCTATCGGCAAGCAAAAGTATAGTTAAAGTTGATTTTAACTCACCAAGATTAAGTTGAAGATAAACTGAATATGGAAGCAAATTAACACTAGCACCAAGGTCTAACAAAGCATGCTCAATTTTATGATCTCCAATAATACAAGAAATAGTAGGACAACCAAGATCTTTATATTTTAACTTATTATTAGTAGACAAAATGGTACTTACCTGTTCAGCCATGAAAGCACTCTTTTTTATCTTCAATTTTCTCTTAACTGTGCATAAGTCCTTTAAAAATTTGGCATATGAAGGTACCTGCTTGATTGCATCTAACAAAGGAATGTTAACTTTCACCTGTTTAAAAATTTCATAAATTTCTGAAGAGTGGTTTGATTTCCTTGGTTTATTTAATGCATGCGGAAATGGTGGTTCAGATGGAACATTAGTTATTTCTTCACTAGGTGTAAGTTTATCTAGATCTTCCTTACCCTTTGAATTTTCATTTTCACAAGGTTCAGGAATAGGCCGTTCAATAACCTTACCACTACGAAGAATTATAACTGTCTTGACTTGGTCCAAAGGTGAATTTTGAATCTTAGGATTTGGTTGTGGTTGAGCTGGAAATTTTCCTTTTTCTTGAATTGTGAGTCTGAAGCAATTTTAGCAAGAGTATCTTTCAAATCAGAAAATGTTTGTGCATTTTGATTATTAATGGCATCTTGTTTCCTAATGAATGAATGCATTGTATCTTCCAAATTTTTCCATGGTGGTGGAACATATGGTGCATAAGGCTGAGTATTTTGAAAATTTTGTGGAGGTGGTGCTTGTGAAGATTGTGCATTATTATTATTCCTCCAACTAAAATTTGGATGATTTCTCCAACCAGGATTATAAGTCTGTGAATATGGGTTTGGTTTGTTAAAAGTGTTGATGGCATTAGGTTGATCATGCAAACATTCTTTAAGTGCAGGCAGAGTGGGGCAATCTTGAGTGAAATGATCATTAGAACTACAAACATCACATGCAATTTCTTGAATAAATTTTACTTGATCACTTTTTTTATTCTCCAAAGCTTCAACCTTCCTAACTAGGGATGCAAATTTTGCTTGTAAATCATGATCTTCCCTAAGGTTATAGATTCCTCCATTAGATGGAGATGGTTGTGGCTTATTATTCAATTCAAAAGTTCCAACCGTATCCCAATGTTGTGCATGTTCAGGATTTTTATCTCTAAATTCGCCATTACACATCATTTCTACAACTTGTCTACTTTGTGGTGTTAAGCCCTCGTAGAAATGAGTGACCAATCGCCAAGTTTCAAAACCATGGTGTGGACATATGTTAAGCAATTCTTTAAACCTATCCCAACATTGGTATAATGTTTCTCCATTTTTTTGAGTGAAAGAAGTGATTTGCCTTTTAAACGAATTAGTACTATGAGGTGGAAAGAATTTTTTCAAAAACTGTTCTTGCATGTTATTCCAAGTTCTTATTGATCCAGATCTAAGGTTTTGTAGCCAAGTTTTAGCTTTATCTTTTAATGAAAAAGGAAAAAGCTTTAATCTAATTATGTTCATGCTACAATTTTGGTCTGCGTATGTATTACAAACTTCCTCAAAATCTCTTAGATGCAAGTATGGATTCTCAGATTCTAAACCATGAAATGTTGGTAAAAGTTGGATAATACCTGGTTTGAAGTTGAATCGAGATGCTTCTGGAGGAAATACTATACACGACGGTGCTCCGGTTCTGGTTGGATTCATGTAGTCCCTCAAGGTTCTTGGTTGATTTTGATCATGTCCATGTTGAGAATGATTGTCTCCTTGACCAATCTGAGGATTAGGTTCGCCCAAAAAGTTGTCATCTTGGTTCTCGTCCATGATTAATGGTGGAGATTGAGATCTACGAACTAACTCCATCACGAGACCAATGTCTCATGCAATGGTTATATCACAATGATGATATTCAAATAAATTAATAACAAAAACTAAATAAAAATTATAAAATAAAAAAAATTAAATATGCAAATAATATAAGTGTACAAAAAATTAAAATTAATTAACAATTTTGGTGGTTAAACCCACCAATTAAATAAACAAAATAAAATAAAGCATAAAATAAATACAAAAAAAAACTGGTGGTTAAACCCACCAAATAAAAAAAATAAAGCAAAAAATGAAAATGAAAGAAAAATAATTAAATAACTTAAAATAAAAAAAATGGTGGTTAAACCCACCAATAAAAAGATAAAAATAAAATAAAATAAATACGAAATAAAATAAATACTGAAAATTAAATAACTGAAATAAAAAATTAGTAATTAGTTAGTTAAGAGTTAGTAGTTAGTTTGCTTAGTCCAAATTGAGTCCAAATTGAGTCCAAGTTGAGTCCAAGTCCAATTTTTGTGAGAAATTTCGTCTAGGGATCTTATTGCAATTTATTTATAATATTATGGCCACACTGTAATTTTTAGAAATTTAGAATTTAGCCATATTGGATGAAATTGAAGATTGTGAAGGATTTTAGGGTCGGATCATAATTATGAGAAGATTGGGGTAGAAACGAAAATTATTAGGGGTGAAACTAAAATTATGAAAGATGTGGGGATAGAAGAGAATTAAAAAAAAAAAAAAAAAAAAAAAAAAAAAAAAAAGAAAATTTATACTAAATTAAAATTTACACAAAAAGAAAAAATAAAATAAAACAAACAGCCAATGTAAGTTTCTCCGACCATACCAAAACTCGATACAACTTAAATGCTTGATTTACTCCAAGATAAGAGCGTTTAGTTATAATATAATTTCTACTCCCGGCGCCGATCCACAGAGAAATGATTTAATTTATTTGTTTAAATTTTACCTAAAAAAATAAAAATAAAATTTAAAAACACACAATATAATTTGAGGAAAACTATGAAGTTGAATTAGTAAGGGTTATGGATCCACTCTTAGTAATAAATATAATTTAATAAATTCTTTTTATTTTTGTTTTATTTCCCAAAAGATTAATTTTATAAATTAAAATTATTTTCCTATTTATTTTATTACGGATTAAGAATTTAATATGCCAAAACTTAATTTGTCTACACTAAATCAAAATACCATTTTACCATATTTTATATTAAGATATTAAGAATTCATTGTGCCAAATTCCTATTTTTGTCTACAATAAACCAAAATTTCAAAATATAAAATATGGATAAAATTAAATAGAAAACAACTTAATTTATAAAATTAAAAATTGAATTTGATTAAACCATATTTTTTTACTAAGAATTTCACCTTCCCCTAACTATAAATATTTAGCTAAACATTTTTTAAATAAAAGAAATAATTAAGATTGAAAAACACATAATTAAAATGAAAATTGAAAATTGAAATAAACCTAATTTTTTTAATTAAAAATACATTACAAAGAGAGATGGGGAGAAGAATTGAGAGGAAAGAAGAGAAGAAAAGGTGCCTAGAGATGTGTTCACCACCCTTCTCTATTTATACTAATACATGGTAAATCCACACCACACAAATAAAAAACTCTAATTAAATCTTAACCTTACATTTGTCCCACTAATAATCCCACTAATCAAACATAATCTTATCTTATCCACCCAAGCATATCCAAATAATTCAACTAATAAAATATCATACCTAACAAGATAAAAACTTATAATTTTACAATTACCACATTTACCGTGGTAAAAATGTAAAAATTTACAACAAAAGTCTTGGATTCTTCTCGACAATGACATAATTTCTCGGACTTCCAGAATCCAAATTTGACATCCGTACATTTGTTTGAAGCCTCCAATTGCATGAAATTATTATTTTTACCTAATAAACACACAAAATATAAAAAATCAAATATTTAGAAAAATAATTAGAAATTCATAATATGTTAAACAATTACAAATATAAATTACATTAATAACGCAAAATAATATTTTTACTTCATAACAAACATACAATTTTTAATACTAATCAACGCTGTTCACATATACGGTCCGATGACATGGCGTTGACTGATGATGTGGCATTGACCGATGATGTGGCATCGACCGATGACGTGGCAGCGTTTGATTGGACGAATGATGTAGCATTGACTACTTATGTGGCGTTGACCGATGATGTGTCACGATTATATTGGACTAAAATTCTTATGTAATGTTGATCGGTGTCGTGGCAGCATTTCAGTGGACCAAAACTCTTGCATATGGCACATGCATATACATGGGATTATTTACTGTTCAAACTGCGCTACTATTCAAGTCGTCACTATTTAAACCGCGTCACTGTGCAAACCATGGTCAAACCGCGTACTGTTGACTGAAGACGTAGCGCAATCCTGAGCGTCTGAACTGTTTTTAATCCAATGATTATGATTTACTCAATGTATCTATAAAAAGGTGGCTCTCCTCCCCTAATTTGATACCCCTGATCCATTTTTGAGCTTAGTCTTTTGTAATTCATTCTCCATCTTGTATTTTCTACGTATTTTAATAAATTTCCATTTTACCCTTAGTTCAAATATGAGTAGCTAATTTTCTTTCAAGTTTGGGTTGAAGGTGAAGTCTCAACATGTTTCATGGGCTAATTTATTTTCTCTTCCCCTCTAATATTTGTGGATGTTTTGACTTTTCGTCGACAAATAGTAATAATCTTGTCTAGATACCACCCTAGTTAAACCGGTACCCTAGTACAAGGTTATTATGATTTGTCACAATAAGCCCTTAACACTATATTTATTTGAGCGTGGTTCATGAGGTGTGGAAACCCCCCTCATGATTTAATTGGCATTAATAAGGAATATTTAGCCCATGGAGCATGTTGATGTAGATCCAGATACCCAAGTGCTTTATCTCAATAGATTTCAGTTTAATTTATTCCTGTCGTTCGAATTTAAATTCTAGTATAATCCAAATCACTTCCACCACAAATCCAACCATCCATTTAGAAAATTAATTCTACACACAATTAAAATCCACCTCCTCGTGGGATCGACACTCGTCACCATTAATCTATTGTTGCGAGTTCAATAAAATTTGCACAACATTTGGTATTTCTTATAGTTCATTGTGATTCAATTATCAGGAATCAAGAATGATTTGTGATGAGTGGTAAGGAGAACTTAAATGGAGGAAATAGATGGTATGACATGAATTTTAAATTCTTCCGCGTCAGTTTACGTAATATATTTGTATTTGGAGACTATAATTTTTATGAATTAAAAAAAAAGATTATTAATAGACAAAAGAGCTATGCAGTCTAGTGTAGGGAAGGGGATTTGAAATTGAAATTAGCGATAAAGACTTTTCTTACGGACATCTTCTTGGAAAAATGTACTTCGTCTTGGGAAAAGCAGGAAGCTAAGCCATGTCACTTTGGGCCGTATGAAATCATAAAGCATGTCTACCCGTTGGTTTACCGATTAGCTATACCACTTCAGTTATCTAGAATTCACGATGTGTTTCATGTCTAGATGCTCCAAAGGTATATATATAAGTCTAGTTATGTGTTATTGAGATAACTAATTGAGTTGAAGGAAGACTTGACTTACGAAGAGGAGCCTATAGAGATACTAAAATGGAAACACCAAGTTTTGCGTTCTAAAACTATTCCCTTAGTAAAAGTGGTGTGGAGGAATCACACAAAGGAAGAGACTATCTAGGAATGCGAAGACTTAATGCGAGCCCAATACGACCACTTGTTTTCATCAGATGTGTAAATTTCGAGGACAAAATTTTTATAAGGGGGAAGGATTGTAACATACGCACTTTAATTATCTTAATTAAGTGCGTAATTTTATTTTTTTCCTCTTAGTATTAATTTTAAAATTTTTCGAACTTGTTTTGAATTTTTTTTCGGCAAAATTGATACGACTCAAATTTTTCGATATTGTGGGTGAAGGTGGTTAAATGTTACCTGTTTATTAAATATATCGCGTATGGATTATTTTAAAAATGGTCACGATGTTAAATCGCGATAAATTGAGCGAGATTAAAAGTTCGGATAACTAGATTTTTATTTCCGTCACGGGTCCGGTATTTGTTTAATTTGTATTTTGTAAAAAAAGAAAAAAAGAGGAGTGCCCATTTTATAAATTAAGGGAAGAGAGAGAGAGAGATAGAGGGTTGACTGGATTTGACCTAACCCAGTTCCGACCCGCAACCATGACCAGGCCATAACTTCCGATTCCTAACTGCTGGAAACCAACCGGAACGCCGGTGATTGAAGCTAGAAATGCCGCGGCCAAAATCCGTTTTCATCACCGCCGTTCTAGCCAGAGTGGGGTGACGCCACCGCCTGGATCTTGTTCCTCAGCTTCCCAGCAATCTTTTCCAACCAACCAAGATCACCGGCGACGCCGGATTTGCTGTGAATGATCGCCGGAACACTCATGGATTTTGGAAGCTCGATCCAGCGTCGTCGCCGCACGTGGGAGGCCATCGCCGGCACCATTGGAGTCAGCATGGCCGGAACTTGCAGACTTGAGCTTCCCGTCGTCGTTGACTGAAGTCCGGTCACCGTTGACCGGTGAGGGGCAATTCGGTAATTTCACAAGTTTGGGGGTAAATTTTTTATTCTTGGAAAATTATGGATAATTTGATAATTTTTTATTAGGGTAGTGAGGTAATTTGGCATTATGAGGGTAATTGGTAATTTGAATTATTAAGGACATTTCGGTAATTTCGTAAATTCAAAACTTGTGATTAATTTCGTGATTCGAATCAAGGATAAATTGATAATTTAGAATTTTGAGGATAATTCGATAAATTATGGTTCCGGCGGTAATTTGGTAAATATTGATGTTAGGGCATTTTGATAATTTTGGCATACAGTGGTATTTCGGTAATTTTGATAATTTTATTCATACGGGAATAGTTTATTACTGATAAATATTCGATTTGAGATTTATTGCGTAAAATTAGTTGTATTTTATGTTACGGAGAATAATTATGTCGTTTAATTGAAAATAGGAGGATACAAAAACGAGAATCAGCCTGCAGATGTTGTGGATACCGAGTCTGGACATCATCACTGTGAGTCGAATATACAAAATGTATTTTCAGATTATATTATGTTTTTATAGTGCAGTACAGATTGTTCTGATAAATAAATATTTAATGCTCCAATTTAATGGTTTTCCAGAAATTGATTTTAATTTACATGCTGATATTTATCATTATTAAAAATGAGATAGAATAATAATTTTATTATTATTTTTTAGCAAATACATGATAATAGTTTTAAAGAGAACTAAATGGATTTGAGATATGTTTCATGGAAAAGAAATGAGAATCAGATATGATTACATGTGTATGGATTTGTGTATAAATATAGTTTTGAAATCATTAGACAGTACCCTTCCCCTTCAGATATAGAGATACAGATGAGATGAGATGAGAGGTCTTTGGGGCCCGTCTGAACACACATAGAGTCTTTGGGCAGTGTGTTTGGGTGCTTTTGCCTTTTGGGGGCTTATGCATGCAGTATAATGATTATAGAGATACATATATTGAGATTACAGATGAGACAGTTGAGACATTATTTTTCCCGTCTATCCGTGTAGCTCCAGGACATAATGGTTCCCTGATTGTCCGTCCATTAAGGTCTGGATATGATGAGATTATTCCCCTGGGTACTTGTTTGATGATAGATTTTGCAATTTAGTATTTAATGTTAACAAAATTATTATTTCATTGATTCTATACAGATTTAAGTAATTTTATTCTCCCAGTGTATGATTTGAATTAAAAGTAATTATTAAAGTTCTTTCGAGATTTTAATGAGATTGTTTGGAAAAAGATTAAAGTATTTTTTTTAAATTAAATCAGTTATTTTAAAAAATTATTATCCACTCACTGAGCTCACTGAGTTTTATGCTAACTCCGCTTTTATTATACTCCCCCCCCCCTGGAGAGACTTGCAGGTATATCAGTCGACCCAGTAACAATTGTAGATTGATTTTCGAACTATATAATGGTGCTAGGAATTGTAAATATTTTATTAAGATATTTTAGATTTTATAATTTATCTCATATTTGCGATTAAGAATATACCACTGTATTTGATATTATAGTGTTTGGATGAGATTTGATATGTGGATTAAAGAAGTTGGTTGTGGGTATTGGTTGAATTTGAAATTATATTGGGAGTGTTAATTTTATAAATTTGCAGGTTTAGACATTTTATATATATAGAGGAGGTTCTGCCGAATTTTTGGTAGATTTTCTTGGATATTAGTATTATTATTGATTCAGTTAAGCGAGATTAGATAGACTCGTCCTGGGATTTCGGGGGGGGGGGGGGGATCGTTTCACAAGCATGGCCCTATTCAAATTAAGATCCATTCAACTTGGGAAACCCAATCTAAAGCCAAGTATTGTCTTAATTAGATCCATTAAATCGGACATTTTTTAGCCTTTTTCTTAGCTAGTATCCACTAAATGGGTGATCAGCTGAAATAGGAAATTAAAATAAATATAATTAAGACAAAATGCTTTAGAAAAAATAGAGTAACGTGCATATATTAGTCAAACATCCATTAACATTATTTATTACTCAACTAAAATCAAATCTAGCTCATGACTTGTGATAGAAAAATAAATAAAAAAGTTTTAACCATCAAATACAACCCCATGAATAAATACAAAATAAGAAAAGAATAAGAAGAATTGATTTCTAATTGATCTCTACGATTTCTCCTCTGGTACAGCCTTCAATCTATCTTTTGATTTCTTTTTTTCTTCTTGTTTCTTTGTGGATTTTCTCCTTGAGTGACGGCTTTATCTTTTTTTCTCATACATGGTCCTTTTATAACTCAAAATTAAGGCAATCGGAAGTGTAGAGCGCATATCTTCAATTTTTGGAAACTCTAGATCGCAATCTTTTAATTAATGAGCATGAAATCTTCCTTGTCATTGCTCAAGGATTGCTACAGCAACGGCTATTGTATCTTACTTGTTTCAATTCTTCTATAGCCAAATTCTTTTATTATCTCTACAAGTCTGTTGCAGCAATATTTGCAACACTCTAAATCTAACACGTGAAGAAGGAGGTTACTTACAAATCATAATCCTTACTCATAAATTCCAAATTGAAATTCCTCAAATTCTTATTCAAATAAATTCACAAATTCAAAAGTCTAACACTAAACAATTGCTCCAGATACATAAGAAAAAGGTAAAAGTCTCAAACTCCAAATTACAAGTTCATATCAGAAATAAACTATCTAGAATCATGAGTCTGATCCCCTTCTTAATCCAATAGAAAACAGAAACGAAAATCTCTAACTCCAAGGCTAGGCATATCTCTCAAAGGAACTTAATCTGTAAAAAGTAATGACAGGGGGTGAGCCGTCAACTCGGTAAGTAAAACCATTCCTAACACACTAAGCCTATCTATACCCAAAAATATTGCAAGCCTTCGTTGAGTAAAACATATTTCATAAATTCATAAATTTCATAAAAACTATATATTATGATAAAACACAATATTTCAATAAGATGACATAAATTCATGGTAATTTAGAATATCAAAGGCAGAGTTACTTACGAAGGGAAATCATATATCACATATACAGAAAATAAAATATTAGCCCATGTCTCATAGTGTCACCTATAGTCCTGGTGACCCGGCCCAGAAACAATCAAAATATCATGTGCATATTCAGAACAGAAACCTAGTACTGGTCCAGATAGATATATCGTATATTACGATCAGAATCAGAATCAGAATAACTACGGATAATGAGCCAAAATATAATGATTTATATGTGGCACTTTGCACTATATGTGGCGCTTTGGCCCTTAAGAGGTGGCCCCCATATAGTCCCAAGAGGTGGCCCTCGTACAATCATAAATAATTGAAATCATATATGGCATAAACATTCGTATCAGATTCATGAAAGTTCATAACGATAATTTAGGCTTGCAAAATATTTTAAAGACTGTATCATAAACGTAGGCACGTAACAAAATAACTTACATATTTAAAAGCATTTAAAAATATTTTGTTCAAAAGAATTTAGGTTTGAAAACATTCACACAAACTTATTTTTGTTATAAAAATCATTTAATCTTCTAACTAGTATAAAACATTTATACTTGTAATAATATCAATATAATCATATATATATCCAGTACATTAGGAATGAAATTACTTACCTTGACAAAAGATTGTGAATTAACAACCTCTAAGCCTCTAAGAGCCTCAAACACCTTAAACAAATACAAAATATGACTATCAATAACTTATTCTAAGAATTTGATTTTCTAATTCATACCCGTACAAGTCTGGTTCTCTGAATTTTAACTCTAAATTTAAAACTCTGAATGATATAATATTTGACAAGCCTATTCTGGACATCTATGGGTATCTCATGTAAAAGTTTCAAGAGGATCCGATACCAAAAACAATTTCAACACTATTTATTACTTGACCAGTTCGAAACTGTTTCACTGTACCTTAACCGAACAGAATGTGTTCTGCGATTTTTATAAATTCCGATATAAATCAGAAAATTATGAACTTAACACTAGGAATACTAGAAACATATATCAACTTCTATATAAAATTTCAGAATATTCTGAGTACATTTAATAGTACAATTAATTGTGTGAATCGGATCTCCTTGCTGGAATCACCGTTTTCCAGTGTATTAGTGTCCAATTGTAAAATCCATATAAAATTGAAAACAAAGTCAAATCTTATGAAAAAAAATTTAATCAATAAGCCCTATATATCTAGTTTTCATAAATATAAAGTTCTTAAGAAAAATCATTCAAAACATATATGTTTAAATTCGAAATACTCATATTGTCTAGAATCTGTCTAGTGTGCTTGATACACCAAGGGTTGATTATTAAAACCCACATCAATCAGAACCCTAAACAAAACCTAAACACACCTTAAATCATGTATTAATATTTGTAACAATCTAAAATCATGCTAATATAAATCCTAAATAGAGTGATTAGAAATCTTATGAAGAATAAGAAAAGTAAACTTACCAATTGCTTTGATCCTCTCATCCACAAATGTTTTCATCCTAAGTTGGATTGAAAATGAAAGGACTAGGGGATATTTATAGGATTTCTTAAGGCTAATGGATGGCTGAGATTTTACCACCATAACCCTTGATCAATGGTCTAGATTATCCTTCATAAATACCTCACTAATTTCTAGAAGTCTTATCTATCTCTACAATTAATCTTTCATAAATGCCTTACTAATTTCTAGAATAATCCTTTTCGAAAAAATATCTCATAAATAACCCTTATTAATGACTTAATATCCCTTCCATGATTCCTAGTAAAAGCCCAATTTCCATAATTTAATATTATGGAATTTTGGCGTTACAATATTCCTTCCTTGAAATTTGTGCTTTCGATCACTTATAATTATGTATATGATATAAGCACACAAATTATTCTAAATTAAACTAAATTTATTAAAAATGAATTGAAATGGATATTCATGCAAAATATAACTAAAATGCAATAAAAATATGTCATTTACTCTCTAAGCATTACCGACTCAAGGCTAAAAGTGTCGTAATAACTCTCATTTCTTAGAGTTATCATATGCTACATTGGCTAAATGGTTGTGGAGAAGTTAAAGTGAACAGGCAAGTGCTTGTTTCATTCTCAATTGGATAGTATAAAGATGAAGTTATTTACGTCGTGGTTCCTATGCATGCAGAGCATATTCTTTTAGGGTAACCATGGTACTTTTTTAGACATGTCTTTCATGATGGTTATACCAATAGATAATCTTGTATACTTAACGGCTAGTACCTTTATCCCTAATACAAGTGTATAATGATCAAGTGGGGTTAAAGAAAAATAGTGACTTGAAAAAAGAGAGTGAGTTTAAAAAGAGAAAAAAGGAAAGTGAAAGAGGAAAGAAACTTTCAGTTAATGAGAAAAGAAAAACGAGAAAACAAGAAAATGTTTATGCAAATAAAAGTGATATTAGAATAGCTTTAATTTTATAACAACCTATGATTGTACTTTTGTATAAAGAGGTTTGTTTAAATATAATGAACTTAATCCTTCTTTGCCTAGTCTTGTATATCTTTTATAAGAATTTAAAAATGTATTTCCTGAAGAAGTACCTAATGGTTGATCACTATTAAGGGGAATTGAGTATCAAATTGACTTTAATACATGAAGAATCAATTCTAAATAGCCTAGCCTATAAAAGCAATCTTGAGGAGACAAAATAACTTTGAAGGCAGGGGAGTGAGCTTATAGAGAACAAATATGTGCATGAAAGCATGAGTCCTTGTGCTATTCTAGTGTTACTCGTTCCAAAAAATGATGGGCCATGGAGGATGTGTGCTAATTGTTGATAGCAACTGCAAAGTATAGATATCCAATTCCTAGATTAGATGAATTCTTTGACAAACTATATGGTTCTTGTGTTTTTTTTCCCAAAATTGATCTTCATAGAAGATATCATCAAGTTAGGATAAAAGAATTGATGAATGGAAAACTGCACTTAACACAAAATATGGTTTATATAAGTGGCTAGTTATGCCATTTGGATTAAACAATGCACTTATTACTTTCGTGAGATTAATGAATCATGTTTTGTGTGCTATAATACAATAGAACTTGAAAACATTGTAACAATATTTGTCATATGTAGAATTTGCATACAATAAGAGTGTGCATTCACCAAGTTATCTTTGTAAGATTCATGTTAGCCTAAAGGGCTACACATTATGTAATTTTAATGATAACATACATGTGTCTTAAGTGATTTAATAAATATTGTATTTCACAAGTTCACTAGTTTTTGAAGGATAATATTTATGCAAGTGAATCAAGTGAAATAAAGCTCAAAACACTCAATGGACAACCGCGAAATCAAGACTGAAGTTTAAAGGTCGACGAACAAATTATTACGACAATTTCATATAAAGCCGGTATGATTTAATTTATGATTGGTTTATCATTTCAGAAGCTCAATATTTTGTTTAATAAGTTATTACTTTTCATAAACCAAAATGTTTTATATTTAAGATAAAAGTATTTTGTGGATTTGAGTAAATTGGATTAAAATGAAAAAATTTTGAAATCTTTGATTTTAATAAATATTATGTTGAATTCGAATTTAGACCTATTTGCAAAGATTTGAAACGTTTTGGGTCATATTGTAATTTATAAAAGATTGAGGGCCTAAGTGAAAAGTTTTGAGAACTTTAAAATTTATGATGATTATGTTAAAACTTGAAAAGGACTTCTTTGAAAAAATTTATTATAGTTTGGGTCATATTACAATTTCAGAAAGTTTTAAGAATTACATATTATTTAAAAATTCTAGAATTAGACTTGTTTGAAAAGTTTTTGTGCCATACTATAATTTATGAAAGTTTGAAGACCCGAATGTAATCCAAATATTTGATATCCAAAATTGTACTTGTTTAAAAAGTTTTATGACTTTCTGGGCCACAGAATAATTACAGAAAGTTTTGGAATAAAACTGTAATTTTATGAACAGCGTTACTGTAGTAAAATTCAAATCTAACGGTAACTTCACTGTTACAAGCGGGGATCCAGTTAAATTAAGCGGCTAGCTGCTTGGGCGCGGGATTTTACCTATAACGGCTAGTTTTCAGGCTTTAACTATAAAAACTCAACTCCAACTTCATTTTCAAGATTCTAGAAAGCCAAAACAAGTTTATAAAATATATATTGAGCTTCCATTTCATAAATCATCATTGATTGAATCATCATTGAGCTATAATTTGTTTATCCACTCTTAAAGAGAGTTTCATTGTTGTAATTTTTATTTCTCATCAATTTGTGAGTGTACAAGTGTGAGAAACACTTGGGGTGAAGAGATTGGGGAGCTAATCTCTTGATTGTAAAGGTCCATTGACACCTCGGAAGTGAAATCTTGGGAGGCTTGGATAGTGAAATCCTCAAGCCCGGTATGCTTGGAGGCGTGGGTGTAGGCGGGGATAGCCGAACCACATAAAAATCCTCGTGTTTGTTTTCTCTTCCCTTACTATTTTATTATTATGTTTGTTTGAATTTATTGTTTTTGATTTGATTAAGGCATTAGATTAAATTGGTGTGCGATTTGCTTAGCATAAGTTTTAAAATCCCAACTAACCGCCCCTCTTGGGTTGCATAACTTGTATTTCAATTCACATTAGTTAAGATCACATTACATGATTCCATGCTACACATTCACATCATAATCCATGTCATTTAGTCATATTGGCATAATTAGCATTGATGGCTTAAGTTACGGCAGTTGTAACAAAAACAGCTTTAATCCTACATTGGTATGATTAATGGATCGGACTGATTATGGATACATTTTGGCAATGGCAATAAGATTAAGCTCATACAGTTACTTTTGTAGAGCATGATTATAAGATTACCCATATAGCCTAAATGGGAGATTGCTAGATCCTTAATTTATTTTTGGGCTTATATTTGAATAATTATATGATGCAAACTATCATATATGGTTAAGCCTAATTAAAAGTGATCCTTTAAGGTTTTCATTAATTTACGCTTTAATGTATCTGATTGGTTTTGGGTCTTCAACATAAATAGACTTAAGAGTAATTTCTCTTTCTATGATGGGATAAAATAGGAATACCAAAAGATAATAAAAAAGTCATTTATACCAGTGGCCATGGGCTATTGGTCACACATACCGTTCTATTCTTTCTGAAATCCCATCATCAGAGAGAGTGCACAGAGAAAGTTAAAAGATTCTCTAATATAACATGTTGATCCAGACAACAAATCACATGACTTAATAGAGTAATTAAACATTATGGATTCAAGAAATTCTTGTATATTTGTTTATTGACAGAATTTAGGTGATAGATTTCACCAAAGGATTATTTTCTAAGAATAAATTCATAATTGATTCTGAATATCAAAAGAATAATTCATCGTAAAAATAAATCTCGTAACATATATACACAAAATAAAACAAAAGATTAGCTCATGTCATACAGTGTCAATTATACTTCGTTATCCTAGCTAGAAATAAAATCAGAACAAGAATAACATGTACACAATCAAAACAAAACCCCAGTATTGGTCGAGAACACGTATATACCGTAAAATATTATCAAAATCAAAATCAGAATAACTACAAATAATGACCCAAAACATTTAAATTCATTGTTCGTATGTATTATAACCCACATGTGGTGCTTTGTACAATAAGTGGTACTTTACGAAACTTTAGCCCTCGAGAAGTGGCCTCACATAACTTCAAGATATGGCCACCGCACAAATTTTCATAAATAATCTCAATGGTATATGTTAACAAAACATTCATATCAGATTAATAAAAGATTATAATAATTAATTAGGCTAGCAACACGAATTCCATTGTAACATTTTATTAATAATTTCATAAAAATAATCATTTAGCAAAGAAAACTTATGCATTTGTAAAGGCATTTAGAATATTTTTAACACCATAAAAGTAATATAATTTTTAGATTTGAAAACATTTACATAAACTAATTTTCTTATAAAAATCAATTAATTTTTTAAGAACTATCAAAACACATGTACTTAAAATGGTATCAAAATAATTAAACACATAGAGTACATTAGGAATGAAGCTACTTACCATGACAAATGTTCACTCAACATATGAAGCAATGATTTGAACAAATGTTTAAGCCCCCAACAACATGAAATACCTTAAACAAATGTAATATATAACTATTAACAACTTATTCTAACATCCTAATTTTCCAACTCATACTTGTGTAAGTCAGATTCTTTGAATTTTTACCCTTAATCAACTTATCAAAATTAAACAATATTATATATATAGACTATCCTGGATATTTGTGGGTATCTTTCATAAAAGTTTTATGATGATCTAGTGTCATAAACATTTTCAAAACTATTTGTTTCTTGATAACTTCAAAGCTGTCTCATAGCGGCTTAAATAAACAATATTGGTTCCGAGACTTTTATAAACGAAGCTACCAACCCAAAATTCGTCGTTTAGGGAAAAAATGATGGATTACTTATCATTTGTTGTGAGGTATGACAGCTAAATATGTTGGGGAAAATTAGTTTTTAAAAAAAACTTTTAGGACCGATCTCATAAAAATATATATGAATTTGTAATCTAGAAATCGTACCTTGAAAGTCCGATTTGGATTTTTCCGCAGAAGTGATTTAGGCTCCCAGATCACGATCTGTCACCACCACGCCTGTTAGATCACGAACTGTCACCAATGATCTTCTAGGTTATGACTCAGGTTTGATCTGCACTTGATGTGTGGGCGCCTTTATCACCACTAAAGCAACTAGCATGAGAAAATTTTTCTCTCAAAATTAGAGAGAAAAATTTTTTCTCTGATTTGTATGAAGTGGCTTCTTTTTCTTTTAGGAGAAAAATAAGCCTTTTATATTATTTCTTTAGTGAAACCTTAGGCTCCAAAATAAAAGTCACGTTACTTGCCTTTTTCCATAAGGGGCCCATCTTGTAAAATAACATAAGGCCCCTTATACATAAGCATATTAATGGAGCCTCCCACTAAATAATATAATTATGTTTTTGACCTCAATTGCTAGTTATCTTGCTTATTAATCCAGTAGTGGTGCAGTTAATTAAATGAACTAACCCGGGGATCATTTGGGAACATACAATAGTGGCTACAACAATTAAGCATGTATTTAAACAAGCCTAATAATTTAATTCCAACTCTACTCCACTATAAGATTGGAACTAACCTCTATAATTGTATGTTCGAATAATAATTCGTCCCAAGCCACATTGGTTTCTTTACTGCTCAATCCTTTGTATCACATCATAAATTAAATCGATATCTCAACTGTCCAATCGATTTAATTACATCTTGCTCCTTGATACTTACTGGTTTTCTCTAATGATCATTTTAAACATACTAAATATGTTGACACACTCTGGCCAGAGAATTTTATGATCAAGTACCGAAAACCCATCAAGAGATGTGTCGTACAAATTCTATATTGTTAATCTATAACTCCAATACTCATAATTTGCTCCCACCAAGATACTGGGTAATCTTGACCACAAGTGTGTGTCGTGCCCATTGGTAACTCAAATGGAATAACAATTACAATCATGAAATCATAATTAACTCAAGATTAAGATTACAATAAAATCAATGCCTATGAGATTTAATAAGTCTGACAGTCATTTCAAGGTTAATTAAATCTCATATGTGATCCAGCTCAATGTAGTCAAACTACGTCAATAAATTCATACATGATTAAGACAAATCATTCAATGAATTTACTACAGTCTAAACATAAATAGAGCGCCCAACTCTATTTATCAACTGCGAACTTAATTTATTTAATCATAAGATAACTTGTATTTATGTCTTCTGTGAATCCATATGATGATTACATAAATCCATATAATATGATTAAACAGACCTTTTCAATATATTTATGCAATTGAAAATATCTAAAATATTTTATTAATCAGAAAATAAATTAATATGCTTTAAAAGAGCATATTATCCCAACAATCTCCCACTAGCTCTTAAAGCATATCTGGCATATTGCACATGCTCTAGGGCTCTAAGTGCAGGTTATAAAGGTTTTCCATTAATGGCCATTGTAATAAGATCTGCTATTTAGTATCTTATGCCATTTAAGGTACTTTCATATAACCTATCTACATTATTCCCTTATAAGATGATATTTCCTTTCAATATGTTTTGTTTCTTGTCGTTCCTTGGTTGAGCTGCTGCACCACTATTATCACAAGATAGTTTAATGGGTGCAGTTACAACAGGTACAACCTCAAGATTTTGTAGGAACTTGCAGAGCCATACAATTTCTTTTGCAGCTTTAGATGCAGCCACATATTTAGCTTCAGTTATGGAGTCTGTGATACAAGATTGTTTCACACTCCTCCAACTAACAGCTCTACTTCCTAATGTAAACACATAGCCGGAAGTTGATTTTCTAGAATCCTTATCTGACATAAAGTCAAAATCAGTATAACCCACTGGAATGAGTTCATCACCAGATTACACAAGCATATAGTTTTTAGTTCTTTTCAGATATTTAATTATATGCTTGTCTGCAGTCCAGTGTTCAGGTCCAGGATTAGATTGATATCTGCTAACTATCCCTACTGCAAAATAGATGTCTGGCCTAGTGCAAAGCATGGCATACATGAGACTTCCTACAGCTTTTGATTAGGGAACTCGTCTCATTCTTTCTATCTCTTTAGATGTCTTTGGAGATTGATCCTTGTAGAATACAATTCCATGTCTGAATAGTAATAAACCAATCTTGGAATTTTCTATGCTAAATCTAGCCAATATCTTTTCGATATAGACCTCTTGAGATAAGGTTAAAGTTTTATTCTTCCAGTTTCATATAAAGTTGATACCAAGAATATAACTTACCTCTCCCAGGTCTTTCGTATCAAATTTTTTTGCTAACCAACTCTTTATTGTAGTCAATACTACTATATCGTTTCCAATCAGGAAAATATTATCTATATAAAGAATTAGGAAGGCTACAGATTTTCCCTGATTTTTCTTGTACACATATGGTTCATCAATATTCTGAATGAATCCAAACGATTTAATCGCTTGATCAAATCTGATGTTCCATGACCGGGATGCTTGCTTCAATCCAAAAATGGATCTCTGCAACTTACATACCATGTGTTCTTGGCCTTTTTGTATGAATCCATCTGGTTGCTGCATGTAGATGTCTTCTTCAAGATGCCATTAAGAAAGGCAGTCTTGACATCCATTTGCAAAATTTCACAATCTAGTACTACAGCAATATAGAGCATAATCCTGATGGATTTAAGCATAGTAACCGGATAAAATTTTCCTCATAATCGATCTCTCTTTCTGAGTAAAACTTTTGGTTACTAATCTTGCTTTAAATGTTGCCACCCTTCCATTTACTCCTCTTTTCCTTTTGTAGATTCACTTGCACCTTATAGGTTTTACCCATTTGGTGCCTCTACAAGTTCCCAGACTTTATTGGAATACATAGATTCCATTTCTTGATTCATAACCTTTTTTCAAAATTCAACATCTCTATCTATTGTAGAGTCACAGAAGCTAGTGGGATCTTATACATGTTTATCTGAGATCGCCGTATAGGTTTCTCCCAATAACATGTATCTCGCTGGTAACCCAGTTACCCTCCTACTACGACGAGGTTCTAAAAGTGATTGTTGTTCAGGGATAATCCTGTGTTGATCAGCTGATTGTTGCTGTTCTTCCTGTTCAATAACCGGTGTTGAAAGCTGAGCATCAACCTGATCTCCTTTTTATTTTTCTAGTTTTACCTTACTCTTAGGTAATAAGTGATTATATAGTCTTCCTCAAAGAAAGTATGGAATATGTCTATAAATACATTCCTATCTTGAGGACTATAATTCAGACTTTACTTTATTCCTTTAAAATACTTAAAGCATGCAAAGTTCTGAACACGAATTCATCTTTTCTACCTCTTATCCTAGTACAAATACTAGTAAACTCCAAATACGAATGTGTCTCAAACTATATTTGTGACTTTTTCATAATTTCTTAGAGTAGTAGACACTGAGGTAGATGAATCTAAGTTCATTAAACTTTTACAGTTTTAAATTTTGGTATCTGGAATAAAAAAGGCAATTGATAAATCACTTAGCATATATTATTTTATCCAAAAGAATCTTGTTTCTTCATTTAATTACACTAATGTATCATAGTGTAATTATATGTGGGATTTTATCCTATTTGGCAACCAAATAGAACTTGAATTCTCCAGAGAGATATTCTTTGTTTCGATCATATCGAAATTCTTTTATGTTTCTGTCTAATTGCTTCTGTCGAATCCATATACCCTTTTGGATTTCAAAAACAATGGAATTATGACGCATTTAAACAAACATAAATGAATATTCATCAATAAAATTGATAGAATACTCATAACCTCTTATTACATGTAAACTGATTAGTCCGTATACATTTGTATGTGCTAAATCATCCAATACAATATTATGCTTTTAGCTCTAAAAGAGCATCCTCGTCATATTACTTTTCTAAATAAGACTTATAGAATTACAATGATCAATCTTAATAGGCTAAGAAGCCTATCATTAATCATATTCTTAAAATCTTATTATAGTTTATGTGAGTTAAGCATAATCTTAAAGGTTATTTTGGTAAGAAGAAACATTTCTTTTCTTAGATAAAAGCATATACTATTTATCATTATATCTTGCTTTGAATAGATCAATGGACTTATATGATAAAAAATATCTTTATAAATAACCAAAAACAATAAACAGAGGATCCAAGATAACAGTGTACTCCTGTTTATTAAAACAAGCCACCGAAATTAAATTCCTCTAATATTTGGAATAATAAAGACAAATATCAAAACTAAAGTCTCGTAAAAATTGATCTAGCCTTTCAATTGATATAAACTAGTTTGTCCTCGACTGCTGCTTGAAGCTTTCTTCACTTAATCTCTTGGTTTCCTGAAAACTAAATAAATGAATTACAAATTAGCTATCTCAGAATTCACTATTGCATAAATCAATAGAAATCTGAACTAATTAGGAAGCTTAAAGATTTCCTATACCTGATTTTAATAATCTTAAGACAATCTTTCTTCCAGTGACCCTTCTGTCCACACTTGTGACACTTGCCTCTTGGCTTGCCACTTCTTTTAGTGAACACTTTGCCAATCCCTACTCTTTCTTGCTCACTCCAGTCTTTCGACTTAAGCCTTGAAGAGAATCCTTTTTCAGGAAGTTTTCTGCTATGATAAAACTATTCTATAGCATGTAGTTCGTGAATTAATTCAATTAAGGTCATATCTTTATTGTTTAAAATAGCTGACCTTAAACTCTTTGATTGAATCAGGTAAAGATTCAATCACCATGTTAATCTTTGTTTTATCATCGATTTGAACACCATGAATCTCTACCTCACTCAAATAGTCCATCATTTTGAGGACATGTTCACGAACTTTTGTGCCCTCTTCCATCTTAGTATCCGTAATACGTTTTAACGCTGCATCTCTAGCAAAATGAGTATTCTGCCCAAACATCTGATGAAGACTAGCCATGCTCCGATGTATCTTATGCAATTCCACAGAAATCGAAGCCAATATATAGCGCTTAGTCATTTTGTTAGCTTCACACCATTTCTCATAAGGCTCCCTCTAATTTCTATAATTGTATAACGATGGTTCTGGAGGGCAAGGCTGGGTCAACACATATTTGCAGCCCTTAGTAGTGAGAATATTAAATAGATTGTATTTCCAATCTAAATAATTTTCTCCAGTGAGTTCATTTTTAAGAAGGATAATTAATAATGGGTTGATGGAAGACATTTTCCGAAAAAAAACAAAATAGACATGCATAAATACTTTGAAACAATATTCACAATAAATGACAAAAATGTAAAAAACCATAAATACATTTTTATTTATTGTAACGATAATCTAGTACCGCTTTAACAAGCTATCCGTTGGGGAAGTCATGTCTATACTTACTAGACCCAATTTTCCGTTGGATTATTTACTTTCATGTAGAGACATGATAAATAATTATCGTTATTCCTTCGGACCTAAATTTGTTAACAGAGTTTCGTTGGGAAGGTTAATAACAAATTTTAGTTGAGTGTATAACCATTGTTTCAATCTACATATTTTTCATATCAATAGTTACCGTTGGGGTGAACAATTGATTGAAAAACATTTCAATTTTATCTTTAAAGAAGTTCATCCAATAAAATATCTAATATATATACCGTCCGTAGGGAGCATCACCGTATCATGAAGTCGAGATATATATATAATTTTATTATTGAACTAACAATGGAGCCCGTGGGGAAAATTATCTTGAATTTTCCCTCTCCCACTCAATATTTTAAAATTGGTTTTTCCTTGGAAACATACATTAATAATATATTGTTAATTGCATGCTTCCTATAATATTATCTAGATGATATCTAATATTATTAAGCACATGCAATTTTCAAACAATATAATGAAATTCATAATTAATGAATGACATGTATCATTATGCATAGAGTGGCACTACCTATTTTATATGACATGTTATCATGGCATGTTGTCAACCAAAACACTACATATAGAAAAATAATTAAATAATCTTAATTTATGGCTTTCCTAAAATAAAAAATACGTTAACCCTAAGCCTAATCTTCATTAGGCTTCTTGTCAATGTCCATCTTCCATAGGCTTGTCTTTGTAAATGGACTAGAGAAAATTGGGCTTTTAAATTTATTATTGGTCCAATTTTAATTTTGTAAGGAAATAAATAAAATCTTTTTTTTATTTATAAAAAAAATTTTAGACCAAAAATAAATTTAATGTGTTAAATTTCATCTATGCATTTTTAATCCATTAAGATTTGGGCCTAAAACTAGGATTCATTAAGCCCAAAACTCTTTTTGGACTTAAATGCAAAAAAGTAACACTTGTCTGCCCAAAAGAAAAATTACAAAACTATAGGGATCTCCATGATAAAAACCATGATAACCCTAAAAGGCAACTACTGTTCACCCATCTCCGACGCCGATCTGACCGTCGCTGGCTCATCAGAAACACATAGACCCGCTGCACGCAGCAGCACTGCTGGATGATGCGCGTGCAGCACGCGCGGCATTGTTGGGCGTTGCGGTGCGCTGCCATCGGCATCCCACGCGCCGCCGCTTTGTCAGCTGGCCATAGCAGCATGTGATGCTGGCCGCGCGATGCTGGTCGCTGTTGCCGCTGAAATTTCCAGCCTTCATTCCTCCGAACTATCATCCGTGATTTACAAATTTCCTAGGCCAATTTTGCCTTATAGAATTTCTATTACTCTAAAATAAATCAAGAGGGAAACATGGTGATAATAAACCACCCCTCTTGTTACAGATCCAAAGAAAAAAACAGTAGAAAATCTAATCATGAATTAAGACAATCCATAACTTGCTTTATTCATATATTAAACAAACAATATATATCTGAATAAATTGTGCCACTCTAATACATAATTATCAAGATTATTTTCATACGAAATTCTTATATATTAATATGAGATGGCTCTGATACCAATTGTTGGGGAAAATTTAGTTTTAAAAAAAAACTTTTATGACCGATCTCATAAAAATATATATGAATTCGTAATCTAGAAATTGTATCTTGAAAATCCGATTTGAATTTTTCCGCTGAAGTGATTTAGGCTCCCAGATCACGATCCGTCACCACCACTCCTGCTAGAGCACGATCCGTCACAACCACGTCTGTTAGATCACGAACTATCACCAATGATCTTCTAGGTTATGACTCAGGTTTGATCTGCACTTGACGTGTGGGCGCCTTTATTACCACTAAAGCAACTAGCATGACAAAATTTTTCCCTCAAAATTAGAGAGAAAAATCTTTTTCTCTGATTTGTATGAAGTGGCTTCTTTTTCTTTTGGGAGAAAAATAAGCCTTTTATATTATTTCTTTAGTGAAACCCTAGGCTCCAAAATAAAAGTCTCGTTACTTGCCTTTTTCCATAAGGGGCCCACCTTGTAAAATAACATAAGGCCCCTTATACATAAGCATATTAATGGAGCCTCCCACTAAATAATATAATTATGTTTTTGACCCAAATTGCTAGTTATCTTGCTTATTAATCCAGTAGTGGTGCAGTCAATTAAATGAGCTAACCTGGGGATCATTTGGGAACATACAATAGCGGCTACAACAATTAAGCATGTATTTAAACAAGCCTAATAATTTAATTCCAACTCTACTCCACTATAAGATTGGAACTAACCTCTATAATTGTATGTTCGAATAATAATTCGTCCCAAGCCATATTGATTTCTTTACTGCTCAATCCTTTGTACCACATCGTTAATTAAATCGATATCTCAGCTGTCCAATCGATTTAATTACATGTTGTTCCTTGATACTTACTAGTTTTCTCTAATGATCATTTTCAACATACTAAATAGGTTGACACACTCTGGCTAGAGAATTTTATGATCAAGTACCGAAAACCCGTCAAGAGATGTGTCGTACAAATTCTATATTGTTAATCTATAACTCCAATACTCATAATTGCTCCCACCAAGATACCAGGTAATCTTGACCACAAGTATGTGTCGTGCCCATTGGTAACTCAAATGGAATAACAATTACAATCATGAAATCATAATTAACTCAAGATTAAGATTACAGTAAAATCAATGCCTATGAGATTTAATAAGTCTGACAGTCATTTCAAGGTTAATTAAATCTCATATGTGATCCAGTTCAATGTAGTCAAACTACATTAGTAAATTCATACATGATTAAGACAAATCATTCTATTTAATATATACTAAACAAAAATAGAGCGCCCAACTCTATTTATCAACTGCGAACTTAATTTATTTAATCATAAGATAACTTGCATTTATGTCTTCTGTGAATCCATATGATGATCACATAAATATATATAATATGATTAAATGGACCTTTTCAATATATTCATGCAATTGAAAATATCGCAAGTATTTTATTAATCAAAAAATAAATTAATATGCTTTAAAAGAGCATATTATCCCAACAAAATACGTGCCAAGACTGATCACCAGCATTTAAACTACGCTTACTATCGAGGAAAGCATGTTGTCCATAACAAAAGAACAAGTGTCAATGTTGAAAGAAAACCTATATTCATTGAAGAAAGGCTTTTTAGAACTTGAAGACATCCTTAAAAAATTTCAAAAGTGTAGTTCCATCAGCAAGCCAGTATTGGTCGATAATAAAATCTTTTAACCTCCTCATGCTCTAGGCCCAAATTATGCTGACTTAAAGGCGACTATGCTCACTGAGCCACCCTACCCAACTTGGAAGCAATTTATGTTAGCTCTTCAAAATCATAAGAAAGCAGTAATTACTTTAAGAGAAGACATGATGCTTAACAAAAGTCAGGTCCTTTTTTATGAGCACGTCTCGAATGAAATCAACCAGGAGGATAAGGTGGATATGATGGAGGTTCTTCTAATATTGATGGAAGGAGAAATAAAAATTAGCACTACAATCAAAAGCTAGACAATCTGTTGAATCAACCATAAAATCATTGCCCTCAAAACTATCCTTAAAAGTAAATAATGCTAAAGCCCAAAAAAAAAAAAAAAAGCAACCAAGATGAGAAAACTGTGTGCTAAATATGCAGTAAGTCAAATCACTCCACTACAATTTGCCATAATAGGTAGGAATGCTATTCCCATAATAAAAAAGTGCCCTAAGCTCTTGTTGCTAATGATCCAATCAATTATAATTTTTATGCTAACTCAGGGGTCACCTCACAAGTAACAAACGATCCAGGTGAACTCGATAAAATCTCCACTTGTAATGTAATGACAAAATTTTTGCGGGAAACAACCAAAGCGTACAAAATTTCTCATATTGGAAACATTTCCTTAAACACAGCTAAAAGAACTTTAAAGCTGAAAAATATTTTAGTTGTCTCTACAATAAAGAATATAGTTTCAATAGAACAACAACTGATGATTACGAAAGTACAATTGAATTTGCCTCTCTTGGTTTAGATTAAAACACATAGTGTTTATGTATCATACCAATTAGGCAAATATTGTAGACTCTCATTTAAAAAATCCAATAATATCTCTATTTTTCCTTTACAAAAGATCCATTGCAATTTGGAGAACTTGCCCTATTAATTCTAGTCAAAATCACTGTTATTATGTTTTATTTATAAATGATCACTCGAGATTCTATTGGCTATTTCCTTTTGAAAAGGAAATCTGACCTTTTTTAATGTTTTTAAAATTTTTAGTGACAGGTTGAAAACCAATTTGAAAGGAATATAAAAAATCTCTAGAGTGACGATGAAGTTGAGTTCAGCTCTTCAATCTTCCAAAATCATCTACACCAATATGGCATCATATAATAAATTTCACATCCTTTTACTTATGAGCAAAACAAGGTCGTGCAAAGTAAGCACTGCGGTGATATTTCATCCAGCCTTGTCGATAAGATTATATGTTGATAGCATCTAAACTACCATATACCTGATAAACCAAATGCCACTAACCATTTATAATTCTTGGTTGCAAGTTCAAGTAGAATAATATGTATATATGATATGCATATTAAACCAGAGTATAGTGAATCATGATCTAGTTTAACAAATGTCATTGATCATAATTCACATAAGCTTTAATAAGCTTAATCGACCGTAATCGTGAGTGGATAATTAACTTGCACTCTTGTATTATATCTTTTGAGTTATCATGGAGTAAGATCCATATAAACGGTCAAAACCTCAGTTGCTTAGAGATGTCATTTCAAGGATTAATTGTGGGAATATATACTTACAAGATGGAATCTATACCCAAGTTGTTTTGTTGTACTTAATATTTAAATCTGTGGCTACAGTTTATTCAATAAATTGTTTATTGAATAACAATATTTATTTGTAACTTATTTACAAATCTAGATATATCATAAATGATCATTAAAACAAGCAGTATCTTATGTGTAAATATGTAATTATAGAGGCACGTCATTCATCATAGGCCTAGCTTTAATTATGCGCATCAGAAAGAGCTCTATTAAATGGTTGTTATTACTCTACAACCAAAATCAAAATTAATTATAAGGAATTTTAATTAACTAGGCTTTTATTTAATTATATGGGTTATTAAAGTGCAACTTTGTGCTTTTAGTGAAATAGCCTTGGGTTAACTTAGTAGATTTGATGTGCCAAAAGATCACTGGGCCCTGACCATTAACCTGGAGCTAGAAATCCCATGGATATGTAGTCCTTTTGCTTACTAAATTTCCAATCAAACACTGCCTCTAATTAGTGCCTATTTAAAGGAGAGGAAATTAGAATATCAATGTAAGTTTACATAGAGATATTCTTAAGAAAGGAAAATACAATTACAAGCTTTCCATCTCCTAGACAGTAATTATGGTTCTTTACATGCTTGCACATGTGAGGGTGACGATTGAGGATAGTACAGAACATTGCAAACATATTCTTGCATATCCCAACAATGGTGGTGGAAAGATTGCAATCGTCTTCTCCAAATCTTCAACATGAAATTAAGTTATTTCTTTAACCCTATACACGTGTATTTAATCAAAAAAAATTCCAGGCTTCAGCTGATTTTATAAAATAAAAAAATTATTTTTCTAGACTTGATTTTCCAAAAATAGTAATTTTCCTTCCAGTGATGATAGGCTTGCTTGCACCAAAAGAAAAGGAAAAATCACTGAGAGTTTAAGTCCAATCATAAAATCACATGGTTGTTCCTCGTGTTATGGATTCCTGATAATATGCTTCATCAACTACAGAATGCAAACATTCTACCTAAGACAAATAATGCCTTTCACAATTTTGATGAATCACAATAGTAATCAAATAATGTTGCCTCATATTTGCAAAGCTAGAACTCTACAACCACTACGAGACTGCCAAAACCACAAGAATCATGTTTGTAGCAATTGAATGACTACCCAAATTTTAATAGCTTTCAACAGCCTGAGCTTATTGAAATTATCCCTATAAAGACTTTCTAGGTATATCAAAAAGTTTTTCTATTGACTTGCCCATTCAGCCTACAAAAGTACCACAACTAGTGTGAACAAATATACATACAAGACAGAAGCTAAAGTGTAATCCAAATCTTGCTCTACAAGCCATAAAAACAATTCCATCAGAGCCTACGACACTAAAAACGCCCTTAAAAATCCCTAATGGGTTGCTATAATAGAGAAAATGTTGGTGTATTTGAAAATATAGATGCAAAGAAGAACAAAACAATTAAAAGGGTTTGAGGCATGTTTGAACACTTTTCTTCAAAGCTTTGTTTGCCCTGACCACACTTGATTTGCTTTAAAGTTGAATGGCAAATTACCTCCAAAATACAACAAACCTTGAACACAATCTCTAACAATAAAATTATGTTCCAAATAACAAATGAATTTGTAATAATTTGGAGTATGTATGGGAAGTTAAATGTCTATTCATGAAGTATTATGTTTATTTATAAAACAATATAATCCTTCAAACAAAGGCACTTTCTTTTTTAAGAATAGATACACCTCTACAAATAAACGCTTTAGTGAGAAGCATTGCACCCATCCATTATTTAATTTTATTTATTTACTTAAAATAAACTAATTAATTAATGATGACGGAGATATATTTCAAATCTCAAGGCTTTATTGATTTATTGCTGCAGTATAATTCTTTTGGTGCTGCAGCACCATTTTGTTGCTGGAGCATAGTTTTCCAGTGCTACAACATCAATGTTCTCCCATATGCAAAATAATAAATACTGAAATCTCTCTTACACGAAGAACTAAGGGCCTAGCACCAGAACATGACTTGATCGTTGGTTCCAAGATCAAAAAATATAGATGTAATTAGCCCAAAGTGGGTGTTCAAAATAAAAAATATTGACGATAGATCCATTGACAGGTTTTAATCCCAATTAGTTGCAATAGATCCATCTATTCCAATGAACATTTAGCCTAGTATGGAAACTAACGATGATTTACATTGTCATTGCAATTGCAGTAAGTTCAAGATGAGTGATGCTACAACTGATTGTCAAAAACACTTTCCTTGACAGAATTTAAAGGAAACTATGTATATAGAACAGCCCCATAGTCTATCCTCGGCCGCTCCACTTTCATTGCCATGTGAGCAATGTGTTTCGACTCAACATAACGCTGAATGTCAACATCAAGTGAAGCTCTTCCCATAGTAGCTACAAGATTCCCCTCAATACTCGTTCGAATCATGGCTATCTCTTAAAACCGTGTGTTAGACTTTGAAGATTTTGGTGGAGGTCCTTATAATAGTGACTAGAAGCAATCTCCTTCTCATTATAGCCTTCATCTCTTCCAATGTTTCAACAGGCCTCTAACGGGAACTATCATGTTTAGAGGTGAATAACTCAAGTGGTAAGTGTTGGGATTATATGCTCTTTTAAAGCATATTAATTTATTTTCTGATTAATAAAATATTTGAGATGTTTTCAATTACATAAATATATATTGAAAAAGGTCCGTTTAATCACATTATATGTATTTATGTGATCATCATATGGATTCACAGAAGACATAAATACAAGTTATCTTATGATTAAATAAATTAAGTTCGCAGTTGATAAATAGAGTTGGGCGCTCTATTTATGTTTAGACTGTAGTAAATTCATTGAATGATTTGTCTTAATTATGTATGAATTTACTGATGTAGTTTGACTACATTGAGCTGGATCACATATGAGATTTAATTAACCTTGAAATGACTGTCAGACTTATTAAATCTCATAGGCATTGATTTTACTGTCATCTTAATCTTGAGTTAATTATGATTTCATTATTGTAATTTTTATTCCATTTGAGTTACCAATGGGCACGACACGCACTTGTGGTCAAGATTACCCGGTATCTTGGTGGGAGCAATTATGAGTATTGGAGTTATAGATTAACAATATAGAATTTGTACGACACATCTCTTGATGGGTTTTCGGCACTTGATGATAGAATTCTCTGGCCAGAGTGTGTCAACATATTTAGTATGTTGAAAATGATCATTAGAGAAAACCAGTAAGTATCAAGGAATAAGATGTAATTGAATCGATTGGACAGTTGAGATATCGATTTAATTAATGATGCGGTACAAAGGATTGAGCAGTAAAGAAATCAATGTGGCTTGAGACAAATTATTATTCGAACATACAATTATGGAGGTCAGTTCCAATCTTATAGTGGAGTAGAGTTGGAATTAAATGATTAAGCTTGTTTAATTACAAGTTTAATTGTTGTAGCCACTATTGTATGTTCCCAAATAATCCCCGGGTTAGCTTATTTAATTGACTGCACCATTACTGGATTAATAAGCAAGATAACTAGCAATATTGTCAAAAACATAATTATATTATTTAGTGGGAGGCTCCATTAATATGCTTATGTATAAGGGGCCTTATGTTATTTTACAAGGTGGACCCCTTATGGAAAAAAGCAAGTAACGTGAGTTTTAATTCTTGGAGCCTTAGGTTTTCCACTATGAGAAAGATATAAAAAGGGCTTATTCTCTCCTAAACAGAATGGGGAAGCCACTTTATATATATCTGAGAAAAGGATTTTTCTCTACAATTTTTTAGAGAAAAATTTTCTCCTGCTAGTTTGCTTATAGTGGTGATAAAGGCGCCCACACGTCAAGTGCAGATCAATCCTGAGTCATAACCTGGAAGATCGTTTGGTGACGGATCGTGATCTAACGAACGTGGTGGTGACGGATCGTGATCTGAGAGCCTAAATCACATCAGCGGAAAAAGCCAAATCAGATTTTCAAGGTACGATTTCTAGATTACGAATTCATATATATTTTATGAGATCGGTCCTAAAAGTTTTTTTTTTTAAAACTAAATTTTCCCCAACAGTAAGAGTATTGCCTCCTTAGGGTCAAGTTCTTAAGTTCAATTGGGGGAAATAGGGTTAACTCCAATGATTGTCTTTAAAAAATAAACAAAAAAAATTATCTTAGGCAATTAAAACTTCAAATTAAGCACGACCATCAAAGTTTTACTGTAGAATTTGCATCACAACTGTTGATTGTGAGCATAATCTCATGGGTTAGGTGCTGTGATGTCAGATTATCATGGGTACGTTAGGGCTGCCTCTATTTCGCAGTCATTAATTTATGGTGATGTGGCCTTTGATAAAGCTAAAGCATGTCAGTTTGGGTTGCAAATTAATTGCGCATGATGCTGGGCTATCACTTATTAGATGTTGAATCTGATTAGGGTTGGGAAAACTCGAGTCTAGATATCACAATGCTCGGATCCTATCCGGATTTTGTATTTTTTAATATTTTATATATATAATTTTTTATTTTTTAATTTTATGAGTTTTAAATTTATTTCAATAAAATTTGACATGAAAATATGAACTCTAAGTGTTGAAAGCTTTAGATATGTCTAATAGATGAGTCAAATAAATATAAATATTTTTAATAATATATATTTTTAATATTCTTTTAATAAAATCCGGGTTTCGGGCCGTATTCCAAGTTTATCAAGTGATGCCCAAGACCGCTCTGGCTTCATACCCAGACCGGGTAACGCCTGAGTGCAGTTGAGGTCCGGACTGGACACTAATAAATCTGATTTTCTACCTATTGTATGACTTATTGACCATCAAGCAAGTTCAGGAACGGAAATTTTCTAAGTTATTGCGGATATTTTTCAACTCACAGAACGAAGATGTGCTTTCTAATTCATTATATTTCATGTAATTGTAGATAGCCAAGCCATGTACTAGCCAAGTTAACTCTTTTAAGTTCTATTGTTCGGCGGGATGATTTTTTAGAACGATTATGTGCACTTTGATTATAATAAAGTTATTGATTTAAAAAAAATAAAGAAAAAAAAGCGCACACAAGTTCTAGATCTTAATTAGAAGTATTTTTTTTTCTCTTTTTTAACATCATTATTAGGGTTAAAAGAAAAATTATTCAACCAGATTTATTCCATAGCATATAAGTAATTTTTCTCTTTAGTAATCGAACATAATAATGAAATTACCAACTATTTCATATACAAATATTTCTCAACCACATTAATTAATTACTTAAATATTTCTTGACCATCGTAAGTAAATATTCTGATTTATTATTACAAACCACCGCATCATTATCTATCCATGATTCAGCAGTAGGTTAATATAAATATCATGGATTTAGTTATCTTCACTCTTCATACCGCTAGACACCACAATTAAGTTCATTTAGGCGGTGGTGGATCGCAAATAATGTCACACTGGCAAATATGTTAGTTGCCAGTTGATGGTTTGCATACACAATTATTTGGGCTCTTTGTTGCTCCATATTTATCGAAGAAGGCTTTTAAGGCATACGAATTCTGTAATATATGCACTTTATTTTCGCATATAGGGGTATTTCGGTAATTTTGATAATTTTATTCATACGGGAATAGTTTATTGCGGATAAATATTTGTTTTGAGATTTATTACTTAAAACTAGCGGTATTTCATGTTACGGAGAATAATTATGTTGTTTACTTTAAATATGAGGATCTACAAACGCGAATTACCCTGCAGATATAGTTGATACAGAGTCTGGACATCATCACTGTGAGTGGAATATACAAAATCTATTTTCATAGTATTTTCTGATTTTATGATTCAGTACAGTATATTTTGATAATGAGCATTTGATGCTTTAATTTAATTTTTTTCCCTGAAAATGGATTTCTAGTTATGTGCTGATATTTATGATTATTGCAGTGAGTTGATTAATGATTTTTCTATTGTTTTTGAGTAAATACATGATAATAGTTTTAAAGAAAATTCGGTGGATTTGAGATATGTTTCATAGAAAAGAAACGAGATTTCAGATATAATTAAATGTTTATGAATTTTTGTATAGATATTGTTTTGAAATCATTAGACAAGATTAGATACAGATCTGCATCAGATCAGATTAGATGAGATGATAGGCCTTTGGGGCCCGTCTGAACACACACAGAGGCTTTGGGTCGTGTGTTTGGGCGCTTTTGCCTTTTGGGGGCTTATGCATGCAGTATAATGATTACAGAGATACAGATATTCAGATTACAGATGAGACAGTTGAGACAGTATTTTCCCCCTCTATCCGTGTAGTTCCGGGACATGATGGTTCCCTAATTATCCGTCCGTTGAGGTCCGGATTTAATGAGATTATTCCCCTAGGTACTTGTTTAGTGATAGTTTATTAGTATTCAGTATTTGATGTTATCAGAATTATTATTTTATTAATTCCATGCAGATTTAAGTAATTTTATTTTCCCAGTGCATGATTTGAATTAAAAGAAATTATTAAAATTCTTTCGAGATTTTAATGAGATTGTTTAGAGAAAGATTAAAGTATTTTTTTAATTAAATCAATTATTTTTAAAAAAATTACTATTCACTCACTGAGCTCATTGAGTTTTACGCTCACTCATTTTTTATTATATTCCCCCCTCAGGAGACTTGCAGGTACATCAGTCGACCCAGCAACAGTCATAGATTGATTTTCGAGTTATATGATTGTGCTAGGAATTGTAGATATTTTATTAAGATATATTGGATTGTATGATTTATTTCATATTTATGGTTAAGAATATTTTACTGTGTTTGATATTATAATATTTGGAGGAGTCTTGGTATGTGGATTAAAGAAGTTTGTTGTGGGTGCTGGTTGGATTTGAAATCATATTGGGAGTGTTAATTTCATGAATTTGCAGGTTGGGTATATTATATTTATAGAGGAGGTTCTGCCGAATTTTTTATAGAATTTCTCAGATATTAGAACTATTATTAATTCAGTTAAGCAAGATTAGATAGACTCGTCCTAGGAGTTCGGGGCGGGTCATTTCAGTTGGTATAAGAGCATGATTTTAGATTCTGTAGGGTTTACCGTGGTAATTAGAGTAAGTTTTATTGTTATTAAGCCAAAATTGATATTTTGTGGGCACCATCATGATTCGTCGTAGCAGTAGACGTGGCCGTGGATGTGGTCGTGGACGTACTAGACTAGTAGCTGGGTTGACTCCAGGAGATATTCCTGCGGGGGAAAATGAGCCTGTAAATGACGGAGTAGTTGAGTCTTCCACACACGAGGTTGCACAACTGGGATCGGGAAATGTGCCTAATATTGAACAGTCATTAGATAGACTAGCTCAAATTATAACTATAGTGGTACAGAATCAGACCCAACCACATGCTGGTCAAGCGAACTCAATCGAGCGTGTACGAAGCTTAGGGGCAAAGACTTTTAATGGTTCTGGAGATCCACCTGAGGCAGAGTCCTGGTTTGTTAAGTTAGAACGTGTTTTTGATGTGATGAGATGCTCAGAAGAGGACCGACTTACTTTTACCACCTTCTTACTCGAGGATAGAGCTTATCATTGGTGGCAGACAGTAGAGCGTCGATACTAGGGGCATGCTGCGATTACATGGGCTATTTTTCGTAAAGAATTTTATGATCATTATTTTCCCGTGGTATACCAAGATATGAAAAGGAGTGAATTTCTTCGATTTGTTCAGAGATCTATGTCAGTCGAAGAATATGAGAAGAAATTTCTGGACCTCTCTATATTTGCTACATCAGCAGTGGGTGATGAGATGGAGAGATGCAGAAGTTTTGAGGACGGTCTTCGATTTGAGATTCGTACGACTGTAACTGCATCTCGGTACACTAAGTTCATAGAGGTAGTTGAAGCAGCAAAGAGAGTAGAATACAATATTTCTGAGGGACGCAGAGTTCAGGCTTTGAAACAAAAACGTAGTCAGAGTTGGGTGGAGGCTGGCTCGAGCAGTCGGCCACCAAAAAGAGGCTCCCATACAAATTACTCTGCTAATGTTCAAAAAAGTCAGAGTACAGGCTTGAGGGGAGAACAAAGACAGGCCATCACGCCTGCCATCATGGGGAGTAATGTCGGTTCGGGGCCGATTTACGTAAATAGTGGAGGACATCTGGATGATCGTTCTAGGAGTATGCAGCAGAGTTCTTGCCCTTTGTGTGGCAGGAGCCATCAGGGCCAGTGTCGTGCTAGACACAATGTGTGTTACTTATGTGGACAACCTGGACACATTAAGAGATTCTGCCATACTTTGTCTCAGGGTGACAGTTCTGCTCGAGGGACAGCTCCCCGATATCAATCTCAGTCTGGACCAGCTCAAGGTCAGAGGGGTATGTAGACATGGGGTTCTAGATCTGGGAGCCGGGCCACTGCTCCAGGTTTGAGAGGTCAACCTGGTTGACCACATGCTCAGGCTCGAGTTTTTGCTTTGACGCAACAAGAGGCTCATGCTACACTAGAATTCATTATGGTTATATTATCTATCTTTGGCTGTGAGGCTCATATTCTTATTGATCCTGGATCTACACATTCTTTTATTTCTCATACTTTTGCTATGCATATAGAGAGAGAACCTGAACCACTAGAATGTGGTTTAGTTGTTAGTACACCTATCGGAAGGTCAATGTTGGCCGAGAGTGTGTATCGAGATTGTATGATCAATTGGGTGAGCATAAATTTGGAGCGAATTTAATTATTCTAGATATTTGAGATTTCAATACTATTTTGGGCATGGATTGGCTTGCATCTCTTTATGCTACTGTGGATTGTTTCAAAAAGGAAGCTGTGTTCAGTAAACCAGGAGAAACTGAGGTGAAATTTTATGGTGAGCGCAGAGTTTTACCTTCATGCGTCATATCAGCGATTAGTGTCAGACGATTACTAAGAAAAGGGTGTTCAACTTATCTTGCTCACGTAATAGACACTGAAGCTCAGGAGTTGAGATTGGAGGATATTCCAGTAGTTCAGAAGTCTCTAAATGTATTTCCAGATGAACTTCGAGGGATGCCACCTAACAGAGAAATTGAGTTCTATATTGATTTAGTCCCTGGGACGCCTCCCATATCTATAGCACCGTATAGGATGGCTCCAGCAAAATTGAAGGAACTTAAGATTCAATTTCAAGAGTTGGTGGATAAAGGGTTTATTAGACCTAGCGTGTCTCTGTGGGGAGCTTCAGTTTTGTTTGTTAAGAAAAAGGACGGTACTCTTAGACTCTGCATTAATTACAGACAGTTGAATAAAGTTACAGTACGTAATAAGTATCCATTACCGCATATTGATAACTTGTTTGATCAACTTCAGGGAGCGAAGGTGTTTTCTAAGATCGATTTGAGCTCGAGATATCATCAGCTTAGAATTAAAGAGGCCGACGTTCCTAAAACAGCATTCATAACCCGTTATAGACACTATGAGTTCTTAGTGATGCTATTTGGGTTGACTAATGCTCCAGCAACTTTTATGGATCTCATGAATAGGGTATTTCATCCTTATTTAGATCGATTTGTGATTGTATTCATCGATGATATCTTGGTGTATTCTCGGAGCCAAGAGGAACATGCAGAGAATTTACGGACTGTTTTGCAGACTTTAAGGTAGCAGCAGTTGTATGCCAAATTCAACAAGTTTGAGTTCTGGTTAGACAAAGTAGTATTTCTGGGCCATGTGATATCAGCTGAAGGAATTTATGTCGATCCTCAAAAGGTTGAAGCAGTTGTGAATTGGGAACGGCCTATGAATGTCACAGAGATTCGGAGTTTTCTTAGATTAGTGGGTTACTATGCTAGATTTGTGGAAGGATTTTCCAAGATTGCAATTCCTCTAAAACGACTAACCAGAAAGAATGCTAAGTTTCAGTGGAATGATAATTGTGAAAAGAGTTTTCAAGAACTTAAGACACGTCTTACTTCAGCACTTGTTCTTACACTTCCATTTGGCAATGAAGGGTTTTTTTTTATACAGTGATGCCTCTAGGCAAGGATTGGCTTGCGTGCTAATGCAGCATGGGAAAGTGGTAGCTTATGCTTCCAAACAACTTAAGAAGTATGAGCAGAACTACCCAACACATGATTTAAAGCTAGCAGCAGTGGTGTTTGCACTCAAGACTTAGAGACATTATTTATATGGGGCAACGTATCAGATTTTCACTGATCATAAAAGTCTGAAGTATTTGTTTACTTAGAGGGAACTGAATTTGAGACAGAGGAGATGGATTGAGCTGATTAAGGACTACGATTGCACTATTGATTATCATCCAGGTAAAGCAAATGTAGTAGCTGATGCACTCAGTAGAAAGTCTTCCACCGGGTGACTTCATGCGACGATCCGCTTTATTGATCGAGCTGAGATCTTTGAGACTTGAGTTGCAAATTGATAATTATGGAGCTTTGATAGCTAATTTTAAAGTTAGGCCAACCTTGATTGATAAAGTCCAGCAGATGCAAGATCAGGATCCACAGCTAATGAAGTTGAGAGAGGATGTGCAGAAAAGTTTACGAACTGATTTTGCGGTGAGAGATGATGGAGTTTTAGTTATGGGGTAATCGACTTTGCGTATCCGATATTATGGAGTTGAAAAAGGAGATCATGGAAGAAGCTTATTGTTCAGCCTATGCAATGCATCCAGGTAGTACAAAGATGTACCGCACCTTGAGGGATCATTACTGGTGGCCAGGTATGAAGAGAGAGATAGCAAAATTTGTATCGCGATGTTTAGTTTGTCAACAGATTAAGGCTGAGCACCAGAGACCTGCGGGGTTGTCGCAACCGCTTCCTATTCCTGAGTGGAAGTGGGAGCACATCACCATGGATTTTGTAGCCGGACTTCCACGTACTTAGAAAGGTCATGATAGTGTTTGGGTGGTTGTTGATCGACTTACGAAATCTGCTCACTTTCTGCCTTTCAAGACCACCTATTCAATGGATAAGTTGGGAAGTATTTATGTGGTTGAGATAGTTCGACTTCACGGGGTACATGTGTCTATTGTTTCAGATAGAGATTCCCGGTTCACTTCTAAGTTTTAGACCAGCTTGCAAAAGACTTTAGGCACCAAGTTGAATTTTAATACAACTTTTCATCCTCAGACTAATGGACAGTCAGAGCGTACTATTCAGACGCTGGAAGATATGTTACGAGCTTGTGTTTTGGAATTTAAGGGCAGTTGGGACATTTATTTACCCTTGATGGCGTTTGCCTACAATAACAGTTATCAAGCTAGTATTGAGATGGCACCTTATGAGGTTTTGTATGGAAGGAAATGCAGAACTCCAGTATGTTAGGATGAGGTTGGCGAACGGAAGCTATTTGGTCCCGAGTTAGTACAGGATACTAATGAGAAGATACAGCTCATTCGAGATAGATTAAAGGCAGCCCAGAACAGACAAAAGAGCTATGCAGATAAGCGTAGGCGGGAACTTGAATTTGAAGTGGGTGACAAAGTTTTCATACGGATATCTCCTTGGAAAGGGGTACTTCGATTTGGGAAGCGCGGAAAGCTAAGCCCATGCTATATCGGGCCGTACAAGATTGTAGAACGTGTTGGTCCGTTAGCTTATCGATTGGCTCTACGACCCGAGTTATCCAGAATCCACAATGTATTTCATGTCTCAATGCTCAGAAAGTACATGTATGATCCCAGTCATGTATTATCGAGGCAACTAATTGAGCTAAAAGAGGACTTGACTTATGAGGAGGAGCCAGTGGTGATACTGGAACAGAAGCACCAGGTATTGCGTTCTAAAACTAATCATGTAGTGAAAGTATTGTGGAGGAATCACACAAAGGAAGAAGCTACTTGGGAACGCGAGGACTTAATGCGAACTCAATATCCTCACCTGTTTTCATCAGATGTGTAAAGTTTGAGGACTAAATTTTTATAAAGGGGGAGGATTGTAATATATGCACTTTATTTATTCTAATTTAGTGCATCTATAAATTTTATTTCGGTATTAATTTTACAGTTTCTGGTAATATTACAATTTGTTGCAGATATATTTGGCATATTTAATTATTATTTGATATCCATATCCGAATTAATTTAGAAATTATCACGATGTTAAATCAAGGCAAATCGAGGGCGATTAAAAGTTCGGATAACCAATTTTTATTTCTGTCACGGGCCCGATATTCGTTTAATTTGTATTTTGTTAAAAAAAAAATAGATTTCCGTTTTCCGTTTTCCGTTTTCTATATATTGAGAGAGAGACAGAGAGAGAGAAGGAGAGAGAGGGGAGAGAAACCATTGACCCGTTTTTGACTGGATCCGACTCGATGACCCATATTTTGACTTGGCTCCAACTCGCGATTCCGGCCACCGTTCCGAGCGAGCTTGGTACCGATTTGAAGCTCTTGAGAAGACGGTCGTACCCCTGCCAACCTCGCCGCCAGAAACCGACCAGAACGCCGGAAAACTGAGACCGAAACTCGCGGCCAAGATCTATTTTCCGTCACCGTTGATCTTGCCGGAGTTGGGTGACGTTACCAGTTGGAACTTGTTCCTCAGCTTCCCAGTAACCTTTTCCGACCAACCACGACCACCGGGGATGCCGGATTTGCCGTGAAAGATGGCCGAAAAGCTTGCGGCTTTGGAGCTTCGATCCGACGCCATCGCCGCATGCGAGTGGTCACCGTCGGCACCGTTGAACTCAGCGCGGCCGGAACTAGCAGATTTGAGCTTCCCGTCGCCGTTGATTGAAGTCCGGTCACCGCTGACCGGTGAGGGGCAATTCAGTAAATTCACAAGCTTTGGGAGTAAATTTGTAATTTTTGGAAAGTTAGGGATAATTTGGAAATTTTTGGTTAGGGCAGTGTGGTAATTTGACATTACGATGTTAAATCAGTAATTTGAATTATTCAGGACATTTTGGTAATATTGTACTTCGGGGGTAATTTTGTAAATTCAAAACTTGTGATTAATTTTGTGATTCGGATTGAGGAAAAACTGATAATTTAGAATTTCATGGAAAATTCGATAAATTATGGTTCCGATGATAATTGGGGTAATTATTGACGTCGGGGGCATTTTGGTAATTTTTACATATAGGGGTATTTCGATAATTTTGATAATTTTATTCATACGGGAATAGTTTATTGCAAATAAATATTTGTTTCAAGATTTATTGCTTAAAACTAGCGGTATTTCATGTTACGTAGAATAATTATGTTGTTTACTTGAAATATGAGGATCTACAAACGCGAATTACCCTGCAGATATAGTTGATACAGAGTCTGGACATCATCACTGTGAGTGGAATATACAAAATCTATTTTCATAGTATTTTCTGATTTTATGATTCAATACAGTATATTTTGATAATGAGCATTTGATGCTTTAATTTAATTTTTTTCCGAGAAAATGGATTTCTAGTTATGTGCTGATATTTATGATTATTGCAGTGAGTTGATTAATGATTTTTCTATTGTTTTTTAGAAAATACATGATAATAGTTTTAAAGAGAATTCAGTGGATTTGAGATATGTTTCATAGAAAAGAAACGAGATTTCAGATATAGTTAAATGTTTATGAATTTTTGTATAGATATTGTTTTGAAATCATTAGACAGTACCCTTCCCCTCCAGATACAGAGATACAGAGATACAGATCAGATCAGATTAGATGAGATGATAGGCCTTTGGGGCTCGTCTGAACACACACAGAGGCTTTGGGCCGTGCGTTTGGGCGCTTTTGCCTTTTGGGGGCTTATGCATGTAGTATAATGATTACAGAGATACAGATATTCAGATTACAGATGAGACAGTTGAGACAATATTTTCTCTGTCTATCTGTGTAGCTCCGGGACATGATGGTTCCCTGATTATCCGTCCGTTGAGGTCCGGATAGGACGAGATTATTCCCCGATGTACTTGTTTAGTGATAGTTTATTAGTATTCAGTATTTGATGTTATCAGAATTATTATTTTATTAATTCCATGCAGATTTAAGTAATTTTATTCTCCCAGTGCATGATTTGAATTAAAAGAAATTATTAAAATTCTTTCGAGATTTTAATGAGATTGTTTAGAGAAAGATTAAAGTATTTTTTTTAATTAAATCAATTATTTTAAAAAAATTACTATCCACTCATTGAGCTCACTCCGTTTTTATTATATTTCCCCCCCCCAGGAGACTTGTAGGTACATCAGTCAACCCAGCAACAGTAGTAGATTAATTTTTGAGTTATATGATGGTGCTAGGAATTGTAGATATTTTATTAAGATATATTGGATTGTATGATTTATTTCATATTTGAGGTTATGAATAATTTACTGTGTTTGATATTATAATATTTGAAGGAGTTTTGGTATGTGAATTAAAGAAGTTGGTTGGATTTGAAATCATATTAGGAGTGTTAATTTCATGAATTTGCAGGTTGGGTATATTATATTTATAGAGGAGGTTCTGCCGAATTTTTTTATAGAATTTCTCAAATATTAGAACTATTATTAATTCAGTTAAGCAAGATTAGATAGACTCGTCCTAGGAGTTCGGGGCGGGTCATTTCAAATTCTGCTTCCTTAGGATCCCTGAGGCAAACGTCAAGAATTGTCATGTGTTTAGTACAGAATTTTAGTTGTCTTTTTCTTGCAAATAAGCATAAAAATCATTAAAATATGAGTATTCTAGCGTTAAAAAAACTATTTGTAAAATAAATTTATGGGATATCATATGAGAAAGAATAGGAAGACTTAGAAAACGAGTGAAGGAGAGAATGAGAACAATGAACTTCATCATGATTTTAATTACTCTTATTGTCGTCTCACTTGTTGAAATAATACTTAATATATATATCCTCAATTTTATCGTTTCACTTCTAAAAAGAATTATCTTAATTTCAATTCTGAAACTTACAAAAATTTTTTTTTTTTGGGTTAGAAAGTTCGATTTATTTTATTTGACCATTTCTCATAATTAAATGCCTTTAAATAACAAGCTCTTCTTATTCAAAAAAATAAATCTCTAGCTCTATTCTTATTACCTCATAGCTAGCCAATTGAATATTTCTATTAACTTTTTTTCTTAACAAAGGGCAAGGGAGTGGGCAATCATAAACTATATTAATAAAACATTATAATTGAATATTTCTATTAGAACAAGGAAAAATGTTGATTGCACCTATATTTTTGGCTTAATTGCTATTTATTTCTCTCTTGGGAAATTAGCTTTACACCACCTTTCTTATGTCATATGTACATCTAACCACTATAAAATTTTGACATGTACTTTGCACCACCTTTGTTTTTAAGTTTGTATCAATCAAACATTTTGACACTAAAAATGATTATTTTATCCCTAAATGAATTAAAAGACTATTTTATTCTACAAAATTTTAAAAAATGAAAAAACTATAATTATAAGAATATCCCTAGGTTTAATAAAAGAAATAAATCTTAAATCCAATATATTAATTTTTCATAATTATAATTTCATTTAAAAAATACCGTATTAATTTTTTATAATCATAATTTCATTTAATTTTTATAGGGAAGTTTCGTAATATTAATTATAAGGAACTTTACAATAATTTTACAAAGTTTTTCTCTTCATGTTTATTTTTGTAAACTTCCTTATACTTAATTTAATTAAAAAATTTAATAAAATTATAATTACAAAAAATTATAATTATAAGATTTTTTTATAATTATAATTTCATTTAAAAATTATCATCTTAAATTTTGATATTTATTTATTTTATTAAATTTATAGGTATCCTTATAATTATCGTCTTTTTCAATTTTGTAAAAATTTATAGGATAAAATAGCTTTTTTATTCATTTATGGGTGAAAGTGTTATTTTTAATGTCAAAGTGGTTGATTGATATAAGTTTAAAAACAAAGATAGTGCAAAGTACATGTCAAAACTTGTGGATGTTAAATGTACATATGAGAAAAAAAAATGTGGTGTAAAGATAATTTCCTCTCTCTTTTTCTAATAAATCCTTAAACAACCTTACCGCAGCTACTTCATTTGAAGTCTTTTTTTTTTTCCTTCCTTTGTAATTTTACTAGGGCTGACAATAGGATATGATGGGATAGGATTTGCCAATCTCAATTATGTAGGATGGGATAGAATTTGCCAATCTCAATTTTGTCACATGCATATAAATGGGATTAAAAAATGTCTCATTCCCGTCCCTTCATTTTTTCTAGGACAAAAATTTATCCTGGTCATTTCCCTTTAAATATCCCATCCAATCCTATTATCCTGAACAGTTTCCAAAATAAATAAATAAATCTTGACATTTTTTTCTTTTAAAGATCATCATAATTCAATATAGTAAAAATCTTGAATAAATATAAAATAGAATAATAAAATAATAGTTTTATTATGATTACATGCATGTTCGAATACAATTTCATGCTAACATTTTTTTAATTACTTGTTTGCTTCTATTTGTTCATTAATATTAAGACTTGTGCCTTAAAAACTATAAATTTAGATAGTAACCAACTTCAGTCATATTAAAATGTTTAATAATTCAACAATATAATAAACGAAACTAGTAGCTAGGTTGGCAATGAGATGGGACGGGACGGGACGAGACGTGCTAATTCTAGTCCTGTAACATTTATGCAAGTGGAATTAAAAAAAAGTCTCATTCCCATGCTTTTATTTATTTTTTTTGTTTGGACAAAAATATGTGTCAATTCCATCCCAAATGAGATTGGATCTTGCAAGATCCCATTCCAATAGGAAAAATTATCATCCCTAAATTTTACCTTTTTTTTCCTTGTAATTACCACCTCTACATGATCAATAAGTTATAGGCTTATTTGTAAATGTTTGAAGTCTAAAATTTTATTAATTTCAAAACTTTTTAATAAAAATAAACGATTATTGAAAAGTCATTCATCTTAAAAATTTTTGTTCCCATATTCTTCTATTTTGAAACTAATTAAAACTACTCATAACCTTCGATTATGAAAATAATTAAAATTATCTCCTTATGTTACATAAATAGATCAACTGTGATCCCGTCGGGATTGAAGTTGAAACTCAACAATTTGTTTATTTCATAATTTTTTACAAAAATAGTGTTTGATAAACTTTTAACGAAAATAATGTTTGATAAATTTTAAAAAAACTGCTTATTTCATAATTTTCACCATTTTGATAGCTTCTTTTAAGAGCAGATAAGGTGTCGCTTTTTATAAGTAACTTATTAAATAAGCAACCACATCTTTCTAAGGTTTCTATTATAATTAACCTTTATATTTTAACAAAGAAAATAATTATATCTTATTTTGCCATAAATCTTAGTATATGAACTATTAGATATCATATTACCGTCACAATCAAATTACATTAATAACAATTATGTCATTACTACCATGGCATGCAAAACATGATCTTCAATTTGACAATATTGAAAATGATCCTAATTCAATATTTGATGAACAAGGCAAAAACAAAAATGATGACATTTAAGAAGAGTATCACACTATTAATGGCTTTGGGTCACAAGAATGAAAAATTTGAGGATTATTATTGTAATAAGTTTAATGTGAATGCAATGCATATTATTCTTTATTTTATTTGGATGATGTGTTAGTATGAATGTTTACTATATTTTATGTAATGGAATTGAAGTTCATTATATATTATTTAATTGAGTTTTTTTCGCTTTATGTAATTTATGCGCTTTGAAAAAAAAAAAGGCACTACACAATTTATTAAACATACTCTAAAAGATAAAAGACAATTTAACATATGTCTATTTTGGTCATCATATAATACGATAGTACTTTCGTAATAAAATTTACTAAATGTAGGTACTCCATGTATCAAACTCACTGTGACTACAACACCATAGTTAACCAAACACCAAGTTACTTTTTTAATTAACTGCTTATTTCATTTGTACATGGGAAGCAGCTTATTTCATCAATTACTGCAATCCCAAACTGGTCATAATTTTTCTTTTAGTTACATACTTTTGAATTTATACCATAATTTTTTTCCTACATCACTGGAGTATAATTAACAAAACCTTTCACATATTATCGATAATTGGCTTTTAAGGACGTTACCATCTTTTTACAGTGTGAAAAAAAATTAAAAAAACAAGAAAAACATGAGTTTAATATAATTTTTAAAGTTCATATTTTTGCTTTTCATTCCTTGAAAGCTCGTTTGGCAATGGTTAAAGAACCCAAGATTGGCTTATTTTCCTCAAATTTAATCCTAGTACAGTATTTGGCATAGAAATTGATGGGTTTAACATTTTGGGTCCACTAGTTAATCCCTGAAAATTTTGTCCTAAGTAGGTGCACGGGATAATTTTTTAGGGAACTTGACCTATTTGACTACTTTTCAACTTTTCACTTTCAGAAAAGATCTTACGTCTATTTTTTTACAATATCATACATTTATTATTTTTTTGAACCAAAATACCCTTAAAACTAGTCAAATTTAGCCTGCTTTTAGTATTTAGATTAGAATTAGAGAAGTTTTTCTTTTATGAACGCATTGTGAATTTCACTTTCCTATTTCATTTACTTTGATATAAACATATATACATGATTTTCTTGCTCATTACTCAATGTCACGTGATATGTACTATAGATAATTGCTAATAAGAAAAGTTACAATTTTCTGAAATCATTGTAGGTTGTTATGCTTGCTGCTCTCTACACACTCCTTGTCTATGACCTTATCAGTTGCTACTTCCTTATGCTTGTTACCGTGCACCCTTATTACTAAACAAATACATATGACTAACTTTAACTACCTTAAAGCTCTTTATTTCAACTCCCCCTTCCAAGCTCAACTATCTAGTCTGACATCGAGCTTGTTTCTTAAGTATAGAAATCTTTGCACTGGCAATGCCTTGGTCATTATATATGCTATCTACTCATTTGTGCTTTTGTGTTTCACTTGCAATTGCCCAATGTCAATTCTTCCCTTTACAAAGTGCACATCAATTTCTATATGCTTTCATCTACCATGGAACATTGCATTTTGAGATAATGTTTTTACGACCTTACTGCCACACTAAATGGTTAACACATTTTTTAGTTTGACGTTCAATTCCCTCAACAGCAAGCATATATATCCATATTATTTCAATAGCTCCTGTTGATAGAGCTTTATACTTTGACTCAGCACTAGATTTTGCAATAAAAAATAGCTTCTTTGAGCTCTAGGAGATGATATTATTTCCTAAGTAGATAATGTAAGCACCAATTGATCTTATGTCATTTCCATCTCCTCCCCAATTTACATCAGTAAAGCCATTTATTTCTAGATCACCATCTGCAATGTATATCAATCCATAGATGTTTATTCCTTATAGGTACTTTAAGAGTCTCTTGCATTCTGTCTAGGGAGCTTCTTTAGGATCATCAATGAATTGATTCAACTTGTTTACAGCAAATGCAATGTCTGATCTTATCAAAGTGGTATATAGCGGAGCTCCAGTGGTGCTTTTATAGAGAGTTTTATCTAAGAAACTCTTTCTTCTTTTTTGAAATCATTCCCCCTTTCTTTGACTAGTTTGCAGCATGTACTCATTGGACTAGGCTGTCATTACTTTCCTTCATATTAGTTCTTCACAATAGGTCAAGCATATACTTAGTTTGACTAATGTACCTTCTTGACTTGTCTCTTTTGATTCCTAGTCCCAAGAAATAACTAACTAATCCAAAATCTTCAAAGTAAAGTTGTCATTAATCATTTTGATCATGTCTTCAATGTGTTTCTCATTGCTTCTAATAACTAATATGTCATCCACATAGACCAGTGAGATATTTACATCTCTGGTTTCACATTTAAATGGATCGGATCTTGAGGCCCGATCACAAGGTCAAGAAAAAGGACTCCACTAAGCGCTTTACCTGAGTTAGACCGATTATTTAATTCAATCTGTGAAAAATACACAGAGTTGGTTCAACTGTCAAATATCCAATTACCGCAGGAGTGGAGCATACCAGATTGAGTTTGCAAATGTAATAAGGCTTATTCTTTTGGATGAAAACTTTTACTTGTGTCATGAATAATACTTTTTCACTTAACTCATTATTCATGAAAGCATTATTAACATCTACTTGCTTGATGTACGAATTAAAATGAACAGTCGAACTGAAAATGTGTCTCATTATACGTATCTTTACAACTCAACTAAAGATCTCAGTGTAGTCAATTCCTTCTACCTAGTAATATCATTTTACTACCAACCTAGCTTTATACCTTTCAACTGATCCATCTAGTTTTTATTTCACCTTGTACACCCATTTGTTTTAAACCAGCTTCACACTAGGCTTGTAAAGAATTAAAATCCAAGTTTCATTCTTGAATAATAACTATTGATCTTTTGATATAGGCTTATAAACAACTCAAATTCATTTTTAATAACTCCCCTCCACTTATTATCCTTTAATGAAATAACTATTGTCTCTGGTACTTATATTTCACTTGGTAATTATTTGCCTGGCTTGTACAATTTCGGTTTATAAATGCCTAATTTTGATCTGGTTATCATGGGATGAATAAGAACTGGATTTGCTAGAGTTTGATTTTCAACTTGGTCGAGATCATTTGGCTTTGTTTAGTGGTTCTGTATTCTCTAGCTGTAAATAAATATTAGGTTGAGAGTTTGAAAGTTGTTCTAAGATAGGTGGTGAAGAGTTTGAGTTTTGTGGTACAGGTTCTGATTCAGGAGTGTAGAGAGGAGTTTGTATACCACCTTTATCTTCTTTTGAGAGATATTGCTGCAAGATATTAAGATGTGAATAACAAACACGTTGATCATCACTTCTATTTATTTGTGTACTCTTAAAGGATAAGTCACTGTAAAAAGGAAAATCTAACTCATTGAATATGACATGTCTAAAGATATATATGAAGGATATCACTTGACCATGAGGTTCCTGAAAACGCAACTTTTGCGCGGTAAAATTAAAACGGATGGTAGAAGCTTTAAAAACCTTGGATAGACTTCATCTAAAAATAAAAATCAAGAGGAAAGATTAAAGTTTATTTAGCTCACTTGTAGTTTTAGAAACAACTTTGTGAGGTAGGACAAAATGACTAAAAACAGCAAGGTACGGATATTGTCTAAGAAATAAACCATTAAACAAATAGCTTCTTTTTTTGCATAATTTGAGATCTTTAAAGCACCCCAATTATGATGCCTTTAATCAGTCCATATTTAGAAATGTTCTAGGAGTTTATAGGATTTGGAATCACCAAATTTCATTTGGAAATGAGAGAGACAATGAAGAAACATGAATGCTAGTTCATAATCATTCATTCCATCAAATAAAGTTATCATTATCTTTTCAATAATGGTACCAAACATTATCATGAGCTAGGCCCACCCACAAAACCATTCTTTGTTCGATGTGATCTTATCACTCTAATAATTTATTTAATCAAATTAATTTTGAATAAATAAATAGCTTAATTAATTAATTTTGGCTTTAACTAATTAAGTCCATTTTGATCAAATCAAATGGTTAATTGTGGGCTTCTTTTGTGACATGTTCTTATGTTTTTTCCTAATCCATATTAGGTCCAATAAAAGCCCAAAACTCTAAACTCAAAATTGATCTAGAAGTCCATAATCATTTATGAATCGAAACATGTCCAATATGGTCATTTTACATGCTCGATTTTATACATAATATTTGATTAAGGATTTATGAAATTTATTTTGTTCATTAAACTATTTATGGAATATCAAAATTTATATCTTAAATCTTATTTTCTAGTAAATACAGATTTTCCTAAAATTAGGAAATTTAGCTTTTCATTTTCTAGTAACTCATTTCTCATTTCTTTTAGGTGTTTGACCTTTTAGGTTCTTTGTTATAAAATAGTAGAATTATTTTAATGATAACTCTTTATTCATTAAATGATGCTAAACTCTTTACTCATTAATTAGAACTTTTCTAATGACCTCAAGATGCAGTGCTAATATGCTTTACCAATAATAATCTTAAGGTTTCTACAAGTCATGAGTGACACCTATCAATATTTCACAACCACCTAAATAACAAGAATTACTGGATCTATATAACTTATTCCATTGTTTCTCTATGTCTTGGTCTTTTCATCGTCTATGTCCACAGAAAAACATAGCTTATGGTTTAGCATGTTAAGCATTTATGTTTTATCTCAAAAATAAATCTAACTGAACTTGGCATGAAAAATATAAGTTGAACTCCTTCAAATATATTTAACCTTGGCCAAGGATTTCTCATGCCAATTCATATTATCTTACAGGGACATCCTTTTTTGTTTATTACAAAGTGATGAATTCCATGTTGGTCATAAACTTATCTTTATACATAGCCAACCATGACAATTATTGTTAGATCTCTTCCTTGATTAGGAATCAATCCTTATGCTTTCACATATCAGAGATGTCTTTATACAAGACATCTGTGATGCTTCATGTCTAAAGATCATTATTAAATATAGTATCTATCACAGTGTATAATAAGCCATTAGCACTCAAAATTATATGATTTATTATTATTTGGCAAAGTTCAATAAACTTGTTCTTGTAACAAATACCTATGTGTTTAACTTGACATCTCATGTCAATGATATGAAACTCACAATCCATTTTAGTATTACATACTATAAGAAGTCATATGTCCAATTATAAATCCACCATTAGGAACAATTTTAGAAATATAATACAAAAGATATAAGTTTCATATTCTCGACAAACTCAAGAATGTGTTTCTTTACTATTTTACTTCTTGGACTATATTCATTAAGTTTGTCATTTTATAAATATCAAAACGATAATCAAATATAACAATTTCTACAAGCAAACACCATTCGATTAGCCTTTATGGCATATCACTAACAATATATTGTACCTTAACTATCTAGATAAAGTTCATATATTTAGTGGCGAGACACTAGAGTTTGTGCTAATTATAACGTCTCAAATAAGGGTAGCAAGCACATCCAAAGGTCTTGATGAAGCTATAATTTGGTTTTGATTTGTACAATAGCTTGAAATGCTTTTGGTCTTTTGATACAAGAGTAGGCATTCTATTTATTACATATGAGGAGGTTTCAAATGATTCCTAACAAAATTTAGTAGGCAGCTAGCTTGTGCAAAGAATGTAAGACTTGTTTCAATTATATGTCTATGTTGCTTTTCCACTCTCCCATTTTGGTGAGATGTGCAAATGACATGAATATCTATAGATTATTCCCTTTTCATTGAGATACCTTTCAAGAAATCGGAATTCTCCACCCTAATTGATTTTGATACATTTATCCTTAAAGTTTAAAAGGTTCTCTATTTGTTTAATGAAGCCAATGAAGATTTCTATAGTTTTTGAATTTTAAAATAGCGAAGTGTATCTTGAAAAGTCATCTATAATGTATAGGTAGTAACTAGAGGCATTTGCTGAGCTTATTAGGGTAGGACCCCATAAGTCTGAATGTAATAGTTCAAGAGGTGAATTGACTTTGTTCTATGAACTCTTAAAAGTTTGCTTGTGTTTTTTATTATATTAACATGCTACGTAAAAGTGAAGAGACTGAGCTTTATTAATATTCAAAGAAGTTTTACACACTGACATTATTTACCTTAACACATGATCATTGGGATGTCCAAATCTCCTCCGTAAGACATCTAGGTCTAACTTCTGGGAAGATACTATTTTCACTTGATAATTCTCCAAGCATTACATTATTAATTACTGCAAACAAAGACTCAAAAGAACTTGACTCAAATTTCTTTATTTCAGTAACAATCTCCCTTATCATATATAGGTAATATAACCCTTCCTTAGCCACTTCTATTAGCAGCACCTTTCTGTTCTTGTTGTTAATAAGGCAAAGATAATGACAAACTCAATAGTTAAGTTATCATCATACACCAATTTGGATATACTTAGCAACTTCTTTTTAATTCCAGGCATATATAGCATATTTTTTAATACTAATTTGTTTTTACATGAAGTAGGCAAGTAACAATAACCAACATAAAAAATGACATGTTTTTAGACATTGCTAACAGTAAGCATTTCCTTACCTTTGTAGTCCACTCTCATATTTAGGTTTGCCATATCATTAGTGATGTGATTAGTAGCTCCACTGTCAAAGTACTAGTTGTTGCATCCTTCCTGACTTTCTATATATACAGCTACTTGCCTCTTTTTTAGAATTCTTGGAATATATTCTTCATAATACTTATGCCAGCAGTTTGGTGTAGTATAATTTCTTTTGAAACAGATCTGGCATATTTCATCAGTTTCATTAGAGCTTTATTATCCCTATTGAGGTTGCCACTATTGCTGAGGTCACCATTGTTAAGGTTGTTGCCTTCTCTTCCTCTGCCTTAAGAGAAACCACCTCTTTCATTAAAGTTTCAGGTCCAACTTTTCTTCTTTTGCCATAACCTATTCTCCCGTAAATTTTCTTCTTGTTGTAATTTCCTTTGCCACATTTAAATGCAACGTTTGGTTCCCAACTACTCTTTTGAGCATGATTCCTCTTTAACTCTACATATGCCTCATCAAGGATTTAAGAAACCTATCTTGACTTGATAGTTGTAGTAATGGTGCCATAATCTCCATCTAAACCTTCAAGAAATGACATGTACTGTAGCAAGCTACTGATAAGACAATTTGTAGTTTTTTGAAATCTCTGTAGGTTTGTTATGCTTGTTGTTCTCTATGCATAACTAACTTTAACTACCTTAGAGTTCTTCATTTCAACTAAGCTTACGCAAACAAAACTCAAAACCCGAGCAATAGCCAAACCTGATTGTTTTATTTTACCCAAACCCCACTACCCACTCTGCCTAAACCATAAGCCCTATCGCCTACTTCACTTAATCATACAGAAGCAATAGTTTTACTTCCAATAGCAGATTCCTTCCTCCAAGTCTCACTAACACCCCTACTTTTATGTATTTAAGTCCCTTATGATTTAATTATGTGTGTTTTATTATAATTAAGTATTTTATGTATCTTAGGGGGTATCATGGTCCTTTAACAATGAACGAGGGATCAGATAGCAAAACGGACAGTACTTTTGAACTCAGAATAGTCGAAAACCTTAGGAGAAGTATAAAAAGATAAACAACACTGTTCACATGTACGATATTGTTCACGACACTATTTATATATATGGTACGATGACGTGACATTAATCGATGATGTAGTAGCATTCAATTGGACAAATGATATGGCATTGACTACTTATGTGGCATTGATTGATGATGTGGCGTTGACCGATGATGTGTCATGATCGTATTGGATTAAAATGTTGATGTGGAGTTGACCGGTGACATTGCAGTATATTAGTGGACCGAAAAACATGTGTATGGTACATGCATATACACGGAGTGATAGCCCTGATGATGTGTTCTATCCAATCAGAACTTGTCATATGGCACAATTTATGGCGTCCAAATTGTTTTAATCCAATGGCTATGATTTACTCATTGCATCTATAAATAGAGGGCTTCACCTTCCCCCTTAATTTGACATGCCTGAATTCATTTTTTAGCTCTATTTTCTATAATTCCTTCTCTATCCTATATTTTCCTTTGCATTTTAATAAATTTTCATTTTACCCCTAGGTTAATTATGAGTAGCTAATTTTCTTTCAAGCTTAGGTTGAAGATGAATTCTCTACATGTTCTATGGGCTTAATTTGGTAATTTCATGTTCCATGGGCTTAATTTGGTAATTTTACTTTCTCTTCCCCTCTGATTTATGTGGATGTTTTGACTTTTCATTGATAAATAGTAATAATATTGTCTAGATATTGCATTGGTATAGTCGTCTCCCTAGTGCATAGTTATTACTATTTGACACGATAAGCCCTTAGCATCATATTAATTGGAGTGAGGTTCATGAGGAGTGGAAACTCCCCATCATGATTTAATGGCCACTAATAAAAAATATTAAGCGCATTATGCATGTTGAGTACAAATCCAGAGACCCAAGCGCTTCATTTCAATAGTTTCCACTTTAATTTATTTCTGTCATTCTAATTTAAATTTTAGGATTGTCTAAATCACTCTCACCACAAATCCAACCACCTACTTAGAAAATTAACTTTACATGTAATTAAAATCCACCTCCTCGTTAGATCGACACTCGTCACCGTTGATCTATTCTATAATAGATTCGTACACGTACGAGTTCAATAAAATTTGCACAACACCTTTACTATCGATTGTGTTTCCACAAGATCTGCACATTCAACGGCTACTTTCCACAGCAAGTTGGCTTTACTTCATGGCATTCATCAATATTTCCATAGGTTATGTTCATTAATTGTTGTGTAAATAGCTTGGTCGTGTATTATTGTTGAAATACATATGGATTAGGCATGAAAATTCTAAAACTCTTTAAAGATTAGGGCTTGCGAAAATGGTATATTCAGTGGCTGTTAAATTCCTAAAAGAACTTTTTACTTTAAAATGATTGTTAAATTGTGTAATTATATGTGAAGCTTAAAGTTTGGAAATTGTTTAAATATTTTTTGAACTCTTTTGCTTGGAGATTAAAGCTTAGGCAATTTGGATGATGCCCATGTTGCCACTAAGATGGAGTGCACATTTTGCACAAACCTAGCTTGGCTGTGGGCATTTGCCTATATGCAATGACACATTGTCACCCATTACTTTCAATTTTCTTTTTCCTATTTTTAAGAAAAAAATTTGCTTATATTGTCCTTCTTCAATTGTCGGGTATGTTTGACAAGAAGATTCAACCCTGGCCCTACAGTCTTTTCTTCTTTTTTCCAAAATAATAACATGTATTACTAAGGTTAAGAAAGACCAACAATAGATCGTCATATAGGTGCAAACATAAGGGCTGACTTAGGTATAACATATAGGACAATGCCTAACGTTCAAGTTAAGTTAAGGGACATCTAACCACAAAGTAGCTAACAACTATAAATTTTAAAATAAAAAAGAGACTAAGTGGCCTCACACACTAAAATCTCATGAAATAGTGGAGGAATTCTACGACACTGACAAATTTACGAACTTCAACTATTATAGGTGAAAACCACGTCCCAATCAAAACAACAACAAAACTATGTCGCAACAATACCACAACAATAAACAATGCTTGAACACTAAAAAAAAAACAACAAAACATACAGCCAACCTCAAGGGCATTCATTGAATACCTCTCTATAAGCCCTCGGCTAGCCATCGAAATCTTTAGACACCACTTTTGGAGCCATCCACCAACCCTAATACAAGCATATCCTCCAGATTCAGACACTTTAGCGACACTGCTAGGGATGGCAAAAATCCCCACGAGGACGGGTACCCTAGAAAATTTTCCTCATTTAGGTAGGATACGGGGATAATTTTATACCTGATTTCTTATTCGAGGAAGGGATGAGGAAAATCTTTCACCCAGTTTCTTATTCAGGGAAGGGACATGGATGAGATGGAATCTTCATCCCTTCCCCATTTTCCCTATTTTAATTTTAATTTTAATTTTAATTTTTTAAAATTACTGGTAAATAAATAATAAAATTTCATTTATATTGTAAAATTATAAATATTGATAAAAATAAAAAATATCAAAATATTTATGTTATTAAACTTTTAGGCTTAATTAACTAATTAAAGTCTTAGATTTTTATTTATGACATTAAAAAGGCCGGGTAGATTCTATTAGCCTAAATTTTTTTTAATTTTAATTTTATTTTATTAAAAATATTAATTAAGTATTTGCATTTATTTTATTTTCGATATAAAAGTAAATTCTTTTTCTTTGTATTGTAGGATAATGAAGATCGACCAAAATAATTATTTTGATAATTTGTATTTGTATGCGACTTTTGTAATGGATCAATGTTAATGTAAGATATATTTCAAACTTTCCTTTTATTTGAATTTTTTATTTTAATATAATTAACTCAAAATCGAAAACAAAAAAATGCATTAGTTATTCGGAGATTGAGGACCCTCGGGGATCCCCTATATTATTCGGGGAGGGGATGAAGATTCTTTTAAGCAATTCTGACGAGAATGGGGAGGAGACAGAGACATACACAAAATATCGGGGTTGGGTATAGGGAAATTGGTACCCTCCCCTCCCCTTCCCTCCCCATTGCCATCCTTAGACACTGCCTTAATACCCGTGAACAGCCTTCATTGGTAGCACTATAACAATGACACCACCAACATTAGCACCACCAACACCAATCACAACTTCCCCACTACCGGCAACAACAACAAAAACAATTACTATCAACAACAAAAGAAAATCAATCGCCAGCAACAACATCAAAAACAATCACCAGCAACAACCAAAAAAAAAAAACAATCTAACAACAAAAACATAAACATAAAATAAAAAGAAAAAACTATTTAAAAAATAGAAAAGCCTTAGTTTTAGCCATTGTTAAGATTTGCTTTGGAGGAAAATTGATTTATATATTTTTATGGATGATATCCTCTAAAAAGGCATACTGTTAAACATCAATGTCAATTTTACATGTCTAGTTACTATTTTGAAAATGGTTCACTTATGGCATCGAAAAATGGTTAATTGATTTTGAAATGCCCTGATTCTTTCTGTATAGGCTTGTTAGGCTGCAAAATGACCTTGGAATCATAAAATAGAAATGACATGATAAAAAATGGAGGAGTTATGTTAGCAATATACTGGACTCCAAAATCAAGTAATTGACGGGCGATAGGCTTGTTGCCCATGTCTCACGTGCTCAAAATGGTGACAATAGTATCATCTTGGTTTTCGACAGTTGTCAATTTGTTTGATTTTAATGTCTGTATCCCAAAGAGGAGAATTCGCCAAAGAATTTTTAAGAGATTTCATCTTGCTTGGTTATTTTTTCATTACTAAATTTTGACCTACTTTTTAATCAATAATCAAGACATTAGTTGTTAACATAATGATATTAGATTATTCAAAAGTCCTTACTTAAAGTCATTCTAAGTTATTTTTATTTTGCAATCGATAACATTACAACTTCCAAAAATAAAATAAATTTAAAAAATGCTATAAAACACCATGAATATCGTTCAAACACTGCTTCTTTACTATTGTTCAAATGTTGCTTCTTTACTTGGATAAACTGTTGTTACCCCTCCATTCTCATACCCTATATGACCAACCTTCAGAGTCTCACATGCTCTATTAAAATACATTTTAATCACAACTGAGTTCATTAAACCTGATGCAAAATAATAATTAAGAATGTCAAAAAGACTTGTCTGACATGGACCCGAACCAAACCTAAGAGATGTAGGCTGGGTAATACCCAGCTCGGGGATGAAGCCAACCCAATCCCGAGCATCACTTAATTAGCCTGGAGTCTGACCAGGAACCCGACTTTTATAATTTAAAATTATAAAATGTATATTGTTTTAAATAATTACATTTATTTGACCCATTGATTACATATATTTAAAATGTTAGACATTAACACTACTAGAAAAATGGGTTTTACTTATACCATTTTAGTGTCAGTAATTACTTTTACTGACACTTATTAATTGTGTCAGTAATGTGCAAGCCAGAACACACTCAAACTAATTTTTGGTGTCAGTGATTTTGCGTCAGTATATTGTGTCACTATCGTATCACTGAAATAGTAATACAATAGTGTTAGTATTGCTTCACACTATTTCTATTGTCAGTAATTTGTGTCACTAGAGAATCACAAAGATAGTGACTCAATCGCGTTAGCATTTAATGATACTATTTACATGTCACTGATTTATATGACTATAGTATCAGGAATCCACTGACTCAGTAACATCAAAAATTCTTAACATCATTGAAATAATTAGTGTTTTTATTAACGGTGCTATACTGGTATTGTGTTACTAGTATTGTATTTTTTTTAATCATTTTTTTCCTTTTTATTTTAAAATTAAAATAAACTCAAAATATATTAAACATACCAAATCTTGTAATGCAAACATAATACACATTCCAAATACATCAATTAAATTAAAATAGTTCAACTACTTTTTGGGGGTAAAAAAAAAAATTGAAGTACCAAATTAAGCTTTGAACAAGTAGTGCACAATAAAGTACTGAATTAATTTTTGAAAATGTTAACCAACAAGAAAAAAAGATAACAATGTCACTGATTTTGGTGTCCACATATGCCTTTATTTTTTTTCCACCTACAAGTATATAAAATCAATTAGCACACCACAAAAATTAAGCCTTGTATATTTTAAAGGAAAAATAATCATATATTACTTGTATGTTACCTCGCGATTGTAGGCTGTAATTCACTTGGCAACGTATGTAGCCCACTGATCACGAAGCCGCGAGAGGTCCTTCACAGTTCCTCAATTTCCTTGAACGTTAATTTCAAAACAACAAGTTATTCACCGAAAATCCTTGACTAAACTACTTAATTATCATTCATTTAAATATATTTGTGTGTTAACAATTAACACCAACAAATAAACACCAACAAATAAACACCAACAATGTTACTGCTTTATACAAAATTATATAGGTAAATACAGAACATTCTGATCATGGTAACTGAAAAAAAAAAACCATTTGAATGAGTGTTGATGTACTTATTCTATCAATTACTACTTTAAAGTCAGCTTATACAGCAATCTTTTATAGCGCAAGCAACTTGTGAACCCTAACAGTATGCGATTTAATGCAAATATGGATGTAGATACAAAATCACGATAACAACTTATCCTTATCAATGTAAAGTACAAGCAACAACACTATAACACATCCCTACTAACAACAACTTTGCAACCCAAATAATTATTTTGTATTGGGATATACAGTACATTCTGTACATCCCAATTCCTAATTCATGTCTATATGGATATTCATATAATCTATTCAACAATATGTAACATACTCATCATTATAAGTAACCTTACAGTCTATAAAATACATACAATACGCAGTAAACAGATAACTATGGAGAAGCACATAATAGGTCTTTGAGCTGATTCATTTCACAATAAATTAAAACAATATGATGCCAAAAGTACGTGCAAAACACCTCATCTTGCAATCAAAGGCAAGGATGAAAGAACCTGCACTTGTTCTACCAAGAAAAAATCCCATTTCCATAAATTCCCTAAACCTAAATACTCTTCCAGACACCGTCCTTCAAAGCCTAAACCAACCTACCGGTTTTTCAGGAAGAAAAAGATACCAATGGCTACGGAACACCCATAACGCACTGATACCAAGCCAGGATCCACTAACTTATAGAAAGTCAGTCGGAACTCACACAGATCCAAGAATGAGTACGGGCATTGTTATACTGAGCAATGACGAACAAATCGTCCTTAGGGCCAATAGATGCTCGGTTTTCACCAATATACCCAACACCACGGAAGAAATCATAGCACACATACCACCCTTTCTCTTCGCCACCCCAGCATCTCTTCTGTGAATGTGTCTTCCGACTATCTGTGTGTTTAGTATAGGCAAAACAGCAATAGTATAAGAAGTATACCACTCTGGTACAACAGGCATAAGACTTTCTGATATACAAGACCCTACAAGAGGCGAGTGTAGGGCATACTTGTCACCAAGCCAGATAGAAAATGAAGTATTCAAGTCGATCTGTGATCCTTATTGGAAGAATAGAAAGACGAAGTGTTTAGCCACTCATATTTGGAAATTAAAACTCTTATTGATTAAGCATTCAAGGAAGTGTATCTACAACTGAGGAGAAGCTCGCCATTTATAGACGAAGCCTTTAACTAAAGTGGGACAGGACCCCTACTATTACAACCACTTAATTAGGACACGTCACCTAATCTTGACAAAGTAAAGAAATAATGGAAACTAATAATACAACATGATAATGACATGACAAAGACACTTAACCACTACTTTGAAAAAGTAAAGACAAGAACACAAAAGTCAAGCCGTGGATAAGGGCAAAGACTTTAACACAAGACTTTAATATAGAAAGGCAAACTACTTTAAGACTTTTATGGCATGTAAGACAAATGCCATTATTAAAGTGAAATAGTCTCGTAAGAAGATAGTCATGTGTCTGAGTCCGAGACTAATGTCTCTGAGTCTGATAGAAGAAAGGGTTGAGGCCATTGATGGTTGGTCGAGTCTGTCCAACGTCTGGTAGATCTGTAATTTCTGATGAGATAGTTGTCATATCTCTGCTGTAGGATTATGGCCTGATCTCCTTCAGAGTGGATCATGCCAAGAAATTCAATGGATGTCTGGCCCACCTGTGACTTTTTCTCAGATATCATGACTCCATGTGATTCTACTATTGACAGGAACTGATTGAGGAGTCTCTGGTGTGAATCATGATCCTTGGAAAACAACAAAATATCACGCAAGGATGGTTGGAAAATTTTGACCATAGCCTCGTTGAAAAGTGATGGTGCCACTTTTAAGTTAAAGGGCATCACCGTCCGATGATAGTGGGCATTTGGAATACGTATATCGCTTTTGGAACATGTATATCGTTTGGGTCGATCATCGGGATGAATACCAATCCGCCAAAATCCCGACTTTAAATCAAACTTTGAGAACACCTTGCACCTCGAGTCGAATGAACAAAGACAATCTTCGCAGCGGAACTTATCATCTTTGAGAAAACCATTGAGGGGTTGGTAGTCAATGACTAGTCCTTTCTTACCCCGGACAATTTCAGAACGTTTCTCAACATAGAATGCTTGACAAGCCCAATCAGAATGTGTAGGCTCGATTAAGCCTTGCGCCATGAGCTGTTGGCATTCAACTTGTGCAAATTTCAGATCTGAGGGCGTCATGCCCGGATGTGTGGCCTTTGTAGGGTTCACATATTCATTAAGCTTGAAGGGAAGCTTAACAAAGAACTGAGGGTTTTTCCACAAAGGAAAGGGGTGAAAGAACTACCGATGATTTTCAGGACAAAACGGCAGGAACTTTGTTTTGAAAGACTCACAAGGTGAGGAAATATAAAAAATTGAGTATATCCTTAAGGTGTCAGTATAAGGTAGGAATTGTTGCTTGTACCTGATACCTTTGGCGGGGACATTCAATTTGTGGATAAGTTGTAGAACATCAAAACCTATGAGGAGGTCCTTATCATTGAGGGAAGAACCTATGACATTTATCCAGAGAACACAATCTGGAAAGAACTGGATACCAACGGGTTTCTTGGTAAGCAGGTCTGTATGAAAATATTCACCATTAGCAGCTTTAAAGAGCTGGGTATGGTGCTTCCAAAACTCAGGAGGGAGTATGTCCTATGACAATGATAGGTTTGGCATATTTGGTAGGAAGGATACTGATTTCTATGGATGGTAGAGACCGTTACTTAGGAGGAACATGTCTGACATGCTTGATGTGGTGGATTGTAACGCCTCAAGAATGCAGTCAATCATAATTAGAATCAAGACTCTTTTCGTTCTTCACCAAAGATGAAGATCGCTTTCTTCATCATAAGATCCTGCTCGTAATACGCGGATTCAATATCATCATCCTCGCAGGCGAGAGACTCGCTGACACGCAGTAGTCCGCTGATTTTGCTAGATTGTTAGGGCAAGATCTAGCAAAGTGCCCTTTCTTTTTACAGATGAAACACCTGAAATCTTTCACACGGGTGTTGATGCTTTTCTTCAAAAATCTGAGGTTGGTTTAGCGACGGTGTCTAGAAGAGTGTTTAGGTTTAAGGAATTTATGAAAATAGGATTTTTTTCTTGGTAGAACAAGTGCAGGTTCTTTCATCCTTGCATTTGATTGCAAGATGAGGTGTTTTGCATGCACTTTTGAACGGTTCCTTCTTTTCCATAAAGTGTTTGAAAAACTTTCTCTGCTTACAAAGTTTCTCAAGACAAGAGACAGCAATCTGATAGATCTTACCAAGAATAAGATCATCCAAGTTTATCTAGTAGGAGTTCAGATGTCTCTGAATATCTGGCAAAATCTCTGTAGGAAGAGACTGCACAAAAACATGCTTGAGGGAGTGATCATTAAAACCATTTGGCATGTAGTACAAGGCTGTCATCCTTTTGTAGTGCTTATCAAGATCTCTGATCTGTAATGAACATCACTTCATCTGATGAAATTCTCGCCCAGTGTATTCTCGTGCTAGGTTCTCCCAAAACCGGTTGTACACAATCTCTAAGACTTGTGGTACAGCTTGTTCGAAATAACTGAGTCGTCAGATTCACCGATACTTAGAACCAATCACGAGAGATCCTAAGAATCTGAGCGTAATTCTTTAATAACATGATAACTATCGGCCTGTGTTTGCCATCTCAAGATCAAGCCAAGAAGTTCTTGGAATCTATGGAACCATTTGACTTAGAACATCATCAAAAGTAAACCATGGTCCATTAGACAGCTGAACTTAGCCAGTCATACCGAGACGCACGGATGAACCAATACATGCGATCTCTTCAAAGCTCATCTTCATCAAGGGGTTCCACCGGATGAAAGTCAATGTGAATCGGAGATCATCGATGGACGTGATGTCGCCATAAAAACATTGGGAACTTCCACACTTTTCCTCTAATCCGGCAGAAGATACAACCCGATTCTCGCCGGAAGAAGTTACACTGAGATGGATTCAAATCCAATTTGAGGATCAACATCTTCTTCCCGAACTATAGACTCAGAGTAGGAGCTGATGCATCGGCCTCTTATCTTAAAGGTGTCTGAGTATGCACGCCGAAAGTGCATCTGTGTATTCATTGAGAGGCGAGTGCTGCCCCAGATAAACGGCTGTGAACCGCTTCAAAGATAAAGGTTGGTGTCAGGTGAGGTCGCCCTAGGGAACCCGTTGAGGTCTAGGTGGCTGCACGGGCACAGTTCGAGAGTGGCCTCGGGCGCAGGTCAGTACGTCTGAGGATCGCTTCAGCAGTTACGTTGAGGAACAGCGAATCGATCGTAATTAGGATTTTTGATCGATGAGCTTGTGATAATGGCTGATAATATAGGTGCAAATACGCACAGAATAACAGTGCAGTGCTATTGACTACCAAACGTGGATTGGTTGACCTTGTTTCTCGCCTTCACCCTTTAAGCTCACCCCGTTGTCTGTCGATTTCAAACGCCTGGAGTGAACTGGACCCAAATAATTACCGAGCATCAATGGCACGGAGCTCATTGCAGCTCCAACCATCAATTTTGCCGGCGCTCAGATAAACTAATCCATTCGTGTAAATGGCATCGCCCTTCTTACGAAATCATCCGATCAGGTCAACATTTCCATCCTGCGTCGGTAGATTCTGTGATTATACTGGGCTCGCATTCCCCGGTTTGCCATCAAGCAGACTGTCAGACCGCTTTGGTTCTCAAACGTCCGCAGAGAATAGGGATTGAGATATACGGTTTAGAAATCATTGATCATGGATCTCTTTATTTTCCCGGGCAGTGAACACTTTCAAAGTAATCCAGCATCCAATCACAAACAAAGCCGAACAGAGGTGCTCAACCTGTGTTGCCAACTGCCGCCACATGCTTTGGAGGTATCGAGACTGAGGCATAACAATGAGTCAGAAACCACCGGAGTAAATCGGCTTCATCATCGACGGCGATCAGCGGTTTACAGAACTCGCCAATTCTTTTTTCACTCGCTACCCGTCGCGATGATTTCGTGGTCGACCATCGCATCATCATCATCTCGGCAACCGATCACATATGAGCACCGAACATCCCATATGAATGGCGCTATTTTGCACCTGCTAGTGTACACAAGATAGCCATTACGTCGAAACCGACGGGAAGTTTTCAGTCGAGTCATGAACAGCAGATGCATCATCAAAGGTATTTAAAAGTGCCAGTTCGGAGGTTGATCAGGGTCGAAAGCGTCATCCGAGTAACCTGATCCGGGTCTTTTTCATATTGGTCTTCGGAAACGGACGGCTTTGCCGACCGATGAATTTCATACGTGAGAGTCATTTAAATTTATCAACTTGATAAGTTCGGCCTTTGATCCGGGTTAGGATCGACAATTACAGCAGGGGCCCATTGTCGACCAAGATCATGAGGTGTCCGTGAGGCATGGAGTCGGGGGCGTCAAAAGCATACCGTAAGTTTGCCGAACCACCGGTGATGAAGTAGCCATTTTTTAGTGGACTACTGTTTCAAGACTTTGATCCGATTGGACCTGCCCCTGGGTTTGAAGCAGTCTGATCTTCAGCGGATAACAGTTTCGGGTAAGTGCGAAGTACACCGCCGATGCACGTATGTCAGAAGAATTGTGGCACCAACAAAGCATGCTCGGTACTTTAAATCTAAGATCCATAAGAGCTATTCTGCCGTCAGAACTGCAAGTTTTTCACGGTGAAGCTTAAGGTTTTTGAAAGGTTCTGGATCTTCATGATAGTGTCAAGTTTGGGTAATGAGTCCATTCTCGCAGATCCGAACCCCGCACGGGCATGGTTTCTAGCACGAGCCCAACCATTTTTTCGATCACAACAACGAGTCACGCCTACCGCCTCAGCAAGCAGAGTGGTATACGATGTACATTCATGTAAAGCAAGAGCACAGAAAGACACTTTTACACCATCTATGTGTCTGAGTTCAAACTCGTTTTGTGAGACCTGAGTTTCTCCCATATCCCATCTTTATCCCTACCTAGGTCTCTGACAAAAACACCTATCCAATAAAATAGAAACCTGTTGAATATTCCTGCTTCCACTGCAAATTTCCCTGAGTCTTCCCAATTTTATTAGTCCTTACAAACTCTACCAACGCTCTCGAATTCGTAATTGACGATCCTCATTGTCATCAGACGCCCTTCTCCTAAAGAGTATGTACAGCCTTCCAGATTGATCAGTGCTTTACAAGCAACACAAGGAAAGCAGATGTAACCCTTGAAATTCCGATGAGCTAATCACCAATCGAAACGTGAAGGTTATACTCACCTCCACCCTGGGAGTACGATGATCTTAACACTTCACGGCAGAAAAGTGCTTGCATTACTAAGAATGACTCTTATGGATACTAGATTCAAAGAGTACCAACATGTCATATTGGTAATCGTTTTACAACCCTTCATACAGTGTTGTACTTTCACCTTTACCCAAACTTCAACCTATCCTCAAGATCCGAACCTTTCACAACCCTTAAAGTCCAACCAGATCCAAGGCCGAGTGGTCACCTAAAATGGCTACTTTACATCACCACCGGTTTACGACTTCAAAACCATGCCTCGACCTTCCAACTCCACATACCTCCACGTACACCTTCATGATCTTAGCCGACAACGAAACCATACCAACCATTGTCCAAATCCCTAAACAACCAAAGGTCAACTTCTCAAGTCGATGCCGCTAGAACGGCTCCAACCATGAGAAATTTCATCGTAATTCCCAACCAATCCAGCATTTCAAGTTTCAATACGAAAAGGTCAGACGGTGATCGTCCGGATGACCTTTCAACCCCCCGAAAGTCAACCTCCTGTAACTTCCTTTTCATACATCACATGATATCCGCTGCTCACATACCAAGAAAACTTCCCATCCACGCTTCACCGCTAATCGCTATCCCGTACCCTAGCAAGCGTGCAAGGCCATTTCATATGGGATGTTCCTGTGTGCTCACATGTGATCCCTACTGTCCATGCCAGCCGATGATGAGGTGACGACGACGACTACGTAAGAAACCGCAGAGAGTAAAAAGAAGAATACAAAGCGAGGTTCCTCAGAAACCTCCACCGATCCTTCATCGACGATTTAACCGATTTTACTCACCGAGACTACAACTCCGTTGTTCTATCCTCCCAAGTCTCAATACCTCAAACACGTAAAAGAAGTTAACAACCAACTTCTATCTCAAACCTCTGCTCCAACTTATTTCATGATCGATCTAGTTCTACCAAAGTCGGCCTTCCTTGGGAAAACAAATGATCCACAATCTAAAGTGCTTTCCAAACCATATGTCCAATCTCGTTCCTCCGACAGCTGAGGAACCAAAGCAAGACGCAAAGTGCTTAACCGGCAAACCCGTAATGCCGAGCCTGTAATGTAATCCGAATCTCGACACTGTGGATGGAAAATGTTCAAGCACAAGTCCAGACGACCCATAAGAAGGTTAATGCCATTTCTGCAAGAATGGATCAGTTATACTACAACCTTCATGACAGAATTGCTAGACCGACATAGCCCGCATCACGATTGATCAGAATTATTTGGGTCCAAAGTTCACCCAAAAGGAAGTCAAATCGCATACCATGCAGAGTTTGAAAGAATCAGTTCGAGAAACAAGGTCAACAACCGTCCTTGTTTGGTAGTCAAACTAAACCTTTACCTATTCCTACACCATACTTTGACACCTATCAGCCATATTATCACCAGCCTCCTCCTCTCAGTAAAATAACCCAAGAGCTACACCGATTCCTTGGTGTTTCTCCAAACATGTACAAACACTCCTCAAGACCATACACTCAACCTATGCCTTCATGCCCTTCCTACAAGGTTCTGCACTCCATGCCTAGACCTCAACTAGTTCCTAGGCAACGACCTCCCCTACCACAAACACCAACCTATGATGAAACAACACACACATACCGAGACATTTCTACTCCTTCTCCTCAAAGAATACCGAATACTTTCAAGAATTATGCCCCTGAACCTATCAGACCACCTAAAGATAAAGAGCCCATGCATCAGCTCTACTCTAGTCTTATAGTTCCAGAAGAAGATGTTGATCCCTCAAATTCAGATTTGAATCCATCCTCTGAGTCTTCTTTTCCAACAGAATCAGTTGTATCTTCTGCAACAGATTCCGAGGAAAATTATGTAGAAGTTTCTAATGTTTTTATGGTACAACCATCCACATCCAATGATCCTCCAATTCCTGATGATTTTCATCCCAGTGAAACCTGGAGCCGATAGTTATCATGTTATTGAAGAATTCTGCTCAAGATTCTTAGGATCTCTCCGTGATCGGGTTCCAAGATTTGCTAATACTGCACAGTTATTTCATCAATCACCACTACAAGTCTTAGAGATCAGTACAACCGCTTTTGGGAGAACCAAACCTAGCATGCGAATCGCGATTTGAGAATTTCATCGATGAAGTCTGCTCATTATGCATCGAGACCTTGATAAGCACTACAAAAGGATGACAGCCTTGTACTACAGGCTGAATGGTTTTAATGATCACTCCCTCAAGCATGTTTTTGTGCAGTCTCTTCCTATAGAGATTTTTCCAGATATTCAGAGACATCTGAACTCGTACCAGATAAACTTGGATGATCTTACTCTTGGTAAGATCTATCAGATTGCTGTCTCTTGTCTTGAGAAACTTTGCGAACAGAGAAAGTTTTTCAAACACTTTATGGAAAAGAAGGAACCGTTCAAGAGTGCATGCAAAACACCTCATCTTACAATCAAATGCAAGGATGAAAGAACCTGCACTTTTTCTACCAAGAAAAAATCCCATTTCCATAAATTCCTTAAACCTAAACACTCTTCCAGACACCGTCCTTCAAAGCCTAAACCAACCTGCCGATTTTTCAGGAAGAAAACTGTCAACACCCGGCAACAAAAAGATTCCAGGTGTTTCATCTGCAAAAAGAAAGGGCACTTTGCTAGATCTTGCCCTAACAATCCAGTAAAATCAGCCGACCATCGCGGATGTCAATGTAGTCTCCTCCGTCGAGGACGATGATATTGAATCAGATTCAACAAGATGCTTACGATGAAGAAATCTTCACGCCGGTCAAGAATGAAAGAGTCTTCGATTCGATTCTAATTTACCTGCTCGAGGACGTTGCAACAATCCACTACATCAAGCATGTCAGACATGTTCCTCCTAAGCAACGATCTCTACTACCCATACAAATCAGTATCCTTCCTATCAAATATGCCAAACCTATCACTGTCATAGGATTCATTGAATGCCAACAGCTCATGGCGCAAGGCTTAATCGAGCCCACATATTCTGATTGGGCTTGTCAAGCATTTTATGTTGAGAAACGTTCTGAAATTGTCCGGGGTAAGAAAAGACTAGTCATTGACTACCAACCCCTCAATGGTTTTCTCAAAGATGATAAGTTCCCTTCGCCAAAGATTCAGTCTTTGTTCATTCATCTCCAAGGTGCAAAGGTGTTCTCAAAGTTTGATTTAAAGTCAGGATTTTGGCAGATTGGTATTCATCCTGATGATCGACCCAAAACAGCCTTCTGTATTCCAAATGCCCACTATCAGTGGACAGTGATGCCCTTTGGCTTAAAAGTAGTACCATAACTTTTTCAAAAGGCTATGGTCAAAATTTTCCAACCTATCCTTGAAAACGCCCTTATCTACATTGATGATATCTTGTTGTTTTCCAAGGATCATGATTCACACCAGAGACTCCTCAATCAGTTCCTGTCAATAGTATAATCACATGGAGTTATGATATCTGAGAAAAAGTCACAGGTGGGTCAGACATCCATTGAATTTCTTGGCATGATAATCCAAGATGGCAATTACCGTCCTGGACCCAACATCGGACAAGAATTGATGCATTTTCCAGATACTTATCTAAACCGCAAGCAAATTCAGCAATTCCTCGGAATTGTCAACTATCTCCGAGACTTTTTTCCACACATTACGGTCCACACCTCGAAGTTGTCAAGGATGCTTAAGAAAGCAGCCCCACCATGGGGTCCTGAGCAGACAACAACTGTCCAGCAGCTCAAGCAGATGACTTAGCATCCACTACCGCTAAGACTCATATCCAGTGATTGCCTTGCTCTCTCTGCAGACCAAAATCACCATTATTGGCAAACACTGTTCCCTAAAGAATCCAAAGCGCACAGGGCAATCGATGCCTATAAATCTGAGTTCGTGCATAATATTCAGCATCAGCACTCACTCTCAGAAAATCAATTTCTCATTTGGCGCTTCACTATATTCCTCCTTCTCAAAATGAGTCCTAGGAACCAGCAAGCAGACTTTTCATTTTTCAGTCTCATGACCTTCATTTATTGGCTTCCAGATGGCCTTCAGGATTTAATCTTTCAGAAGGTTATAGACCACAAGCATGGTTCCACAGTTTCAAAAAGCCATCTCTTGACATGGCATTTATGGTCCTTGATGGCTATACAAGAATTCAGACCAACTCAGAATGAGTTATGCCAGCAGCCATTTGTTCTACATCCAAATCCAGACCAAATGCACCAGCTAATCTTTAAGCTCCAGACTACTTTTCATAACGTAGTTGATGAGCATACTAGTTAAAGACATCATGTCATTCGTGGCATCACCCCCCGAGCTTATTATGTCTTTTGGTACTGGTTAAACCTATACCCAGTGGCTTTCCAATTTGATCCCAACCTGATCCATACCACAGACACAGAAAGCATGGCTATGGTTCGTAATGCTCGCCTATTTTCGTGATCCTCGACCCTCGAGCTTATTACAGGCTATCATATTCAGCATCCTACCATTGTAATAATAAAGCTCACCGACCTCTGGGGTCGCCACACTGAACCTATTGTTAAACCCATAATTCACCATCATGACTGTGAATCCTTCCACTCCACGCGACAGGCCCTCACGCCAGAATGCTTCACCAAGAATATGGAGTTCCACCCTCCTACAATACTCACAGTCCTTTATCTCCTAATGTTCAATCAACTCCAGATCTTTACTTCAAAGAGGAAATCAGGAATCATCGTCTCCACTCTAAAGGAGATCAGGCCATAATCCTACAGCAGAGATATGACAACTATCTCATCAGAAATGGTAGATCTACCAGACGTTGGACAGACTGGACCAACCATCAATGGCCTCAACCTTTTCTTACATCAGACTCAGAGACATCAGTCTCGGACTCAGACACATCAGTCTCTTCTTACGAGACTATTTCACTTTAATAATGGAATTTGTCTTACATGCCATAAAAGTCTTAAAGTAGTTTGTCTTTATATATTAAAGTCTTGTGTTAAAGTCTTTGCCCTTATCCACGGCTTAACTTTTGTGTCCTTGTCTTTACTTTTTCAAAGTAGTGGTTAAGTGTCTTTGTCATGTCATTATCATGTTGTATTATTAGTTTACATTATTGCTTTACTTTGTCAAGATTAGGTGACGTGTCCTAATCAAGTGGTTGTAATAGTGGGGGTCCTGTCCCACTTTAGTTAATGGCTTCGTCTATATATGGCGAGCTTCTCCTCAGTTGTAGATATACTTCCTTGAACGCTTAATCAATAAGAGTTTTTATTTCCAAATATGAGTGGCTAAACACTTCTTCTTTCTATTCTTCCAATAAGGATCACAGATCGACTTGAATACTTCTTTTCTATCTGGCTTGGTGACAAGTATGCTCTACACTCGCCTCTTGTAGGATCTTGTATATCAGAAAGTCTTATGCCTGTTGTACCAGAGTGGTATACTTCTTATACCATTGCTGTTTCGCCTATACTAAACACCTGAGATAGGAAGACACACTTTCAATTCAAGAGATGCCCGGGAGTGGCGAAGAGAAAAGGGTGGTATGTGTGCTATGATTTCTTCCGTGGTGTTGGGTATATTGGCTGGAAACCCGAGCATGCGGGCTATTGGCCCTAAGGACGATTTGTTCGTCATTGCTCTGATATAACAATGCCCCGTACTCCGCTGCTGGATCTCTGTGTGAGTTCCGACTGGCTTTCTATAAGTTAGTGGATCTTGGCTTGGTATCAGTGCGTTATGGGTGTTCCGTAGCCATTGGTATCTTTCCCTGGTAAAAAAATTTGAATACTTACATTATTTTTCAGAATGTTCACATTAGTGACGATATCTTAGATGTGTTTCATCACATAGTAACCACATTCAAAGCTGCTCGACTGCCTCGGACACTACAAAATCAAAATTACATTAATTTTTTACCATACATTAACAATAATTATTTAGGTTTGTGTGATTTTTACCTTGATAGGTACCCATTGAACATTGGCCTTTGTATCAAAATTTAAACTATGAGTATTCGAATCCCACTACAATTAAGACATAGCCAATGTTAGCAAATAATTAGCATAAGACATAAAAATAAAACAGCATGATCAAAGATACAAATAACAAACTTAATTGATTCACAACTTGTATTAGCTCTTCATCAGGATTACCTTCCAAAAGATCAAGATAATAGACTATACGTCTCACCATATCAATTGCAAATAACACCTAGTGGCCACTAAACAAAGAAAAAATTGTTCTCACACATGAATTACAAGTAAAAGTTTTTAACTTCGTAATTAATCTACTAAATATAGAATATAACTAGCAAATGAAAAAACCTTAGGTTATATGGGAATACAATGACTTGTTCCAATTTTTCCATGCCTAAAAGTTTTGAAATATATTAAGTCCTGTCTTTGAAGTTGGCCTTTGGATACAGCTTCCCAAAAAGCCCAAATTTAAATAGCTTAGTACTTGCATTGATCTCCATCTCCTCATACAAATGTCTAAGAGGAAATAAACATATATAATGAAGTAAGTTTAAGGAAACAAAATAATAGCTCCAAGTTTACTGAAACATAATCTACGATTTACGATACTTGATCCATATGTTAATGATGCAGTTTGAGACTTCCTTAAACTCGATGATTTCAGCACAAATCATTTTGTCCAAGTGTGTTTCCTAAATTTCACTAAAGGTTGCTGTGTCATGTCGAATCCTGATCAACCGAGGCAAGGAATTCTCAACGACCATGGTAAACATGTTCATATATTCACTCCTATCATTCTTTCTTGATCGTGCTGCTGCCCGTGTATTCTTCACACGTAGCTTGAGGTCTTTTGTTGCTGGTCTGATGACCAATGGTTCTTTTTTGGGCACTCTCTCATGACAGGAGAACTGCACATCTAGTACTTTAGGAGTTAGTCTAGGGGATCCTCTCGGTGTAGGCTTTGAAGTAACTTCACACTCTACGTTTTTTGGGGGTTTGTTGAGGACTTGGTTGGGAAATTATGGTGAAAATGTCCTTCATTTTACTCTTCACAGATTTTGGAGTCAACTTACTCGATGGGAAATCAGCCTATGCAATAATCAAAATACATACCATTAGTAGTAATATATGCATATACAAATAGAAATAAAATAATGACATGTAACAGGCCATATACTAACCTTTCTTTTTCCAAGAGTTTCAGGGGATTGTTGATCATTGTCAATCTGAACACCAATGGAAGTTTTAGGCTTAGAAAAGTTAGAAATTCCAACTTCAGTATATTGTACGCATTTAACCTTGCATTCATGCGTTCTAGTTGAGCAGACATGAATTGGAAACTCTTTTGATAGATCTTTCTTTCTCTTGCTAACTCAGTGGCATCAGGGACATTAAAGTACATAGCTGGGGTGATGAATTGTCCCACTCCTTACACCATGCTTCCATTTGGCTGCTTCTAAAGAGCTTGCTTAGAATGTCATTTGACCCGTGTGATTGGAATGTTCCTTGTTCAACTTGACTCTTCAACTCATTCTACAAAAAAAAATTATAAATATGCAATTACAAGCACAAGACATCATCTAAACTAAACTACTATCCTTTTTTAATCTTCAACACAGAGCAAGTCCATATACAGTTCAAATTGAAACAACAGAAAATATTACAAGACAACACTTCACACAAGCGCTTGATCTCCTGGACATCTCTTTCATTACACATACAAACACTCCAGCACACAAGTTTTAACCTTTTTATATGCAAAGAAATAAGCTCTGATAAAGTACATCGAGTCACACTTGTAAATGTTACCATACAATTATTACAAAAAGCATTATATGTGTATGTAAATATCTACCCACACACACACATTATAAAGAAAATTCATAGGAATTAAGTATACAAGTGACTTACTATTTTCTCAGGAATTGGCGTCACTTCAGAAGCATATTTGCCATATCGATCCGCTCATGCCATTAACCAAGCTTCACTGCGATCAATCTCTCACTCAGAAACTCCACTGTCCTTTTTCTATTACAATGTGGCACAAAACATAAATAATTGATTCTATTATATTATATGTATTAGATTACACACTACACATATTAGATTACTTGATACACATACTTTTCTATGCAACATGCCACCATATCCTGTGCTACCCAAGCGATGGTTGTAGACATTTTTTGCTCTTTTGTCTTTTGCTTTCTTGCTTTTTTCCTGCACAAACAATACGATAAAGAACAAAAGGTTAATACTGAATATTACTAACTAGCAACAAATAAATCAGGTAATATTAACAAACAACACACCTGAAATTGTTCAAATAAAACTTTGTCAACAAAAAGTTTTCAATCTTCCTTTTTAATGCTCGGATATTCAATCTTCCTTTTTAATGCTCGGATATTCAATACGAGGCAAGCTTAGTGACTTTCGATCGTCCTTGTTAGGTAGAACGAATTCAGTTGCCAGTTCACTTCGAAAGTTCCTTGATGCAATCCACTTTAACACTTGGCTTTTGCATTTTAAACTCAATTTGAATTTTTTCTGTAAACCAATAACATGGATTAGAAGAAGCTTTAAACAAATCCGAAGGTTGTATAAAATCTTTAAACATACTATTAAACAAGTAAACAAAACCTGAAAATGAAGCCACAGAGTTTCCTTCATCTTTAGTGGCACACGCCTCCAAACATCAAGTAAGATTGAAATTGTTTCATGAATAATGACTCCAACATAACTTCTAAGATCATTTCTTCCCTTTCCAACTGGAACACCATAAGAATTGTACTCAATTACAGCTTCTTGGACATCTTCTTTTTGCAAGCCTTTCTTTTTTGTTTGTTTTCTTCTCCTTGGTCTTCCCTCGAACTCTGGAAGAGTAAACTCATCATCTTCAGCCATCTCCTACAATCCTGAAAATGATTAAAATAAATAAGTATTCAATTAGATTAATAAGTTAATACAAGAGCAATAGCATATAATGGAATAAATAAATCGCTTACTGGAAAAGTGTGAAAATTGGTGTTGGAAACTAGCTACAATAATGTATCAATGATTTTCTAAATCAATATCTATTGGAATAGCATCATAATGTTTTCCGTCATAAATTCCTTCGTCATCTTTCTCATCTAACTCACATACTGGAAGTTTGTTAGATAATGGGAAAAATACATCCACATCTTCACATCTTTCCCCATTTAACTTATAAACGTTGTCAGTCACTAAACAAACTATTGATTTATTATTATCTAGCTAGTCTTTTACATAAAATACTTGCTTTGCATGACAAGCTAGAATAAAGTAATCGGATTTATAGCCAATCCGATTTAAATAAACTACAGTGAAACCTAAATTGTCAATGCAAACCCCTCTATCATCTACCTAATCACACTTGAAAAGTGTTTTTTTAACCATTAGATAATCAAGCTGCCAAATCTCATCAATGACTCCATAAAACATCATATCTCTAGAATGAGGACTTTTATCTTTTGAGCTTGAAATTTGTAGAATATTAGCAACAACCCTAAGACCACTATTTTGGGTCACACGATTACTGTCTCGGTCCCTTGTTGTAAAATTGAAGCCATTAATCTCGTAGCCAAGGAAGGTCACCACGCTTGAGCGTGGTTTGTTTGCCACCCACCACACTATTTCGTCAACAGGCACATTATTTACTTTATCATATGCTACCTATAATTTAAATTAAGAAGTATAGTAATTAGTTACATGTAAAAAAATCTTGTTAACGTTTATATCCTATAGAGTATTTAGTTAAGTAATTCTAACCTCTGCTTATAACCAACCAGAAAATGTACGTATGTATTCATTTTGCAACCACAGATTTTTTTTTTTTTTTTGGCCTTATAGGGGTTTCTTGATGCCAAATACTGCATATGCTCCCTACAGTGAGACCATATTAAGATTTAAAAACTAGTACAGTAATCGTATAATATAATAGTAACATTTTTTGGGAAAATAACAACTTACTGGATATATATTTGGATTTTAAGGGTGTTCATTAGAACACACTGATGTACTTGTGCCAACAAAGGATCATCAACCACCTTTACATTTGCACCTCCCAAAGGCCTTTCAACAGAAAATTAATTGGACAACCAATAGGCAGCGCAATAACATCATAATTTGAGAGGTACTCAGCACAAAATTCAAGTGCCTCTTCTGCAATATAACTTTCTACAATACAATCCTCAGGGCGGTAGCGAGTACAAACATAATCCTTGAGAGTTTTCATTTCTCTCTCAAAAGGATACATCCATCAAAGATAAACAAGCCCACATAACCTAACTTGTTCAACTAGATAGACTGTTAAATGGATCATTATGTCAAAAAAGCTAGGTGGGAAGTACTACTGCAGTAAGCATAAAGTGTTTGCAAGTTCCTCTTGCAATTGGTCAAGAGTATTTGGATCTACCACTTTGTAGCACAATGGATTAAAAAAAAAGCACATCCTGATTATGGCCCTTCTCACATTTAAAGGTAAATAGTTTCGAATAGCTAATGGTAGAAGTTGTGGCATCAAAGTATGATAGTCATGGGACTTAAGGCCTTAAAGCCGACAATCACCTATTGAAATAAGTTTTTGGACATTGGAAGAATACCCATCAGAGACTTTCACACTTAGCAAGATTTCATAAAACCGTTTTTTTTTTTTTTTTTACTCAAATTGTATGGAGCCGGAGGTAGGACTTTGTTTTTTTTGTTTGTTTCATCAGGAACTAGTTTCCCCCTGATCTTCAAATGCTCAAGATCTTTTCTAGCATTAATTCTATCCTTTGTTTTGCCTGGTTGATGAAGTAATGTGCCATATATGTTCTCGCACATATTTTTTCAATGTGAATCACATCTAATTAATGGCGAACTAATAAATGCTTCTAATATTCTAAGTCAAACAAGATTGATGTTTTTTGTACAATTTTTCAGTTATGTTCTCATCACCATCACCGCCACCACCATCATCATGTTTCCACTTTTTGGCCTTCTTTTTCCCAAACTTAATGTCAATATCTTCCACCATGTTAAAGATTTCCTCACCAGACAAAGTTTTAGGAGGCTCATTCCACTCTTGCTTCCCATTGAAAACCTTTTTCAGCTTCCAAAATAAGTGACCAAGTGGTAGAAAACGGCGATAGCCCATATATGACATTTTCCTACTATGTGGCAGCCAACATGTACAATGTCTATCCCACAAATTGGGCAAGCATAATAGCCCTTAACAGTACAACCAGAGAGGTTTCCGTATGCTGGAAAGTTACTGATTGTCCACATGAGGACAACCTGTAAATTAAAGGTTTCTTTTCTATAAGCATCATAAACATCAATACCTGCATCCCATAAAGTCTTTAAGTCCTCAATTAAAGGTGCTAGGTATACACCTAGATCATTCCAGGATGTTTAAGGCTAGATATCAAAAGAGACAATATCAAAAACTTTTTCTTCATACACAACCATGGAGGAAGATTATATGTTATTAATATAACAGGCCAACAACTATAAGTAGTGGTAAGTGTACTATGTGGGTTAACCCCATTAGTTGAGAGAGCTAAACGGAGATTTCTAGGTTCTTCTGCAAATTTTGGCCACTTATTGTCAATTATATGCCAGGCTGGTGAGTTTACTGAGTGGCGAAGCTTGCCATCTCTAATTCTCTTATTAGCACACCATATTAAATTTTGAGCTGTTTGTGGTGATTGAAACAATCTTTTGAATATAAGAATAGGTGGAAAATACCATAATACCTTTTTAGGAACCCCTTTCCTAAATTTTGTTGAGCCATCTTTTTTTCTTTGATACTTAGATGCTCCACTATTTGGGCATTTAGTAAGATCAACAAATTTATTCCTATACAAAATGCAGTCATTTGGACATGTATGTATTTTTTCATACTCTAAGCCTAGCACTTTCATTATTTTTTTAGCCTCATACATTGACTAACGTAAATTATTATTATTTGGAAAAATATCAGCAAGGACTTCTAACAAAGCAGAAAACCCTTTATTGAACCACCCATAGCTCCCTTTCATATTGTAAAGTCTCATTAAACCAGATAACTTTGAATGTTTTGCACCCGGGTACAAAAGCTTTTCAGCATCTTCAAGCATATCCTTAAAAGAACTAAGATCTCTATCACAATGCTCGTAAGCATATTCGACCATGTCAATTATGTTACTATAATCATGACATCTAAATCGTTGACTATGTGAATGGTCTTCACATTTTGTAAATGTAGATTTAGAGTCAGTCTCACCATGCCAAGTCCGAACAATATATCTTGGGAGAAAACCTTTTTCAAATAAATGATCCTTCACCTGTTGAGGAGTATGAAACTCTATATTACAACAAAAGATACAAGGACATCTAATTGACATTTGGTTTTCAACATTCAAAATGGCAAAATCTAAGAAATCAGCAACTCCAGAACGATACTTTACAGACAATCTATCATAAGTTATCCAAGTTCTGTCCATTTCAAATATTTTACCTGTTAACATATGTAATGTCAGTTTAAGTTTAATTGAATTGCATGATTAACTTCATGTTCAATGTTATTATGATTATAGTTGTAATAATAAACTCATAATTCTGGAAAATCACTAATAGCCCCTATAAATCATTGAATTATAATAATAATTTACACAAAATCCTGAAATTGAAACTAAAGAAGCTTTGAAACTTAAATAGGAGATGAATAGGTAAGATGGGTGCTAATGACTTTTTAAGTAGTCGAACTATTTCATAAGTCAAGTAACTAACAAAAGTTAATAGTTGAAATAAATAATGTCTTCATGCCACTTTGCAAGCCATTTTTTAATATTCTATAAATCACTTTTTAACTTCAAATAAAAAATGCAGAACTAACTTAAAATAAGCATTTCTTTCTTGAATCAAAGACAAATCGTCAACTTTGTACAATCTCAAAACACTCACAACCACGAACTTAATTAATTCATATTATAGTCACTGTCTCTATTACAAATCTTCCAACCAAAACAAAATAAACAAACAAGTAGGATTATATAACAAAATTTGCCTCTCTTCACATGAAACGGAGATGTAAATAGTTCATAACTACTAAATACATAGCCATTCAACCAATATAATATTAGCCTATATGGCTATAAATATTGATTTTGATGATAACAAACCACATGTTTTGGTTAAAGAAAATTGAGAATAGTTAAACAAAGATTCCAACAAACTAATATTGTATATTGTAGATATAATCGGTTATCCCCATTAGATCTATGATTGTACAGTTACACAAACTGAATCTAATGGCTAGAAGCAACTGTTGTACCGCACAATAGTTACAACATAGGTGGACCATATATATTGTGCTTTTTAAGTGAGAAAATGATTTTATGGAGTTATGTTGTTTTTCAAGTTGTAAACAGATATGAACGAATTTTACAATCTTTAATTTTAATACATATTGTTTTAAATTTCAAATTTGGACCTATTTAAAAATATTTAAATATTTTGGGTCATTCTATAATTTTACATAGTTTGGGCGATATCATAATTTTAAAAAGTTTTGGGATTCACATAGTATTATTTAAAAATTCTGAAATTGGACTTAATTACAAAATTTATAACGTTTTAGACCATAATACAGTTTTATAAAGTTTTGGGGTCAAACTATAACGTGTGTTCATCACATCAGAGCAAAGTTTAAATGCTTTTGCCTCGGATTTAAGACCTGATTAAGAAGTTACTAAAACAAAAGGGGAATTCTGGATTTCAAAAGCGGCATACCGGATGTTTAAAAATTAAAATATTTGCTGCAACCGTAACTTGAAGTGGCAAACCGGATTCACATGAGCGGAATTCCGATTATCACCAAAAGGCTTATAACGGCTGGGTTTTGAGCTCCAACTATAAAAACTCAAATTCAATTCATTTTCAAGCTCTCTAGCAAGCAAAAACAAAAAGCACACAACATATCTTAAGCTCTCAATTCGCAAATCATTATTCTTCAATTTGTTCATCTACTCTTTAAGAGAGTTTTTATTGTAATTTTCTTTTCCTCATCTCAATTGTGAGTATTTGAGTATGTGAGACACTTGAGTGAAGAGATTGGGAGATAATCTCTTTGTTGTAAAAGTTCATTGACACCTTGAAGTCAATTGTAAGCATTTGAAGCCTTTGAAAGGTTTAGATAGTGAAATCGTCAAGCTTGGATTGCTTGGAGGCGTAGACGTAGGCAGGGATTGTCGAACCACGTAAAAATTCGTGTGTTTGTTTCTTTTCTCTATTACTCATTTATTGTTGTGTTTTTTTATTGAACTTATTGCTAGGATAATTTTTTTAAATATCAATTCACCCCCCCTCTTGGGTTGCACACTTGTATTTCATATAATACCCAAACAATCATCTCCTAATCAAAAAGGCAAAAGCTAAAATGAAATTTCAAATTTTAGTACATTCAAAACAAAGCTAATAGTTTATTTCAGAAACTAAAAAAATGCACTTTTTTAGTTTTAAATAACAATGATAGCAAATCACATGCACAAAAGTTTTAAACTGACCTCAGATGTGGCAAAAAAAAATAGAGTCGCAGCAGCGAGTTTTTTATTTTAAGTAATGCACCACTGAAAATGCCTATATTTTTGGACAACATGTGAGTAAAGAAATAGAAAAAATAAGAACAAAATATACAAATTACAATTAAATAAAAGAAGAAAAAGATTTGGAAAACAAAACCCACCAGGGTCGCACTACTATTCAATTTCTAAACATTTGAAACAACCCAAAAAGTAAAATTAAAAAATATTAATCATAAGCCAAATTAAACCAAACCCATTAATTAAATTGCCCAAAAAAAATATTCAGCCATTACCAGCTGATAATCTCCTTTACAATTCTTTCTCTGGACTTAACTTGTGAGGGAGAATGAGATTACTTGAAATATGCAACTAATGATGCCACTTCACCCCTTGTCGATGGCTTTTACTTGCTTGCCAGTATAGGTACTGGATGATTTAGTTGGAGAAAAAACCCCTTTGATAACAAGCGATTAGGTTTTGGTTTGTTTTTAAATTTAGGGAAAATGGAAAAATGAAACGGAGTGAGAGCTTTTCATTATCTATCTGAATTAATTGAATTTAATTTGTAAATGGATAATGCAAAACAGACGAGATCGAGAAGAGAAAAATGAAAGAGAAAGAGAACGATGAAAGCAAGATGGAGATAGTCGATACAATTTGGGTAGATGGGGAAAATGACGTAAGTGTGAGTTTTGTATTGTTGCTATTTATATTTATATTTTTTAATAATTTAAATATTATTATGACTTTGATTCAACGAGATTTGATGGTTTGTGCTCCAAACTTTAAAGCTTTATACCTTAGAGCTCTCAGGTTCGAGTTGGAGCTAAAATAAATTTTAATGAATTTTTTTTTTATCTCTGATACTTTAGTGTCAGTGATCTTTGATATTTAATTTACTGACACACTAGTATCAATCACTTGTAATTCCTATTTGTTAAAAGCGGAAATTGGTGCATATGTACATAATTATTGACACTTTTTGCAAAGTGTCAATAACTAAGTGTCAGTAAAAGTCATTTTTGTAGTAGTGTAAGTTTATATTTTCATGTCAATTTCATTAATATAAATTATAAAATTATAAAATAAAATATAAAAATAACATATATAAAATTATAAAATATAAAATCCAAACTTTTTAAGCCCGATCCAAGTGTCCAAAAAATATATTCAACCCAAGTCCAGATGTTGTCATACCTGATTTTGCCATCCCCAAACAATAATACTTTAAAAATAATAATATTATATTAATTAAATAATTAATTATTTACAAACTTGAGTGATCAACGACAAGTACCACTCGCCTAAGCTACAGTTGCCTGGATCACACACAATTGTATGTTCCCTATGTCACTGAGCATACAATCACTTATGATCTTAGTGACAAGTGTGTGTCACCTAAATAAGAGGCCGTTATAAGTTTGGGCAGCACGCACATTGCCCAGGCGATGGGCACTTGTCACCTAGATTTTTAAATTTCATCTTCAACATCGGCAAACACCTAATTTCGTCAAATTTTGCTAAAATTTTATTAATTTATGAAGTTATGATCTCACATGAACTATTTATTTTACCCACATTCTAATAGAATAAACAAGAATATCCTTTTTGTAAGAAACCCACCCAAAAAATAATAATAATAATAATAATAATTGCACAAATACTAAACTTAACTTCTTGTTGCTCTTTAAATTATTGATTGATTTTATCGTCAATCCGCAGACAAATATTTTAGTTTAACGAATGTGGCTTGGGTGATACATGGGTAATAATTTTTATTTAATGAATGTGAGATAGGTGAAATAGAGAGTGTTTTGTGGAAGTGTGAAGATGGAGTTTGGCCATTTTTTGAGGTTTTGAGTGAGTTTTGTTCGTTTTAAGTTTTAGGGGTATTATGGTTCAAAAGAGCTGTAGATTGTTAATATTGTGAGGAAAATGGTGTAGGCTTTTTTAAGAGTCAAAGTTGGAAAGTGCTAGATGGCTAAATTATGCAAATTCTTTTAGGCTAAAAATTTGTCCCACATTACTTCGCGGGACAAAAGGGTATGAGAAGGGGGGAAAAAATTTAACGGCCTAATCCTTTTATTTGATATTGTTTACAACGTAATTAATTATTCTTTCAAATTTTAAATTAGAAATAGTATAAGAATTATATAATACATTTGTTTTCGCACTACATAATAATATAATATGAAATTTACAAATCTAAATTTATTATAATATACTTTACAATTAAATTTAAATTAAATCTAAAATTTAGTCAAATTCATTTATTTTTAATTAATTGAAAGAGAAAATTATATATACGATTTAGTCCCCATGTTGTATCATACCAAACACGAGCCAGTATTAACTGGAATCCAATTTAGTACCATCTCATATTACACCACAGACAAGTCAGTGCACAACAAGCTCTATTCAAATTTTTGTTGGTATTAAATCATTTAATTTTATTATCAGCAATCAAACATTTTTCAAAGATCCTTCATTCAAACCCAAAAATAAGAAAACATTTTTCAGACCCTAAAATCAGCACAACCGAAAACAGAGATTATTAATGCCAGTTAAATAAAAAAATTCGACACTACTATTTCATAACTCTTATCCATCAAAATGGCTCAAAAACCTTAAATTGGAAACTTCAACAGATCGATGATACAACATAACTGTGAAACAGAAACTCGTCAAACCAAGCCAAAAATACAGACTCTGAAATGCAGGCAAAATATTTAGCCGCCTGTTTCATTGAAGAGCTACTGATCCGATGATGTCAGACTTACAACAAACTGCACAAAAGAAAGCCATTGTAACAGTTCCACTGTACAATTGAATTAAAAGGTTTTCACCGGATTCCGAAAGAGTAAAAAGGTTTTCACTGGTTTCACTGGGGCAAAACATTGAATTAAAAGTAACAATATCTAGTGTCACAAGGAGAATCAGATAAAACAAGATAAAGTCGACTCAGAAAAGTAAAATAAAAACTCAAAAAACATAGAAAATATATAGAATAACACAAAGTCCCTCTAGATAAAACTCTCTAAGAAGCAGCGTCAGGTTTCTCTGTTTTCTCCTCTGCGGCAGCTTCAAACGTCTCACCTGCCACAAGCTCTGGGACCTCATCGTCATCGTCCTCTTGAGTGGTGGGTGCACCAGCTCCTGCATTAGGTGCTTGCTTCTGAAACTGCTCTGCCAACTTCCTAAGGTTGTCCAAGTTATCTGGCCCTGAAAAGGATTCGATTCAAATGTTGTTCAGCCACTAGTGACAAGTCACTTGAATAACCTTTTGAAATGTAGAAAAATACACGAAATGCCTACCCAATTGATTGATAATTCCAGGGAGAATATCCTGCAATTCTGTGCATAAAAAAAGGAAAAAAATCATGTTAGTCTCGTAGTGCCAAAAATAAAAAGAAAATAGGGAAAAGCTCAGGCCAATCAAAATAAACACAAGGTTAACACTAAGTTAATACAAGTCATACATAAGATTGAATCAAAAAATGGAACGTTTTGTTCCCAAATCGAAATATATAATACAGAGACTTACTCTTGGTTTGTGGGGCACCACTAACTACCCATGTGTTGGCAGCAATTGAAGCTTGTACTGAAAAAACAAAAATCAAGAATTTATTAAATAACTATCGAGCTGACTGAGAGAAAGTCAATGTGAAAGAAAAATTAGAGACTTCATATCATGTTCCCTTGGCTTTACCTTTGGGATTTAAGAACTGAATAACGACATCATCCTTGAAAATGTTAACTTCCTCAATTGCAGGAATAGCATTCACTCCTATTCTCTTCAAGGTGCTTTGAAGCCTCTTGTCATCAGTGGTGGTTGTCTTATGAACAGCCTTCTTCTTTCTGTGATTTAAAGCAAGTGTCAAAAAAGAATTTACCATATGATAGACACAACTAAAATTCAAACATAGTTCATAGTGGAAAGGAAAATTTTATTGAAATGCCAAACTACAAAACAAACTTCAATTAACAGAGGAAATAATGCGCAAAGCTCAAGTATCTATATCTCTTACACCATTCACATAGACCGCAACAAATTAAAATACAGAGCACAGAATGGGCTAGTATCTACGATAAGCTCAAGTATCTATTCCTCTCACTCTTACCCTCTCTTATTTTAGTTTACTACCAGTCCCAGATGACAAAAAGTTGTAAAGAAGAGATGTATACAAGAACAACTCAAGTCTTAGAGAAAACGGCCAACAATATAAATAATTAAGGCATGACACAAACAAGCAAAAAATTTTATAGATGCTATTTCCATGATAATATTTCAATACTGGACTAAATTCCACACACCTTCTCACACTACCCTTACCACCGGTGCGAACTGCACCGGCCATCTTCATTAGCTTCTCAACATTCATCTGCATAACAGTAATGAAAATAATCAGAAAAACAATCACTTCAGAGCTAGCTTGTACTGAACTAGTCCAAAAAAAAAATCCAAGAAAACAGCTGTAAACAATCAAACACAGACTCCACATAATTGAAATAATTTTTCCAATTTGACAGATTCCTAAAATGGACTACTCCCAAAGAGATACAAATAAATAATACCCAAATAAATTAAACACATTAAAATGGAAAGAATCAAAACTTTAACCTAAACACAAACCCTAATAATCAACCAACTAAAGGGAAAACATAAAACCCGCTCAATCAAGCAAATAGCAGATAAGAATTTACAACATGGATCTTAAACATCGCTGAATCCCCAAATAAACAAAACAAAACCCTAAAACAAAAAATAAAAAACAAAACTCACATTTTCTAACAGAAAAGAAAAAATAAATTAGAAAAACAAAGGAAACCCAGAAATCAAAAGGAGAGATAAAAGGGTTTAAGCGATGTTACCTTGGAGCTAAGGGTTTTGTGTGGGTACAAAGAATTTGGGGAAGAAGAAGATAAGAGCCCTTTAGTTTTTGTTCTTCAGGCGGCGCTAAGGTTTTAAGCTCTGCCCTTCGCTTCGACTTAAAAGCGCTTGAGGATCATTGTTCCGCGGGTTCAGATCCGACGGCCAGGAATTACTGATACTTTTGACACGTGTCGCAACATCAATGAGTTTGTGTGCGACATTGCTGTGCATAGGCCTTTTTGTTGGGTTGGGATGGTGACAGTAGCGGTCTGTTATTGTCATTGCCTGCCGTCCGATTTAGTTTAGTTTGGGTAAAAATTCATCAGGCCCGTCAAATTTAGCCCGCAGTTTTTTTTTTTTTTTAAAATAAATTTAACCCGCAGTTTTAAGACAACAGGATTAATAAATTTTAAAACAGAAAAATGACAATTAAAGTAGAACAGTATAACTGTTTCAAAAGATTATTATCAACGAGTTAGATAAAATATTATTTTAATTGTTGAACATTTTTACTTTAATTTTTATTTGAAAATATACTTTGTATAAAATTTGAGCTATTGATATTCAATAATAGATATTTAAAGTTCAAAATAACTTTCATTTGTAGATTATTACATGAAATGAAAAGCTCAAAATTTGTATCAAAATTTAAGTTGATTTTTTTTATTTTTTTAATATTTAAACCACCAGTAAAATAGAGGGTTAGGCATGGACCTCTACCTGTTATATAGAACAGTAAACGATAAGTTACAAATGGAGGGAAACGTAGATCAAAACCTTCAAACTAAATGAACAAATACATCTGAAATAAGAGTAAAATATAATAAGGCAAAGCCTATTTATAAGCAGATAAACAAGAGTTAATGTAACTGCCCCTTGCGAAGCTTGCGGCGAGTGACAAGAGTGAAGCCTTTCTTTTGCTGCGACCCAAAAACACTAAAATTGCGCTCGGGATCAGGCTCTTCGAGTGTAGATGAAAAGTGTCCATCAGCCATCGGGATGTCGTTAGAGCTAATGACCCCATCAGAATGAGGGTTATAGCCCATTGTATGCTAAATATCTCAGTTCTCGTCAATACTGTGGTCCTCATTAGAGCCATGAATATCGGCACTGTAGGAATTGAACTGTAAGTTGAAAAATATAAGCCAAAATAGTTCTATATTAAGAGTGCGGTTTTCATGTTTTTAATAATTTTTATTGCCGTTTTGAAATATGTATGATAAATAGATAACCACTCTCAAATATGTATAGGGTATAAGAAGTTGTTTACTAGCAAAATAAAATATAGAATAAATACTAAAAAAATTAATAAAAATTATCTTATCAACTCAATCAATTAGAAGCCTATTCTGAATTACTTTGAAGAGATTCAAAAGTAATTTTGAAAGTTAAAAGTTAATTTTAATAGTTCATAATTTTTTTATATCACTTTTGGTAAAATCATCTCATTTTCCAAGAGATTTTGAAAAGTAAGGAAAAAAGTATTTTTTTCAAAATTTTTATTTTTTAAATTAATTTTATACTTAATACAATTTCATACATGTCATCATATATATAATAAACATCTAAAATTATCCTTATTAATTGGGAAATAAAACCATTAAATTTAAAGAGATTATTATTATTGTTGATTATATTGAGATAATAAAATAATAAAATTAAGAATAATAAAATATTTATTTTAATTATCAATTATTATATATAAACAATTAAAATATTGTATATACATATTTATATATATGTATAAATGAATTTTTATCTAATTCAGTCATTTACATTCTTACTGCTACCTAATACATGTGACTGCATTTAAAAACAAATATTACCAAACATTTAACTGATTTTCTTCACGGCTGATTATTTCTACAACACAACTAATAGTAACAATAATTATTTTATAAACTACAACATTACTAAACTGGCCATAAGTTTGATTGAGTTTAAAAGGATAGTTGGAAGAAAAAAAAAATAGTCCCATCATTTTAAGCCATAACATTCAATGAAAGATTGAACATTGCAAATAGTTATTTAATCCCCATTTTGAGTAGTATAATTATAGGGCTTTTGTTAAGTTACATTATCATGTAACATACATGATGATGTAACATAACAAGCTTCTAATTATAGATAGGGTTATTCGGACTCTAGACACTCTAATTCTAGTCTAAAAAATTTATTATACAACTATACTCTGATTTTAATTGTAAGTGTATGTGTTAAAATTCTTAAATGGATGTATTGAGTAGTTTTATTGGGTTTTTAAGAAAATAAAGTTAATTAATTTAAATAATTTAAGTAAGGATTTTTTTTAAATTTCAAAGAGCATACAAAATAAATATATTTTTTTTAAATTAATGTATGAGTGTAAAGAATAATAGAACATTCAAAATAATTTTTATAGTGCAAATAGCCCCACCCCATATATATTTGGGAAAAAACACCAATACTCTCAAGTTTAAGTGGTCACACAAATCCTTTTTTTGATAATTATACATTTCGATTATAACAACCCAAAAATTGATTTAAATAAACTTTATAATAAATACAAAATATTGTATTAAAATAATTTAAAATATATGAATTTTATAAATTAATTAATAGCAAAAGTTAATTTAGTATTATTAATCTGTCATATATTACCAATCTGTCATATTTTTTAATATTAATAAAATCAATTTCACTTATTAGTAACATATAACATTAAAAATAATGTATGCAATCGATGTTATATATATTTTATTTATAATATTTTTTTATTACTTTTTATGTTATGTCTGTGTTTGCATAAATTTTAAAGTTAAAATTCGGATTAATGATTTGAAGTATTAATCAAATCTGTAAGGACATATTAATAGTTTAATATTAAAAATAATTTCCATTGTGTGTATGCTATTTTATTTATTATTTTTATCTTCATACTGTATTTGTATTTATTATAAAAGTTTTGACTATAATCAATTGGTATAATAGTTTTAAAAAAAGGGTATGTATGACCATTTCTAAAATAAAGAAAGTCTATCTGACCATTTAAACAAACTTTGGGAGTCTAAATGACTTTTTCTCTATATATTTTCCTATATATGCATTAGGTAAAAAGGCATAGTAATTTTTCATAAAATCACTAACATGCTATGAATCCACACTATAAAAACAATTGTGGGATCCACATTTATCAGGCAGGTTGATAATAGGTCAACCTATTAAAACCCACTCCATAAATAGTAGAATTTGAGTTTAAGCATTACCCCATCTCACCCAACCCATTAACAGTTAATATTAATAATATTATAAATTTAATAACTTAATTATAATTTTAAAAAAAATGTAAAATTGATTCTTTTTAAAATATCATACATAAAAAAAAATTAACTGATTATCTAAAGTTATCATAAACCTTAAAATCCTTGGGTATTTATTTTAAAACTTGCCCTCATTAATTCCTTGTATGATTTTTTTTAATAGCACAAAATTTTCCCTATGACTTTTTTTCTCTTAACATATTCAATCACTGTTATTGGTGCCTAGAACTAAATTACTGATTATATGTTAACTATACTACTAGATCGTGTTAAATAAGAAGAATATTAAGATTTTCTTTTGTTTGATATTATATTTTTTAAAAAAATTGTTTTGTGAACTGTTACGTGCTTTTAAATTAAAAATATGTAATAATTATTTTAAATTTATCAAAAAGAGCGAATTAATTGGATCGGCTCAGATAACACAATAAGTATTATGAATGGATTATTTTGACTAAATAAGTTTATGATAATTTCATATATATATAATTTAACAAAACACAATAAGAGCATGACACGAAATTACCCGAACACCAGGATGCATTCATTTAAGTATTAATTGGTCTGATATGTTAAAAAAATAAAATAAAGTTTCTTTATACAGTTTAGAATTTACTAACGTCGCAAGCATCTTAATTGATCCGTTGAGGCACTTGCATAGGTCTTTAGAGGGTGGGTCACACGGCATCAGCATGTAAAAAGAACAAATTTTTTTTTTCATTTTCTCAAAAATTTTAAAAAGAGATGATATTTAGCACTTGTTGAACCTATTATAATTTTTACTATTTAGATCTTTGAAATAGTAGTTCATAAATTTTTAAATAAAATATTTAGAATTTTATATAAGGATAATAAAAAAATAATTATTAAGAGCTGATGAAATAAATTGAAAATCATTAAACTTTTTAATTTTTAATCTTCTCACTCTTTTATTTTGGAGACTAGAGATAGTCAATGGGACCGGCGACTATTAAACTCGTGGACTCAGCTTATGTCCTTATTGTTTGGCTTTATTTTTCATTAATGAGCTATATTGGGCAAGAGATTTAGGTCCACGTTGTGACGCGAGTTGGTGGTTCTTTATTTTTGCATACCATTTTTTTTCAAAATATTCAAAAAGTTTGGAAATCAAGAGGAAATCAGGACCTTTCACAATAAAATTTGACATACAAACCACTAAGACATAACCAATTTATGTCTATAATTATCAACTATAACATATATCGTCTGTAAGATGATTATCTAATCCGCAAAATCTGAGCCTTGAACTCTCTCACTTGGCATTTACGTGTTCTTTATTTGATCTTGGAACATAAAGAATTAATGTTGGTGATTCTCTGCAGAAAGAATACTATAATTAGATGGATTAAATGGGTAGCACTAACTAGAAATAAATGATAAGATTAAGTGGGTAGCATTAGCAGTATAAACACGCAAGCGCATGTGCTACATAGTCTAAAGAAACCATAAGAAACTTCCAAAAGCTTTAACATTCTCCATCTCACATGCGCTACCCATTAATTCCAATAGTCTTGGTTTTTGATTTACCCGCAAGCTACGACATACTCACATACATATATATATATATATATATACACACACACTATTGTTATTGGGAGGAAACATGTATATATCTGATTTGAAATTAACCTATGTCCACATGAGGATTGAGTTTTGCAATCAAAATGGCTAGGCTTTTGGGTAGACCACTCTTTCTCATAAGACCAAAAAACACTACTAAATTTTTTTTTTTTTTTACTAATATTTGAAAGTGACAATTGTTAATTATATAAGTAATTTGGTAGTCAGAATACAATGACACTTAATATGTGGGTATCATGAATATGATGTTAGTGATTACTATTACTATAGTATTACAACCTTTATTACACTATGATGTTAGTAGTTATTAATAATTATTACATGTGAATGGTTCTTTTCGCTATAGTATCACTAATTTTATGATACTACGGTACTTGCACTTCATAATAATTATTAAATGTCAACGGTTTATTTCACTGTGGTATCATGAATATTTTGACACTGTAGTGATAGTGTTTTCTAATGCTTATTACATGTCAATAGTTTATTTTACATACCATGAATATTTACAAAATTAGCAGCTATTAATACTTTAGTGTTAACAATTAGTTATTACTATAGTATCACTAATATTATAATACAATGGAATTAGGGCGCGTTTTGGATTGAGGTTGGACAGCTGTAACTTAAAAGTTACAGTACTAAAGTGTTTGGTAAACACTATCTGCTGTAGGTTGGGAGATATGTTGATGTGATTTTTCACTTGTACGATGAAAAATCTATCATATTTTTAATAATTTTGTCAAATTATTATTAAAAAATTATATTTACTATATAATATTAACTTTTATTTCATAATTATAGCTTTTTTTTCACAGTATTTATACCTTAAAAGGTATAATACCTCAATCCTAAACAGACTCTTAGTACTTGTTGATACATTTTTTATAATGTCAATGACTATTTTAGCTAAGTTTTTATTTTGGGATTTTTGTTGTTAGCCTACTTTTTTCATTACTTTTTTTAATTTTGCCATCAAATGATGTTATTCAATGAAAATATTAAAATTAAATTGAATTAAACTGAACAATTAAATCAAATTGAACAATTAAACTAAATTGAGCATAACGTTCTTAGGAATCTTATATCAAATATAACATTCTCAAAAAAATTTAAATAAGCATCAAATGAAACACAAATGCAATACATCTCAAATATAGTTTGGAAGAAACATGATTGAATATTATATTTGACTGAAATCAAAACAAGTTTGCACAAATCAATTAATTCTCTTCAATACATCTACTCCTTGACCTTCACATTTCCCACCTGCAAGTGCAATATGTAGAATCAATTAGCGAGTATGCTACACAAATCAAGTCCTAGACATTTACAAGCAAAGTATGCTTATAATTTACCTTATTATTGTATGCTACAGTTAACTTTCCGTACACGGCCCACTCATCTTAAAGTTGTGACAACAGCTCTTAAACTTTAAAAATAAAACAACAAGATATATACATGTCTTTAAATTTGTTCTAAAATAAAACGACAAATTATATACATATATTTTTAAATCTTTTTTTATTAACATCAAAAATAAAAAATACAAATAAATAATATTACCACATTAAATGATAATTACCAAAGCTGCCTAACAAGCTGATAATTTATAATAATTATTTTTATTCACTCAATATTACTTTAGAAGCACAGCATAATGCACTAATTTTAGCAAACAACATCTTGAATGCATTCAAAAAAATATTGATTGATTAAACACAGTTTTTAACAAAATTCATCCTAAAAGAAAAGTCAAAACCAGTGAAAAAAGATATCTCTGCAATAATCATATATGTTGAACTAATGAATATGCCAACTCCACTTAAAACTACAAAGGATAAAATCTGGATATGTATTGTAGCTTTTACCTAATAAATATGTTAAATAAAGTACATATGATTATCCTATACATGTATAGTACTTCCTCCCATCCCTAGCTACTATATATACTGATATTGGAAATTCCAAGCATCAAGTAGCAAATAATTCACTCATTAAACATCTTCACAATTCACATAATTTACAAGTAAATTTTTCATAAACAGTGGCATATGATCGATTAAACATAGTTCTTAAGAAAATTCATCCCACAATGCATTCAACAAAATATTAAAAAACTTATAGAGGAACTTACATTGTTTTCAAGAATGTGCAAATCTCAAACATCTTTGTTACATTTAGGCACCCATGATAGGCTGACTTTATCCAACATGAGAGATAAGTTTAATATTGTATAACTTATCGAGAATTTTTATTGGATAAACTTAGAGTTTTATTTAGATGTTGACGACATTAGGTGTGGCCTATTCAAATAACTATAGGAAGTTTATTTAAATTAAACTACAATTAATTGTACTATATAAGCACTACATGAGTGGGTGCAAAGATGTACAATGAGAGTTAGAGTAACATTGTAAGAAGAGTTAGAGAGAAAGGAAAAAAAAAAGTAATGGGTTCTTGCTTCGTAAATTGAGGGGATTTTCCAACTCCTTGATTGTCTTCTTACCATCAATGACAATAAGCTCATTATGATCTGTTTGTGAAAGTTCCTGGCAGTCAACTCATGTTAGTAGCGATCTGTTTGTGAGAGTTCCTGACAATCCATTCTTGGAATATTAGAGGGAATCTATTCTTATTCCTACAGATTTATGACAATTCATTTCTGCATTAATCGACAACATATGAATTTGTTTAATAAAATAAAATCGCATGATTTATTTAAAAAAAAAATCAGTATCAGAGCCTATGTAGTTTATGTCCTATCTTGAGTGCATTACGTATGCTAATATGTCATGTTCTTAGATGAACATTTGTTTCTCGCTCTAAGAATACACAAATAGTATGTAATAAAACACAAATTGTTAAAGCATGAAATTCGGACCATAATCACATAACTATACATGGAGTAAATTTAGAAGTTTATATGACCTAATATGCTCTTATATTATTGTTGAGTGTTAGAAAGTGTACATTTATAAAGGAGAATATCGTTATTTTATGCTTCAAGTCTCACTAACATTGTTACTTTTATATATTTACGTCTTTTGTTATTTAATTATGCATGTTTTGTTATAATTAAGTATTTTATGTATTTTAAGGACATCATGATCGTTTCACAATGAACGAGTGATCAGACAGCAAAGCGGACATCACTTTTGAACTCAGGACGGTCGAAAACCTTAGGAAGAGCATAAAAGGAAAAATAGCATTGTTCACATGCGGTACTGTTCATAACTTCTAATATATTAACTCCCTCTCTGCAAATTTGGTGTCATAAGAAATATCTTTTAATTATCTTCACAACATTATATCATATGCCTTATTTTGACCTGTAAATTGAGAGAACGAAGCATTTGAAGTTCTGGTCCACTATCTAGAAAAGTTGTTGCTTTTGAAGAAGATGAACAGTGTTCCATATGTAATCCCACTCTCAGGATAGCACATGTGCTTTACTCATTCATAAAAGCAAAAATCCAAATCTAGATTTGAGTTCAAAGTGTTAAATAAGGTTGGGAGGAAATTTTGTGACAATGGAAAGTGGCCAGAAGATGAAGTGTGCATAACCACGCCCACACAAGTTGTTTGCAGTCGGTTCAGCAACAAAGGCTAACTCGGCTTAAGCAGGTTGAACTGAACTGTGCACCAACAGCGCGCTCAATGTGTGTCAGTGCATCAAGCATGGCCACACTGACCCATGTAGGACAGAGCACGTGTTGCCCTCCTGACCTCTAATTGCGGTGTTGTTTACAACAACTGAGCCAGAATTTAATTTTTTATTGATCTATATTTTAAAATCAATTTATTCCTTTATTTTGATTTTTTGTTTAATTTTTATTCTTCTAAAATGTTACAAATTAGAAATAAATATATTTTACTGAGATAATATGTATCTTACATGTGAGCATGTTGCACTCTAGAGGGAAGGTAAAATAAAACACTTAAAATATAATACGAATTATTAAAGTCTATCATAGTAATATAAATTTATGCATGTCTAGGAAAATTCTTTCAAAAAGAAGGCAAGAAAACAAGGCATTTAAGTGGGACCATCTAGTCTCCTTCTCTTTCCTAGAAATTTTCTCGATGCTTATTCACATGAAGAGATGCATGAAGGCTTTTTTATCCCTTAAAACTAAAATGAGAGTTCTATTATTAAAATTCTAAATAGATTAAATAATAATAGAACTAATACTTTTTGCGTACAAAGACTAAACGATGATAATTTAATTATTTGGAAAAGATGATGATTAGAAGCTTAGATGAATTTTCAGTTCTAATCCTTATATTAAATAATCATGTTTGGTTCTTGTGTTTGCAGAAAAATCATAAATGTATTAATAAAAAATCATGCTAATTAACATTTTCTCTCTATGTTTTATTGTGGCTAAAAGAAATGGTATCTTCAAAGAATATTGTGGTTGAATTAAACAAAGGAGAAAAATTTAATGGTGACAATTTTGGAACCCAAAGGTTCAATATCTTCTCAAGGATCAAGAGACTCTTGAGACTTTCAATAACACTGTAATTGAGTTAGACAAGCCTGAGAATGGCCCTTTTGAACAATACAATAAGGATCTTGAGGCGTATCTATCCTATAAAAGGAAGAGCAGTAATGCCACATTACATTGTTGACCTGTATGAAAGATGACCTTATGTGTGAGTTCAAAAAGTACCCTACGACTCATGAAATGTGGTTTGCCTTGAAAGAAAAGTTTAGGGGCTCAATATCAAATTTGACTCCTTTTAAAAGTGCCTAGAAAATACTATAGGGCAGTATTTAAGGGAAATATTAAACATGATATGTGAGCTGAAAAATGTTGGACATGCATTAACTGATGAACAACAGGTTCAATCAATTATACGATCTCTTCCTGATAATTGAGAACATATGAGAATTAACATACCCATAATGATAGCATTAAAATGATTGACACGATTGCCTGGAGGCTGCCAAAACTTTTGATCAATTTCATATAGTTAATGTTAAGTGGCAGAAAACTTCGGGCTTTAAGCTGAAAAGAGGAAGCAGTACTTTCCAAAAAGAAAAGAACATTGTGCTAGCTAAAGGGAAGCCTAATAATGGAAAGCACATAAGAGGAAAGTGCACTGGTCAGAAGAAAGATAGGACAGAAATAAATTATTACAATTATGGCACACTAGGCCATTTCACTCGTGAATGCGCCTTGCTAAAAAATGTACAATTCATCTCCATAACTTTAAGTTGTAACTATGTGACATGTTCTATTTTTCTAACCGAATCGCATCCTTTGTGGACTGTAGACTTAGGGGCAATAGACCACATAGCTAGAAATCGTGGAGCATTTATAGAGTATCGTCGAATTAGTCATGGAATAAAATGGATATATGCGGTAAACAACTCAAGGGTTGAAGCTAAAGGAATTGGCACTTGCAAGTTAGAGTTGCATGGTGGTCAAATATTTTATCTCCACGATATTTTTTATGCTCCGGACATCCAATAAAACTTAGTCTTTATTACTGTCCGTCTTAAGATAAGATATCAATAATAATTTTATGGTGTTAGTTTAAAGATTGTTCTTAATTCAACTCTACTTGCTATTGATTATTTATTGGACACTAATTATTATGATTCAAATAATAGTTGTTCTTCAATAAATGCATATTTCAATGTGGATATAAATACTTGGCATGCTAGACTAGGACATATGGGGCAAGAAAGCATGAATAGATTAGCTAGAGAAGGCTTATTGGGCTCACTCGCTAATATTGACTTGCCTATATATGAAAGTTGTCTAGTTAGAAAAACAACTAGAAAACCATTTAGTAAAGTTACTAGAGCTAAACGCCTATAGCAAATAATCCATTCTGACATTTATGGGCCAATGAGTATGAGGGCTAAACATGGAGCTATGTATTTTATCCCATTCATTAATAACCACTTACGTTTTCGTCATGTTTATTTGATTTCTCATAAGTCTGAAGCATTTGATTGATTTAGATCATACACAAATTTAGTAGAGAATCAATTAGACAAAAAGATCACAATCCAAAGAATTAACCATAGATGTGAAGACCTTTCAGAACAGTTCAAAGAATTGTGCAATGATAAAGGTATTAAGAGACAACTAACTATTCCTTAGACTCTACAACAAAAAAGTGTTGTGGAAAGGAGACATATAGAACATTATTCAAGATGGTTAGGTCTGTGATAGCGCAAGTAAATCTTCTAGTTTTTTACAAAGGAAATGTGTTGTTGACTGCCTCTTATATACTTAATTGAGTTCCAAGCAAGTCAGTAAGTTCCATTTCATGTGAGCTATGGACGGGTAAATATTCTAACCTCACTCATTTGTGTCCCTATGGGTCTACAGTATATGTTCACAACCCATCTCATAAACATGGGATATTGGGTCCAAGAGGAAAGATATGTATCTTTATAAGATATACAGAACGCTCCAAAGCGTTTGTGTTTATAGGTAAACGTGATAATGGAACTATAACTGAGATTGAATCAAGAGATGTCACAAAGACATTTATCTATATGAATTGAATAATCAAGATATTAATGACATTTCTTATTTACAAATTGAGAGAAACTTAGATATATTTAAGAATTCTAATCCTGTTGGGAGTCAACCACAAGATGAGCTTACTGCTCAGGACAATTCAAGTAATAAAAGTAATCATACACCCGTCCTACGTCATTATTTTCTTTAGTAGTAAGGTTTATCTCTATAATATTAATTCTAGCCACTATTACACATATAGACCTTGAATTACATGAAATGAATGTTAAAATAGCATTTCTCAATGGAAAGTTGGAGGAAGAAATTTGCATGAACAAAGTTTGCAGGCTCAAAAGGTCTACATATAGGCTAAAACAATTCTCTAGAAAATGGTACCTAAGGTTTCATGAATTATAATGACTTATGGATTTTTTATGACCGAAGAAGACTATTATATTTACGTTAAAATGTCTAAATATAACTTTGTCATCTCATCATTATATATGGACGATGTATTGTTAGCTGGAGATAATATAGAGTTTGTTCAAATTATCAAGAAACAATTATTTTTAAACTTTAAAATGAAAGGCACGAGTGAAACATCTTATATCTTGGAACTTAAAATCTATAAAGATCGTTCAAGAAAACTTCTAGCTCTGTCATAAGAGTCTTATATTAGAAGAATTCTTGAAAAATTTAAAATGGATAAGTGTAAGCCCATGGATACTTCTGTCTCCAAAGGACAAACTCTTAGCCTTGAAATATATCTAAAATAATAAAATGGCATGGGTTTCGTACTCTAATGTTATTAGAAGTCTTATGTATGCTATGATGTGTACAAGGCCAAATATTTGCTATGCTGTGGGGTTGGCAAGTTGATACTTATAAAATCTTAGATGCAAACATTGCAATGTTGTCAAAAGGATTTTAACATATTTGAAAGCCACTGTCGACTATTCTTTTTGTTATCAATGAGGTGATTTACGTTTAATTGGATACATATATATTAATTGGGGAGCAATGTTGATGAGTGTAAATGAACCTCAGGATACGTATTCCTATTTAGTCGCGATGCGATCTCATGGAATAGTACGAAGCAAACATGCACAGCTCGATTGACTATAGAAGCAAAATATGTGGTATGTTCAATCACAGTGCAAGAGGCTATTTGGCTTAGGCATTTCCTAGATGATCTTGAGATCGTTACATGCTCTGTTTGGCCAATGACTATATATTGTGGTTGCCAAGCAACCTTGTCCTTGTCCTTGTCCTTTACTAAGATGCGAAATACCATAGCAAGCCTAAACATATAGAGACCAAGTACAACTTTATGAGAGATATTGTGGCAAAAATAAAGTATTAATACAATACATATCTATACATTTCATGGTTGTTAGACCATTTTACTAAAGCCATGAAACGAAATGTTTATCTTGCCCTTATAAATCGTTAAGATTACGTAGATTATAAAGTTATATTTGAAGAGATTTTATTCATTAATTTTAGGATAATTTTTAGTAAAATTTTTTATCCATTTCTTAGTGATATTAGCATAACTACACACATGTATGATTTTTAAAAGATATGTTTTTAGGTTTTGACCAGCTCTCTTATATAAGTGGTCACCTCAGTTGCTAAGAAAAGCAAGTTAGGATGAGACATATATCCTGAAAACTTCGCCTTGAGTAGGTCAAGATGAGAACTTCATAATGCAAGATACGAGTTCATTTTATGTCTTATGAAGGTGAGCTTATTGAGACTCGAATTGGGCACTTAAATATCAATGCAGTGAATTGTTAGATTTATGCTCTTACACAAAGAAAATTCACTATAACACGTTATTCATACCATGTGTGCTTTTGTAACCAAAAAGGAAAATCAGCGAATGAATCTCTACTTCCTCATTGTGTACATTCTTTCGAGATACAAGAAAGACCTGAACATTTATCTTTAGTCACCATCGACTATATCTTGATGGGAAAGATTGGTGTTGGATACCTTAGCATGTTTTTCTATGATTATGAGGTTATACGGTCTATAAAACATGACAAAAAAGCAGCCAGCCTGGAACTAAAAGCCATAAGTTGTATAGAAAGAGGTATTCTCTTTAGATTTGTGTTATGTAAATTTTATTGTATTCGCAAGTACACAAATCTACTGTTGTATAGATTTATGGTGATAAGTGTGGATCCCACGGGGAGGTAGATTTAATTATACGTAGGGTTAATTTTCTAAGTATGTATATGAGTTGGTTGTAAGTGATTTTAAATTTTAAAATAAAATGGCAAAAATGAATTGAAGATGAAAACAATGCAAATGAATGCTGGAGTCTCTGGATTTACACTCAATATTTCACCATAAGCTTAATATTTCCTTTTTAGTTCCAATGAATTTATGAGAGGGATATTTCCACTCCTCATAATCCTCCCTCTAATAAATATGGTATCAAGCGCTCAGTGTGCCAGAGAGTAATGATCTTCCACAAAGTGTGGTGTCAAGAGTATGTTATGCCAGATGGTAATAATCCTTCTTTCGACAATGTGGCAAGACCATCCACTAAATAGCTTAGATGCACTCTCTATCAACACGGAGTCAAAACGACCCATAAATTATTAGAAGGAAATTTATCTCCAATAAATATAGTGATAAGTGCTCTTTGTGCCAGATAGCAACAATCTTTCACTAGAGAGCCGATATACTGTGCAAAATGTAGACATGATACACTATTTATCAACAATGAGTCAAAACAACCATATAAGTCTATAGTTCAAGTTGAGGCTTCACCTTCAACCCAAGTTTGAACTAAATTAGCTACTCATAATTGAACTAAAGATAAAATGATAATTCTATTAAAATACGTAGAAAATACGAGATGGGGAGAGAATTACAGAAAATAGAGCTAAAAAATGGATTCAAAGGTCTCAAATTAAGGGGGAGCCCTCTAGTTTCGAGTTAAAAATTACCATCCGTTTTGCTATCCAACTTCTCATTAGTCGTGAAATTGCCAAAATATTTCTAAAATACATAAAATACTTAAATTATAATAAAACACACATAATAAAAGCTTAGACGATTTAAACTCGTAAAAGTAGAAATGTTAGTGAGATTTAAAGCATAAAATGATAATTTTACCTGGCATAAATATGCATTCTCCAGTACTCAACAATTTGACTTATACATTCACTGGTCGACCAGTTGTATAATCTACTTAGGGACGAATACAATAATGAATACATAGAGTGCACAACGTCAAATATAATTTTTTGTGAGGGATTAAATATGATTGTACCGATGTAATTGATAACGAAATCTAAGATGCATGATGAACAAACTATTTGAATCTATTACAAAGAGTGCAACTAAGATTTATACCTTTCTAAGCTCCGATTTATGTCATTCACGAGTGATACATTGCATTTGCCCACAAGATACTGATGTAGTGGCTTTATGGCCAAATACCTTACTCTTGTTACTCTAGTTACTCGATCATCCCATGACGTACGAGTAGAAGATTTGAGATTTAGGCTCATATGATGGGATAAATTTATTCAATGTGAGAGATAAGTTGAATATTGTATAACTTATTTAGGATTCTTATAAGATAACCTTAGAGTTCTTTTTGGATCCTCATGACATAAGGCGTGACTTATTCAAATAACTTTAGAAAGTTTATTTGAATTAGACTACACTTATTGTACTATATAAGCACTACATGGATGAGTGTAAAGATGTACAATAACAGTTAAAGTAGTGAGAGAGAAAGGGAAAAACAAGGAAGTGGGTTCTTGCTTAGTGAATTAAGGGGATTTTCCAACTTCATGATTGTCCTCCGATCATCAGTAACATAAGCTCATTATGATCTATTATGAAGGTTCCTAGAAATCATTTCTTATTAGTCTCGACGTCTTCGTGAAAGTTCCTGACAATCCATTCTTAGAAAATTGGAGGGAATCTATTCTTTATTCCTGTCGATTCATGATGATTCATTTTCGCATCAACCAACAAGGTATGACTTTGGTTGATAAAATAAAATTGCATGATTCATTTAAAAAAAAATCAACAATCTCAAGTGTACTTAATCACATAATAACCACATTCAAAGATGCTAGGTTGTTTTGAACAATATGAGAATAAAAATTAGTTTCAAATAAACTAATGAAAGTAACAATGAACGTTATTTATTTGTTTCATTAATACCTTGATAGAGACCAATTCCACTGCCTTTTTTCTGTTAAACTTCACTTGGTGCATTGTTATCCTACTACAAGTAATATATGACAGATGTCAATAAATTAATCCACAGAATAAAAAAAATAAGAAAAATAAGTAAAATAATCGAACTTGCTCATTCACCATCTGCCTCAATTCATCATCAAGATTATCACCTAATGGATCGACATAATATATTTTAATGCTCACCATATCAACTACTTCTAGTACCCAATGGCCACTAAACAAATAATTAGAAAAGCAACAAATAGATTAGAAGATAAATTTAAATCATTCATGTAAACAAATAATATAAATACAAAATAAATAAATTATATCCCAGTTTATATGATAATAAAATGATATGGGTTATCTGTATCTTGTCCAATAGATTTGAAATATAGGAACACTTATTTCGATAGCTTGCTTGAGTTGAGTGCAACTTAGCTATATATCCAAATTGAATTATAATGACATCCCCACCATTATCTCTCTCCTCATACAAGTGTCTATAGGAAAAGAAACTTACATTTGGATAAAAGATAAATTAATGCAACTTTAAAATTAGAAAACAAAATAAAAACAGAAACTATGTTTCTTCTTACTTGATCTATATCTTAATGACAAAGTTTGAGATTTGTGTAACTGATAACTTTATTGCAAATTTGTTTGTCCAATCTGCTCTCCAGTAGATACCAAAAGTTTTCAAATCATATGGAATGAAGATCAACTGTGGCATGGAGCGCTCAATCATCAAGAAAAAAAAAGTTCATTTATGTACTCTTGTATTCCTTTCTTGCTTTCATAACTCTACAGACATTTTTTTTAATAAGTTCTTTATCGTTGTTGGTTTTACAACAAGAAGTATTTTTGTTATTCTTTTCTCTTCATACAAGTATACCACACCGCTTGCAGGAGACCTTAGATCATCAACTTTTTTCATTGATGGTTGAGTTATTATCTTTTCCAATTTTGAAGGAGTCAATCTTGAAGATCTTCTTGGGTAAGTTTTGAAGTGGCTTCATAATCTACTTGAGGTGGATTCTATGTAGGAGATGGCAGGGAAAATCTGTCGATCTTTTTCTTAGACTTTAGACTACTTTAAATCGATCACTAAATTTTGAGTAACTTTGATAAGAGATTGATGATCTATCTCCATCTCCATCATGGCATTGCAACCACTTTTAGAGTTAAGAAAGTTGGAATTGCCAATTTTAATGTTATTGCAGCCAATTATCATTGCTTTCATTTGATCTAATTAAGATATCATTTAGTTCTTGGGATCGGAATATTCCCAGCTCAACCTAGCTTTTTATCTTACTCTACAAGATAAATAAAAAAAGATTTGATCAAAATTAGGGAAAAAGCTTACATGATGACAAGTTTGGTGTAGTTAAGAACACTTAAGACTATTTTATAGGCTTTAGAAAACTTTTTTTTTCCCAGCTGAGCTGATCTAATTTTAGATATAGATAACTTCAATAACTAGGAAAATTAGCTACATCGCACACATGAAGAAAGGTTCAACAAAGAGTGAGGAAAAGTTCAAAATATCAATATATCTTAGTAAACTACAAATATGTCTTTGTGTGTGTGCGTATGTATTTATCCAATTAATAGAGAATCTCAGGCCTATAGAATTTCTACAATCTGGCATGGTTTAATATATAGCAATAATGACACAACAGATAACATCAGGCCTACATAAAGTGAACTATTTAGCACCTTACAATTATTTTTCTCATAATATTCTTTAGTTTTTACTCAAACTCAATCACATAACCTAGACACAAGTTTACGACAATTTGCATGCCTTTATATTCGAATTTTTATTTAAAAAAATAATCATTTTTCTTTACATAAATATCAAAGATTTATATATTGCAACTTAAACATGCACCAACTAAATAATTTCATATAACTTGATAAAATCCATAACTCAAACATACGTCTCATCATCTATCAAAAGAAATAAAACAACTTAATTTGATAATTTGTTAATTTAGATGCACTTGAATTATTATTCATTCACATTAATTCACACAAACCAAAAAAAAAAAAAAATTAGCCAAATTATGAAATTGTAAAGTTAACCAAATATTGAGAAAGAGAAATAAAGAACTAACATGGATAGGAATTTACTATTTTTTCAGCCACCTGCTACCATAACTTCCATCTTTTTTCTTGTGAGTCAATAACTAAGCTTCTTGTGGTCAATCTCTCACTTAAAAATCTCTAGCTCCAACTTGTGCAACAATTCGATAAAAATGAAAATAAAAACTGATTCGAAGCACCTTATTATTTGTATTAATAATATTCTAAGTTTGTATTATAGTGGTTATTATACTTACTCTTTTATGCAATAGCCCAACACATCCTATGCTATTCAAAAAGATGATTATAAACATTCTTTATTTTTTTATTCTTTGCTATCTTACTTTTTTTCTTAACAAAGTGGATATTGACTAAAATAGTTATAAGTACATAACAATAATATTAAAGCAATAGAATTTTAAATATACCTAAAATTTTTTGGACAAAACTTTTCAACAAAACTTTTTAGTTTTCCTTTCTAATGCCCTTTTACTTAATAAGAGTCTTTTTCAATGAATTCAAATTGTTTGGGTTAGGCAACATATGCTCATTTGCTTACATTTAAAGGCCCTTAATGCAACTCCTATCTATTTGAACACTTAGGCTTTGGCTTGAGACTCAACATGTACTTTTCCTAAAAATGAGTCCATAATGTCTCTTTAACGTCTAATGGCACTTTCCTCTATTCATTATATATGATTGGAACTCTTTTTCTTACAATCCCCCTGATGTAACTCCATAGATTGTTTCTTTTCTTGCTAACTAGAGCTCTATAGGAATTGTACGTGATCTTAGAGGTTGTTTTTTAAATATCTGAAGTTTGAAATTTTATTAATTTCAGACATTTTGTAAATTATGCTTATTTGTTTTTTGAAACTTATGTCTGATTTTCAGATATTTACATCTGAATAGAAAAAATAAACTTTTGTTATTTTTATCTGAATGGAAAAATATCTGAATGACAAGTAAATATTATATTTCAAAAATATCTCTGTAAAATAACTTATTTCCTAACCTATAAAATCTAATCCCCTTTTTTTGTTTTAATTTATAAGGACACAAATGTCAAATAACCAAATTTAAGATGTTTTTTATTATAAAAACAAACAAGATGCCACTTAAATTCATATATTTAAAAAAGAAAAATAAGCATGTCATTTAGATTTTCGTATTCAGACCCATTCAAACTTCAGAAAGTTCAAACCTTTTTATATTTCAAACAAAAAAACAAACGCTACCTTAATCTTATCACTAACGCCTTTTTGCAAGTCTTTGTTCTTTGTAAGGTTTTGTCTGGGTCTTCCTTCGAGATTTGGATTATATGCCAGCTCATTATTTTTTGCCATGTCTCTAACAAGCTTGCAAATGCATAAAATAGATAAGTCCATTAGTTATCAATATAATATCCCAATAAAATAATAAAATTTAAAAATAGATCAATTGCAAACTTATGGGAAGTAGTACTAATGAGTTAAGATAATTGAGTTATTCATTTTTTGCCTCAATATTTATATGAATAGCAATACCATTTGATCTTACATAAATTCCTCATCACCTACATCAAACTTACATTTTGGAAGATTGTTGGATATGGTGCACACACCTCCACGTCATCACATCCAGCCCTATTTTAATAATTACCTTTTTCACTAACTGAACAAACAATTGATTTGCTATTATTTAGCTAGTCTTTAATATAAAACACTTGCTTTCCATGACTAGCTAGAATAAAGCAATTAGATTTATAACCTATCCAATCTAAATTAACTATGATGAACCCTAACTCATTAATGTTACCCCCCATCATCCACCCAATCACACGTGAAAAGGATTTTCTTAACCCCTAGAAAATCAAGTTGCCGAATTTCATCGACAACCTCATAAAAATGCATAACCCATGGTGAGATTTTTTATCTCTGAGCTTGAAATCTGTAAAGCCTTAGCAACAACATGAACACCACTTTTTTGCGTTTCACAGTTGCCATCTTGATTTCTCGTAGAAAAATTAAAACCATTAATACAATAGCCTTCATGTGTCACCACACTTGAACATGGTTCTTTTGCCATCTACCATACTATTTTGTTAACTGCTATATTATTTGCTTTATCAGTTGTTGTCTATTATTTCAAATCATAAAACCATACAATTAATTAAATAAGAAATGTTTGTTTGCATTTGTTTAAATACTTTTATTAGACGCATTAAAGTTAATCTAACCTTTTCTTTTAGCCAATCAGCAAACATACTAGAGTGTTGATTGGCAACCATAAAGGATTTTAATTGATGGAGGTACTTTGATTACAATAAGGCCACCAGAATTAACAAAATTTAACAAAAGTGAACTGAAATTAAGAAAAAATTTAAGCCACATACTTTATTTATGGTTGAATCTCAAGAGTGTTTTGTAGAACACATTGGTGTGCTGGCGTCAATGTAAGGGCATTAGCAACCTTAATATTTGCACCTTCTAGTGGCCTTTTGACTGTAAAGTCAATTAGCCAGTACGTAGTCTAATTGATTGACAATTTAAAAAGTACTTAACACAAGATTCAAGTGCTTCCTTAACAATATAGCAATGCAATCTTCAAGGCGGTTTCGATTGCGAACATAGGCCTTTACATGTTTTATTTCGTTTTCAAATATATGCGTATATAGAAGGTAAACCAGGCCATATAACCTAACTTCTTCCACTAGATTGGCTGCCAAATAGATCATTATATCAAATAAGGCAAGTAGGAAGTATTATTCTAAATTGTATGCCAACATGCACATGTGTTTATCCTACAAACTAAATAACCATAGTAGTACACCTAGATAATTTTTTGTATAATGTGAAGTCATTAATTGTCCGCATTAGCACAGCCCATAGATTAAAAGTTTGTTTCCTATATGCATTAAACATATTAACACTTACATCCCATAGGGTTTTCAAGTCCTCGATCAAAGGTGCTCGGTATACATTTATATAATTTCCAAGTTGTTTAGAGATAGGTATTAATAGAGGCAACATCATAAACTTCCTCTTTATGCACAATCATAGAGGAAGATTATATGTTATCAATGTAACAGGCTAGCAACTATAAGTCATGCTAAATGTGCTGTGTGGGTTAATCTCATCGATGATAAAGCCAAACAAAGATTTCTCGGCTCTTAGGTAAAATCAGGCAATTTATTGTCAATTAATTGCCAAGCCAGTGAATTTTTTGGGTGGCCAACTTGCCATCTCTAATTCTTTTTTTTTCATATTTTGAGTTCTCAGTAGCTTTTGATGATTGAAACACTCTTTCATAATTAATAGAAAATAATATAACACCTTTTTAGGCACTATTTTTCTAAGTTTTTTTTATTATATCTCTTATTTTCGACCTAGATGCTCTACAACTTGGGCATTCATAAAAATTTTTTAACTCATTCCTATAAAGAATGCAATCATTTGGACATGTATGTACTTTCTCATAATCTAAACCTAATACCTTCGTTGTATTTTTGGACTCATATATTGACTTAGGCATATTATTATCATTTGGCAATATCTCATTGAGGACTTCTAGTAAAGTTGATAACCCACTATCAGACCAGCCATGTCCTTTCATATTGTATAGTTTCTATTAAACTTGATAGTTTCAAATGCTTTGAACCTACACTACTAGAAAAATGAGAAACACCCATACTAAATTTCTGATACTAAATAAAAAAATATTAGTATTTGATGGCTTAATCAGTTTCTATTGTCTTTTACGTATAAATCTCAGTAATCATTGATGCTATAGTATTATACGTAAATATTGATACTAATTAGAAAGGTAATCTTAATTTTATTTTTATTTTTATTTTTTCAATTATCCTAAATCTAAACGGTGTCGTTCTCATTGCTAAAATGTTATCACTATAAATTAAAATAAATTAAACACTCGGGAAATTTTTTTGCCACTCATTTCCCCCCCCTTCCAAATCGATTACCACACCCTCTTTCTACAGAAACTCTAAAACTAAAATCAGTGAGACAAAACAAGAGCAAATGAAATATTGATTGAAGAAACTAAAAGTAAATCGAAACCCACATTCCAAACAAACCCTAAATCGAAACTCACATTCTAAGCAAATCTTAAGTTGAATCTGAAACAACAGATCTAGGGTTTTTGTTCAGCAAATTGAATCTCTAAATGGGTCTCGAATGGGTTGCGCTCAGATACGCCGCGGCCGCAGAGGCCATCATAGTGCTGCAGGTAACACTTTCGCCACTCGACGGCCTCGGGTGCGGGCTAGTCGCTCTGACGCGTAATCTCCTAAAGCCGTTCTTATTGGTGGTGCCGTTTCATCTGTTTCTACTAATGGACATCTGCTGCAAGTAGAGACATGCCCTTCTTAAGAGGGCGACTCATGCACGCCGACAGAGCACTTGTGTCACCAGAAGTCCATCATGAAGAGTCAATGCAAGTCGCTGTTGATTGCATCGGCTTTGGTGTTCTATTAGTTGCTGTACTCGGTGACTTATCTTGTAGTCAAGATCAAGGAGTTGAATCAGAGGATTGAGAGGCTCAAGAATAAGAATATGATAAACAGGTAAAGTCGGCTGCCTAATTTTAACTCCTCCAATTTTGACATATATATTGAAGTGAAATGTATAAAATTTTAGTTGTTGTAACTTTAAAAAATTGCATCTTGGAACTGGATTGTTAAGTTAATGGTCTCTATAATTATTGCGCCCACCTATTTCAGATTATACACGAATAGGATTATTGTTGTAATAATTGTTCTGCCTAATTTTCTGGCTAATAACTGAATGAAATTCATATCATAGAATATACAAGTTTATTTACCATTTTAGATTTACCCATCCTGAGGATGTTAACAATAATTCTCTTTTATTTTTGATAGGTGGCAAGATTCAAGTGTATATATAGACTGGAACTGTAGTGTTCTAAGGAGTAAGAAAAATATAATTAGCAGAACAACTTTGATATGCTGGTGAAAGCACTTGAGTATGATTTAACTTTCGTGATTTCCTCTGTGCAATTGTGTGGCTCTGAAACAACTAAGGGCCCATTTGGTATTGTTTCTGGATTTTTATTTTTTGAGAATAAAAAAGAAAATAAAAATTGTGTTTTGCAGTTACTATATTTCGAATTTAAATATGTGTTTGGTATCATTTTTTGTATTCTGTATTTTAAAACTGAAAACAGTAATATACGTTTGGTAGATAAAATTGAAATGATAAAAACAGAGAATATACGTTTGGTAATACTATTTTCAAAAACAGTTCACTGTAGCAAACGGCTAACCGATAATGTCCAGAAAGTATGTTCTACAAAGGTTTGTTAAAATGATGTTTCTGGAAATTAACGGTAAACCGTTTACGAAAAACGGTGAACCGATTATTTCCAGTTTGCTAACCTTGAACCGTTTAGTTAGAATGGTTAAGTCAAATTTGTTTGGCAGGTCTCTGGAAATTAACGGTAAACCATTTACGGAAAACAGTGAACCGATTATTTCCAGTTTGCTAACCTTGAACCGTTTAGTTAGAACGGTTAAGCCAAATTTGTTTGGCAGGTCTCTGAGAATTAACGGTAAACCGTTTACGGAAAACGGTGAACTGATTATTTCCAGTTTGCTAACCTTGAACCGTTTAGTAAGAATGGTTAAGCCAAATTTATTTTGCAGGTCTCTGAAAATTAACGGTGAAAGGTTAGTGACTAACGGTCAACCGTTTATTTGAAATTTAGCCCAAACGATTAACCGTTAACGGTTAACGGCGATCCATTTTCTGGCAAAAACGTGTATAACGGTTAGTTTTCAGCTCCAACTATAAATAAGCTCATTCAGATCAAATCAAGGGTTGATCACAACACGATCATTGAGCTTATACACGATTATACAATCTTCATAGAGCTTCAAATACATTCTTATTTATTATTGTGATTTCATTGAATTTATTTATTGTTTTTGAATTTATTAAGGCATTAGATTAGATTGTTGTGTGGTTTGATTAAGATAAGTTTTAAAATACCAATTCACCCCCCCTCTTGGGTTACACACTTGTATTTCAATTAAGATATATGTTACAACACATAATTTAAACAAAATAATTATTAAAAAATTACATGATAGACATTATGCATTACCAGATGTAATCATGCCACATGGAAGCTGCAATTCTATCTCTTGTAGCATTCATCGCTGCGACACTTGCGGGAGATAAATCAATATTGGTAAGTGGCCTACTAGTGTCTCATTCTTCGTTGGTAACCAAATCTTGCCCAGCAAAGTCCTCAAATAACATATCACTTGCATTTTCTCGTCGAATAAAATTATGTAAAGCGCAACATGCAATTGGAATTAGACGTTGCTTACGTAAATTGTAATTATGCATATCCCTTAAAATTGAAAATCGTGCTTTTAAAACACCAAAGCATCGCTCAATTACATTACGCAATGATGAATGTCTATAATTAAATAATTCTTGTGGACCTCTAGGTGCTCGACCTGATCCTCTATAATCACGTAAATGATATCTCTCACCTCTATATGGTGTCAAAAATCCCTTCATATTTATATAGCCAGAATCCACAACGTAGTAATATCGTAAAATATAGAAACAATAAAATATAACTTAATTAAAAAATAAACGCCAAAGATATTAACATATATATATATATATATATATATATATGTATGTGTGTGTGTGTGTGTGTGTGTGTGTGTATTCTTACCTTCTTCCAGAAGTGGAAACCCAGATTCTGGTCTATTTAAGGCATCCATAAATACCCTTGACTCATTGGCAGTACCTTCCCAGCCCGTATACACAAATGTAAACATCATGTCAAAAGAACATGCACATATGATATTTTGAGTCACCTGAATCTTTCTATCTCGATATGATATCTATTTATGTGCCGGTGACCATGCAGCAATGTGAGTTCCATCAATTGCACCGATACACTTCTGTGAAAATATAAAAAAAAAATAATTTATTAAACAAATGTTAAAGTCACATAAACATTGAAGTCACGTGTATTGAATTTCTTACCTCAAAATATGGAAAAAAAAATTGGATTGTTTCTAATCTCTGATGGCGTTTCCCCTTGAGGTTTTGGTTTTATAATATGATTTGCCAAGTGACAAAATGCTTTTAACACACGTTTAAAGTGTGTAAACACAGTTTCCGGTGAACGTTGAAAACGCTCAGATACAACACGTACAACAGCACCATGAGACAATATATACAAGCACATTGCTACAGCCTCTTTGATACAAACATGTCTATCATCCTCTAATAACTGTAAATGTTCAAGTGTATAACATAATCGAATAAAAACTTCTTTATCCATTCGAAACATGTTATACATCCTGTCCGGATGGCCATTTAACAACTCTTGAACAAATTCAATGCCGTATAATTGTCTCAGATAACATTGTCTTCTAATAGCACGCTGTTGTTTCTCATACATTTTTATAGCAATGGCTACCTCTAAAACCTCTTCTTCATTATCTGTTAAAGTGTCAATATCATCATCTTCATTGTTGTTGTTGTTCATTTTTTTGCTCTGATTAAAAAAAAATCCTAGATTATATTTCAAGAATACGATAATTGGTAAAAAAAAAATGTCACCTCACAAAAATAAAATAAAGTTCAACAAACACATTTAAACTCAAAAAAATAACATCGAGTTCAACAAATAAAAATACTACAAAGTCCAAACAATAAAATAAACAAGCACATAGTTCACAACTAATAACATCCAAGATAAACACATTACATCTTAAAAAACAAACTACAAACTAGTTAACCAATATTTTTTCCTATGCTCAGGCATACTCAGAAATGCTTTCCTCCACTCAATACTGGGCACTAGCTTATCCATCAATTTGTTGTATGTATCTCCATCAATGTCCCCCAATTTCTCCACAGCTTCAATACACTATTCAATAGACCACTTTTCAACACATTAAGAAGTTGACTCCGCACTTTTGCTCTTAACCATCTCCATTCTAGCATTCATCACTGAACTAGCCATTTTAAAGTAACTATCAAACTCACTCTTATTTTTTTTACCCCGCTCAGTTGAAGTTCCAATTGGCTGACGAGGCCTTTTCTCTGTCCTAATATCATAAACAGGTTCCATTGACTCATCATCATCAATATCAACATGAACTCCATGACTAAGAAAATTCTCTTCCAATTCACGATCCTCATCTGAGGACAATGGAACTTGGCTAGATGAAAAACGTAAATGACCAGAAGCTGTGGTGGTGTTGAATATCTCCCCTAGGGTTTGGTAGTGCTCTAATCCTTTTTTACGATATGGCTTCACTCCAGGCACTCTCTATGGGAAAAAAATAAGTGTATAAAACCATAAAATAATACTTTAATTTTATACAAAACTATTTAATATACTGTGAATATAGTTTTACCTTAATATATTCAGCCCAAACAGCTTCCGATGCTGTGACCGTATTTGAAATAGGATCCCAACCAAACCCGGTATGAGCTATTAAGTCAGAAAATTCTCGATTTTTTTTGCGCAACCTATTAAACTTGGACTTAAGTTGCCCTACATTGAATCTATTTTGGGATTTCTCAAATAACTCATCACTTATAGTGGTCAAAATTTTCTTAGTAAAGGTTGATGTTTGTAAATCACCTTTTTTAACATGCTCATGCACTATACCAATAAAAATATTTTCGGTCCAGCTAGACCAATCAGCCTTATCATCACCATCAACATCACGTGGATCCATATCTTGAAAAATTAAAAAAATAATATATATCAAATATTAATCAAATTCAACATAACACGAAAGTAATTTTAGTAACATGTCATAGATTAAAAACTGAATGTTACTCCAAAGATCATGGTGTGTATGTGCATGTCATCATGTTTGTATAGAAAATGACAGGTTTCAAATGTGCAATGTTTTCATTTATTGCCAGGCACCATGCTTTTCTTTTCTTATTGCGGGATACCAATACTGTAGGAATAAAATTGGTTCCAAAGTTTTCAATATGAGGAATTAAATAAATTTCATATTTATCATCTTACTTGAGCCACTGAAGCATTAAATTAAGCCATGAAATTACTGTCCGCCTAATATAAATGGCTGTAATTAATTATCAGTATTACAGTGTTGTGGAATTACAGAGTCATTCATGATGAATCAAAGGAATACAATAAGTTCAAAAGATGCTGAGCATTCATCAAATTTTTAATCATCAAAAGTTGATAAATAATGGAGAGAAAAACGAAACAAAACCAAGAACAAATAAAGAAATCAGATCATATTTGAAATCGGATCCATAAAAAAAGAGTAAGATCAAAAAATGTGTAAACTATTTGTGTATTATTTATTTACCTAAATGCTTATCAAGTCAAAGACAACAAAATTAAATCAAATCGCAAGTGTCTCTGCCCCTGCACTTCTAACTCAAAGAACTATGAATAATAGGATAATTCCCCCAACAGAATTGATTATTTCAACACAATGAAAAGTAAACCAATATTTGCATTGCGAATTAAAACTTAAAGGATGAGAAACTCATGTATTACAGTAGATTAAGGGTCTCGGCAATCATCCACTTTGTCCAATTAAACATGATACACTCAAAATTCAACCAATTGAACATAACAAAAAAAAAAATCAAAAATACGAAAAACACCAAAAAGAAAAAAAACGCGTGAACGCAACAAGCAGCAAGCAAAGTGCGAAGTAAAGCAAAAGAGCAAGAGCGGCAAGCGGGGAAGCAGAGACTGTTTCGGCAACGAAGATAGCGTGCAACAGCACGTGAGTGAGGAACCCAGCAGATCTGAGCAGACAATGGAGCAGATTGCAAAGACGCTGCAGAGCTTCAAAGAAAGACCAGCGAAGATGAAGAATACAAGAAATGAGATCGAGCAGCAGAGTAACGCACAGCAGCTGCAAATGAGTGAGGAACCCAGATCCGAAAGGACAATGGAGCAGATTGCAGCACACTCGCGTAGCTTCAGCAAAGACCAAGCGAAGAAATCAGCTGCAGCAGCCGAGATCGAATGAAAGCAAGAACGTACAGAGCAAGCGGTGATTTTGGGTACAAAGAAGAGATGATCGATGATTGTAGACCAAGTTAGAGAGAGATGTGCTACAGATCTGGAGAAATAGAAAGAAGAAAAAGGGAGCTGTGCGTTATGGTTGAAGGAGGAGTGATGGCCACAGGGAAGAGAGAGCTGTAACGAGAGGGGAGAGTTGAGATCGGGGACTTTGGGGGCTGTTGATGAAGAGTAACGAGAGTGGAAATGTTTGCGATTTGATTCAGAAGTTATTTTTTAGTTTAAACTGTAATTCAATGGAAAACAGCTCAAACACGTTTTTAATTTTACAACGGTGTAATGGAATCTGGATTCTTTATTTTCTAATTTATTTTTGAGTTTAGCCCACCAAACGTGTTTTTCAACTGTATTTATAAAACAAAAACGAAAATAAAGGTTTGAAAACGGTACCAAACGGCCCCTAAAGTTTTGAGGAAATCATATTTGATATTACTTTCTTTTTTATGCTATTTTGGCAATGTTGATATGATTTGGACACTATTCAAATTGGGATCACCATGGACATTTTTTCCCCTTTGTTAAGAAATTCAAAAGCTATCGACAGTATTGGCCATTTGATTTTCTTTTCTCCCGATGCATTATTCTTAAGCTTTTTAAGTACATTGTCTCATTTCCTGAACCTTGCAATTTTCTTTTCTTTCTTCCCTTGCAATTTTATTACAATTCTGAGTCTTTGATGCTTGTAGGTGGAACTTGAGTTTTTCAGAAATGAATATGCTAAGGTTTGGCTAGAATGTAACGTTGCTGATGAACGTGCCAAAATATTGGCTTCTGAAGTTAGTGGTTTCGAAGATAAGGTAAAAATTCTTTGATATTTTGAATTTATTTCCTTGATTTTCCCCCTTTTCCCATACTGTCATTCAAGAAGAAAAAATAATTATCTCCTTTGGCTATTAAACGAAGGATTGCTTGTGCAAAAAGTGTTGTAGATTTATTGGCAAATCACTGTTTTGTAGATAATATGCTAGATCACAATTATTTTTCTACCCGTTGGGGCATATTTTGTGTTTTGTGTATAACAATATGAAGTTTGGAGCTTTGATTTAGCTTGATTGGTGATTGACCCCTGTTTAATTTAGTTCAGCTTCATGCATATCTGCTTGATTCATTCAAATGTGACATTGATTAGTTTACATATTCTGATGAAATTTCTCCTTTCAATGACCAGATTTGAAAAAAGAAAATAAAGTACGTGTAATTATTTTCATATCGCCTATTGCCGAAAAGCATGCTGGTGCTCTTATGTTCAACCCTTAACTTGCTGGAGTACTTTGTTGCCATTTTTGGCTCATATTTATTTCATTTTATCCTTTAGTTAGAATTTCTAATAGATCTCTTAGGACCAATTAGTTATGAGGCTCAGTCTACCTCCACTCAAGTCACTTGAAAACCATTAATTTAGAATCTGATCATGAAAACCCTATGGACCAAGCATCTCTACTTGCTATTGTTTGACTTGTTTGCATTTGAGGCATTGGGTGGAAAAAAACACAGGTGATATACCAATTATGAGTTAGGCCAATCATACTTTCCGGAAATGTGTTCAAAACGACCTTTCCAACTAATGCAAACCATATCTGTGAAATTTTTTATAAATATTTTGGATTCCTAAAAGAAAGATTTTCTATCTTCTTGATTTCAACAATGAGATTTTCCCATTCTCAGTGTATTGTTTAATATATTCCTAGACATTGTGGAGCATGCCATATGTTTGTCCTTGCAATATATTGCATATACAAGTTAGTTTAATATATGCCTGCAACATGTTTAACTGAGTAGCTCAGAGAAACTTGGTTTGGCACATATAGCATCTTTTTTCCTTGATATATTGATAAAACTCTGTTTAAAGAACCAAATCATCCATATTTTATTTCTAGTTGCTTCATTCCTTCTATCCTGGGAATTGTACGATCCTATAAAGCACTTTCCATTCAATACAGTTGTATCATGTGTGTGGACTATGGTGGTGCAAAGAATGATCAGCGTTGGTTGGTTGGCATCGAGTTCTCTGATTGTGAAGTTGTAATTTTGTTGGGGATACTCTAGTTAATTTTTTTTAGTTTTATTTATATTCACTTATTATTATGTATTGTTGTTGTTGTTGTTGTTGTTATCATTATTATTATTATTATTATTATTATAAGTTAACAAATAAATTGTTACTGATTGCTAGATCTAGTTCTACTGAGTATAAAAGTAACTATAGTTTTTACTATGTATATCTTGAATGCATGATGACTTAAAGTACACTAAAGCACGTACATTGATCAAAACTAAATAATCAGAGCAAATGTCAAACTGGAGCTTGGTAACAATAATAGAAGACTTCATTTCAGTTATCGAAATAAAGAATCTGCAGAAGCAATAACCGTCTGTTGGAAGATGGTGCGGCTATTATATATCAGTTTATAAATTATTTGTAGTCAGTAAGGAGTGTAATAACTTTTAAATTGTTCAATGCAATGTAATGCTTTTCATATTGTTGAAAGTATATTTCAATTCAAATGTCAATTGCAAATTTTCAATTTCTATTATGTTGATTTATATTTTTTTAATTTTTCTCAAATAAACATTGATACCAAAGTATCGTTATATTTGTTATGCCTTTGTACCAGTATTTGTTTGATACCATAGTCTCGTTATTGATGTGATGCTCGAGCATCAACATTTTTTTGATAATATAATGACATTGATTCTCTGATACAAAAAAATTGTGTTAGTAAATTTGTTGCACCATTATGAGTGATACTAAATTTGGTGTCAGTAAAATAAGTTGCTGATACTAAAATAGTATCAGAGAAGGCTATTTTTTTATTAGTGCTAGATATAAGAGTTTTTTAGCATCTTCAAGTATATTTTTTAAAAAATGGATCTTTGTCACAATGCTCGAAGGCATCATGAATCATGTCACATAAATTATTGTAATGCTGATACTTAAACCATTGATTTTGTGGTTGGTCTTGGCACTTTGTACAGGTAGGTCTAGGGTCCACTTCACCTTGCCAATCCTAAACTAAAAATTCTTATAGAAATTTTTTTTTTCTAAACAGATGTATCTCACTTTTTAGGTGTCAAAAGCTCCATATTACAACCTCACTTTTTAGGTGTCAAAAGCTCCATATTACAACAAAGGGTATAAGGACATCTAATTGACATTCTATTTTCAAAACCAAGAATGTCAACCTCTAAGAAATCATCAACTTTATCATAATACTTATCGGACAATCTATCATAGAATATCTAAGTTTTGTCCATATCATGTATTTTTACCTTTTCATTTATTAGATGCTGTTAGCCTAATAAGTTTAATTAAATTACACAAATAACTTCACGCTTTTCAGGTTTAAATTAAAAGTACAAATTGTAATACAAAGCTAAGTTCCATTTGTTTACTTAAATACATGCACATGTTTACCAAGCCAACAAGACAGGGCATACACATTTTTCAGAACTTCATTTTCATATTAAAATAAACAAATGTATTTGCATGTCAAATAAACAAACAATGGATAATAATCTAAGGAACAAAAATGAAACTAAAACCATGCTTGTAAATAATCAAAAAATGTTAATACGAGTACAACTCATAACACAATAATATTAGAAACTTATAAAAAGTGTGATTTGTAATACTCACCAAATGAAAACAGCTGTTACAGTCAATACTTTTGTGATTCTTTAGCAGCCAGAGACAAAACTAAACACATTGATTTAGTGATTAGAACTACTCAATTGAAAGAAACATGCAAGTTATAACAAAAAATAATAACAATCTAAATATTCTGGTTGAAAATCAAGAATGCAAAATTAAAAAGTATACTAAAGTTTCGTATACAATAAACAAAAGTTTTGTTTCCGAAGGTTATTAATATAAAGATTATGTAAAAGAATAAAATATTAGAAAACAAACAAGTTGTCTGTCATAGTCAATAAAATAGTCCAATAAGTTTAAGATAATTGTAAATTAATTTCACAAATCAACTAAAAAGAATTGTCAATAGTCTCCATGACTTTTAAATTCAGTAAAGCGTGCAGAGTGGTTCAAGAAATGGATCAAACAGAATACTTTAAAATTTGGAGAAAGCACCAACTTATAAAACATTTGCATATATTCTGAGGAAATATTTAATTTTTCGAGAACAAATACTTTTTCTTCTTTAACAATTTTGGCATGTACATTAATAGTATTGAACAGATAAGTACTGGTTATAGTGAAGACAAAATATAAAATGAAACCTCTCCTTTCATGGCAAAAGGATCTTGAAATCATGACTGTAAAAGTGCAATGCAAAAAGTTGCAACTTCCCTAAAAAATGCAATGCATATATAACAAATTTACAACGCCTCTTAATTTATATGTTCAGTATTAAGAAATTGATTCAAATTGACAAAATGGCAAAAAGCCCAAGCAAAATAAGGTAAGCAACGTAACTGACGAACCTTTCAAAAACTTCAGCTATTTAATCAATCAAATAATATTCCACCACATTGGCTCTCGCAGGCCGCTTCAAAATACTCTATCTTTGCCTTGCAAGAAAATGATAGAACGAAACAAATCAATAATCCATAAATGCTATATAACAAAATTGAGCTAATTGCATTAACAAATTAACATCCCCTTTCTTTCAGTTAGAAAAATCAGAATTTTTAATAATAAAGCTTGACTAATATTGAATGTCTTTCGTCCATTATTTTATCAAATGGATAGCAACATCAACATCAGCATGCATGAGCTACATATTATAATGTTACATAATTAACCTTATAGTTTTGTCAAAACGTTCAAATTTGATAAAATCGTGCGAGTTACATTAATTGTGAAGACGGTTAATAGTGAAATGAATGCAAACAAATAAGCAAATAAATTAAATTAAAACAACTGGCTCAGAGCCAGCTACAAATTATAATTATAATATAGAAGTAATAATCAGGCTGTTCATTCACTATGCTAAAGCGCTATTATTGGCTTTATGTTGTTGAATTGAGCCACCTCCATTTAATTCCACTCTCTCAAATTCTCACCCAATTTTCCACAATAAGATATATAATTAGACTCTTTATTTACATTTAGCCAATTTATGGATGGTGGCAATTGCAAAGAGCTAATAATATTATTTAATTGGGTGCTTTTATAAGAGAAAAATTTGTACCATTAGAAGCAGTACTGAAACACAGCAGCAGCAGCAGCAGCCAAAAAAAAAAAATGAGGCACGTAAATAAAAACAAAAATGGAGCCAATAATGGAAAAGATGATAAGATTATTTATCATTTTATGTAAAATTTTTATGAAGCAAAGGCATCTAATATAAGGTGTAGCTTTTCTCAAGTTCCAAATGTCAAACTACCAAGTTTACAGAAAAAATAAGAATTTTAACACCCAATCCATAGTTAAAGCGTAACCAAACAACGTGCATGAGCAATATATAAATTATAAAGTAGAAAATTAATAATTAAAAAGAAAAACATTGTACCTTTAGAAAGGAATTGATGGGAGAGTGCAGAGAGAATCAGATTATGATAGAAAGGAATTATTTTGCTTCGGGTTTGGTTGGGATTGACGGACGGATTTGATTAGAATGTGCAATATCAATAATAGAGGATAGGAATCTAGGGGATTGGGGATAGGATTTTAAGGTTTGCTTATTTAGCTTTGACCAAGAAGAAGAATCGAGAAGTGAAGAATGAGTAAATGACTTAGAAAAAAATTAGAAAAAAATTAAAAAAAAAAATTGGCTTCAATATTTGTCTTAGGGATACGAAAAAATTGTGCATCTACTTTATCTTTTAGTTTTTTTTTTTAAGTGAAACGACAATGTTTCTAATGTAAACTAATAAATTAACTTGAAAAAAATTCAATCAAAACCCGCAAAAATTTTCACTCAACCCCATTAAATATATTTTAAAAATTAGATCAAAAACTTTTTTTTAACTAATATATTAATTAGTGTAACTAACATAGAATGAAAATGGTTTTTATTTTAAACTTAAAAGCTTGGGTTTTGGTGGTCTTGAGTTTGGTTTCCATCTCGATCAGGATTAGAATTTTTTTTTTTAACTGATATGTTAGTGTTACTAAAAACAAAAAATTAAATTCCAATGGTCTTTTACTTACTCTTTTCCTTAAATTTAAAACTTGACTACTAGAGGTCCTGTGTTCGAGTTCAATTTCGTACAATATTAAAATTACTTACTAATACCTTAATGTTAGAAATATTTATTATACTTATATGTTAAATAAGAAAAATGGTCCATGGACATATCTTATGTCTAACTTACAAACGCCATCTTATTTTGTGATACTTGTATGTTAAACATAAAATGGTCCATATACACCATCATATAATTTGTGATACTTTTATATGTTATGTTAAACAAGAAAATGGCCTGTATGTAAATACTTACCACTTTTTAATAGTGAAACTGGTTGTTGGAGTTGTTGGAATTGACATTTGTTAATGACTGCCAATTAAGAGAGATTGTTCCAGGACCACTTGACATGAAGTCGTTGTGTAAGTCAAGTCGTTATTCAGATTTTTGTGAAAAATAAAGATGATACTGGTACGTGGATAATTACAAGTGACTGTTTTAATATGACTCAATGGTAAAACTAGTAGACTACAAAGAAATTTAGTCAATTATGGGGGCCCTTTCTTGTCAGGGCTGCAAATTTTTTCTTATATTTGGTTTGGCAAACGTTAATTTAACCTGCTCAAAGACATAACATTGCTTGAACAAAATGTATAAAATATCTAATAGCTCCATGGTGGTGGGAAAGCAGACTTGAAGTTTTTGGATGAAAAAAATTCAAGGAGATGCTACAATGGTTCAGAAATGGAGGGCTGTGTTAATTGTTTTTTTATTGAAATCGACTTGCAGCATTTTCTTTTATTTCGTCCTCCTCATTATTAACCATTATGTTTCTTGACTTGACTTTCACTCCCAGTGATAATTGAAATTACAACTAAGTACTAAAAACGCAAGTATTTTTACTATTTTAGAAATTAGTTCATATGTGCAAGTCACTACCCAGTGATTTGTCTTTGCTTTATCTTGGCAAGTCACCTGTAGCGGATCCAATAGCGGATCCAGAAACTTAAACTAGGGGATTTAGTTTTAAAAAATTTATTTAATTTAGTTTTTATATAATGTTCACTTAAATACATTTTAAGTCTCATAAATTTAAATTTCATTATTTTTTAAAAAATTTTAAATAATAATAATAATAAATTATTTATTTTAAATGCGTGAAAGTATTATTTTTCTAAGTAATTTCTACAAAATATTTTTAAAAAAAAAATAATGTGGCTATTGTAATTTAAACTAAAAATTTAAAACCATCAAATAACATTCTTACTATTAAAGTATAAATCTTTTAATATATAAAAAAAATATCAATTATTTTTTATTTAACTCTTTAAGAAAGAGCTTGGAGTACATTTAAATGAAAAATTAATAATCTAAAGGAGTTAAAGTCTCTGGACCTTATGTGGGTCCGCCCATGCAAGCTGCCATTAATGCTTGATAAGAATTTAACAAATGAGACCAAGTGAATCACAGAAAAATTATTTTGCTTGATATAGCCAGTACACACGTTTTCAGTCATTATATATCGACTCTCAGGAAATCTCCTTCTATCAGTATATTTGTCTCTCAAGTTTGCTTCATGGCTTCTTGCAAATATGATGTCTTCCTCAATTTCAAAGGGGAGGATACCCGTGATAACTTTCTAAGCCATCTAGTTGTGGCTCTTCAACAAAAAAAAATTAAAACCTTCATTGATGAAGAACTCACTAGAGGAGATGAGATTTCACCAGCCCTTTTGAAAGCAATTAAAGAATCAAAGATTTCAGTAATAATTTTCTCAAAGAACTACGCTTCATCGAAATGGTGCTTGGATGAACTTGTCAAGATTCTTAAATGCCATAAAAAGAATGGCCAACTTGTCATACCGGTTTTCTACAACGTAGATCCATCAGATGTGCGAAATCAAAAGGGAAGTTTCAAGGATGCCTTCGTTAAGCATGTCAAGCAGTTCAATAAGAAGATGCCAGAAAAAGTTCAGAAATGGAGGGCAGTATTGACAGAGGCATCCAATCTATCTGGATGGGATTCCAGCACAACCAAGTATTATACTTAACTCTTATATCTTCATGTTCCATTTAGCCACTTCCTTTTCTCAATTTTTAATTATTTCCACAACAATCATCTAATAAGAGAATTTAACTTGCATCATGCATATGGAATACATACAATTTATGTAGTTGATTGGACTTACTGCCCAACAAAAGCCAAACTTCTTTTCAAAACTTGCTGGGATTTGGCAGCCTAACCAAAATTTTCAAATCCACTATAGGGAGTCAAATCTGTTGATAGTACATCCGACATCGTTGAATTCCATTTCTTGCGATCTATCCAGTGGTGGCAAAGAAGCAGCAGAGAAGCTGTAGTCATTGGTCAAACAGACGGTTGCTTCATAACATTGTCATTAGACGGCAGCAATTTATGGTACACCGCCAACTATATGTGGCTTCCAATGCGATGACGATCAGCAAGTTTAGCCAATGATTGTGGCTTCTCTGCTGCTGCTTTTCACATTGATGATGCTATGATTGGATAGATTGTGAGAAGTGGAATCTAATGACGTTGGATGTGCTGTCAAATGATATTTTTTATTTTTTCTGGCAGAAACCGTCACTCCTGAAATTATTTGCTTTTTTATATTTTTTTAAAATAATTATAATTAATTAATTAAATTTTGCAATTTAAATATATTAAATATTAATATACATATTCCGCAATTATTAGATTTACCAAACGCTTAACAATATAGTAATTATAGTTTAAAAGTACCCCAAAATCAAACATGGTCTTAATTAGCATATGTGTTTGTATGTCTGTTTAGAAGTGGATTTTATAAAGGAAGAGAGCACTTAATCATCATTTAACGCTCTATTTCTCTCTTGAGAAAGGAAACAAATGTTTCTCTCTCTCTTTTATTTATTTATTTTCTTTTTTGGTTTTGAGCAAGTTAATGTATCTGCCTATTTTTAGTCATTGTTGGTCACCTTACCAGGCCAGATGCCAAACTTGTAAAGGAAATTACTGCAGATATTTTGAAGAAATTGGAAAAGTTGTCACCAGCAATAAGTGATTCCGATAGCCTAATTGGACTAGAGTCACGTGTTGAGCAAGTTAAATCACTATTAGCCATTGGGTTGCCAGACGTTCGACTTGTAGGAATTTGGGGTATGGGCGGTATTGGTAAAACAGCCATTGCAGGAGTAGTTTTTAACCAAAATTCTCAGAAGTTTGAAGGGAAGTATTTCATGGCAAATGTCAGGGAAGAATCAGAAAATTGTGGCGGGTTGGTACATCTACGGAACCAAGTTCTTTCAAAGCTATTAGGAGAAAATTTTGATATTGGAACACCCAAAATACCCCAGTATATCAGGGGCAGGCTTCAAAGAATGAAGGTCTTTATAGTTCTTGATGATGTTAACAAGTATGGTCAATTAGAATATTTTGCTGGGGGACTCGATAGATTCGGTCCAGGAAGCAGAATCATTGTAACTACTAGAGATAAAACGATACTTGAAAGATATGGAACGCACAGAATATATGAGGTCGAGGGATTAAATCGCAATGAAGCACTTCGGCTCTTTTGCAGTTGTGCCTTTAAAGAAAATCATTGCCCTGAAGAACTTTTGAAGCACTCAGAGACAGCAGTGCATTATGCCAAAGGCAATCCATTAGCTCTGCAAGTATTAGGGTCTTCTTTTCACGGGAAGAGCAAACCAGATTGGGTAAATACATTGAGCAACTTAAAACGAATTTCTGGCTCTGATATTTATGGTGTGCTGAAAATTGGTTATGATGAACTGAGCTGGGAAGAGAAAAATTTGTTCTTGGATATTGCATGTTTCTTCAATGGAGATGATAGAGAACATGTGATGTGGATTCTCAGTGACGACTATTATTCAGTTCAGTATGGAATGAATGTCCTCGTTAATAAGTCACTCATAAAAATATCATACAATAAGCTGCAAATGCATAACCTAGTGCAAGAAATGGGTCGAGAAATAGTTCGCCAAGAATTTAGAGAAAGGCCAGAAAAACGTAGCAGGTTGTGGGATTACAAAGATGTTTGTCATGTACTGGAGAAAAACAAGGTACTTGAAAGCTTGATAAATTTGCTTCTCTTTTAATTGTTACAAATATATGTTGGATAAAGAAAAATCGACCCATGCAAATTTTTGTTTCCGTTGAAAACAATCTTAATGACCGTTTTTGTGCATTTCATGCTGACTCATTCTTTCTTTTGTTTAACAGGGGACTGATGCAATTAAAAGCATGTTCTTGGATTTGTCGAAGATCGAAGAAATAAATCTAGACCCTAGAGTATTTTCAAATATGTCTAATCTGAGATTGCTTAAATTCTATATCTCAGGACATTTTGACGTTTTGAAAATGAGTTCAAAAGTGCACCTTCAACAAGGTCTAGAATATCTTCCTGAGGAATTAAGGTATCTTTACTGGCATGGATATCCTTTGAAAACATTGCCATCGGATTTTGTCCCTCAGAATCTTATCGAAGTCAACTTTCCTTATAGTAAAGTTGAGCAAATCTGGGAAGGAAAAAAGGTAAACATTTATTTGTACTTTCTTAAATATATTTCTTTTGATGCTTGGTAATATTCTTCATTTACTTTTGTAGAAAGCTCCAAAGTTAAAATATGTTGACCTCAATCACTCAACCAATCTCACTAGAATCCCAGAGCCATCAGAAACTCCAAATCTCGAGAGAATGAATCTTTGGAATTGCACAGGCTTGGCTCACATTCCCTCGTGCGTCCAGAATTTTAACAAACTTGGTAACATGATTATGGCTGGCTGTGAAAGTCTTAGGTGCTTTCCTCAGAACATTCATTTCATATCTTCCATTAACATTGATTGCTACAAGTGTGTTAATCTCAGAGAGTTTCCAAGGATTTCAGGCAATGTAGTAGAACTAAACCTAATGTGTACTCCAATAGAAGAAGTTCCCTTATCAATCGAGTGCCTACCTAATCTTGAAACCTTAGAAATGAGCTTTTGCTATAGTCTTAAAAGGCTTTCAACTAGCATTTGTAAATTGAAGTCTCTTCGCAGCCTTGATCTTAGTTATTGTATAAACATTGAGAGTTTCCCAGAAATCTTGGAGAAAATGGAACTACTAGAAGAAATTAATTTAGAGGAGGCAAGTAATATCAAAGAGCTGCCATCTTCAATTGAAAATCTAGAAGGGCTCAAGCAGTTAAAGTTGACTGGGTGCACTAAACTTGGTAGTTTGCCAGAGAGCTTGGGCAATTTAAAATCTTTGGAACGCCTTGATGCAGGGATATTGGCAATTCCACAGGCACCATCCTCTATTGTTGATTTAAACAAACTTGAAACCCTTTCGTTGTTTGAATGCAGGGGTTTGGTATTGCCTCCTCTATTATCGGGTTTATCTTCTTTGAAAAAGCTAGAACTAAGAGATTGTGAGATAATGGAAATCCCTTCAGATATTGGCTGTCTATCATCATTGGAAAGTTTAAATCTGAGTGGAAATAACTTTGAGAGTTTACCTACGAGTATCAGCCAACTTTCACGGCTTAGATGGCTTTATTTGGTCAATTGCGTCAAGCTTCAATCGTTACCAGAGCTTCCACTGCATTTGGTAATGTTAGGTGCAAGTGATTGCAAGCGGCTCCAATTTTTGCCAGAACTCACATCATGTATAGAAGGACTGGATGCATCCATATTGCAAGCACTATCCAATCGCACCGGTGAAAGACTATCCAAGCGCATGTCTCCAGTGCAACTGATATTTGCTAATTGCCTGAAACTAAATGAAAGTATTTGGGCAGATTTGCAACAAAGAATTCGGCATATGATAATTGCATCGCTAAGACTATTCTGTGAAAAGGTATGCAATTAGATCCATTTCTCTTTATCTCTCCCCTGAATTACATCCAAAATGAAATCATGATTTTAATTTTACAGGAATTTGATGGAATCAGCTTTTGTTTACCTGGAAGTAAAATACCAGACTGGTACAGCAGTCAATCTATAGGATCTTCAATAACTATTCAACTGCCACATCGTTGTGGTAACAAAATCTTCATTGGGTTTGCTCTTTGTGTTGCTATTGAATTTGAGCTTGACGAAGATTCTTATTCTCCTGCCATTTTCTTCGGAGTGGGATGTAAGTTCGGGTCTGATCACTTTTGCCAGTTGGTCAACAACGTGTGCGTAAACTCAACTCACGTCATACTTGGATTTTACCCTTGTTGGAATATTGGATTATCAGATGGGGCAGCAGTTTCATTTGACTTCTTCATCCGCTACCAGTTGGTTATCGGAAAAGGTCCTCAAAAGGTCAAATGCTGTGGCGTAAGTCCAGTTTATGCAAATCCCAATAACTTTACACTTGAATTTGGTGGCAGCAGTGAAGACTTTCATGATATAGAAAATGCTCAAAGTGTTGGCCGATCTCACGAGTATGAAGTGGAATCACTTCGCCGAGAGCAATTCAACGGTCCTCAACGACAAACTTCCATGTTTTCTCAATTTTTGAAAAATGTTTGTTGTTTTGATTATGAACCGTGAACAAAAAAATTCTTCCAAGACCAGGGGATATGACTCATGATCTACTTCCGATCATATATAAGGTCCCTGCCCTGTTTGTACCTTCTGATAAAAGCAATGAGACTCTGAGTATCTCGTATTTCTTTTCGAAAACAAATTTCCTTTACAGTTTCTTTTTAAGGTTTATTTCGCATTAAAATTGTGGAAAGACTCAGTTAAGATTTATGGATCTATGGCCTAGTGTGTGCTTGGGTAATGATCAGAGCTATGGAAAAAAAAGTATGATTCCTTTTTGGTCATGAATCCTTACGCCAAAGAGTACAAAGAAATGCCAAATCTTCCTGTAACAAACTGTCTGGCTTTAGTTATGCTGAGTCTATTGATGACAAGTTTATTCTTGAAAAAAAAAACACTTGCATGATTTTTATTAGAGACCTTACCACTTCCAGGATATTATTGTCAAAATATTTGGCTGTAGCATCTAGAATCTGCATCTAGAAGCGTTGAAGCAGCAAATGTTGAAGGGTTAGATGCCGCCAAGAAAGAAGAAAAAAAGAAAGAAGAAAAATGAAATTTGACAGCAGCAATTTTAGAACGAAGAAAAAGAAGAAAGAAGAACATGGAAGAAGGAGAAAGAATTCAAAGGCGGTGGAGAAAATAATAATAATTTAATAGCCAATTTTTGGCTATAAAAGGGAGCTCCCTATATCATTTTTGGCATCCAACATTTTGAGAGAAGCAATCCAATTTTGTGAAAAAGAAAGGAGAGAGCTTGAGCGATTTTTAAAAACTTAAAATAATAAAGTTCTTGTAAGTCTAGTGAGTGAGAGATTGGGTGTATTGAGATTCTGGGTGTGAGTCAAAATATTACAATACTTGTAATTCTCATATCATAGTAAAATATTTTCCTTCTGTCATTGCACGTGGACGTAAGCTAAAAGTCGAGCCACGTAATTTCTTGGTGCCCTCTTTTGTGCTTGTTCTTTATTTTCTTTCAATTTCATTTTAGCTACGACCCTACTTCACCCATCAATTTTCCTAACAGTGGTATCAGAACTATTGGTTGTATTTTTTGGAGTCAGGTACTATTCACGTAAAAGTACTATTTATGTATACGATACGTGAAACGGTGGGAGCCGATCCTAGCAAAGTTAGTTCATGGTGAAAAGCAATGGCTGCAAAATACAAAATTAAGAGGTTCAACGGAAATAATTTTTCGTTGTGGAAAATGAAGATGAAAGTTGTATTGAGGAAAAATAATTCCTTGGCAGCAATTAGAGAAAAGCCCACAGAGAAAATTAATGACAAGTGGAACGGTATGGATGGCAACGCAATTGTAGATCTCCACTTAGAACTTCCAGATGGAGCGTTATCCAATGTGGTGGAGAAAAAGACAGCAAAGAAAATATAAAATACTCTCACAAAATTGGACAAGGACAAGTCACTGCACAATAAGATTTTCTTAAAAAGAAGACTTTATACTCTTCAAATGGTGGAATCTACATCAATAACTGATCATATCAACACCTTGAAGACTCTATTTTCACAACTCATAACATTAGGCCATAATATAGACGAAAATGAACGTGCGGAGTTTCTACTTCAAAGTCTGCCAGATTCAAATGATCAGCTCATCTTTAATTTGACAAACAACAACCCAGCGGACAATCTAATTTTTGATGATGTTGCAGCCTCCGTATTAAATGAGGAGAGCAGGCGAAAAAGTAAGGAAGACAGACAAGTAAGTTCACAACAAGCAGAAGTGTTATCGGTGACGATAAGGATGTCAACGGAACATGGCCCCAGTGGGAGTCATAATCATGGTAGATCGAAATTCATAAGCGAAAAGAATGTCAAATACTACAACTGTGGCAAGAAAAAGTGTCGGAACAACAAAAAAAGAAGATAGGGTAAAAATCCTGAGTTATCAAATGCTTAGGGGTGTGTAACAAGTACCTCAGATGATAGTGAAATTCTCTACAGCGAGGCAACAACTATTTCAGAAAAAGTGGTTCCACACATATGAACCTATCTTAGGAGGATCTTTATACATGAGTGATGATCATGCTTTAGAGATTACTGGTATTGGTACTATTAAAATAAAAATATTTGATGATACAGTTCATACAATTAAGAAAGTAGGACATGTCAAAAGCTTGAAAAAAAAATCTATTGTCTTTGTGACAAATAGATAGTCATGGGTGTAAAATCCATGTCTAAAATGAGATTATAAAGATTATTAAAGGCGCACTTGTATTGATGAAGACAGATAAGATCGGTGCTAATCTATTTATACTTAAAAGAGAAACACTACAGGAAGCTGATGCATGTGTTGCATTAAACGGAGAAGAGTCAATAATGATGTGGTATCTCAAACTTGGCCACATGTTGGAACAAGTTTTAAAAATTCTCTCTGAGTGAAAATTGCTTCCAAGGCTCAAATCGATAACTTACTATTTTGCGAGCATTGTGTTACAAGTAAGCATTATAGATTAAAGTTCAGTAGATCTGTTGTTAGAAGTAAATGCATTCTAGACTTGATTTATTCTGATGTTTGGGAATCACTAGACATATCCATGGGAGGTCGAAAGTGCATGGTGACTTTCATTGATGATTATTACAGGAGATGTTGGGTGTATCCAATAAAAAAAAAAGTCAGATGTATTTTCAGCATTCAAGGAATCCAAAGCGCCAGTAGAACTTGAATCCGGTGAAAGGATCAAGTGCTTGAGGACAATAGTGAATAGTATACAAACGATGAGTTTCTTACTTTCTGTAAGCAAGAAGGTATTAAGAGACAATTCACGGTGGCATACACTCCTTAACAAAATAAAGTGGCAGAACGGATGATAGGACTCTTACAGAAAGAATAAGAGCTATGTTGAGGACTGTTGGTCTACTCAATTCATTTTGGACAGCAACAACCAAAACTGCTTGTTATATAGTAAAGTTTGTATTCACTAAACAGATGTTCACTAGAGTTGGAAGATTTTCTGAAGACGTTCAAGGGGATATGCGACAACCTTGCTACAATTGGATAACCTTTATCTCATGAAGATAAATCTTTTCAATTGGCTAGCGCCTTGGGACCAAAGTATGTCGATTTCATGACTGCGATGCACGCCAAACCTCCTTACCCAAGCATGAAGGAGTTTACATTAGCCCTCCATAACCATGAGCAAATAGTGATATTACCAAAAGAATAAGAAGGTAAAAAACATATTGATCCTAATTATGTCTTGTTTAGTCAAAGAGGAAGGGGCAAAAATTATAGAGGAGCTCATGGCAGAGGGCACTCGCAAAACAATGGAGGTCGAGGAAATAATAATAATCAATACTAGTGGGCCAATAATAATCAAACTCAGTGAACATATGGTCAAAGGTCTTAAAAGCCACCACAATAGCCATCTCAAGTGCCGAAGATGGATGGAATAAAAAAAAATAAAGCAAAAGGAAAAGCCAGGTACCATACTCTATCAAATTTGTGGTAAAAATAACCATAGTGCTGCTGTGTGTTATCACATGTATGATTATTATGGACCTGAAGATGAAATGCCTCAAGCTCTAGTTAGAGATAGCCAATGAGCTAGACGGCACGTGGCACGGCATGACACGAGCACGTTTCAGTAGGTCATATGGCACGACACGACACACACGTGGGCTGGGCCGGGCCAGGCTTAGAATTTTAGGCACGCGAGCTTTAAAAGCATGACATGATGAAAAAGCCCGCAATAAGCATATATTATTTTTTAATGAAAGTAAACTTAAAAGTTTATGATTTTACAAATAACTTGAAGCTGAGTTTTTTAAGTTCATTTAATTCTTAGTTTAAAAAATATTATAATTGATTTCTATTTATAATTTATTAAATAAATAATTGATATCATGATTTTAATGAATAAAATTATAAATATTATGATTTTATAAATATGTATTAATATTATTGTGAACTATGATTTATGACTATATATAAGTCCAAATTAACAATTAAGTTAACCCTTAAGAAAAATTTTATTATTATTATTATTAAGTATTAAAAAAATTCTAATACTATAAGGTCAAACTTAGTAATTAATATTACATTTTCTTACTATTATTAGTTAATTATTACTGAAGATAGACTTGAGTTTTGAATTTTTAATTCTATTAAATTTGAATAAAGGTAAAAAAAAAAAAAGTAAGCCAACAGCTTAATTTACATTCTTAAAAAATTTAAAAAAAGAAAAAAAGATTAGTAGGCTGTGTCAGCCCACGGCACAGGGCCTAAGCAAAAAAATTTAAGCACGGCATGAGCACGAGCATGTAGGGGCCTTACTTTGATAGGCTGTGTCGGCCCATTGGCCATCTCTAGCTCTAGTCGCTATGAATATCGAGGATTAGATAGATTAACAATTCTATGCAGATTCAGGGGCAGCTACTCATATGACCAACACAACAAGTAACCTAGTTCAATATTCCCCGTATGTGGGATATGACAAAATTTACGTGGGTAATGGAAAAGGCTTACATATTTCATGTATTGGTAACACTATTTTAAAAACACCACATTGTAATTTAAAATTGAATAATGTTCTTGTGGTTCCACATTTGAAAAAGAATTTATTATCTATTGCTAAACTTATTAATAGCTGTAAATGTTCTTTTGAATTTAATTTTGATGGTTTCATTATGAAGAACAAGGAGAACTGAGTTCTGGCTAAGGGGCGTATGCATAGGAAAGGGAATCTTTATGCTTTGGAGGAGGTTCATACAGCTACCCTAAGTGTTATAAAAGGAAATACTAAAGACTTTAGTTTGTGGCACCAACAACTTGGACACCTTAAGTTCACGAGTTCTACAAGCTTTAAAAAATAATAACCTTATTTGCTTTTCTAGATGGGATGAAATACCAAGTGTGTGTGAATCTTGCCAATTAGGCAAAGCCTATAAACAACCATTTGGTCTCTCTAATAATAAATCAGAGTTTCCCTTGCATAAATTACATTGTGATCTATGGGGTTCCTCTCCTATTAAATTATCTCAAAATTTTAGATATTATGCATTATTTGTTGATCATAATACACGGTTTTCATGGTTATATCTTTTAAAATCTAAAATTGACTTGTTTGTTTTTTGAAGTTTCAAAGACAGGTTGAAAATTTGTTTGACAAGAAGATTAAAAACTTCTAAAGTGATAGCAGTGGAGGATTCAATTCAATTGCATTATAAGTCACCTTGAAAAATGCAGAATTATAAGACACGTATCATGTCCTTATACTCCTGAGCAAAACGGTGTTGCTGAAAGGAAGCAACGCCATATCATAAAGACAGCTTTAACTATGATGTATCATGCTTCCTTACCAATGTACTTTTGGGTGGAAGCTTTTCTCACTGCTATATGCTTAATCAATAGAATGCCATTATCTACACTTGGAATGAAGAGCCCATATCAAACATTGTTAAAAAAATTGCTTGATTACAATGGTTTGAAGGTTATTATTGCAGGTGTTACCTTTATTTTAAAGATTATAGAAAGAATAAGTTTGCCAAGAAAACTTATCCATGTGTCTTTGTTAGTTACAGTCGATTACATAAGGGTTACCGTTGCTTACAACCTCAAACTAAAATGCATTTATATTTCAAGACATATTGTCTTCGATGAAAGAATATTTCCGTATAGCTTTGATAAATCTTCTAATAATCTTTCATCTAATATGCAGGAACATGATGTAATTACTTCATACCCAACATGTGATGAATGGCTTATAAAAAATGATCCAAGCGAGAAAAGGAACTTGAAACAGCTATTACCCCTTAAAACAGCAACTACTCAGGTATTTCTAAACACTTGGTGGTTGACCCTATCTTGCCTTTTAAAACAGCAAACTCATCCCAACGAACATCCCCTGTTACAAATGTGCATCCCATGATCACTAGAACTAAACTTAAACATAACCCCTACTTTGCAAGCCCTTCGTACTCACCATACTAAACCTAAATCTTTCAAGACTGCCCTTAAAAATGCTCTTTGGTTAGAAGCCATGAAAGAAGAACCTTAAGCTCTCCATCACAACAACGCCTGGCTTGTACCTAAATTAGAAAATTGAAACGACCCACCTCGAACTCCTAGGACGAGTTTATCTAATCTCGCCTAACTAAATAAATAATAATTCTAATATCTAAGAAATTCTATCGAAAATTCGGTAGAGTCCCTCCTATAAACATAATATGCCCAACTCTGCAATTTATAAAAATTGACACTCCCAAAATAATTCTAAATTCAACCAACGCCCACAACCAACTTCTTTAATCAACATACCAAATGTCATCCAAACATTATAATATCAAATACAGTAAAATATTCTTAATCGCAAATATGAAACAAATTATATGGTCCAAAATATCCTAATAAAATATTTACAATTCCTAACACCATCATGTAGCCCGAAAATCAATCTAACAAATATTTTTGTGTCGACTGATGTACCTGCAAGTCTCCTGAGGGGGATAATATAATAAAAACGGAGTGAATATAAAATTCAGTGAGCTCAGTGAATGGATAGTAGTTTTTGAAAAATAAATGATTTAATAAAAAAAATACTTTAATCTTTCTCAAAACAATTTCATTAAAATATCGAAAGAACTTTAATAAATTCATCTACTTCAAATCATGCACTGGAAGAACAAAATTACATAAATCTGGATAGAATCAATGAAATCATAACATTGATAACGCCAAATACTGAATAATGAAAAACTATCACCAAACAAGTACCTAGGAGAATAATCTCATTATATCCGGACCTAGACAGACGGACAATCAGGGAACCATCATGTCCCGGAGCTACGCGGATGGACGGGAAAAATATCATTTTATTTGTCTCATTTGTAATCTAACATCTATATCTCTGTAATCATTATACTGCATGCATAAGCCCCCAAAAGGCAACACACGGCCCAAAACCTGTATGTGTGTTCAGACGGGCCCCAAAGGCCTCTCATCTCATTTTATCTGTATTACTGTATCTGAAGGGGAAGGGTGCTGTCTAATAATTTCAAAAACAATATTATACACTAATTCATAAACATATAATCATATCTGAATCTCATTTCTTTTCCATGAAACAAATCTCAAATCCACTTAATTTTCTTTAAAACTATTATCATGTATTTGCTCAAAAATAATAATAAAATCACTAATCTATCTCACTTTTAATAATGATAAATATCAGCACGTAAAATAAAATCTATTTCTAGAAAATCATTAAATCGGAGCATTAAATATTCACTTATCAAAACAAGTTATACTGCACTATAAAATCAGAATATAATATGAAAATAGGTTTTGTATATTCTACTCACAGTGATGATGTCCATGCTCGGTAACAACCATATCTGCAGGCTGATTCTCGTTTGCGGATCCTCTTATTTCAAATAAACGACATAATTATTCTCTGTAACATGAAATACAACTAATTTTATGCAATAAATCTCGAAACAAATATTTATCCGTAATAAACTATTCCCGTATGAATAAAATTACCGAAATTACCGAAATACCCATGTATGCTAAAATTACCAAAATGCCCCCAACATCAATATTTACCAAATTATCGTCGAAACCATAATTTATCGAATTATCCTCAAAATTCTAAATTGTCAATTTCTCCTCAATCCGAATCACAAAATTAATCACAAGTTTCGAATTTATGAAATTACCCTTGAAGTGCGAATTAACGAAACGAATTTAAATTACTGAATTACCCTCAAAATATCAAATTACCTCACTGCCCTAATAAAAAATTATCAAATTATCCATAATTTTTCAGAAATCACAAATTTACTCCTAAAGCTTTGTGAAATTACCGAATTGCCCCTCACTGGTCAACGGTGACCGGACCTCAGTCAACGGCGACGGGAAGCTCAAGTTTGCTAGTTCCGGCCACACTGAGGCCAATGGTGCCGGCGGTGGATCGAAGCTCCAAAGTCCGTGAGTTTTCCAGTGGTCGTTCGCGGCGAGTACAGCGCTCTAGGTGGTTGTGGTCGATCGAAAATGAATGCTGGTGAGCTGACGAACAAGATTTAGCTGGTGGCGTCACCCACTTGCAGCAAGATCAACGGCGGCAAAAATGGGTTCTTGGCCGCGATTTTCGATCTCAATTCGCCGGCGTTCTGGTCGGTTTCCGGCGACGACGATTGTAGGGGTGTGGCGGCGGACTCCCAAGTTTCAGATCAGTACCAAGCACAGCCGGAACGGTGGCTGGAAATGGAAGAAACAGTCGGGTCAAAATGCAGGTCGGATCTGGTCAAAAGGGTCAAACCCGGTTTCTCTATCTCTCCCCCCTTCTCAATATATAGAAATCGGCACCCTTTTTTTTTTAAACAAAATACAAATTAAACCAATATCGGACCCGTGACAAAAATAAAAATCCAGTTACCCGAACTTTTAATCGCGCTCGATTTGTCGCAATTTAACATCGTGATCATTTCTAAATTAATTCGAGCCCCAAATAATAATTAAACGCGTCAAATCTATCCACAACAAATTTGTAATATTACCGATAACTTTAAAATTCATGTCGAAATAAAAATTAATTAATGCACTAAATTAGAATAATAAAGTGCATATGTTACAAAAATAAAATACAAAGAGGATGATTCCATTGATAGGAACAAAGTGGGTTTGTACGATAAAATACAAAGAGGATGGTTCCATTGATAGATACAATGCTCAGCTAGTTGCGAGAGCATTGAAGAAACATTCAGCACCATCGTCAAAGCGACAACCATTTGACTTGTCATAGCAATAGCCATAAGCAAAATTTGCTAATTAGACAACTCGACGTTCGAAACACTTTTTTATATAGCTCTCTTTAGGGGACAATCCCCTTGGCTTCCAAGATCCAATACATCCTACTTATGTTTGCAAACTTCATAAATCACTCTATGGTCTTAAACAAGCACCTAGAGCATGGTTTGAGTACTTTTCTAAAGTTTTGATAGGAATTGACTTTAAAAGTAGCAATGTTGATTCTTCCCACTTTATTTTTAATAAAACTTCTGTTATTATTCTTATATTGACGATGTTGTTGTTACTGGAAATCATGAAGGCATCATTTTTGAAATCATTAACAGTTTAAGCTCTTAATTTGCCTTAAAAGACCTTGGAGCCTTAAGTTATTTTGTTGGCATTGAAGTAAAGAAATTTAAAAAAGGCCTCTTCTTGTCACAATCCAAATACACAAAAGACATTCTGGCAAGGGCAAATATGTAAGATTGCACATTAATTCGAACTCCAATTGCCACAAGCTCCACGTCTTGTATTGACGATGCTGAACAGATTGACGCTGTTGAGTATCGAGGCTTAGTACCGAGCCTTCAATACCTTACGGGCATGTTTGGTACCCCTCATTACATGGGATTGCATTGTATTAGCAATGCAACCCCATATTTGGGGTACCATGGGGTTGCATTAGGGTGCATTATAATGCACCCTAATGCAGCAAAAGCTAAACCCAACATTTAGTTGGGTTTAGCTTAATGCGGCACTTGCCGCATTAGGTTTTTTTTTTTTTCTTTTTTTTTAACTTTGTAATAATAATAATAAATTAATTTAATTTTTTAATTTAATATTATATTATATTTTTAATTTAATAGATTTTTACATTGTAATAATAATAATAAATTAATTTAATTTTTTAATTTAATATTATATTATATTTTTTATATTTATATTTACAATACAATTTTATATTTAATATTATATAATTTTATATTATATTATATTTTTAATTTAATAGGTTTTTTTACTTTGTAATAATAATAATAATAATAATTTAATTTAATTTTTTAATTTAAATTAATTAATTTTATATTTACTAATTTTTAAGTACTAATAAATATTATTTCTAAATATATAATTTACATTAATTACAAAAAAATTAATACATTACAATGCAATACTAAATATAATATAATTAAATAAGATAAGTCAAAAAGACCAAACATTGTACAACATTATTATAATACAATGCTAATACAATACAGCATAATACAATACACCAGCATTAAAATAATGCAATACAGCATAATACAATACAGTGTGCCAAACGCACCCTACATTCACTCGACCTTTTATTAACCACGTGACGTGTGTCAGCATTTTCAAGTAACTACCAAGGCCCATATGCGGGCTGTTAAGAGCATTTTAAGATATTTCAAGGGCACCATCGATTATGGCCTTCGGTTTTTATCTCAAAGTTCTCTAACACTTTATGGTTTCTCTGATTCTGATTGGATAGGTTGCTCAGTGACAAGGTGAAGTACAACTGGCTACAGCATCTATCTAAGTGCTAATCTAATCTCTTAGGTGGTGTTTGATTTTAAGAAAGGAGAGGAGAGGAGAAAAAATGACAGGAGTAGAGAGGTGATGAGAGAAGAGAACTTTAAAAATTAATTATCATTATTTAATTTTACATTAAATTTGAAACAAAAAAAAATTATATATTTTTTATTTAGACAAATATACCCATTATCTTTAATGTTAATATTGTTAACAAATAAAAAAATAATTAAACAATGAATTAATTTAATATAGAAAATAACTTGATAACAAAATATTTTATTTTATATTATATTTTTAATTAATTTGTTATTATTTTATAATCAAAATAAGTAACATTGCATAATTAGTTATATGTTTAGTTTAGTTTCTAAATATTTATAATTATTGAAAACAATAATATGTTAGGCTATTAAAATTACCTAGTTACATAGAGAATTTTATTTTTAAAATAAAAATTATGCCACCGTTGACTTTCTTTGACCGGCGTTGATCGGCATTGACCACCGATGTTGACTTCCTTTGACCACCATCTTTCATCGCATTAAATACATAATAATGATTAGAAATGGACGATCTACTCATTGGAAGTGTTAATTTTGTAGAAAATACACTATATAGTTGGAAATATGAGAGTTAAAAATTTTCTAAAAATTTTCCTAAACATTTAAACAATATTTGAGGTAAATAACAATGTATATTAGCATTTCTAACTCCATAGAGTTGTAGATCAGTTCATGAGGATTCCATTGATACCGGTTTTGATGGTAAAATATATTTCCAGCGAAACTCCGACGAGTCTCCGGTGATGGTCCGGCGATTCACCTTAATTAATGCTTTTTCTTTTTTAAAATAAATTATTCTATTAATTTAAGAAAATAGATATAAATTATATGCACTTTTTTATTTAAAATTAATTTTATTAGAGGATAATATTGGAATTTTATATTTCAATAGATGAGGAATTAGAAATCCTTACCGATTAATAAAGAATACAAATTCTTCAATTTGATGGAAATAGAATTTTAATGGAAATTCAATTCCATTGAATTTGGTCCAACCAAACATTGGAAAGTGAAAAAGAAATTAAATTCTTTTCCTCTCCCCACTTCTCTACCCCAAGCAAACATGACCTTAATGTCTTAAACGTCAAAACACAGTTGCTCGTTCGAGTATGGAAGCAAAGTATCGCATGTTAGCATCCATTGCTGTAAAGATGACTTGGATTACATATTTGCTTGGGATATTGGGCTTACTATGACTCAAGCTCCTTTGCTGCTTGGTGACAACATGAGTGCACTTCATTTAACCAAAAATTCATTGCTTCATGCTCGTACCAAACACTTTGAGATAGACTATCACTTTGTTTGTGAAAAGGCAGCTCAAGGTTCATTAGACGTCAAACACGTTCCCTTTCATCAACAAATAGCAGATGTCTTTACCAAGCCTCTTAGCAAACAACCATTTTTGACACTCTGACACAAGCTAGGAGTTCATTGCATTGACCTTCCTAGCTGGAAGGGGGGCTGACAAGAATGAAGCCCATATGGTAATTACAGATTTGACTAAGAAGATTTCAGCAATATTATCTCAACAGCACTATCAACAGAAATCAAATAAAGATTTCCAATCAATCAAGGATTCTCCGCTTGATCGTTCATGACCCCCTTCAACCACGTTCCAACACTTATGTAAATACCATAGCTTGACTAATCTTTTATGTGTAAATACCAACTATACCCTTTTACGAAAGATATAGCAAAGAATATATACCTTTCAACTTCTCTCAAAAGTGCTTTAGCTACATGCTAGAATGCTTTAGCAAAATATGTAGAGATTTCAAAGCTATATATAAGTTAAGAATGTGCTAGAGATGAAACTTTCTAGAGTCAAGCCAAGCTAGCTCACTTGAAATTTTAGTAATCAGTGACGCTTATCTTACCAATATTACTATCTTAATTGGGGAAAAATATATCTACCCTGCCAAAGCTTGTTTAAATTGCTACATGCTCTCTTAATTTCATATATGTCATGCAAATAATCTTTAGTATTAAGCTAATATCAATATATCCTAATAATTTTATTGATAGATTTATGCTAATATAAACATAATAAAGAAATAATATAAATAAATATGACATAGATTTTGCAACTTATTAGGAATGCTAAATAAAAATTATTTGAATATTATTAGTCTAAGAAACAAATTTTATTAATATTTAAACATATATGACAGATTAATAAATTAAAACATTTTTTTAATATTCAAAACAATTTATAATTTTGTATTATTTGTATGTTAGATTATTTTGACATTGTATTTTTTTATTATAAAACTTTATTAAAGTCAAATTTGGAGTTTTGTAATCGAATGGCATAATCATCAAAAGGAGGACTGGGTGATCATTTATGAAATCAAAAGGCCGTATGTAACTATAAAAACAAATTTTTGCAGTGTGAATGACTTTTTCACTTGTAATTATACGAGTAAGGATATTAACGATTATTAGCGGGATCAATTTGAAAACTAAAAAGTTTAGTGGCTATATTTATAAATTTCCCATGATTCATTTTTGTGCTTTTCTACGAGACTTTCCTCTGCAGCTCCGCGCTGGCCATCATTTGTTTGGCTCATTTGTGCTTTTAGTAGTCAAAACGAAAGCCGTAGACCTTAAAGTACAATTCAAATAGCCACCGCTCAGTGGTAGGAATGAAAAAAATTCTGGCCGGTCTGGTAATGTTCAGATTCGGCTCAGGTATGCATTCTGAATATTCGAGACCGGATTTTTTTTTTAATCCAGATTTAAAAATTTTGAATTTTATGTTTAATAATTTTATTATTTAATCTATCATTACAATTTAATAATTTTTTAAATTTTATATTAATGTAATTGGGCTACTAAATATGAAATTTAAATATTTAAAATTTCACATATACATAATATATGGGCCAAATAAATATAATCATTTGAGTAATGTATATTTTTAATATTTTTTTTGCCAAAATTTGGGTTTTGAGTCGGATCCCGACCTTGTCAAGCGGAGCTCGATTCAGTTCGGTTCAGCCTCATTCAACCCGCATTGTCTGGGTCTGGGCCAGCGGGTATTTTGTATTTTTTTTGTTATTTTATGTTAAAAGATGACGCAAAATATAGGTTATTGCTTTAACAAAGCATAAAACAGAAGCTAGAACAGAGAATAACAGAGCACTTGTGGTTCCAGCCATCGTGTTGTTTGAAAAATAAAGAGATAATGTTAGCTTCGGATTTTCTGAAATTGGTAATTTAATCTCCAAAAGATAACAGAGAACTTGTGGCTCCATTTATTTATGCTTGTCCTATCTTGTCCAGTCCTATTTTATTTGTATAATTAAGTGCAGATATTTTATTTTTTCGGAAAGGAAGAAACTTTATTAGAAGAGAAACAAGCTTTCAAAATAATGAGGTAGTTAGATCGATTAAGAGAATCGTCATTTAGGCAAACCTCAATACTCATATAAACTTTTACATATGAGAATCGGATGACTATCCCACCAAACATAAATAATTACTTTTTATTCTTTCTCAATAAACACGTGCAACAACTCAAACCAATTTCAGAAAAGGAATCGGCAACGTAATTTCTTTCTCAATAAATATGCGTGCACCCAAACCCTTTTACCCGAGTATTAATGCGGTGAATCATGTGTAGCCAAACCCAATAGAAGATAAGTTCTGGATAATCCTTCTTTATTCTTTCTAGTATTATTGATTAACTTTGTGATATTATCATTTTATTACCTAATGCTTTTGACTGATCATTTTACTATTAAATTTTTTTTATAATTACTTTTTCTTATTTAATGTTTCGATTTTTATTATTTTACCACTGAATCACTAAAGTTAATAGAATTTTTAACAAAAATTATAGTAAGAGGTTATTTTACCCTTAAACTGTGCTAGTGTAATTTAACCCTCTGAATTAAAAAATAAGTTAATTACATACAAAGAAATAATACTTTTACTAATTGATTATTATATATATATATAATAATTAATTGAAAAAATATAAATATTGTTCCTTATGAAATTCTTAAAATACTAAATATATTGAAAATTTTAAAATATCCTGCGAGTGTGCGACATCAGCAATTTATTAATCGAGTCAACGATTTGATGATAAAATGATATAAACTGAAACATTAAAGGGGAAAAAGGGAAAAAGTAAATGTCAAAAAATTTGGTAATAAAGTGATATGTCGGAAAAATATTAGGTGGCAAAACGAAAATAACCCACTAATTTATTGGCAAGAATGCGTAATTCCTGCTTTTGATTTTACAGAAAACTATTAATGTCATCAGAGAATCCAAGTGGTAAGTTGTACTTTAAAATATATGTAACCATTCGTATTCTAATATTTGGGATGTTGCCAGTTTATTTATAGTCCGCTATCCTCTAAAGTTGCCAATTTTTATCTTAGAGCAATTTGTCCAACTACACTTCAAAGTGATTATAATTATTATGTTTGGAATAAATTATTTTTGGAATGGGTTAAAAACTGTATGGGATAAATGGTAAACCCAATAATTGAAAGGGTCATTCTCTTTGAATTTAATAATCAGAAAAATTTATCTGTATCATTTTCTTTAAATTTGTCTGATCTACAATCGTATTTTAATTAAATAAATTATTACGAAAATATCTGTGATGTGAATTATTATTAAAGATAGATAATTATGGACCCATGTAACATAATTATTTTAAAGATTTATGTAAAATACCGATTATTCAACCTATAATTCTTTCGCTTTAAACTCTAAAATTTTTATTTTGAACATCGTAAATAAAATTTGGTTGAACAAATAGCAAATCAATATTTTAAAATTTTATGACTACAAGATACGTGTGACCCTTTTGATTTTGTGAAACATTAACTTAAATTAAAGAATTGTGAAATATGATCATATATATGTATATTTTGCTTTTTCTATTTAAGAAAAAAAGATCAGAAAAGAAAGAGGAAGTTGAAACCGAAACTGATTAACTAGTTGAAGCTACATACAACAACCAAGGGCGGTTTTAATACTAGGCAAACTAGACGGTCACCTAGGGTCTCATATTTAGAAAGTCTACAAATTTTTTGCACCTATTTATTAATATAATAATTATTATTCTAAGTTTCTAATTTTTTTTTTAAGTTACGTATATATGGTGTGAAAATCTAATTTTTAGGCATCTCCCTATTATTACTATAATTTATAATTATCTCTATATTTGATAATCTTTACCTTTAAAGTAATACTTTTTATAAAAAAATATGATTTTACGGTATAATAATGATTTTAACCCTTTGATATATTGTTAATAATTGCAAGAAAAAAAATTCAATATTTGCCCCTTCAAGAACTTATTACTCTAGTAAAATTATTACTATTAGATTTTAAAACATCTGTATTCTGTTAACTCTATCTAAAGCCTTATGATTAATTGATATTGAATCAACGATACTCAGTTAAAATTTTTTTTTGTTCTCATATCTTCAAACAAAATTTTTCTAACTTTCTTAAAATTTATTGTCATACATGATATTCATCTCAAGTAGTCAATCATCATTCTTTATTTTATTTTAAAATATTGTTATGCTTATTTTTTAAATTTATTGTATTTTTTAAATTTATTGTATTTTTTATTTGTTGTATTGATATATGGCTTGAATCAACTATGAAGTCTAATATTTAAATAGCATAAATGTTGATAATTGAATTAGATTTAATAAACATGGTGAACTTAGTTAATGTTCTTTTGAAAATAAATAAATATATTTTTATTGTTCTTTCTTGTCTTGTATTCTTGTTGATAATTGTTGAAATTCAAGATATTATTAAAGATAGTTAAATTTTGAGCTATTAAATACTCCTTTGAGAGTCATGTTATTTAATGTAAAAAAGCCTAAAAAAAAAAAAGAAGTTCGCCTAAAGCATCCAAACTGTTAGAGCCGGCCCTGAAAACATCAAAAAGTATATTTAAACATCGTCTCTTTTCTTGTTCTTCTTACTTTTGTTTGAGATGGTAATTTTTTTCCCTCTATTATTGAGTGTGCATGGTAATAGACTGATCAAAATAATTTTTAGGTCACAAATAATCCCACCCTATATATAATTGTTTTTAGTATTTCCAAAACCCTAGATTGAGTTTTACTTTAAGCCGCAAATTAAAGCAATGGCTAGATTTCCATAAGATCTATGCATTGCTTTATTAACTATTTGGGTTAATATCTGCTCACTTCTAATAAATTGATCACACTCAAAATACCTTGTAAACTTTTATAAATCTCAACTTACACAATTAATTAACATTAAGAAGGCAAAAAGTTTTCCACTGGATTTTTATCAAAACGTTCCATGTCTTTAATCAATGATCCTCGGTTTGTCAAAATGCACCACCACACTCAAAACCAAACACAAAATCCTCGTTCTTGTTAATCGAAGAAAGTATTCATCAGAGATGCGTTCTTGCTCATGACTAAGCATCCACATTTGCCACACAGTTAAAAGATTAATAACATATGCGAGGGAAATGAAAATGGCTTTTATCATTTTTCGCTTTAGTAAGGGTATACTTTTGCTTTTTCTTTCAAGGAAAGGAGACACCAAGAGCATGTTTGGTTGTCCACTTTTATCAAGCGCTTTTGCCTCACGTCATTGTTCTATTTTATCCTCTAACCTTAAGCTTGTGCGTGACTAGGCTTGGGCTGGCTTTGGACATGTTTTTTTCTTTCATGTTAGAAATAACTCTGTTATTTTGCCTACAGAAATTTTAACTTGACAATTTTTTTGTTGCCTAGTCTAATAGTAATTTAATTCTCCATCCATCCATACAAGCGGACGTTCAAAACCAGACCTCTTATTTCTATCGCAAAACTTTACCATCTCGACTAAATACTGTCCGCAAATGATAATTTCTCAGTAAAGCAACTAATTAATACAACGGGTAAGCAGTTATTCAATCAATAGGATTTTTCTTTCTTTTGCTTTTTCTTTATTGATTGCACCAAAATTTTGGGTCTTTACTTTTTTTATAAAGACAAGCATATGGATCCATCATGCATAATGTAAACTACAGCTTTTCTTTTCTTTGTAAGATTCGCAAATATATATGCTAAAGGAAAGCTCCGGTAAATTCCCAGGATAGCAAACGGGGAAGAAAGCTCAAAGCAGGAAAGTCATCATATGTTTAACTTCACATCTCTCATTTACATTTACTCTCAACTCTCAACACTTTGTTTCAGTCACAAAATTTCCTTCATCCATGGCTTCATTTTCTTCTTCTAGCCCTATTGCTCATAGCAACTATGAGGTCTTCCTCAATTTTCGAGGGAAGGATACTTGTAACGACTTTACCAGCCATCTGGCTGCAGCTTTACATCGGAAACAAATGCAATTCTTCATTGATGTTGAAGAACTTAAGAAAGGAGATGAGATTTCGCCTGCCCTCTTGAATGCAGTTTAAAAATCAGATATTTCGATAGTTATCTTCTCAAAAGACTGTGCTTCTTCCAAATGGAGCCTCAATGAACTTGTCAAGATTCTGGATTGGAGGAAAATGAACGGCCAAATAGCGATGCGGGTACTCTACCAAGTAGATCCATCTGTTGTGCGGAAACAGAAGGGTAGTTTTGGCGAAGCTTTTGTTCATCTCGAAAACAACTTTCCAGGTAAAGTTAAAAAATGAAGGGATGCATTGACTGAAGCATCAAATTTATCTGGTTATGATTCCACGGAATCCAGGTGATTCTTCTTAACTCCAGCTTCCTTGTATCCAATATTATTAACTATTCCTCTGTTTTCATCAATGAAAGAACATTAGGGCTTTATAGCCTAGCTTGGTTCGTTTTGATTCATCATTGTTTTACGTCTTAGTAACACTTGCTAGGAATGAGGCGAAACTCGTGGAGAAGATTGTTGCAGATATTTCTTAGAAATTGGAAGATGTGTCAGACTTAACTGATTTTGGTGGCTTTGTTGGATTAAACTCACGAATGGAGGAGCTTAAATCATTGCCATGTCCCGAATTGCATAACAATTGCTAGTGTTGTTTCCACCAGATTTCTAGAGACTTTCAAGGCAAGTGCTTCATGAGAGACTTTAAAGAAGAATCAAACAAAACAGAGTAGTAAATGTTCGGGATGAGGTTATTTCCGAGGTGTTAAGGAGAAAATCTCAAAATAGGTACTTCTATTTATACCCCCAAGAATCCAGAAAACGCTCCAAAGTGTTGATTGTTCTTGATGATGTTCATGACGAATTCTCAGAACATGAAAACTTAGCTAGAGGGCCGGCTGAGATTTAGTCATGGAAGTAGAATCATTCTAGTCCCCAGAGTAAAGGAGTACTTGATAAATGTGCAGTGACTAATGTATATGGGGTTAAGGGATTGAATACGCTCAAATTCATTAAATTTGAATTAATTTCCATTAGGCTAGTGTTTACTTTAAACGCTATTTGAACACATTAATGTCCCTTCAACATCTATTTTTTTTAATAAAAATAATTATCAAATTATAACTTATCATTTTAGTTCATTAATTCTCAAAAATTACAAAAATTAGTCTCAATTAACTAATTTATCTCTTTACTATAACAATGGTCAAAACTGAAACTAATTTTCCTCTCTTTCAATTTTTCTTTCTTATTCTTTCCTTCTAAATCAACTTTTTTTTTTTTTATTATAACATTATTAGTTATTGCCTATTATTATCATTCAAAGTTTATTCTTTTGAGATTTGACAAAAAAAACTTCTATAGATTTAAAGTGGTGCAGAAACTTGTAATTTTTATTTGTATATGATGGATATTATTCCTTTCATCTTGTTTTAGATTACAAGACTGAATTTGTTAATTTTTGAATAATTATTAAATCCAACATTTACTTCATGTATCATAACACTTTTTTTGAAGGGAAAAAAAGATAAAAGGAGATAGAACAAGATCAAATATGTAATTGATCTAATTCATCAAATTATATTCTTCAAATAAAAACTTTAATTTAAAAAAAGAAATCAGTGCACCTAAATAACCTCACCCTTTGGTAAATTATGCGTAATTATAAGGTGTACATTAAAATTATCCAAAAATATATATTATTTTATGGTTAAAAATATATATTATTTTATGGTTATTAGACATTATTATTATTTATTGGTTAGACATTTATTACATATTACTGAGTCATATTATTGAGTAAAGTAACAAATTAATTAGAAATTAGACAAATAATTAACCAGAGACTTTTATAAATAGTTTAAATTTCCTGTGTTGTTTTGTCATCATCGCCATTAATGTCGACATCGCCAATGATGAAATTGTTAAGCTTCATGCTACAAAATAGATACCATCGGAACGGAAATTCAGGATCTATGTCGTCGAAGTAACCTCATCGGCAACCGATATATCAGAGACGTACACGCGCCACCCCAAAACTTTACGCATTGTGCCGCCGCCCGTCAAACGGCGGTGATTTTTGGTGCACGGCCACTTTTACTAAGAGAGGAATTTGATAATCGGCTTATTTGAGGCTACAGTGTACTTGACGTCACCACGGTTAGACGGTGGCGTTATATGACTGCCTATTGATGTTTCGCGCGTGCATCCGCTTACTTACCTTTCTGGCAAAACCAACCCCTTAATTACGCAGATCGGAGAATTTGGAATCCGATGGTGCAAGCAATTTCTCCGGTGAGGCATTATTTATTCGCCGGCGCTGGTGGCGGCCGAACAGCAGGTCCCGGCTGTGCAATGTTTCCAATTATTTTATTAGTTTGACCATACTCAAACTTTATTTTTTATTTTTTTATTTTATTATAACGTTGTTTTTGGAAATATGTATTTTTGTAAAGGGCAATTTTGATATTTTATCCAACAAAAGGTAATGCTCATGATTTTATTTAATATTGAGGTGGTGCAGTAATTTTTAAATTACAAATGTTTAAAAAAAATTTATAATTATAAAATAAAAAATAATAATATATAATAAATATTATTTTTAAATAATAATTTTAATAAAATTAATAAAATATAATAAATTTTTCATCATATAAGTATAAAATTAAATCAACTTATTTTTTGAGTTACAATAATTAATGTTTGTAAAATATTTTAATATTTTAGTGCTATAACTATCTAAATTTAATCCCAAACAGAATTTAAGACTACTTCTCAAAATCAATATTAAATTCAATTATTTGAGACCAAATTCTCTGAAAGTCACTTTTAAAGCACATTTATAAAATGTACATTAAATTGTCACTTATTTGACAATCTAAAAGAATCTCAGACAGAGAGATTGTGTAGCAATAACAAAGGTGTCATCCAATTAGTTTTTTCTGTGTGAACGATAAAAAAAAAATGCCGAGGCTAAAGGAAAACTACGGTCCGTTTTGTATTGTTTTCCATTAGTGTTTTCTAGACTACTTTTAGAAATGGAAAATGATATTTTTAATGTGATATCTTTAAAAATAAAAATATGTTTGATAGCTTATTTTCAATACAGTATATGAAAAATGAAAATAGTAAAAAAGTATTTGGTTGTTTATTTAAAAATTTAGAGATAGTAAAAGAGAGTGGGAGAATTATTTTATTAATTAAGAGTTTTTTTAATAATGATATTATATTTTGTCAGTTTATCCTACAATTATCAAAATTTGGGATCCATTATATAAATTGGTATTGTTCATGTTAATTTTTTTTCAAAAAGGGACATAAAATTAATATATTATTATCTTATAAACATACAGATATATACATCTACCTACGTATATCTATTTATATGAAAAAAGTATAATATAGAAGAGTTACATCACCTCATAATAATTCTTAAATGTAACTTACTATCAAAATATTAAAATCATTAACTTATTTTAGAATACAAAATAAAAGTTATATTAAATTATGTAAAATCAAGAAATTTGCATGTTTCAATTTGAAATAATTTTTATTTAGTAAATATCTATTTATTTTAGAGAATCCAAAAATTAATTAATTTAATAGCATATATTTTATATAAATTTAGTTACGGTTTGGATGTAGCTTTGTTTTACTTAATAAATGCGATTTTAAAAAACCATTTTAATTATCTAGAATAATAACCAACATAAAGGAATAAAAGAAAAAAAAAGTGTGTCCGAAAAAAGACTAGTTTATCACTTACATTAATATATTGTTAGAAATATAAAACTTAAATAAATATTATAAAGCATCACTCATTTAGCAAGTAATTTGATAGCATGAGTGGGATCATTAGAATAATTGCATCCTTGCAGTGAGACCAATATTTAATGAATATTGAAGAACATCATAAAGTCATTTTTTGTTTTTCTTCACAAAAAGTGAACAATAAGAATCTCGTTCTCATCAAAAATCGAAACAGTGCATAAACAAGGGCTGTCAAATATATTTATTTAACTTTTGTTCTTCAAAAACGAAAAACATTGAATGAAAAACGTTACCAAACAAGCCCTACCCTTTTAAAGGTTATCCTTTGTTGGAAGTCCAGTGTAAATCATCCTCGACGACCAAAGTAGAGAACCTAAGAGGAATAGAATTAGACCAAACAAACTTTGCTCATGGCATAATCGGTTTTTTAATCCTGACTGCAGCATAGCAATCTGAAAAAGAGAGGGCATCATCCCTAGATTCAGACCATATTAAAGTGTTCTTACAAGGACTAATAGGGACGATGACTAATTTGATTTATAATTTTTAAAGAGTAATGATAGAGTTACAACTATCTTATACAAATAAGTATGTACGAATTAATGTGGGACAAAAAAATTAATTATATAAAAATATCATAAATCCACATAATATAAAAAAATAATTATTATTAGTTTTCAATTAATCCCTTTATGTCACATCAGTTTGTATATACTAATTTCTACAAAATTATTTGTAACTCTATCATTATTAATTTTTGAAACTAATTTTGTGAAACAATAAATTTTTTTTGTTTTTCTCAGAATTGGTGTCTTGTATGGGTTTCTATGTGCTCGACATTTCTTTTTAAAAAATAAAATTTTAAGACATATCGAATAAGATATTGTTATTTTTCTTGAAAATATATAATGAGAAGATCCGAAGGAATTACTTGAATACAAGTTTACATTTACTCTTTGATAAACCGTGTCACTAATAGCAATGTAATATCTTACATTTACCAACAAAATTGTACCTCCATTCACGTGGTATAGAGGTGGCCCTCATACAATTTACTATTATATGTGAAGGTAAATTACGCCTTTGCAATTGGCTTTCAATTGTGCCAAAAAGAATAACAAATTCTAAACAACAATTAGGTTTGATAAAGAATGCCAACTGTTTTCGATAGATTTTGGGGGATAGAAAAAGAGAAATCTATCTAGAACAATGAATTTATATTTTCGGGAAAATAGGGTACCTCGATAGGTTGTTGTGTGTTTTGATGTTTCTAAAATCAAAGGAGGTAAGAAGATATGTGGGATGTGGTAACAATGGTAAAAGGTCTGAACCAAGAAAAATGTCCCTCGGAATGAGCTTCACACCTGTAAAACAGTGAAACCGGCATAGAAAGTAAGGTGGCATTCTCACTGCTCACACTGACCGCCAAGCTTACTGTACCTCCGCCTTTTTTGGGGGTGTTAGAGCTCGCTGTACCAGTTTTGAGGGTGAAGAAAGCTTATCTTGTGGAGTGTGAGTGTGAGTGTTTATGGGTGAATGAAAAAGTTATGGAGAATAAAACCTAGGTATCTTTATATATGGAGTATATTTGCTGTCATGTGGTGGATTTTCCTTGGTTCTTGGCTGTCCTTTTACCTTTTTATTATTTTGGACCGTTAGGGGAGCATGCTTGGGAATCAAGGAGGCGTTCGCGGCGTATCTCATCATTTTGGGTACGTGGCACGCGTTGGAAAGTGGTCCAGGGTATCCCAGCAGAAGCTGTCGGGTGAAACAGTTGGGGACCACTTTTTGGCAGAGGTAGTAGGCGGCTGTCACCACTTTTCAGTATACTATTTTGATATTTGATTCTGACCAAATCGAGCATTATCCTTCAAGTGATGGAGACGTTTGTCGTGGCGAATTTTAGAGGGTTTTCTTGAGTCCAACCTATCGAGTACCTCAAATTAGAAAGGGTACCTCGAGTCATATGGGGTACCTCGAGCTATGCGGGGTATCTCGAGTTACTCTAGAGTTGTGTGGGGTACCTCGAGGTATGCGGGGTACCTCGGACTATTCTAGAGTTATGTAAGGGGTACCTCGACCTACTCTAGAGTTGTGCGGGGTACCTCAATTATACCGAGGCCGCTCCTCTTAACAACACGTGGCGCCATATTATTTTTCCTATTTCTCCCCAAACAACATCCCCCCTAGTTTCGTTTTTGTGAGTACTTGGAGACAAAAGAAACTTGTATATTGTATAGGAGCGACGCGTGGCGATATGGAGTCTAGCTTGGAGGTTAGCTAGGCTGGAGGGGTACCCTGTGTAATTTCCTTCACTGGCTAAACTTCGTGTAGTTCAGGGTTAAAAATCTTTCCTCTTCTTTTTCTCTATTTTTTTTAAACTCGACCGACGTTGAGAGTCAACAGTCTCCTTCATGTCTCTTTCCCGCTTTTCTTGGGAAGTGGCAACCGTCTTACACACAATTTGGATTCAAAAATGTTGATTTTATCCAGAAAATCCCTGACTTTCTTTTTTATGCACTGCGTTCGGTCAGGTTTAATTAGAACCCGTTCCACTCCTGTTGTCTTGTTATTTTGAAAATCCCAAAAATTCTCCCATAAAACCGGTTGTTTTCCAGTGGATTCTTCTTCCAACTCTTGGCCTTTTCCTCTGGCTTCGTCAATATTACTCACAGGTAAAAATTCCTCCTTTTATCTGCTTGTTCTTCCTCTTTTTTTTTTTTAAATATGTGTGCCCGTTCGTTTCTCCTGGGCTTTCTCCTTTCCCCCTCTTTTCTTTTTTCTTATTTTCTTATTTATTTCTTCTTCTTTTATTTTCTTTCTTCTTTCCTTTCTTTTCTTTCTTTTCCTTCTTCTTTTCTTTCTTTCTTTTATTTCCTTTCTTTCCTCACGCCCACGACTGGTCTTCTTCCCACGTAGTTTCCGGCGAGAGATTTGGTGGCTGTTACGGCTGGTTTCAACTCTCGATATGCGACGTTTCACGGTTCCCGGTGAGTTTCTATTCGGCAGTTCGACGTGGTAGCTCTCTCTCCTCGTTTCTTCTTTTCTCTTTCTCCTTCTCTCTCTTTTCTCTTCTCTCGGCTGGCTTCTCCTTGGCAGTTCCCCGCAGTGATTCTTGGCAGTTGCAGATGCGAATTTCGGCTTCAGATCTGGACGGTGGCCAGTAAGTTTTTGTTCGTCGCTTTAGCGCGCAACGCTCTTCCCCTCCCTGTGCTGTTTCTTCGTTCTTCTTTGTTCACTCACTCTGTTGTTTTTTAAACACACATTCGTTATTATTTTATTTTTTTTAAACATATTTATTCATGTGTGCGCTATTTTTTTTTTTTTGGTTCATTCTCACTTACTGACTTTGGTGGTTGCAGCTTTGTCGCTTCGTGCTCACAAATCCGGATTCGTTGACTTGGTGAGTTACATGTATTCTTCTTTTTTCTGTTTTTGCCGCATCCAAAATTGCGCTATTTTCCATAATATGAGGAAAATCTTTGTTCTTCATTTTTCATTTTCTTTCTTTTTTTTTTGTTGTGGTTGGTGGTTGATTAGGTGGCTGATGTATGGTTTGGTGTGGATATGTTGATGGTGGGTGATGTATGGTATTGCGGTGTACATATGTTGATGGTATGGTGTTGCTGTTTGATGGTGTGTGGCCAAAAAAGAGAAAATAAATGGGTACGAAAAATATGGCAATGAGGAGGCGTCCGGTGGCTGAGGGTAGTAAGGCAGTCACCCCCATACAAAATCTCCCTCCCATATTTCCATTAGTGAGGGTGATAAATCTCCCCCTAGCGTTTCTAATAGCGGTAACTCGTATCCCAAGCTCCTTCCCCCTAAGAGTGCTTCTTATAGCAGCCCCCGCTTTCCCAGTAAACGACCAACCCACCGTTCCTAAAAAAAAGTTGAGGCATCTAAACCCAGGGTTCAATCTCGTTCCATAGATCGACCTCCCAAGTCCCCCACTGCCCAAGTTTTAAAATCCGGTAACCTTTACTCATTAGGCACTAGGAAGGCTACCCTGAGCGACTTAGAACATATTAGAACTAAGTATAACATTCCTTCTTCCGTTGTGCTTAGGGTGCCTTATGTGGATGAGTGACCTAAGAGCCTATATCTGATGGGATTGCTCTTCGCATTGACCTTTTTGATCTTGGACTCCGTCTGCCTCTCCAGCCTTTCTATGTGAGGATGTTTAATCATTTGGGGGTGGCCCCTGGACAGCTGTCTCTTTTAGGGTGGAGGACACTCACAGGCATACAGGTGTTATAGTTGGAAGTGCTGGGGCACAATGTTTCTATTCGGGAATTGAAGGGCCTTTATCAACTCAAAAAGCCCAAAGGCTCTGCTGTTGCTCACTTCTCTGCTTGGAGTGACCATGGCAACCTTGTTGAAGGAGACCCTGCTTTGAAGAAAGGTTACAAAAAGGGGTTGGTTTGTTACTGAAGACAAGTGGTGGGTAGACACTCTGAGTGATGATGGTTGCCTTGTGGAGCTTCAAAATACCTTCAATGAAGATTGTAAGTATTTCCCTTGTGACTAGTTGTTGCTCTTTGTTGTAATATCACGTATAAATGCCTTGTTAATCTTGGGTTCTCTATGATTTTATAGGTGTACATGGGCAAAAGGATCATGCCCAATCCAGGAGGTGGGGAGAGAGGTGAGGAAGTTTGTGGGGAGGCTTCAAAGTGTACAGAGGACTAGGGATGTGTTGGATGAGAGCAAGTTGGTAAAGGCGGGGCTAATTGACAGAAGTGTTCCACCCACTTCTGGTAGCGGCTCATTTATGATTTGGGTGTTTGGGGGTATCCTATTTTTATTCACGGAAGTGGGGTACCTCGTTCTTTCCGCGTTTCTCATTTGGCTTCTTTTTTTTTGTTATCATTTTTGTGTTTGTGGTATTTAGCACTTGTTTGGTTGACATTCTCCTTTATGTGTTGGGTACAGTCATAAAGTTGGCAGGCGATGCTTTTGATACTTTTTTCCAAGGGATGGTAGGTGAAGCTTCCGGTTCCCAGGATTCGGCAGTGCCCCCAAAGAGTACGCGACCACCTCGCGTTCCTGGAACGAAGGGGAATCACAGGGTACCTCCCAGAGTGGATCAAAGGGTACCCCCCATTCTCGCAAAAGAAAGTTTGGGTTGGTTTCCTCATTTCCTGATGATTTGCTTGAGGGGAACCTAGATCCGGTCCAATAAGAAGATCTCCCACCTAGCACGCTGCTTCTACTATTCTGCTGACATGTTACTCCTGAAGTTGCTGAGGAGGCGGATAAGCTGAGTTTGGGCGAGCGATATGGTCCGGCACTCAAGGCCACTCAAGAGGTAGACTTTCTTGGGGTTCCCGGTGTACCCTCAATTCTTTGTTTATTTCTTAATATTGTCCTGTACATACTTAGCACGTCTTTAACAATCTGCAGGCATCCTTTCTCCTTACCCATTGCCTCCTAGATATTGATTCCCTCGTTGCTACCCACTCCGAGGTTGAAAAATTAAGATGAGAGTTCTTAAGCGGACAATCCCACGAGAAGAAGCTCGTTTAGGAAGTCAAGACCTTGACGGAACGCCTTGATGACCTTTCTGAAGAGAAAGCCTGAGTAGAGAAGCACCGTGATGAGTTGAGGGCTAAGAACGAGAACATGCTGCCTCTACAAAAGAAAATGATGGAGAAGACATTCTCTCTTATTATGACGGAGGTGTGGATTGTGGATCCAGAGCTAGAGGTACCCTGCGTGGAGTAGTATACTAACAAGGCTGCAATTCTGCAGACGATTAAAGAGAGAAAGAAGTCTTCCTCTGCTCAATCGAGTACCTGCTGAGTGTTAGAAAGTGTATATTTATAAAGGAGAAAATCGTCATTTTATACTTCAAGTCTCACTAACATTACTATTTTTATATATTTACACATTTTGTTATTTAATTATGTGTGTTTTGTTATAATTAAGTATTTTATATATTTAAGGGGCATCATGATCGTTTCACAATGAACGAATGATCGGACAGCAAAACAGACATCACTTTTGAACTCAGGACGGTCGAAAATCTTAGGAGGAGCATAAAAGGAAAAATGACACTGTTCACATGTACGGGACTGTTCACGTTACTGTTCACGACACTGTTCACAAATACGGACCGATGACGTGGCATTGACCGATGATGTGTTATGATCCTATTGGACTAAAATTCTTATGTACTGTTAATGGACGATGTGGCAGCATTTCAGTGGACTAAAATTATGCGTACGGTACATGCACACACATAGGATTATTTACTATTCAAATTGCGACACTATTCAAGCCGCCACTATTCAAACCGCGTTACTGTACAAACCGCGCACTATTCAAATCGCGTACTGTTGACTGATGACGTGGCGCAACTCTGAGCGTCCGAACTGTTTTTAATCCGATGGCTATGATTCACTTAATGTATCTATAAAATGGGGGCTCTCCCCCCCTAATTCGATATCCCTGAATCCATTTTTGAGCTTAGCTTTGTGTAATTCCTTCTCCATCTTGTATTTTCTATGTATTTTAATAAATTTCTATTTTACCCCTAGTTAAAAAATGAGTAGCTAATTTTCTTTCAAGCTTAGGTTGAAGGTAAAAATCTCAACATGTTCCATGGGCTTAATTTGGTAAATTTATTTTCTTTTCCTCTCTAATATTTATGGATGTTTTGACTTTTCGTCGACAAATAGTAATAAACTTGTCTAGATACTGCCCTGGTTAAACTGGCACCCTAGTACAAGGTTATTATTAATTGGCACGATAAGCCCTTAGCACCATATTTATTTGAGCGTGGTTCATGAGGTGTGGAAACCCCCTTCATGATTTAATTGGCATTAATATGGAATATGTAGCCCATGGAGCATGTTGATGTAGATCCAGATACCCAAGTACTTTATCTTAATAGTTTCCAGTTTAATTTATTTCTGCCATTCCAATTTAAATTTTAGCATAATCTAAATTCCTTTCACCATAAATTCATCCACCCACTTAAGAAAATTAATTCTACACACAATTAAAATCCACCTCCTCGTGGAATCGACACTCGTCACCATTAATCTATTCTACAATAGATTCGTGCGCTTGCGAGTTCAATAAAATTTGCACAACAAGTTTTTGGCGCCGTTGCCGGGGAGGTAAATATTTTAATTCATAGAATTAATTTTTTTTAATATTTATTTTTTTAGTTGTTTTCTTGTAATTTTTTTTCTCAATTAAAAAAAAAGTGAATTTTTAAGGTTAGAATTTTATTTCTTTTCTCTTCTTTAAATTTGTGTAATTTAATTTTGTAGCTATTTTTCTTTGTAATTTTTTTTTATTTATCTTGTTATCTTTGTTTGTAATTTATTTTTATTTTAGTTAATATTTGTTTCACGTAATTTCTTTTTCTTATAGCAATTGAGTGTGTTTTCATAATAAGATTGTAACAGCGTAATAAGGTTAGTATCGTAATTTCTCTCTCTTTTTATTTTTATTTGTTTTGTTTTCATTTATTTTGTTCTTTGCATGCATGGTTGAAGGTCATTATCACCTAATCTTGAGCCTTTAGACCTTTAATTGGAAAAAATACTTCGTACACATAAACAAATTTCATTTAAAAATAAAATTAAAATGGATTTGTAGAACCAACAACCAGAACCACAGGAGAGGCCATTTAAGGATTTTTTTAGTCCCTTAGCAAATTTGAGCACATCATGCATTAGATACCCAAATGTAGCTGCTAGGAGAGTTTTGAATTAAAACCTAATGTGCTAAATTATCTCCCAACATTCTATGGCCTAAAAAATGAGGACCCATATAATCATCTGAACGATTTTTATGCTATTTGTCAAACTTTTAGATACGAGAATTTTTAAGATGATGATGTTAAACTCAAATTATTCCCATTTTCTTTAAAGGATAGAGCTCATTCATGGCTTAATACATTACCTGCTAATAGCATTACATCATGGGAACAAATGGTAACAAAATTTTTGAATAAATATTTCTTAGTTCATAAAACCAATGCTATTCGCAGGGAAATTTCAGAGTTTACCTAAAGAGAAGACGAGCTGTTTTTCGAAATATGGGAGCGATTCAATGGGCTACTCTTGAAGTGTCCACATCATGGGTACGAGAAATGGCACCAATGCCAATACTTTTTGGAGGGATTATTGCCACATGTGCAAGAATGGTTAATGGCGACCAGTGGAGGAGAGCTAATGTCAAAAAGCGCATAAGAGATTTGAGAATTCTTTCAGCGCCAATAAGATAATTCTCAACAACGGAGTCGATGACTTAGGAATACTAGGAGAATTAAGGGAGTAAATGAGGTTCACATTGGCGAGTCAAGTTCGGGAATTAAAGAAGTCAAAGAGATGGTCGAAGGTCTTTCTCGACAAATAGTATCATTGACGACTGCCAAATCAACAGAACCACATGACCATGACTCATATTCAGATCAAGCCAATGCCATAGGTGTCATGAGGAAACCATCAAATTACAACCTATACTCCAACACATATAACCCTGGATGGAGGACCACCCCAATTTTTCATGGTCTCAATGATTCCAACAAAATGAATCAACAGCTCCACCTCCACCAATTCTTCAAATCCAACCAATTCCTCAAATTCCTCAAGCCTCTCAGCCACCATTTAGATGATACAATCAAAACCCAAACAACTCTCAACCCATACTATTGGAGGATACATTCCAAAATCTGAAGAATCTCACTAATTTCAGAATCGAGCAACAGAACAGCACCATTGATGAACTGTGAAATGAGATGAGAGCGAGCTTCAACTCACAAGCCCAGTCAGTTTCAAACCTCAAGAAAATGGTAGGACAACTTACTTTTTCTGTTCAAACCTTGGCAATGACCGTTGAGAAAGGCAAATTCCTAAGTCAACCAGTACCTAATTCTAAAGGAGTGCATGAAGCAAGTACTAGTTCACCACAACAACATGGAGAGGTCAAAGCCGTTATGACCTTGCGAAAACGGAAAGAAGTCAACAACAAAGTTTAGATGCCAGTGACAAAATCAACTCAGATCGTACCTGTGAATGCTGAGGACTCATCATTAGAGGAGAAAAAGGAAACCAACCCGCGAGAATACGTTCCTAAAGCTCCATTTCCTCAGAGATTAGCTAAAGGAAAGAAGGGAAAAGCCACAAGTGAGATTTTTGAAATCTTCAAACAGGTAAGTATTAACATCCTTTTACTTGATGCTATAAAACAAGTGCCATTTTATGCCAAGTTTTTTAAAGACCTTTGCACTAAAAAGAGAAATATTCATGTTCAGAAAAAGGCCTTTTTAACAGAAAATATTAGTTCTATGCTCCAATATAAAATGCCTCTAAAATACAAAGATCCAAGCTCCCCCACTATCTCATGTAGTATATGGAACCACACAATTGAGAATGCTTTGTTGGATTTAGGAGCTAGTGTAAATCTGTTGCCTTACTCTGTATTTGTGAAACTTGGACTAGGAGAATTACACCCAACTCCAGTGGTGTTATAGCTTGCAGATCGGTTCACAAAAATACCTCGTGGTGTTGTGGAGGACGTGCTTATTAAGGTAGATAAATTTTATTTTCCTGTTGATTTCATTGTAATTGACACTCAACCAGTGCATGATTCAAGGAAGCACATCCCCATTATCCTAGGCCAACCTTTCTTGGCAACTGCTGATGCTCACATTCAATGCAGGACCGGAAATATGCAGTTTTCATTTGGCAATATGACCATGGAGCTTAATATCTTCAACATTGCCAAACAATCTCACAATGCAGATGATGGAATTGTTGATCTAGATTTAATAGAAACATTAGTTGATAATAATTTTCTTTCAAACCTTAGTGATGAAGTCGATGAAGTCAATGCCCTACTTGACAGATCAGTCGATGAAGTCAATGCCCTACTTGACTCAGCACCATCAATGGAAACAAATAAATGGAAGTCAAGAGCTGAACAACTAGCGTCATCAGAAAAGAAACTCAATCTATCATCAGAATCACCACCAAAACTCGAGCTCAAGCTATTACCCAGTACTTTGGAATATGTATTTTTAGGAGAAGAAAACACTCTGCCAGTAATCATTTCTTCCTCTCTAAATGACGAACAAAAAAGTAAGTTGTTGGAAGTTTTAAAAGAGCACAAAGGAGCATTAGGATGGACCATAGCAGACATAAAATGTATAAACCTAGTAGACTGTATGCATTACATTCACCTTGATGAAAATGCTAAACCTACTAGGGAAATACAACGTCAGTTAAATCCTAACATGAAGGAAGTTGTTAGAACTGAAGTCTTTAAACTATTAGATGCAAGTATCATTTACCCCATTTCTTATAGTTCATGGGTCAGTCCTGTACAAGTTGTCCCCAAAACGTCAGGAGTCACAGTAGTTACCAATGCTGATAATGAATTAGTACCCACTGGAGTAACTACAGGGTGACGTGTATGCATTGATTATAGGAAGTTAAATTCTGTCACACGTAAAGACCATTTTCTTTTACCATTTATCAATCAAATGCTTGATAGATTAGCAGGTCATGAATTTTATTGCTTTCTAGATGGATACTCAGGATACAATCAGATTTTCATAGCACCAAAAGATCAAGAGAAGACCACTTGCACTTGCCCTTTTGGCACTTTGGCATATAAGAGAATGCCATTTGGATTATGTAATGCACCTGCTACATTTCAAAGATGCATGTTGAGCTTTTTTTCTATAATGGTTGAACGATTTTTTGAGGTCTTTATGGATGACTTTTCTGTTTTTGGTGATTCATTTTATTAATGTTTACATCATCTAACACTAGTTCTGCAGAGATGTATTGAGAAGAATTTAGTCTTGAATTGGGAGAATGCCATTTTATGGTAAAATAAGGTATTGTTCTCGGTCACATTATTTCAAGTAAAGGTATTGAGGTTGATAAAGCCAAGGTGGATCTCATTTCCAATCTTCCTCCACCTAAAATAGTCAGAGAAGTAATATATTTGCTTGGGCATGCTGGTTTTTATAGACGTTTCATTAAAGATTTCAGCAAAGCTTCTAGACCCTTATGCAATCTACTTGCTAAGGATGTACCTTTTGTCTTTAATGATTCATGTCTTGTGGCATTTGAAAAACTAAACCAGTTGTTGACATCATCACCCATCATTCAGCCCCCAAATTGGAACTTACCATTTGAGCTTATGTGTAATGCATCTGATTATGCAGTAGGAGCAGTATTAGGACAAAGAGTTGATCGAATTCCCCATGTTATTTACTATGCTAGTATGATATTGAATGATGCACAATTGAATTATTCAACTACTGAAAAAGAAATGCTAGAAGTAGTGTTTGCACTAGAGAAATTTTGATTTTATCTCATTGGTTGTAAAATAATTATATTCATAGATCATGCTGCTCTTAAATATCTTCTCACAAAGAAAGATGCAAAAGCTAGACTAATTCGTTGGGTGTTACTTTTGCAGGAATTTGACTTAGAATTCAAAGATAAGAAAGGGATAGAAAATGTTGTGGCTGACCATCTCTCTTGTCTCCATTTTGACACAACTATGGAACCATTACCCTTGAATGAGTCATTTCTAGATGAACAATTAATGAGTGTGGAAGAAGTACCGTGGTATGCTGATATAGTTAATTATGTTATTACAGGTCAACTTTCAGAGCATTATCTATTCAAGTATTGTGCAGATCAAATTGTTAGACGATGTGTCCTTGAGAATAAATTTCAAAACATTCTTTCGTTCTGCCATGAACAAGCTTGTGGAGGCTATTTCAGCGCTAAGAAAATAGGTACTAAAATTTTACAATGTGGTTTCTATTGGCCAACTATATTTCGAGATGCTTACACCTTTTATTCTTCATGTGATAGGTGTCAACGAATGGGGAGCATAACACGAAGGAATATGATGCCACTAAACCCAATTTTAGTGGTTGAAATTTTTTATGTATGGGGTATCAATTTCATGGGACCCTTTCCCCCATCTTTTGGCCATCAATACATACTGGTTGCTATTGACTATGTTTCGAAATGGGTAGAGGCAATTCCATGTAGGAGCAATTATCACAAAGTGGTGATAGGATTTTTGAAAAGCAATATTATTTCACGCTTTGGATTTCCTGGAGCAATAATCAGTGATGGTGGTGTCCACTTTTGCAATCAATCCTTCAAAGCACTTTTGACAAAGTATTCCATCACTCATAAAGTGGCGACCCCATATCATCCCCAAACCAGTGGCCAAGTTGAGATCTCCAATCGATAAATAAAGCACATTTTAGAAAAGAAGGTGAGGCCCAACAGAAAAGATTGGTAGTTGAGGCTCGATGATGCATTGTGGGCATATAGAACAACTTTCAAGACCCTAATTGGGATGTTACCCTACAGGCTAGTGTATAGAAAAGCTTGCCACCTACCTGTGGAACTTGAGCATCGTGCGTACTGGGCTATTAAGAAATTTAATTTTGACATGCAGCAAGCTGGCTCGGAAAAAAGATTACAGCTGGCAGAACTTGAAGAAATTTGTAATGACGCGTACAAAAATGCCAAGATTTATAAGCAACGAATGAAAGTCTTTCAAGACAAGCAAATTATGAGAAAATCTTTCACCCTAGGTCAAAAAGTACTTTTATTCAATTCTCGTTTGCACCTATTCCCAGGTAAGTTACATTCTCGATGGTCTAGCCCTTTTATTGTTCACACTGTTTTTCTACATGGGGCAATTGAAATTAAGGATCCAAAAACGACGTCACTTTTAAAGTTAATGGTCAAAGATTAAAGCCATATTTAGAATACCAATCACGTGGACCGGACATAGAAATAAATTTGAGTGACCCACCAAGTTTGATTTGAGATTTTTCTTTTCTTTTCGGTTATTTGATTTGATTTTTCTTCTTCCTTTTTTTTATTCTCTTGCTGATTGAAATTATTTTTGCATGAGTGTGTTTGTTTAACCATTAAGTTTTCTCTTATCATTTTTAATCATGAGACAGATCCTCTTGAACATTCTTAGACAACTTCAACCTATCCAAACTATCTCAGAAAGCAGATACGATTTTGTAAAACACATCGTATTTGGGCTTTGCAACCACCAGAGTTAGTCGCTCATGTTGAGGATTTAGAAAGCCAACTTAGAGATATTGAGAGAAGTGTCTACAGCACCCAGTCGGAGCTTGTGGTAAATTCAATAAGAGGATGATTTTAGTTTGCTTTGTGTGTTTTAATTTGTTTCTCTGTTTGTGTGTTTTAGTTTACCTTGTGTGTTTAAGTTTGTCACCCTGGTGAAGTGGCGGATAACGGTACTCTGTGACAATCAAGTCAGTTACTTCACTTTCCCATAATAACTGATATTCTAAGACGGAGGTATGGACAGAGATGAGATTTTAGCAAAGCTTCACAAACGATTCCCTTCGCTTCCTCAGAATGCCCTCCTTTCAATCTATAAAGCTCGGTCCGAACGCATGCGATTGCTTATGAGGAATGACATACCTGCTGACATCCGCTGGTTATTCAAGACCAAAGTACGCTTGGCAGGTGAGTTGCCTCCTAAATTTATTGCATACATTCTTGGTTGTGGCAAAGGAAATTATGCGAGAAAACGACGAGCTCGAAGACTTTCTGTTACTTGTCATAAGTGTGTCATAACGATATGCAATAAAAAACCATGTTCTTTAGGAATGATGTCTGATAACAGGGAAGATAAAATTTAATTCATTAGGGATGGCTTGAATAAAGGGTCATTGGATAATATCCTTTTGTCTCTTGAAACACATCCCAATGGATATGTACAAAGAGCGATTCTCCAATTATGACCATTATTCCAGAAAGAACATACGCGTCTGATCTCGGGGAATCGTATAGCGACCATGTTTGCGGTTTATAAAAGCGGATGGGAAGCTTATCCTCGACCCATAGAGGGCGTTCAACCCGTTTCTGGATGTAAAACCAGAAGAAGATGTGAGCCACAGTCACAACTACCTGTGAATACCCTTTAACTTTACTGTTGTTTTATTTCACTATTGTTTTACCATTCACATTATTGCCTTTAATAATTTTCTGTTATCATTGTTTGCTTTTTCTTTTTTTTAATGTTTTCTTTTTGACTCTTGAGCCATGTGCCTTACGTGTTAATTGACACTGACATGATGCCTCATACACAGCTGTGACCCACTTTCACCAAGGTCCTTAAATATGATTTTTTGTTGTGTACTCACAAATTATTTTTAGCACTATCCTAATGGCAACTACTCCCAGTAAACAATTCAAGAACATTTGTGTGCTCTCTGGGTTTAACTATGGCAAACATAAAGAGTTCGTTGAGGCAGCCATAGATCTTGGTCGAAGAATAGCAGAGAGAAAATTACACTTGGTGTATGAAGGAGGTGACCGAGGGTTATCTAAAATGGTCTCAGAAGCTGCTTATGTCAGAGGGAGCCAAGTGTTAGGTATTATCCCAACAATTCTAAAACCTTTAGGCGTTTTGTCTAACTCATCAACTGGAGAAGGGTTAGTCGTCTCAGGTATGCAAGAAAGAATAACTGAAATGTTAAATCATGCCGATGCTTTTATTTTCCTTCCAAGAGATCTTGCAACTCTAGAGGCACTAATCACATTAGCATCTTGGGCTCATATGAACATCCACCAGAAACCCATCAGTTTGTTAAATGTCAATAGCTTTTATGATGGCTTTATCACATTTCTTAACCATGTAATAAAAAATTATTTCATTCCTTCCTCAATGAAAAAAGTCTTTATTTGTGCACATACTGCTAATGAGCTACTTGATCTGTTACAAGCTTATCAATCAGAGCCAGATCCCAGAACCTTGGTGTTGGAGTGTTCAAATAATGATGGTAATAGTAGCCGCAGTAAGAAGTACAAATTAGATTTAACTCTCCGCTTGTAAATATTTTCTTCTGTGTTACACCACCTAGGTGATGTTTTCTAAACTCTACTTCTTTCCTTTCAAACATTGAGGACAATGTTTCATTCTGGTTGGGGGGAGGGAATAGTTGACAATTGTGGAATGTGGGTTAAGTTTTTACTAATTTTTTGTTGTAGAACTAACCGTGGCTAACGTTTTTAGTAGAAGATGGCTGAATATGGAGTGTAGTTACTCTAGAAACGCATCTTCTTAGTTTGAAAGTTAAAATAAAAATTAAAAAAAACAAAAAAATTGTCTTATTTTAAGTATGTTTTTTCTAAATTTTTCTTTTTGACTTCTCCTTTATAAATATACATTTTCAAGTTTTTGAGTCGAAGATGGCTGAATACGGAGTGTAGTGACTCTGAAAACGCATCTTTTTAGTAAAAAAAAAAAAATTCAGACATTTTTCTTTCCTATCATCTAATTAATTTTTCTGTATCATTTTTCATCTTTCTGCATGTATGTTTTCTTTTCATGTTTAGAATAGGTTAGGGGGTAGAATTTCGTTTAAAAAAAAATTTGTAATATTTTAACATTGGATGACATGATGACTTTCGAATCTTAATATTTGTATTATCTTTAGTCTTGAGTAATGTTACACCATGTTTGCTATTCTACATGTTGATGTTGGAGATAAATATGAGTTGCTTGAAGAAATGCACATGTCATAATAAATTCCAAGTGAGTTTTTGGGCCTATTATTTTTTCTTGGAGAGTAACCCTTTTTGCTCATTCTTTATACAGCTTAGCAGTTTATTATTTTATACATGATCTCTAGATTTCCTTTAAGTCAACCCTCTAAAAAAAAAAAAGGTGTTACTACATCTAAAGGTCCACCTAACTAGTAGATATGTAAGATTATTTAGAGCTCTAAAAGATGATGGAAGATCTTTTTTTACATGTTTGAGCCTTTCTAGCCATCCTTGTTGCAATATCCATAGTTAGCCCTTTTGAGCCTTTTATTTTAAAAAAAAAGTATTTTCTTTGTTAACTTATCATCCTGACCCACTCCATTTTGGAGTATTACCCGATGTTTTACAAGTTCCATCACCTATTCATGTTTTAAAAAAATATATAAATAATTATTTTGTTCAGCAAAGTTGTGCCGTACCAAAAAAAAAATTATTCAAAAAAAAAGAAGAAAGAAAAAAAAAAGAAAAAAGAAAAAAAAAGAAAAAAAAAGTACAATAATAATAAATAAGCGAAATGCATCTTTTAATTTTCAAAAGATCTCTATTTTTTCTCAAACATGTATTTTTATTTTCCACATTTCTCTTTCTTTGTTAGCCATGTCCTTAGTCTACGTTACGTCATGATAAAAGTCCTTCTTGATTTTAGGGAATTGTAGTCTGAAGTAAAAGCTAGTTATATAGGCTATTAAGATGTAGTGATGCACAAAAAAAAATGAAAAAAATGAATACATTAGGTTGACTAGTACTTTGTTTGAGATCATATTATTTCTAAGCTGTGGGCATATTTCTTTCATCTTGGTGAGAGTGTGTGATATTTCTTTATTATTTTCTCTCAATTTACCATTCATTGTAGTGACAATTTTTATTGGGTTTAATTTTTTTGTGAGAGTGTCACTACTACCGGTGAGATTTTAGGGTTTGGCATGTCATTCTTGAAAGTGACCTGATTACTATAGCTATAACAAAGTCTGCTGCACTGATGCATGTGGATGATTGATGTGGGTGTGATATTTCTTTAAACTGGAGATAATGCTTATACTTTTATTTGATTGCTATCATTAATCTGATTGAATAAACACAATTTTTTTTTTGAAAAAATCATTTTTAGGTTTGAATTTTATTTTCGCTTTATTTGCTAGAGACTAGCAATAAGCTGGTTGTGAGCTGTATTGAGTGTTAGAAAGTGCATATTTATAAAGGAGAAAATCGCATACATTATTACTTTTATGTATTTAAACCTTTTGTTATTTAATTATGTGTGTTTTGTTATAATTAAGTATTTTATATATTTTAGGGGCATCATGATCGTTTCACAATGAACGAGTGATCAGACAGTAAAACAGACATCACTTTTGAACTCAGGACGGTCGAAAACCTTAGGAGGAGCATAAAAGGAAAAATGACACTGTTCAAATGTACGGTATTGTTCACACATACGGTACTGTTCATGTTACTGTTCAAGATAGTATTCACATATACAGACTGATGACGTGGTGTTGACCGATGATGTTGCATCGACCGATGACGTGGCAGCATTTGATTGTCGAAAGATATAGCATTTGATTGCTTATGTGGCGTTGACTGATGATGTGGCATTGACCGATGATGTGTAACGATCCTATTGGACTAAAATTCTTATGTACTGTTGATGGACGATGTGGCAGCATTTCAGTGGACCAAAATTATGCGTACGGTACATGCACACACATTGGATTATTTACTATTCAACCCGCGTCACTATTTAAACTGCCACTATTCAAACCGAGTTACTGTGCAAACCGTGTCACTGTGGAAACCGTGTGCAAACCGCATACTATTGACGATAACGTGGCGCAATCCCAAGCGTCCGAACTATTTTTAATCCGATGGCTATGATTCACTCAATGTATCTATAAAAAGTGGACTCTTCCCCCCTAATTCGATACCCCTGAATCCATTTTTGAGTTTAGTTTTTTGTAATTCCTTCTCTATCTTGTATTTTCTATGTATTTTAATAAATTTTCATTTTACCCCTAGTTCAAAAATGAGTAGCTAATTTTTTTTCAAGTTTGGGTTGAAGGTGAAAGTCTCAACATGTTCCATGGGCTTAATTTGGTAAATTTATTTTTTCTTCTGCTATAATATTTATGGATGTTTTGACTTTTCATCAAGAAATAGTAATAATCTTGTCTAGATACCGCCTTGGTTAAACCGATACCCTAGTACAAGGTTATTATTATTTGGCACAATAAGCCTTTAGCACATATTTATTTAAGCGTGATTCATGAGGTGTGGAAACCCCCCTCATGATTTAATTGGCATTAATATGGAATATGTAGCTCATGGAGCATGTTGATGCAGATCCAGATACCCAAGTGCTTTATCTCAATAGTTTCCAGTTTAATTTATTCCTGCCATTCCAATTTAAATTTTAGCATAATCTAAATTCCTTTCACCATAAATCCATCCACCCACTCAAGAAAATTAATTCTACACATAATTAAAATCCACCTCCTCGTGGGATCGACACTCGTCACCATTAATTTATTCTACAATAGATTCGTGCGCTTGCGAGTTCAATAAAATTTGTAGAAACGGTACCCATTCCAAGGGTCGTGTGCAGTACTGAGCATTGCTAAATCTTAGCTACCTCTGCCTTGGCTGCTCATGTTCTGGGTGTCTTAGAGTCCTTCGCTGATCGCCCTTTGGAAAAGGATGGCAGAGATGATGCACCACCTTCAGTATAGCCCTTATGCTGTGTTGCTACTCTTCTAGTGCTACCTCTGTTTTGCTCTTTTGAACTTGTTTCTTTTCCTCCCCACCGATTTTTTGGCATATTTTGTGTTATTGAGACGTTTCTATTGTTGTGATACTCTGCTACTGGACCTTTTGTGTTTTGAGCTTACATCTAGTAATATTTTGCATCTTCGTTATCCCTTATTTGAGTGCTTGGCTACATTGGTATCTTGTAAAACTTTAGGGTACCTTGCATTACATGTGGCGAAAAGATTTCTTTTTTTTTTTTTTTAAAATGGGGTACCCCAAGTACCCAACAAATATACAACATCAGGCGCTTGCTGGTTTATGTAGATAAGATGCACTTGGTGTAGGTCTTTCTTGAGAATTATGGTAGACCTCCTATAGATAGGTAACCAAAACATCATCACGACATTTTGATTAAGATTGAGAGCATGAAATTGGTCCGCCCAATTATTTTTTGCTCTTTTAAAGTTTTCTTCACATTTTTGAGTTGCCTATCCCCTACTTCGCTTAAGTTAGAGAGTAGAGGTGTAGGTGTATGCATACCTTAGCGAAATATCATGACACTAGGGTAGGCTGGTTTTACTTCACCCTCGGGTCTTCTTTGACCCTCCCTCTCTTCATTTGGGTAGCCTTATCGTGCCTCTACAGAAAGGCTATCCCTGGACTGTTTGCAATTGACCGGTGCCTTGGCCGGTCCTGTAATAAGTTAGTTATAATGGATAGGCGTATGACAAGATTCACATACCATCAGATATGAGGTTATATCAATGGCGATAAATGGATATAATCCGCATTTCATGACCGCAGTGGCGAATAATAGAAAAGCATATCATAATGGCGGGAGGAAAATGCATTCATAGACAACGAAAGCATTAATCAATACATGACTTAGCTTTGTTATCCTAAGGAGAACGAGAGGCTGTAAGACCTCCTAATCTTTTAATTAGGGAACTAAAGAAATTCTAAAATTTCAACTGACCAACGTGGGGTATCTGGGGTACTCACGTGGCCTACCACACAAACATAAAAACAAACATAAAAATAGGGAAAGCTAAGAGTTAAGACACTCTCCTCTAGTAGTATTTCTGCAGCATTGCAGCATTCCAGGGGTGCCTCACAATTATCCCATCCATGTGAAGTAGCCGGTATGCACCAGACCCAACAAGTTTCTCTATGCGGTATAGTCCTTCCCAATTTGCCCCGAAACTGCCATCAGAGGGTACTTTGGTGTTCTGGGTTACCCTCTACAAGACCAAATCTCCTTTTCTGAAGGATTAAGGGCATACCATTTTTTCATACAAATCCGAAATGCGATGTTGATACACTGCTATCCTCAGCTTAGCTTCCGCCCTTTTTTCAGCCATCAAGTCAAGGTTACAAGCAATTAGGGAGGCATTTTTAACTTCATCAAAGTATTCGACTCTATGAGATGGTACCCCAATTTCCACTGAGATTACTGCGTTAACACCGAATACAGGAGAAAATGGAGTTTCTGCGGTGAAGGTGTTTTGAGTAATCCAGTGGGCCCACAATACACCGGGTAGCTCGTCTTCTTTTTCAGGATACCTTTGTTGATAGCTTCGACTTACCCATTGGATTGGGGGTGTGCCGGTGTAGCAAACCGGTTGGCTATCCCGAGCTCCGAGCAAAAACTTCAAAATTTTTTATTGTCAAATTACTTTCCGTTGTCACTAATAATTGCATGAGGGATCCCAAATCTGCAAATGAAATTCTTCCAATTAAATTCTGTGGTTTTCCTTTCGGTGATGCTTGTTAGTGGCTTAGCTTCCGCCCACTTTGTGAAGTAGTCCACTGCCACAATTGTATGTTTTGCCTGCCCCTTCCCGGTAGGTAACTAGCCAATGAGATCCACACCTTAGATGTGGAAGGGCAAAGGAGAGGATATAACCGTTAGCTTCTCTAGGGGTAGGTGGGGTACCTTAGCTAACCTTTGGCACTTGTCACAACTTTTTACCATATTCTTAACATCTTCTCGCATAGTAGGCGGTGGTATCCACGGCGGAGGCCTTTTGTGCTGTGCGCTCCGTAGTGATTCATGAAATCCCTTCATGTATCTCTCTCATGACATACTCGACATGGTCACTTCCCATGCATTTAAGGTAGGGGAGAGTGAACCCTCTTCTATATAGGATACCCTTAATTAGGCAATACCGTGCAGCTTTATACTTCAACTTTCTTGCTTCACTTTTATCTGAGGGCAGATCCCCATTCTTGAGGTACTTTATGATAGGCTCCATCCAAAGCGCCCCATCTGCTAGCGACCCTACTTCCAACGGCTCTAGAAGGTTAACGTTGAGGGCGGTTATGTGTTCTGTCTTAATAGGACCAGCTGGCTAGGCTACACCAAGGGACGCCATTTTTGCCAAGTTATCGGCTTCGCTGTTCTCTTCGGGGCACCTTTTTCACTTTGACTTCATTAAACTAGGACATTAACTCTGGTTTTCACAGTGTACCCTTCCATGCTCCTACCCGGCAATCGTGAGTAATTTGGCTTACCACCAATTGGGAGTCGCTCTTGATGTGTACCCGTTTTGCTCATAAGGCTTTTGACATCCTTAACCCTGCTATGATGGCTTCATATTTGACTTCGTTGTTCGAAGCCTTGAATCCAAATTGCAGAGAATAGAAAATCTTCACTTTGTTCAGTTCGATGATAATTATCCCCGCACCATTTTCGTATGAATTAGAGGAACCATCAACATATATCTCCAGGACACTTGACTTGTCGATAAGTAGAATTCTGAGTACCCATGTCGCGTTCTCAATGAAATCAGTGATGGCTTGAGCTTTGACAGCTGAAGGAGGCTTGAAGATGATGTTGAACTCGTTTAATTTGAGGGACCACCAAAGAAGCCTTCTAGACATATCCAATTTTTGGAGGATTTTCTGGAGGGGTTGGTTGGTGATAACCACGATGGCCTGAGCTTGAAAATATGGCCTAAGCTTCCTCGCAGAGACAATTAGCTCTAAAACAAACTTTTCGGAGGTGGGGTACCTCTTTTCTACATCAACCATAGCTTTACTAGTGTAGTAAATAGGCTGTTGTACCCCCTGCTTATCCTCGCGGAGTAAGACGGAGCTGGTGGCATGTTCGAATACGACGAGATACAATAGAAGCACCTCCCACGGCTCAGGTTTGGCAAGTAGTGGAGCATGACGAGGTACCTTTTCAGTTCATAGAAAGTTGTTTCGCAATCTAGGGTCTTCTGAAGCTTCTTGCCTGCCTTCAAAGCTTTGAAGAAGGGCTTGCAACGGTCGGTGGCCATGGAGATAAAGCGGCTTAGGGTAGCAACCTAGCCTGCCAAACTTTGAACCTTCTCGATGGTGCGCGGCGATTTCATATTAAGAACCACGTGAATTTTGTTGAGGTTGGCCTCGATATCCCATTGTTGCACCATGAACCCATGAAATTTACCAGAGGTAACCTCGAACGCACATTTTTTCGGGTTGAGCTGTATCTGGTACCTCCTCGGAATAGCAAAGGTATCCCTGAGGTGCTTCCATGCGCACACAGATTTGGTGATCATCTTGTCTATATATACCTCCATTGTGCGCCCAATTTCACCTTTGAAAATCTTGTTTACTAGCCACTAGTAAGTGGCTCCGGCATTCTTCAAGCCGAACGGTATAACCTTAAAACAATATAACCCTCGATTGGTGATGAAGGTCGTTTTCTCTTGATTGAGCTCATGCATCGGGATCTGGTTGTAACCAGAGAAGGCGTCCATAAAACTAAGCATCTTGTGGCCGTAGTTCGTGATTAATTTGGTCACTTTGAGGTAGTAGGAAAGGCATCTTGAGAACTTGTTCAAATCTTTGAAATCTATACACATACGCCACTTTCCATTCGATTTCTTTACTAGAACAACATTGCATACCCAATCGAAATTGCAGCTTTCTTGATAAACCTGCTGTTAACAATGATCTACCTTTTTGCTTTCGATTCTTGGTTGAATGTCGACATTTCTTGGTTGACTTGGGTTGACATTGAGTTTATGGTAGGAGAGGGAAGGTGAGATACTCGGCATATCCGAGTGGGTCCAGACGAACACGTCATGGTGCTCGCGTAGGAAGTTGGTGAGCTTCTCCCATTACTCCTCTGAAAGGTTGGAGCCTATTTTGACGGTCTTTGTTGGATTAGTGGAGCTCATGGAGACTGAAACCAAGTCTTCAACTGGCGTACCCCACTTCTCATCCTTCGATATTCGTTGGTCCAGGGGTACCTCTAATTCACATCCGGACTCAACTTGGTCCCCATTGGGTACTCCCGACTTATCTGACATGATTGTTTCTATGCCCATTGGTGAGGCTCCCAGTTGCTCTGATGGGGCGACTACCCGAGCAGCTTTTTGGAGTGCTGCTCTCTGTTTTCTAGTAAGCGATCATTTAGTCGGATAAGGTATCCCCAGGGTGTCATGTAGGTATCCGCTGTTGGCGAATTGTTGGTAGAAGTGACTTTAGAAGCTGCAAGTATGACCTGAGCTGATTGTTGATCCTGATGATAACCATTGTTGTTGAAACTTTCATGGCGAGGTAATGCATGGATACCACGACTTTTGTTGCTCCTAAGAACGGCCAACCCAATATAATGTTGTATGCACCCGGGTGGTCCACAATAAGAAAATAAATCATATAAACAATACGGTGGGGTACGCTGCGAGTGTATGGCGGCAGCGTGATGATGCACTTTTGAGATGACCGTATCTCTGGCCGGGCAGATGAGGAGGTAGGCGCATGGGTGATTTCAGCGATTCAATTAATAATTGATCCAGTGACTTTAAAAAAAATATCAGCAGCTGCCGTATCCACAAAGTCCTGCTTTCTTTGCATATCAACTTGACGTAATCAAAAGCATCGTCAGTGGGTCTGCGGTAAACGATGTCTTTTTACATGAAAAGGATTAGCGAAGGATGGAGGGGTACCAGAGGTGTACCCCAGCCGGTGAAGTTAACTTCCCCCTCTATGTTGGCTGTCAACGTAAGTGATCTTCTATAGCTTTTGATGGCCCTCCTGGACTAGCTAGCTAAAGTAAGTCCCCCAGCGATCATCCGAACATACAAGCCCTTTTTAGGTCCTTAGGGTACCTCGCGTTGAGACTGCCCTTTTTACATCTTGCCTTTGTCTTGCCGTGGATTGTGAGACTTCTGCCATGACGGTAATAAATTCCTTGAGTACTGTTGAGAATTAAGGCTGATCTATTTCTGAAAATAAAAAACTCAGTGTCTTTATGACGAAGTCCTCGTGGAACTGCATATTTTGAGCTCAACTTGTATTGGGGTACCTCTTCATTGGCTTGGCGAACGGAGGAAGCTACTATCTCGGATTTGGTAAAAGATATGCTCCAGTGACTGATTCAACGGGTGGTAAGTCTCGTGCAGGGATTGATTGGTGGTTCTCAACATTACGATGTTGGCAATCTTGGGTGGAAGTGCGTGGGATACACAGGGTGGTACACTTGGCTGCAGGCGCAACCCGTGGAGGCTTGTCATGGGAAATGATGCTGGGGCTTGGGTTGTCTTGGGGCTTGGATGGCATTTCATCCATCTCCTGGCTACCTGCAACACAGGCAGGCTTAATATGACAATGGGCACTTAACAGAAGGCGCCTCATAACTGTTATAAATTCATACCGAAATAGAGTCGAACATGTGTTAGTGTCCAAATGCTCTGATTCGCAGCACCTCTTGGTGGAAGTGGTTCACATACTCCGCCAAAGGTTCGGATTCCCCTTGCTTGACGAAGGCAAGTTTGGAGGCTACCCTATCTTGAGTGGAAGCATATGAAAACTCTTTGGTGAATTTAGTTAAGAGTTGGTGTAGGGAGGATATCTTACCTGCCTTCAAGGATCGAAACCATGATTTTGTGGGACCCGTGAGTGTGTGTGTAATCATCCTACACATGGCATTCTCATCAACACCCTTGATAAGCATTTGGTCGTGGTATAACTCAGCATGCTCCGAGGGATCACTGGTACCCGAGTATTGGGATACCTGAGGCATGATGAATGCTTCGGGGAGAGCTGCCATTCGAATCTCCATGGTGAACGGCGAGTGGTAAGTCAATGGTGTTGGAGCACCTGTGATGTTTTGCTTTTCGGAAAGGAGCTTCACTTGGGCTTCCAGGTGCTCCATCTTCTCCATAAACTCGAGGGGTACCCCAGGGATACCTGATGATGATGCCGCAATTTGAGAAGCCCTTTTGGCGTTCAATTTATCGTAGAGATCCTCACGGACTCGCTTTACAAGTCTCATACCCTGGCTGCTGTGGGAATTGTAAGAGATGGTGGAACGCTCGTCTCGGGAGCCCACGGTTTGAAATTTAGAATGGGTACCCGATGGCCTATGTTTTGGTCTGCTGGACTCGGGTACCTCTGGTCTTACCATAATTTGTTGGCCTGTTAGAGGTGGTGGAGGATCGAGTGTCACTGGTGGAGGCGAATTTTCTTTGGTTCTTGGTTGTCCTTTTACCTTTTTATTGTTTTGGATCGTTAAGGGAGCATGCTTGGGAATCAAGGAGGCGCTCGTGGCGTATCTCATTATTTTTGGTACATGGCATGCGCTGGAGAGTGGTCTAGGGTATCCCAGCAGAAGCTGTCGGGTGAAGCAGCTAGGGACCACTTTTTGGCAGAGGTAGCAAACGGTTGTCACCACTTTTCAATACACTGTTTTGATATTTGATTCTGACCAAATCGAGCATTATCCTTCAAGTGATGGAGACGCTTGTTGTGGTAAATTTTAAAGGGTTTTCTTAAGTCTGACCTATCGGGTAACTCGAATTACAGAGGGTACCTCGAGTCATATGGGGTACCTTGAGCTATGCATGGTTCTTCGACTTACTACAGAGTTGTGTGGGATACCTCGAGCTATGCGGGGTATCTCGGACTATTCTAGAGTTATGTAGAGTACCTTGACCTACTCTAGAGTTATGAGGGGTACCTCAATTATACCGAGGCCACTCCTTTTATCGACATGTGGCGCCATATTATTTTTCCTATTTCTTTCCAAATACCAACTTAATTTTCAAAGATAAGAACTTCACTATTCTGTTGTGTAAACCTAATAGAATCAAATCTTTAAATCTTTTTTTTTTAATTTATGAATTCTTTTTTTTTTTCAAGAATCAAATCATTGAACTATGCATAAACATGTAAGCAATATAAAAGATTAAAAGAAAATGTAAAAATTGAGATGAGCCATTGCATTCAAAGGAATTTGTGTTTTAAACAGAGCCGATTGTAACATAAAGTGTACTATACAATTTAATATCTTTATATCAAATCATTGCATCTTTTACTTGATTTTATTTATTATTGTTATTTTTTCATAATAATCATCAAGAAATTACCTCTGAAGCATAAACAAGAAATTATGGAGGAACGAATAAAGACCTGCTTTCTTGTTTGAATATTGAAGAATCTTCAAGCTGATGTGAAGGTGAAGAACCTGAAGAAATCAAGCACTTCGTTCTTTGTATTTCAAAAAGAGAAGCAAAGAGGTGTAATGCACGTGCGTGCTTCACCGCTTCTTTATAAGCCAAACGTGGCTAATTGTCAAAGCAACAGCAAGCTACCAGCTTCATGTAAGGCACATGCTTACTTCACGTGTATGCTTCACTTGTTTGCTTGAGACAGTGGTAATTTGAAAGAATGGAAAGCAGCTCTCATTTTGCATCATTTTTCGAAGTGAGACAGAGAAGAAAAAGAAGAAAAACCGAGAGAAAAAGAGAAGAGGAAAAAAAAAGAAGAAAATAAATAAAAGAACGGAAGAAGCCGAGAAGGGGAAAAGAAGTTTAAAAGATGAATTGAGAGAGAATGTTTCAGGAAATGAAATTGAGCAATTAGATTAATATCCAATGAATTAGTGGGTAATAAGTGTATGAAGTTTGAACAGTTATGTTACAGCTTTTGAGATACATATAAGTTTTTGTATCAATTCTAGTAGTTAATTTTTTAACCATATATTTTAGGAAGAATTCGAGAATTGAAGAACCCACAAGAGCCTCAACAAACCTCGAAGTGAAACATGATATGTGAGTGGATGCTATTATTATTATTATGTATTTTATAAAACATTTATGTTTGGTAGTATGATTTAATATCATGTCATGATTACATGTACGCATATTTTATTTTTGATTCAGCCATGAGATGTGATTAACAGTCATCATATATGTACCTTTCCCAATGGACTTTGCATATGTGTATTGAGAGTTAGGTTACTCTACTCGTGCAATGTAGTTAAATTCTACCAGGTATTTGAGAGATTTTCCCGTGCTCTACTCGTGCGATGATGATCATAGCGAGTATTAAGAGTTATTTCCCCTTGATACTATTTGGTGCAGTTTTGTCATGTATGTATGACTTTTATGTTTGTCGATGCATTGCATTCAGTGCGGACTAATCTTTACACGATTATGTATATAACCTAGTACACTACTTTATTTTTCTGAGTCGCAAGCTCATTAATTTCTTATTTATCCCTTTTTTTCCTAAGATTCCACAGGATTTCGTGCAGATTAACCTCTAGTCAATTAAGGTTGGTCCCGAGACACATTGCTACATGTCTTACATTTTAAGCACGTTTAGGTATGTATAATGAGATATGAACTGTCCAAGTTTTGAATACATATATATTCATGAATTAAGTTTATGCCACGAGTTTTAGTTATTAAACCGCATGATTCGCCTTAGATTTAACATATAGGCCGGGGCGGGTCATGTCAAAGAGATGTTGCTGAAAAAACAAAATGCAAACTAAGAGAAAATGCAAAATTTGAGAAATGAGCTGGTACATTCAATTGAGCTTACCTTTGAAAAGAAAAGAAATTACAATTTTGTTACTTGAGTAGCAATCCTTCTACGAACTTTGATTCTGGGCCAAGCCAAGCCCAATTTGAAGAACCTATTCTGAACAATTTGGTTTCGTTGACTCAGTTAGACAGTTAGTTATTTAAAAAAAAAAGTTCGTTTATTTGTTTACTAAATAACCAAGGGTTTAGTTTGTAGAAAAGAACACATATAATAGTTTGTAGTAATGTCAAATAATAGGTCATACAAATTTAAACTCCGAAAGTATCAACGTAGCATTAGCACTTACTATCACACTTGATATGCAACTGTTAGTGTCCATGATATGCTCAAGGACTTGCGGAGGCAAGACACAGCTGTAGAAAAGGATAAGAGCTAGGAAGAAGATGATGAAGTACTTATCAGATCAATATTCCAGAAACCAAAAGTAATTATTCAAAGGATTTCTGATGAACATCTTGGTGATAACAAGGATTTGTTTCAATTTGCAAGCGAGAAAAAAATGAAGGCTCGAGCAACAATTTGAAGAAGAGAAAGCTTCCTCAAGAAGTTCAAAGTAAACCAGAAGCAAAGTTTCCTCCAAAGCCTCCATCAATCTGGTTTCAAGTTTCAAGTTACCAGGAAACCAGCTGCGGTATCTAACACCAAAGTCAATGCAAAATTAGACGAAAAAACATAGGAAAGCTCTAGACTATAATCATTGTGCCAAAACCTACCACAGTGATGATGTAGAAATATTTGTTTAGTTTGAAGACCAGAAAAAAAAAAAGAACTTTGGAAGTAAGAAATTTATTGACTGCTTTTTCTCATGTTTCTTAGTACGAAAAAGCATAAATCAACCTGTTATTTTAGTTGTTCTGGCTCCACAAAGTGCTGTTTTACATTTGATAAAATTTACTCTGCAAAATTTTAAGATTTACAAAATTCATTGTAGATCTTAAGAGTAAACATTTATGCTGTGCGCCTTTGAACGTACCCATCATGCTGAACTAAGTAAATCATCTATTTTGTTTTATAGATAGCAATCTAACTGCCCGTGACAATAACGTTCCTTGTTTTCTCATATTCTGGTTTATTATGTATCTCCATCTCTCCTATTTATATCTATATATTATTAATGGGATTACTTTTTGTTGAAAAACAGAATTGGCGCATACACGTGGCATCTAAAATTCTGTGTCTTTTATTTTTTCTGCAATTATTTGGTGCGCTTGATTCCGTATTCCGCGCACAACAAGTGGTATCAGAGCCAACGGTTCGTACTTTGGGAGATACGGTACTGTTCACGTACGGCACTGTTCAAGTATACGGTACTGTTCACATACGGTATTGTTCACGAATACGGTAGAGTTAACAGTTCATACTTGGGAGGATTAGTAGCTTGTGTAGTGGTGTGGATTTGTGCATGTCTAGGAAAGTTGTCACAAAGGCGATAAGAGCCTAAGGAGACTAGGTCTTAAGTGGGACTGGTGTGACCCCTCCAGTCTTTCCTGGGAACTTTCCTGGTGCATTTTTTCACGCGTACATACATATAGATATTGATCTCTCATGTGGGAATAATTTATTGAGAAAATGGTAGAAGGTGAAATTTCCAGAAGTGGGGAGAGATCCACCCAGACTATTCCTAGAGATACTTCAGGTGGGAGGCGAGACTTTCATCTTTCAACACCTGTTATAGGTGGTCAGAAGATCGATGTTGAAAAGTTTGATGGGAAAATCAACTTCGGCATGTGGAGGCGTGAAGTTATGGGTGCTCTTATTCAAATCGATCTCGATATTGTTTTGAAAAATAAAAGGCACTTGTATGATGAAGAAAGTTGGGATCGTATGAACGAGAAAGCATGTGGTCAGATTAGATCTTGTTTGACCAAGGAGGTGAAATACTTGGTGAAGGATGAGGAGTGTGCGATGACTTTATGGCGAACATTGGAGGAGAAGTATCTACTGAAAAGTCCTGAAAATCGTCTTCATGCAATGAACCAAGTATATGGTTTTCGAATAAAGCCGGGGTTGTCAATGCACGATCATGTCTTAAGATTTGAAAAGTTACTTGCTGATTTGAAGAATCTTGATGAAGATATTAAGGATGAAGTCAAGGCTATGATTCTGTTACACTCACTACCAGAGGAATATAGCCATTTTGTAATCACCTTGATATATGGGAAAAGCGTAATCATCTTCAAAGATGTCTGCACAACATTGACTAATTTAGAAATTCAGAATAATGATAAACATTCTGAAAAAGCATCATCCGAAGCTTTGTTTGCCAGAAAAAGGACGATGGAGAAAAAGAATAAGCGTGGTGGAAAGAATTCTCGATCCAAATCGAGAAGCAGGAACATAGCTCGAGATGAGTGTGCCTTTTGTTATGAAAAGGGTCATTGGAGGAAAGATTGTCCAAAGGCTAAAAAAAGAGATGGGAAGAAACCAGCAGCAGCAAACATGGCACGTAAAGATGAAGACTCTGATTATTCATCAAGTATTACTCATACAGCATACGTGGCTAGTTTGAGCGTGTGGATACTTGATACTGGAGTAACCTATCATTTGTGTCCCATTAAGGAATGGTTTACGGATTTTCGTAATCCGGAATCTGGTGCAGTTGTGATGGGGAATGATCAACCTTGTCGCACAATGGGGATAGGAACAATTCGGCTCAAAATGTTTGATGGAATGGTTAGAGAACTGAAAGAGGTTAGATGTGTTCCAACTTTAAAGAAAAATCTAATTTCTGTGGGTGCTCTAGAAGCTAAAGGCTACAAGGTTACTATTTGAAAATGGCACAATGAAGTTCATGTATGGGGCTATAGTGATTCTACAAGGAGTTCGGCGTCACAATTTGTACTATTTGAAGGGAGGTATAAATGATGAAGCAAATGTTGCTGAGGCGCACAGTGACACTACCAAGCTATGGCATGTACGATTAGAACATGCTGGAGAGAAATCTTTGCAAACCCTGATGAGGCATGAACTCTTAAAAGGTACTAAAACCTATAAATTAAATTTCTGTGAGTATTGTGTAGCAGGCAAGAAAACAAGGGTCAAATTTGGTACTGCTAATCACGATACTCGTGAGATCCTTGAATATGTTCATAGTGATGTATGGGGACCAACCAAGACTGCATCAATTGGTGGAAGCCATTATTTTGTTACATTTATTGATGATTTCTCTAAACGTGTGTGGGTGTACACCATGCGAGCAAAGGATGAGGTTCTAGAGATTTTTGTGAAATGGAAGAAACTGGTGGAGACTCAAACTGGCAGAAAGATCAAAGTATTGCGTTCTGACAATGGGAATGAATATACTTCTGATCCATTCTTGCAAGTATGCCAGAACGAGGGTATTAAAAGACATTTCACGGTGAGACATACTCATAGCAGAATGGTGTGGTGGCGTATAGAATCGTACTTTCTTTGGAGAAGGTACGGTGTATGTTATCTAATCTTTGGTTTAAATAAAATGTTTTGAAATTTTGAGGCATGAGCTATGCAAGTCACTTGATAAATCGGTTGCCTTATGCTGCAATCGGAGGTAAAACTCCTATGGAAATGTGGTCTGGAAAGCATGCACAAGACTATGATACCCTTCGCATATTCGGGTGCCTAGCTTACTATCATGTCAAAGATGGTAAACTGGATCCTCGTGGTAGAAAAGCTATCTTTGTGGGATTCAAAGGAGTAAAGGGGTTCAAGCTTTGGGATCTCGAAGATAAAAAGTTTGTGTGTAGCAGAGATGTCACATTTGATGAAGCTTCAATGATGAAAGCTTCAAATTCTCAGTTGGTGGAGAACAAGACCACAGAGGTATTGCAGCAGGTGGAGTTTGATGCAACTCAATATGTACCAGTTAGTTCTATATCAGAGAATGATTCAACTATAGAGGAGACACCCAGAGTTAAAGAAGAGGTTGTTTCTTCTGATATCCCACAAAATGAAGAAACAACTGATGATGTAGATAATGATGACTCTATAGCAACAAGGAGGCCAAGAAGAGAGATAAAGAAACCCGGATGGCTTACTAAAGATATGGTGGTAGCCTATGCACTTCCAGTTATTGATGATGACATCCCCAACACTTTCGGTAAAGCATTACACAGCAGTGAAAGTAATCAGTGGAAGTTAGCCATGGAGGAAGAGATGAAATCTCTCTATCAAAACCAGACTTAGGAACTTGTGAAGTTACCAAAAGGGAAAAGAGTTATTGGCAATAAATGGGTTTACACCAAGAAGCAAGGATCTCCAAATCAAACAACTCCGCGATACAAGGCAAGGCTCGTTGTAAAAGGTTTTGCTCAGAAGGAAGGTATTGACTATAATGAAGTTTTCTCTCTAGTCGTAAAGCATACTTACATTCGTATCCGACTTGCCTTAGTAACTGAATATGAGTTAGAGTTGGCTCAACTAGATGTTAAGACGACGTTCTTACATGGAGATTTGGAGGAGGAAATCTATATGACTCAGCCTTGTGGTTTCAAAGTTGCTAGAAAGGAGAATCATGTGTTCAGATTGATTAAATCTTTGTACGGACTAAAACAGTCACCAAGACAATGGTACAAGAGATTTGATCAATTCATACAAGGGCAGAAATTCACCAGAAGTGAACACGATCATTGTGTTTAGTTTAGAAAACTACAAGATGGAGCTTTCATCTATCTATTACTCTATGTCAACGATATGCTTATAGGTTCGAAGAACAGAGGTGAGATTGAAAGATTAAAGAAGCAGTTGGCTTCTGAGTTCGAGATGAAAGACTTGGGTGATGCACAGAGAATACTTGAGATGGAGATTCGTAGAGATAAGAAGAATGGGAGTATGTGGTTGACTCAAAAATCGTATTTAAAGAAGGTGCTAGAAAGATTCGGTATGGATGACAAAACTAAACCGGTATGTAAACCTCTAGCTCCTCATTTCAAATGAAGCTCTTGTTTATGTCTTATATCCCAAGAGGAGCACGATTACATGGCTCGTGTTCCATATGTTAGTGCTGTGGGTAGTCTTATGTATGCTATGGTATGCACAAGGCCTGATATATCTCAAGCCGTCAGTATGGTTAGTCGATACATGCATACTCCGGGTAAAGACCATTGGCTTGTGGTAAAGTGGATTCTCCGATATCTGTATGGGACAGTTGGTGTTGGGTTATTGTTTAAGAAGGATTGTGGTCAACAATGTGTTGGGTATTGTGATTCTGATTTTTCCGGAGACCTTGACAAGCGAAGATCAACAACGGGCTACGTATTCACATTGGGTGGAGGTCCGATTAGCTGGAGGTCGATTCTGCAATCAACAATTGCTCTATCCACTACAAAAGCAGAGTATATGGCAGCAACTGAAGCTGTAAAAGAAGCTATCTGGCTGAAAGGCTTGTTAGAAGATTTGAGATTAATCTAGGAGAATATTACAGTCTTCTGTGATAATCAAAGTGCGATATTTCTTGCGAAGAATCCAACATATCATGCTTGGACAAAACACATAGATGTGAAGTATCATTATGTGAGAGAGGTTATCGAGGATAGTAATGTGTTATTGAAAAAGATAGATACCAAGGATAACCCATCAGATATGTTGACAAAGGTAGTTTCTAGAGTTAAGTTTCAACATTGCTTGAAACTAATTCAAATCCTTCAAATGTGTTGAGTTTGAAGAATTTTGAACTACGATTGGCTTGATCCCAAATTATCGGTACGTAGGCAGTCACAGAGATGCAGCCACTTTGAGGATGATGGTTCGTTGGTAGTCGGCTCAGATTTAGACAAATCTTCGCCGAGGTGGAGAATTGTTGAAAAACAGAATTCGCGTATGCATGTGGTGTCAAATTTGCTTTTCTAGCATGAAAAGTTTGCAAATTTGTCAAATTTGCGCATGCATGTGGTCATGCATGTGGCATCCAAAATTCTGTGTCCTTTATTTTTTTTGTAATTATTTGGTGCGCTTGATTCCGCATTCTGCGCACAACACTTTTAATCTAACATCTTTTGATTTATTTTCAATTACTGCAATTTTTGTTTGACAGATTTTTTTAATTCTTTTAATCATTCTAAAACAAGCACCTCGAACTCGAAGGTTGAGACTATCTAGTTGCATCTATCTTGACTAATCATAATTTAATTAGTAAGGAAATCTACCCTACAAATATAACATACCCAAACCTGCAAATTTATAAAACATGTACTTCCAAAATAATTTAATATACAACCAACTTCATTTCCTAATTCTCCCCAATCAATATACTAAATACTACCTAAAATATTTCGAAAGTATCAAAAAATTATATTATAGCTAATGTTAACATACATTAGAACTTTCTTAATCATATTATAACTAAATTATACAATCCTAAAAATGAGATGATCAAAATGCCATAACAATATCATATATATCTCCTAGCACTATCACGTGACCAAAATTCAAAATATCTACAGTTGCTAGATCAATCGGTGTACTTGCAACTTCCTATTCGGGGGAGGGGGCAAATATAATAAAATCGAGTGAGTATAAAACTCAGTGAGCTCATTGAGTAGATAATAATTTTTTAAAATAATTTATTGGAAAATAATTACATCATTTCTGTAAGCGATTTTATCAAACTATATGTAAGAAACATGAATAAATTATTTAACCTTTAAATCGATTAATTGACATTGAAAATAATACATAAACAGGTACGTAATAATCATGGAAATTGTATCACAATATAAAATACATGAATCTAAAACCATCACTAAACAAGTTGAAATTCTAGTTATGCAACCTAAGAGGGGGGGTGAATTGGGTTTCTAAAATTATACAATTTTTAAAACAAAAACTTAAGGCAAATCCAAAACAAATTTAAAACAATGACAAATAAATCAATCACAATATAAAAGATAAGGGAAGAGAGATTCCGGGCTTGAGGATTTCACTAAGCAAGCTTTCAAGGCTTCAAAAGCTTACAATTGACTTCCAAGGTGTCAATGGACCTTTACAATAAGAGATTATCCTCAATCTCTTAACATAAGTGTATCCCAACGCTTATAATCACTCAAAACAAAAGATTGCAAATTATTTTTCTCTCACACAAAATTTAAGATTATAAATCAATGCCCAATGTGTGAATAAATGAACCAAGATTATGTTTAAAGCTCTATGAAGATTGTATGCTCGATTATAAGCTCAATGAAAAAGTTGTAATAAACCCTTGTTTGAATTTGATTGAGTTTATTTATAGTTGGAGCCGAAAAATAACCATTATAGACTGTCTGCTCGATGTCAGATCACCGTTAACTAGATGTCGGATCGCCGTTTGACTATTCAATATGACTGTTGGGTTGAATTTCAAAAATGTTGAATCGTCGTTATCTGAGATGTCGGATCGCCGTTAGTGCCTAGAGACTACTCTTCAATTCTGCTCGATGCCGGCTAGCCATTATTCAAGATGTTGGTTAGCCGTTTGCTACAGTGAACTATTTTGTAAAATTACAGTTTGGCCTAGAAACTTTATAAAATTATACTATGACTCAAAATTTTATAAAACTTGTCAAATAAGTCCTTTTCCAGAATTTTAAGCAATATTTGCTAATTTCAAAATTCTCAAAACTTTTCAATTTAAAATATTAACAAGAAAATAACTAAAGTCATTTAACTAATATCATAAAATCATTTTTCATTTTTAAAAGATTAATCACTCTTAATCAAATTTGTTCTTATCAAAATCAAAGTTAAAGAAATATTTATGTTAACATAAGTATCCAGGGAAATGATCTTGTCGTACCCAGAGCTTATATGGACAGTGCAATGACATACTATTTGGGTACTACCATGCTGGGAGCTACCACAGGTAGACCAATGAAGTGCATCTTATATATCTCATATATTTCATTATAACTTTACTTCTATAAACTAGTCCCCAAAAGAAAAAAGCACCCAAACACACAGTCTAAAGCCTCTGTGTGTACTCAGACAGGTCCCAAAGGCATCTATCTTATCTATATCATTTGTATCTCAGTAACTGAATCTCTATTATCATCATACTCCATGCATAACTCCTAAAAGACAGAAGCACTCAAACACACAGCCTAGAGCCTCTCCATATATTCAGACAGGTCCTAAAGGCGTCTCATCTCATCTGTAGTACTGTAATTGAAAGGGAAGGGTACTGTTAATGATTTTACAAACAATCTTTTATGCATAAACATATAATCATACTATAAATCTTTTCCTTTTCATTAACATACTTTAAATCTATTTTATTTTCTTTCAAATACTGTCATGCATTACTTAAAATCGATATGGAAACCAATAATCATACACTTTTTAATAACAATATTGATACGTAAATAAAACTCATTTCTAGAAAAATCATTAAATTGGAATATTAAATACTTATTTCACAAACATGATTTATTATATTTTAAAATTATAATAAGCTGTAAAAATAGGTTTTGTATATTCCACTCCCAATGATAATACTCAAACTCGACTATCATCAATGTCTGCAAATTGGTTCTCGCTCACAGATCCTCCTAAATCAAGGAAACAACATAATTACTTTTTCTAAATGTAAAATAGAACTAACTTTATGCAATCACTACTAGAAAAATAGTCTTTATTGATACTTGTCTTGTGACACTTTATTTAAAAGTATTAATATGTATATACATTTGGACCTTTTTTTGCATTTAATAGATAGTTATCACTAATTACTAATACTAAAGTATCAATAGCTTTAGTAATAGCGATCAATGACACTAAGGTATCACTGATACCGTATCAGTAATAAAAATTTATTATTTTAATTTTGTTTCAGTCCGAATTCGAACCCAAGACCTCTTAAATCTAAAGCTTTTACATTGAATCAAAAGATCACTAGGCTACGGATTATTTTTAGTTTTTTTAAAGCAGTTCTTTTTAAGTGGATTAAAACAAAACAAATGGACAAGTCTTATCCAAAATATAACAAAAATTTTTCAACTCCCTCAACTAAAATATTTGTTCCCTCCTAACCTCCCCAGATCTATGCAATCCCTAACATCCAAAATGTCAAAAAGTGCTAGGCTCTGATCCTGTCAAACCAACAGCACAGGTTCGCAAAATCCTAACTTCTTCTTTCTTTTCTTATTTTATGATTTTGGGTCATTATTATTTTCATCACAGCTTGAGTTTTTTTTTTTTTTAATTGTTCTTTTAGGTTTAAATAAGTGATTTGGAGAAGAGCTTCTATGGTTCTTTGGCTACTTGAAAGAAACTAGAAGTTAAAGATTCAGCTTTTATTGTGCTTTTTTCTTTGCTACTTTCTTTTCTTTTATTGGCGCCAGATAGCCTTTATTGTATTTACCTTGGAAAATATTGTGTTTAGGGTGATTGTCACTATAACATTTACTTTATTTCGCTGATGAGCGATATTAAACATTTTTTACACTAAAACCCTAAAATTTTCTAATTTGGGAATTCTTAAGAGCAGCATGATTATGCTGAAATTGATGGTTTATATTGGTTCATAGCAGTTCTATGTTGATATAACTTATCGCTTATTAACCACTTGTTCATGTGTTATTAGTTTTTTTTTTTCAAAAACAATCATTCATTCTTTTTTTTTTGCTGTTATTTTTGGGTTTTGTTCATTTCAAAAAAATTTTAGTTTTTATTCACTATAAATAGTTTCATTGGATGATTGATTATTACAAATTATCAAAGAGATGCTTTTATAAAGGAAAATTTTGAAGTATGTGGCTTAAGTTGAGAAATGAGGTGTCTTTATCATTTCTTTAATGGATTTGTTTCAGGACAAAACCGAAATTTGTTTCTTCAGTTCATTACTAAGGCAATATTAGATTTGTTTTATTTATATTTTTATTCATAATAAGGCAGTATCTGCTTTGGTTGTTTTATTTTTCTTATTTATATTTATATGATTCATGGCTAAAATCATAAGATTTGTTTATGGGACAAATGGGAATTTTTTTTAGTTGAAATTTTTCTAAGAAATTTGGTATAGAGATAACCATTAATTTATAGCAAATTAATGTTTGATGAATTATTGTATCCGATAGAATTATCCTCATTTAAGAATTTGAAGGTTTTTAAGAAATTATTTTGAACATTAAGCATATAGGTAATAGCTTGAAAATTAATTTATTGCATCTGTATAGTGTATTAATTTTAAGATATATGGATTATTTAATGAATGTTCTAGAAAAAAAAATTATGTTATATATGCATGTCTTAACATATAATGATTATATTTTAAAGTTGGTCATCTTTTTCCCCCCTTTCTAGGTTTAGGAAGAATGTTGAGAGTGAAATGAGACTACTTTTTGGTGATGCTGTCAATCAAGTTTAAGAAACGTTACCTGTGAGTGGAAATATATAATGATCGTATTATAATTTTATTTTCAATTTCTTTTATCTTTTTAAACTTTTATATTCAAGGAAAACTAATATTGCTTAATTACGATAGACGGTGATGGTCTTTGAATGTTCATGTAATCATATTTAAGTAGTAAGATAAATCCGCATTTATTTTGCAAAGGCTTAGCTAAGTTTGCAAATTTTTTTTTTAAGAAATAATGATTTTGGAATGAACTCTCAAATTATTTAAATATTTTGTCCAAATTTTACCATAGGTTTGAAATAATTAAAGTTAAACGTGCATGTTTCAGTTCTGGAAATTTTGGAATGAATTGGGTTTATAACTGATTTTTAATCGATTTTTCAAAATGGTTGGTTGATGTCCAATTTTTCATAAATTACTCATGTACTATGTTTGGTGGTGCAAAACAATAGTCTAAAAGTGTCTGAATAAGCTGAAATTTAGAGAAACTAAAGTTGTATATGCATACTTCAAATATGAAAAATTTCATATCGATTGAACTTGCAGGTTATTTTTAATGATTTTTCAAACTCTGTTGCCATTCAACAAGTTCTTTTGACATAACTGTTTATTAACTTTTGATCTTACAAAACACCAGAATAATAATATCAAAATAACCTCAAATTTTAATATGTTGTTAATTCATATGTGTAGTTAAAAACTGGAAAATATCATTCCAATGTATTAAGTATCTTAAATTTTATAAATATATATTTAAGCACCAATTGCTATTGTAGGCTTTCATAGACAATTTTGACTTATACACAAATTTTAGATACATGATGCTCCCCTGGTTAAATAAATAAGTAGGCAGCAAGGTTATTGAATTTCTTTAAGGGAATGAATGAAAGCAGTCCCTATGCTGACTACTTGGCTGATGCCTTAGCAATTAATTGCTGAACATTATAATGTAGTTACTGGAATCCAGTGACTAATTTTCAACAAGCAATTGTACTTTCACCTAGCTGTTGTTCTTACTCTATGTAGAGTCATTACTTTATTATAAATAACCTTTACCAAAAAAAAATAATCATTAACTCCTTTTTTTCTTATTTATATATTGTTGAATAAACTATATATCTTTGGTATTTTTGAGGAAATAAACTACAACTTTCTTGTTTACTAAATTTCCTTTGAAATAATTGATTTTGCTTATAAGTGGCGTATGGATATTTTTTCTTTGGAACAAAATAGATTTATTTCTATTAACCACTGTTTCTCTAATGGTTGGGAATTGGCAGCCAATTTTCCCCCCTTTTCCATGTATTCATATGCAAATTTGATCAATGTGTTTGAAGTGTTTCTTCCTCAACTTCACTTGTATCCTTCCTCAACTTCACTTGTATCCTAACCTATCTAGTCTATTAAATGGAGAAGCTTCTGGAGTGATATTCACTACCTATGTTTAAAGAGTGAAAAACAATCATCCTTTTAAACTTACCTTCTAGATTTGTTAAATTCACTCACAATTAGTAGGCATTTGATTGGATAGTAGAAATTTTTATATACTTAATTTAGATTATTCAGTAATGAGAGTAGGATATCTCGTATCTTGTTTATTGAAGTATTTGGAATTTGTAATATGTACTAATAATTTTAAATATGAGATTAAATATTTTGTAATATAAATTGATTTTTTTTGTTACTTTGTGGTGCCTTTTAATTTTGCCAATAAATCAATACGTAATTATCCAATTTAATTTTTTATTTTTTAAAATAAATAAAACAACGATACTATGTCGTAGACACTAACAAAACGTCACCAACTACTAACACAATGGTGTCATAATATTGGTGATACTGTAGTGATAGTAATCACTGACACCGTATTCGTGACATCACAAACAGAGTCACTATTTTTCTGATTACCAGATTACAAACACAATTAACAAGTATCATTGAAAGTAATTACTGACACTATTCTAATGTCAATAAAGACTATTTTTCTAGTAGTGAATAAAGCTCAAAATGAACACCTATCTATAATATGCAACTCCCATGTTTGTAGCATTACCAAAATAACCCCACATTCGCGGATTACTAAAATACCCTAAAATTATAAAATGTCTTCAAATCATAAGTTAACTATCATCAATTTCTGAAATCATGGAAACATCAATAAAGTCAAAAATTACAAAATTACCTTCAAAGTATGAAATCACCAAAATACCCCAACCGGTCAACGATAATTGAAAATCAAACGACAGTGAACAGGAAGGCATGTTAGATAATTCAAACTGAGCTGAGTCCAATGATGGTGGCAGTGAGCTACGATGTGCGACAGCAATGCTGGATCGAGCGTCGATAGCTGTGAACACCTCAACAACTGGTCGCAGTCAAATCGATGGTTTCTGGTGGTGTGGGTGATCAAAAATTGAAGAGGGTGCCATGAGAAACAAAATGCAAACAACGAGGGGTCATAAATCCAACGAAATCGCACAATTCAAGGCGGCAATTGCTGCGGCTCTTCACGATTTCTATTGGCGGCTTTTCAATGATTTTTCGATGGCGTGGATGGTGCTGGGTGACTGGCGTTGGCTAAGGATTTGATCAGTACCTTCTGTTGCTGGTGAGATGGCTGGAAACGAAAATGAGGAGCGGGTTGAGTTTAAGACCAAGTTCGGGTTCTTGTCGAGTTTCAATAGCTCTCTCTCAGCATCTCTCTCTCTCTCGCTCTTTATCTCTCGAAAACAAATTAAGCTTCTCTTATTTCCTCATTAGCTTCAAATAAGTCCCAATTTTTAATTAATCTCCCTTTATTTTTTGTAAACTTAATACAAATTAAGTTAATTTTGAGTATTATAATAAAAGCTATCAACATAGATCATCGGCTTATGTTTGTGTTTTTGTGTCATAACAAGTTTAAACTAGAGTCATGTCAAATTTGTTAATGACAATTAAAATGAGTCTAACAACTTTTAAAACTTTGGGTCAAATGGGAAAGATAAAAAATACACTTAATTAGAAAAAAAGTGCATACACATTCTGAGTCCAATAAGACAATGGAATTTGGTTTTAATCAGTGAAGAAAGGTGAGCTTTGCATTTAGTCTAAAGCATACAAGGTAGTAGCATTCGCTCTTTATTTAATACACACAAATTTATGTTGTAGGTTTGAAGTTTTTATTTTGCTTGTAGAGTGCAGTTTGAGTAACAAGTCACTTGTTGATCAATTTCGTAACATCTTGCTATAATTTTTTTCTAGTGAAATTAGATTCCTATGGTTCTATGTTATTATTATTATTATTATTTAAAGAAATAGAAATAGGATATAAAGTCAAAAATTACAATTAAAATGCTATGGAAAAATTCATGTGGGACATTATTTTAGGATTTTGGACATTTATTTTATTTTTTTTGATATTTTCTATTTTTAATTCGAGTGAATCATGACATGTGTTTTAGTTTTTCATTTTTAGTATAATTGTGATTTAATTTTCATTCTAAGTTAACTTAGAGAAGAAGTTTACCCAATCAAAAATGGGAGTTCTTGTCATTGCTAGTAGAAGTTTAGTTATTCAATTAAAACTCCTCTTTTATAAATTTCTTTGGGATGATCTATCAAAATCTTTTTTGTGAAGTCAATCGGATCATAGTGTAGCATCGTCTAATCTTGGTTAAAGTATTATCAAAATCTCATTGAATCATTTGAATTAGAAATTTAGAACCAAATCTAATCACGCTTTGATTAAAGCGTAACCTAATCGTGTTGGCCTGGTCCAATACTAATGATAGTCTTTCAATCTTCTTCTGTTACCCGCTCTGGCAAAAATCCTCGATTGACACAAAATGACAAGAACAACAAAGAGCATACTTATCTAATACGTTACTACTTGCTTTTAGATCCTGGAGATATGAAAAGTCCTGAATCTTGCTTTAGTAATAATAGTCGTTGATTCTTTTTACGGACCCAAAAAAAAACCTCATTACGAGTGCTGCCCTATTTAAATTCAACTGAGTAACATGTAGGGTTGACAAAATCCAAATCCAGATTTAGATGTATGTGCATTCAGATCAGTATCCGGATTACAGTTTTCATATCTAGATCCACATCCGGATTTGTAAATTTTTTTTCAGATCCGGATGTGGGTAAAATCCGCACCAGATCCGGGTGGATATTCCGGATATTCAGATTCATAAAACTTTAAATTAAATAATTTAAAATATAATTTAAAAATACAATAACTTAATTAATAACATCAAATAAAATTCAATTATAAACCAATAATTAACAATTTAACATATAACATATAACATCAACAATTAACAATTTAAAAATTCAACAATTTAACCACAATACCAATTTATTCATTAAAAAAATTCAATCAGCAACAAAATTAAATTAAGTCAGCAACATTCAAATTTAAACAAATTTACATTACATTAAACTCATTAAATACAATTAAATAATCAACCACAACACCAAATTATTAACCAGAAAAAAATCATGTATTTAATAGAAAAAATATAAAAGCAATTGAAATAAGAGAGCAAAATTATTACTAGGAAATTGAAATAAGGGAGCAAAAAGCCAAGCAACATCATAGCGAGGCAGCAAGCCTTCGACGAGACTTTTTTATGGTAGTAGTGGAGGGACATGCCAGGTAAACGGACCCAGGCCACAATCGATTGAATCATTTCTAAAGAGGCATCGAATTGTAGTGACCATTTTTGTACAGTTAGGTAGTGCCCCTTACCGTCCTCGGACCTTGGGTGAGTGCGTGTTATGCCTCAGATTCGTTTCGAAATTTGACAAGGAAGAAACCGTAATCAAGATCAATAACCGTAGAGCCTTGAGACATCCCCCATAAAGACTCCAGGCGGGTGCACAGTGTCTCACTGCGCGGCTTGGAGCCTTGGACGACGAGTCGAGCTTTGACAGATTAGGCGAGCTTCAATGACAGATCAGGCGAGCTTAAACGATTTGCAAGAAAGACGGTGAGTCGGCCATCGATCGAAAGCGAGATTTATGGCTACTGGTGAGGTGAGTTTGTGGGGGAAAGTTAGAATGAAGGAAGCAAATGCAGGCAAGAGACACCAACACTCACAGTTCGGGATTAGACTTTTTTTAATTTAAGTTAATATATGTTTTAATTTAAAAAACAACCGGATCCAGTTATCTGAATTTTCCGGATGAAGTGCGTCCAGATCCGCATCCGGATCCATGCGGATTTGAGTTTTTCAAATTCGGATCCGTATTTTTAAAAATATGGATCTGGATTTTTCTGAATCTAGATTTTCCGGACTCTTGCGGATGCCGAACCCAGATTTTTCTGCTATCCCTAGACTAACATGCAACCCCCTTAGTCTGGCTCCACAATCAGAAGTGATAAACCAATCTCCCTTGCAATCCTTAAACAAAAGTATGAAGCTTCCACCTTAGTAATATCAACATCATTATAAATGCCGATGTCAACACTAGACATGGTGACCAACTGATACGAACACTAATCTTTTTAAGAAGAAATCAAATGAAATAGAAAAAATTAGATGACAAATGTGGTTAATTCGAGGAAACCCAAACCTCCAAATAAATATTGGTTATTCGAGAAACCAATAAACTCCCAATTACAACTTTTAAGTTGCCAAAATAATAAACTCATGATACTTTTTATTGACTAACATCAAGCTTTATATAATAAAGCTTATTTAAGATTACAACCTAAAAATTAGTAACACTAGGCATGTTTCACTTAATGCTCCACTACTTACATGTAGTTCCACAAAATAAGTGCAACTACTTTTGACTAGTTCAAAATTACCTAATACCATAAAATAAAATAAATAAAATAAAATAATTTTAATAATTTTAATAATTTTAAGAGTTTGTATCATTCTTTTCCCCTTGAAAATACCCTTGTCCTCAAGGGTAGATTTTTTTTTTTCCTGAAATAATTTACTTTTTCTTCCGTTTCCAATTCATAATTAGATATAATGATGCCTTGAACCTCTTTTGAAAATTCTCCATTGATCCAACCACGTTCTTCATCTCAATTTTTGGCACTTTACCCATGAACAACTTCTCATCATGGTGGCTAGGCAGTTTGGCTTTGTCCTTAAAATAAACACTCGGCACCTTTGACTTGTAAGAGAAAACTCTAACATTTTGAATGTTGATTTGTCGAATTTTTTTCAATGATGCCACTACCTTGCTGCATTGTTTAACACCTCCATCATGCGTTACAGTTGCCAAATTGTCACTTTGTTGGAGACGTTGAACTTCAACCAAAGACATAGAATTTTCTTTCACATGTTTGATATGATGGCTACATGAGTTCAACCTTGCATCCCATGTTCTTGATAGTTCATCTACTTTGCACCATAATTTCTTGGTAAGTTCCTGCTGCTCAAGAATCATAGCCTCCATCATCTTCTGAATCCTCTCAAGTCTATGCTCCATTGTAAGGATTTACTCCTTATTTATTACCAAGCTCTGATACCAAATGATACGAACACTAATCTTTTTAAGAAGAAATCAAATGAAATAGAAAAAATTAGATGACAAATGGGGTTAATTCGAGGAAACCCAAACCTCCAAATAAATATTGGTTATTCGAGAAACCAATAAACTCCCAATTACAGCTTTTAAGTTGCCAAAATAATAAACTCATGATACTTTTTATTGACTAACATCAAGCTTTATATAATAAAGCTTATTTAAGATTACAACCTAAAAATTAGTAACACTAGGCATGTTTCACTTAATGCTCCACTACTTACATGTAGTTCCACAAAATAAGTGCAACTACTTTTGACTAGTTCAAAATTACCTAATACCATAAAATAATATAATTTTAATAATTTTAATAATTTTAAGAATTTGTATCACCAACCACTTGTGATTTTGCACTGTAGCAAAATAACCAACCGTACCTTTATTAAATATTTACTGTCACCTAAATTCACGACAACTCTTGTAACATCCTATTAGGTTTGATGGGCTCTATGCCACCTCCCTCAGGCTTAGATCGTTTGGACCCTTTCACGCACCTTCCATGGGCTCAGATTTGTCATTCCTGAAACATATATTAGCATTAATTATTTAAATGATTTTTAAATTTTTAGAATGGGTGGAAAGAGAAATTAGATAGGGATGGCAACGGGGTGGGGTGGGGTGGGAGTGGGGAACCCTATTCCACTCCCCACCTTATTAAAAATTTTGTCTTCATTCCCCAATATATTTAGTAGGATGGGGATGGAGAATTCCCACATGGAGAATGATTTCTTCATCTCCTCGTCATTCTCCATTTATCTATTTTATAGTAGATATGAATACATTATTTCAATAAATTAAAAATTAAAGACTTAAATAAAATCATTACTATATTATAAAATATTTAAATTATTTTAAAAAATCTCTAAATGTTTGAAACAATGTCTTAAAATGATATCAAAATTTAAAAATATTTGAAGAGAGCAGTATCTTAAGAGAGAAAATAATACATAACAATATTTTAGGTTGAATAAAAATTATATTATAGGGTTTTCCTATTTATGTCAAGTAAAAATTTAAAAAAATTATTAACTAGTATTGTAATCGATAAAATAAAAATTATTAAAAAAAATAAAAAAATATTTATATATAATGGGGATTGTGGTGGAGGTGGAATAGGAAGTACAAAATCAAATTCTATCCATTAAGAATTTAAGGATTATTTTTCTTACACTCCCCACCCCATTCTCCAAAAATTATTAAAAATTTATTTTATTTGGGGTGGAGTCCCGTAGCACCCCGCCCTAAATTCTTGGAAGATTTTGTCATCCTTAAAATTAGATGTTGAGTGCAATTTGTTGGGCTCAGATAGCCGTATCGAAAGTCAAAATTTCCACCAATGAAGACTACCAGTGGTGTGCCTGTCAACGACACACCTTCGGCAGTTGTACGATTAATTAATTTCAACGAACTTCAGTTACGGACAGTGAAAAGGATCGCCAGAACAATTTTGTCAACCACACAAATTTTTTTCCCCTTAATAACTGAAATTAACTAGCCGTGCAAAATTTTCAAGAAAATGTTCTACAATTTTGATGTAGAGTGCAATTTATTGGGCTCAGATAGCCTTATCGAAAAGTCAAAATTTCCACCAATAAGACTACTAGTGGTGTGCTTGTCAATGACACACCTTCGGCAGTTGTACGATTAGTTAATTCAACCAACTTCAATTACGGACAGTGAAAAGGATCGCCAGAACAATTTTGTTCTCAACCACACACATTTTTTTCCCCTTAATAACTGAAATTAACTAGCCGTGCGAAAGTTTCAAGAAAATGTTCTAGAATTAGTGGTGATTAAAAAAAAAAGAAAAAGAAGCTAACTAGCAATGTGAAAGTCTAAAGAAATTTACAAAAGCTCCAAACACTCACTCCATTCACTTAACACAAATATTATTCCGAAATCTACATTCAAGTTCCGTCTAGAAGAATTCATAAAAGTTTCTTCATGGCTTCATCTACTCGCAGCCATTCTGCTCAAGGCAAATACGATGTCTTCCTCAGTTTCAGAGGGGAGGATACTCGTGACAACTTCACTAGTCATCTCCATGCAGCTTTCTGCCGAAAGAGTATTAAAACCTTCATTGATGAAGAACTTAGCAGAGGAGATGAGATTTCGCAAGCTGTTTCGAACGCAATGAAAGGATCAAAGATTTCGGTAATCATCTTCTCGAAACGCTATGCATCTTCCAAATGGTGCCTGGATGAACTTGTCGAGATTCTTGAATGCAAGAACACGAATGGCCAAACGGTTGTTCCAGTTTTCTACCAAGTTGATCCATCGGACGTGAGAAAGCAAACTGGATGTTTTGCGGATGCCTTCGTTGAGCATGAAGAACAGTTCAAACACATGCCAGAAAAGGTTCAAATTTGGAGGGCCGTTTTGACCGAAGCATCCAATCTATCAGGATGGAATTCCATAAATACCAGGTGACTCTTTAGATTTTCTAGAGAGTTCAAAATTTTAGTCGGCCAAAACAATTTAGACAATCTCTATTTATACGAATAACGACTGAACGAAATGACAGAATGTTATAGATTATTATAACCGAATATTTTGACTTGTAGAATTGGTAGGAGTTCAACTATTGTTTGCCCAAAAAGTTATAAACAAACTCCAGGTTTATTTTTTTTTAGGGATTGTAAAATCTTCTATGGGTTTGGGGCTTCATAGAGCTCCACCCTAAACGGGGTGAATTTTAAATAATTTTTAGGGAATGAGGTGGGGAATAGGAGAAAAATAATCTTCAAATTCTTAATGGGGTGGGATTTGGTTTTGTACTCCCCACCCCAACCCCACCCTATTCCCCATTATATATAGATATTTTTTCTAAATTTTATTTAATAATTTTTGTTTTATCAATTACAATATTAGTTAATAATTATTTTTTTAATTTTTACTTGATACAAATAGATTATAACTAAAAGAAAACCTTATAATATAATTTTTATTCAACCTTAAAATATTATTGTGTTTTCTTTTCTTTCTTAAAAACTACTCTCTTCAAATATTTTTTAATTTTAATATTATTTTAAGATATTACTAAAAATATTTGGAGATTTTTTTACATAATTTAAATACCTAGTAATATGATAATGATTTAATTGAAGTTTTTAATTTCTAATTTATTGAAATTATATATTTATATCTATTATAAAATAAATAAATGGGGAATTGGGTGGGGATGAGGAAACCATTCCCCACATGGGATTCCCTATCCCTACCCCACTAAATTTATTAGGGAATGGAATGAGGAATTGAGGCAAAATTTTTAAAGGGGTGGGAAACGGGGTAGGCATCCCCACCCCCACCCCACCCCATTGCCATCCCTATTTTTTTCCAAAAATATGTTTGTTTATTTAATTTTTGCTTGAGAATAAATGACTAAGCGCACGGTAGTTGTTTGGTTTAAAATATTAATTTCAACAAAATCTGAACATTCATTAATGGATCTATACAAGATTAATTAAATAGTATTTAGGGTATTTAGATGAATTTGTACAATAAATTATTTGAAAAGATATCGTCTTATAGTCTTAATCTTTTTTTTTTTTTTGTACAATAGTCTTAATCTTTAATATATCAAACACTTATCAAATTATTAAAGATTTATTCATTGGGAAACTAAAGCAATCCAAACATACCGTGATTGTAAGGGAAAAAAAATGAAAATTGAAAATGAAGGAAGCATATATTTAATTCACTCATCTTATCGGCCTTCTGTGATTAAATATAAAATATTTATTTTATTTTTTCTTATTCCATCCATTCTATATCTGATAACCGTTGTTCCTTTTTCATACTTGCAAGGCCTGAGGCTAAACTTGTAGAGGAAATTGTCAAAGACATTTCGAAGAAATTGGAAAGTATAACAGTTTCAACTGACCTTGAAGGCCTAGTTGGTTTAAATTCTCGAATTGAACAAATTAAATCATTACTGAGTGCCGGATCGGCAGATTTTCGCATTCTGGGATTGTGGGGCATGGGTGGTATAGGAAAAACAACAATTGCTGGAGCTCTTTTCAATCAGATTTCTAGGGAGTTTGAAGGCAAGTGCTTCATGGAAAATGTAAGAGAAGAATCAGAGAAAGGAGGTGGATTGGCAGATTTGCGAGAACGAGTTATTTCTGAAGTATTAGGAGAAGATCTAAAAATAAGAACCCCCATTATTCCTGAAATTATTAAGAAAAGGCTACAGCAGATGACTGTTTTCATAGTTCTCGATGATGTGAATAAATGTGGGCAACTAAGTTATTTAACTGGAGGGCTTGATCGATTTGGTCCGGGAAGTAGAATTATTGTAACCACTAGAGATAAACAAGTTTTGTACAATTTCGGAGTGAGTGACGTATATGAGGTGAAGGGATTGGAATATCCTCAAGCTCTTGAGCTCTTTTGTAACCATGCCTTTAAAGGAAACCATTGCCCTGAAGATCTCTTAGTGCTCTCAAAGCGTGTACTGGATTATGCAAATGGCAATCCATTATCGCTTAGAGTGTTGGGTTCTTTCCTTCATCGAAAGAGCAAAGTTGATTGGAAAATTGCATTGGAGAACTTAATACGAATTTCCGACCCTGATATCTATGAGGTGCTAAAGGTCACTTATAATGAACTGAAGGCAGAAGAAAAAAGTATGTTTCTGGATATTGCATGTTTTCTTAGAGGAGAGGATAAAGATTATGTAACAAAGATACAAGATGATCCTAATTTTGCTCACTATTGCTTGAGTGTCTTTGTTGATAAGTCGCTTGTGACAATATCATGCAACAACAAGGTGCAAATGCATGATTTATTGCAAGAAATGGGAAGAGAAATTGTTCGTCAAGAATCAGTCAAAGAACCAGGCAAACGTAGCAGGTTGTGGTATTATGAGGATGTTTATCATGTACTGAAGAAAAATAAGGTAAAATTCCACCTGTTTAATATTTGATCTTAAATGGGGCTACATGCATGCACTCATACTTTTCCTAACTATATTCATGCTTTCGCTTAAGGAGTTCTATTTAATTTTAAAATAGATTTATATTTTGTGAATTTAGTCTAATTATTCATTCTTTGCTTTTGTTCATAAGGGGACAGATGCAATCGAAGGTATATTACTGAATTTGTCTAAAACAAGAGACATACATTTGGACGGTAATGTCTTTGTAAATATGCCAAATTTAAGATTCCTGAAATTCTATATGCCTGAATATAAAGGTGTTCCAATTATGAGCTCTAAAGTACATCTAGACCAAGGTCTTAAATATCTTCCAGAGGAATTGAGATATCTTCATTGGTACCAATATCCTTTGAAAACGCTCCCTTTGAATTTTGATCCAGAGAATCTTATTGAACTCAACTTACCTTACAGTAATCTTGAGCAAATCTGGGAGGGAAAAAAGGTAAAATATGAAATTAATTTTTCTTTTTGTGAGTATATATGTGTGCGTGTGTGTATAACAAGCTATCGACACTGATTATTGATCTTCTTTTACAGGAAGCTTTCAAGTTAAAATTTATTGACCTCCACCATTCCCAATATCTTACTAGGATTCCAGACCTAGCTGAAACCCCAAATCTTGAGAGAATAAATCTTTTGAATTGTATAAACTTGCCTTACATTTCCTCATCAATACAAAATTTCAACAATCTCAATGTGCTGAGTTTGGCGGGCTGTCGGAGCCTTGTTTCCTTTCCACGCAACATATATTTTAGATCTCCTATAGCTGTGGATTTCTCAGACTGTGTTAACCTCACAGAATTTCCACTGGTTTCGGGGAATATAATAGAGCTGAGACTATGGAACACCCCAATAGAACAAGTTCCCTCGTCTATCGAGTGCCTAACAAATCTTGAAACCTTAGACCTGAGTTTTTGCAACAGGCTAAAGAGTGTTTCGACTAGCATTTGTAAATTGAAATCTCTTTGTTGGCTTGAACTTGGTGGCTGCTCAAACCTTGAGGCTTTCCCAGAAATTTTGGAGAAAATGGAACATTTGCTAGAAATTGATTTGAAACAGACGGCAATTAGAAATCTACCAGCTTCAATTGAACATTTAGAAGGGCTCAGAAAGTTAGACTTGGGGGATTGCTGTGAACTAGCTAGTTTGCCAGAAAAGCTAGAGAATTTAAAATCCTTGAAGTACCTCTATGCAGAGTTTTCGGCCATAAGTCAGCTACCAACCTCTATCTCAGATTTAAACCAACTTAAAAAACTCAAGTTTTCTGGATGCAGAGGTTTGGTATTGCCACCATTACTATCTGGTTTATCTTCTTTAACAGAGTTGCATTTAACCGACTGTAACATAACAGAAATTCCTCCGGACATTGGCTCTCTGTCCTCAATTGTATGGTTAGCTCTAAGTGGAAATCACTTCGAGAGGTTGCCAACAAGTGTCAAGCAACTTTCACGGCTGAGATATCTTCACTTGAGCAATTGCAACATGCTTCAGTCTTTACCAGAGCTTCCAATATATCTAGAATACTTAGAAGCAAAAAATTGCAAGCGACTCCAAACTTTGCCAGAGATTCCACCATCTGTAGAAGAACTAGATGCATCCATGCTGGAAACAATTTACGAACACTCTAGTGGAATTATGGACGGCATACTATTTTTTGATTTTACAAATTGCCTGAAGCTGAATGAAAGAGAGGCACACAAGAAGATTTTTGCAGATTCACAACAAAGAATTCAGCATATGGCAAGTGCATCACTGAGACTGTGTTATGAAATGGTAATTAAGCAACTTTCTTTCTTTCTGCTCTGATTCTCTTCACTAGATTGGAATTCATGATTTTCGTGTTACAGGTACATTATACACCCTACGGACTCTGCAATTGTTTTCCTGGGAGTGAAATTCCTGACTGGTTCAGCAATCAATGTTCAGGATCTTCATTAACAATTCAACTGCCGTGGAGTTCTTGCAGCGGAAACTTAGTCGGGTTTGCTCTTTGTGCTGTTATTCAATTTGAGGAAGATATTGATGCTAGTGGCAAATATTGCAATGTCAAATGTAGCTACAATTTTGAAACCAAGACTCGCTTGGAAGCGTGTAGCAACAATTTTGAAACCAAGACTCGCTTGGAAGCGAAACATAATGTTGATGACTATTACAATTTGAGTCTTAATGGGTCCATGGATTCAGATCATGTGTTACTTGGATTTGAGCCCTGTTGGAATACTGAGGTACCTGACGATGGCAACAATCATAAAACTATCACATTTGAGTTCTCCGTTGAGTGTGGAAACGAAAAATGTCATCAGGTGAAATATTGTGGGGTGTGTCCAGTATATGCAAATCCGAACAACAACAAACCCAACACTCTGAAATTAGTTCTCGGCGGTGAAGAAGAATGCGCCAAAATTAGGATATTGCATGATAAGGTCGGCATGAGTAGATCTTGTGATGATGAAGATGAAATGGAACCGAGTCCCAAGCGAATTTGCAGAGACCAAATCGGCACTCATCGACAATAGAGCCATTGTTTCCTCACATTCTGTTTTCCCTCTGTGAGTCCAAAAGCTCAAATTATTTTCTGTCTTCCTTGTCATGTGTTTATTTTCTATCTAATTCTATTTAAAGTAAAAACTCACACTTGCTGAAAACTCTGTTATACTGATTTGTATTTCTTTTGATTGGTGATGGCAAAGATGATTGATCGGTGTTGCCGGTGGAAGACTCATGGATAAGAGGAGCCTTCGTAATATGATGAGGTTTGTTGTGTTCTGTTATTTTACTCCTACGGGTTTTATATAATTGATGTGCTTAATAGTTAGTCTGAGCTAAGGTGTTCGACGAAATGATTTAGGTGTTCGACATATTGTCTCAGTGAGAAATCTTCCAATCAGACCTTTCCATCTCTCTCTCTTGCACAGCAAGTACTGTCTCAGCGCATGATGGTGACCTGTGAAGGTGATTCAGCAATGAACAAGAATTCTCCATATCATCTACGGACGAGTTTAAGACTCAGCAAAGCGCTGTTTTAGCATGGTAAAAACTGATGACCAGAGGGAGATAGCTGTGATTTCCATCAAGATTTACTTTGCCATTGTGAGAGTTTTCTGCTGATTCATTGTAATCTCGACGAGTAAATAATTGAGGTTTCCAGGTTGAAATAAAGCCATCTGTGATCTGTTGCTCCTCTGAACGTGCTAAAAATAGAATAGTCATTATTAATTCAATCAATCTCGTTTACTAAATTAGTTTACAAATAATTTTGGGAAAAAGCCACCCATACTCTTAAGATTAATTTAAGTAATCATATAAATCCCTTTAGTTTGACAAGTAGTCACACAGATTCTTTTTGAACAATTATATGATCAAATTTTCATGACAAGTACAAATAAATATGAAGATAAAAATATTCTTGAATGCTTATTCCAAACTAAATTTACACGGTGTCAATTTTGGCTAGTTAAAGAAAATAAATTTCTAATAACTTCCAGGGTGTCAATTTTTGGCAAGTTAAAGAATGTCCGGCTCAAGCCAAGGTTGACAAAGCTTGAACCCGGCTTAGGATGTCTTTTACAGGGTCGGGCTTTTCGGGCTAATCTAAAAAGTTCTAATTTTACATTGTACACTTTAAAAAAAAAAAATCCTAATATGTTCTACAAATTTTAACTTTATAAATTTTTATTTTTGTTAGATTAAGCTTCAAAAGCTCCGCTCAAAGAATTTTTGTAACACCCCAACCCAAACTCCAAGGGTAAATCTGTCCACAACTCATATATGAATTTAAATAACTCTTTACAACTGATATCTACTTACAATTGATAATAATTCAAACCTAAAAAAAAAAAAAATAAGCAGCGGAATTATCTAAAAAATTTGGCTAAACCATCTATCGTCCTCAATTCAAGTCCTCTTCGCTCATAAATTAATCATGACTTTTGGAAACTGAATCACAATAAACTATAATGAGTACAAAACTCAGTAAACAAACTAGTTTTTCTTATACGAAAATACATACATACTTATACTTAATGCAATGGATGATATGTCATAATCTTTTCTAAATAATTGAAAACAAATTCATAAGAATCCTTTTCTGTCGCTTTCAAATTTTCACATTTTCTTTTAATAAAATACATATTCTGTAATTATGGTATTTTGTGCTATATGTGGCACTTTGCGGCGCTTTGGCTCTCAAGAGGTGCCCCCTGCATAGTCTCAAGTGGTGGCCCCCACACAACTTCAAGAGGTGGCCCCCAATGCAAAATCTTATAAAACATAAGTCCCGTTTGCTAAATCCACTTTCTCATTCATAGAAAACTCAATGCATTTTTGTGCTTATGCCAATGAATTGTCACACATACATACGCCCATGTACATAATCACGCGCAATACATAACAACACATCACATAAACACATGGGCAGAGACATATAAATCCATAATCGTACATATCAAAATAGGCTTTTCACTCAAGTCAAACATATATATTGTTTATTATGATTCATTTTGAAGTCTAGTTTACTTACCTCTTGGCATCCTCATGTAACAAATGCGTACTGATATCATCAACCTAAAATCATCAATAAATTTCTCATGAGATATAATCAAATCTCAATCATAAACTCTAATGTCCTCAAATATCTCAATTTAAACAATTCCTAAGCTCAACCTCAATGTCCTCAATAATCGGCCCTCAAAACAGAACATTTCATATTCTCTGATTTTTAATAAATTATTCCCTCGTTGGAAAAATCCCAAATTTTACAGAACATATGCTGACATATTGAAAGTTCTTTGATAAAAATTTTATAACTTGATTCCTTCAAAAACCATTGAAAATAATTAACGTTTCAGACATCATCAAAACTGTCAAACAGTTTTCTGTTTTGAACACACTTGCTTTAAAAATACGAAGCAATTTATTGCTTTATCATAAGATCATGAAAATTTACAGAATCATACTATACATATATAAAAATTATGGGTCCAAATTTCATAATTTTTGAAGACGTCTAGCTATAGTAAAAATAAATTGGAATTCACGTTATTCATTGAAATCAGAAATTTCCAGGTTTTCAGACTTGACGTTGAAAAAATTGTAATTAATTGAAATCTTATCCGATTAACTTGAAACAAGTTTCAAAAAATTCTAGACGACGTCTAGTTTAACATATCCAAAAATCAGAATCAAAATCAATTTGTACAAATTACTATGATTTTCGTAATAACACACTATCAACATATTTCTGCACACTACTAGAAAAATGGGCTTTACTGACACCAATTTAGTGTCAGTAATAACTTTTACTGACACTTGTTAATTGTGTCAGTAATGCTCCAGCCAGAACGCACTGACACTAATTTTTGGTGTCAGTGATTTTTGTGTCAATAATTCGTGTTACTATAGTATCACCCAAATAATGACACTATGGCGTTAGTACTTAATGATACTATTTACTTGTCAGTAATTCATGTCACTATAGTATCACTAAAATAATAGTACGAAGTGTAAATATTTAATAATACTATTTACATGTCTATTTAAAATTGAGTCGGTATTTAAATGTTATGCTGCTTTTGGTTAGTAATATATTTTTATTTTAATTGTATTTTTCCAGTTCATTTTACAATTAAAAAACTAAATATATTAAATCTCCCAACACAATTCACATAATAAATATCCCAAATACATCACTTAAATTAACATAATTTAACTACATCGCTATTTGGGAAAAAAATAAAAAAGAACATAAATATCAAATTAAGTTTTCGATAAGTTTTCAACAACAAAGTATCAAATTCAGTTTCAACAACCAACAAGAATAAGCACAAGAATGTACTGAATATCCGAGAATCACAAAATGAAAATATGCACTGATGAAGTTCCTAGAATACTTTGAAATGACCAATTAAATCTACAAGCAGATTAACTTCACATCATTCCTCGGTTATCATTTGTACAGGCAATATCTACATCTTTCTCCATCTTCCTCACACGATGAACCACGGATTTACATCTAGCCATCTCTTCCTCTTCACTCAATTGCTCACAGAGTACCAAGTGATAAGCAGAAACTATTTTTTCAGTTGTACGTCCTACAGTCAATTTCTGATACCAGAAGCAACAATTATAAAAGTGAGCTACATTTTAATCACACTGAAGGGAATGCAAAAAGATGTAGAAGTATCATTTTGATGAAATAGTTATCCAAAATTTAGAATGTATAATAGCATACATATGAAACTAACCAAATAAGGGATGGCATCGAGTAGTAATGATCGATCAAAATGTAAATGTTTAAACTAAACATTTACGGAGAAGTACTAAAAATAGTTTAACTCACCCTTGGTTCCGATGAAAAGAAAGTCCTACCATCTTTTTGCATTCTTCTCGGACAGACAACAGTCATTCAACCAGGTAATGAAACTGATTACGCTTATTAGTTGAATTAGTAGAAAGACCCTGGAAAACATTTGCAACGGCCATTAATCATAAGACCTTAATAATATTAGAGACCCAACTTAGACAGGAAGTGTCTATAACTTCCTGAGCACAAAATTCTAATATGATTGTAAATGTCTCTTAGACAGGAAAACATAACAGGAATCAATGATACCCGGCACCAAAATGAGCAATCTCTCCTGAAAAACAAATGGCAGAAAATGATTAAAACATAATCTAAGTAATTAAAATCCAAATCAATTCCAGGATGGAATTGAATAGACAGTGTGCCAAAAAAAATTTTTGAATATGGACTAATATAGTGGAATCAAACGAACCATAGATTTGAATAAAGAGAGAGAGAAAGAGAAAGAGAGAGAGAGAGAAGGAGAGAGAGAGAAGACCCGTTGACCCGGTTTGACCGACCCGACCTGTTTTCTTGACCCGGCCGTAACTTCCGATTCCGGCCACCTCACCGGCCGAGCTTGGTACCGAATTGAAGCTCTTGAGAAGCCGGTCATAACCGTACCAGTCTCGTCGCCGGAAACCGAGTATAACGCTGGCGAACTGAAGCCGAAAACTCGCGGCAAGATCCGGTTTTCGTCGCCGCCGATCTAGCCGGAGTTGGGTGACGCTACCACCTGGGAATTAATCCTCAGCCTCCCAGCAACCTTTCCCGACCAAGCACGATCACCGGAGACGTCTGATTTGCCGGGAATGACCACCGGAAAAACCCGCGGCTTTGGAGCTTCGATCCGACGCCGTCACCGCACGTTGGTTGACACCGCCGGCATGGTTGAACTCAGAGCGGCCGGAACTAGCTGAGTTGAGCTTCCCGTCTCCGTTGAACAAAGTCCGGTCACCGTTGACCGTTGAGGAGCAATACGGTAAATTCACAAGCTTTGGGGGTGTCGGGTCGGGTCGTTTCACGTGCATCGGAGATGACGGCAATGGCCAGTCGAAAGTATCGATGGTATCAGAGATTTTGGGTATGTCGGCGGCGTGGTGGTGATTTGTTTTGTTTTCGATCGACAATAGGATGAATGGGGGAAAGAGATTTGTATTGAGATTTAGGGATTTTGCTTTTGTTTTTATATTTTTATTTTTCAAATTTTTTAAAAAGTACTCATATCTTGCATCTGTAGGTCTTATGGTCTTTGGTTCAATTGTAAAAATTTTAAATTGTAGAAGTCTTTGGTTCGAGTCGGAAGATTTACAAATTATAATAATTTTTTTTTTAATCTCTGATACTTCAGTGTCAATGATTTCTAATACTTAATTTACTGACACACTAGTATCAGTAATTTCTAATACTTATTTGTTAAAAGCGGAAAATGATGCATATGTATACAATTACTGATACTTTTTACAAAATGTCAGAAATTAAGTGTCAGCAAAGGTCATTTTTGTAGTAGTGGCAAGATCTTAGGTTTCTACTTCTATTGCAATCATGCTTCTCCACAATAAATTAATAAAAACCAAGAACTAAAACTTACCTCCAAATCCGAATCTTCTCTCAACAATACCCAATTTAAATTATGCAACTTGATCTCATGTATTGCTCATGGCAGAACAAAGAAGAAGTTTTTCTTCTTTTTCTTCCCCTCTCTTTTCTCTCTCTCTCTCTCTCTCTCTCTCTCTCTCTTTTCCTTTCTATCTTTTTTTTTTCAACCGATCTCTCTTTCCCTCTCTCTTTTAATAATGGGAAAGACATCTTATTCTACTTATACTAGGGTAAAAAGGATAACTAAAAACTAAAAAGATTTAAATACCCTTAAGAGAATTAGGGTATTACAATTTTAAACTTTAAATATATGTCATGAGACATGAGTGGGCTAAATATATGTTAAAAGATGTATTTTAATTAAAATAATATATAATTTTTTAAATATTTCTTGGTATTTCGATATGGGCTCCAGCTTTTTAGGTAAAGCTTGAGCTCAGGCCTACTGTTTAGAAAACATGTTTGGATGAGGTCAAGTCCAATTTGAAACACCCAAGCCCGTGTCGGCCCTGATTTTGACCATCTCTAAATGTAAGAAGATCTCTTAAAGTTTTTTTTTTTTTTTGAAATAGAAGATCTCTTAAAGTTAACGTTGTATATAGCATGTTTTACAAGAAATAAGAAAATTTAAAATGATTTTTGTAACATAAAAAATTCTTGTCCCTTATCACTGTTAGAATATATTAAAGAAATCTTCATAAAAGATTACTTTTGCCATTAATTGGAATTACATCTATTTGAATTTTTAACTAAAATCTTGTGTTTTTTAAAATATTTTTCTCCGAATAATTATCTTCTATCCAAGCAACCAGGAGACCACCCAAGATCGCTACTTTGGCAAGTTTCATTTTTCAAACAAAGGCCTAACTCAAGAGGACTGAAGATCTACATTGTGTGTGTGTGTGTGTATATTTGAAGAGCTACATAGAAATATTGGGGGGTTAGGGTGGGCAAGGGGGTGGTTGGGGAAGAGGAAAAACTAGATTTAAAGTAAATTAACAGTTGTAATTATCTTAGTTTTTTTTTTCTTTTTTAAAGATCAGTACATCTGAAGAAGAGACTATTAAATACCTAAATGAGAGCTTCTAGGATGCAGATGTCTAAATATGAATTTTATGTAGATTCATTTTTATACCCTATGGCATTATAGTGTTTTTGTTAAATTAACTATTACACCATATGGTATAATGGTGGATCCACATAAAATCCATATTTAAAGATACACCCTCAAGAATTTATATATATATATATATAGAGAGAGAGAGAGAGAGTGGATGTGGAGGAGGATCGATGAAGAAGAAGATAAAAAAATAAAGCCTATGGATGGAGAGAGAATTAATTCGACTAAGGTTGGTGTGAGATTAATGAGATGTTTATAAAGTAAAAGTTTAAAAATTTTCTTAATGCCTATGTAAAGTAAAAATTAAAACAAAGCGGACTAGTTTGTCATAATATAAAAAACTCTGTTTTTGTTTTAAAACCAGTAGGGACTGCATTGTAATTAAACCACAAAAGTACAAAACAAGGGGTTACTCGCCCGACAAGCAGGCTAGTTTTTGCCCTCAAATTAGACATGTTCTAATTAGTAATATATGAATTCCAGCATCTGTAGCATCTTAAATAAAACTTCATATGCAACTTTCATAACACAGATTATACTATATTCTGGAGGAAAATTTATGTATTTAATTAAAAAAATAAGGATACACAATCCGGGATGTCTTGTATAGCAAGCAAAACCAGAACAAAAGCAGAAAGAAAAATGTTTTAGCATCTGTGTAAACCAATGTAAACAAATACTCATAGGAACCGTATCATTGGATACATTGTGGAGGAGACAGTCCAGAGGGGCTAATCAAAGCTTTCTGTGACGCATTTACCATTGTGCATCACATGTTTAGTAGAAGTTCCTTTGCCATCGTTAAGCACAGACTTGATCTTCAAAATGAAATTAAATGTCTATCGCTTCTGGAAATCAAGCAGCTTAATTCCTTAAGCAAACAGAAATCCAGTGCGCTGCAAAGCATGCAAGAACAACGGCAAATACTCCCAGAAAATCATGTTTGAAATCAAAGTAATTTCTGATAAACTGTCTCGCAGTTTCACAGTTTCACCTTTTTTCATTTTTTCCTCCACATCTCCAACCGCAAAGCAATCAATCCATACAATTTCCAAGGTACAGGGTTTCCCCAATAGTACCATCTCCACCAGATAGGAATCCTCTGTGGTTTGACAAGTTGAAAGATGAAGAAACAGTTAGTAACAATTTTTTATTCGCAAGCTGGTAAATCTATCATATCAAATAGAAATGGCAGGATAGTAGTTACGGGTCCTGGGATCATAAACCCAGGAAAGAGGTTCCGCATTCATAAAATAAAGTTGAAACAATGGCAGCGATGTGGTGGTTTGGTGTTATATCCACAGAATACCAAAAGAACTTCGCGGCTGTCCGGTCAAATCCCATCATAGCATACACTATAACACTATAAACTAGTGACTGAAAAAATATATATAGTACCTCAATCATAAGCTGCAGAAAGAATATTAAAAATCAGTAATGAAACACATGTTTCTTTTAACATTTCAAATATACGTGTAATGAGTCCAACAACTACTTGTGCTACTGCCCATGGAATGCCAGAATACATGCCAGCGGCTTGTTCTCTGTCAAAGACTGCCCTTCCAACTGATACTATTGGCTGCACCGACGAACAGTATTGAACGCTGAGGAAATAATTGCAGTAAACATGGAACCCATCGCATTAAACAGATCTTGGCTCTTTTGGCTATAAATTGAAAGGCCGGGATTAAGATTAAAAGGCGTATGAAAGAACAAGACTTTGAATTAACATTTAATTATGTATTGTTCAGTCTCCTAGCTGTAACTCACGTCTACCGCCCAAGTCCCAAGACAATGACCCAAGCAACACTGCTGTAAAGATTGTAAAAAAGAATTTAACAGCAGTGTACTCTGGATTTTGCCAGTATGACCACTGTTGTTTCCATAAGCAAGCCATAAATTGGGTGAAATCTGACTTCAGAGTATTAAGTAGGAAAACAGAGGTCCTTTGAACCTAGAGCTGGCTTGCTTAAATCTTCAATGAGCAATTTGTTTCTCCTGATATATATATATGGCATACATCAGCATTTATTTTGAGCTCAAAAAATGCGTTGGCAGTGTGTTGAACGGATTTTTGGTCTATAGGCTATGTCACCTGTACAAATCTGAGCGTTTGTAAATATCAGAAAAATCAATCCCCAAAGGAAGAAGCAGAACTTCCAACATCCAAGTTGCCAGATTGTAATCATCTTTGATTTTCTCGACTCCAGGAATTGACTTAAGAAAACAAATAAACATGATTCAGCTGGTTTCATGATTTTAATTACACAAGTCACTTCAAAACGATATTTCAAGATAGATTAATTTCCATTGTAATAATTAAAATGTGCATCAGTGGTGCTTTAAAGTACCTGATAAGATGGCAAGAATGGCGACCCAATAGCCCAACATTAAATTCTTGTCCCCCTCACTTCATTGGGAATAGCTGCAATGCATTTTTGAACAATCGTAATAAATAGAGAGGGGAAAAAAGGAACTTAATGGTTCTTTGACCTAGAATTAACATTGCCCACCTCATCAAAAGCATCAAATATCTCAATGCTCAGTTGATGGATGGTGCACACTACCATCCTTCCAGTGTCCACTGTGTTTCTAGCAGTTCTAATAACAATTGCAGCAGCCCTTTCATCTAGCCCTGAGGTTGGCTCATCCATAAATACGATGGATGGATTAGCAACGAGTTCAACCACAATGGTAAGCCTCTTACGCTGCTCTGTTGACAGACCACTTACACCAGGCAAACCAACCTGTGATTGTCTCAATGGTTTCAATTCCACGGGCCCCATGACTTACTCAACATCTGTAAATCAAGGGTAAAACTAAAAATTGGTATGATCATATCCAAAAATGAATTTAGGGAATCAAACAGTTTCTATTCTTTTAGTCTCTGCTTAATATGTTTCATCTCTCAATGACCCCATTGTTAAAAACACTGAGCTCTGTTTGGTTAATAAGAAAGTGAAAGAAAATATGGACGAGAGGGAAAGAGAGAGAGGATTCTAGAATCTGGAAATTATTCTTATTATTGAAAAATGATCTGAACGATACAAAGCTATTTATAATGAATCTGGATCCTTCTACAGCATGTAAAGCATGAACTAAAGCTTAATAGATTGTAACAAACTCTTGGCGGGAACTCAATAACTTTGCACAACAGAATTCCAGATCAGCAATAGAATTCCAGCTCATCATTTGACTGAGACACTTAAGCAACAATAATCTGACTCATCATTTAATCTTAACATTCCCCCGTAAGCTCAAGGTCTTAGGAAGACTTTGAGCTTAGATCTCATGTAAGTAAAATGATCAAATGAGAGTGGTTTAGTAAGAATATCAGCAAATTGATCTGAACTTGGTATATGCTGAATGATCAATTCTTTCTTAGCTACATGCTCTCAGATGAAATGAAGATCCAGCTCAATATGCTTGGTTCTTGTGTGATATTTTGGATTACTAGCTAAAGCCTCTGCATTTCTATTATCACAATACAAAACAGGAGATGTGTCCAGCTGCACTTTCAATTCTTTCAACAGATAGGTTATCCATAAAACTTCAGAAGTAGCTGAGGCAAGTGCTCGATATTCTAACTCAACAGTGGATCGAGAAACAAGTGTTTGCTCCTTTGATGACCAGCTTACAATGTTTGAACCAAGAAACACACAATAACCGACTATTGACCTTCTAGCATCTGGATCAGATCCCCAATCTGCATCGGAGTAGGCTGTCAGAGTAAGAGACCCTGAATGAGGAAACCGAAGACCAAGATGGGCAGTGCCTTGAAGATACCTGAGCAGTCGTTTACCAGCTTGCCAATGCAGAACAGTAGAAGCTGCTAAGAACTGACTGATTTTGCTGACTGTATATGCTATCTCTGGTCTAGTTAAAGTGACATATTGAAGTGATCTAATAATACTTCTGTAGAGTGAAGGATTCTCAAATGAACTGCCTGAATCCTTTTGAAGCTTCTCAGAGACACTTATGGGAGTTGCACAACTTTTATTGCTGAGCATATTAGTTTTACTTAAGATATTACAAATATATTTTGTCTGAGAGAGATGTAAGCCTTCAATAGATGGTGTAACTTCTAAACCAAGAAAATAACTTAAATATCCTAGATCTTTGAGTGCAAACTCAAAACCAAGTTGCTTAATAACTTTTTCTATGAGAACTGTACTTGAGCCCGTGATTAATATATCATCTACATAAATTAAAACTATTACTGTATCTCTCTGACTGTGTTGGAAAAATAAGGAAGTATCAGACTTTGAAGACTAAAAACCCCATTGTAATAAGGAGTTCTTGAGCCTGTCATACCAGGCTCTAGGATTTTGTTTGAAACCATACAAGGCTTTGTTTAACTTGCATACATAAGAAGGATATTGTGCATTAATGAAGCCCTTAGGCTGATGCATATACACATCCTTTGTTAGTTCTCTATTTAAGAATGCATTATTCACATCCAATTGCCTAATTGACCAGCGATGCATTACAGCAAGACTTAAGATGATTCTCACTGTGCAAGGCTTAACAACAGGACTAAAGGTTTCAAAGAAGTCTATACTACGTGTCTGATGAAATCCTTTAGCAACTAACCTGGCCTTATACTTGGAAACACTCCCATCTGGATTAAATTTCACCTTAAACACCTATTTGTTGCCAACAATTTTTTTTGCTGCCTTTGCTGGTACCAAAGTCCAGGTTTGATTTTTCTCTAGAGTAATGAACTCCTCTTTCATAGCCATATGCCATTTGAGATCTGCTAAAGCCTCTTTAACACTTTTTGGTTCATAACTTTGTGTCACAGTGAGGTATGTTTTTGGTTTAAAAATTCTTGATTTGGCTCTTGTAATCATTGGATGTTGGTTGATTGGTGGTTGAGATAAAAAAGGTATGTAAGACTGAGTATGTTGAAGTGCTGAAAGATGAGATGATGAAGAAGAGTGGGATTGAGAAGAGTGTTCAAGATGCTGATTTGAAATTGGAGAACCTAATTTTGGCAACACATCTGAGGAGGATGATGCAACAAGTGATTGATACGAGCTATTGTCATAAAGAACACAGAGTGGTGAAGAAGTTTGAGAGAGCTGACCAGTAGAGGATTGAGAAGAAGAAAACATCTCTGAATAAGGAAATTCAGACTCATTGAACTGAACATGAATAGCAATATAAACTCTCTCTGACTTAGTTAGACACTTATAGCCTTTATGAAGAGGACTGTACCCTAGAAATAAGCATTTTTTTTAGAATGAAAATCAAGCTTATGTGAGTTATAAGGTGTGAGTAGTGGATAACATGTACAACCAAACACCTTAAGAAATTTATAATCTAGTGACTGATGATGTAACTTTTGATAAGGTGAGATATTATTTAAGACTAGTGTGGGCATTCTATTTATGAGAAAGGATGCAGTATGAATGGCTTCCCACTAGAAGGATAATGGCATATTTGCTTGTGCAAGGAGTGTTAAACCAGTTTTAATAATGTGCCTATGTTTTCTTTCAACAACACCATTTTAGTGATATGAATGAGCACAACTATACCTAGTTTGAATACCTACTTGCTGAAGAAATGTATGGAAAATTCTAAATTCTCCCCTCATATTAGATTGTAAGGTTTTAATGGGAAAATTGAACTATTTTTCAACTAGACATTTGAAGGTTTTGAAGGTTTCTAAAGCATCAAATTTGAGGACAAGAGGAAAAATCCAACTGTACCGAGTATAGTCATCCACAAATGAAATATAATACTTGTATCCATCCATAAATAACACTAATGTAGGTCCCCAAAGGTCTGTGTGAATCAGTTTTAATGGCTATTTGATTTTAATTTTTGAGGTGGAGAAGTGAGATTTATGCATCTTTCCTTACTGACAAGCATTGCAGAATTCAAATGTTTATTTATTATTATAACCAGAGGACATACATGAATTCTTCAATATGGTTTGAATAACATGTTTACTTAGATGACCAAGCCTATTATGTAACAAATTTGAAGAGTTTACAATTTTAACAGACTCGTTATTGAAAGAAGTTGAACCAGAACACTCTTTATTGGTATTAACACTAGTACTGGAATGTAAGACTGACATCATGGACCTTGGATTGAGAATTGAGACATTAGAAGATGGAACAAAATCTTCACATGACAATAGCTTGTATAATCGACCCTTAGCAATCCCCTGAGCAATTAGTGTTCCCTTCTCCTTGTCCTTAACAAAACAAGCATAAAAAATGAATTCAATAAAGATATTATTGCCAGTAAGAAGTTTGGAAACACTGATTAAGTTTTTGGTGATTTTAGGAACACATAATATGCCTTGAAGATGAAGATATGAACCACAAGAAGTGTAAAAGTAGGTGTAGCCAATATGTGTAATTTGTAATCCCTGACCATTTTCGATAATTAAGGAATTAAAGCCTGAGTAAAGCTTACCATCATTTAGATTCTGCACTGAATAAGTAAGATGATGAGTTGGTCCACTGTCAAGGTACCAACCTTGATCTGCTGCTCCCTCAGAAGTTACCATATAAGCTGCTCTTGGTCCCTGATGCTGTTCTGGAAAATAGCTTTGAGGTGGATAATTTGGAATGAAATTTTTGTTGAATCGATCCCTGTATTCAACAGCAGTGTGGTTGTATTTAAAGAAAATTTGACAAACAACAGCTGTAGAACCAGGGTTACCCCTGCCATATCCACTAGGGCCAAAACTTCATCTTCTATATCCACTGTTAAATCCACCAAAACTGCCTCTGAAGTTCCAATTATCACCTCTGCCTTGTCCCTAATTATTTCCTCTTCAATTTCCATTAAAACCAATTCTTTTACAATTAAAGTTCCAGTTATTGCCATTATTCTTGTTCTAGTTCCCTTGAGGATTATTAGAATTACCTTATTTCTTTTGAAAATTTCCAGCTTGAGCTACATTTGCTACATAATTGCTTTTCATTTCTTTATTCTCACTGAGTTTATTATTCTCAAGCCTAGCTTCATGTGTTAACAACATAGAATATGCTTCACTCAGATCCATGTTCAACATGTTAGCCTCAATGTAAACAACAACTGGATAATAAGAGTGATCTAATCCAGTAATGAGATGAGTGCTGAAATCAATATCATTGACAGGACTACCAGCTAATGCAAGGCCATCAGTAACAGTTTTAAGTTTTGTAAACTACTCAGTCATTGACAAAGAGCCTTTCCTCAAATTATTAAGCAACATTTTCAGATGAACCTTCTTTGCCATAGATTCAGATCCAAATTGTTTTTCCAGAGTTCAAAGGAAGTTTGAGAGTTTACCATAAGACTAAGTATATCAACACTCATTGAGGACATGATCCAGCTTAGGAGAAGTTGATCTTGACGTTTCCATGCTCCATATTCTAGATTCCTTGAGCTTAAGCCTCAATATTTGGAGAGCTAGTTGATCCAGATTCAGTAGTCAAGTATTGATTAGGACAGAGTTTGGATCCATCAATGTAACATTCCAAGCCATTTCCACGAATTGACGAAAGTATTTGCTGCTTCCAGATCATGTAATTAGTGTGATCTAGCTTAACTAGAGTAGTGAAGGTAAAGGTAGAGCTAGGCTATAGATTTGAACTTCTTAAAGCCATTAGATTGGTCTGAGAAAGGGCTCTGATACCATGTTAAAAACATTGAGCTCTGTTTGGTTAATAAGGAAGTGAAAGAAAATATGGACGAGAGAGAAAGAGAGAGGGGATTCTAGAATCTGGAAATTATTCTTATTATTGAAAAATGATCTGAACGATACAAAGCTATTTATAATGAATTTGGATACTTCTACAGCATGTAAAGCATGAACTAAAGCTTAATAGATTGTAACAAACTCTTAGTGGGAACTCAATAACTTTGCACAACAGAATTCCAGCTCAGCAACAAAGTTCCAGCTCATCATTTGACTGAGACACTTAAGCAACAATAATCTGACTCATCATTTAATCTTAACACCTATCACTCCAAGTCATTTCATTACCAACTTTTCTTATTTCAGAATCAACTTCAGGTAGTAAATGGAGCTAGGCTGAATAGAGAAGGACTCATACACAGTAACAAAAAGAGAATAGATGTCATTTTGCTCATAGTATCCTGAAATATGAGCAAACGTTTCTTGCTCCTTTCGGTAACCAGATATTGTTATGCTCCCAGTTATATGTCCACTCATTTTCCTGCCTGCCAACATATCCATCAAAGTGGTTTTAGCTGAGCCAGTTTTGTGACTAGAATTATTTCCATGGTTTGATAACTGAACAGTTCCTCCAATACTGTTTGCTTGCTCATTATTTTCAGATTCCTCAATTATAACAGCCTGAGGCTTCTCAAACTCTGTAAATACATTTTTGTATGAAATTAGACCATAAATTCACTGCTTTAAAAGTAATTTAAGTGAAGAAGGAAAAGATACCCACAGTTAAGAAAAGTAAGAGCCAAAGTGACACCGAGGTTCAACAATAGTAAGAAACCAATCATAGCTCTGAATCCAAGCCAATACCAATATGTGTGTGCAAGGAACCCATGATATTTCAAAACTTGCACTCCAAGCAATTCAGTTGAGCTTGGAGTAAATTATGGTATTAAAAGGATGAAGACATCAGCATGTTATTAGCAGACAAATACACAATCATGGAAAAGTATCATTCAAAGAATTACCTTTCTCCAACTGTGCCTGAGAAATTGGCTTGCCGCTACTACATTCTGTGCATACATCATAGGAGAACACCAATAAGCCCATTTCCACCTTTTTTAGATGTCCTCTGCATAGTGGCTAGAGCCACTCCCTCACAAGTGTGAGGGAAGTGGTTAGAGCTCCCGTAGACGCATTGCAGGGTTTAATTTATATTTCCTTCCTTATAGCCCCAAAGCTTAAGTGAAGGCAGTCTTTCTCCCATCATGGAAGTTTGACGTCCCTCAAATATTTGAGAGGGTTTAAAATCTGAGTGGTGCCATATCAGAATTGATGTAAATGAGTCTCAGTATTTGTATGATTGTAAATATTATGAGCAATAGTCTCCTCAAAAAAAAAAAAAAAAAGATGTCCTCTGCATTATGAAACAAAGAAATAAAAGTATTATGGTTTAATTTTGAAGAAAGAATTGCTAATATGGCCTGTTTTACTTGTATATTTTCTGTACCTCGTGAAAGGACAAATCCTCCCAATGAAAAAAAGCACAAGTAATGAAAATGAACCAAATGTGTTAGCAACAACCATGTTCCTGCCTGTTGCTGCAATGAATTAGAACAATGCAGATGCCATCTAGTTAACAGCAAAGAATAGCAAGTTCTGCTAAACAAACCTGAAAAACAAGAAAATCATTATATAAACTAATTGGATGAAGAACTATGTCACTGGTTAGAAGCCAATTTGGTTCATTTTTCTCAATTTTTACCTTCCAGCATTGGGATCATATCTGATTACATAATAGGTTAAGAATATCTATACAGCAACCTCCGCGAACAAGATAGGGATATTAAGGATCCAGAAGGAGATAGATAGTATATGCTCGTGGAGGGAAGAATCAGAGCTTGTAGAAGACAGGAAGCTTCGCTATGGTCATAGAAATCGCTGAAATATCATTGAACATGACCATCATCACAATGGTAAAGAACATGGCACCAGCGTAAATTCCACCATCAGTTAATGAGTCGTTGTGCATCTTCATTCTGAACAAGAATATCATATAGACCAATGCGATAAATGCAATCTAATAGCAGGGGAAAAAATAACCAATGAATTATTTTCACATAATGACATAAAGAAAGAAATGATTAAAACAATTCATAGTTAAGTTCATCCTCACTTGGGTGAGTTTGAAGATGAAGACAAATGAGTTGCTCTTCATCAGCAAAAGTTCTCTTCACATGCAAGGTTTTAACAACTCCGTCTTGTCAACACCATACACTTCTGTGGTCAAAGCAGCTTGGTGGCTCTTGCTCTTATCAAATGGGGTCTGAAGCTCATCAGAAGAATCAGGCTTCCCAGCCAAGGCCAATAATAAGTGTGGTCTTTCCAGAAGCTAGAGGGCCCAAAAGCAATGTCAATCTGGCACAAAAGACATGAGCACAATTTGCGATCAAGCATCAAGTACAAGCAACCACCAACATGTTCAAGTAACTAGAAGTAAATTGAGAAACCACTGGCCATTAATTCTCACCTTCCTGGCTTTATGATTTCGCCGACATCTTTCAGGGTTCTCAAGTGTTTCTTTTAACTTGGAAGAATGTGGAGATAGTTCAAGAAATCCTTCAAACACAAACAAATTATTAAAAAAATAATAATTATTAAGAAAAATGAAAATCATAACTTAAAATGCAACGCATAAATTGTAAAAAAAAAAAAAAGCAAGAACTCCAGCTGTTAGCTCTGACTCTAATACAACTTGGTGGGACGTGATACCAAGCTCTTAACACTTTTACTAAACCAAACGTTTTCAACACTTGATCACGTTAGGGAAACAATCACCTCCACTGAAATTATGATACGTTTGGAATTGAGGTACTGTAATTTTTAAGTTGCAGCTGCTGTGAAAAAAGTTATAATTATGAAACAAAAGTTAATAATGTATAGTAAATATAAATTTTAAATAATAATTTTGACAAAATTATTAATAATATAATAGATTCTTCATTATATAAGTGAAAAATCATATCAACATATCCTTCAAACTACAGTTGTTAGTGTTTACTAAATACTTTACTGTTGTAACTTTTAAGCTACAGCTATCCAACATCAATCCCTAATGCACCCTTAATATATATTACTAAATTTTTCATAATTTTTATACTAATCAATAACTCTCTTTGATAACACAATTTCATATTATTACTCTTATTTTTAAGTACAACATCATTTATAGTTATTATAAATTATATTAATAAAAATAAAAAAAATTTAGGTACTGAAAATAAGAAAATATATTTTCTAGAGTAAATAAAAAAAATTAATAATATGATATTTTGCTTATAATTTTTGTTCTTTAAATGTTTTTCTTATAATAATTATATTTTTGTTTTCAAGTTAAATTATCAAGCAAATGACCCAATTATCTCTCTTTTCCTTTAAATTTTTTATGTCAAGGAGGTTAATGGCTATCATAAAAACTATAAAGGGTAAGTGACATATATTAATTTCAATATGAGAGAAATTGACAATTTCCCAAAAGTTAACAGTAGTTGCATACAAGTTCATGCAAGCCTAATCTATGTTTAGCTCTTGCAATCAACAAAATTTCTGACTAATAGAGGGTAGAGGTTGGTGTTTTTAAAGCTAACTACATTTTTCCCCACAATTATTTAGTTTATAAACATAAAATTATATTGAACTAATATGTAAGTCCAATAGTCCCTTTTTTATTATAATTATAAATTTATTTTAAACAATTTTTATTTTATTTAGTAATTATATAATGTATTAAATTAAAGTAACTAAATAATAATATAATTTCATCTCAAATCTTATCAAATTCTGAAGTTAATTATTAACATCAATTAACATTTACTTACAGCTAGTGAGATATACCAAATACCTTCAAACTTTTGGATAAATAGTACTTTTACTATATAGCTACAATAGTTTGCTATCAAATGGAGCTTAAGATGAAAAGACAAGGTACTGATATTATGAAATAAGTTATATGAATATCAATTGCTGGGGTGGATCAAACTAATGGCCAAGATAGGTGAGCTTTTAAAAAAATTAGATTAATATCTCTTAATATTTAAGTTTATTTATTAACCAACAATCTATTAATTGAGTTACTTGGCACCTTCTCTCCTTATTTATAAAGTGAATGATTTAAGTCTCCGTGGTATCGGAGCAAAATTTAAAAGAAATATGTTGATTTATCGCAAAAACCAATTCTAATTTTCAAAATTTAAATAATATCAAAGGAGAACATCTCATTATACAACGTCTTTCTTGCTTTCAATATATTTAATTTTATTATCCTTAGAGGTGGCATGGGTTTGGTTCGAATTAAAAAAATTGGGATCAGTTCGGCTTTAATTTGAAGCGAATTCAAAAACCAAAACCAATCGGTTTGGGTTTTTTTTTTTTTCCTTATTTTTGTTATATTAATATGTCCACCAATAATAATATGACAAATGTCTAACTTTTTAAAATTATCAAAAGTTCAACTTTTGGTTGCGTTTTCAATTCTTAAATTTTGAATCAGTAACCAAACCAATATTTAGTGGTCGATTATAACACTAAATTAAAAAAAAAAAAATCAATTTTTGAAAATAACCGGACTGAAACTGAAAAAATTGACTCAAATCGATTTTTTTCCTTTTTTTTTTTTTTAAAAAAAAAAATCCGGTTCACTTCTGCCCACCACGAGTTATATACGCTTACTTTCCTATTTCCTTCATTCTGTACAAAAATTAACATTTCTTGGCAACTTATTCTCTTCTATTGCAATAAAGTTCAAATTCTGCTACTTATTATTTTTGTTAAAAAAAATTGTATTATATTGTTGTTTGACCTTGTCCTTCCTGAATCACATTCTTGACTAGCCAAGGCACTTGGAGCTCCTGAAAAATGGGGGAAAAAATTTTACCGATCAATGCGGTCCTTGAGTTTTAACAAGAACTTCTCATTATCAATATCAGTATCTTTCAGCAATTTAAATATCAACTTTTGCATTTCTTGCGGTCCAAGATTTGAAACATCAACTTCAGCAGCTTCCCCTCGTGAAGTAGCTAATATCCCTTTCCTAAAACGATTATAAGTAGGCGATTTCTCAAGAGCAGCCCGTTTTAGAGCTTCCACCTCGTCATCTTCTTCTCTTATTATTGAAGACCTCGGAAAATCACCTCCAGAATTTGTTCACCATACAGAAGTGCTTCTATACGAGTTAGTACTGCCCATAAAAATATCCTGACCACCCTCCATTCAAAACCAACCAAAAACCTGCAAGTGCTTTTCTCACCTCTGTTGAGTTCAACAATAATAGAAATTCATGCACATAAATATTGTGCTTTAGTTAATTTTGACAGAGCAGTGTCGCTCTTATTATAAATGGCTTTTGATTATGTATCAACTGATCAAGTATATTTTTATGTTTTATCTAACAGCATAAATGGAATGGTATGGTAGAGGCGGTTATGATTATATAAATTTATAAATGCTCATGGCAATATTCATTAAGCAGAAAAATGACTTTAACACTCAACAAATGAGTAAACAGTCCCAGTGTTTTAACATTTAAGTGTTAATATATTATCCACCCTTCTGCTAATCCCCAAGCATTAGTATTTTTGCTTCATATGGAAGACAAAGTGGAATTTTAGAATATATTAGAGGTAATATAATCAATTAACATATGTATGTTATGTGTAAACAAATTTAATACCACCATCAATTGTATGTGATTTTTTAAAATAAATTATATATGTTATAACATTATTTATTTATTATACGGCTGACATGTGGCACATATTCATTTTAGAGCATTACATTCTCTCTCGTTTTATTTTCATTTTTTTGTTATGAAATAATTATAATTTATGTGGATGTTCATCAAAGCAGCCTTTTATCTCCTTACAAGCAACTTTTCATCTCTTGTAACTCCTATTATCTCCTTAATTTAAGGATTATTGTCTCTTACAATTATTATGTATTACTTACTACTTATGGTTGTATCACTATAAAAGGAGATCTTTACTGCTTATTTGTATACACTTGGAAGTGTGAATAACACACAAGAGATTGAATAAAATTCCTCTCTACATACATTATGTCTCTTATTTGCTTTCTTTCTTTCTCTTCCTATATTATTATGCTCTTAATCAATAGATTATTTAACACGTTATCAGCATGAGTCTCTAGCCATAAGAGATCATTTTCATCCTCTTTAAAATATAGTAATATCTCTTCTTTAATCTTACTCATAAAAGTATGAGGTAAACAATCTTGATTTTATCTAAGAAAAGATTTACATTTGCATATATATTTTGATAATTTAGAATAATGCATCAATGAATTCATACTTTTATATCATCATTACTTATATTGTTACTGTTCAACATTTTTTATTCTAATATTCAATTGCTATTATATATTTTTTATTCTTGAAATTTAAAAAGTTCATCCTGAAGTGTGAATACTATAATATACAATGAAAGAAAATTAAGAATATATCCTTGGGGGATTGCATTACACATAATAAAGATTTTCTTTCAAAATATATTCATGAAGAACTATTCCAAAATTATGATGTCATTCATCACCATCTTGTTTACGAAGAATTGACTATATAAGTGTATATTTTATATGTCCTTGAAGAACTACACAAATATTACGAGTTCATGTTATCATGCAAGGGTAAATACGAATTTTCTTCTTAATATCTCCCAGAAGGAGTTATAAAATGAAGAGATAAACATGACATAATTATTTCTTTGAAACTATTATGGAGGAAAAATATGACAATAAAAAATATTTGAATAAATGCATTTACGGTATGAATAATTTCTTGACTTCATTCGCTTGTTGTTTTATTTTCAATCATCTAAACTTTTAATGACAAATTTTTGCATGTTTATTTTATAATTTCTGAGAACAATTTGATATAATAAAATATAGGAATGAGTTATAAATAATATATATGCGTATTTGATCTTTTTAATTGATCTATATGTTTTATTGAATTCTAGATAAATGATTCTTCTATTATTGTCTTCAATTACTAAAGTTTCATTAATATTTACATGTTTGAAATCATGAATAGTTATAAAATATTTTTGTGGAAGAATTCAATTCCTGAAGGATTGTAAAAGGTTATGATTTTCTTTTATGATCTTCTCCTTGAAGGAGCTAAAAGTTTATATATAAACTTGATGATAATTTGAAAAGCTCGATTGATTCTCTTATTTGAAATTATGTGGAGGGAATAATATAAAAGAAAACATATTAGAGGGCACAAGATTTTATAGCACAAATATGCTCCTGCAGTAGCAAATTAAGAGTGCCAATATAAATTGATACTATATTTTCTTTTGTTAAAGATAAAATATGAGGTTTGATTAAAAGAAAATCATGACTAATTCAAATCCTTAATTGATTCCTACTCTTGTGAGAGTAGTAAAGGATGTCATGATTATCAAATAACTCTTCAAAATTATAATGGTCATATGTGAATATTGTATCACCAGAAGTGGTCTAAAATTGAATTAATATTAGAGATGGACTAGAAGTTCAATCCAAAATCTTCAATAATTTGACTTAGTAAAGTCTCTATGCAAGCTTAATAATTTTTATGAAAAATTTCCTATAATTAGAGGGAGTAAAGTGATATACACTTCATAGACAATATAAAATGGTTTGTTTCATCTTTATCCCATTTTGATCTTTATATGTATTAATTTATTTAAACCTGAAGTTCAACAAGATTATTATACAATACGCATTATTGATCAATTATTGAATGAATTTATTGACATGTGAAAGTAGAAAATCACAAACAAAATATAATTGTTGGTTGATATGATGTCCTTGAAGGACCGAATGGTGAGACAAATAAATCTGTGAATGCCTCAAGCATATAGTAGATCAATCGGTGTAAATATTTAATTCTTAGGAAGTTGAAGTTAAATAATTTGGTGCTTCTGAAGAAACCATGTTTGCATGTATAGCAAAATATTTGATCTATGTTAAATTATTAACCATATTGCCCTTAAAGAAGCATAATGTACCAACTAAAGATGAGTCTCAAATACCCTTGAAGAGGTGAATTGTGAGAAATAAAGAGAGATTCATATTGCCTTATAAAAGATACACGTGAAAATTAAGAAAGAGAGATCCTTAGCTTTTGCAAAGACATATATATTAGAAGTTTTGAAAGATCTCATTGGGCATATATGTTGCAAAATAAAAGGTATTTCATGAATAGTATGTTGGTACTCGGTGCAAGAGAAAAATTAAAATTGACATAAAATTTGATTGATACTGAAAAGTGACATTTAATAAGAATAAAATTATTAGTTTTTCACTTGTTGTGTCAATTCATGCGCTCATTATTTCTAAATTATTTTAATACTCCCCAAATATATTTTATGTTAAATTAATTCGTAATATGTTAATTTTTTATGTTGTAAATATTTTTTTAAGGAATAAAGATAGAATTGTAATTGATAGCGGGAGAAAAGAAGGACAATTGGAGCAATTTGGAATTCATCAATCGAGGAAATGATATAAAAATAAAAAAGAAAAAAAGAAAAAAAGAAAAAAAAATTGAAAATCATGTTGGTGATAGTCAGGAGGTGTGATGGCCTCCTGACCATCACACATCTCAACATACTTATATATTATAAAATAATAAATAAATAATAAAATAAAGAAAAAAAGGGCAATTGTTGCCTATAAAAGGCAAGCGAGGGAGCGAAGCCAGAGGGCGAATTCGAGAGTGCGAAAAGCAGAGAGAGGGATAGAGTGCTGAGAAATTGTGTTTTCTCTTCTTTTTCTCTTTTGTTTTGTAATCAATTTTCTTTGTAATATATTTCCAAAGTTCATCAAATAAAATAGAGTGTTTTGTTTTCTCTCAACATGAGTAGCTAATTTTACTGAGCTGAGCTGAAGGGTGAAGCTCAAAGTTTCAAATCATAAAAGAAATTATTTTTCTCAAGTGAGTTTTAAGTTTATTTTCTGGTTATTTTTATGTCATGTTAATTTATAAGTTTCTTTGGATTTATATGGTATTTTGACACTATGTCGACACATTACATAGTTGCACATTAGGTACTTTATTCCATATTTATCCACACACACAGAATTAAATGATATAATAAATAACTGGTAAAAGTGAGTCAAAATATAAAAATGAGAGAGTAATAAAATTATAGTTTGAATGCTGAGAGTGGATCCTGTAACCTTAGCATATTTTTAAATTGGTTTCAAATAATTTCTTTTCCCCACAATTAATTTTATTAGTTTTAAATTGACTACTGAATTTTAAATTCCCTGTGGTTTGATCCCAGACTCACCGGGTTATATTATAACTACACACTCTTATACTTAGGAGTAATTCACTTTTGAGTTGTGTCAAAATTGTTTTCAGTAAAAATTTAGTTATCATGATAAAATATTCAAGATCCTGAATCACAAAATTATGAAAGATTGTCAATTTATGATTGGTGAAAATTTGGACTTGTAGTCCATATGCCAGAAGATGTATAATTAATTAGCAAGACATAAAGAATTTTGGACTTATAGTCCATAAGCCTGAAGTCGTAAACTTTATTGATAAAATATGAATATGAGCTATAGTGTGTCAAAAATCAAATTTAAGAATCTATGCACTTATCCCTGAAGGATAACTAAAAGTATTAAATGAAAAATTTTGTACTTTATATGTTCTTGATAAAACTATAATTATAGTTGTGTATATTATAGCAATATAAACTTACGAAAGTACAATCGCTTGAGTGAATTTATTATAAGTGAGATATGTCATTATCCACTTTGTTATGTGATTTTTATTAAAAACTTGAAAATTAAACTTGCAATCTTTGCACAATGTGTTGATGATTTCATCATGAAAAGACTCTTGAAGAGCTTATGAACTTATTTCTTTTAAGAATATAATTCAAGATGAAAGATCTTGTAATAAAAGAATTCTCTCAATTTATGAATTGAAGTTTATGAAGTAAAATGCTGATATATATAAATACTAGAAGTATTTCATATTCAAAATTATTCTATTTTAAAATATGTTGTATATGTCTTGGTCCTGAATAATCATACTTTACTTAAAATTGTGCTTATAAAGACATTGGAAAGTTGCATAATTGTAAATTAAATTATGCTCAGCATACACTTGAAAATTTCAAAATAACGTGAAAAATATATCACACTCTTTCCATGATATGGATGTAAAACCTGAATTTTATTTAAAAAGATCAACAAAATTATGAAGATATATGCATAGTAATATTCTTCAAATTCAAGATGATTGTATTTATAATTTATTACATGTTTTCAAGCTTCGAAAGAATGATGTTGATCCTGCAGATTATTTCATCAAAATATTGTTAATTACAATAAATTATGATTGATCTTTGAAGCATCTATGTCATTTTGAGAAGGCACATATTTATATAGAGGACTACATGTACTGTACTCTTTTTCCTTCACTGGGCTTTTATCCTATTGGGTTTTTCTTAGTAAGGTTTTAATAAGGCAGTATGCACCTCCATAAAATATAAATAAATTATGTATTCTTTTTCTTTCGCTAGTCTTCTTTCCCATAGGATTTTTACTAGCAAAGGTTTTAATAAGGCATATTCTTTATAAGATGAACAATCAAGGGGGAGTATTATGAAATAATTATAATTTATGTAGATGTTTATCAAAGCATGCAACTTTTTATTTCCTACAAGCAACTTTTTATTTCCTACAAGCAACTTTTCATCTCTTATAACTCCCATTATCTTCTTAATTTAAAGATTGCTGTCTTTTACAATTATGATGTATTACTTACTACTTTATAATTCACTGTAAAAAGAGACTTTTACTCTTTATTTATATATACTTAAAAGTATAAATAATACACAAGAAATTAAATAAAATTTCTCCCTACATATATTATTTATCTTATTTACTTTATTTCTTTCTCTTCCTATATTGTTATGCTCTTAATCAATAAATTATTTAACATTTTCTTTTTCTTTTTTAACGTTTGCTTCTCTTCTTTTGACCTTTCGTTCCTTCTCCATTTTGCCCGCACTTTTTTTTTGGACGCCTGCGATTTCTTCCTTCTTCTTTCTCTTTTCTTTTTTTTTGGTTTTGTTCTTTTGTTTTTTTATACATTTGCTTTTCCTCTCTCGGTTCATCTTTCTTGTCCCTCTTTTGCTCTTTTTTTTTTTTTTTTTTGAATTTTGTGTTGCTTTTTCGTTTCTACCTTTTGGCCTCTACCTTTTTTTTTTCTTCCGGTTTCTCCTCTTTTTTTTGTTGTTTTTGCTCCCTCCTTTTTTGTTTTTTAATTCAGCTTGGAATTTTCTTTCCTTCCTTTTTTTTTTTCTTTTTTGAAACATGGTTGCCCCAAGAATAGAGAGGATTTCCTTTGACCAATTTATGGAGAGCGTGGATCTTAGCCTTGATATTCAGTTTGGAGAACTTGCTAACGGTGATGATATTATGGACCCCGAAATTGATAGCGAGTCAATTTTGCTTTACCGCCAATAAATCGAGGTATTATCATTCCCTATTCCTCCCTTAGTCATGGAATTTTTTACTCATTGTGAAGTTTCACCCTTAATGATTAACCCCTGTGTTCTAGTACTACTACAAGCCTTTGCCACCACCAATTTGGCTCTTAAGTGTCCCATTTTCTTTCATTGTATGATTTCTTAATCTGTTATAGACTTAAATTTTATTGCGGTCCCAAGGACAAGAAGGATTCGTAGTTTACCACCATGAGGCTTGAGGATAAGAGTGTTTTTTACAAAATTCCTGCTGCAACAAAAAGGGATCAATTTAGGGAGTGGTCACTTAACAGCCCTATAATAGTTACGGGCTATTGGTGTAGGAGGAAGCACATGAAATCCTATGTTCTGAGTTATGCCTTTCGGAAAAAACTCCATAAGTTTGTGTTCCTTTTGGTTTTACTCTACAGACGTGTGGATTCCTATTGTTTTGTTATTTGTATTACTCACTTTTTTTTTTTTTTAAGCTGGGCCTATTGTTGATCCTCCTTTGTTGGGTGCTCGAGTGATTTATCTGGAGAGAAATTTTTGGGGAAAGGATTTTTGGTGTGTTACAGAATTGGTTTGTGTCATTGTTTGAGACGGATTGGTCGATTCGACTATGTTCGCCATGTTGACAGCTTGTGTTTGGGAGGAGTTACGTTGTTTTCCCCCTCTGGTTGGCCCGCCTTTCCGGTAATGATGAAATAAATGAGGATGCAAGGAAAGTGGTCGACTTATATGTGGCCGGGCGAGGATGAGAGTCCTGGCATTCCTCTTCCGGATGCGATTCCTATTGACTTAGGGGCCAAGGAGCCTATATTGAGCCCAAGGTCTCCCCCTCATGGATCTATGGAATTATATATCCCAAGGATGATTGATAAGAGGAAAACACAGCCTAAGGAAAATGCCCCTATTAAGAGACAAAGAAGTGAAGCTACCGAGGTTGCTAGGGAGCGACTTGTGGAGATGAATGTTGTTCCTATGCGAGGGACTTCATTTGGGGCTAAGAAGACAGTGGCTAACCCTACACAAAAAATTCATGACGGGAAGCATAGGAATGTTGGCCTGCGACAGGAGAAATATTCTTACCCTTAGAAGGATTTGCAAAAGAAGCATACAAAAACAAATTTTTTTTTGCTGTGTGAGTGTGCTGTCTATTTCTTATTTTATTTGCTTCATCATTTATCCATTCTTGGAAAACTACGCTGTTAGCTCCTCCAGCCAATCTTCAAAACCAGTTTCTAAGCGGCACCAATTAATACTGGGTACAAACATAATATGAAAAAGCTATTATTTTAATCAATTCCCATAACTATCGATATAATTTTTGAAAAACTTTACAAAATCCTGACAGCCCCCTTTATAACACTGGGCAGGAAATTGCCAACCAAGACTAGCCAAGGCATCTGCACCCCCATTCCCCTTCGTGCCTTAGAATGTTTGGTGGCGGTACTTTTTATTAAGCAGACTTGATCTCAAAAATGAAATTGAATTCCTATCGATTCTGGAAATTAAACCTCTTAATTCCTACTGCGAAGAGTACCCCAAACAGCAATGCAAATGCTGCAACAACAACTGCAACTACTCCTAGTAAATCATGTTTGAAATCAAAATAACTTCTAACAAACTGTTTCACTGTTTCTCCACTTTCCATTTTGTTCTCTACATCTCCAAACTGTGAAGCAACCAATCCATACATGGTCCAAGCTACAGGGTTTGCCCAATAGTACCATCTCCACCATAGAGGAATCCTCTGTTGTTTGACAAGTTGAAAGACAAGGAGAAAAAATAGCTACAAAGTTTAAGTAAACTGTGAAATATATCTAGTATCTAAAATTAAAAGATAAGGAAACAATTAGCTACAAAATCTCTATTAAGCTAAGATATCCAGCATCTAATTTAGAAACGGGAAAATTGAAAACAATATACTTACCGTTCTGGGGATAACAAACCCAGAAAAGACATTCCACAACCCGTAAAATAAAATCGAAGCAATGGCAGCAATGTGGTGGTTTGGTGTCATAGCCACAGTCATCATGCCATAGAAGGTGAAGTACAATAAACTGAAGAACATGAAGAACAAATACCAAAAGAACTTAGCGGCTGTCCATTCAAATCCAATCATAGCGTAGACTATAATACCATACACCGCTGACAGAACAAATATGTAAGGTATCTCAATCATAACCTGCCGAAAAGAAAATAGAACATCAGTAAAGAAACACAGTTGCTTTGAAAATTAAAACAAATAGATAATGAGTAAAAAGGAGTACTTGTGCAAATGCGTATGGCATGGCAGAATACATTCCAGCTCCTTTTTCTCTGTAAAATACTGCCCTTTCAACAGCGACTACTGGCTGCACTGATGAACAATATTGAGCACCGAGGAAGAATACAGCAGTATACATGGAACCCATTGCATTGAACAGATCTTGGTTCCTTCTCCTATGAATTAAAATTTCAAAATTTAGTATGGAAGACATATCAAGCTGCAATGTAATTACATAGATTTTAAAGAGTCCTTGTTGTAACTCACATTTTAGTGCCCATGTCCCAGAACATTGTTCCAAATGTCAAAGCTATGATGGCCGTAAAAAGAAATCTAACGGCAGTGTATGGTGGATTTCGCCAGTATGACCAGTGTTGTTTCCACAAGCAAGCCATACATTGCATGAAAAATGACTGAGAGTAGTGAGCAGGAAAATAGAGGTCCTTTGAACCCGGAGCAGGCTTGCTTAATTCTTCAATGAGTGCTTTGTTTCTCCTGATACACACATGACATACATCAGCATCAATCCTTAGGTAAACAAATTCATTGGCAAAGTGGTGAATGGATTTTGGTTTATAGGTTATGTACCTGTATAACTCGGAGCCTTTGTAAATATCAGTAAAATCAATCTCCAAAGTTAATTCTTGCGATTTAACTGTAACGTCCAACATCCAAGTCGCTGGATTGTAGCCATCCTTAATATTCTCTACTCCGGGAATTCCCTTCGTAACGGTAAAGATATCATATTGCAGATGCTTTCATAATGTAAATTATGCAAGTCAATTTTAATACTATATCAAGTAAGATTTCTAATGTAAACACGAGGGTCATACTTCAAAATAGCGTATAAGATGGCAAGAATGGCAACCCACTGGCCCAGCATAAATCTCTTGTCCCCCTCGCTTCATTAGGAACAGCTGCAATCCATTGTTAAATAATGCTGAGAGCACTCAGGAAAGGAAAGGAAAAAAAAAAATGATACAGTATTAACAGCTTTCTTACTTCATCAAAAGATTCAAATATATCAATGCTCGGTTGATGAATGGTGCACACTACTGTTCTTCCAGTGTCTACCGTGTTTCTGACAGTCCTCATTACAATGGCAGCAGCCCTTGCATCCAGCCCTGAGGTTGGCTCATCCATAAATATAATGGACGGGTTAGCCACTAGCTCAACTGCAATGGTTAGCCTCTTGCGCTGCTCTGTTGACAGACCACTCTCACCAGGCAAACCAACCAGGGATTGTCTCAATGGCTTCAGCTCCACAAGCTCCATGATTTCCTCAATAAACATCTGTAAACCAAAGGGTTAAACTATAAACTAGTATGGCTACACCCAAGAATATATTCAGGGAATCAACTGTCTCAATCATGCAACACTCCAGGCAGTTTAAGTACAAACCTTTTGGGTTTCAGGATCAACTTCAGGTGGTAAACGAAGCCAGGCTGAGTAGAGCAAGGACTCGTATATGGTAACAAAAGGAGAGTGAATGTCGTTTTGCTCACAGTATCCTGAAATCCGAGTAAATGTTTCTTGTTTCTTTGGGTAACCAGATATTGTTATGTTCCCAGTAATGTATCCACCTGTTTTCCGACCAGCCAACACATCCATCAAAGTGGTTTTACCAGCGCCACTGACGCCCATTAAAGCTGTAAGAACACCTGGCCTGAAAGCACCGCTCACACCATTTAGAAGCATCAATTTGTCTTCAAGAATACCTTGAAGTTTCATTTCCTAGAAATGTTAAAATTAAACCAATTAGCTGTCATGTCTTGACTACAATGCATTGAATCAAGATACCATCCATGCTTTCATTGTCTTAATTGGTTTTAACATTAATGTTACCTTTGGCATGTCAATAGAGTATGTAACTTCATCAAAGGTGAGGGAACGTGGTTCAAATGGAAGCACCATTCCTCTTTTCTTTGGTTGAGTTGCCCCAACAGTGGCTACTCTCAGGGATAACAACTGGGAAAAGGAGTCTTCCATTGTAATGTCTTCACTCTCTACTTGTTAACATAAATAGTTAGCTTCAAAAGCCACTCAGAAAATATCTCGCACTTGTCAAAAAAATAAAAACAGCTTCATCACCTGAGCAAGTTTTGTGACTAGAGTTACTTCCATGGGTTGATAATTGCGCTGTTCCTCCAATTCTGTTACCAAGATCATTACTTTCAGATTCATCTGATATAACAGCCCGAGGCTTCTCAAGCTCTGCACATATATATTCACACAAAATTACAACATAAACTCACTTCTTTAAAAGTAGTAGTTAAAGTAAAGAAGGCAGAGACACCCACGGTTGAGAAAAGTAAGAGACAAGGTGAAACCGATGTTGAACAATAGTACAAAACCAATTGTAGCCCCGAATCCTAGCCAATACCAATATGCATGTGGGAAGAATCCACGAGACTTTAAAACTTGCACACCAAGTGTTTCATTTGAGTTACTTGTAAACTGACACAAAAAGATTAGACATCAGCATTTTTTTTCAAAGGCAAATAAACAATCATGTGAAAGGTTCATTCAGAGAATTACCTTTCGCCAACTGTGACCAAAAAACTCATTAGCCACTATTGCATTCTGCGCATACATCATTGGCGAACACCAGTAACCCCATACCCACCATTTCTTGATGTCATCTGTGTTATTAAAAGTTAAATGGAAGCATAGTTAAATCTTGATAAAGAAGTTTCTCTTTAGGTTATGTACTTTTTATACCTCGTGAAAGGACAAATCCACCAAAGGCGAAAAGCACGAGCAATACAAATGAACCAAATGACATAGCAACAATCATGTTCCTGCCTGCTGCTGCAATGAATCGGAACAATGCAGAAGCCATCTGGTTAACAAGCAAGAGCAGCAAGAACTGCTTAAACAACCTGCACCAACAAAAATTACCTCGTAAACTAGTTGTATAAAGAGATCATGTAATAAAATCTTCTCTGGTTACTAGCAAATTTACCTTCCAATGTTGGGATCAAACCCAATTACATAATAGGTAAGGAAAACCCAAACAGCTACCTCCAGGAACGAGATAGGGATCTTGAGGATCCAGGCAGGAAGAGCATATGCCCATGCTGGATAGAATCGGAGGTCTCTTTGCTTGTAGAAGACAGGAAGCTTAGCTATGGTCATAGAAATATCGGACATTCCATTGAACATTGTCATCATAACAGCGAAGAATGAGGCACCAATATAAATTCCCCCATCACTTACTGAGTCTTTGTGCATCTTCGTTCTGAAGAAGAGCGTCATAGATACCAATGCCATACTTGAAAGCTGAAGGCAAGGGAACAAATCAATATATTATCATCAGTTCAAGAACAGATTAAAACAATTCAAAACTTATGTATTGGTTAATACTCACTTGGGTGAGCTTGAAGATATAGACAAATGAGTTTCTTTTCATCAATAAAAGTTCTCTTGAAATGTTAGCTTTCAGTAACTCCTTCTTGCCCACACCATACTTTTTGGTAGTCAAAGCAGCTGGGTGGCTCTTGCACTTATCAAATGGAGTTCGAAGCTCATCTGCGAGTTTCTGTCCAACAGTGAATGATTGGAACGCCTCGGAAAATTCTTGGGCTGTAACGAACCTGTAAGGCATCTCTTTATGGACCCAATACTGCTGTTGATCTTTCCTTGATGTCACCTGCACATATTATTTGTGAAGATTGAATATGAGACGTTACATCTGATGCTCATCATAGTTTTTAGAACTTACTTGTTGCAAAAATCAGCTCATAAGAATCTCTTTTAATGGAAAACATCACAGAAACAGCTCTTTCTAAACTTACTTCTTGCAAGAAGTCAGCCTCGGCCTTCCTTTCAGGGCATTTAAAGCCCATAGATTCAAAAAAATCTAGCACCAGTTCGCGGGGACCCTGGTACACAATCTGAGCATCAGATAGAAGGATAATATCATCAAATAGATCATAAGTCTCTGGTGCTGGCTGTAAGAGAGAGATCACAGCTGTTCCATCAAGGATGTGAATATTTTGCCTGATAGAGTTTACAATTTGGAAAGTTGTCGAGCTGTCCAAACCAGTAGATATCTCATCCATAAACAGTGCCAAAGCAGGTCCAACCATCATTTCACCTGTAATTGAATGAAATTTTCGCAAGTGTCGATAGTAGTTTTCAAGAATCGACAGCAGTTTTAATCTGTGGGCAAAATAGAAAATAATTTTTAAATTTGGCATTTACCTGTTGTCACACGCTTTTTTTGCCCTCCTGATATACCTCTTACCATTTCATCACCAACCAAGGTATCAGCACAGACCTCAAGTCCTAGAACCTTTATATAATAATCTGTGAGCACATTGGCTTCTTGGCCTTCAGTTGCTGCTGCCTGAGACATGAGAAAGACTGAGAATTTCAAGAAATTCAATCACCATGAATGAAACTCCTTGCATATAAGATTGATTCCCATCTAACTCTATAAGATTGATCATAACTTTTACTAGGATTTAATTTAAGCCACATGAACACGTGATCGAAGACATGCTTAAGTTGAAACTGAACTTGTAACAAACAACAGGTTTGCAACATATCTCAGCTTTTCTCACCTTCATGTAGACATCAATATCAGGATCAGGCTTAATGCCTGCTTCCTTCTCTCTTCTGGCCAACTCCGTTAACATGTCTTCAATTCCAAAAAAGAATGAGTTGGATTTATAGTCGACGTAAAAACAAAAGGGTAAAAAAATTAATAAAAAAAAAAAAACCTACCATAACGGGATCCAACACCCTGGCATCTAGCAGAGAAGGCCAAAGTTTCCCTCACAGTCATTTCTCCGGTATGAACATCATGTTGACTGATATAAGCAGCTGTTCTCTGAGGCACAAATTCATCCATGCCGTGGCCATTGTACGTCACACTACCAGAAAACTATAAAGAGGCATTTTGATTCTCCAATTAGAGACCATACTCTCCGAAATAATTAAAGCTCTTACTAACTATATACAACTACCTTTAGCCGAGAATCAAGCTTTCCCGCCAAAGCCAACAAAAGCGTGGTCTTTCCAGAACATGGAGGGCCCAAAAGCAATGTCATTCTGCACCATTTGAGCTTATACCCATAAATGCAAGAAAATACAAGTAAAATAAGAAAGAACGGGATTTCAGTTCTCACCTGCCTGGCTTTATGATTCCACTGACATCCTTCAGGATTGTCAAGTGTTTCTTTTTAGTTGGAAGAATTTGGAGAGAGTTAAAGAAACCCTTCAAACACAAACAATTTTAATTAACACAAGCACAACCAATTTCAACTGAAAAATTAATTATTTATATATGTGAATTGCTACCTCAATGATGTTGGTAAAGAAGCTAGTAAAAGTTGGCAAGGCTTTGCTTGCTAAAAACGCTTCTGCTTCAACATTCACATGCTCATATCGGACTTCGACTTCGGGAAGGTCTATTCCAACCCTGCAAATTATCAAAGAAAAAGGAAAAATCACAACTCAAAGAACAAGAACAGAGCTCCTTTGTTTGGCTTCCGAGAAAACTTTGAAAAAAAAAAAAGAAAATTATACCTATCAATGCGCTCCCTGAGCTTCAGCAAGAACTTCTCATTATCAACGTCTGTGACTTTCACCAATTTATCAATCAACCTCTTCCTTTCTTGGGGTCCAAGATTGTCAACATCAATTTCATTAGCACGGCCGCTCGAAGTGGTTAATATTCCTTTCCTCAAACGATTATACGTAGGCAACTTCTCGAGAGCTGCCCATTTTAGAGCCTCCTCCTCATCTTCTTCTTCTCTTGAGGACCTTGAAAATGCACCCTCAGATGTGCTTCTCCATCTAGAAGCACTTCTACGTAAACTATTAGTAGCCCAGTAAATAATATCGCTACCCTCCATCACAGCTCAAACCAGCCAAAATCCGCAAGTGCTTTTATTTTCTCTGTTCAAGTTGGCATTGAGAAATTCAAGCGCAGAGATGGGCTTTGGTTCGAAACCGCGCTTTATGTCTCTTTCTTTGGCTTCATATATATATGTATATATTTTTTATGTATCTTTGCCTTCCTATATTGAGGAGTCATTTGCATCATTCAACTACTCAAATGTTTACAAACTTCTAATGTAAAATGTGACTCGGACCCTCAGAACTCTTTTTTATTATTATATCTTTCCATAATTTTTTAAAACTTTTATATTAAATATAGGAGCTTATTAGACATCCCATAATTTTATTAAATAATGATGTTTGTACTGAAAGGAGTGTAAAACTTAGCAAATAAGAGAAAAAATAATGTCTTTTAGTGAAAAATTTTTTATCTTGCAATGAATTTTTGTTTTTTGTCCTATAGCATTATTTTTTGCGCCACTATTATTATGAAATTTTAAAAATTCATCAAAGTCTGTAAAGTTTAAATTAATTTTTTTAACCTCCTATTTCTCTTAGATTCGAACTCCCATAGAAAACTACTCAATTAAGCCCTTAGTATCAAAGTTAATGCTCTTTTCTTTACGATTTATTTTTTAAAAAAGATAAATGGGTAGATAAAGTCTAAATTATTTTTTTGCCAAGTCTTTGGTCACAAAGATAATGTACATTTTCTTTTTTTAAATTAGTGATAACTCAATATGTCTGATGGGGCCTACCTTAATATATCAAAGTTGAAATTTAAACTAGAAATTTAAAAGTAAAAGTAAGGTCGCGTTTGTTTTTTTATCTAACTAAATAAAATTGAACTAATTTGAAATTTGAATAGACTTGAATATCTAAATCTGAATCATACATTTATTTTTTTAATCTATAAAAATAAATATTAAGTTATTTATTTTTCAACTTAAAAAACTTGAAAACCTGTATTTTTACATTTGTACACATACTAAATTTAAATGTTGAATAAATAATATATTTATTAAAGAACTTAAATATGATAATGTTTTATCATGACTTAAATCATCTTCAAGTGAATGGTTATGAAATTATAATATATAAAATACTTTAAGCTTTAAAATTATCACAATTTCACAATAATAGTGCATAATATAAGGTAGGGATGGCAAAAAAATTCGACCCGATCCAAGCCTAGGTCGACCCAGCCCATTCTCACAGGCTTTGATGCAAGTTTCGCACATGAGGGCCTAGATAAGAGGTTAGGAAAAAAAGCCCGAGCCATGCCTAAGCTCTCTTTTCTTTAAAAAAAAAAAAAAAATTATAAATTAGAATAATGAATTCAATTTTGAAAAATAATGGAAAAATAAAAAATAAGTTTAAATTCCTAACTTGTATATCAGTAATGAATCCAAAAACTTAACATTACAATTCTTAACTCTCTTTTAAGTATTAATTAGTTAAGAGAGTGGTTGAATTAGAGAATCCAGTACTAAAATTAAATCTCTAAACGTTTATTTACTAAAATTAAATCCCTAAACTTTTATTTACTTTATTTTCTTCATTTATTATTTTATTTTGAAATATTTATTTTTTAATTAATTATTGATTATAACAACTTGATTATTATTAACTTATTTAAAATTTACAATAATTTTAAAAAATTATGAAAAAAATAAGTAAAAGTCCAAGCCCTTCCAAGCCTACAGTAGGCCCACCCCAGGCCCATCCTTTGCACTTTTTATCTAATTAGGTTTGGGGCTGAGCTTGAAAAAGTCCAACCCAAGCCCTTGATTCACTACTTGATATACTAACGCTAAATTATAAGGGGAAAAAAACTAACAAGATACTTAAAAAAAATGAACAAAAATTCTACAAAAAACTACTAGTGGAACCAATTGTGGATTATCAAAGGAAGCGATTCACTTCTAAACTTACAGTACAGAACACCACATGCCAAACTATGCTTCATGCATTAATATCCTTTCAAATTGTGGAATCTTACGGCCAAATAAATTACCATTTGCTCAAGCTAAACTACTTGGCTTTATGTTAGATAAACACGTTAAATACAGTTTAATAAATGATAAAGAAATCATGATAGCTAGCAATAAAATTTAGCAAAACTAGTATAAATTGAAAAATGATAGAACACTTCTTAACCCTAAAGCCCTAAACCTAAATTTACACCATAAAGGATGAATTAAAACCTAATTTAAAAAAAAAAATTTGTAAATACAAATTATTAAAACATGAGTTTATTAGTGAGGTATATATGTGTGGTTTTTTGGGTAGTTATAGAAAAAAAAAAAAAATAGGGATACTTTTTATATTAAATTTTAATAACCTTATTCAGATTTTTTTTCATTCCGTAAAATAAAAAAAATGACTTATTTTATTCAATCAAAAATATATAAGAAGTCTCATTAAAGAAGTCTCATTAAATTATATAAATAAATATCTTTAACCGACTTAACTAATTAAGTCAATTTAAGCCATTAAATCAAAAAACAAACATCCCCTAAATGAAATAATAAATAAATGAATTCTCATACTTATCATTAAACTTGAACTTTCTACCTAAAAGATGAGGCATAGAAATATCTAATCAACTTAATTAAAGTTTTCTATTTGGATTTTTTTCCAGACTTTTCCTAGATGAAATGTAACAAACGTTAAAATTGGTGGCAAGTCATATCTACAAGTTGGAATTTTCGAAGTTGGCACAAAACGTATCAACGCCCATAAATTTTGTTTTTATTAGTTATTAATGTTTGTTCTAAATGTCGATGGAAATGATAAACAAGAGATCTCTTTCCAAGAAACATGGACAAATAAAAATTTAACTGCCGTAGAAGCTCTCCACATAGCTTATTGAAATTTTGATTGATAATTTATTCCCATTCTACAAGGATTCTAGGAGAAAACTTATATTCAATTTTATGATAAAATAATACTTTTCAATTTGATTGATTATGACCCAGCTACTGTGCACTTGGTGCACGGTACCCAGTAGCGGCTCAACCTCTAGGCAACTTAGGCGGTTGCCTAGGGTCCCGTTTCACATTAAAGCCCTATGTGATGAATACTTTGTGTACAAAAAAAGAAAGTGAATTTAAAATTCATTATTATTCATTTAATTTCCTATTATTTTGTAATTTTGTTTTCCTAAATAAACTATCAAATTCTTATAAAGTTTATTTAATATAGTAATTAGTAGTTTTAATTCATACAAAACTGATAAATTAATAGTTTCAATCCAACGAATTCTCTATTTCATTGTTAGAATTAATATGTTATAATTAAAAATTTTATAGTTATTTTAAACCTGTATAAAAGCCCCACATTTTATTACTTATCCATTAAGTCTTTTCTCCAACAATCAAGATACGATATGTTCTTAGTGTTTGAGAGAAAGAAAAAGAGAGGAAAAAAAAAAGTCCTACTTTCTCTATTTTCTACTCAAGAAGAAAAAGAAAAAATCTAATAGTTTTCTCTATTCTCTATGACTATTGGTCATTACTCAAATCCTCAAATAATTAATATAAAAATAAAGTTAATTTATGATTTCATCTCAAAATTTTAGATTTTATCTTTTTATTATTCTCTTAGTTAGTTGCGTTATCTATTTGTTCTTATTTCTTTTTAATATATTCTTTTATTCATCTACTTTTTTTGTGTATTCTCGTTTTATCTATTTTGAAGTAAAACTATACCAAAAAACTTTAGAAAATAGAAGAATAGAAAAATTAATGTAATCTAGAAAAGGAGTAATAAAAAGGATGTAAATTGAGTTAGAAAAACAATAAGTGAAAATTTTATATTTGAATTAAAATTTAATGAATTAGCAATATTAGAATAGAATTTTATTTAATGTTTTACATTTTAAAGTGTTTAAAGAATTGATTTTCAATAAATAATATCATTTGCCTAAGGCCCTAAACATGGTTGAGCCGCCCCTGACGGTACCCCATTTTCTCCATACATAAGTTGGCCATTGGATCTAACATGCAAGTTGTTTCAATGCCATGGATGCATTTTGTTTGGTTTTTAACATTGATGTCCCTATTGTTTTCTGAAAAAATAAGGAAGCGAAAGGTCTTAAAATTTGACACATAATTTTGAATTGTTTAAATTTTTTATACTTTGATAAATTCACATAATTTAAATATTAAAATTAGCGATAGTGCAAGGAGAATCATCTGTTAAAAGAAAATCTAATACAAAATCTATTTTCTTAGAAGCAACATAATATCTATTTAGTCTATAATAAATAATTTAAATACGTAATAAAAATATATTGTTTTAGTAAAAATACTAATCTATTTTTTTAGAAACAGCATAAAATCTATTTAACCTGCAATAATTAATTTACATATGTAATAAAAAATTAATTTACCAATAACATTGATATATAAACAAATAATAATGTCAAAAACCTTATAATAATAAACTATAGTTTAGGATCCCAGTGTAAACAATAAAAGCATATAGGACTCATATGTTAAAATTTTAAAATCTCTAATTTTTTAATTTTTGGTAAATAAGAGGGACTGCACTGTAAATAGCTAAAAACGGGGCTACAGTGAACCCGATGCACCATAGCTTTGTCCCACAATGTAAACCCAAGTCTTCTATGAGTCTTTAATTATCTATTTAAACTGTTTTAAAAAAATTATAATTTTATCAAGTTATCAACATATGTTTATTTTTAGGATAAAAATGTGTCAAAATAGATATTTAACTTAATATTTCCATTTCATCATTTGAATGATATTTGAGATCATTAAGAGTGGAATCAAATAATTTTCATTAATTTTTTAAATAAATTCTTAGGGGTCATTAGAAGTGGGGGTTTTTTTTTGGCTAAATATGTAGTATATTAAGTTTCTATTCACTAATGGAATATTTTGTTAAACTCCAAAACTTTCTAGAATCTATATTTACCATACTTTTAAGGGTGAAACTGTAATTATCCAAACAAAACTCTTCACCCGCCCGGTTTTTTCACTTGTTTTTTGATACAGCGGAAGTTTATTGTTTAAAATATTCTGTTGATTCTAGAGAATACCAGAATAAAAGAACAACTAAATTCAGTTGATTCAAAGAATGCCGTCAATTTAGGGGTTAAGACTCGTTGATTCTGCAGAATACCGAGAATTAACTGTCAAATACTCACAAAGATATTTGAAAATTGAAATATTATTGAACTCAAAAATCTATATCTTCAAAGGCTACAAGAGGGAGCTATTTATAGTAATAGCAATTATCCTAATTCATGAAGTAAAACAAAATCCTAAATTGAAAAGGAAACAAAATTCTAAATTAAAGTCTTAAACTTTAATTAATAAAGAAATTAATCCTAGTGTAATATGGATTCCTAGTCTTTATCATTCCCCCCAGGGTGGAGAGAATTCGCCCTTGAATTCGGATTGTCAGTAACAACATCTTCATCATGATCACCTTTGTAAGGAATAAGATGCTTGACATTGAATACATCTGCAGTGCAGATATGACTAGGAAGCTTTAATATGTAGGCATTAGGATTTATCTTCTCTATAATCTCTAAAGGACCAAATTTTCTGGCAGAAAGCTTGTTGTACTCACCAACTGAGAATTTATCTTTAGTTAGGACAACCCAAACAAGATCTCCCACTTGAAATTCCAAAGCTCAGCACTTTTTGTCTGCCATAATTTTATAACCCTCAGTAGTCTGATTCAATGATTCTTCCGTAGTTGCATGAATCTTCTTAAGCTACTCAATAAAGTCTTCTGCCTTGTTGCTTTTGCGAACTAAATCTGGAACTGGAGCCAAGTCGATGGGAGCTCGTGGATTATATCCGTAATTCACCTGAAAAGGACTTAAACCAATACTACGCTTGACCGCTCGGTTATAAGCAAACTCGACTTGGTATAACTTCTGATCCCACGTCTTTAGGTTATCGCCAACTAGACTACGTAGATGGTTTCCTAAAGAGCGGTTGACAACTTCGGTTTGACCATCTGTTTGTTGGTGATAAGCGCTTTCGAAATTCAGGCGAGTATTAGTCAACTTCTATAATGTCTTCCAAAAATAGCTAAGAAATTATGTATCTCGATCAGATATTATAGAACTCGGTAAGCCATGCAATCTATAGACTTCTTTGAAGAATAGACAAGTAACAGTCAAGGCGTCTGTAGTCTTCTTGCAGGCAATAAAGTGAGCCATTTTTTAAAATCGATCTACAACAACAAATATTGAATCCATGCCCCTTTGAGTACGGGGTAACCCCAAAATGAAGTCCATGCTAATGTCAGCCCAAGGTTGTGTTGGAATTGGCAGCGGCATATATAACTCAGCATTAGTTGCAATGCCCTTGGAAACCTGACAAATGCGATAAGTCTCGACATAGTGATAGACGTCACACCTCATAGCAGGCCAAAAATAAGTGTTGGCTATTAGAGCCAAAGTTTTGTCACGACCCATGTGCCCTTCGTTATGTAACTCTGCAATGATTTTCAGTCTCAAACTTGAGTTAGGAACACACAACTGATTACCCTTGAAAAGGAATCCGTCATGTAAATAATAGTCTGATCGAAACCCTGCAGTAATGTCTTCTAATAAAGGAGCAAAGAAAGGGTCAGTAGCGTATAATCTCGAAACGTGTCAAATCCAAGGACTTGATTATACATTTGTGTCAACAAAGAAGCTCGTCGACTAAGTGCATCTGCTATTCGATTAGACTCACCAGAGGTATTCTTTATTATAAAAGTAAACTGCTGAAGAAATGCTATCCACGTGGCATGTCTGTGAGAGAGCTTATGTTGACTATTGAAATACTTCAATGCAGCATGATCGGTGTATAAAATAAAGTCTTTATCAATCAGATAATGTCGCCAATGTTTTAATGCCTGGACTACCGCGTAAAACTCCACGTCATAAGTGTTGTAGTGTGCCTTTGCTCCATTTAACTTCTCACTGAAATAAGCTATAGGCTTACCCTATTGGCTAAGAATAGCTCCAATGCCTACTTTGGAAGCATCACAATGCACCTCAAAAGTAAGTGAAAAATCTGGTAAAGCGAGTACTGGGGCAGTAATTAACTTTTCTTTGATAATCTCGAATGCCTTAGCAGCTACCTCTATCCAAGAGAATTGTCCTCCTTTCATGCAATCCGTGATTGGTGCCATAATAGTACTGAAATGAGGAATGAATCGTTTGTAAAATGAAGCCAATCCATGAAAACTTCTAATGGTGGACAAAGTAGTTGGTTGTGGCCAATCTCTAATAGCATCCACTTTTGTTTGATTAACGGAAATACCATCCCTCGACACCACGTATCCCAAAAATAACACTCTGTTTGTCAAGAAAATACACTTGTTTACTGCTGTGTATAAACTTGATGCTCTTAAGGTTGAAAGCACTTCTATCAAATGTTATAGGTGTAACTCCTGACTGGTGCTATATATAAGTATATCTTCAAAGTAAACACCTACAAACTTTCTAATGAAAGGGTGAAAAACTTGATTCATAACTCGCATGAAAGTACTTGGAGCATTGGATAAGCCAAATGGTATTACCAACCACTCGTATAACCCTTCACGAGTTTTAAAGGCTGTTTTCCATTCATTTCCAAGCTGTATTCAAATTTGATGCTAGCCACTTTTCAAATCAAGTTTGGTAAAAACTGCTGCTCCACTGAGTTGATCTAAGAAGTCATCTAATCAAGGGATTGGAAAACGATATCGAACTGTAATTTTATTGATAGCTCGACTGTCCACACACATTCTCTATGAACCATTTTTCTTTAGAGTCAACAAAGCGGGGACTGCACAGGGGCTAAGACTTTCACGAATAAATCCCGTTTCTAGTAATTCTTCCACTTGACGTCTCAATTCCTCATGTTCCGTAGAGCTCATACGATAATGAGGGCGATTTGGTAAAGTTGAACTAGGAAACAAATCTATCTGGTGTTGTATGTCCCTAAGAGGCAGTAAACCCTGTGGTAACTCGCTAGGGAGCAAATCTTAAAATTCTTTCAATATAGATGTCACAGCTTCAGGAACCTTCGAGTCACTGTGACTTTCGTTTCCCAATAAAATGTAGATTCTCTTTGTCTCTGCTACAACATCTATAAACTGCTTCTTCCCTAACAAATAATTTCCTAAGTATTGCTGGAAAGGAAGCTCCTTGTTAATTAAGAGAACGATCTTAGTATTGTTAAACATAAAGCTATAGGTGTTCCTCTTCCCATCATGCACTACAGCCAAGGTCTTCCTAGTAATAGATGACAAGCATCCATAGCCACAACATCACACCAAATTTTGTCTTTATAGATTGAACCAATAGATAAAGAAACTAAGCAACGTTTTGATACTGTTACTTGATTTCCTTTTTTCAGCCATGTGAGCTTGTATGGAGTTTGATGAGGTTCTGTCTTTAAATTTAGCTTTGTCACAGCTTCTTCTGAAATAAATTCTCGCAACTGCCTGAGTCTATGACCATACGACATACTTTACCCCCAATTATATAGGTGGTCTGAAAAATATTTTGTCGTAACCATTTGTCTTGGTCTTGACCTTTAGGCGTGAAGAATGCGCGGCTCACTATCAACATTGGTCCGCTATTACCATGTTCTTCAACAGATTGAGCGCTACCACTGCTATCAAAAGTTGGCTCTTCAGTGAATTCTTCAGTTTCTTCCTCCTGGTAGTCTTCACTTTCCTCTGTGCCTACAAATAAGCCTTTATCGTATTTTCCTCCCTTTTTACATTCTGTCATTCGGTGCCCACTTTCTCCATAATTAAAACAGCGTAATCCTGAACTCGAGGATTGAATTTTGCTGCTTTAACCAATTTAACTGGGTTTGCTAGTTTTTATTGTAGGTTTTGGAGGGGTGAAATTACGGAATTAGGAAGTCGGGTTTGAATTATCACGAGCAATACTTTGAGAACCCCGAAAGTTCGAGTCGTTAGTACGCCTATTAAATTGCTTTTCTAACTGCAAGACTTGTTGGTGTGCCTCTGAGACAGAGTATGGATCAAGCAAATTCAACTGGTCTTGAAACTAAGATTGTAAACCTCCAATGTAGCGAGAAACCTATTGTTCTTCTGTTTCTATCAAGTCATTGCGTGCCACCAACCAATGAAATTCTGTGGTGTAATCATCCACTGATCGATTACCTTGCTTTAAATTTTGTAGCTGTTTGTATAATAGTTTGGCGTAATTATGAGACAAGAATGCTCCACGCTAGTGCTTCTTCAGCTTCTCCCAAGAATCAATCTTCTTTTTACCTTGCCTAATCCTTGTGAGCTTAGTTTGTTGCCACCAAGCTAGTTTATTTGCAGGAACTTCCTTGTATTAAAAAAAATTCCTCAATGGCATTAATCCAATCCAATAATTCTTCCGGTCGACCACTTCCTTAAAATTCAGGAATGTCAATTCTCAACCTAAATTCCCATCTTTGATCATCAGTTAACTTAGATCTATGCCGACGCCCAGAGAACAGGTTAGCGAAACCTTCACTTGACTTATCTTCGCGTTTTGGAGTACGATGGCGTTCGTCAAGTAACTCTGCCATTCGTGCCATTTGTGCAGTTAACATATCAATTCTCGCTGTCACGCTAGCTAGAGCTTCATCTCTAGAAACATCATCTTAATTGTAAGTTGCAGCAGGAGCATCACGAGCTTTTCTTGGAGGCATTTTCCAAATTCGGGTTTGAAAGATAATGGTGCTAAACTGAAAGTTAAATAAGATTTTGGGTTGAAAATGTAATCAAGTAAACGTTTTAGATTTCTGGTGACGGTGGTCGGAAATCCAGCAAGTATGGGTGGATCTGAAAGATTTGATGGTAAAGAACACAATGGTAGCAACAGTTTAGCCGGATTCGCGGCGGTTTGGCCGGAAAACCAACTTGAAGTGGTGGCGGCTTATGGTGGTTCGCGGCGGTTTATGGCCGGTGTTCAAGGGCAAAGGGGTGTTGGGTTTTAGTCTGCAGAGGATGGGGATGCTTTTGGTGGTGGTGATCGACGGTGAATCGCACTGGAAAGTGGTGAATGACGATGGCGGTTTCGCGGCTGTTTTGGCAAATTTTTCCGGCAATCTGTGGCTATTCAACAGTGGTAGACACTTAGGTTTGATGGCCGGTGATCTCTGATCCGAATGGTGGTGGTTGTGTCCGGATCGGTAATGGAAAAATAAAGCCGGCAGCCTTGGACGGTGGCCACGGGCAGTTTTTTTTTTTTAATAAAGCTAAACGGAAAGTTTAAAAAGGATAAAAAAGAAAAGGTTTGGTTGTAGATGGGGGTTGATAGAGATGGCCAATGGGCCGAGCGGCACGTGGCACGGCACGAGCACGTTTCGGCGAGGCACGCGGCACGGCACGGCACGCACGTGGGCCGTGCCGGGCCTAGAATTTAGGCACGCGGGCTTTCAAAGCACGGCACGATTAGAGATGGGCCAAAGCACGGCACGCGAAAAAGCGTGAGCAATATCTTAAAATATAAAATATTATAAAATTAAAGTAAAATATCTTAAAATTAAATTTTTAATATATTTTTTAGCATAGACTTTTAAAAATTAATTTAAATCTTAGTTTAAATAAATATTCTAATTTTTTATATTTATAATTTACTAAATGAATAAGTAAATATCATGATTTTAATAAATAAAATCATAATTTTATTTATGATATTTATTAAATGAATAATTTTTATTTATAATATTTAATTTTACTTATGATATTTATTTATGATATTTATTTAATTAATTTTTATGTTTATAATGTATTAAATGAATAAGTAAATATCATAATTTTAATAAATAAAATTATAAATATCATAAATTTATAAATGATAAATAAAAAATTTTACAGCTTTAATAATAAAAAATTATTCATAAAAAATATTTTTCATATTAATATTAAATCATAAGTTAATATTTAATAGAGATAGGTTTTGTAGACCGCAGTTATGACTTATTTTAATTGTTATTTGAGGATTGTCTATTTAATTTTAATTAATTATTATTATGATCTATGGAATTAAATTTATGTATTGTTATCTTATGATTGGTTATTGTGAAATAAAATATATAGTTGTGAAATTGTGATAAAATATTAATTGCTCTCCTAATAAAAATTAATATGATTATGAATTTTTTATTATTATTATTATTATGTTGGTGGGCTTAAAAAAGCACGCTAGGCACATAGGCTTGAATAAAGCACGTCAGGCACGTGGGCTTTTTTGGGCACGCCAGGCACATGGACTTAAAAAAAAAAGGTGGTGGGCGGCACGGCCCACGGCACGGCACGAGCACGGTACGAACGGGGTCGTGCCGTGGGCCGTGCTGGGCTCACCATAAACAAACGTGGCCACGGAACGGCACGGCCCGTTGGCCATCCTTAGGGGTTGAGGTGGGATTACCAGGTTTCGGCTCTGATACCAAGTTGATGCAGCAAAAGTTTATTATTGAAAATATTCCGTTGATTCTAGAGAATACCGGAATAAAAGAACAACTAAATTCACGTTAATTCAAATAATGCCGTGAATTTAGGGGATAAGACTCGTTGATTTTGCAGAATACCGAGAATTAACTATCAAATACTCACAAAGAGATTTGAAAACTTAAAAATTATTGAACTCAAAAATCTATATCTCCAAAGGCTACAAGAGGGAGCTATTTATTAGGGGTGTACACGGATCGGATTTTACGGATCGGACATCAATCCATATCCGATCCATGATTCTACGGATTAGAAATTTTCAATCCAATCCAATCCACGGATTGATTAAATTCAATCCAAATCCAATCCATACGTCTGCGGATCGGATGCGGATTTGACCCAATCCATATCCAATCCATCGTTTTACGGATTGATCTGCGGATTAAAAATTTTTTATTTTGTCCGATCCACGAACTAATAAAATAGAAAAAAAAATCTAATATAAAAATAATTTTACTAACAATCAAATTTAAAATTAAATAAGATTTAAATAAATTAGTTATTTAAATAAAGCTAAAATAATATGTTAAAAAATTAAAAATACAACACACTCTAGAATAATACATTCAAAATTTCAAAATATAACCCATCAAAATTAATTGTTCAAATAAAGTTACAATAATGCATTTAAAGTTGTAAATTATGATACTCTGAAAAGAAAAATGTCCGCTACCAATTTGTATTTCGTACTTTAACCTGAACAAAATATATATAATTCAAATAAATAACAAATAAAAAACTTTTATTTAATAAAAAATATAATAAATATTTACCCTTACCATCCCATCAAATCTGTCAAGCTTCATCAAATATATTCTTTTCATCTCCTAAAATCTCTGTATGTGTAAGATAAAAGAAAAATGTCAATTTTAAAAAATAGAATGCCAGTATAAAGTCAAATAATAATCAACATACATAATTAAAATTACCTGTCTCAATATGTTCAATCTCATTTATTGTTTCACTAAGGTTTATCGGAGTTGAGCGTAACCAATTTTGTGTGCAAATCAATGCCTCCACCGTCCTTGTAGATAGTGAGCACCGATGTGGATCAAGAACACGACCACCAGTGCTAAATGCCGACTCAGATGCCACAGTAGAGACAGGCATGGCCAAAATATCTCGAGCAACATAAGACAAAATTGGATACTTGGAAGAATTAATCTTCCACCAATCTAATATTTCAAAACTTTGATTTTCCGGGTTCTCATATGATTATTAAGTAAACATCCACTTCTGTTTTACACTCTATTGAAATATTGTCTTTCAAAATCTTCATATAACCCGAATCAAACATCAGCGTAGTATCAACCTCATTATCAACCTCTAACTCCTTTTCATCATTCATAACTTCCATTACTTCAACATCATCGCAATAAAGCAATTTATATTCATCATACAAACTTCGTAAGTTATTTCTCACTTTGATAACTAACTCATTAGCTTTAAATTCACCAAACAGCACTACAAAACAATATCTCAAAAAACGCTCCTTATGCCGAGGATCAAGTAATATAGAAACAAACAAATAAGGGTTGACTGATTCATAATTTCCCCAGTACTTATCATACTTCTTTTTCATATTTTCAGCCATTATCTTCAAAAATAAATCCTTACTCTCCCTCCAAGCTTGCAATTGTGTATAAATCAAACATAATTGGCGTAAAAAAGTATTTGATGTCACATACAAAGAACCGGAAAGTGTCAAAGTGGCATCATAAAAAACCTTCAAAAATTTAATGAAGTAACGAGCATATTCCCAATCAATTAAAGAAGGACACGTTTTCGGTTCACTCAAACAAAACTCACGAATGTATTGTGCATCATGAAGCTCTAATCGATCAAATACTTTTTGGTATTTTTCTGCAGCCTCTAACATGAAATAAGTGGAATTCCATCTAGTTACAACATCTAGACACAACAACTTATTTGAAGAAATTTTCTCTCGCTCAGCATATGCCTTAAACTTTTGTGTCCTAGAAGGTGAGGATCTAACAAATCTTACAACATTGCGAATTTTAGCAATTGACTCGTGATACTCTTTTAACCCCTCCGCAACGATAAGATTTAATATATGTGCATTACACCTCAAATGCATATTTTGACCCCCTAAGATTGCACCATTCCAATTGTTCACAACTTTTGACAAATATGAAACAGCTACATCATTAGAAGAAGCATTATCAACTGTTACAGTAAAAACTCTCTCAATGCCCCAATCTAATAGACATGTCTCAATTTGCCTACCAATTGTTTCACCTTTGTGGTCAGTAACTTGACAAAAAATCAATATTTTCTTTTGCAATCTCCAATTATCATCAATAAAATGAGCTGTAAGACACATATAGCAAAGATTTTGAGCTGAAGTCCATGAGTCTGTAGTGAGGGAAACTCTTTGACGACTACTCACAAAAAAATCAGTCAACTCTTTTTTTGTTTTTTTGTAAAGCTGCAAAATATCACGAGCAACAGTTACGCGAGATGGCACTTTAAATCTGTTTTAAAAAACTCCCAACATTTCCTTAAATCCTTCACCCTCTACAACTCTAAATGGCATCTCATCCTTTATAACAAACCTAGCAATTGCTTCTCTACAACCTTCAACACTATAGGTCGTTGACAAAAGGTTACATGGCTCTCCATTTTTCACTGGTTTGTAAGACAAAGTTTTCTGTTTTTTGTCCACTCGGATTCGGCCAGGATATTTTAAACATCTCTCTTTTATGTGATTCAATAGATTAGATGTTCCTCTATTAAACCCACATTTATATTCTTTTCCACAATAACGACATTTTGATCTAGGATTCATTGGATCAGAACTTAATTGTATAAAATGCTCCCAAGCTTCTGAAGTAGTTGATTTATTAGGCGTACCTTCAGCATTACTAGAAGATTTGGGAGCTGGAGGAACTTGATCTGCAGCTATACATTTTCCTTTATCAAGTTGAGAACTCATCTACATCACAAATATGAAAAACCATTGAAATTAATTATGAAAAATAACAGGAGCAAATTAAGCTTGAAAGAAAATAACAATTCAAGTTTAATCACCTCAATTAGTAAGGTCTTTTCACAAACATACAATTCTAGTTTACTAACAGAAAAGATCACTAAAATTAATGAAAAATAACATGAACAAATTAAGTGATAAGTATTGGACGAAAAAAATACAACAAAGTTTAATTACCTTAATTGGTGAAGTTTTTGCACAAACACATGAAAACCCAAGACAGCCGTGACTCCGTGGAGCAATGTTATTTTGTTTGCCAGTGTTATTTTTGAGCCGATATTAGGTGCTGCTAGTGCATGTGTCGGCAGGGAAGCTAGGGTTTTTTTGTTTGCCAATGTTGTTTTGCTTGGTGACTCACTGACTTGGCATATGTTATTTTTGTTGGTGACTTACCGATGACCTTGACTTGTTGGTGACTTTGCGGGTGACTTACGGGTGTTATTTTGCTTTTGGCTTTTGATATATTTAATTATTTTGCTTTTGACTTTTAATTATTTTGCTTTTGGCTTTTAATTATTTAATTATTTTATTTTTAACTTTTGATTATTTAAATATGTTACTTTAATTTTTAATTATTTAATTATTTTATTTGATGATTTTATATTTATATATTTAATTATTTAATTATATTTTATTTTATATTATTATTAGGTAGTGGGCTAATGGGTAAGATATATTACGATGTCTGATGCGTTATGTAATTATATAATGACACATTTATAATATTTTTTAATTAATTAAATAAATATTTTTTTTTTGCGGATTTACGGATTTTTACGGATTTACATAAGTAAATCCATATCCAATCCATCGATTGTGGATTTTTAAATTTTCAATCCGATCCAATCCACGGATCCACGGATTGGACTTTTACGGATCGGATTTTGACGGATCGGACGAATTAAGCGGATCGGATTGGATTCTGTACACCCCTATTATTTATAGTAATAGCAATTATCCTAATTCATGAAGTAAAACAAAATCCTAAATTGAAAAGGAAACAAAATTCTAAATTAGAAAGGAAATTAAAAGTCTTAAAATTTAATTAATAAGGAAATTAATCCTAGTGTAATATGGATTTCTAGTCTTCATCATTTTTTCTTTTTCATCATTTTTTCTTTTGAATTAGCAGGTCATATTTTTATTAATGCTTTATAGTGTTTTGTTTTCACTAAAGTAAGGTGGCCAAGAATTCAAGAGTATTGTTTTACGCTATCGTCGAACACATTTTTAAGTAGAGGCGGAGAAGTCACCTTTAATTACATGGGCCAAAAATTTGTTATAAGAAAAATAACATTAAATAGGTAACTATTAATATAATGGACAATAAGATATTTTGAAAAGAGAGCAAAGAAATTAAGAAAAAAAATATATTTTTATTTTTATTTTTTAAAGGTAAGAAAATTTTATTTATAAAGGTCAGATTCTAATAGCTACACTGAAAAATTAAGAAAAAAAATATAGCATTCATCCCAATCAATTACCCATATCTTAGAATAATTTAGACTATCAATTGAAAAATAAATAAAGAAGCAAAATAATAAACTAACATTTTCAAACATTAGATTAGAAAAAACTGAGAATTGGGAATTGAGGGTTTGGAAAGGGAGAACCACAAATTGAGAATTTGGGAGCAAAAAAAAATGTAGAATCCGGACAACTATTAAAGTTAGTTTAATTTTAGGATATATACGAAGGACAACATTTGTCTATGATATTCCTGAAAACGTAACTTTTGTGCAGTAAAATTAAAACGGATGGCGGAAGCTCTAAAAACCTTGGATCGACTTCATTCAAAAACAAAAATAAAGAGGAAAGATTGAAGTTTTTTTACTTCACTTGTAGTTTCAGAAATGACTTCGTAAGGTAGGAGAAAATGACTGAAAACAGCAAGGTACGAACATTGTCTAGGATATAGACCATTGCATGAACAGCTTCTGTTTTGCCACGATTTGAGATCCTTAAAGCACCCCAACTGTGATGCCTGTAATCAGTCCACACTTAGAAATATTCTAGGAGTTTATACGATTTAGAATTACCAAATTTCGTTTAGAAATGAGAGAGATAATGAAGAAACTGTTAACATGTGTATGTTCTTTATATTGATTTTGATGATAACAAACATTAAATTTTTTTGATAAAAAATATTGGAACTATGCATTAATAAACAACAGTCGTATAATCGATCCAATTATGTTCATAAAAGATGGATAATTGTTAAACTTCAATTCGATAATAATTCCCTGTGAAATTTAGCTAAAACTGTGATTCTGGAAGTAAACAGTGAACCCTTTTCTTTGAAACAGTTAACTGATAAATTCCAGTGAAGGCTTAATGCTTAACCTCTAACCGGTTAGCAAAAACGGTAAGTACAAATACGCTGGGAAGGTTACTAAAATTAAACGTTGAACGGTTTATGGAAAACGATAAACCGATAATTTTCATAAAGGAATTTTGTGCTAATCTCTTACTGTTTAATCAAAGCAGATAAGCCTTTTTGTTTTGCAAGTTATTGGAAATATCCGATGAACTGTTAATATCAAATGACTAATCGATAATTTTCAGAATGCCATTTGTTGTTAATCTTTAACCGTTTAGCAAGAACAGTTAGCAGAAATTTGTTTTACAGGTCTCTGGAATTTAGCAGTGAAAGGTTAGTGACAAACGGTCAACCATTTATTTGAAATTTGGCTCAACAGTAACTTTGACCAGGACAAACGGTTAACCATTAACGATTAACGACGATTCGTTTTCGGGTAAACAATCAGTAACAACTATTTTTCAGCTTCAATTATAAATAAGTTCATTTGAATTCAAACAAATATTGATCACAACACTATCTCTCAGTAAATAATCGAGAATATAATCTTCATAGAGCTTTTGATACATTCTGGCTTTATTTATTCACACATTGGTATTTATTTTTTATCTTAGACATTGTGTGAAAGAAAATTAAATTTGTAATTTTTGTCTTGAGTGATTGTAAGTGTTGGGATACACTTGGGTGAAGAGATTGAGGATAATATCTTGTTGTAAAGGTCCATTGACACCTTGGAAGTCAATTGTAAGCATTTGAAGCCTTGGAGGGTTGCTTAGTGAAATCCTCAAGCCCGGTGAGCTTGGAGGCGTGAATGTAGGCGAGGTTGACCGAACCACGTAAAAATCCCTGAGTTTGAATCTCTTTTCCCTTATCTCTTTATATTGTGATTGATTTATTTATTGTTGCTTTTAATTCATTTTAGATTTTATTGAATTTTGTTTTAGAATTGAATATTTTTAGAAACCCAATATACCCCCCTCTTGGGTTGCATTACTAAAATTACATTTGGTATCAGAGTAAGGTTCTCTTGTTAAGACTTAACCATCTAGAGTAAAAGATCTATGGCAACCCAAAATGACTCAATCTTTAGGAAAGGACAGTCCACAACTAGACCACTGTTCTTTAACGAAAATGACTACCCGTATTAAAAAATTAGGATGAGAATTTATTTACAAGCAGTAGATTATGAAATTTAGGAAGTTGTATGTGATAGTCCATTTATGCCTTTGACTAAAATTGAAGTTGGGAAAGATATTCCAAAACCTTCACGGGAATGGAATGAATTGGAAAAAAGAAAAGCTTCTCTAAATTCCAAAGTTATGAATGCCTTATTTTTGTGCACAAGATAAGAAAGAGTTTCATAGAGTATCGAGTTGTAAAAATGCTCATGAAGTAAAAGTGCTCATGAAATTTGGCATAAACTTGAAGTTGTTTATGAAGGCAAGAATTAAGTGAAATAGTCTAAAATTAGTAGGTACACTCGACAATATAAATTGTTCCAAATAGAACAAAATGAGAGTGTGTATTCTATGTATACTAGATTTACGGACATTATGAACACTCTAGGAGCCCTAGGAAAGACCTTTTCAAATAGCGAGAAAGTTAAGAAAATTATTAGGCCACTTCCTAAAAAATGGAGACCAAAACGGACTGCTGTTGAGGAAGCCAAAAACTTAAATGTCTTACTCATTGATGATTTAATTAGTTCTCTTATTTCTTATGAGGAAGACTTGGCAGCAGAAAGAGGCAATGAGGAGAAGAAGAAAAACATTGCTCTCAATGCCACAAAATATGAGAGTGATGGAGATAGTGAGCCGGATGATGAGGAGTTGGTTATGCTAGCGAGGAGGTTCAGAAAATATTTCAAGAAAACTGGTGAGCGAAGAAAATTTAGAAACCTCAAGAACCAAAAAGAGAAGAAAGAAGTAATCATATGTTATGAATGCAAGAAGCCTGGTCATATAAGATCGGAGTGCCCACTTCTCAATAAATTCAAGAAGAAAGCCACGTGAGATGATATCAATGAAGAAACAAGTGATGATGAAGAGCAACAAGAAATGACAAATTTAACTCTCATGGCCTTTGGGGAAGAATCATGTGATGAACTTGATGATGTAAGTGATCTTCCTACATATGATGAATTACATGATGCTTTTAAAGAATTGCATGATGAATTGATAAAAATTGGTAAAAAGAATGTATGTCTTAAAAAGAAAATGATAGAGCTTAAAAATAAAAATGAATCACTAAGTGCAAAGATTACATAGCTAGAACTAGAAAATAAAACATTGCATGATAAAGTTGCAATACCAAATGAGAAACCTAGTATTTCATATGAGCATAAAAAATCATATGTTGAAATTTTGAAAAAAGAAAATGAAATGCTTAAGAAGAAGAATAATGAGTTAAATGACATTGTTTTAAAATTTATAAATGGGCAAAAAAATGTTGGATAACTTGCTTAATTCACAAAAATGTATTTGACAAAGGAGGACTTGGTTATAAGCCAAATTTAAAATAAAAGTATTATTAGAGCTACTTTGTGAAGAGTACTTCTATTAACAATCAAGTTGTATGTCATTATTATAATCGAGATGGTCATATGAAAAATAGATGTCCAGTGAAAAAAAATGTATATTATGGTATGAAATGTATTTAGGTTCCAAAAGGAACCATTGCTAACACTCAAGGACCCAAAAAGTTTTGGGTACCTAAGACTTGAGATTTTCTCTGCAGGACTTGAAGAAGAAGAAAAATAAATGGTACTTGGACAATGTTTGTTCAAGGCATATGACAGAAAATTATGCATAGTTTTCAAGTTTCACCAAAATCAAAAATGGTGGAGATGTTTCCTTTGAAGACAACTCAAAGGGAAAGATTCTTGGAATTGGGAATGTCGGTAAAATTTTGTCAACCCTAATTGAAAATATATGTTTAGTTGAAAATTTGAAACACAACTTGATTAGTATTAGTCAATTGTGTGACAAAGGTTATAAAGTTATTTTTGATAAATTTAGATGTGTTATTGAAAATGCATGTGATGGTAAGATTTTATTTGTTGGAAATAGATGTGATAATGTTTATACCATTGATATAGAATGTGCATCTACTCATGATAAATGTTTTTTGGCATTGCATGATGATGGTTGGCTATGGCATAGAAGACTAGGACATGCAAGAATGAATTTAATTTCAAATACTTCTAAAAATGATTTAGTTAAAGGCCTTCCAAAAATTAGTTTTCAAAAAGATAGAATTTGTGAAGCTTGCCAATTTGGAAAACAAATCAAAACTTCTTTAAAAAATAAAACTTATGTCTCTACTTCAAAACTACTTTAACTTCTTCACATGGATTTATTTGGACCTTCTAGATATGTTAATCTGAGTGGCAAATATTATACATTTGTGATTGTAGATGATTATTCTCGATACATATGGGTATTATTCTTAGCTAATAAGGATGATGCCTTTGATGCATTTATAATTTTCTTTAAAAAGGTTCAAAATAAAAAATGTTATTCTATTACTTGTATTAGAAGTGACCATGGTGGAGAATTTGAAAATCATATTTTTAAAAAAATTTATAATGATTTTGGTATTGAGCATCAATTTCTATCACTTGGAACTCCATAACAAAATAGAGTTTTTGAGAGAAAGAATAGGTTTATTCAAGAAATGGCTAGAACCATGTTAAATAAAAATGATTTACCAAATATTTTTGAGCCAAAGACGTTAACACTGCATGTTATGTTTGAATCGAGTGTTGATTAGATCTTATCTCAATAAAACTCCCTATGAGTTTTGGAAAGATAGAAAATACAACGTTGGTTATTTTAAAGTTTTTTGATGCAAATGTTTTATTTTGATCACAAAAGATAATTTCGGTAAATTTGATCTAAAATCTGATATTGGTATTTTTCTTGGCTATTTAAGCACAAGCAAAGCTTATAGAGTGTACAATAAAAGAACTTCGGTCGTGGAAGAATCTATCATATTATTTTTTATGAATCTAACCGCTCATCTGGAGAGAAAGTTGTTGTTAATAATGATGTAGATGAAGAACTACAAAAAGAGTCATCAAAGGATAACCAAAAGAATGCACCACATGGAAATCAAGAGGAGCAACATGAAGAAACAAGTACAGAACAAAATCAAGGTACTTCTCAAACACTCTCCAAGAAGTGGAGGTATGTTTCTTCTCACCCTAAGGATGCAATTTTAAAAGATCCTTCACGTGGCATAACAACTAGATCATCTTTTAGAAATACATGTGAGCATGTTGCATTCATATCTCAAATTAAATCAAAATCTTTTGCGGATGAGGAAAATAATGAATCTTGGATTATGGCAATGCAAAAGTAGTTAAATCAATTTGAGAGAAACAATGTACAGAAATTAGTTCCTAAACCAAAACATCAATCCATTATAGGCACTAAATGGGTTTTTAAAAATAAAATAGATAAATCTGGTATGGTTGTAAGGAATAAAGCTAGGCTAGTGGCTCAAGGTTACAACCAAGAAAAGCTCGCCGTTTTCGCAATATATAAAACTGTTCTAAGGGTTTCTTCTTCCTCTTCACTTACCCGTTTACCGTTTTCGCCATTAATATGCAGCCAAAGCATTCTCAACTTCCAATCCTCCATTTTCTTCATTTTCTTGCCAAGTCACATCGATAAACCATTTCTAATCATCCATGGATTGATTTTACCGATTCAAATCTTCAATCGAGCCCAAAATTCAAAAATTCCAAATCAAAACCCTAAGGACAGCTGATTGGGTTTCATCATTTTTAACCTAATTTTTGTCCTTTTTTTGACAACATTGAGCCTCAAAATCACATCCTCTACTCATTCTTAACCCAATAATTGATTCATTTTCTTCTAATCAAATCTCCCTCAAATTTTAAAATTTTCTCCTTTCTCACCATGGCTGAGTCATCTTAGCGAACTTGGAGGAGAAAAATACCTCCCTCTAGGAACCTGATAGGTCATAAATAGTCATGCTATATTTAGTTTAATTCCCTTATATTTTGATTGATCTTGTGCTAATTTATGGAGATTATGTTTGATTTGATTTAGGAGGAGAAACATGGAGATTATGATAAAAAAGTGGACAAAAAGGGCTTTAATTAGGCTTTGCTAACGTGGGCCGACCATTAGGAATCAAAATTGGAGAAGGATTCAACTTCCTAGCATTAATAGAAGAGGAAGCCAAGAGCAAAAAGGAAAACTACCAAGAGAAGCAAAAGAAACAATATAAAAAGCCAAGCAAGGAACGTGAGCAAGACACAAAAAGGAGAGTTGGGCGTGGTGAGAGAGGAAGAGAAGTCAAAGCGGCTGCAACTTTGTCCTCTTGATAACTTTTGTTTTGTTTAGCCACCATGAGTGGCTAAGGTTTTAATTCGGTCGAGGTTAATCAAATTCAGTTGTAGTTTTGTGAGGCTTTGAACTTAACAAGAATTTCTTCATCCAAGTAATTTTTATTTTCTTGTTCTTAATTTCTATGAATTATTTATGTTGATTAAGTTGACGCCTTAATTCAATATTTATTTTTCTATCGCTAGTCATGAGTTTATGATCCGTAATTGTCATGAATGACCAATTGAGTAGCAAGGAGTTGGCTCATGTGTGTGTATATTGATGGCCACAATTACATAGCTTGCATGATAGGCTCTAGGGAAATAAAAATACAAATTGATTAAATTGGAGTAATCTGAATTAATTGATCTTGTTTTAGTCATTCTCACTATTCTTAATGCTATCACTTAATTTGATATGGAACGATGATGCCCAGTTAAATTAGTGATAAGTTTGGATTTGAGCGATTGTTTGAGTCTATTACATTAGGAGAATAATTGCTTTCTGCGGGATTCCGATTAAGTAGACTAAGTTCTTGGATTGAGTAATTTATATTTTTACCTATGAACAAAATTACAATTGGATGGAATTAATACCCTTGGATTGGAAGTTTGGTAATATTGATCTTTTCTTTACTTAATTTTAAAAGTCTTGTTTTTATTTATTTTCATCAAATTCTCGAAAACCCTTAAAACCCCAGAAATTCGGATAACCGGTTTTCTTAAACCGGCTAGCCGATTAAAAACAGAAAGGAAGAAACTGAGAAACGGTCTACCGGTTTCCCATAACCGTTGTCCGATTGAAGTCGATGAGAAAACAGCCGGTCTTAGGATCCGTATCCGATTAAGCGAAAAGCATCGAATCATTACCATCCGCGGCCGATGGCGGATCCCACTCGGTAGGATAGCCGGATCGTTCGAAACCGACACAAGCCACAAACGGTCTTCCGGATTTCTCGACCGTAATCCGGATATTTCCGAAGCTTCTGACTGGCCGGTTTGCGGTTCCGCTTATCCGGATTAGCGGATAACTCGAAATTCTTCCTCAATAAACGGCTAACCGTTTTCCTTTACCGGTGATCCGGTTGTTGGCAGAAACCTTGCAAAATCTAGATTTTTGGGAAAAATTGATTTTTAAACTTTGAGAAAATAAAATACATAGTTCTCTTGGGATTCGACCTGGTCTCACCATTTCTACAATTTTATTTAGGTGAATCAGTATTTGTTTTTGAGGAGCTTCGACAACCTCCGTCAAAATTGGCGCCGTTGCCGGGGAACTAATTTTAGTTTCTCATTGTTTAATTGTTTATTTGATTTAGTTTATGACTCGTTCTTCTCAGGGTACTAATTTGCAGTATAATCCTGAAATCGAGAGGACAGCGCGTCAATTGAGGAAAGAAACTAGAGAAGGAAAACGTCGTCTTGAGAGCAGGCGGAGATAGACTTAACTCTGGTGGAACATCCATCTTTGCAGAAATTGAAGAAAGATGGCGGACTAACTCTCGAAGAACTTCACGCTGATTTGAATCAACAACCCTTATGCATTACTTTTCCCAATATTGCTAATGATTTTGAATTAAAATCTGGTTTGATTCATTTACTTCCTTCTTTTCGTGGTTGTGCAGGTGAAGATCCTCATAAGCACCTCAAGGAATTTCACATTGTTTGCTCTGGAATGAAGCCACATGGTGTATCAGGGCAAATCAACCTTAGAGCTTTTAATTTTCTTTGAAGGATCAAGCTAAGGATTGGCTCTATTATCTACCTTGGGTTCTATCACATGGAATGGGATGAAAAGGCTATTCTGGAAAAATTCTTTCACTGCCTCACGAGCCTAGTATTAGGAAGGAGATTTATGGCATCCTGAGATCAACGAGGAGGCGTTATGCGAATCTTGGGAGCGATTCAAAGATTATGTGCAAGTTTTCCCCGTAATTTGGATCAACTCATCCAATATTTCTATGAAGGATTATTGCCGATGGATAGGAGTATGATTGATGCGACAAGTGGTGGAGCTTTAGTGAACAAGGCAGCGACCCAAACAATTGATTTCAAACATGGGTGAAACTTCTCAGCAATTTGATGCAAGGCGGGTGGAGGATCTGTCAAACACGTTAACGAGGTAAGTGACCTTAAAAATCAAATTTACGATTTAAGCGCTTTGGTTCGTCAAATGGCGTAGAGCGCAAGCGGTGAAAGCGTGTGGGATATGCTCACTTCATGGGCACCCTGCGATATGTGCACATTGGCAAGACTCACGAAGCCAATGCCATAAAGGAGGTTTCACAGCGCCGAAAGTATGATCCTGATTCGAATCGCTACTGATCACGGATGGAGGATCATCACAACTTTAGCTATGGAAACGAGGAGGACAATAAAGGCCATCGAGAACTTCACTAGACCACCTCAGTCCCAGACTCGAGCTCGACTCGGTATGTCTTTGGAAGATATTGTTAAGAATCTTGCTAATAGTACTCTTGACTGGCGAAACAAGGACAAGCATCCGAATTTGGGCAGCAAATTACTCGATTGGCCACGTCGGTTAGTAAGTTGGAAGCTCGAAAGTGCGGAAAGCTCGCCAGCGGTCAGCGAGGGAGGCGTAGTGCAATTTCAACTGAGCGGAAGAAATTCCTTGAGGATCAACTCCACTAAAGAAATTTGAAATGGCGAGGAGATGAAGATGAAGAAGCTCCTCCCAAAACAAGGCGTGGGGTAAAATTCGATCCTCCTTTATCTCTTTCATCTTACACACTCTCCTTTTCTAGCAGTTAGCTAAGCCAAAAGAAGATGAGCAAGAAAGGAGATTACGGACACGTTTAGGAGAGTGCAAATTAACATCCCTTGTTGGATGCGATCAAGCAAATTCCCAAATCGCAAAGTTCTTGAAAGGTTGTGCACCAACAAGAGGAAGATGAAAGCTAAGGGAAGGTGGAGGTAAGTAAAATGTGTCGGCAATTTTACAAAGAATATGCGAGAAAAATGCAAAGATCCGGTATGTTTACATTACCTTGTGTGATTAGTGAAAAGAAAGTCGAGCATCTTATCTTTAGATTTAGGAGATTAATGTCATGCCATTTTACATTTACCAAGAATTAAAGTTAAATGACTTGCAATAGGTGGTGTAGTTATTCAATTGGCACGTTCTTACATTCACCCATGGGATAGTAGAAGATGTTTTTGCGGTTAAATGAGCTTATATTTCAGATTTTACATCTTAGAGATGGAAGGTCATCCTTCTTGAAATCCGCTTGATTTTATTAGGAAGACCTTTCATGAAAACCGCCAAAACAAAATTGATGTAGATGAGGCACTCTCTGTCGAGTTTGATGGAGAGATTGTTAAATTTAACATATTTGATCTTTGTAAAACACCCCTGCGATATGCATTCTCTTTGTCAAATTGATGTGCTTGATTACATGCGGGATGTTCTTACCCGAAAGTGTTGGGAATGAGCTAGAATTAGATGCACAATCTAATCTAAAAGGCATTGGATGATTTATTAAACTGCGTTTCTAGTATAAGACATAAAACAAAGGCGCTTTTTGGGAGGCAACCCAAATATTTTCTTTATTCTCGCTTTTGAGTTTTCATTTCTTTATTATATTTAGTTTTCTTTACTTTCGTTGATTTTATTTTAAGCCTCCAGATGTTCTTGATGAAGAAGATTAACCTCAATAAAACGTGCTCACGCCATTCTTCAGCTTTCCTTGGAACCCTCTCCCTATGCTCATTCGGGTCCACACTGCTCACATTCAGGGGAGTTTCTTTCTCCTTTCTCATTTACTTTTCATCATTATTATTTTTTGTGAGCCATTTACTTGTTGATACATTGAGGACAATGTATTATTTAGGTGTGGGGGAGGATTTTGGCATTAGCATGTTTTTAAATTGCTTTAAGTCTTCTCAATATCTTTGAATACCTTGTAAGCTAGGGATACATCTTTGTTTTGAGTTTTAATACATGAAAGAGGTAAGTATGAATAGTGTTTTTCTCTAAAATTTTCGATGGTGTCGAATTAATTTGTTGATTGAAAAGTGCACAAGACTTGATACAAAATAGACACTCTAGTGAACTTTTGAGCCTAAGAGCAACTTATTACATTTTTGCTCCGTTTATTTTTGTTGAGTGTATCAAACTTAGTGTGTTTATTCTAGAACTTGCTTTTGAATATATGTTGAGACCACATTTTTGAATTGATGCTTAAGTGTGATAAGGGCAATTAGGTTTAACCAATTCTTAAACTCTAAAAGACCCACCTTTTATTTTCCCCTAGTTAGCCCCTTTGAGCCTATTTTTCCCTTTCTTTGTTTTCTAACACATTGTTTAACCCCAAGCCTTTTGTTTGTTATCCTTGTTTTCTTTCTACCCTATCAAGACAAGAGTGAAGTAATGGCATAAAAAAAAAAAAAAAAAAGAACGAAAAAAAAAGAGAGAGAAAAAAAAAAGGAAGAAAAAGAAAAAAAGAAAAGAAAAAAAATTCTGTTGAGAAATTTATTCCCTTAATTGGATGATTGGAGAATTATTTACAAAAGCAATCGAATTATCAAATTGTTTCTCCAAGTGTTTTAAGTGCTTAAATGTGGGGATAAATTTCATTGTCTTAGAAGTTTGTTTGTTTATTTTGTGAGGCATCATAATCATGCATGTAATTAACTCTTTGTCTTGATCGTTAAACCCTTCATTTTTCCTTCTACCATACCCTTACCTAAGCCCCATTTCAACCCTTGTTAAGTCCCTTTGATTTTTGCATCATATTCATATGCAGTGGTGGAGATTTAAATCATTTGCAAGCCTATGGTAATGACATGCTATGTTTTGATTTTGAGAGTAAAACACGCACCCTAAACACTTTGAGAGCATTGAGCGAAACCATGCGAGGGTGTTAAGTCTTGCTGCATTTGATTTTGATGAATTGATAAGATGCTTATGTTTTTGGTTACAAATTCTATCCTATGAATGCTTATTCTCTAGATTGTCACTATGATTTGACTCATTGATGTGTGTTTAGCTTTATTGGTACTCTTGGATATTGAATGGTTTGAAAGGAGGAGAAATGGAGGATTGGTATGATGATTTAAGATATGCTTGAGGACAAGCATGGTTTAGGTGTGGGGGAATTTGATAGGTCATAAATAGTCATGCTATATTTAGTTTAATTCCCTTATATTTTGATTGATCTTGTGCTAATTTATGGAGATTATGTTTGATTTGATTTAGGAGGAGAAACATGGAGATTATGATAAAAAAGTGGACAAAAAGGGCTTTAATTAGGCTTTGCTAACGTGGGCCGACCATTAGTAATCAGAATTGGAGAAGGATTCAACTTCCTAGCATTAATAGAAGAGGAAGCCAAGAGCAAAAAGGAAAACTACCAAGAGAAGCAAAAGAAACAATATAAAAAGCCAAGCAAGGAACGTGAGCAAGACACACAAAAAAAGGAGAGTTGGACGTGAGTGAGAGAGGAAGAGAAGTCAAAACGGCTGCAACTTTGTCCTCTTCAATAACTTTTGTTTTGTTTAGCCACCATGAGTGGCTAAGGTTTTAATTCCGGTCCAAGGGTTAATCAAATTCCAGTTGTAGTTTTGTGAGGCTTTGAACTTAACAAGAATTTCTTCATCCAAGTAATTTTTATTTTCTTGTTCTTAATTTCTATGAATTATTTATGTTGATTAAGTTGACGCCTTAATTCAATATTTATTTTTCTATCGCTAGTCATGAGTTTATGATCCGTAATTGTCATGAATGACTGAATTGAGTAGCAAGGAGTTGGCTCATGTGTGTGTATATTGATGGCCACAATTACATAGCTTGCATGATAGGCTCTAGGGAAATAAAAATACAAATTGATTAAATTGGAGTAATCTGAATTAATTGATCTTGTTTTAGTCATTCTCACTATTCTTAATGCTATCACTTAATTTGATATGGAACGATGATGCCCAGTTAAATTAGTGATAAGTTTGGATTTGGGCGATTGTTTGAGTCTATTACATTAGGAGAATAATTGCTTTCTGCGGGATTCCGATTAAGTAGACTAAGTTCTTGGATTGAGTAATTTATATTTTTTGCCTATGAACAAAATTGCAATTGGATGGAATTAACACCCTTGGATTGGAAGTTTGGTAAGATTGAATTTTTGTTTGTTTAATTTTAAAAGTCTTGTTTTTATTTATTTTCATCAAATTCTCGAAACCCTTAAAACCCGGAAATTCGGATAAGGTTTTCTTAAAGCTAGCCGATTAAAACAGAAAGGAAGAAAGCGAAAGCGGTCTCGGTTTCCCATAACCGTTGTCCGATTGAAGTCAGCAAGGAGAGAAAGCGAAACCGGTATTCAGGATCCCGTATCCGATTAGCAAAGCATCGGAATCATTACCATCCGCCGGTAAACCGGATCCCACTCGGTAGGATAGCGGATCGTTCGAAACCGACACAAACCACAAACGGTCTTCGGATTTCTCCGGTCCGGATATTTCGAGAAGCTTCTGAACTGCAACCGGTTTGCGGTTCACTTATCCGGTTAGCGGATAACTCCAATTCTTCCTCGATAAGCGGCTAACTGCGTTTTCCTTTACGTGATCCGGTTGTTGGCAGAAACCTTGCAAAATCTAGATTTTTGGGAAAAATTGATTTTTAAACTTTGAGAAAATAAAATACATAGTTCTCTTGGGATTCGACCTGGTCTCACCATTTCTACAATTTTATTTAGGTGAATCAGTATTTGTTTTGAGAGCTTGACAACCTCCGTCAAAATTGGCGCGTTCGGGAACTAATTTTAGTTTCTCATTGTTTAATTGTTTATTTGATTTAGTTTATGACTCGTTCTTCTCGGGTACTAATTTGCAGTATAATCCTGAAATCGAGAGGACAGCGCGTCAATTGAGGAAAGAAACTAGAAGGAAAAGCGTCGTCTTGAGAGCGAGCGAGATAGACTTAACTCTTGGTGGAACATCCATCTGCGAAATTGAAGAAAAGATGGGCTAACTCTCAAAGAACTCGCCGCACTGATTTGAATCAACAACCCTTATGCATTACTTTTCCCAATATTGCTAATGATTTTGAATTAAAATCTGGTTTGATTCATTACTTCCTTCTTTTCGTGGTTGTGCGGTGAAGATCCTCATAAGCACCTCAGGAATTTCACATTGTTTGCTGGAATGAAGCCACATGGTGTATCAGGAGCAAATCAACCTTAGAGCTTTTCCATTCTCTTTGAAGGATCAAGCTAAGGATTGGCTCTATTATCTACCTTGGGTTCTATCACCATGGAATGGGATGAAAAGGCTATTTACGGAAAAATTCTTTCACGCCTCACGAGTATTAGGAAGGAGATTTATGGCATCATCACGGATCAGGGAGGCGTTGTACGAATCGGAGCGATTCAAAGATTATGTGCAAGTTTTCCCACCATCAAATTTCGGATCAACTCCTCATCCAATATTTCTATGAGGATTATTGCCGATGGATAGGAGTATGATTGATGCAGTGGTGGAGCTTTAGTGAACAAGGCAGGCGGCCAAACAATTGATTTCAAACATGGCTGAAACTTCTCAACAATTCGGTCAAGAGCGGGTGGAGGATCTATCGAAACACGTTAACGAGGTAAGTGACCTTAAAATCAAATTTCGATTTAAGCGCTTTGGTTCGTCAAATGGCGTAGGCAGCGCAAGCGGTGAAAGCGTGTGGGATATGCTCACTTGGGCACGCACCTTACCGATATGTGCCCACATTGCAACAAGACTCACACAAAAGCCAATGCCAGGAGGTTTCACGGCCACGCCCGAAGGAAGTATGATCCTATTCGAATCACTACAATCTGGATGGAGGATCATCCTAACTTTAGCTATGGAAACCAAGGAGGACAATAAAGGCCATCTTTTGAACTTCACTAGACCACCTCCAGTCCCCACAAACTCAAGCTCCCTCGGGTATGTCTTTGGAAGATATTGTTAAGAATCTTGCTAATAGTACTCTTGAACTGACGGAAACAAGGACAAGCATCCAGGAATTTAGGCAAATTACTCGATTGGCCACGTCGGTTAGTAAGTTGGAAGCTCAAAATTGGAAAGCTACCTTCACAACCGAAGTCAACCCAGGGAGGCGTAGTGCAATTTCATGCTGCGCGGAAAAGAAATTCCTTGAGGATCAACTCCACAAAAAATGAAATGGCCAAGGGAGATGAAGATGAAGAAGCTCCTCCCAAAACAAGGCGTGGGGTAAAATTCGATCCTCCTTTATCTCTTTCATCTTACACACCTACACCTCCTTTTCCTAGCAGGTTAGCTAAGCCAAAAGAAGATGAGCAAGAAAAGGAGATTCTGGACACGTTTAGGAGAGTGCAAATTAACATCCCCTTGTTGGATGCGATCAAGCAAATTCCCAAATACGCAAAGTTCTTGAAAGAGTTGTGCACCAACAAGAGGAAGATGAAAGCTAAGGGGAAGGTGGAGGTAAGTAAAAATGTGTCGGCAATTTTACAAAAGAATATGCCAGAAAAATGCAAAGATCCAGGTATGTTTACATTACCTTGTGTGATTGGTGAAAAGAAAGTCGAGCATGCTATGCTAGATTTAGGAGCTTCAATTAATGTCATGCCATTTTCTGTTTACCAAGAATTAAAGTTAAATGACTTGCAACCGACTGGTGTAGTTATTCAATTGGCAGACCGTTCTTACATTCACCCACTTGGGATAGTAGAAGATGTTTTGGTGCAGGTTAATGAGCTTATATTTCCTGTAGATTTTTACATCTTAGAGATGGAAGGTCATCCTTCTTCGAAATCCGCTTCAATTTTATTAGGAAGACCTTTCATGAAAACTGCCAAAACAAAAATTGATGTAGATGAGGGCACTCTCTCTGTCGAGTTTGATGGAGAGATTGTTAAATTTAACATATTTGATGCTGTAAAACACCCTACCGATATGCATTCTCTTTGTCAAATTGATGTGCTTGATTCTATTGTGCAGGATGTTCTTACCCAAGAAAGTGTTGGGAATGAGCTAGAATTAGATGCACAATCTAATCTAAAAGGCATTGGATGATTTATTAAACTGCGTTGTGTCATAAAGACATAAAACAAAAGGCGCTTTTGGGAGGCCCAAATATTTTCTTTATTCTCGCTTTTGAGTTTTCATTTCTTTATTTAGTTTTCTTTACTTTCGTTGATTTTATTTTAAGCCTACAGATGTTCTTGATGAAGAAGATTAACCTCAATAAAACGTGCTCACGCCATTCTTCTGCTTTCCTTGGAACCCTCTCACTATGCTCATTCGGGTCCACACTGCTCACATTCGGGGTTTCTCTCTCTTTTCTCATTTTTCATCATTATTATTTTGTGAGCCATTTACTTGTTGATACATTGAGGACAATGTATTATTTAGGTGTGGGGAGGATTTTGGCATTAAGCGTTTTAAATTGCTTTAAGTCTTCTCAATATCTTTGAATACCTTGTAAGCTAGGGATACATCTTTGTTTTGAGTTTTAATACATGAAAGAGGTAAGTATGAATAGTGTTTTTCTCTAAAATTTTCGATGGTGTCGAATTAATTTGTTGATTGAAAAGTGCACAAGACTTGATACAAAATAGACACTCTAGTGAACTTTTGAGCCTAAGAGCAACTTATTACATTTTTGCTCCGTTTATTTTTGTTGAGTGTATCAAACTTAGTGTGTTTATTCTAGAACTTGCTTTTGAATATATGTTGAGACCACATTTTTGAATTGATGCTTAAGTGTGATAAGGGCAATTAGGTTTAACCAATTCTTAAACTCTAAAAGACCCACCTTTTATTTTCCTGGATTAGCCCCTTTGAGCCTATTTTTCCCTTTCTTTGTTTTCTAACACATTGTTTAACCCCAAGCCTTTTGTTTGTTATCCTTGTTTTCTTTCTACCCTATCAAGACAAGAGTGAAGTAATGGCATAAAAAAAAAAAAAAAGAACGAAAAAAAAAAGAGAGAGAAAAAAAAAGGAAGAAAAAGAAAAAAAGAAAAGAAAAAAAATTCTGTTGAGAAATTTATTCCCTTAATTGGATGATTGGAGAATTATTTACAAAAGCAATCGAATTATCAAATTGTTTCTCCAAGTGTTTTAAGTGCTTAAATGTGGGGATAAATTTCATTGTCTTAGAAGTTTGTTTGTTTATTTTGTGAGGCATCATAATCATGCATGTAATTAACTCTTTGTCTTGATCGTTAAACCCTTCATTTTTCCTTCTACCATACCCTTACCTAAGCCCCATTTCAACCCTTGTTAAGTCCCTTTGATTTTTGCATCATATTCATATGCAGTGGTGGAGATTTAAATCATTTGCAAGCCTATGGTAATGACATGCTATGTTTTGATTTTGAGAGTAAAACACGCACCTAAACACTTTGAGCATTGGCGAAACCATGCGGTGTTAAGTCTTGCTGCATTTGATTTTGATGAATTGATAAGATGCTTATGTTTTTGGTTACAAATTCTATCCTATGAATGCTTATTCTCTAGATTGTCACTATGATTTGACTCATTGATGTGTGTTTAGCTTTATTGGTACTCTTGGATATTGAATGGTTTGAAAGGAGGAGAAATGGAGGATTGGTATGATGATTTAAGATATGCTTGAGGACAAGCATGGTTTAGGTGTGGGGGAATTTGATAGGTCATAAATAGTCATGCTATATTTAGTTTAATTCCCTCATATTTTGATTGATCTCGTGCTAATTTGTGGAAATTATGTTTGATTTAATTTAGGAGATGAAACATGGAGATTATGATAAAAAGTGGACAAAAAGGGTTTTATTTGGGCTTTACAAACGTGGGCCGACCATCAGTAATCAGAATTGGAGAAGGATTCAACTTCCTAGCATTAATAGAAGAGGAAGCCAAGAGCAAAAAGGAAAACTACCAAGAGAAGCAAAAGAAACAATATAAAAAGCCAAGCAAGGAACGTGAGCAAGACACACAAAAAAAGGAGAGTTGGGCGTGAGTGAGAGAGGAAGAAGTCAAAACGGCTGCAACTTTGTCCTCTTGATAACTTTTGTTTTGTTTAGCCACCATGAGTGGCTAAGGTTTTAATTCGGTCGAGGTTAATCAAATTCCAGTTGTAGTTTGTGAGGCTTTGAACTTAACAAGAATTTCTTCATCCAAGTAATTTTATTTTCTTGTTCTTAATTTCTATGAATTATTTATGTTGATTAAGTTGGCCTTAATTCAATATTTATTTTTCTATCGCTAGTCATGAGTTTATGATCCGTAATTGTCATGAATGACTGAATTGAGTAGCAAGGAGTTGGCTCGTGTGTGTGTATATTGATGGCCACAATTACATAGCTTGCATGATAGGCTCTAGGGAAATAAAAATACAAATTGATTAAATTGGAGTAATCTGAATTAAGTGATCTTGAATTAGTCATTCACAATATTCTTAAAGCTATCACTTACTAAGATATGCAACGATGATGCCGGTTAAATTAATGATAAGTTTGGATTTGGGCGATTGTTTGAGTCTATTACATTAATATAATAATTTCTTTCTGCGGGATTACGATTAAGTAGACTAAGTTCTTTGATTGAGTAATTTATATTATTGACTATGAAAAAAATTGCAATTGGATGGAATTAACACCACTTGGATTGGAAGTTTGGTAAGATTGAATTTTGTTTGTTTAATTTTAAAAGTCTTGTTTTATTTATTTTCATCAAATTCTAGAAAACCCTTAAAACCCGAAATTGGATAACGGTTTTCTTAAGCCGATTATTAAAACGAAAGGAAGAAAGCGAAAGCGGTCTCGGTTTCCCATGGTTGTCCGATTGAAGTCAAGGAAAAGCGAAGCGGTCTTAGGATCCGTATCCGATTAGCGAAAAGCATCAGAATCATTACCATCCATGACCGATGGCGGATCCCACGGTAGGATAGCCGGATCGTTCGAAACCGACACAAGCCTGACGGTCTTAGGTTCTCAACCGGTAATCCGGATATTTCGGAAGCTTCTGACTGCAACGGTTTGCGGTTCCGCTTATCCGGTTAGCGGATAACTCCCAATTCTTCCTCGATAAGCGGCTAACGTTTTCCTTTACGATGATCGGTTGTTGGCGAAACCTTGCAAAATCTAGATTTTTGGGAAAATTGATTTTTAAACTTTGAAAATAAAATACATAGTTCTCTTGGGATTCGACACAGGTCTCACCATTTCTACAATTTTATTTAGGTGAATCGGTATTTGTTTTGAGGAGCTTGACAACTCGTCAAAATTAGGCGCCGATTCTTGAGGAATTTTAGTTTCTCATTGTTTAATTGTTTATTTGATTTAGTTTATGACTCGTTCTTCTCGGGTACTAATTTGCGGTATAATCCACGAAATCGAGGAGACGGTAGCGTCAATTGAGGAAAGAAACTAGAGAAGAGCGTCGTCTTGAGAGCAAGCGAGAGATGAACAACTCTTGGTGGAACATCCATCTTTGCAGAAATTGAAGAAAGATGGCGGACTAACTCTCGAAGAACTCATGCGCGCTGATTTGAATCAACAACCCTTATGCATTACTTTTCCCAATATTGCTAATGATTTTGAATTAAAATCTGGTTTGATTCATTACTTCCTTCTTTTCGTGGTTGTGCGGTGAAGATCCTCACAAGCATCTTCGAAAATTTCACATTGTTTGCTCTGGAATGAAACCCACATGGTGTATCAAGGAGCAATCAACCTTAGAGCCTTTTCCATTCTCTTTGAAGGATCAAGCTAAGGATTAGCTCTATTATCTACCTTAGGTTATCACCACATGGAATGAGATGAAAAAGGCTATTTTGGAAAAATTCTTTCACCTCACGAGCTAGTATTAGGAAGGAGATTTATGGCATCACGGATCTAGGGAGGCCTTATGCGAATCTTGGGAGCAGTTCAAAGATTATGTGCAAGTTTTTCCCCACCAGTAATTTCTGATCAACTCCTTATCCAATATTTCTATGAGGATTATTGCCAATGGATGTGAGTATGATTGATGCAGCATGGTGGAGCTTTAGTGAACAAGACGGAAGAACAAACAATTGATTTCAAACATGGCTGAAACTTCTCAACAATTCAAGACAAGAGCTGGAGGATCTATCAAGCACGTTAACGAGGTAAGTGACCTTAAAAATCAAATTTCTGATTTAACTGCTTTGGTTCGTCAAATGGCTGTAGGGCAACTGCAAACGGTGAAAGCGTGTGGGATATGCTCACTTCATGGGCACCTTACTGATATGTGCCCCACATTGCAACAAGACTCCACACAAAAAGCCAATGCCATAGGAGGGTTTCCTGGCCACGCCCAAAGGAAGTATGATCCCTATTCGAATCACTACAATCCTGGATGGAGGGATCATCCTAACTTTAGCTATGGAAACCAAGGAGGACAATAAAGGCCATCTTTTCAGAACTTCACTAGACCACCTCCAATCCCCACACAAACTCAAGCTCCCAACTCAGGTATGTCTTTGGAAGATATTGTTAAGAATCTTGCTAATAGTACTCTTCAGCTTCAACAGGAAACAAGGACAAGCATCCAGAATTTAGGCAACCAAATTACTCAATTGGCCACGTCAGTTAGTAAGTTGGAAGCTCAAAATTCTGGAAAGCTACCTTCACAACCAGAAGTCAACCCAAGGGAGAACTGTAGTGCAATTTCACTGCGAAGCGGAAAAGAAATTCCTTCAGGATCAACTCCACCTAAAGAAGCTGAAATGGCCAAGGGAGATGAAGATGAAGAAGCTCCTCCCAAAACAAGGCGTGGGGTAAAATTCGATCCTCCTTTATCTCTTTCATCTTACACACCTCCTTTTCCTAGCAGTTAGCTAAGCCAAAGAAGATGAGCAAGAAAAGGAGATTCGGACACGCTTTAGAGAGTGCAAATTAACATCCCTTGTTGGATGCGATCAAGCAAATTCCCAAATACGCAGTTCTTGAAAGAGTTGTGCACCAACAAGAGGAAGATGAAAGCTAAGGGAAGGTGGAGGTAAGTAAAATGTGTCGGCAATTTTACAAAGAATATGCCGTAAAATGCAAAGATCCGTATGTTTACATTACCTCATGTGATCGGTGAAAAGAAAGTCGAGCATGCTATGCTAGATTTAGGAGCTTCAATTAATGTCATGCCTTTTTCTGTTTACCAAGAATTAAAGTTAAATGACTTGCAACCGAATGGTGTAGTTATTCAATTGGCAGACCGTTCTTACATTCACCCACTTGGGATAGTAGAAGATGTTTCAAAAGTTAATGAGCTTATATTTCGTAGATTTTTACATCTTAGAGATGGAAGGTCATCCTTCTTGAAATCCGCTCAATTTTATTAGGAAGACCTTTCATGAAAACCGCCAAACAAAATTGATGTAGATGAGGCACTTTCTCGAGTTTGATGGAGAGATTGTTAAATTTAACATATTTGACAGAAAACACCCTACCGATATGCATTCTCTTTGTCAAATTGATGTGCTTGATTCTATTGTGCAGGATGTTCTTACCCAAGAAAGTGTTGGGAATGAGCTAGAATTAGATGCACAATCTAATCTAAAAGGCATTGGATGATTTATTCGCTTTGCGACTGTGTCTAGCCAAAGACATAAAACAAAGGCGCTTTTTGGGAGGCAACCCAAATATTTTCTTTATTCTCGCTGAGTTTCCATTTCTTTATTATATTTAGTTTTCTTTACTTTCGTTGATTTTATTTTAAGCCTCCAGATGTTCTTGATGAAGAAGATTAACCTCAATAAAACGTGCTCACGCCATTCTTCAGCTTTCCTTGGAACCCTCTCCCTATGCTCATTCGGGTCCACACTGCTCACATTCAGGGGAGTTTCTTTCTCCTTTCTCATTTACTTTTCATCATTATTATTTTTTGTGAGCCATTTACTTGTTGATACATTGAGGACAATGTATTATTTAGGTGTGGGGGAGGATTTTGGCATTAGCATGTTTTTAAATTGCTTTAAGTCTTCTCAATATCTTTGAATACCTTGTGTTTGGGATACATCTTTGTTTTGAGTTTTAATACATGAAAGAGGTAAGTATGAATAGTGTTTTTCTCTAAAATTTTCGATGGTGTCGAATTAATTTGTTGATTGAAAAGTGCACAAGACTTGATACAAAATAGACACTCTAGTGAACTTTTGAGCCTAAGAGCAACTTATTACATTTTTGCTCCGTTTATTTTTGTTGAGTGTATCAAACTTAGTGTGTTTATTCTAGAACTTGCTTTTGAATATATGTTGAGACCACATTTTTGAATTGATGCTTAAGTGTGATAAGGGCAATTAGGTTTAACCAATTCTTAAACTCTAAAAGACCCACCTTTTATTTTCCCCTAGTTAGCCCCTTTGAGCCTATTTTTCCCTTTCTTTGTTTTCTAACACATTGTTTAACCCCAAGCCTTTTGTTTGTTATCCTTGTTTTCTTTCTACCCTATCAAGACAAGAGTGAAGTAATGGCATAAAAAAAAAAAAAAAGAACGAAAAAAAAAAGAGAGAGAAAAAAAAAAGGAAGAAAAAGAAAAAAAGAAAAGAAAAAAAATTCTGTTGAGAAATTTATTCCCTTAATTGGATGATTGGAGAATTATTTACAAAAGCAATCGAATTATCAAATTGTTTCTCCAAGTGTTTTAAGTGCTTAAATGTGGGGATAAATTTCATTGTCTTAGAAGTTTGTTTGTTTATTTTGTGAGGCATCATAATCATGCATGTAATTAACTCTTTGTCTTGATCGTTAAACCCTTCATTTTTCCTTCTACCATACCCTTACCTAAGCCCCATTTCAACCCTTGTTAAGTCCCTTTGATTTTTGCATCATATTCATATGCAGTGGTGGAGATTTAAATCATTTGCAAGCCTATGGTAATGACATGCTATGTTTTGATTTTGAGAGTAAAACACGCACCCTAAACACTTTGAGAGCATTGAGCGAAACCATGCGAGGGTGTTAAGTCTTCTGCATTTGATTTTGATGAATTGATAAGATGCTTATGTTTTTGGTTACAAATTCTATCCTATGAATGCTTATTCTCTAGATTGTCACTATGATTTGACTCATTGATGTGTGTTTAGCTTTATTGGTATTCTTGGATATTGAATGGTTTGAAAGGAGGAGAAATGGAGGATTGGTATGATGATTTAAGATATGCTTGAGGACAAGCATGGTTTAGTGGGGAATTTGATAGGTTATAAATAGTCATATTATATTTAGTTTAATTCCCTCATATTTTGATTGATCTCGTGCTAATTTGTGTAAATTATGTTTGATTTGATCTAGGAGCCAAAACATGGAGATTAAGATAAAAAGTGGACAAAAAGGGCTTTAATTAGGCTTTGCTAACGTGGGCCGACCATTAGTAATCAGAATTGGAGAAGGATTCAACTTCCTAGCATTAATAGAAGAGGAAGCCAAGAGCAAAAAGGAAAACTACCAAGAGAAGCAAAAGAAACAATATAAAAAGCCAAGCAAGGAACGTGAGCAAGACACACAAAAAAAGGAGAGTTGGACGTGAGTGAGAGAGGAAGAGAAGTCAAAACGGCTGCAACTTTGTCCTCTTCAATAACTTTTGTTTTGTTTAGCCACCATGAGTGGCTAAGGTTTTAATTCCGGTCCAAGGGTTAATCAAATTCCAGTTGTAGTTTTGTGAGGCTTTGAACTTAACAAGAATTTCTTCATCCAAGTAATTTTTATTTTCTTGTTCTTAATTTCTATGAATTATTTATGTTGATTAAGTTGACGCCTTAATTCAATATTTATTTTTCTATCGCTAGTCATGAGTTTATGATCCGTAATTGTCATGAATGACTGAATTGAGTAGCAAGGAGTTGGCTCATGTGTGTGTATATTGATGGCCACAATTACATAGCTTGCATGATAGGCTCTAGGGAAATAAAATACAAATTGATTAAATCGAGTAATCAATTAATTGATCTTGTTTTAGTCATTCTCACTATTCTTAATGCTATCACTTAATTTGATATGAACGATGATGCCCAGTTAAATTAATGATAAGTTTGGATTTGGGCGATTGTTTGAGTCTATTACATTGTGAGAATAATTGTCATGGGATTCCGATTAAGTAGACTAAGTTCTTGGATTGAGTAATTTATATTTTTGCCTATGAACAAAATTGCAATTGGATGGAATTAACACCCTTGGATTGGAAGTTTGGTAAGATTGAATTTTTGTTTGTTTAATTTTAAAAGTCTTGTTTTTATTTATTTTCATCAAATTCTCGAAAACCCTTAAAACCCCAGAAATTCGGATAACCGGTTTTCTTAAACCGGCTAGCCGATTAAAAACAGAAAGGAAGAAACTGAGAAACGGTCTACCGGTTTCCCATAACCGGTTGTCCGATTGAAGTCAGCAAGGAGAGAACGCGAAACCGGTCTTCCGGATCCCGTATCCGATTAGCCGAAAAGCATCCAGAATCATTACCATCCGCAACCGGTAAACCGGATCCCACTCAGCCGGATAGCCGGATCGTTCCAGAAACCGACACAAGCCACAAACGGTCTTCCGGATTTCTCCAACCGGTAATCCGGATATTTCGTGAAGTTTACGAATCGCAACCGGTTTGCCCGCTTATCCGGTTAGCGGATAACTCCTGCAATTCTTCCTCAATAAACGGCCAACTGCTTTTCCTTTACCGGTGATCCGGTTGTTGGCAGAAACCTTGCAAAATCTAGATTTTTGGGAAAAATTGATTTTTAAACTTTGAGAAAATAAAATACATAGTTCTCTTGGGATTCGACCTGGTCTCACCATTTCTACAATTTTATTTAGGTGAATCAGTATTTGTTTTTGAGAGCTCACAACCTCAAAATTGGCGCCGCTGTCGGGAACTAATTTTAGTTTCTCATTGTTTAATTGTTTATTTGATTTAGTTTATGACTGCTCTTCCTCGTGGTACTAATTTGCAGATAATCCCGAAATCGAGAGACAAATACACAATCGAGGAAAGAAACTAGAAGGAAAACGCCGCCTTGAGTAACGCCAAGCAGTAGATAGACTTAACTACCGTGAACATCCATCTTTGCAGTAAATCAAGAAAGATGGCACCTAACTCTCAAAGAACTCGCCGCACTGATTTGAATCAACAACCCTTATGCATTACTTTTCCCAATATTGCTAATGATTTTGAATTAAAATCTGGTTTGATTCATTCTTCTTTTCGTGGTTGTGCGGTGAAGATCCTCATAAGACCTCAAGGAATTTCACATTGTTTGCTCGAACGAAGCCACATGGTGTATCCGAGAGCAAATCAACCTTAGAGCTTTTCCATTCTCTTCAAGGATCAAGGATTGGCTCTATTATCTACCTTCCGCTCTATCACCACATGGAATGGGATGAAAAGGCTATTTCGAAAAATTCTTTCCCGCCTCACGAGCCGCCAGTACAGGAAGGAGATTTATGGCATCACACGTATCACCTGGGAGACGTTGTAAATACAACGATTCAAAAGATTATGTGCAAGTTTTCCCACCATCAAATTTCGGATCAACCTCATCCAATATTTCTACGAGGATTATTGCCAATGGATGTGAGTATGATTGATGCAGCAAGTGGTGGAGCTTTAGTGAACAAGACGGAAGCCAAACAATTGATTTCAAACATGGCTGAAACTTCTCAACAATTCAAGACAAGAATGGAGGATCTATCAAGCACGTTAACGAGGTAAGTGACCTTAAAAATCAAATTTCTGATTTAACTGCTTTGGTTCGTCAAATGGCTGTAGGGCAACTGCAAACGGTGAAAGCGTGTGGGATATGCTCACTTCATGGGCACCTTACTGATATGTGCCCCACATTGCAACAAGACTCCACACAAAAAGCCAATGCCATAGGAGGGTTTCCTGGCCACGCCCAAAGGAAGTATGATCCCTATTCGAATCACTACAATCCTGGATGGAGGGATCATCCTAACTTTAGCTATGGAAACCAAGGAGGACAATAAAGGCCATCTTTTCAGAACTTCACTAGACCACCTCCAATCCCCACACAAACTCAAGCTCCCAACTCAGGTATGTCTTTGGAAGATATTGTTAAGAATCTTGCTAATAGTACTCTTCAGCTTCAACAGGAAACAAGGACAAGCATCCAGAATTTAGGCAACCAAATTACTCAATTGGCCACGCCAAGCAGTTGAAGCTCAAAATTCGAAAGCTACCTTCACAACCGTAAGTCAACCCAAGTGGAGAATCAGAGTGCAATTTCACTGCGAAGCGGAAAAGAAATTCCTTCAGGATCAACTCCACCTAAAGAAGCTGAAATGGCCAAGGGAGATGAAGATGAAGAAGTGTTGTGCAAATTTTAATGAACTCGCAAGCGCACGAATCTATTGTAGAATAGATCAATGGTGACGAGTGTCGATCCCACGAGGAGGTTGATTTTAATTATATGCAGAATTAATTTTCTTTAGATGGATGGTTGGATTGATAGTGAAAGGAATTTAAATTGTGCTAGAAATTAAATTGGAATAGCAGGAATAACTTAAACCCGAAACTATCAAATAAAGCACTTAGTATCCTGGATCCGCATCAACATGCTCCACGGGATAAATATTCATTAAATCAATTAAATCATGGGGATTCCACACCTCATGAACCACGCCAAATAAATATGGTGAGTTATCGTACAAATAATAATAACCTTGTACTAGTGCCTATTAACTGTATGATTCTAGCCAAGACTATTATTATTTGTCGACGAAAAGTCAAAACAACCACAAATATTAGAGGGGAATAGAAAATAAATTTACCATATAAAGCCCATGGAACATGTTGAGACTTCACCTTCAACCCAAGCTTAAAAGAAAACTAGCTACTCATTTTTGAACTAGGGGTAAAATGGGAATTTATTAAAATACAAAGAAAATACAAGAAAGAGAAGGAATTACAAAAATCTAAGCTTAGAAATGAATTCAGGGGTATCAAATTAGGGGGGGAAGCCCCCTTTTTATAGGTACATTGAGTGAATCATGACCATCGGATTAAAAACAGCTGACGCCTGTGATTGCACCATCATCACCAACAAATGTACCCACTATTTGAACAGTAACACTATTTGTACAGTTCACACGGTTTGACTACTATTTGCACAGTAAACCGGTTTTTGCACAGTAAGCCGGTTTTTGCACAGTAACACTATTTGTACAGTACCATGAACAGTATCATACGTATGAATACCAGATATGTAACAAATGGACATTTTTCCTTTTATGCTCCTTCTAGGTTTTCACCGCCCGAGTTCAAATGTGACGTCTGCTTTTGTCGTCGATCACTGCTCATTGTGAAACGATCGTGATACCCCTAAAATACATAAAATAACTAATTATAATGAAACACACGTAATTAAATAACATAATACTTAAATAAATAAACGTAGCAATGTTAGAGACTCAAGTGTAAATGACGATTTTCTCCTTTATAAATATACACTTTCTAACACTCAACACACCTCAATCAACCTTATTATTGCTAGTCCCTAGCAAATAAAGCGAAGATAAAATTCAAAACCATTTTTTTTTATTAAACACACGTGTTTATTCAATCGATTAACGATAGAAATCAATGAAAAGTACAAGTATTATCTCCCGTCTACAGATATTTCACAACCACATGATCAATCCACATGCATCAGTCCAGGAGACTATAGTAATCAGGCCACTTTCAAGAATAACATGTCAAACCCCAAAATCTCACCAGTAGTAGTGACACTCTCACAAAGAAATTAAACCCAATAAAAATTGTCACTACAATGAATGGTGAATTGAGAGAAAATAATATAGAAATACCACACACTCTCACCAAGATGAAAGAAATATGCCCACAGCTTAGAAATAATACGACCTCAAATAAATTACTAGTCAACCCAATTTATTCTTTTTTTTTTTTTTTTTATAAATGCATCACTACATCTTAATAGCCCATATAACTAGCTTTTATTACAGACTATAGTTCTCTAAAATCAAGAAGGACTTTTATTAGGACGTAACGTAGGCTAGGGACATGGCTTAACAAAGAAAGGAAAATAGGGAAACAAAATATATATGTTTGAGAAAAAGTTCAAGAACTTTTGAAAATTACAAGATGCATTTTGCTTATTTATTGCTATTGTATATCTTTCTTTTTTTTTTCTATTTTTTTTTTCTTTTTGAATTTTTTTTTTTATATGGCACAACTTTATTGAACAAAATAATTATTTATCCTTTTTCTCAAACATGAATAGGTGATGGAACTTGTATAACATCGGATAATACTCCAAATTGGAGTGGGTCAGGATGATAAGTTAACAAAGAAAAGGCTTTGCTTTTTTATTTATTTATTTTATTTTATTTTATTTAAGGCTCAAAATGGCTAACTATGGATATTTTACAATAGGGATGGCTTGAAAGGCTCAAACGGATCAAAGATGGCCTTCCATCGTCTCTTAGAGCTCTAAATAATCTTCCATATCTACTAGTTAGGTGGGCCTTTAGATGCAGCAACACACATTTTTTTTTTAAAGGGTTGACTTAAAGGAAATCTAGAGATCATGTATAAAATAATAAACTGCTAAGCTACATGAATAATGGGCAAAAAGGGTTACATTTCCAAGAAAAATTAATAGCTCAAAAACTCACTTGGAATTTATTTTGACATATGCATTCCTTCAAGCAACTCATATTTGTCCCCAACATCAACATATAGAATAGCAAACATGGTGTAACAACACTCAAGACCAAAGATAATACAAATACTAAAATTCAAAAGTCATCATATCATCCAATATCAAAAACTCACGCAAAATTACCAAATATATATATATTTTTTTAACGAAATTCTACCCCCAACCTATTCTAAACATAAAAGAAAACATACATGAAGAAAAATTAAAGAAAAAGTCTGAATTTTTTTTTTTTAAGAAGATGCTTTCAGAGTCACTACACTCCATATTCAGCCATCTTCGACTCAAAACGTGAAAATGTATATTTATAAAGGAGAAGTCAAAAAAGTTAAGAAAAATAAAATTTCTTCTTTTTTTTTTTTACTAAGAGGATGCTTTCTAGAGTAACTACACTCCATATTCAGCCATCTTCTACTTAAAATGGTTAGTTCTACAACAAAAAATTAGTAAAAACTTAACCAATATTCCACAATTTGTCAACTATTCCCTCCCCCCAACCTGAATGAAACATTGTCCTCAATGTTTGAAAGGAAAGAAGTAGAGTTTAGAAGACATCACCTGGGTAGTGCAACACAGAAGAAAATATTTACAAGCGGAGAGTTAAATCTAATTTGTACTTTTATCATGCCATCATACCATCATTATTTGAACATTCCAACACAACGGTCCTGGGATCTGTCTCTGATTGATAAGCTTGTAACAGATCAAGTAGCTCATTAGCAGTATGTGCACAAATAAAGATTTTTTTAACTGAGGAAGGAATGAAATAGTTTTTTATTGCATGGTTAAGAAATGCGATAAAGCCATCATAAAAATTATTGACATTTAACAAACCGATGGGTTTCTGGTGGATGTTCGATGGGCCCAAGATGCTAATGTGATTAGTGCCTCTAGAGTTGCAAGATCTCCTGGAAGGAAAATAAAAGCATCAGCATGATTTAGCATTTCAATTATGCGTTCTTGCATACCTGAGACAACTAACTCTTCTCCAGTTGATGAGTTAGACAAACAGCCCAAAGGTTTTAGGATTGTTGGGATGATGCCTAACACTTGGCTCCCTCTGACATAAGCAGCTTCTGAGACCATTTTCGATAACCCTCGGTCACCTCCTCCATACACCAAGTGCAATTTTCTCTCTGCTATTCTTCGACCAAGATCTATGGCTGCCTCAACAAACTCTTTATGTTTGCCATAGTTAAATCCAGAGAGCACACAAATGTTCTTGAATTGTTCACGAGTAAATGCCATTAGATATCGCTAAAACAACTTGTGAGTGCACAATAACAAAAAATTATATTTAAAAACCTTGGTGACAACAGGTCACAGCTGTGTATGAGGCATTATGTCAATGTCAATTAACACTAAGGCACATGGCTCGAGAGTCAAAAAGAAAACAGTAAAAAGGAAAAGCAAAACAATGATAACAAGAAAAAAATTATTACAAGCAATAATGCGAATGGTAAAATAAGAAAGTAAAACAACAAAGAAAGTAAAAAGGATATCTACTGTGTACATCGCGGCTCACATCTTCCTCTCGGTTTTACGCCCGTAACGGCTTGAACGCCTCTACGGGTCGAGGATAGCTTCCCATCCGCTTTTTACAAACCGCAACAGGTCGCTTATAGTCGATTCCCGAGATCAGATCGCACGCTCTTTCTCGAATAATGGCCATAATCGAGAATCGCTTCAGACGTATCCACCGGGATGCGCTTCAAAAGACAAAAGGATATTATCCAATGACTCTTATTCAAGCCATCCCTAATGAATTTAATCTTATCTTCCCGTTATCGACACCATTCCTAAAGAACATGGTTTTTATCGCATCGCTCGCACACCGCAAAACGCATTTTGGCCTCGATTAACCAAATGGATGTCGCAGGTATGCCATTCTTCATAAGTAATCGCATGCTCAGATCGGCTTTATAGATTGAAAAAGTGCATTCTCGAGGAAGTCAAGGGAATCGCCAGAAGTTTTTACTAAAATCTCGCTCCATGCCTTCGTCTCAGAATATCAGTTATTGTGGGAAACTGAAGTATCCGACTTGATTGTCACGGAGTACCGTTATCCGCCTCTTCACCGGGGTGATAAATTTAAACACACAAAGCAAACTAAAACACACAAACAGAAAAATAAATTAAAACACACAAAACAAATTAAAATCGTCCTCTTATTGAATTTACCTCAAGCTCCAACTGGGTGTTGTAGATACTTCTATCAATATCTCTGAGTTGTCTTTCTAAATCCTCAACGTGGGCGACTAACTCCGGTGGTTGCAGAACCAAAATACGAGATGTTTTACAAAATTGTATCTGTTTTCTAAGATGAGTTCGGATAGGTTGAAATGTTCTAAGCATGTACAAGAGGTATTGTCTCATGATTAAAATGATAAAAGAGAACTGTAATGGGTGAACAAGCACACTTACACAAAAAAAATAATTTCAATGAGCAAAAGAATAATGAAAAGAAATAAATCAAATCAAATCACCGAAAAGAAAAGAAAAGCCTTAATTTAAACTTAGTGGGTCACTCAGATTTATTTCGCTATCCTCTCCATGTGGTTGGTACTCTAAATATGGCTTTAATCTTTGACCATTAACTTTAAAAGTGACGCTTTTGATCCTTAATTTTAATTGCCCCATGAAAAAACAGAACAATAAACGGGCTGCACCATCGAGAACGAATTACCCGGAAATAAAAAAGCGAGAATTGAATAAAAGCACTTTCTGACCTAGAGTGAAAGATTTTCTCATAATTTGCTTGTCGTGAAAGACTTTCATTCGTTGCATGTAAATCTTGGCATTTTCATACGCGTCATTACGAATTTCTTCAAGTTCTGCCAGTTGTAATCTTCTTTCTGAGCCAGCTTGCTGCATGTCAAAATTGAATTTCTTGATGGCCCAGTACGCACGATGCTCGCGTTTCGGTGGTGATTCTGCTGATGGGCTGAGTTTCTTTTTTGATGGCACTAGTTGTTCAACTCTTGACTTCCATTTATTTGTGTCCATGGATGGTGCTGAGTCAAGTAGTGCATTGACCTCATCGATTGATCTGTCAATGTCAAAATCCAAATCAAAGTGAGTTAAACATGTTTGTAAAGGATCATCACTAATGTGATTATTATCAACTAATGTTTCTATTAAATCCACATCAACAATTTCATCATCTGCATTATGAGGTTGTTTGGCAATGTTGAAGATGTTGAGTTCCATGGTCATATTGCCAAAGGACAACTGCATATTTCCAGTCCTGCATTGAATGTGAGCATCAGCAGTTGCCAAGAAAGGTCGGCCTAGGATAATGGGGATGTGCTTTTGAACTCAGACCGGCTGAGTGTCAATTACAATGAAATCAACAGAAAATAAAACTTGTTCTACCGAATAAGACGCCCTCCACAATACCACGAGGATTTTCGTGGACCGATCCAAGTCAGAACACCACCTGAGTCAGTGTAATTCTCCCACCCAAGTTTCACAACATGCAATAAGGCAATGATTTACACTAGCTCCTAAATCCAACAAAGCATTCTCAATCGCGTGGTTCCCTATACTACATGAGATGTGAGCCTCGGATCTTTGAATTTTGTGAGGCATTCTATGTTGGAGTATAGAACTAACATTTTCTCGTTAAAAGGCCTTTTCCGAACATGAATATTTCTTTTAAGGTATAGATCTTTAAGAAACTTGGCATACGATGGCACTTGTTTTATAGCTTCAAGCAAAGTGGATGTTAACACTTACCCGTCAAGATTTCAAGAATCTCACCGTGGATTTTCCTTTGTTCCCTTTAGCTAACCTCTCGAGGAAATGGAGCTTAGGAACATATTCTCGCGGTTGGTTTCTTTCTCCTTCGTGATGAATCCTCAACATCTGTGTACAACTGAGTTGATTTTGGCATCTCCACTTTGTTATCGACTTCTTTCCTTTTCGTGCGTCATGATGGATTTGACCTTCCATACCGCTGTGAATCGGAACTTGCTTCATGCAATCGCTTAGGTTGTGCAATCGTTGACTTGGGAATTTGCCTTTTCAACGGTCATGGCCAAAGTTTGAATCAAGAATGTTGTCCTACCATTTTCTCGATGTTTGAAATCGATTGGCATGAGTAAGCCCACCCTCATCTCATTTCGTAGTTCATCAATGGTGGGGTTCTGTTGATCGATTCTGGAATTAGTGAGATTTTTCATATTTTGGAACATATCCTCCCATGGTCTGGGTTGAGAGTGGTTTGGGTTTTGATTGTATGGTCTAAATGGTAGCTGAGAGGCTTGAGAAATTCGAGGAATCAGCGAGGTGAGCCGCTTGGTTCATTTTGTTAATCCTCGAGACCATGAAAATTGGGGTGATCTCTCCATCCGTGGTTGTATGTGTTGGAGTATGGGTTGTAATTTGATGGTTTTCTCATGACTCCATGGTATTGACTTGATCCGAATATGAGCCGGTCATGTGGTTCGCTGAGTTGGTCGTTAACGATGCTATTCGTCGAAAGGCCTTCAACCATCTCTTTGACTTCTTTAATTCCCGAGCTTGACTCACCAACTTGAACCTCATTCACCCCTTAATTCTCCGGTATTTCGAGTGATCGACCCGCTTGGGAATTATCCGATCATACCGGAAGAATTCCCAAATCTCGCGCTGACATTAACTCTCCTCCATCGGTCGCCATTAGCCATTCTTGCACATGTGGCAATAATCCTCCAAAAGTATTGGCATTGGTGCCATTTCTGCATACCATGATGTGGGCACTTCAAGAGTAGCCCATTGAATCGCCTCCCATGCTCAAAAATTGCTCGTCGCCCTTTGGGTAAATTCAAATTTCGCGAATAAGATTGGTTTTATGAACTGGAAAATATTTATTTAAAAATTTTGTTACCATTTGTTCCCATGATGTTACGCTATTAGCAGTGCAATGTATTAAACCATGAACGAGCTCTATCCTTTAAAGAAAATGGAATAACTCGAGTTTAACATCATCGTCCGAAAAATTCTCATATTTGAAAGTTTGACAGATAGCATGAAAATCATTCAGGTGATTATATGGATCCTCATTTTCTAGGCCATAGAATGTTGGGAGACAATTTAGCACACTAGGTTTTAATTCAAAACTCCTAGCTGCTACATTTGGGTACCTTATGCATGATGTGCTCAAATTAGCTAAGGGACTAAAATAGTCCTTAAATGGCTTCTCCTGTGGTTCTGGTTGTTGGTTTTGTAAATCCATGTCAAATTTCTTTTTAAATGCGGTGTGTTTATGTGTGCGAAGTGTTTTTTCTAATTCAAGGTCTAAAGGCTCAAGATTACGTGATAATGACCTTCGACCATGCATACAAAGAACAAAATAAATGAAAATAAAACAAATAAAAATAAAGAGGAGGGAGAAATTACGATACTAACCTTGTGACGTTGTTACAATCTTAATATGAAAATACACTCAATTGCTATAAGGAAAAGAAATTACGTGAAACAAATATTACTAAAATTAAAATAAATAACAAAGAAAGATAACAAGATAAATTAAAAAAAATTACAAAGAAAAATAACATCAAAATTAAATTATACAAATTTAAAGAAGAGAGAGAGAAATAAAATTCTAATCTAATTTTTTTTTTATGAGACAAGAAAAAATACAAGAAAACAACTAAAAAAAATAAATATTAAGAAAAAAAAAACTAATTCTACGAATTAAAATACTTACCTCCCCGGCAACGGCGCCAAAAACTTGTTGTGCAAATTTTATAGCGCATCTAATGAATCTATTGTGTATCAGATCAATGGTGACGAGTGTCGATCCCACGAGGAGGTTGATTTTAATTATATGCAGAATTAATTTTCTTTAGATGGATGGTTGGATTGATAGTGAAAGGAATTTAAATTGTGCTAGAAATTAAATTGGAATAGCAGGAATAACTTAAACAGGAAACTATTGAAATAAAGCACTTGGGTATCCGGATCTGCATCAACATGCTCCATGGGCTAAATATTCCATATTAATACCAATTAAATCAGGGGGATTCCACACCTCATGAACCACGCTCAAATAAATATGGTGCTATGGGTTATCGTAAATAATAATAACCTTGTACTAGGGTGCCTATTAACCAGTACAGATTCTAGCCAAGACTATTATTATTTGTCATTTAAAAGTCAAAACAACCACAAATATTAGAGGGAATAGAAAATAAATTTACCATATATAAAGCCCATGGAACATGTTGAGACTTCACCTTCAACCCAAGCTTAAAAGAAAACTAGCTACTCATTTTAACTAGGGTAAATGGGAATTTATTAAAATACAAAGAAAATACAAGAAAGAGAAGGAATTACAAAATCTAAGCTTAGAAATGAATTGTATCAAATTGTGGGAAGCCCCTTTATGTACATCGAGTGAATCATGACCATCGGATTAAAAACAGTTGACGCCGTGATTGCGCGTCATCAACAACAATACCACCACTATTTGAACAGTAATACTATTTGCACAGTTCACACGGTTTGACTACTATTTACACAGTAAACCGGTTTTGCACAAGAAGTCGGTTTTGCACAAGAACACTATTTGTACAAGACCATGAACGATTACACGTACATTATAAATACCAGATATGTGAAAGTGACATTTTTCCTTTTATGCTCCTTCTAGGTTTTCATCGTCCCGAGTTCAAATGTGACGTCCGTTTGTCGTCCCGATCACTGCTCATTGTGAAACGATCGTGATACCCCTAAAATACATAAAATAACTAATTATAATGAAACACACGTAATTAAATAACAAAATACTTAAATAAATAAAAGTAGCAATGTTAGTGAGACTTGAAGTGTAAAATGACGATTTTCTCCTTTATAAATATACACTTTCTAACACTCAACACACTTCAACTATTTTATTGCTAGTCCCTAGCAAATAAAGCAAGATAAAATTCAAAACCATTTTTTTTTTTTAAACACACGTGTTTATTCAATCGATTAATGATAAAGAATCAAAGAAAAGTACAAGTATTATTCCGCCTAAAGAAATATCACAACCACATCAACAATCCACATGCATCACCAAGAGACTATAGTAATCGTGCCACTTTCAAGAATAACATGTCAAACCCCAAAATCTCACCAAGAAGTGACACTCTCACAAAGAAATTAAACCCAATAAAAATTGTCACTACAATGAATGGTGAATTGAGAGACAATAATATAGAAATACCACACACTCTCACCAAGATGAAAGAAATATGCCCCCAGTTTAGAAATAATACGACCTCAAATAAATTACTAGTCAACCCAATTTATTCTTTTTTTTTATTTTTTATAAATGCATCACTACATCTTAATAGCCAATATAACTAGCTTTTACTTCAGACTATAGTTCTCTAAAATCAAGAAGGACTTTTATTAGGACGTAACGTAGGCTAGGGACATGGCTTAACAAAGAAAGGAAAATAGGGAAACAAAATATATATGTTTGAGAAAAATTTCAAGAACTTTTGAAAATTACAAGATGCGTTTTGCTTATTTATTGCTATTGTATATCCCTTTTTTTTTCTCTTTTTTTTTCTCTTTTTTTTTCTTTTTGAATTTTTTTTTTTATATGGCACAACTTTATTGAACAAAATAATTATTTATCCTTTTTCTCAAACATGAATAGGTGATGGAACTTGTATAACATCGGATAATACTCCAAATTGGAGTGGGTCAGGATGATAAGTTAACAAAGAAAAGGCTTTGCTTTTTTATTTATTTATTTTATTTTATTTTATTTAAGGCTCAAAATGGCTAACTATGGATATTTTACAATAGGGATGGCTTGAAAGGCTCAAACGGATCAAAGATGGCCTTCCATCGTCTCTTAGAGCTCTAAATAATCTTCCATATCTACTAGTTAGGTGGGCCTTTAGATGCAGCAACACACATTTTTTTTTTAAAGGGTTGACTTAAAGGAAATCTAGAGATCATGTATAAAATAATAAACTGCTAAGCTACATGAATAATGGGCAAAAAGGGTTACTCTCCAAGAAAAATTAATAGGCTCAAAAACTCACTTGGAATTTATTTTGACATATGCATTCCTTCAAGCAACTCATATTTGTCCCCAACATCAACATATAGAATAGCAAACATGGTGTAACATCACTCAAGACCAAAGATAATACAAATACTAAAATTCAAAAGTCATCATATCATCCAATATCAAAAACTCACGCAAAATTACCAAATATATATATATTTTTTTAACGAAATTCTACCCCCCAACCTATTCTAAACATAAAAAGAAAAACATACATGAAGAAAAATTAAAGAAAAAAGTCTGAATTTTTTTTTTTTTTTTTAAGAAGATGCGTTTCTAGAGTCACTACACTCCATATTCAGCCATCTTCGACTCAAAAACGTGAAAATGTATATTTATAAAGGAGAAGTCAAAAGAAAAATAAAATTTCTTTTTTTTTTTTTTTTACTAAGAGGATCCGCTTTCTAGAGTAACTACACTCCATATTCAGCCATCTTCTACTTAAAATGGTTAGTTCTACAACAAAAATTAGTAAAACTTAACCAATATTCCACAATTTGTCAACTATTCTCCTCCCTAACTCGAATGAAACATTGTCCTCAATGTTCGAAAGGAGAAGTAGAGTTTAAGACATCACCGGTAGTGCAAACATGTAAGAAAATATTTACAAGCGGAGAGTTAAATCTAATTTGTATTTCTTATCATGGCCATCGTTACCATCATTATTTGAACATTCCAACACAACCATCCGGATCTCTCTCGATTGATGTCAGAATGTATCAAGTAGCTCATTAGCAGATGTGCACAAATAAAGATTTTTTAATCGAGGAAGGAATGAAATAGTTTTTATTGCATGGTTAAGAAATGCGATAAAGCCATCATAAAATTATTGACATTTAACAAACCGATGGGTTTCGTGGATGTTCGGATGGGCCCAAGATGCTTAATGTGATTAGTGCCTCTAGAGTTGCAAGATCTCCTGGAAGGAAAATAAAAGCATCAGCATGATTTAGCATTTCAATTATGCGTTCTTGCATACCTGAGACAACTAACTCTTCTCCAGTTGATGAGTTAGACAAACAGCCCAAAGGTTTTAGGATTGTTTGGATGATGCCTAACACTTGGCTCCCTCCCGACATAAGCAGCCGAGACCATTTTGGATAACCCTCGGTCACCTCCTCCATACACCAAGTGCAGTTTTCTCTCTGCTATTCTTCGACCAAGATCTATGGCTGCTTCAACGAACTCTTTATGTTTGCCATAATTAAATCCAGAGAGCACACAAATGTTCTTGAATTGTTTTGAGAATGCTATTAGGACATCATTAAAAACAACTTGTGAGTGCACAATAACAAAAAATTATATTTAAAAACCTTGGTGACAACAGGTCACAGCTGTGTATGAGGCATTATGTCAATGTCAATTAACACTAAGGCACATGGCTCGAGAGTCAAAAAGAAAACAGTAAAAAGGAAAAGCAAAACAATGATAACAAGAAAAAATTATTACAAGCAATAATGCGAATGGTAAAATAACAGTAAAGTAAAACAACAGTAAAGTAAAAAGGATATCTACATGTAGTTGCAACTGTGGCTCACATCTTCCTCTGGTTTTACGCCCGTAGAACGGCTTGAACGCCTCTATGGGTCGAGGATAGCTTTCCCATCCGCTTTTTACAAACCGCAACAGGGTCGCTTATAGTCGATTCCCGAGATCAGATCGCGGCACGCTCTTTCTCGAATAATGGCCATAATCGAGAATCGCCAGACGTATCCACCGGGATGCTTTCAAAAGACAAAAGGATATCATCCAATGACTTTTTATTCAAGCCATCCCTAATGAATTAAATCTTGTCGTCCTTGTTATCAGACACTATTTCCAAAGAACATGGTTTTTATTGCATATCGCTCGCACACCGCAAAACGCATTTGGCCTCGATTAACCAAATGGATGTCGCAGTATGCCATTCTTCATAAGTAATCGCATGCGTCAGATCGGGCTTTATAGATTGAAAAAGTGCATTCTCGAGGAAGGCGGAATCGCTTTGTGAAGCTTTACTAAAATCTCGCTCGCCCATGCCTTCGCCTCGTAATATCGCTTATCGGAAATCAAGTATCCGACTTGATTGTCACGGAGTACCGTTATCCGCCTCTTCACCGGGGTGATAAATTTAAACACACAAAGCAAACTAAAACACACAAACAGAAAAATAAATTAAAACACACAAAACAAATTAAAATCGTCCTCTTATTGAATTTACCTCAAGCTCCAGGTTGTATACTTATTATCAATATCTCGAGTTGTCTTTCTAAATCCTCAACGTGGCATTAACTCCGGTGGTTGCAGAACCAAAATACGAGATGTTTTACAAAATTGTATCTGTTTTCTAAGATGAGTTCGGATAGGTTGAAATGTTCTAAGCATGTACAAGAGGTATTGTCTCATGATTAAAATGATAAAAGAGAACTGTAATGGGTGAACAAGCACACTTACACAAAAAAAATAATTTCAATGAGCAAAAGAATAATGAAAAGAAATAAATCAAATCAAATCACCGAAAAGAAAAGAAAAGCCTTAATTTAAACTTAGGGTCACTCAGATTTATTTCGCTATCCTCCATGTGGTTGGTACTCTAAATATGGCTTTAATCTTTGACCATTAACTTTAAAAGTGACGCCGCATTCGATCCTTAATTTTAATTGCCCCATGTGAAAAACAACAGAACAATAAACGGGCTGCACCATCGAGAACGAATTTACCCGGAAATAAAAAGTGAGAATTGAATAAAAGCACTTTCTGACCTAGAGTGAAAGATTTTCTCATAATTTGCTTGTCGTGAAAGACTTTCATTCGTTGCATGTAAATCTTGGCATTTTCATACGCGTCATTACGAATTTCTTCAAGTTCTGCCAGTTGTAATCTTCTTTCTGAGCCAGCTTGTTGCATGTCAAAATTGAATTTCTTGATGGCCCAAGACGCACGATGCTCGCTTGGTGATTCTCACGGGCTGAGTTTCTTTTGATGGCACTAGTTGTTCAACTCGACTTCCATTTATTTGTGTCCATGGACGCCGAGTCAAGTAGTGCATTGACCTCATCGATTGATCCACAATGTCAAAATCCAAATCAAAGTGAGTTAAACATGTTCAGAAAGGATCATCACTAATGTGATTATTATCAACTAATGTTTCTATTAAATCCACATCAACAATTTCATCATCTGCATTATGAGGTTGTTTGGCAATGTTGAAGATGTTGAGTTCCATGGTCATATTGCCAAAGGACAACGATATTTCCTCCGCATTGAATGCGAGCATCGCAGCAAGCCAAGAAAGGTCGCCTAGATAACGGGATGTGCTTTTCAACTCAGCATCGTTGAGTGTCAATTACAATGAAATCAACAGTGAAAATAAAACTTGTCTACCGAATAAGACGCCCTCCACAATACCACGAGTGGATTTTCGGACCGATCCGCAAGTCAACACCACCTGAGTCGTGTAATTCTCCCACCAAGTTTCACAAATACGTAATAAGGCAACAGATTTACACTAGCTCCTAAATCCAACAAAGCATTCTCAATTGTGTGGTTCCCTATACTACGAGATAGTGGGAGCTCGGATCTTTGAATTTGTAGAGGCATTCTACGTTGGAGTATAGAACTAACATTTTCGTTAAAAAGGCCTTTTTCTCGAACATGAATATTTCTTTTAGTGCATAGATCTTTAAGAAACTTGGCATACGATGACACTTGTTTTATAGCTTCAAGCAAAGGGATGTTAACACTTACCGTTCAAGATTTCAAGAATCTCACCTGTGGATTTTCCTTTGTTCCCTTTAGCTAACCTCCGAGGAAATGGAACATATTCTCGGTTGGTTTCTCTTCTCGGTGATGAATCCTCAACATTCGCTGTGTACAATCTGAGTTGATTTTATCATTCCACTTTGTTATCGACTTTCCTTTTCGGCGTCATGAGGATTTGACCTTCCATACCGCCGCGGTGAATCGAACTCCCATGCACGCTTAGGTTGTGCAATTGACTTTGGGAATTTGCCTTTTTCAACGGCCGGCCAAAGTTTGAATCACAAGTTGTCCTACCATTTTCTCGATGTTTGAAATTGATCATATGAGTCAAGCCCACCCTCATCTCATTTCGTAGTTCATCAGGTTCTTGATCGATTCGAATTAGTGAGATTTTTCATTTTGGAACATATCCTCCCATGGTCCGCTTGAGAGTGGTTTGGGTTTTGATTGTACGGTCTAAATGGTACCAGAGAGGCTCGAGAAATTCGAGGAATCAGCGAGGTGGAGTCGTTGGTTCATTTTGTCAACTCGAGACCATGAAAATCGGGGTGATCTCTCCATCCAGGTTGTATGTTGGAGTATGGGTTGTAATTTGATGGTTTTCTCATGACTCCCATGGTATTGACTTGATCCAATACGAGTCACGGTCATGTGGTTCGCTGAGTTGGTCATTGTTAATGATGCTATTCGTCGAGAAAGGCCTTCAACCATCTCTTTGACTTCTTTAATTCCCGACATAGACTCACCAACTTGAACCTCATTCACTACCTTAATTCTCCCGGTATTTCGAGTGATCGACGCTGTTGGGAATTATCCGATTGGCGCCGAAGAATTCAAATCGGCGCGCTGACATTAACTCTCCTCCATCGTCGCCATTAGTCATTCTTGCACATGTGGCAATAATCCTCCAAAAGTATTGGCATTGGTGCCATTTCATTCCATGATGTGGGCACTTCAAGAGTAGCCCATTGAATCGCTCCCATGCTTCGAAAAATTGCTCGTCGTCTCTTTGGGTAAATTCTGAAATTTCCCTGCGAATAGCATTGGTTTTATGAACTGGAAAATATTTATTTAAAAATTTTGTTACCATTTGTTCCCATGATGTTATGCTATTAGCAGGCAATGTATTAAACCATGAACGAGCTCTATCCTTTAAAGAAAATGGGAATAACCTGAGTTTAACATCATCGTCCGAAAAATTCTCATATTTGAAAGTTTGACAGATAGCATGAAAATCATTCAGGTGATTATATGGATCCTCATTTTCTAGGCCATAGAATGTTGGGAGACAATTTAGCACACTAGGTTTTAATTCAAAACTCCTAGCTGCTACATTTGGGTACCTTATGCATGATGTGCTCAAATTAGCTAAGGGACTAAAATAGTCCTTAAATGGCTTCTCCTGTGGTTCTGGTTGTTGGTTTTGTAAATCCATGTCAAATTTCTTTTTAAATGCGGTGTGTTTATGTGTGCGAAGTGTTTTTTCTAATTCAAGGTCTAAAGGCTCAAGATTAGGTGATAATGACCTTCGACCATGCATACAAAGAACAAAATAAATGAAAATAAAACAAATAAAAATAAAGAGGAGGGAGAAATTATCTTGTTGGACGTTGTTACATATAATCTTAATATGAAAATACACTCAATTGCTATAAGGAAAGAAATTACGTGAAACAAATATTACTAAAATTAAAATAAATAACAAAGAAAGATAACAAGATAAAAAAAAATTACAAAGAAAAATAACATCAAAATTAAATTATACAAATTTAAAGAAGAGAGAGAGAAATAAAATTCTAATCTAATTTTTTTTTTTAATGATACAAGAAAAATACAAGAAAACAACTAAAAAAATAAATATTAAGAAAAAACTAATTCTACAATTAAAATACTTACCTCAAGAACAGCGCCAAAACTTGTTGTGCAAATTTTAATGAACTCAAGTTTACCTAATCTATCAGTAGAATAGATCAATGGTGACGAGTGTCGATCCCACGAGGAGGTTGATTTTAATTATATGCAGAATTAATTTTCTTTAGATGGATGGTTGGATTGATAGTGAAAGGAATTTAAATTGTGCTAGAAATTAAATTGGAATAGCAGGAATAACTTAAACTGGAAACTATCAAATAAAGCACTGGGTATCCTGGACCGCATCAACATGCTCCATGGGCTAAATATTCCATATTAATACCAATTAAATCATGAGGGGATTCCACACCTCATGAACCACGCCAAATAAATATGGTGTTATGGTTTATCGTGCCAAATAATAATAACCTTGTACTAGGTGCCTATTAACTGTATGTGATTCTAGCCAAGACTATTATTATTTGTCGACGAAAAGTCAAAACAACCACAAATATTAGAGGGGAATAGAAAATAAATTTACCATATAAAGCCCATGGAACATGTTGAGACTTCACCTTCAACCCAAGCTTAAAAGAAAACTAGCTACTCATTTTTGAACTAGGGGTAAAATGGGAATTTATTAAAATACAAAGAAAATACAAGAAAGAGAAGGAATTACAAAAATCTAAGCTTAGAAATGAATTCAGGGGTATCAAATTAGGGGGGGGAAGCCCCCTTTTTATAGGTACATTGAGTGAATCATGACCATCGGATTAAAACAGCTGACGCTCGTGATCACGCATCGCCATCAACAACAACAGCCACTATTTGAACAGTAACACTATTTGCACAGTTCACACGGTTTGACTACTATTTGCACAGTAAACCGGTTTTTGCACAGTAAGCCGGTTTTTGCACAGTAACACTATTTGTGAACAGTGACACTATTTGCACAGTTCATACGTATGAATAGTGCCGTATATGTGAACAGTGACATTTTTCCTTTTATGCTCCTTCTTAGGTTTTCGACCGTCCTGAGTTCAAATGTGACGTCCGCTTTGTCTCGATCACCTGCTCATTGTGAAACGATCGTGATACCCCTAAAATACATAAAATAACTAATTATAATGAAACACACGTAATTAAATAACAAAATACTTAAATAAATAAAAGTAGCAATGTTAGTGAGACTTGAAGTGTAAAATGACGATTTTCTCCTTTATAAATATACACTTTCTAACACTCAACAAGAAGCTCCTCCCAAAACAAGGCGTGGGGTAAAATTCGATCCTCCTTTATCTCTTTCATCTTACACACCTACACCTCCTTTTCCTAGTTACCAAGCAAGATGAGCAAGAAAAGGAGATTCGGACACGCCAGAGAGTGCTATTTAACATCACCTTGTTGGATGCGATCACAAATTCCCAACACGCAAAGTTCTTGAAAGAGTTGTGCACCAACAAGAGGAAGATGAAAGCTAAGGGGAAGGTGGAGGTAAGTAAAAATGTGTCGGCAATTTTACAAAAGAATATGCCAGAAAAATGCAAAGATCCAGGTATGTTTACATTACCTTGTGTGATTGGTGAAAAGAAAGTCGAGCATGCTATGCTAGATTTAGAGCTTCAATTAATGTCATGCCATTTTCGCTTACCAAGAATTAAAGTTAAATGACTTGCAACCGATCGGTGTAGTTATTCAATCATGCACTCTTACATTCACCCACTTGGGATAGTAGAAGATGTTTTGGTGCAGGTTAATGAGCTTATATTTCCTGTAGATTTTTACATCTTAGAGATGGAAGGTCATCCTTCTTCGAAATCCGCTTCAATTTTATTAGGAAGACCTTTCATGAAAACTGCCAAAACAAAAATTGATGTAGATGAGGGCACACTCTCTGTCGAGTTTGATGGAGAGATTGTTAAATTTAACATATTTGATGTCAGAAACACCCCACCGATATGCATTCTCTTTGTCAAATCGATGTGCTTGATTCTATTGTGCAGATGTTCTTACCCAAGAAAGTGTTGAATGAGCTAGAATTAGATGCACAATCTAATCTAAAAGGCATTGATGATTTATTCGCTTATGATCGTGTTCAGCCAAAGACATAAAACAAAGGCGCTTTTTGGGAGGCAACCCAAATATTTTCTTTATTCTCGCTTTTGAGTTTTCATTTCTTTATTATATTTAGTTTTCTTTACTTTCGTTGATTTTATTTTAAGCCTCCAGATGTTCTTGATGAAGAAGATTAACCTCAATAAAACGTGCTCACGCCATTCTTCAGCTTTCCTTGGAACCCTCTCCCTATGCTCATTCGGGTCCACACCGCTCACATTCAGGGGAGTTTCTTTCTCCTTTCTCATTTACTTTTCATCATTATTATTTTTTGTGAGCCATTTACTTGTTGATACATTGAGGACAATGTATTATTTAGGTGTGGGGGAGGATTTTGGCATTAGCATGTTTTTAAATTGCTTTAAGTCTTCTCAATATCTTTGAATACCTTGTAAGCTAGGGATACATCTTTGTTTTGAGTTTTAATACATGAAAGAGGTAACCATGAATAGTGTTTTTCTCTAAAATTTTCGATGGTGTCGAATTAATTTGTTGATTGAAAAGTGCACAAGACTTGATACAAAATAGACACTCTAGTGAACTTTTGAGCCTAAGAGCAACTTATTACATTTTTGCTCCGTTTATTTTTGTTGAGTGTATCAAACTTAGTGTGTTTATTCTAGAACTTGCTTTTGAATATATGTTGAGACCACATTTTTGAATTGATGCTTAAGTGTGATAAGGGCAATTAGGTTTAACCAATTCTTAAACTCTAAAAGACCCACCTTTATTTTCCCTAGTTAGCCCTTTGAGCCTATTTTTCCCTTTCTTTTTTTTCTAACACATTGTTTAACCCCAAGCCTTTTGTTTGTTATCCTTGTTTTCTTTCTACCCTCTCAAGACAAGAGTGAAGTAATGGCATAAAAAAAAAAAAAAAAAAACGAAAAAAAAAGAGAGAAAAAAAAAAAAAAGAAAAAGAAAAGAAAAAATTGCTGAGAAATTTATTCTTAATCGGATGATCGAGAATTATTTACAAAAGCAATCGAATTATCAAATTGTTTCTCCAAGTGTTTTAAGTGCTTAAATGTGGGGATAAATTTCATTGTCTTAGAAGTTTGTTTGTTTATTTTGTGAGGCATCATAATCATGCATGTAATTAACTCTTTGTCTTGATCGTTAAACCCTTCATTTTCCTTCTACCATACCCTAAGCCCCATTTCAACCCTTGTTAAGTCCCTTTGATTTTTGCATCATATTCATATGCAGTGGTGAGATTTAAATCATTTGCAAGCCTATGGTAATGACATGCTATGTTTTGATTTTGAGAGTAAACACGCACCCTAAACACTTTGAGAGCATCGAGCTAAACCATGCGAGGGTGTTAAGTCTCACGCATTTGATTTTGATGAATTGATAAGATGCTTATGTTTTGGTTACAAATTCTATCCTATGAATGCTTATTCTAGATTGTCACTATGATTTGACTCATTGATGTGTGTTTAGCTTTATTGGTATTCTTGGATATTGAATGGTTTGGAGGAGAAATGGAGGATTGGTATGATGATTTAAGATATGCTCGAGGACAAGCATGGTTTAGTGGGGAATTTGATAGGTCATAAATAGTCATGCTATATTTAGTTTAATTCCCTTATATTTTGATTGATCTTGTGCTAATTTATGGAGATTATGTTTGATTTGATTTAGGAGGAGAAACATGGAGATTATGATAAAAAAGTGGACAAAAAGGGCTTTAATTAGGCTTTGCTAACGTAACACCATTAGTAATCAGAATTGGAGAAGGATTCAACTTCCTAGCATTAATAGAAGAGGAAGCCAAGAGCAAAAAGGAAAACTACCAAGAGAAGCAAAAGAAACAATATAAAAAGCCAAGCAAGGAACGTGAGCAAGACACACAAAAAAAGGAGAGTTGGACGTGAGTGAGAGAGGAAGAGAAGTCAAAACGGCTGCAACTTTGTCCTCTTCAATAACTTTTGTTTTGTTTAGCCACCATGAGTGGCTAAGGTTTTAATTCCGGTCCAAGGGTTAATCAAATTCCAGTTGTAGTTTTGTGAGGCTTTGAACTTAACAAGAATTTCTTCATCCAAGTAATTTTTATTTTCTTGTTCTTAATTTCTATGAATTATTTATGTTGATTAAGTTGACGCCTTAATTCAATATTTATTTTTCTATCGCTAGTCATGAGTTTATGATCCGTAATTGTCATGAATGACTGAATTGAGTAGCAAGGAGTTGGCTCATGTGTGTGTATATTGATGGCCACAATTACATAGCTTGCATGATAGGCTCTAGGGAAATAAAAATACAAATTGATTAAATTGGAGTAATCTGAATTAATTGATCTTGTTTTAGTCATTCTCACTATTCTTAATGCTATCACTTAATTTGATATGGAACGATGATGCCCGCTAAATTAGTGATAAGTTTGGATTTGGCGATTGTTTGAGTCTATTACATTAGAGAATAATTGCTTCTCATGGGATTCCGATTAAGAGACTAAGTTCTTGGATCGAGTAATTTATATTTTGCCTATGAACAAAATTGCAATTGGATGGAATTAACACCCTTGGATTGGAAGTTTGGTAAGATTGAATTTTGTTTGTTTAAAAAGTCTTGTTTTATTTATTTTCATCAAATTCTCGAAAACCCTTAAAACCCCGTGAATTCGGATAACCGGTTTTCTTAAACCGCTAGCCGATTAAAAAAGAAGGAAGAATCGAGAAACGGTCACCTGGCTTTCCCATAACCGGTTGTCCGATTGAAGTCAGCAAGGAGAGAACGCGAAACCGGTCTTCCGGATCCCGTATCCGTTAGCCGAAAAGCATCCAGAATCATTACCATCCGCAACCGGTAAACCGGATCCCACTCAAAGGATAAATGGGATCGCTCCGTAAACCGATACAAGCCACAAACGGTCTTCTCGATTTCTCCAACCTAATCCGGATATTTCGCGAAGCTTACGAATCGCAACCGGCTTGTTTGCCGCTTATCCGGTTAGCCGGATAACTCCCAGAATTCTTCCTCAATAAACGGCTAACCGTTTTCCTTTACCGGTGATCCGGTTGTTGGCAGAAACCTTGCAAAATCTAAATTTTTGGGAAAAATTGATTTTTAAACTTTGAGAAAATAAAATACATAGTTCTCTTGGGATTCGACCTGGTCTCACCATTTCTACAATTTTATTTAGGTGAATCAGTATTTGTTTTTGAGGAGCTTCGACAACCTCCGTCAGAACCTTATACCACCACGGGAGACTTTCGAATTCGAAAGACTTCATCTTCCCACAGCACCATTGCACAAGCACTTTGCGGATCGCTTTATGGTCGACAGATACTTGAATCTTACTATGTGGATATAGAAGATTTCAAAGAGTTAATTGTGTGTGGTAGAAGTGTTAGGAATATGCCTCCACCTTCGGAGTCTGCTATTGATTTCGATGATCAAGTTTATCCTAATCTAGTGCGTGTTTTCTATTCTAATATGGAACTTTCCACAACTCGACTAGATAGGGTAGTTACTCAAGTTGGTGGTGTCCCTATTAAATTTGATGATAAGGATCTTAATGGCTTTCTTGGTATACCAAATGAGGGTCATGAAGTCTATACCTCTGGGAAAGCACTTTCTTTTGCCGACTTTGTTCATAATGACAGTTTCCGTAATATTTGTCGGCGTAGAGATCTTAGTAATGACATTTGTGGTTTACCTTCGTTCTATTTTACAGCATATCATTTCCCATAAAAAAGGTTATTCGGATGAGGTCGCGAGATTGAATGTTGGGTTATTAGATAGTCTCATTGTGGGGCGACCCATTAACCTTGGATATGTCATTGTGCGTAAAGGTGGCCAATGGGTCGGGCACGAGGCACGACACGTGTCCGTACAACACGAGGCACGGTACAGCACGCACCTGGGCCGTGCCGGGCTTAGATTTTAGGCACGTGGGCTTTAAGAGCACAACACGCTAAAAAGCACGCAATAAGTACGTTTCAATTTTTAATAAAAGTAAACTTAAAATTTTATAATTTTATAAATAACTTGAAATTGAATCTTTTAATATATTTTATTGGCTCAAGTTTTTTAAATTTATTTAATTCTTAGTTTCAAAAAAATTATAATTGATTTATGTTTATAATTTATTAAATAAATAATTGATATCATGATTTTAATAAATAAAATTATAAATATCATGATTTTATAAATATATATTAATTTTATTATAAACTATGGCATATGACTCTACGTAGTTCCAAGTTAGCAATTAAGTTAACCCTTAAAAAAATTATTATTATTGTTGTTTTGAAGTACTGAAAAAGAATTTTAATATCATAGAGTCAAACTTAGCAACTAATATTACATTATCTTATTATTATTAATTTATTATTATTAAATATAGGCTCGAGTTTTGAATCTTTTATTCTATTAAATTTAAATAAAGGCACATGAATCAAAAAAAGTACATAAGCTTAAAAAAATAAGATAACAACTTGGCTTCTGCTCTTAAAAAAATAAAAAAAGAAAAAAGTTTAGGGGGCTATTTTTCCTAGGCACGGCACAGTACGGCCCACAGCACAGCACATGTGGGCATGGCACATGTGAGCACGAGCACGAGCACGTGTGGGCACAACACGTTTGTCGGGTTGGCACGGCACGGCATGACACAAATAAATAATGGGCACGGCACAGCACAAGCACGAGCATGCATGGGCTTCCTTTGATGGGCCTGGGCTGGCACAGCACGGCCCGTTGGCCATCTCTAATTGTGCGGCACACGTTGACCACCCTATAGTTAGCCACCGCTTGTTCCCCTATGGTAGTATCATCACTAAGCTACTGCGGCACTTTTAAGTGCCTCTTCGGGATGCCATGTATACCAAGACCAAACGAATTGGTCCAAAAGCCATGACTAGTATTGGCTTCTTTAGGAAGAATGGCAAATGGCTTAAGACCTCCATTTCTAAGAACCGGGACACCTTGATTGCTCCGAAAGACGATCGGATGCTTAATGATGTTTATCCCCTCGATCAACTTCCCAATTTTAGATTGGAAGCTCAACCTCCACCTCCTCGTCGACGATCTATCCCTCAGCCTCCAGCTGATTCTGATACTGAGGAGCGTGAGATGTATACTGATTTTCCTTCCGCTTCTAAGTCGCCTCTAACTCGTGAGCAGCCTTCCACTCCTGAGCAGCCTACAGCTCCCGTTCAGCCACCCACTTCGGACACCTTGCAGCAGTTGGCTAATGATTTTCGTAGGATTTCTAAGCGATAGCAGCTAATTCTCGATCACTTGGATACTCTCTCCTACAATCAACAGCAGCTTCGGTCACAGGTTCAGACTTTTCAGGAGCATATCATCGATTAACAGTATGAGATCATTGCTGCACAGCGCCAACTTCTTGGTTATTTTGGATTCAACCCTAGCAGTACCTCTTTTCGACCTACCTCTTCGCAGCCTCCTCCTTAGTTTCTAACTTTCTTTTTCATACATACATTTCATATTATGTTTATATGTATTTTTGATATTTCTATTTGACTTGCACTGTTTTTTTACTGATGATTTTTATGATGGTTTAGTATTTTTCTTTATGATGGTTGGCTATATATGATTTACTCGTGAATGATTATATATGCTTTGATTGAATGTTATTGGTGTTGTTGGTATATGGAGACTTGTTTGATCATTTTTTGAAGTGTTTTAATTTGCCTTGTATTTGAGGATTTATCTATTTTTAAGAGGAGATTCTACCGAAATTTTTACCCGCCTAACATGAATAATATCTTCATCTCCCAATTCATGCTTCCATTGTTTGATTCTCTCTTTTCTTTTTGATAATTAAAGGGGATATTGTAACATATGTACTTTATTATTATAATTTAGTGCATTATTTAATTTTCTTTCGATATGAATTTTACAGTTATCGGTAGTGTTATAGATTTGTTGCGGATATAATTGGCACGTTTAATTATTATTTGATGCCCGAATTAATTTAGAAATTATTACGATGCTGAATTGCGATAAATCGAGCGCAATCAGAAGTTCGGATAACCGAATTTTATTTCCGTCACAGGTCCAATATTCATTTAATTTGTATTTTGTAAAAAAAAAGTTTTTCCTTTTTCGTTTCCTATGTATTGAGAGAGAGAGAGAAAGAGAGAGAGGGGAGAGAAACTGTTGACCCGTTTTTAACCGGATTTAACCCGACGACCTGTATTTTGACCCAGTTCTAACTCGCGATTCCGACCACCGTTCTGAGCGAGCCTGGTACCGATTTGAAGTTTGTGAGACGTCGGTCGTAGCCCTGCCATCCTCACCGCTAGAAACTAACCAGAACGCCGACGAATTGAGGTCGAAACTCGCGGCCAAGATTCATTTTTCACTGCCGTTGATCTCGCGGGAATTGGATGACGCCACTGACTAGAATTTGTTCCTCAGCTTCCCAGCAATCATTTCTGACCAACCATGACCACTGGGGACCCCATATTTGCCGTGAACGATCGCCGGAAGGATCATGGCTTTGGAGCTTCGATCCGGCGCCGTTGCCGCACGTGAGTGGTCACCGCTGGCACCGTTGAACTCAGCGCAGCCGGAACTAGCAGACTTGAGCTTCCCGTCGCCGTTGATTGAAGTTCGGTCACCGTTGACCGGTGAGGGGCAATTCGGTAAATTCACAAGCTTTGGGTTAAATTTGTAATTTTTAAAATATTATGCATAAATTGGTAATTTTTGGTTAGGGCAGTGTGGTAATTTGACATTACAAGGGTTATTTGGTAATTTGAGTTATTAAGGACATTTTGATAATTTCGCACTTCGAGAGTAGTTTTGTAAATTTAAAATTTTGTGATTAATTTTATGATTCGAATTGAGGACAAATTGGTAATTTATAATTTCATGGATAATTCGATAAATTATGGTTTCGACAGTAATTTAGTAAATATTGATGTTGGGGGCATTTTGGTAATTTTGACTTACAGGGGTATTTCGGTAATTTTGATAATTTTATTCATGCGGGAATAGTTTATTACGGATAAATATTCGATTCGAGATTTATTGTGCAAGATTAGTTGTATTTTATGTTATGAAAAATAATTATGTCGTTTAATTGAAATAAGAGGATCCACAAACGAGAATCAGCCCACAGACGTTATTGATATCGAGATTAGACATTGTCACTGTGCGTGAAATAGACAAAACCTATTTTTATAGTAATTTTGATTTTACGATTTAGTACAATATATTTTGATAAATGAGTATTTAATTTTTTAATTTAATGATTTTCCCAGAAAATAGATTTCTAACTATGTGCTGATATTTATGATCATTGCAGTGAGCTGATTAATGATTTTTCTATTGGTTTTTAGTAAATACATGATAATAGTTTTAAAGAGAATTAAGTAGATTTGAGATATATTTCACAGAAAAGAAATGAGATTCAGATATAGTTAAATGTTTGTGAATTTGTGCATAGAGATTATTTTGAAATCATTAGACAGTACCCTTCCCCTCCAGATACAGAGATATAGATCAGATTAGATTAGATGAGATGAGAGGCATTTGGGGGCCGTCTGAACACACACAGAGGCTTTGGGCAGTGTGTTTGGGCGCTTTTGCCTTTTGGGGGCTCATGCATGCAGTATAATGATTACAGAGATACAAATATTCAGATTACAGATGAGACAGTTGAGACAGTATTTTTCCCGTCTATCCGTGTAGCTCTGGGACATGATGGTTCTCTGATTGTCCGTCCGTTGAGGTCCGGATATGATGAGATTATTCCCCTGGGTACTTGTTTAGTGATAGTTTATCAGTATTTAGTATTTAATGTTATCAGTGTTATGATTTCATTGATTTCATGCAGACATATGAAATATTGCTATTTCAGTACATGATTTGAATTAAAAGAAATTATTAAAGTTCTTTCGAGATTTTAATAAGATTGTTTAAAGAAATATTAAAGTATACTTTTTTTAATTAAATCAGTTATTTTCAAAAATTACTATCCACTCACTGAGCTCACTGAGTTTTATGCTTACTCCGTTTTTATTATATTCTTTCCCCCTTAGGAGACTTGCAGGTACATCAGTCGACCCAGCAACAGTCGTAGATTGATTTTCGAGTTATATGATGGTATTAGGAATTGTAGATATTTTATTAAGATACTTTGGATTGTATGAATTATTTCATATTTGTGGTTAAGAATATTTTACTGTATTTGATATTATAATATTTGGAGGAGTTTTGATATGTGGATTAAAGAAGCTGGTTGTGGGTGTTGGTTGGATTTGAAATCATATTGGGAGTGTTAATTTCATGAATTTGCAGGTTGGGTATATTATATTTATAGAGGAGGTTCTGCCGAATTTTTAATAGAATTTTATCAGATAATAGAATTATTATTAATTCGCCATAAGATTAGATAGACTGCCCTAGAGTTCTAAGGTCGTTTCAGTTGGTATCAGAGCATGGTTTTAGATTCTGTAGACTTTAATGTTGTGATCAGAATAAGTTTTATAGTTATTAAAGTCGGAATTGATACTTTGTGGACTCTATCATGATTTGTTGTAGTAGTAAAGTGCCCGAGGTTGTATTAGAGTAGTAGTTGGATTGACTCCAGGAGATGTACCTGCAGGGGAAAGTGATCCCGAAAATAAGGAAATATTTGAGTATTTGATGCACGAGGTTGAACAACAGACACCAGGATATATATCAGCCATTGAGCAATTGATTAATAAGTAAGTTTAGATTATAACTACAGTATTACATAATCGGATTCATTCAGATGTTGGTCATGCAAATATTATTGTACGTGTAAGAAATTTAAGAGTAAGGAGTGTTAATAATTTTAGAGAGCCATTTGAGGTTGACTCGTAGTTTGTTAAAGTCGAGCGTATTTTTGATGTGATGAAATGCTCAGAAAGAAATAGACTTTCCTTTGCTATATTTCTACTCGAATATAGAGTTTATCATTGGTGATAAACAATCGAACGTCAATATCTGAGACATATTGTAATTACTTAGGCCTTGTATTATTATTGATCTTGAATTTATGCATTCTTTTGTTTCTCGTATTTTTGCCATGCATGAAAAGATAGAGCCTAAACCGCTGGATTATGGCTTAATTGTTAGTACCCATATGAAGCGTCATTATTGATAAAAAGTATGTATTGACATGGTATGATCAGATTGCGTGAGAATGAATTTAGAGCAAGTTTAATTATTCTAGACATTCGAGATTTCAATGTCATTTTGGACATGGCCGAGCTTGCATCTCAATATCCTATTATAGATTGTTTTAAATAAGAAGTTGTACTAAAAAAGTTAAGAAAAGGTGAGGTAAAAATTTAGTGATGAGTATAGAATTTTACCTTCAGTGTCGTATCGATTTATGGCACTGGATGGTTACTCAGAAAAGGTTGCTCGGCTTATCTTGCCCACGTAATAGACACTGAAGTTCGAGAGCTGAGATTAGAAGATATTCCAGTAGTCTAGGAGTTTTCAAATGTATTTCTAGATGAACATATAAGGATGCCACCTAATAGGGTGATTGAGTTTCTATCGATTTACTCCCTAGGATGACTCCTATATCTATAGCACTGTATAGAATGACTCCTATAGAATTTAAGGAACCTAAAGTTCAATTTCAAGAGTTGGTGGATAAAGGATTTATTAGACCTAGCGTGTCTCCGTGGGAAGCTCCAGTTTTATTTATTAAGAAAAGGATGGGCGCTTTTGCCTTTTAGGGGCTTATGCATGCAGTATAATGATTACAGAGATACAAATATTCAGATTACAGATGAGACAGTTGAGACAGTATTTTTCCCGTCTATCCGTGTAGCTCCGGGACATGATGGTTCTCTGATTGTCCATCCGTTGAGGTCAGGATATGATTAGATTATTCCTCTGGGTACTTGTTTAGTGATAGTTTATCAATATTCAGTATTCGATGTTATCAGTGTTATGATTTCATTGATTTCATGCAGACTTATGAAATATTGCTATTTCAGTACATGATTTGAATTAAAAGAAATTATTAAAGTTCTTTCGAGATTTTAATGAGATTTTTTAAAGAAAGATTAAAGTATATTTTTTTAATTAAATAAGTTATTTTCAAAAATTATTATCCACTCACTGAGCTCATTGAGTTTTATGCTCACTCCGTTTTTATTATATTTTTTCCCCTCCAGGAGTCTTAGAGGTACATCAGTCGACCCAGCAACAGTCGTAGATTAATTTTCAAGTTATATAATGGTGCTAAGAATTGTAGATATTTTATTAAGATACTTTGGATTGTATGAATTATTTCATATTTGTGGTTAAGAATATTTTACTGTATTTGACATTATAATATTTGGAGGAGTTTTAATATGTGGATTAAAGAAGCTGATTGTGGGTGTTGGTTGGATTTGAAATCATATTGGGAGTGTTAATTTCATGAATTTGCAGGTTGGGTATATTATATTTATAAAGGAGGTTCTGCCGAATTTTTAATAAAATTTTATCAGATAATAGAATTATTATTAATTCAGTTAAGTAAGATTAGATAGACTCGTCCTAGGAGTTCGGGGCGGGTCGTTTCAGTGATAATGAAATAATTTGTTCATATTGATATGTTCAAATGTTTTTTATATCTTTGAATGTTTTTTTGAAAAATTTGTTTTCAAAAGAAAACATCTCATATTGGCTAAATATTTTTTAAAATTTAATTAGCCATACATTTAGGGGGAGAAAAATGTTGAAAGAAGTTTGTCATCATAAAAAAGGGAGAGAATGTTAACATGTATATGTTCTTTATATTGATTTTGATGATAACAAACTTTTAGTGTTTTTGATAAAAAATATTGGAGCTATTCATTAATAAACAAAAGCCGTATAATCAGTCCAATTATGTTCATAAAAGATGGATAATTGTTAAACTTCAATTGAATAATAATTCCCTGTGAAATTTGGCTAAAACTGTGATTCTGGAAGTAAACGGTGAACTATTTTCTTTGAAACGGTTAACCGATAAATTTTAGTGAAAGCTTAATGTTTAACCTCTAACCGTTTAGCAAAAATGGTAAGTACAAATACATTGGGAAGGTTACTGAAATTAAACGGTGACCTGTTTATGAAAACGATTAACCGATAATTTTTATAAAGGAATTTTGTGCTAATCTCTTACCGCTTAACCAAAACGGATAAGCCTTTTTGTTTTGCAGGTTACTGGAAATGATTGGCGAACGGTTAATATCAAACGGCTAACTGATAATTTTCAAAATGTCATTCGTTGTTAATCTTTAACCGTTTAGAAAGAACGGTTAGCATAAATTTATTTGCAGGTCTCTAAAATTTAACGGTGAAAGGTTAGTGACAAACAGTCAACCGTTTATTTAAAATTTGGCTCAATGGTAACTTTGATAAAGACAAATGGTTAATCATTAACGATTAACGGTGATCTGTTTTCAGGCATACTGTTAGTAATGACTATTTTTTAGCTCCAATTATAAATAAGCTCATTTGAATTCAAATAAAGATTTATCACAATACTATCTCTGAGCATATAATCAAAAATACAACCTTCATAGAACTTTTGATACATTCTTGCTTTATTTATTCACACATTGGGCATTTATTTATAATCTTAGATATTGTGTGAGAGAAAATCAAATTTGTAATTTTTGTCTTGAGTGATTGTAAGTGTTGGGAGACACTTGGGTTAAGAGATTGGGATAATCTCTTGTTGTAAAGGTTCATTGACATCTTGGAAGTCAATTGTAAGCATTTGAAACCTTGGAGGTTTGCTTAGTGAAATCCTCAAGCCCGGTGAGCTTGGAGGCATGGACGTAGGCGAGGTTGGCTGAACCACGTAAAAATCCACGTGTTTGAATCTCTCTTCCCTTATCTCTTTATATTGTGATTGATTTATTTGTTGTTGCTTTTAATTCGTTTTAGATTTGTATTGAATTTTGTTTTAGAATTGAATATTTTTAGAAACCTAATTCACCTTCCCTCTTAGGTTGCATTACTAGAATAATAGAAACATGAATGCTAGGTCATGATGATTCATTTCATCAAATAAAGCCACCGTTATCTTTTCAATAATAGCACCAAACATTATCATGTGCTAGACCCATTCACTAAGCCATTATTTATTAAATGTGATCTTATCACTTTAATAATTTATTTAATAAAATTATTTTGAATAAATAAATAGCTAAATTAATTAATTGTGTCTTTAATTAATTAAGCCCATTTTGATCAAATCAGATGGTTAATAGTGGGCTTCTTTTATGACATGTTCTTATGCCTTCTCCTAATCCATATTAGGTCTAATAAAAGCCCAAAATTCTAAACTCAAAATTGGTCTTGAAGTCCATAGTCATTTATGAACCAAAATATGTCCAAAATGGTCATTTTAGGTGCTTGATATTATATATAATGGTCTTTTTTTTTTTTAAACTATTAATGGAACATCTAAATTTTTATCTTAAATCATATTTTATATATATAAATGTGTGTATTTGTGTGTGTGTGTGTGTGTGTGTGTGTGTGTGTGTGTGTGTGTGTTCATTCTCAATGAATTTAATACAAATACTGATTTTCCTAAAATTAGGAAATTTAACTTCTCATTTTCTAGTAACTCATTTTTCATTTCTATTAGGTGCGTGACCTTTTAGGTTCTTTGTTATAGGGTAGTAGAACTATTTTAATGATAATTCTTTATTCATTAAATGATGCTAAACTCTTTAGTCATCAATTAGAACTTTTCTAATGACCTTAAGATACATTGATAATACACTTCACCAATAATGATCTTTAGTCATTTATTCATTAAATGATGCTAAACTCTTTAGTCATCAATTAGAACTTTTCTAATGACCTTAAGATATATTGATAATACGCTTCACCAATAATGATCTAAAGGCAAGTCATGAGTGACACCTAACAGTATTTCACAACTACCCAAATAACAAGAATTGCTGGATCTACAGAACCTATTCCATTATATCTATATGTCTTGGTCTCTTCATCATCCATATCTAGAAAAAAATACAGCTTATGGTTTAGTGTGTTAACCATTTATACTTTATCTCAAAATAAATCTAAATGAACTTAACATGAAAATATAATTTGAACTCCTTCAAACATATTTCACCTTGGCTAAAGATTTCTCATGCCAATTCATATTATCTCACTCGGACATCTTTTTGGTATATTATAAAGTGATCAATTTCATCTTGGCCATACACTTGTCTCCATACATAGCCAACCATGACAGCTACTGCTAAATCTCTTCCTTGATTAGGAATCAATCCTTATGCTTTCACATATCAGAGATGTCTATGTACAAGATATCTGTGATGCCTCAGGTCTAAAGCCTATTACTAAACGTAGTATCTATCACAATGTATAATAAGCCAATAATACTTAAAACCATATGGCTTATTATATTTGGTTAAGTTCAGTAAACTCGGTCTTGCAACAAGTACCCATATGTTTGACTTGATATCTCATGTCTATGATATGAAACTCACCATCGATTTTAGTATCACATAACGTAAATGAGTCATAACACATACTAGCGTTTATAGGAATTTATAACGTCCAATCAAAAATCCATCACTAAGAACTATTTTAGAAGCATAGTATACAGGATACACATTTTATATTCTCGACAAATTCTAGAATGTGTTCCTTAACTATTTTACTTCTTGGACTATATTCATTAAATTAATATATGAATGTTAATAACTTTACCATTTTATAAATATCAAAATACTAATCAAATACAATGATTCCTTAAAAGTAAACACCATTTGATTAGCTTTTAGGGCATATCACTAATAATATATACACACACATACATACATCCATGTGTGTGTGTTGGTATTCTATTAAATTACAACTAATTAACTTGAAGGATTTTTTTTTTTAACTATCTTTTTTTTAACTTAATATATTGCATATAAATTTTTTCTTAGTTTTTTACAAGGGCCACAGCCCGTGCCCATCTCTTCATGGATTCGCTAATCAATTTATGTATATATTTTTTTAATTTTTAATTTAATATCTTAGTTGTCTTAAGTTTTTGTTACATACCTCAAAGGCTCAAATATTTTTTACATGTCTCAAAATTTCGATTACATTTAAAGAGTAATGCATAAGCTTAAAAATATAAAAGAAAATTTAGGATACATGATGAAATCTTGTAATATGCCTGAGGAATTAGGAACTTTCTTAGATACAGAGGTGAAACTAGGATTTTGGTTTGAGGGTGGCCAATAAAGAAGCCATAAATTTAATTTATCTATAGTTGGGATTACGTGCCATTTAAATCATATTGATTTATTTATGAATACATTTTTTTATTAATAAAATTATTTGAGATTTTTTTTTAGATATCTTAATCACATAAATAGTTTGAATAAAGTTCATTTAATCATATTATATGTATTTATATGATTATCATATGAATTTAAAAAAAAACATAAATATAAGTTATCTTATAATTAAATAAATTGAGTTTGCAATTGATAAATAGATATATGGAAGGCTTTATTTATGTCTAGATTGGAGTAAATTCTTTGAATAATTTATCTTAATCATGTATAAATTTACCGATGTAGCTTGACTATACTGAACTAAATCACATATGAGATTTAACTGGCATTAAAATGACTGTCAGACTTATTAATTAATTTTATAGGCATTAATTTTCTTGCAATCTTAATATTGAGTTAATTATAGTTTCATGATTATGATTATTATTTCATTTGAATTACCAATGGGTACAACAAACATTTGTCATCGAGATTATCTAGTACCTTAGTGGGAAAAATTACTAGCAATGAGATATAGATTAACAATATAGAATTTGTACAACACATCTCTTAAAGGTTTTTGGTATTTAATTATAAAATTCTCTGAAATTAAATAATCGGGCTAATTTAATTACCATTCTAATTATTATAGCTACTATGGTATGTACCAAAATGATCCTTGGATTAGCCCACTTAATCGACTATACAGCTATTGGACTGATAAGTAAGATAACTAGCTATTTGGGTTAAAAACTGAAATCTATTATTTGGTGGGAGGCTTCCTTTAATATACTTGTGTATAAGGGGCTTTATTTTATTTTACAAGATAGCTCTATAACAAGCACAGATGATGCACATCACTTTTGGCTTTATCTTATATTTTAATTAAATCAAATATTTTCATTTTAATAGATTAAAAAAGGAGATATATCTTTTTTTTTTTTTTTTACAAGAAAGACTTGTTTTTCTACAAGAAAATGAAGAGAACCGCAATGTACATAACAGAGGAAAAGAAAATTTCTCTTTAATTTTGAGATAAAAAGTTTTCTGTTATTAGTTATTTTTAGTAGTAATAAAAGTACTTACACGTCTAAGTGTAGATCAAACTTGAGGCATAACCTGAAAGATTATTGCTAATGGATTGTGATCTAACAAGATTGGTGATGTCAGATTGTGACTTCGGAGCCTAAATTATTATAATAAAAAAATAAAAGTATAATTTCTAAATTATAGTAATTCTATATATTATATCATAAATGCAATTCAAATATTTCTGTTGTAAAACGATTTATAACCAATAGCTATAACATTAGTAAAATTAAGATGGCAACAACGAGGACTATAATGATAAACCAAAAAATTAGATAGGCTGAAACATAAATTTATTAAATGCTGAGGGGTCAATCATAAAATATTTATAATATTGGTGTATCCGCAGGATTGTATCTAGTTCTGCCCTTGTCTGGATCTTAATACGAGCATAACAAACTTCAGAAGATCAAAATGTAAATAAAAATAATTTGAGGAAGTTAAACAACAAAGATTATATAAGTTAACTAAATTTATTTTCTTCATAATTTTATTTGAATATTATCTTTTAATAATTTGGAGAGGTTAAACTTCATCTATTATTATTTTTTTAACTGCTGCTAGTGTCACCTTTTGTCAAATTTCTGAGCATATTTTTTGTTTTTACTTTTCTAAAAAAAAATTTACTTTTTAAAAGTGGAATTTTACATTAATAAGCAACCAAACACAAGAATTTAAGCCTTGAGATGTCCGCTAGCCACTGATTGTTTGTTTCGGTATTTTAATGTTTTTCTTCCTGGGTCGAGCGTCAACTAAAAAATTAAAAAAAAAATTAATTAATGGACTATTTTAACCTTATTTGAATTAGAGATTTTATATGACCAAATTTGGCCACCGGCGCGTGCTAACAAATGATAATTATGAAAAAATATATCTATATATTCCTAGTGGTTTAGTTACATGTGTTAGTAATTTCACTGTACCGATATTGGTATTTTTATAACAACATTAATTTATACATTTGAATGTTGGTATTTTTTGGCACGCGTCATTGAGTCTTCATTAATATTATAATTCCCATATATGATAGTTTATGTCAAATGTTAGAACAGTGTTACAAGAGCTGGTACAGGCAAATTAGAGTTTTATTTATTGGCTCATTGTATGATGCCGTGATTAAAGTTATGATATTAATACCGTAACTAGACATAAATTATGTGAATAAAATATAAAACTTGTGAATCAGTATTAGTTGTAAAATAAAATATAAATTTTAGAAATTAAACATAAGACTTGTAAAGAGAAAGTAAAATGGGTAAATTAATATAACATTAGTAAATTGATATATTATTAGTAAATAAAATAAAAACTTGCAAACATAACATAAAACTCATAAATCAACATTAAGTGCAAAATGAAATATAAATTTTAGAAATTAAACATAAGATTTGTAAATAAAAGATAAAACAAGTAAATTAATATAAAACTAATAAATTGATGTATTACTAGTAAGCAAAACAAAAACTTACAAATATAACTTAAAACTAGTAAATCAACATTAACTATAAAATAAAACATAAATTTTAAAAATGAAACAAAAGATTTATAAAGAAAAGGTAAAACAAGTAAATTACTATAAAACTGATAAATTGATGTATTACTGGTAAATAAAACAAAAACTTATAAATATAATATAAAACTTATAAATTAACATTAAGCTTAAAATAAAACATAAATCTTGGAAATAAAACATAAGACTTGTAAATAAAAAGTAAATTAAGTAAATTAATATAAAATTAGTAAATTAATGTGTTAATGGTAAACGAAACAGAAATTCGCAACTATAATATAAAACAAGTAAATAAACACTAACTGTAAAATGAAACATAGATTTTGAAAATAGAATATAAGACTTGTACAAGAAAGGTAAAATAAGTAAATTACTATAAAGTTAGTAAATTGATGTATTACTGGTAATGAAAACTTACAAATACAACATAAAACTAGTAAATCAACAAGTGCAAAATAAAACATAAATATTGTAGATTATAACTAAAACTTATGAATAAAAGGTAAAATAATTAAATTAATATAAGAGTTATTGCCAAAAAGAAAATCACAATTGTAAAACAAAAACTTGTTATAATGTTTATTACCTTATATATTTATTGTTTTTTTTATTTAAATTGAATAATACTAGTATTGTATTTATGTAATACATGTGATGTTTCATTAAGGATGAAACTTGTTCTCAAAATTAGATTTTAAAAAATTATTATTTTAATATCTTTTATAGTTGTTGTAAGATGAGGTTATTTTGTATCTTTCTACACTTCCTAAACAACAACCTTAAATAGTCTCTAAGTATAAGTAAAAAAATTGAAACTACATGAAATATGCATAAGACTCAAAATTGGATGTAATTTTATTGATATATCATATATGTGTCTAGTAATATAAGAATTTTTTTTTTTTTTTGTTATTTGCTTCTCATATCAAGATAAATAGTTGTGCTTAATTAACTTGTGTAATAAATAGATATCATTACAAAAAATGGGAAAAAAAGTATAAAAATGTCCTACAATAAATATATAATTTATGGTTAACCTAATTCAATAAAACTTATTCCACTTTTTTCAATATAATTTTTTTGTTTAATTAATGAGTAATTTTCTTTTGTTTAAAACTATTTTTTTCAAATGAATAAAATATTTTTTTATTAAATTCTGTAGAAACAATGTTAATTTTTAAATAATTAATAATCTTATATGAATTTAATGGTTTTACTTTATATTTACTAGTTCTATGTATAATTCACAATGTTTATGTTTATCACGGTATTGATACCGTAACTTTCATTACAACATTATAAAATTTTCCTTATTTATTATATGTGAACAGGGGCATCTTGAGGTATTCTTCAAAATATCGAGACTATACAAATACTTAAGTTAAAATATAGTGTTAGGTGAGCATTTATATGCCTTATTTTTTAAACACTTTATTTTTACCCATTGTTTTGTCCAATTAACTTTTAATTAAACTTGTAAGACTACTGAAATTCGATTTAATAATTTTTTTGGTTATAGTGAAGTTCATAAATTAGTCTAAAAGTCGCTCTCACTTTTTCCCTCAAAGAAAATCCTAACCGTTTAAACAATCTTCTCCCCTTCGATTCTTTGTGGGAGAGGAGGAAAATCATAAATTTATCTTTATGATAATTATTATATGATTATATGCAAAGTCATCAATCTATCTCCTTTTTCCGTGAGTTTTATTCCCGTGTACTTTGTTAGGATTTTTTTATGAGAGTTTTATATCTTATTTGTTTATTTATTTGTCTGTTTGTTTTAGAGTTTTGTCACCACTAATTGTTTGTAGGTGATCTCCCTCGAGTATTGTCACCAAAATTTGTGTCACCATCATTGTTTCCACCATCTAGATTTTGGTTCAATGTATAGCATCTCTCTTCTAGCCCGAGTTCTTTCAATCTATAGAACACATACTAGTGATACAAATGAATAACGACCCTCGCTCATTCAGAACTCTTATCACCCATTAGTCATTTTCGATCCTCTCACATTTTTGTACTAAAGAGTGTTTTACCGAGTTTAATGGTTTGGAAGCTTTTTGTACTATTAGAGAGAAGTTTTTATTACTTTGAACTTTTTTTTTTTTTATTACATGAGACTATTGCTCATATTACAACTCATATTATATGAGACTATAACTGATATTTACAAATCAGACTATGACTGGGACCAACTACAACATTGATGCTAATGGAGCTCTGCCCAGATTTTTGTCCCTCACTAATATTCGAGGGATGTCTACTCCACTCACTCATAGGTAAGGGAGAAGACTATCTTTACTCAATATAATTGAAGAAGAAATTACCCCCACAATGCGTTTGTGGGGGTTCGAACTGCTGCCCTCCATCTTGGAGGGCAGCAGCCCTCACCACTCGGCCAAAGGCCGATTGGCTGTACTTTAAACTTATTTTATTATAACTGCAAACGTCTACTCAATCGTTACATATTTAATCTCGCTTAAATACGTTTGCAAGCGCAATACCTGATTGTATCTTTCAAATAAAGGAATCCCTTTTGGGAAGATTGCCTAGTATCATTTTTATTTTTTTATTTTTTGTCTTTTAAATTGTCAGATTCCTTAACTTGTGAACTGTGAAGTCTCATTTGTGTATGATCACTAACAATTCGTTCTGTAGTTCTTATTAGTTAATTTTTAATCTGACCTTTTCTTTAGGGTTATTTCCACTCAGCCCCCAAATGTTTCGACATTTTTATTGCACACCCAAAAGTTTCAACAATACTCAACCCACGCTCAATTCCGTTAATTTGACTGTTAGTTTTAATGGATCTATTTGAAATTTAATGAAATATCTGAAATGCCCCTTATCTTGAATTAGAAAAGAATAAAATGACATAAAATGTTAATCTAATAATTAATATTTATATTAAAAATTCTTAATTAAAGGTAATTAATAATAATCACATCAATTAACTTATCAAATAAATTTAATTTATCATCATCAAATAATATTTAGGGTATGAATTTCCAAACTTACCCTTTGATCATTAGAATAAACGGTCAAATTAACGGATTTGGGTGTGGATTGAGCATTGTTGAAATATTTGGGTGTGTGATGGAGTATGTCGAAACATTTGGGGGTAGGGCGAAATTAACCCTTTTCTTTATTGTAGAAAGGGATATTATCATTTTTCCACCAAAGTTTTTCTACACATCATGTCAGTTCTACGGTTTGGTAAAACCATCATTTTACCACCAAACGTTTAAATTGTTAGCATTTTCCCACTATTCCGTTAAAACTCAGTTAATATTTAACGGAAAATGTATAAAAAGTCAATTTTACTCTTATAAGTAAACAACAAAAGATGATTTAATTACAAAATCTGCTATGACTAATTGCTTGACTTCACGTGAGATGTCCAAAATGCACTTATAACGTCAGCAAAATATTTATTCAGTTAACGGAATAGTAGGAAAGTACTAACAGTTTAAATATTTGGTGGTAAAATGATGTTTTTACCAAACTGTGATACTGACATGATGTGTCAGAAAAACTTTGGTGGGAAAATGATAATATCCCTTCTAGAAATTATATGTATTACATTTATATATGTTTGTGTATGTATATCTATATTATTGTAAGAGGATTAGTTATGTGTAACTCTGTAAGATTTTAATTTATTGGGCCGGTGAAGCAAGTGACGTGTATATGCGTTTTAAATATTATCCACCTATGGTGTATTTCCGACGCACTCGATCTTTGGCATGTAGCTCTCCGGCCTGCATGCACTTGTTCTTTGTTTTTGTTAGTACTTGTCAACACCCACCAGCACTTGGATTTTTCACTGACACACCCTAAATTTATATTTACAAATCACAGACCCTTTTGTTGTGTCTCTAAATTTTCTAACTTTTTCATACTAAAACTCTATTTGTTATTGAACTGAAAGTTCTAGGTATAAAAAAGAATCGATAACAACTTATTTAAATAATAAGAGTAACGAAGCTTATTTTATTAGTTTTAACAAACAAAAAATCGTAATAATTTTCTTTTTGTAAATCAAAAATTCACTAAATACTCTATTTTTGTAGTTTAACCTCTAGATCTAGTTAGTAGGAAGCAATAGCAAAGTGGGCCTAATGACTTAAGCTAGTTTCACACACACTTAACACAAAAAATAACTACGTGTTCTTTTTCTTTTTTTTTTTTTTTCTTTGGATGAGCTCAATTAAATATTAAATTCTTTGATTAGAAAATCGATATCCTTCACCTCAACTCAAGAAAGGTGAGTATAAGAACTACAATTCTGAGAAGATGAGAGTAAAGACAGGAGACTAAACGTACATTATTTTAAAAAATAAAATTGTTGAGGCAGATTCGTGAGTAGATTATTGTTAGGGTGTTTTGTAAAAGTTTCAGAGTTTTAGGGCCATTGTGTAAATAAGTCAGGGTACAGTTATATGGCTTACAAATTTAGTGGGCCACCACTATTTAGTCCGCAATATAGGCGGGAAAATTAGTTCCACTACTTATGATGACGTGCGTAACTAATTGGAGTTAGCTTGGTTGACCTAAGTTGACCGAAAGTGGGTTTATCAGCCGAGTGATAGGCTATGGTTCATTTGTTGTGCTTTCTGTTTTTACTTAACTTTTGGTAATTCTTATATTCAGTCGTTAGTGATCTTGAATAAGATTGTTAGCTTTGTGGGGTTCGATTGAATCAGTCTGAAATTCATTACTTGAACAGAATTTTTAATTGAAAAAATAAAAAAAATTGAGATGCATTTGGAAGAGTAAGAGATTTTCACATGCTAAATTCCCAAATCTTGCTACGACTATGTCGAACATGACCTCTATAATCATCTTTATGTTGGACACTAACTGTTGAGGTGTGGACCAATATTTCATTAAGTTGAATTTTGCCACATTTAGAGAACCAAGTGCCAGCCAACAGCTGCTGTGATCACTAATTATAACTTTCATCATTTCATCTTTAATGGAAAGATGAAATATAAATGAAATGGTGAACAATTGTTTGGCCCCTGAGACTATGTCATCTAACTAAAAATACACCATCAAGAGATTACAGAAGGCCCGGAAGAAGCAAACAACCGCATAGGACACATCAATGGCTGGTGGTCAATTCTTAACTTTCGCTCTCGTTTTTGTGGCCATGTTATGTTATTCCTGCATATTTAAGTTTTCTTACACTTTATTCACCCCAAGATTGGTGATTGCTTGTACGTATAAAATGCCCAGATTTACAAGATGATGATAGCATAACCTGGAGTGGAGATTTCTATAATAGGTTAACTCAGGAAATTGCATTCCGAGATTAACCCACGACTCCATTTCCCTTTGTGTCTTCGAATGTTTGATTTGAGTAAATTTTCCACTAAGCAGACTTGGTGTAGAAAATGAAATTAAATTTCTATCGATTCTGGAAATTAAGCCTCTTAATTCCTACTGCGAAGAGAACTCCAAAGAGCAGGGCAAAGGCAGCAACAACAACTGCAACTACTCCCAGAAACTCATGTTTGAAATCAAAATAACTTCTAACAAACTGTTTCACTGTTTCACCACTTTCCATTTTGTCCTCTACATCTCCAAACTGTGAGGCAACCAATCCATACATGGTCCAAGCTACAGGGTTTACCCAATAGTACCATCTCCACCACAGAGGAATCATCTGTTGTTTGACAAGTTGAAAGATAAGGAAAGAACTAACAACATTAGAGTTTCGGTAAAGCTATGAAATCTATCTAGTATCTAAATAGAAATGGGAAGACAATACTCACAGGTCTCGGTATTACGAACCCCGAAAAGACGTTCCACAAACCGAAAAATAATATCGAAACAATTGCAGCAATGTTGTGGTTTGGTGTCATAGCCACTGTCATCATGCCATAAAAGGTGAAGTACAATAAGCTGAAGAACATAAAGAATAAATACCAAAAGAACTTGGCTGCTGTCCATTCAAATCCAATCATAGCATAGACTATGACACCATACACTACTGAAAGAACAAGAACATAAGGTATCTCAATCATAACCTGGAAAAAAAAAAAGAAAAAAAAATATCAGTAAAGAAAAATACAATTCCTTTGGAGAGTTAAAACAAATACGTGTAATATGTCCAAAAAAAAAAAAAAAAAAAAAGACATTACTTGCGCAAATGCATAAGGCATGCCTGAATACATTCCCGCCCCTTTTTCCCTATAGTAGACTGTCCTTTCAACAGCGACTACTGGCTGCACTGATGAACAAAGTTGAGCGCCGATGAAGAAAACAGCCGTATACATGGAACCCATAGCATTGAACAGATCTTGGTTCTGTTTCCTGCAAATTAAAATGATAAAATTAAGGTCAAAAGAAACACAAAAAATACAAGACTCAAAATAAGTTTTTCATGTACATTATTAAGTACATAGTTTTGCAGCTTCCTAGTTGTAACTCACGTTTTGGTGCCCATATCCCAGAACATTGTACCAAATGTCAAAGCTATGGCGGTCGTAAAAAGAAACCTGACAGCATTGTACGGGGGATTTCGCCAGTATGACCAGTGTTGTTTCCACAAGCAAGCCAAAAATTGCATGAAAAATGAACGAGAGTACCGAGTAGGAAAATAAAGGTCCTGTGAATCCGGGGCAGGCTTGCTTAGTTCTTCAATGAGTGCTTTGTTTCTTCTGAAACATATGGCATACATCAGCATCAGTTATGAGCTAATTAGCATATGCATTGGCATGGTAACGTAGTACAACAAAAATACACCTGTACAAGTCTGAGTGTCTGTAAATATTAGTAAAATCAATCCCCAGAGCTAATTCTTTTGTTGTAGAGGTAACTTCCAACATCCAAGTTGCTGGATTGTAACCATCTTTAATTTTTTCGACTCCAGGAATGGCCTTCATAAAAAAATAAAAAAAAATGCATCGGCATCAGCAATGTTCATAATGTAAAGCGTGCAAGTCGATTTATAATGCTATTTCAAGTTAGATTTCTGTTAAAATACGAGAATGTTCATCAGGTCATACTTGCAAATAGCTGATAAGATCGCTAGAATTGCTACCCAGTGGACCAACGTAAATTTCTTGTCCCCCTCGCTTCATTAGGAATAACTGCAATGCATTTATTAAACAATAATAACTAGCAATGCTGCAAAAGAAAGGAAAAGGAAAAGCTTTGACCCTTTTGATCAAATATTACTTATTTCTACCTCATCAAAGGTTTCAAATATGTCAATGCTTGGTTGATGGATGGTACACACGACCGTCCTTCCGGTTTCAACCGTGTTTCTAACAGTTCTCATAACAATAGCAGCAGCCCTTGCATCGAGCCCTGAGGTTGGCTCATCCATAAATATGATGGATGGGTTAGCCACAAGCTCAACTGCAATGGTGAGCCTCTTACGCTGCTCTGTTGACAGACCACTTTCACCGGGCAAACCAACCAGTGATTGTCTCAGTGGTTTCAACTCTACAAGCTCCATGATTTCCTCAATAAACATCTGTAAATCATGAGAGGAAGTATAAATTAGTATGAATATGCCCAAGAATGTGTTCAGGATGTCAAGTTACTTCTCTTCCAGTTGACTTGGGTCAAACTGTTCTAGCTCTCAATGAGGTAACACTCCAGGAGAGTTCAGTGTCTACCTTTCTGGTTTCAGATTCAACTTCAGTCGGTAAACGAAGCCAGGCTGAGTAGAGCAAGGACTCATACACAGTGACCAAAGGAGAGTGGATATCGTTTTGCTCACAGTATCCTGAAATGCGGGTAAACGTTTCTTGTTTTTTTGGGTAACCCGAGATTGTTATGTTCCCAGTAATATATCCACCAGTTTTCCTGCCAGCCAACACATCCATCAAAGTGGTTTTACCAGCACCACTGACACCCATTAAAGCTGTAAGAACACCGGGCCTGAAAGCACCGCTCACACCATTAAGAAGCACCAATTTGTCTTCATGAACACCTTTAAGTTTCATTTCCTACAATGTCAAATTGAACTAATTAGTTGTCATATGCGGACCACTGTGTATTGAATCAAGATGCCATCTATACTTTTGAGATATCATAATTGGTTTTATAATTGATGTTACCTTTGGCATGTCAGCAGAGTAAGTAACTTCATCAAAGGTGAGGGAATACGGCTCAAATGGAAGCACCATGCCTCTTTTCTTTGGTTGGGTTGCCCTAAAAACACCTGAGTTTGTATTGTGACTTGAACTACTTCCATAAGTTAACTGTACAGTCCTTCCTATTCTGTTATCCGGATCTTTACTTTCAGATTCCTCTGAGATAACAGCCTGAGGCTTCTCAAATTCTGCAAATATATATATTCGCAAGAAATTACAAACTAGTCTCTCTGCTTTAGAAGAAGTAATTAAAGTGAAGAAGGCAAAGATACCCACGGTTAAGAAAAGTAAGAGATAGAGTGAAACCAATGTTGAACAATAGTACAAAACCAATCATAGCCCCCAATCCTATCCAATACCAATATGCACGTGGGAAGAACCCACGAGATTTTAAAACTTGCACTCCAAGTGATTCAGTTGAGTTAGTAGTAAACTGTGATATGAAAAAAAAAAAAAAGAAATTTACAGACATTAGCATTTTTGTTAAAAGACAATATCAAGGAAAAGGCTCATTCAGAGAATTACCTTTCTCCAACTGTGCCCAAAAAACTCATTAGCCACAATTGCATTCTGTGCATACATCATAGGCGAACACCAGTAACCCCATATCCACCCATTATTGATGTCATCTGTGTCATTAAAAAAGAAATGGAAGTATGATAGTTAAATTTTGATAAAGAAGCTAACCAGTCACTTTTAGTTATATACATATTTTATACCTTGTGAAAGGACAAATCCACCAAATGCAAAAAACACGACCAGTGCAAATGAACCAAATGACATAGCAACAATCATGTTCCTGCCTGCTGCTGCAATGAATCGAAACAATGCAGAAGCCATCTGGTTAACGAACAAGAGCAGCATTAACTGTTTAAACAACCTGCAGCAAGAAAATTACCTTATAAGCGAGTTGGATAAATAGATCATGTAATAAAATTCTCTCTGGGTAATTTCACATTCACCTTCCAATGTTAGGATCAAAAGCGATTGCATAATATGTAAGGAATACCCAAATAGAAACCTCCAGGAGCGAGATAGGAATCTTGAGGATCCATGCAGGAAGGGCATATGCCCACGCTGGATAGAATCGGAGACCTCTTTGCTTGTAGAAGATAGGAAGCTTGGCAACAGTCATAGAAATATCCGACATTCCATTGAACATGGTCATAATAACAGCAAAGAACATGGCACCAATGTAAATTCCCCCATCACTTACTGAATCTTTGTTCATATTTGCTCTGAAAAAGAGTGTCGAAGATACCAATGCCATAGTTGAAAGCTAGTAGCAAGGGAACAAATCAATGAAATCATTATCATTTCAAGAAAAGAGTAAAACAATTCAAAATTAATGTAGTACTCACTTGAATGAGCTTGAAGATATAGACAAATGAGTTTCTTTTTATCAGCAAAAATTCTCTTGAGATGTTAGCTTTAAATAACTGCTTCATACCCACACCGTACCCTTTGGTAGTCAAAGCAGCTGGGTGGCTCTTGCTCTTATCAAGCGGGGTTCGCAGCTCATCTGTGAGTTTCTGTCCCACATGGAATGATTGGAATGCCTCAGAAAATTCCTGGACTGTAATAAATCTGTAAGGCGTCTCTCTATGAACCCAATACTGCCGTTGATCTTTCCTTGATGTCACCTGCAACATATTATTTGTGAAGATTGAATAGGAGAAGTTACATCTGATGCTCAATCATCTCATAAGAATCTATTTTATCTATTAACGGACTTACTTCTTGCAAGAAGTCAGCCACGCCCTTCCTTTCAGGGCATTTAAAGCCCATAGATTCAAAGAAATCTAGCACCAGTTCGCAGGGTCCCTGGTACACGATCTGACCATCAGATAGAAGGATAATATCATCAAATAGATCATAAGTCTCTGGTGCTGGCTGTAGAAGAGATATCACTGCGGTTCCGTTAAGGATGTGAATATTTTGCCTGAGAGAATTCACAATTTGGAAAGTTGTCGAGCTGTCCAAACCATTAGATATCTCATCCATAAACAGTGCCAAAGCTGGGCCGACCATCATTTCACCTACAATTGAGAATTGAACTTTTAATGTATCTGTTTAGATAACAAGTATTGATAGTTACTCAAATTATCTATGAGCGCAATGGAAATGAGTTTATTATCAAGTTGGCATTTACCTGTTGTCAGACGCTTCTTTTGTCCTCCTGATATACCTCTTACCATTTCATCGCCTACCAAGGTATCAGCACAGCCCTCAAGTCCTAGAACCTTTAAATAATAATCTGTGAGCACATTGGCTTCTTGGCCTTCAGTTGCTGCTGCCTAGACATAAGAAGACAGATGACTACAAGAAACTCAATATCCATGAATGCAACTTATTTATTCCCTTCTAATGAGCAAAAAGTAAAATGGGCTACTCGAGTATGACAGGATGAAAATTGAAAATCAAAGTTGATATACTAGGATTAAATTTCAAGCCATAGGAAGACATGATTGAAGATACATTTTACCGAAACTCAACTCTTTCTTGATGATTTTTTTTTATTTGCTAAACACTAAACATGTCATAGCCTCTATCTGATGAATCTTTTGAAATAAAATTTATTTAAGTAGAATTTCTACCGGGAAAGCTTTTATAAGTAAAAATTTTATTAAAAGAAAATTAATTACTTGGTTGTTAATGATAATTTTTATTAAACATTATAAAATTATTTTTATAGGCAATTTTTTAAAAATTATGTTACTAAATGAATGAAATAAGATTATCAAATGACTAAAAGATTTTTTAGACATTCTAACATTTTAAAAAAGTTTTTAAGCTTCTATTCTCGAAAACTCTAAAATTTGAGATTGTGATAGTAGAGGTAAAATAACTTATTTAGTATTTAAAAGCCCTAATAAAAAATCAACCAAACAACAATAATAAATTTTTAAAAAAAATTATGACATTAAATAAATACTTATAATTATTAAATAAATTATGACATTAAATAAATACGTATAGTTATTAAATAAGTCCTATCAAAGAGTAAGTTAAACAAACTTCAGTTTTCTCACCTTCATGAAGACATCAATAAAAGGATCCGGCTTTATACCTGCTTCCTTCTCTCTTCTGGCCAACTCTGTTAACATGTCTGCATTTCCCAACAGCAATGAGTTTTATAGTTGAAGGAAAATAAAAGAGAAAAAAATAATAATAAAAAACCTACCATAACGGGATCCAACACCTTGGCATCTAGCAGAGAAGGCCAAAGTTTCCCTCACAGTCATTTCTCCGATATGAACATCATGTTGACTGATATATGCAGCTGTTCTTTGAGGCACAAATTCATTCATGTCGTGACCATTATATGTCACCCTGCCAGAAACCTAAAAGGAGACAATAGCAAAGAGTGAATCACCAATGCTGAAAGCAAATCTTTGGGAAAAAATTAAGAGATTTTTACTGCGTAATCACCTTCAGACTAGAATCAAGCTGTCCAGCTAAGGCCAATAGAAGTGTGGTCTTTCCAGAACTTGGAGGGCCCAAAAGCAATGTCATTCTGCATCATTGAGCTTAGTTCCCATATATTCAAGAAAATACAATTAACTTGAGAAACAATAGGAAATCAATTCTCACCTGCCTGGCTTTATGATTCCACTGACATCCTTCAGGATTGTCAAGTATTCCTTTTTAGTTGTCAGAATATGGATTGAGTTAAAGAAAGCCTTCAAAAATATGCAGGTTGTTTTTTTTTTTAAAAAGTTAACTTTAGTCCGAAAAATAAACACAGACAAAAATAGATTTTACTAGATTGCAGCTTGCTACCTCAATGTTGTTGGTAAAGAAGTTAGTGAATGTTGGCAAGGCTTTACTTGCTAAAAACGCTTCTGCTTCAATATTCAAATGCTCATATCGAACTTCAACTTTTGGAAGTTCAATTCCAACTCTGGAAATAATACAAGGAAAAAAATGAAAATCATAACTTATACACAGCAATCACAACCTCAAAAAACAAGAACGGAGCTTCTCTGTTTTGGCTAACGTGAAAAACTTGAAAGAAAAGAAAATTACCTATCAAAGCGGTCTCTGAGCTTCAACATGAACTTCTCATTATCAAAGTCGGGGACTTTAACCAATTTATCAATCAACCTTTGCCTTTCTTGCAGTCCAAGGCTTGGCAATTTCTCATGAGCAGCCCACTTTAAAGCCTCCTTCTCATCTTCTTCTTCTCTTGGAGACCTTGGAAATGCACCCTCACTGCTGCTTCTAGGAGAAGCTCTTCTGCTACTTGAACCATTAGTAGCCATCACAGCTGAAGCCAACAAAAACCCACCAGGGTTGTTCTTTCCTTTACTCAAGTTAATATTTAGAAATTCAAACACGGGGATGAGTTTTGGTTAATTTGACACCGTATTGTCTCACGCATTGAGGAGTTATTCATATCATCCGGCTAAGGGCGGAAGCCTCTAAGAATTTCTATTTTTCTTTGTAGATACCTCCAATCAAAAGTTAGTTAAGCGGCCTCCATGGTACACTCATTTTTCATTTTTAAATATTTAGCTGTACCGCCTTCAGAGAAAAAAACTACTTAAAATTTATCAAATAAGTTTCATCATTTCAAAAATTCTTTTAACGATAAGCTTAATGTATCTACAAGAATTGTGTTTAACTACTTATGTTTGTATGTGAATTATGTGAAGTATGCTCCACATGGACCACATTCCATGAATTTTTTTTTTGTTTTTGAATATTCTGTTATTTGGAGTTGCCCCTCCCTAATAAACTTGCTTGCTCCGCCCCCTACTTCCAACTATTACAATTTTTTTATAATCTCAACTGCTTATATCATCAAGGTGCCACGTTATACTATCATGTTTGAGGTTAAAAGATCTGATCATATATATACTTTGAAAAACCTTTTGATACATATGCTCTTTTAATTTATTTATGTATAATAAATATTTACTTAACTATTATATTCTCATTCATTAACTACCAATTATGTTAGTGTATTTGTCAAATAAAAGATATCAAGATATCAAAAGAGAATTTTGATCTTATGTTTGGGCCGTATGATGCTTTCGTCTAACTAATTTCTTCGTGACGCATAAGCTACAACTCAGCATGTATTATTCGTGGGTATATCATTATTGATTCTTTTTTTTAAAAAAATACTATAGAAAACTGTTGACTCCGGTAAAATTATGAAGAACACGTAGACATAAATTTTTTTCAAATATTGTGATAGTCATATTGAATTCTAGACCAAAAATTAATTTTTTTTATAAAGAAATATACTATAAAAGAAGCTATAAGACAATTCACTAATCCCTAAGGGCATGTTGAGTTGTTTTCAACTAATTTTCTTTAATTGTACACTCAAGTTCGAATCTTAAGAAAAGTAGGGTGAAAAAATAGTTTGAACTTTATCTACCTCTACCTTACCTTAGACAAAAAAAAGTTAAAAAAAAAATTATGAATTCTGTTACAAAGTTTTATTAAAATTTTGAACTCCAACCTGGAAATTCAAATCTCATTTTATTTCCATTGGTTACATTCTCCATTTTTCCACAATTCCCTTCTTTCTAATAATTTCTTCTAACCATAATATTTATTTATTTGTCGAAGGAAACTTAGAACTCTGACTTAAGCATCATGGTTCCCAAGCACCATTGAGCTCTTCAAGTCGACCCCAAAGAGCTCCTCGATCTAATAAATTGATACAAAGGACTATGTCTATTTCATTGTTCCTTCAAAATTCAACAAACTTTAGGCAATAACTACGTTACAATACATGTAATTTACATCAATCTCTATGTAGTTTCTCATGACCCCTTAGTTGTTTGCTGATAATAGTTGAGCCATACAGAAAAACTACTTATGTGTTGATGTAAGCCAAGACCCAAATTTTAATGTCTAGTGGGCTAGGCAAAAAATGACCTAAAACAAATGAAAATAAACGCTAGACTAGTTGGCAGGATGACATATATCAGAATTTGGATTTCATTGAACTATTCTAGATCCGTATCTAGATTATTTTCATTTACCTACAGTGATTGGGTAAAAATATAAAGATTAATTTCTAGATTTGAATGTTGATAACAAGTTGATTTTGAGATACCTTTCTTATGAAGTTATCAACTTAAAAGGAATCAACATTACATAGAGTTCAAAAATAACTTTTAGGATGTGTTTACTTATAGGATTAGATAATCAAAATCCGAAATGAGAATAATTAATGATGTTTACTTGTTAGAATAAAAAAGGGAATAGGAACGAAACATATGAGGCCCATATGTTTTTGACATTAAGGGATAGGAATTGATTTCTATGGGGTGGGAAATCAAGTTCCCATTCCTTAAACTTCCCATTTTATCCCCATTAAATTTTTATAATTTTGAAATTACTCCAAATTAAGTTTTTTCATTTTACATTTAGGTCCCTGTAGAAGTTTTGTAATTTTTACAAGTAAGTTCCTCAATATTTATTAGTAATATAATAATAATATAATTATAGATATAAGTATTATCATCATCATCATTGTTATTCATTAATGCTATTATTATTATATTAATAATAATATTAATAATAATAATTTTTATTACTTTAATTATTACAATTATTGTCATTAATGTCATTATTATTATTAATATTAAAATAAATTTATTATTATTACTTCTGCTAGCATTGTTGTTGTCGTCGTTAATGTCATTCTTTATATTATTAAAATTATTAATTTTATTATAATTAACAATAATTATTTTGAATAGTAATAATCACAATCACAACTATTATAATAAATAAGGATAATAATCAAATAAGATAATTTTAGTAAATTGCAATAATCCATTCTGATTTCAAGACAAAGTAAACACATTAAATTTTTATTATTATTTTTATTAATATATTAATGATAAAAGTATTGTAATTAATTAATATAGTAATGTTAAAAATATCATTATTATTAGCAATAATTATTATTAATAATAATTTTTGAATAATAATAATAACAACAATTAAAATACAAAACAATAATTATGACAATGTTAATTAAGGACTTTTTAGTAATTTATAATAATTTAACTCATTCCAATTTCGATAATTAATTTTTTTTTATCTTTTTAAAGTTTAGCAACCATAATAGTGAAAAAAATCATTTAAAACGCATAATATATGTTTATTGGAAAGTTCGTTGGTGTTGTGCTATATAAAATTTGATCTCCTGTCATTATTCTTTAGTATAATACAATATGTACATAAGGAAAAAAACATCTACACCCACAATATTTGGGAAATAATTATGTAGACCCCAAGTTTTTAATAAGGGATATCAACACTCCCTTTTAATTGATTAAAATTTACTCATTCCTCTACTTTTTTCTTTTTTCTTTAAAATGAAATTTTAAAAATGTTATTAGAGTCTATTTGACTTGAGGGGTCTTGCGTTTGAATAAGATGATCTCATGAATATTAATGCTCATCACATGGTGAACATCTGAATATGTGGTAGAATTCTATGACTACCTGTGAATAATATTAAAATTATAAATTAGTTGGACAGTACCATGTGACGTGTCGCTTACCATCAAGTGAGCATCATTGCCCACTAAATCATTACTCTCTGTCTTGAATTCTCAAGTCCTAGCTCCATTGTAACTATTTAAGTTCAGCCACTTAGCTAGCAAGCAAGTTTTGATTGTAGCTTTATTTATTGATTGATATGACAAGCCTGTTGATTAACTGCGACATTAAAATGTGAAGCTGCTTTTTAAATCTTAAAGTGCTATTTGTCGATCGGTTTTACTGCTTATAATGTTTTCACAAAGGATTAATTAACCATGTCTAAATGTCCTAGTGTCGCTTCATCAATGTTCTCTTCTTTGGACTCTACCTTCCACCTCTTCACGACTTCTTTCTAACCTGTAAGTTTGACAGAGTGCTTGAAAACACAAGCGACTGAAATACGGCCGGATGAAATTGGCGTCCATGATTGGTTGGACCGACCCAACATAAAAAATAATTAAATTTTTTTTTTTATATAGATCCATATGATTCATATGATTATTGTAAATTTAATTGAACTCTAATAGCTATAGAGTCTTTTTGATTGACTTCTATTACTCTCATATGAGCTTTTATATAAACACATATATGATATCTACAATAGGTAGGAGAGAGATGAGAAATACGTGAAATACCTAAAGTGACTTAAGAGAATTTCTTTTTTATATGGAATCTTTTTTTTATGATTTTTCTCCAACCATAAGCACGTAGTAGCATAAAGATTTTCCTTGTGATTATCCTCTTTCCCTATTTAAATTGATAGTAACATAATCTTGATTTGACAGTGATATAATCTCAATGTGATCTGTTTCCGCGTTCAGTGATCAAATACACTTTTAAATTTTCCATTAATTGTACGTTGAGCATGCATGAATATCAACAAGGCCCACTTTCCTGCGTAAAATGAAAAATCTAGTATGCCATTTTGAATTGTTGCAGATGTGCAAATTTCTTCAATAAATTACGGAGAAACAATTGGCAAGAATTACTTTGTCGAGTATTTAACAGGTTTTATGTTACTAAAAGTTTAATGGGTAATTAACGGATATCAAATAATTTTATTGATACGGGTTTGAATATAAATAATAGTTTTAAATAGTTCTTTCTTATTTTTGCAAAGTAAACGCATAAATCATTCCGATTCCCCAATCCGGTAAGTAAACGCACCATCAAATTATATCTTTTATTTTGAGTGGCATCAGAGATGGCCAACACTGTACCGTCAAAGAAAAGCCTATGAGGCCAACGAGCTTGCACGACATAGTCTACTATGTGATTCAGACAATGCTTTTTTTTTTTTCTTAGGTCCTCTAGGGTGTATGTGCCAACAATTTTTTTAAGAGGACATTTCAAGTTGTTGACATGCATTTTTTAGGCCGTGTACTTTTTTTGGACCCACGTGCCTTTTGTCAAATTCAACCGAATCAAAAGTTTAAAATCCAAGTTTATATATAATAATAATAAAAAATTAATAATAGTAAGAGAATGTAAATATTAATTACTAAGTTAGACATTGAGGTATTAGAATGCTTTCTTAATACTTAACAACAATAGTAGTAGTCACTACAACAAAAAAGGGTTTTAGCGACGACACATTTCGTCGCTAAAACAGTACATTTTCGTCGCTAAAAGTTATAGCGACGAAACTTTTTCGTCGCCAAGTCATCGCAATAGCAGCGTCGCGCTAGCCATTCGGCGACGAATAACTCCATTCGTCGCTAATACTTTTAGCGACGCAAATAATTTCGTCGCCAAAATGATCAAATGCGTCGAAATCAATTGTCGCTCATTTCGTCGCCAAAAGTTAGTTTGGTCGCCAAATCATAACTTTAGCGATGAAGGATATTGTCGCGGAAGACTTTTTTTGCAATGGAATGCTATCGTCGCAAAAGCTTGATTTTCAGCGACGAATAAGGTTCGTTGCAGAAAGACGTTTCTGCGACGAAGCCATTTCGTCGCTGAAAATACTTTCTGCGACGAGATTATTTCGTTGCCAAAACAAATATCGGCGACGAAAATCATTGCGTCGCTGAAAATCTATATGGCGATGAATTCGTTTCGTCGCGGAAAATAGTTTTGGCGACGAATTTATTTGGTCGCTGAAAACATCTTTAGCGATGAAATTACTATTGGAGGAACATTTTTTGGCGACCACAATTTTCGTCGCTAATAGTCTTTTTTTTTTATCAATATTATTTTGGTCACCAAATATGCCCAGAAGCTTTTTTTAATTTTTATATTTTATTATTAATCAAATCTATTAAAATGTTAAATACAAAATTATTAATTAGATAAATAATTGAAAAAGACAGTTAATTTTATTAACTTTCATAACCCCAACTACAACAAAATCTCAACTACAAATTGCAAGTTTGATGAGGAGTGAATAAAATCTCAACTACAAATTGCAACTACAACAATAAAATCCTAACTTTCATAACTCCAAGTAGAGAAATAGCACCAACTACAAAAGTACCTCACAGAAACTATGATGAGGAGCCAAATTGGCTTGGTGCCAATGTTGTTAAAAATGATGTAACATTCTTCAGCTCCTTAGACAAGTCTTCGATCTTGAATTGCTGCGATTGTAACTGATCTTTGGTAACCTTTAAAAGATATACAATATTACATTTAACTCATAATTTTAATCAAAATATATGTTAAGTTAAATTGAACTACCTAACATTAAATAATTATTTTGAAATTAAGAAGTAGGCAATCGGATGAACAACTCGTCACTTATAACTAAAAGTCTTCTTATATGATTAGTCATAAGTCTTAATAAAAAAATGAGTTAATTTTACAAAAATTTGTTAGTTTTTTTCTCGGATTGGCAAAATTTCTTCAATCTCAATTGGGATTCCAAATTCCGACCTATTTATGTAGGATTAAAAATAAAATTTTATCTCAATTTAATATTCGGATCGAGATTGGCGATGTTTTAATTAATAATTAACACATTTTATTTTCTTTATTTTTAAAAATATAAATAAATTTATCTTGTTATCATAATGAAAACTATATTACTTGTTAATTAATAAAAGGATTAATCATGAACAAAAATAAAAATAATTGAAAATGCATTCTAAATTTATAATTTTATATTGGTTTACCATATTTGTAATTAATATGACAGACTTTTAGCGACAAAATATTTAGTTGCTAAAAATATAATTAGCGACCAACTGTTTCGTCGCCAAAGAGCAATATTGGCGACGCAATCTTTCGTCGCTAAAACGTATTACAACTTCTATTTCACGTCCCTTTATTGCGACTAAGCATGTTGTCGCGAAAGAAAACACTTTAGCGACGACACCATATTGGTCGCCAAAGGAATTCTTCAGCGACTAAATGTTTCGTAGCAAAAAAGACCAAAGGTGACCAATCCACTTTCGTTGCTAAATATCCTTTTAGCGACGAATTATATCGTCGCGAAAGAGTCAGCTGTCGTTGCTAATTATATACTTTCGGCGACAAAATAGTTCGTCGCAAAAGATTGCCCATTCGTCGCGAAAAGCCAACGCGCCAACAATTCTTTTGCCGCCTAATTTTTTGGCGACGAAGAAAGGTAATCATCACAATATGTAATGTTTAGCGACGCACATTTCGTCGCTAAAACCCGCAATTAAATATTAATTCTTTCTTTGCTGGATTGGGCGACGAACTCCTTATTTTGTCGCCAAAAGTCTCTTTTAGCGACCAAAATAATTGCGTCGCTAAAAGATTCGTCGCTAAAGACTAAAATTCTTGTAGTGAGTAGTAATAATAATAAAATCTTTCTTACGGGTTAACTTAATTATTAATTTAAACTTACATAAAGTCATAGATTACCCATAATAATATTAATGTATACATTTATAAAATTATGATATTTATGATTTTATTTATTAAAGTCATGATATCAGTTATTCATTCAAAAAATTATAAACTTAAAAACAATTAGAGTATTTCTTTTGCACTAAGAATTAAATGAATTAAAAAGATTTTAAACTAATAAAATGCATTGAAAGACTTAATTTCAAATTATTTATAAAATCATAAAATTTAAATTTATTTTTAATTAAAAAATTTTACTTTGATATACTTTGATTTGTATCCGATTGATGGCCAGTAGGCTACGTGCTAGTCTACTAGTGAAACATGTTTATTGCGGACCTTTTCTTGTTGTAATTTTAAATCTTGCCTACAATTCTCAGTCCAATTCAATCAAAACGTACTTGTCCCACCTGTAGGGACACATATCATATGCATGTTGTACCACGTGCCGCCTGATCCGTTGTTGATCTTTATGCCGTATCCTATAAACAAGGTTTTTTATTTAAATATGCCTCATTGATCCTTAAATACCAAATCTATACCCTATTACATACATATACCTTATGAAAGTGTAGAAAGTCAAAAATACTTTTAAAAAACCATCTATCTATATTTTTTTCCTCTCTCGTGCCTTCTACATAATAACATAATCAAAGTCGAGTATATATTTTTAATTGCAGAATCATTATCTTTTATCGCACCCCCAGTCCAATCTACCATCTCTACTCTGAAAAGCTCACCAACTTTAACTTCTGCCACCGGAGGAATCTCCGGGTGCCATCTGTTGTGAAGGGTTAGCTTTTGCTCATTTGGTTTCTTCTTCAAGTCTATTGGCACTACTACCCTTGGGGTTGTTGGAGCCATGGATGAATCTGTGAAGATTCAGAGAGTTTCAAGATTCTTATATTTTTTATGATTTATTTCATCAATCAAATTTCGGTTTATTGTAGAAAAAGAAGTCGACACGTCCGGATGGGATACTTGCTAGCTGACTGACAAATTGGGGGACAAATTTTTCCAATGACTCTGCTCAGGCTTAAGATTTTATCCGGTGTGGAGCTATTTGCACAATTAATTAATAACAAAGATGTGAAAGTGAAGCCTCAAATGTGATGGGCAGCCAGCTTTGCGGCTTGGGAATTTTGCTTCTTGTGAGTGTAACAATTCAATTGGGTCTTTAATTTTAGTTTCGTATCCGCTTAAGTTTGTGGATGGTACGTAAAACAATTATTTTTAATTAATATAGTATCCGACTTAACTATATATATGAATTGAAGATTAATGAAGTAACGGTCATGCACACATCAATAAGAAGGACCGATACTGAATCGGATAACTATAAGTAATATAAGGCTGCTAAAATCCAAGATTCTGAAATCCACACAAGTAAAGAAGATGCCGTTTCTTTTACTTTTCTTGAGAATGAGAATCCTTTTTTCTCCAGAGATCATGAATTGTGATGATCTTTGGTGTGCATGCTTTCACTTGTAACTTCATAGAATTTAGATGTGCGATCATATTTGGTATTAGCCGCGCACAATGAATCTATATACGAGCGGTTCCATTTCCTTTGTCTAGTACTTATGAGAGCTTTAATTTGCATTGATTCTTCGCATTCTGCTTGTTCGCTTATTATCTGGCTAAGGATATCTTCTCTTAATTCTATTCCATTAACTTCCTAGCCTCACCTTTTGGCATCTCACGTCTTTTGCAATAAAAGATACTGAATATCTCACCACTATAAGCAATTAGCAGGAGAAAATTTTTCTCTCAAAATTAGAGAGAAATTTTTTTTTTTTTATCTGTATAAAGTGGCTCGTCTCTTTTGTTTGAGAGGAAACAAGCCATTTTATATCTCTATCATAGTGGAAACCATAGGCTCCAAAAAACAAAACTTACGTATTTGCTTCTTTTTTTGTCATAGGGGCCACCTTGTAAAATAACACAAGACCCCTTAGACATAAACATATTAAATAGTCTCCCACTAAAAGATATAATTATATTTTTGACCAAAATAGCTAGTTATCTTGCTTATTAATCCAGTAGTGGTGCAGTCAATTAAATGAGCTAATCCGGGGATCATTTGGGAACATACAATAGTGGCTACAACAATTAAGTTTGTAATTAAACAAGCCTAATTATTTAATTCCAACTCTACTCTACTATAAGATTGGAACTGACCTCCATAATTGTATGTTCGAATAATAATTTGTCCTAAGCCATATTGATTTCTTTACTGCTTAATCCTTTGTACCACATCATTAATTAAATCAATATCTCAACTGTCCAATCGATTTAATTACATCTTATTCCTTGATACTTACTGGTTTTCTCTAATGATCATTTTCAACATACTAAATATGTTGACACACTCTGGCCAGAGAATTCTATGATCAAGTGCCGAAAACCCATCAAGAGATTTGTTGTATAAATTCTATATTGTTAATCTATAACTTCAATACTCATAATTACTCCCACCAAGATACTGAGTAATTTGACTACAAGAGTGTGTCGTGCCCATTGGTAACTCAAATGGAACAACAATTACAATCATGAAATCATAACTAACTCAAGATTAAGATTACAATAAAATCAATGCCTATGAGATTTAATAAGTCTGACAGTCATTTCAAGGTTAATTAAATCTCATATGTGATCTAGCTTAATGTAGTCAAACTACATCAATAAATTCATACATGATTAAGACAAATCATTCAATGAATTTACTACAGTCTAAACATAAATAGAGCGCCCAACTCTATTTATCAATTGCGAACTTATTTATTTAATCATAAGATAACTTATATTTATGTCTTCTGTGAATCCATATGATGATCACATAAATACATATAATATGATTAAACGGACATTTTTCAATATTTATGCAATTGAAAATATCTCAAATGTTATATTAATCAAAAAATAAATTAATCAAATGTTATATTTATGCAATTGAAAATATCTCAAATCTGAATTACTCAACACCAACTCTTCTATGCTCGTATGTCTTTAACAGTATGAGGTCCACAATTTTATCACAACTCCACACCTCCGATTGAAAAAATCCAATGTAATGCCGTTCGCAATCGAATGTTGCATACATCTCTATCCATTCAAGTTTAGTGTCCAAAGAAGTCTGGTCCATGTCCTGTGTAAGTTTCTCAGCGGAACAAGTGTCAGTAATTACTATAATGGTGATAGGACGTAAATTTTTTCTCTCATAACCATCTATTTTTAAATGTTTAATGTTATCGTACAAATTGAGCTTGCAGGTGCAGAAAATTATGTGATAGTTGGTTACTTGTTTTTGGACTGCCTCGACAAAATCCAATAACTAAACAATACAGGCACATGCAGCTACTGATAGAGAAAATATTGGAAATTATATATCTTTGGGTTGGGGTAAAATATTAGCAATATACGAATCGCTAACATTTAGAATCATGGAAGCATGGATTATAATACCTGGCAGTGGCGAAATTACAGACACATTTTGTATATTATCACTTGATTTTGTTTGTATCAGCTACTAATTTCTCCCGTGCACTATCATTGTTTCTATCATTAATGTTTCGCAAACCCTTAGGTCAATCTTTATACAAACCTAATTTCAGCGAGTCGTAGCAGCTGAACTTTCCACGCGGCAAGCATCTGTGTTTTTGTAGCTAAAGTTGGTGGATCCAACGACCTGAAACTTGGCCATTTGGTTGGCATTGATAAACGTGTGGTCAAATGACTTGGGCCCACCAAAATCCAACGAAAGCTTGCACGGGAACTGACAACTGAAATGGGTGTGAAAAAACTTTATAACCACTCCATGTTCTGTTGTTTCCAGAATGAACCCTATGAAATTGCTTAAGGATATGATGCTTCTAAACCTGGGTAAAATGTCTTAGCCTTTATTTAAACGTGCAGAGTTCAAGTTTGGCCACCTTTAAACCTATAAAATGTATCGTTTTATGTGGTTATATTAAATATTACAAGTATTCATGCTATTTCATTGATTAATATGTTGAATATAGTTTACATTATTTCTTCAGGTTTATGGCGTCTCTAATCTCTTAAATATGTCTTTAATTGATAATAGCATCCACCTTTTAATCCCAAATGTGCGTAGATCATTTACGAAATCTGAAATGTAGAAACAGATGATGTTCGAAGTTGAAAGATAAAAAAAACATGTTTTCTAACAATAACTTATAATATGAGTCATTGATTTAGTCGACTCATTATTTACAATTTATTTGATAGATCAATGTATGAAGTGTAATATTTTTGGTAATTTCTATGACCAAAAATAAAAGAATTAACCCTTCCTAGTTAATTTATTGAGCATGAAGAGCAAAAAAGAGTGTTCTGATTGGAATGAAAAGTGCAATATTATTGATAGTATTTTATATATGACAATATGAAGTCAATCTGGCATCTTTGTAGCCAATTATGCAATATGAGTACAGTTAATATAATTTTCAATTTCACCTAAATTTCTATAAAAATGGAGTTAAACTAAAAGTAATGTACATTAATTTTCTCAAAACGACATTATTAAGATTATTTATTACAGATTATTTGATTCTATAGATTGGAGCTATAAAGATTAGTTTAAGACATGATAAAAAGGGGCTTCGTATTTACATGTGAACGTTAATTTAAAGTCCATTGCTTTAGCTGTTATGTGGCATATAGCTTATCGTTGGCTGTGGACGAAGTTGATAGACGTAAGGGCGAGAAAATTCTCGATCAATTGTTGTGTTGATACCTGAAATAATATATTTTTCATCGTACACATGAACTTATTAATGCATGCTCCTATTTGAATATTGCAAATGTAAGGGTGGGGAGTTGGCTGAAGTGGACCTGCAAGTTATTGAATGTGTAACTTAGGTAGCTCCGTCTGCCACTACTAGAACAACTTAGCCTCTGCCCAAGTTTTTATATGTTTCTATTGTTTGTGTCTATAATGCGTAGTTCTATCACAAATATTGTCATTGCTTCGACTTGAGCACGTTGGCTAGTTATGTTTATTTGAGAGGTTGCACCTTATATAAACTGTAAGGTAGTCCTATCCCTCAACATATCTAAACAAAAAGGTTTTGATTATAGAGAGCAAATATTTGTGATATGTAAGTACACCTTTGAGGATTTATGGAAATACGAAAAATAAACACAATTTTTGTTTCAAATCATGTCCTTCCTTTGCATGTTACCATTCTAAAATCAATTTATCCATAACAAATAAGCCTACCGACATTCTCGATAAGGAAATGAATAACTCTTGCTAATGTGTTATTAATTTTTCATCGGACCGATGAATACGATGATTGATATTGAAAAGTGACATTTAATAAGGATAAAATTATTAGTTTTTCACTTATTGTATCAATTAATGCGCTCATTATTTATAAATTATTTTAATACACCCCAAATATACTTTTATGTTAAATTAATTCACAATATGTTAATTTTCATCTTGTAAATATTTTTTTTAAGAGTAAAGATGGAATTAGAATTGAAAGCGGAAACAAAAAAGAACTGCTGGAGCACAATTAAGGAGATGTAATAATAATAATAAAAAAATAAAATTAAAAAAAAAAAGAACAAAAGAACAAAAGAATCAAAGGCAACCATGTTAGGTTGCCCGTGATGGTCAGGAGGCCATCATGCCTCCTGACCATTGCACTTTTCAATGTATATATATATATAAAATAATAATAATAATAAAATAAATAAAGACATTGCATTCTTATAGGCAAGGAGGAAAATGAATTCGAAAGGGCGAAAAGCTGAGAGAGGAGCAGAGTGCTGAGGAATTGTGTTTTCTCTTCTTTTTCTCTTTTGTTTTGTAATCAATTTTCCTTGTAACATATTTTTAAAGTTTATAAAAAAAAAAGTGTTTTGTTATCTTTCAACATGAGTAGCTAATTTTACTAAGCTGAGGTGAATGGTGAAACTCAAGGTTTCAAATCATGAAATTAATTACTTTTCTCAAGTGAGTTTTAAGTTTATTCTTTTCTGGTTATTTTTATGTCATATTAATTTAAAAGTTTTCTTGGGTTTGTATGGTATTTTGACACAATGTCGACACATTAATAAAGTTGTGGCACATTAGGTACTTTATTCCATATTTATCCACACACAGAATTAAATGATATAATAAATAACTGGTAAACGTGAGGCAAAATATAAAAAATGAGAGAGTAAGAAAATTATAGTTTGAAAATTGAGAGTGGATCCTGTAGCCTTAACATATTTTTAAATTCGTTTCAAATAATTTCTTTTCCCCACAATTAATTTTCTTAGTTTTAAATTGACTACTGGATTTTAAATTCCCTATGGTTCGACCCCGGACTCACTGGGTTATATTATAACTAGACACTCTTATACTTGAGAGTAATACACTTTTGAGTTGTGTTAAGTTTTTGGCGCCATTGCCGGGGAGTTTGCTAAATTTGGTATCAATTTGTCTTTACTTTATTTTTGTTTTAATTTTTTTTTGTTTGTTTTTGTCGTTTACTATCTTGCCGTCATTTTATTTTATTCTTTTTTTCAAAACTTCAGTTAGCACCCCTCTTCTCTTGCAATCTTAACATTATCCATAAAATTTGTGAGAAACTTCACTTTAGCCTAGAAACTTCGCAAATCAGTCCTCAAACCAAATTCCTTTCTTTAAATTTCTGTAATTTACTTTTCGCATTTATTTTAATGGTCGTTTCCACCGCCTAACTGTTATTTAAATTTTGTTAATTTATTTATGTTTGTTTATATGGTCGGTTCTACCGCCTAACATTTTAATTTCAGTTTATTTATTCTTGTACATTAATTGATTTAATTTTATGTTATATTATATAGCTGCTTTTAAAATACCGCCTAACTTTTTTTCTTTAATTTCTTTATTTTATGGCTGGTTCTAAACTACCGCCTAATATTTTGTTAATTGTTTATTTTAATTACTTTGTTTTTATGGCTGGTTTCACCGCCTAATTTATTTTATTTCAGTTTGTTTATTATTTTTTTTCTTTTTTGCATTTTTGCTTATTTAATTTCTAGTTTATTTAATTTATTTATTTTTTCTTTCTTCAATTTTCATTTAGCGTTTTATTCATCATTGGTTTAGCACACATCATTAGCAATGCATATGTCATTGGTCTCGTACAAATAGTGGCAGATTATTTAGGAGATCACCTTCACCATTTTTAGATATGGCTAACATAGGACCTGAAAATTTTTCAGAGTATGAAGATAACCAAGCCTTACAAAATCTTAATGAACAATCTAGGACCCTTAGAGACTTCATGCATCCTACTAGAACAGGATCACCATCATGCATAATCTTTCCTCCTGATGCATCGCGTTTTAATTTCAAACCTAGTATCATTTAACTTCTGCCTACTTTTCATGGTTTTGAGTCTGAAAATCCATATTTGCATTTAAGACTGTTCAGAACACACTGACCGATCAAAATTGTAGCATGAACATAATCAGACTTAAGTTTTTTCCTTTCTCACTAAAGGATAAAGCTAAAACTTGGCTACAAAATCTTAGGTCAGGATCAATAAAAACTTGGGATAAAATGCAAGCACAATTTTTGAAAAAATTCTTCCCACCCCACAAAACAAATTCTTTTAAAAGAAAAATCACCAATCACTCAAAAACTAGGAGAAACCCTTTACCAAAGTTAGGATAGGTATAAAGAGTTACTTAACATTTGCCCACACCACGGTTTTGAAACATGAAGGGTAGTGTCTTATTTCTATGAGGGATTAACATCCCAAAGTAGACAAGTCGTTGAAATGATGTGTAAGGATGAGTTTAGGGATAAAAGTCCTGAAGATGCATTAGATTATTTTGATTATATAGCAGAGAATGCACAACATTGGGATACAGTTGGGTCTTATGAGTCATCAAGTAAACCCCAATCATCTCCATCTGGTGGAGGCATGCACAACCTTAGGGAAGACCATGACCTTCAAGCCAAATTTGCATCTTTAGCTAGAAAATTCGAAGCACTAGAGTCGAAAAAGAATGATCATGTAAAGTCTGTTCAAAGTATTTCATGTTATGTTTGCGACTCTACTGACCATTCTACGCAGGATTGTCCAACATTGCCAACTTTGAAAGAAAGTTTGCACAATCAAGTAAATGTCGTTGACAATTTCAAAAGGCCAAATCCCAATCCATACTCCCAAACTTACAACTCTGGTTGGAGAAATCACTCAAATTTCAGTTGGAGAAATGACAACCATGAACAACCATCACAACCAGTTTTTCCACGTCAAAATTTCCAAAACCCCCAGAGTTACCCACTATATGTCCCACCACCAAGAAAAACTTTGGAAGACACATTGCATTCGTTTATTGAAAAACAAGAGTCGATCAATAACCAAACGATGCAGACCTTAACCAATTTAACAGAAACTATCTCCAAACTTACATATGCTCTGACCTTGGATGAAAAAGGAAAATTTCTTGCTCAACTTGAACCAAACCCTAAGAGTCAACAATATCCTCAAATAGGAAATTCAGGAAACCAAAATATGAGTTAAGTCAAATCAGTTATAACCCTTCGTGGTGGAAAAATTGTTGAAAAACATATCCTCGACTCTCGTGAAACTAGTAAAGATTCAATTTCAGAAAAATAGGAAGAGTCCATCGAACCATTAACCCATGAAAAAATTACCAACTCTCCTCCTGTACCCCCGTTCCTCAAGCACTAATCAAGCCAAAGAAATCAAACTACAGTCTAGAAATTTATGAAGTTTTTAAACAAGTAAAGGTTAACATTCCTCTTTTGGATGTCATTAAACAGGTGCCCTCTTATGCTAAATTTCTGAAAGATTTGTGCACAGTGAAAAGGAAACATAAGGTTCAAAAGAGAGCTTTTCTAGCAGAATAGGCAAGTTCCATTCTCTCAACCAATAGTGCTTTGAAATACAAGGATCCTGGTTGTCCAACTATTTCTTGCATTATTGGGGATCATAAAATTAGACATGCTCTACTTGATCTTGGTACCAGTGTTAATTTGCTTCATTATTCAGTGTACCAACAACTCAATCTCGGTGAGTTAAAATCAACTTCTGCCACTCTTTTACTTGCTGATAGATTGATTAAGGTTCCAAAAGGAATAATGGAAGATGTATTAGTCCGAGTCGATAAATTCATATACCCTATAGATTTTATTATTTTAGAAATGGAACCAATTGCTAATGAATGCAAACAAATTCCTGTTATATTGGGTTGACCCATTTTAGCTACTGCTAACGCTTTGATTAATTGCTGGAATGGAGTAATGAACTTATCTTTTGGCAACATGACATTGGAATTCAATGTGTTCAACATGTGTAAACAACCTCACCACCAAGAAGATGATGATAATGAGAATGAGGAGATTGATCTTATCGAGCCAATTATTGAGGAACACATTCAGGATGAAAATTTTACAAATTCTGTGGATATTTGTTTCGCTGGTTCTTTTGAATCAAGTAAAGAACTAAATTATGATACTGCTAATATATGCTCTACACTTGATTCTATGCAGGTACCCACTGGTGATGATAACCAAGCAAACTTTGAAGATATGACACAACCCGAAGAACCAAACGAAGAGGAAGCACCAGAGCTCGAATTAATGCCCTTACCAGAAGAATTGAAGTATGCTTATCTTGGAAAACAGCGGACATATCCGGTGGTAATTTCTTCCTAACTTACGCATGATAAAAAAGGTAAGTTGCTTTCTGTACTTAAAAAGCATAAAACTGCATTTGGTTGGACTTTAAAAGACATAAAAGGCATTAATCCTTTAATATGCACACACCGAATACACCTAAAGGAAAATGGCAAAACAACTTGTCATCCACAAAGAAGATTAAATCCTCATATGAAATAAGTGGTAAAGAATGAGGTCCTGAAACTACTCGATGTAGGAATTATCTATCCTATCTCTGATAGTAAATGGGTAAGTCCAACACAAGTAGTACCAAAGAAATCTGGAATAACCGTTGTAAAAAATGAAAATGGTGAACCAATACCAACACGCATTCCATCTAGTTGGCGCATGTGCATTGATTACAGAAAATTAAATGATGGCACTCGAAAAGATCATTTTTCACTTCCATTTCTAGACCAAATTCTCGAAAGAGTAGCTGGACATCCCTACTACTGCTTTCTTGATGGCTATTTTGGCTATTATCAAATCCCTATAGCCTTTGAAGACCAAGAAAAGACTACATTCACATGCCCATTTGGAATATTTGCATTTAGAAGAATGCCCTTTGGACTTTGTAATGCTCCTGCAACATTTCAAAGGTGCATGCTAAGCATTTTTAGTGACATGGTTGAAAATTGTCTAGAGGTTTTTATGGATGACTTAACTGTATTTGGTAATTCTTTTGGTACATGTCTTGATAATCTAGAAAGGGTTTTGGAAAGATGTAAAGAAAAAGAATTAGTTTTAAATTGGGAAAAATGCCATTTCATGACCACTTCTGGAATTGTCTTGGGCCACATCGTGTCGTAAAAAAGAATTGAAGTTGACAAAGCCAAAGTTGAAGTCATTTCAAAATTACCCTCACCAAAGATAATTAGAGAAGTCCGCTCTTTTTTAGGACATGCAGGATTTTATAGGAGGTTTATAAAAGACTTCAGTGCCATATCTAGACCACTTTGTAATCTCCTGATAAAAGACACACCTTTTGAATGGACAAATGATTGTCAACAAGCCTTTGAAAAAATAACTAGTCTTTTAACATCAGCCCCAATAAAGCAACCCCCTGATTGGTCTTTGTCTTTTGAGCTAATGTGTAATGCCAGTGATTATACCGTTGGTGCTGTTCTCGGACAGAGTAAGGAAGGTAAGCCCTTTGTTATTTATTACGTAAGTAGAACTTTGAATAGTGCTCAAATGAATTACACCACAACTGAAAAAGAACTACTTGCTGTAATATTTGCGTTACATAAATTTCGTTCGTATTTAATTGGTTCATCTACTATTGTTTATTCTGATCATGCTGCTGTGAGATATTTAATGTCGAAACAGAATGCCAAACCAAGGTTGATACGATGGATTTTGCTACTTCAAGAATTCAATTTGACAATCAAAGACAAAAAGGGCGATGAGAATATTGTTGCAGATCATCTTTCAAGACTTACAAACGAGGTTTCAATTGAAACAACACCCATCAATGATTCTTTCCCTGATGAATTTTTGTTTTCTATAAACAAAATGCCTTGGTATGCTAATATTATCAATTATCTTGTAACAGGTGAAATGCCATGTGACTGGAGTTCCTAGGACAGGAGGAAATTCTTAACAGAAGTGAAAAGCTTTTACTGGGATGATCCATACCTGTTCAAGTACTGCTCTGATCAAATTTTTTGAAGATGCATACCAGACGACGAGGTAAGTAGGGTTATCAATTTTGCCATTCTGAAGCATGTGGTGGCCATTTTTCTTCAAAAACGACAGCTGCAAAAATATTGCAATGTAGATTTTATTGGCCTACATTATTCAAAGATTCATATGCATTTTGTAAAGTGTGTAAGAATTATCAAATGGTAGGGTCCATTTCAAAACGAAACATAATGCCTTTAAACCTCATTCTTATCATTGAAATATTTGATTGTTGGGGAATTGATTTTATGGGCCATTTTCCATCATCATTTGGATTTGTATATATTTTGGTTGCTGTTGATTATGTTTCAAAATGGATCGAGGCGATTCCTTGTCGGCACAATGATCACAAAATTGTGATCCGCTTTCTAAAAGAAAATCTTTTGAGTCGATTTGGAATACCTCGAGCCATTATCAGTGATGGGGGAAAACATTTTTGTAATAAGCCATTTGAGTCCTTAAATGAAGAAATATGGAATTACACATAAAGTTGCCACCCCTTATCACCCTCAAACAAGTGGTCAAGTTGAATTAGCAAATAGGGAGATAAAACAAATTTTAGAAAAGACAGTTTATCCCAACCGTAAAGATTAGTCTCTTCGACTAATTGGTGCACTTTGGGCATATCAGACTGCTTTTAAAACATCTTTAGGAATGTCACCCTATCGCCTTGTTTATGGAAAATCTTGCCACTTACCAGTTGAACTTGAACATAAGTCATTTTGGGCCATTAAAGCTTTTAATTCAAATCTTGATGATGCTGGCAATGTGCATAAATTGCAATTGAATGAACTTGAGGAATTAAAGAATTATGCATATGCGAATTCTAGAATTATTAAGGCAAGAACTAAATTTTTTCATGACAAAAAAATTTTTTGAAAAACATTTGAAACCGGTGAAAAAGTCTTGCTTTATAATTCTCGTCTTCATTTATTTCCAGGGAAGATAAAATCAAAGTGGAATGGTCCGTTTGTTGTAAAAAATGTGTATCAATATGGGGCCGTAGAAATTGAGAATCCAAAGGATGGTGTCACATTTAAAGTTAATGGTCAAAGACTGAAACTATATCTGGAATATCAACCACGTGAAGCAGACACCGAAATTAATTTGAGTGACCCACTAAACCTTAATTAAGCCTTTTGTTTTAACTTTTTGTTAATTGGTTTTACTGTTGCTTTATCGTTTGAATTATTCAATTGTTTTTCTTCTTTTCTTTTCCCTATGTCTTGAATGGAGTGCATTGCATTGTTTTTAATTGTGTGCTTTTTGACAAATGTGTTTTAGCTCACTAAATTTTTATACTTATCATGAATACCTCCATGAGAAATTTCTTTTTCGATCATCTTAAAACACTTTTACATGTAAAATTTCACCTGAGGAAATTGATCCGATTTTCTAAATTACATCCTATTTGGGATCTACAACCACCAGAGTTAGTATTCCACGTTAAAGATCCAGAAAGACAACTCACAGAAATAGAGGATGGTATTTATGATCTGCAATTGGAGCTTGAGGTAAATCAATAAAAGGATGAAGGTGGGTTATATTTCTTGTGTGTTTTTGCTTTATTTTATTGTACTTTTTCACTTTTGATTTGATTTTGCAGATTTGTTTTGTTTTGTTTTAATTCACTCTCCCGTATAAATGGTGGTAACGATACTCCGTAACTTTTTAAAGTCGGTATTCTCAGTTTCCCATAATAACTGAACCCCAAAGTCAAGCATGGAAGAAATACAATATAAATTACATCATCGTTTTCCTTCTCTCCCTCAAAATGCTCTCAAGAAGATTTACAAAGCTCGTTGTGAACGACTGCGCTTGTTAATGATTAATGGGATTCCTGCTGATATCCGCTGGTTAATTGAAGCAAAGGTCCAACTTACAGGTGAGTTTTCTGATCCATTCATTTCTTACATGCCGGGTTTTTGTAAAAGCACGTTTGTGAAAAAAAGAAGAGCTAAGCGACTCGGCTCTAAATGTCCTAACTGTGTAAGACTTGCTTGCAACAAACCTCGTTGTAAAACTTTAGGAATGGTTTCTATAAATCGTGAAGATAAAATCAAATTCGTTAAGGATGGCATGAGTAAAGAATTATTGGATGATATCTTACGATCTCTTGAGACGCATCCGAGCGGATTTGTCCAACGTGAAATTCACAGTTTATGGAAGTTGTTCCAAAAAGAAAGTGCACAGTTTAGCCTTAGGAATCTGACTCTAAAAGACACTGTTTGCCAGTTTATAAGAAAACTGGATGGGAAGCCTATCCTTGACCCATAGAGGGCGTTCAAGCCGTTACTGAACATAAAACCAGAGGAAGATGTGAGCCACAATCACAACTACCAGTAAATATCCTTTTATTTTATCTTATATTTTACATTATAATTATTATTATTTTGTGTGATTTTATATCTAGTCACTGTTTGCTTTTTCTTTTCACTGTTTGCCTTTGAATTATTGAGCCAAAAGCCTCACGCGTCATTTACACTTCAAGTCTCACAAACATTACTACTTTTATGTATTTACACATTTTGTTATTTAATTATGTGTGTTTTGTTATAATTAAATATTTTACATATTTTAGGGACATCATGATCGTTTCACAATGAACGAGTGATCAGACAGCAAAATAGACATTACTTTTGAACTCAGGACGGTCGAAAACCTTAGGAGGAGCATAAAAGGAAAAATGGCACTGTTCACATGTACGGTACTATTCACACATACGGTACTGTTCATGTTACTGTTCACAACATTTTTCACATATATGGACCGATGACCTGGCACTGACCGATGACCTGGCATTGACCGATGATATGGCATCGACCGATGACGTGGCAGCATTTGATTGGAGAAAGATGTGGCATTTGGTTATTTATGTGGCGTTAACTGATGATGTGGCATTGACCGATGATGTGTTACAGTCCTATTGGATTAAAATTCTTATGTACTGTTGATGGATGACGTGGCAGCATTTTAGTGGACCAAAATTATGCGTACGGTACATGCACACACATGGGACTATTTACTATTCAAACCGCGTCACTATTCAAGCCGCCACTATTCAAATCGCGTTACTGTGCAAACCGCGTACTGTTGACTGATGACGTGGCACAATCCTGATCGTCTGAACTGTTTTTAATCCGATGACTATGATTCACTCAATGTATCTATAAAAAGGGGACTCTCCCCCCCTAATTCGATACCCCTGAATCCATTTTTAAGCTTAGTTTTCTGTAATTCCGTCTCCATATTATATTTTCTATGTATTTTAATAAATTTTAATTTTATCCCTAATTAAAAAATGAATAGCTAATTTTCTTTCAAGCTTGGGTTGAAGGCGAAGTCTCAACATGTTCTATGGGCTTAATTTGATAAATTTATTTTCTCTTCCCCTCTAATATTTGTGGATATTTTAACTTTTCGTCGATAAATAGTAATAATCTTGTCTAGATACCACCTTAGTTAAACCGGCACCCTAGTACAAGATTATTTTTATTTGGCACGAAAAGCCCTTAGCACCATATTTATTTGAGCGTGGTTTATGAGGTGTGGAAACCCCCCTCATGATTTAATTGGCATTAATAAGGAATATTTAGCCCATGGAGCATGTTGATGCAGATCCAGATACCAAAGTGCTTGAATTTCTATAGTTTCCAGTTTAATTTATTATCGCCATTCCAATTTAAATTCTAGGATAGTTTACATTATTTTCACCACAAATCCAACCACCCACTTACAACCACCCATTTAAGAAAATTAATTCTACACATAATTAAAATCTACCTACTCGTGGGATCGATACTCGTCACCATTAATCTGTTCTACAATAGATTCATGCGCTTGCGAGTTCAATAAAATTTGCACAACAAGTTTTTGGCGCCGTTGCCGGGGAGGTAAGTATTTTAATTCATAGAATTAATTTTTTTTTAATATTTATTTTTTTAGTTATTTTCTTGTAATTTTTTTTCTCAATTAAAAAAAAAAGAAGAAAAAAAAGTGAATCTGTATTTTAAGGTTAGAATTTTATTTTTTTTTCTCTTCTTTAAATTTGTGTAATTTAATTTTGTAGCTATTTTTCTTTGTAATTTTTTTTTATTTATCTTGTTATCTTTCTTTGTAATTTATTTTAATTTTAGTTAATATTTGTTTCACGTAATTTCATTTTTCTTATAGCAATTGAGTGTGTTTTCATAGTAAGATTGTAACAGCGTGATAAGGTTAGTATTATTTTTATTTGTTTTGTTTTCATTTATTTTGTTCTTTGCATGCATGGTCGAAGGTCATTATCACCTAATCTTGAGCCTTTAGACCTTGAATTAGAAAAAACACTTCGCACACACAAACGTGTTGCATTTAAACAGAAAATTGAAATGGATTTACAAAATCAACAACCAGAACAACAGGAGAGGCCATTTAAGGATTATTTCAGTCCCTTAGATAATTTGTGTACATCATGTATAAGGTGCCTAAATGTAGCTGCTAGGCGTTTTGAATTAAAATCTAGTGTGCTAAATTATCTTCCCATATTCTATGGCCTAGAAAATGAGGACCCATATAATCATCTGAACGATTTTCATGCTATTTGTCAAACTTTTTTATACGAGAATTTTTCAGATGATGATGTTAAACTCATATTATTCCCATTTTCTTTAAAGGATAGAGCTCGTTCATGACTTAATACATTACCTGCTAATCGCATTACATCATGGGAACAAATGGTAACAAAATTTTTGAATAAATATTTCCCAGTTCATAAAACCAATACTATTTGTAATGAAATTTCAGAGTTTACCCAAAGAGAAGACGAGCAGCTTGTCGAAACATGGGAGTGATTCAATGGGCTACTCTTGAAGTGTCCACATCATGGGTACGAGAAATGGCACCAATGCCAATACTTTTTTGAGGGATTATTGCCACATGTGCAAGAATGGCTAATGGCGACTAGCGGAGAGAGCTAATGTCAAAGAGCGCATCAGAGATTTGGGATTTCTTCTAGCGCCAATCAGATAATTCTCAACAATAGAGTCGATTACTCAGAAATACCAGGAGAATTAAGGGAGTAAATGAGGTTCATGTTGGCAAGTTAAGTTCGGGAATTAAAGAAGTCAAAGAAATGGTTGAAGGTCTTTCCCGACAAATAGCATCATTGACGACTGCCTAATCAACAGAGCCATATGACCATGACTTAAATTCAGATCAAGCCAATGCCATAGGTGTCATGAGAAAACCATTAAATTACAACCCATACTCAAACACATACAATCCTGGATGGAGAGACCACCCCAATTTTCATGGTCTCAAGGATTCCAACAGAATGGACCAACAACTCCACCTGCTCCAATTCCTCCAATTCCTCAAGCCTCTCAGCCACCATTTACACCATACAATCAAAACCCAAACAACTCTCAACCTAGACCATGGGAGGATACGTTCCAGAATCTGAAGAATCTCACTAATTCCAGAATCGAGCAACAAAACCGCACCATTGATGAACTGCAAAATGAGATGAGAGCGGGCTTCAACTCACAAGCCCAATCAGTTTCAAACCTCGAGAAAATAGTGGGACAACTTGCTGCTTCAGTTCAAACCTTGGCAATGACCGTTGAGAAAGGCAAATTCCCAAGTCAACCAGTGCCTAATCCTAAAGCAGTGCATGAAGCAAGTACCAGTTCACTACAGCAACATAGAGAGGTCAAAGCTGTTATGACCTTGCGAAAAGGGAAAGAAGTCGACAACAAAGTGGAGATGCCAGTGACAAAATCAACTCATATTGTACCTGTGAATGCTGAGGACTTATCATCAGAGGAGAAAGAAGAAACCAACCCCCGAAGGTACATTCCTAAAGCTCCATTCCCTCAGAGATTAGATAAAGGGAAGAAAGGAAAATCCACAGGTGAGATTTTTGAAATCTTTAAACAGGTAAGTGTTAACATCCCTTTACTTGATGCTATAAAACAAGTGCCATCTTATGTCAAGTTTCTTAAAGACCTTTGCACTAAAAAGAGAAACATTCATGTTTAGTAAAAGGCCTTTTTAACGGAAAACGTTAGTTCTATACTCCAACATAAAATGCCTCTAAAATACAAAGATCCAGGCTCCCCCACTATCTTATGTAATATAGGGAACCACACAATTGAGAATGCTTTGTTGGATTTAGGAGCTAGCGTAAATCTATTGCCTTAATCTGTATTTGTGAAACTTGGACTGGGTAAATTACACCCAACTCCAGTGGTGTTACAACTTGCAGATCGATCCACGAAAATACCTCGTGATATTGTGGAGGACGTGCTTATTTAGGTAGACAAGTCTTATTTTCCTGTTGATTTCATAGTAATTGACACTCAACTAGTGCAGGATTCAAAGAAGCATATCCCCATTATCTTAGGCCGACCTTTCTTGGCAATGCTCACAGCAGGCAATATGACAATGGAGCTCAACATCTTCAACATTGCCAAACAACCTCACAATGCATATGATGAAATTGTTTATGTAGATTTAATAGAAACATTAGTTGATAATAATTTTCTTTCAAACCTTAGTGATGACTCTTTACAAACATGTTTAATTCACTTTAGTTTGGATTTTGATATTGACAGATCAGTCGATGAAGTCAACGTACTACTTGACTCAGCACTATCCATGGACACAAAGAAATGAAAGTCAAGAGTTGAACAACTAGTGCCATCGGAAAAAAAACTCAGCCCATTATCAGAATCACCACCACAACTTGAGCTTAAACTATTGCCCAACACTTTGGAATACACATTCTTAGGAGACGAAAGCACTCTACCTGTAATCATTTATTCCTCTCTAAATGACGAACCAAAAGGTAAGTTGTTGGAAGTTTTAAAAGAGCACAAAGGAGCATTAGGATGGACCATAGCAGACATAAAAGGTATAGACCCAGTAGACTGTATGCATTACATTCACCTTGATGAAAATGCTGAACCTACTAGAGAAATGCAATGTTGGTTAAATCCGAATATGAAAGAAGTTGTTAGAATTGAAGTCTTTAAACTATTAGATGCAGGTATCATTTACCACATTTCTGATAGTTCATGGGTCAGTCCTGTACAAGTTGTCCCCAAAAAGTCAAGAGTCACAGTAGTTACCAATGCTAATAATGAATTAGTACCCACTAGAGTAACTACAGGGTAGCGTGTATGCATTGATTATAAGAAGTTGAATTCTGTCACACGTAAAGACCATTTTTCTTTACCATTTATCGATAAAATGCTTGATAGATTAGCAGGTCATGAATTTTATTACTTTCTAGATGGCTACTCAGGATACAATCAGATTCCCATAACACCAAAAGATCAAGAGAAGACCACCTTCACTTGCCCTTTTGGCACTTTTGCATATAAGAGAATGCCATTTGGATTATGTAATGCACCTGCTATATTTCAACGATGCATGTTGAGCATTTTTTTCTGATATGGTTGAACGATTCCTTGAGGTCTTTATGAATGATTTTTCTATCTTTGGTGATTCATTTGATCAATGTTTACATCATCTAACACTAGTTCTACAGAGATGTATAGAGAAGAATTTAGTCTTGAATTGGGAGAAATGTCATTTTATGGTAAAACAAGGTATTGTTCTCAGTCACATCATTTCGAGCAAAGGTATTGAGACTGATAAAGCTAAAGTGGATCTCATTTCCAATCTTCCTCCAACTAAAACAGTCAGAGAAATAAGATCTTTCCTTGGGCATGCTGGTTTTTATAGACGTTTCATTAAAGATTTTAGTAAAGTTTTTAGACCCTTATGCAATCTACTTACTAAGGATGTACCTTTTGTCTTTGATGATTCATGTTTTGTGGCATTTGAAAAATTAAAGCAGCTGCTGACATCATCACCCATCATTCAGCCCCCAAATTGGAACTTACCATTTGAGCTTATATGTGATGCATCTGATTATGTAGTAAGAGCAATATTAGGACAAATAGTTGATCAAATTCCCCATGTTATTTACTATGCTAGTATAACATTGAATGATGCACAGTTGAATTATTCAGCTACTCAAAAAGAAATGCTAGCAGCAGTATTTGTATTAGAGAAATTTCGATCTTATCTCATTAGTTGTAAAATAATTGTATTCACAGATCATGCTGCTCTTAAATATCTTCTCACAAAGAAAGATACAAAAGCTAGACTAATTCGTTGGGTGTTACTTTTGCAGAAATTTGACTTAGAATTCAAAGATAAGAAAGGAACAGAAAATGTTGTGGCTGATCATCTCTCTCGTCTCCATTTTGATATAACTATGGAACTATTACCTTTGAATAAGTCATTTCCAGATGAACAATTGATGAGTGTGGAAGTAGTACCTTGCTATGCTGATATTGTTAATTATCTTGTTACAGGTCAACTTCCAGAGCATTGGAGTAAGCAGGACAAGGCCAAATTCTTTACAGAAATAAAGAATTTCTTTTGGGATGATCCTTATCTATTCAAGTATTGTACAGATCAAATTGTTAGGCGATGTGTCCTAGAAAATGAATTTCCAAACATGCTTTCGTTCTGCCATGAACAAGCTTGTGGAGGCCATTTTAGCGCTAAGAAAACAGCTACTAAAATTTTACAATGTGGTTTCTATTGGCTAACTATATTTCGAGGTGCTTATACGATTTGTTCTTCATGTGATAGGTGTCAACGAATGAGGACCATTACACGAAGGAATATGATGCCACTAAACCCAATTTTAGTGGTTGAGATTTTTGATGTATGGGGTATTGATTTCATGGGACCTTTTCTCCCATCTTTTTGTCATCAATACATACTGGTTGCTGTTGACTATGTTTCGAAATGGGTAGAGGCAATTCCATGTAGGACTAATGATCACAAGGTGGTGATAGGATTTTTGATAGGCAGTATTGTTTCACGCTTTGGATTTCCACGAGCAATAATCAGTTATGGTGGTACCCACTTTTGCAATAAATCATTCAAAACACTTTTGACAAAGTATTCCATCACTCATAAAGTAGCGACCCCATATCATCCGCAAACCAGTGGCCAAGTTGAGATCTCCAATCGAGAAATAAAGCACATATTGAAAAAGACAGTGAGACCCGACAGAAAAGATTGGTCGTTGAGGCTCGATGATGCATTATAGGCATATAGAACATCTTTCAAAACTACAATTGGGCTGTCACCCTACAGGCTAGTGTATGAAAAAGCTTGCCACCTACCTGTAGAACTCGAGCATCGTGCATACTGGGCCATTAAGAAATTTAATTTTGACATGCAGCAGGCTGGTTCAGAATGAAGACTACAGCTAGCAGAACTTGAAAAAATTCGCAATGACGCTTACGAAAATGCTAAGATTTACAAGCAAGGAATAAAAGTCTTTCACGACAAGTAAATTATGAGAAAATCTTTCACTCCAGGTCAGAAAAGTGCTTTTATTCAATTCTCGCTTGCACCTATTCTCAGGTAAGCTACGTTCTCGATAGTCTGGCCCATTTATTGTTCACACTGTTTTTCCACATGGGACAATTGAAATTAAAGATCCAAAGAACGGTGTCACTTTTAAGGTTAATGGTCAAAGATTAAAGCCATATCTAGAGTACCAACCACATGGAGAGGACATCAAAATAAATTTGAGTGATCCAACTAGTTTGAATTGAGATTTTTCTTTTCTTTTCGGTGATTTGATTTGATTTATTTTCTTTATTTTCTTCTTTTTTATTATTCTTTCACTGATTGAAATTATTTTTGCATAAGTGTGTTTGTTTAACCATTAAGTTTTCTCTTATCATTTTTAATTATGAGACAACTCATCTTGTACATTCTTAGACAACTTCAACGTAGCCAAACTCATCTCAGAAAATAGATACGATTTTATAAAATACATCGTATTTGGGCTTTGCAACCACCAGAGTTAGTCGCTCATGTTGAGGATTTAGAAAGCAAACTCAGAGATATTGAGAGAAGTGTCTACAACACCCAATTGGAGCTTGAGGTAAATTCAATAAGAGGACGATTTTAGTTTGCTTTGTGTGTTTTAATTTGTTTCTCTGTTTGTGTGTTTGTTTTGTGTGTTTAAATTTGTCACCTTGGTGAAGTGGCGGATAACGGTACTCCGTGACAATCAAGTCGGTTACTCCAGTTTCCCATAATAACTGATATTCTGAGACGAAGGTATAGACAGAGACGAGATTTTAACAAAGCTTCACAAACAATTCCCTTCGCTTCCTCAGAATGCCCTCCTTTCAATCTATAAAGCTCTATCCGAACGCATGCGATTATTAATGAAGAATAACCGCCCTGCTGACATCCGTTGGTTAATTGAGGCCAAAGTACACTTGGCAGGTGAGTTTCCTCCTAAATTTATTGCATACATGCCTGGTTGTGGTAAAGGAAATTATGCGAGAAAACAACGAGCTCGAAGACTTTCTGTTGCTTGTCATAAGTGTGCCAGAACGATATGCAATAAAAAATGATGTTCTTGAGGAATGGTGTCTGATAACAGGGAAGATAAGATTCAATTCATTAGGGATGGCTTGAATAAAGAGTCATTGGATAATATCCTTTTGTCTCTTGAAACGCATCCCAATGGATACGTACAAAGAGCGATTCTCCAGTTATGGCCATTATTCCAGAAAGAACATGCACGATACAGTCTTGGGAATCTGACTATAAACAACCCTGTTTGCTAGTTTGTAAGAAAACTGGATGGGAAGCCTATCCTCGACCTATAGAGGGCATTCAAGCCGTTTCTGGACGTAAAACCAGAGGAAGATGTGAGCCACATTCACAACTACCTGTGAATATCCTTTTACTTTACTGTTGTTTTATTTCACTGTTGTTTTACCATTCGCATTTTTGCCTTTAATAATTTTCTGTTATCATTGTGTGCTTTTTCTTTTTTAATGTTTCATTTTTTACTCTCAAGCAATGTGCCTTACGCGTTAATTGACACTGACATGATGCCTCATACACAGCTGTGACCCACTGTCACCAAGGTCTTTAAATATGATTTTTTTTTTTGTTGAGCACTCACATATTATTTTGAGCGATGTCACAATACTCTCGATAAACAATTCAAGAACATTTGTGTGCTCTCTGGGTTTAACTATGGTAAACATAAAAAGTTCGTTGAGGCAGCCATAGACCTTAGTCGAAGAATAACAGAGAGAAAATTACACTTGGTGTATGGAGGAGGTGACCGAGGGTTATCCAAAATGGTCTCAGAAGCTGCTTTTGTCAGAGAGAACCAAATGTTAGGCATCATCCCAACAATCCTAAAACCTTTGGGCTGTTTGTCTAACTCATCAATTGGAGAAAAGGTAGTCGTCTCAGGTATGCAAGAAAGAATAACTGAAATGCTAAATCATGCCGATGCTTTTATTTTCCTTCCAAGAGATCTTGCAACTCTTGAGGCACTAATCACATTAGCATTTTGGGCCCATCTGAACATCCACCAGAAACCCATCGGTTTGTTAAATGTCAATAATTTTTATGATGGCTTTATCACATTTCTTAACGATACAATAAAAAATTATTTCATTCCTTCCTCAGTGAAAAAAGTCTTTATTTGTGCACATATTGCTAATGAGCTACTTAATCTGTTACAAGTTTATCGACCAGAGCCAGATCCCAGGACCGTTGTGTTAGAGTGTTCAAATAAAGATGGTAACAGTAGCCGTAGTAAGAAATACAAATTAGATTTAACTCTCCGCTTGCAAATATTTTCTTCTGTGTTGTACTACCCAGGTGATGTCTTCTAAACTCTACTTCTTTCCTTTCAAACATTGAGGACAATGTTTCATTCTGGTTGGGGGGAGGGAATAGTTGATAATTGTGAAATGTTGGTTAAGTTTTTACTAATGTTTTGTTGTAGAACTAATCGTGGCTAACTTTTGAAGTAGAAGATGGCTGAATATAGAGTGTAGTTACTCTAGAAACGCATCTTCTTAGTTTAAAAGTTAAAAAACAAAAAAACAAAAAAAATTGTCTTATTTTAAGTGTGTTCTTTCTAACTTTTTCTTTTTAACTTCTCATTTATAAATATACATTTTCAAGTTTTGGAGTCGAAGATGGCTGAATACGAAGTGTAGTGACTCTAGAAACACATCTTCTTAGTAAAAAAAAAAAATTTAGGCATTTTTCTTTTCTATCATCTAATTAATTTTTCTGCATCATTTTTCATCTTTGTGCATGCATACTTTCTTTTTATGTTTAGAATAGGTTGGGGGGAAGAATGTCATTAAAAAAAAAATTATTATAATTTTGTGTAAGTTTATGTAAGTTTATTGGATGACATGATGACTTTCGAATTTTAGTATTTGTATTATCTTTGGTCTTCAGTAATGTTACACCATGTTTGCTATTCTACATGTTGATGTTGGAGACAAATATGAGTTACTTGAAGGAATGTACATATCATAATAAAGTCCAAGTGAGGTTTTGAGATTATCATTTTTTTTCTTGGAGAGTAACCCTTTTTGCCCATTCTTCATATAGTTTAGCAGTTTATTATTTTATATATGATCTCGAGATTTCCTTTGAGTCAATCCTTAAAAAAAAAAAATTGTATTGCTACATCTGAAGGTCCACCTAATTAGTAGATGTGAAAGATTATTTAGAGCGCTAAAAGACGATGGGAGTCCATTTTTGACTCGTTTGAGCCTTTCTAGCCATCCTGTTATGCAATATCCATAGTTAACCCTTTTGACCCTTTACAAAAAAAAAAAAGCTTTTTCTTTGTTAACTTATCATCTTGACCCACTCCGATTTGGAGTATTAACCAATGTCCTACAAGTTCCATCACCTATTCATGTTTGAGAAAAAATATAAATAATTATTTTGTTCAGCAAAATTGTGCCAAAAAAAAAACTTGTTCAAAAAAATATAATTAAAAAAAATAAAAAAAGAGATACAATAATAATAAATAAGCGAAATGCATCTTTTAATTTCCAAAAGATCTCTATTTTTTCTCAAATATGTATTTTTGTTTTCCCTATTTCCCCTTCTTTGTTAGCCATGTCCCTAACCTCCGTTACGTCCTAATAAAAGTCCTTCTTGATTTTAGGGAACTGTAGTCTGAAGCTAGTTATATGGGCTATTAAGATGTAGTAATGCATTAAAAAAAAAAAAGGAAAAGAACAAAAAATGATGAATACATTGGGTTGACTAGTACTTTGTTTGAGATCGTATTATTTGTAAGCTGTGGGCATATTTCTTTCATCTTGGTGAGAGTGTGTGATATTTCTTTATTATTTTCTCTTAATTTACCAATCATTGTAGTAACAATTTTTATTGGGTTTAATTTCTTTGTGAAAGTGTCACTACTACCGGTGAGATTTTGGGGTTTGACATGTCATTCTTGAAAGTGACCTGATTACTATAGTTATGACAAAGTCTGCTGGACTGATGCATGTGGATGGTTGGTGTGGGTATGATATTTCTTTAGACTGGAGATAATTCTTATACTTTTATTTGATTGCTGTCATTAATCTGATTGAATAAACACAATTGTTTTTTTTTTAAAAAAAATTTATTTTTGGGTTTGAATTTTATTTTCGCTTTATTTGCTAGAGACTAGTAATAAGCTAGTTGGGGGGTGTGTTGAGTGTTAAAAAGTGCATATTTATAAAGAAAAAAATCATCATTTTACGCTTCAAATCTCACTAACATTACTACTTTTATGTATTTACACCTTTTGTTATTTAATTATTTGTGTTTTGTTATAATTAAGTATTTTATATATTTTAGGGGCATCATGATTGTTCACAATGAACGAGTGATCAGACAGCAAAATGGACATCACTTTTGAACTCAGGACGGTCAAAAACCTTAGGAGGACCATAAAAGGAAAAATGGCACTGTTCACATGTACGATACTGTTCAAACATAAGGTACTGTTCATATACGGACCGATGACGTGGCATTGACCGATGATATGGCATTGACCGATGACGTGACAGCATTTGATTGGAGAAAGATGTGGCATTTAGTTGCTTATGTGGCGTTGATTGATGATGTGACATTGACCGATGATGTGTCACAATCCTATTGGACTAAAATTCTTATGTACTTTTGATGGACGACGCGGCAGCATTTCAGTGGACCAAAATTATGCGTACGGTACATGCACACACATGGGATTATTTACTATTTAAACCGCGTCACTATTCAAGCCGCCACTATTCAAACCGCGTTACTGTGCAAACCGCGTCACTGTGCAAACCGTGTGCAAACCACGTACTATTGACTGATGACGTGGCGCAATCCTGAGCATCCGAACTGTTTTTAATCCGATGGCTATGATTCACTCAATATATCTATAAAAAGGGAGCTCTCCCCCCCTAATTCGATACCCCTTAATCCATTTTTGAGCTTAGTTTTCTGTAATTCCTTCTCCATCTTGTAGTTTCTATGTATTTTAATAAGTTTCCATTTTACCCCTAGTTAAAAAATGAGTAGCTAATTTTCTTTCAAGCTTGGGTTGAAGGTGAAGTCTCAATATATTCCATGGGCTTAATTTGGTAAATTTATTTTCTCTTCCCCTCTAATATTTGTGGGTGTTTTGACTTTTCGTCGATAAATAGTAATAATCTTGTCTAGATACCGCCCTAGTTAAACCAGCACCCTAGTACAAGATTATTATTATTTAGCACGATAAGCCCTTAGCACTATATTTATTTGAGTGTGGTTTATGAGGTGTGGAAACTCCCCTCATGATTTAATTGGCATTAATAAGGAATATTTAGCCCATCAAGTATGTTAATGCAGATCCAAATACCCAAGCGCTTGAATTTCAATAGTTTCTAGTTTAATTTATTCTCGTCATTCCAATTTAAATTCTAGGATAGTTTAAATTATTTTCACCGCAAATCTAACCACCTACTTAAAAAAATTAATTCTACACATAATTAAAATCTACATTCTCATGGGATCGACACTCATCACCATTAATCTATTCTACAATAGATTCGTGTGCTTGCAAGTTCAATAAAATTTGCACAACATCTGCATCATTTGATTATGTCATTCTTTAATAGTGTTAATTATAGGTTTTGGAAGCTGACTAAGAATGTACCATAATATTTTGTTTATGTTAATATCTTTAGGTTATTACAGCATTGATGAATGAGCAATGTTCAAACCGGGATTTATATTTTCTACACCTTATAAATCATAAAGTCATGGTCCTGTAATTTTTTCCGGTCAATAATGATTAAAAGAAAGTAAAGGTTTGGATTGTGCAACGAAAATAGCTTGCTAGTCTCAAACATTCCCAGTATCGAAAGTGACAATAACAACGTGATTGGTTATTTATGAAGATTAAGATTTCCATTTCCATTTTTTTTTTTTTGTCTCAGCAAACGATTCTATGATTCCTGTCAAACCTCTGATTTTACACACGTGACTCTAGAACCTAAGGGGGCAAATGCAGTAATAATATTTTCAATTCAAGACGTGTAGAAAAATACAGATGAAACATTTACAACTGATACATTCACCCGTGCTTTGATTATTTAATCCCACAACGGCGGTACTAAAATAATGGAATGACTTAACGGATAATGAGGGAAAATTGCAGGGGAAAAGGTATAAACGTGGCCAATTTCATGGAAGTCATCGTGCACAGGTCGTGTTCCATTGTGTTAGGCTCCACCCACTGCAAGTAAGAAATGAACCTGAAAAGGTTTGTGCTATGCATAGTTTTTAAATGACCCTGGGTGCTCCTTAACACGTGCTTGCAGTCGACTGATGAAGTTATTTTGTGGCTAGTAATGGTGAAAGCCAAAATTTATTTTTATCAGGTAGTAAATATGGTTCAACACTAAAATTCTAGTTTACTCTTTAAGGGTTGCCTATTCCAATAAATATTCCATAAGATAGAATGATAATTGTAACTTCAAATGAGGACAGTAACAAAAGCCACTCAGTTTAATTTACTAGGTAGTTCCAATAAAGAAACTGGTTATTCCCTTGTTGCCCAGTATGAGTGAGCAATTAATTACGGGAGCAATCTGATGTTTTTAGCCAACATCATCTTACTTGCTCACCACTTTTGCTGTGTTTGGGAACGTGATCTTTCTTGCTCACCATAACATCCAAACTCGATAAATTACGTTACACAATGGCTCGCTACAGAAAATTATTGATACAAGAGGGAACAACGACCCATTCACGAGGGCACAAATATTCCTTAATAAATTATTATGGGCTTTTGTCTTTTTCTGACTTATTATTATAAAATTTCGTTGAGGCCTTCAACTATGGTTTATATAATATTTATTCATAAGTATTATGAAATTATGTACTTATCCATACTAAAAAAATTTAATTTATCTCTTTACACTTAAAGATATTCATAATTTTTTATGCGTGTTCAAAGAATTTCTGTTTACAACCCTGACACATTAGTTATCATAGTACACTAACATTATTAAAATGACAAATTTATCGTTAAATTACTACAAAGGTTGGCGCTTCCTCTCTTGAAGCATTACGGTTTCTTGTCTTCCATCCCTCATTAGCCAAAAAAAAAAACAAGGATATAACTATTCATCTTCTTTATAATATCATCTCATAATCATTACTAGTTTCATGATAAATGTTTTTCAAAATAAAAAACAAATTCCCTTTGAATCTGTCCCTCTATACTATAAATTTCTCTTCATCAACAACCTTTATTGATAGGTGAAGCCACCATTACAATAATTACATAGAGAGAGAGTAAGAAGGGGAAGAAGAAATGGGAAAAAAATAAATGAAATATTTATAATTTTATAATGCGTTCACTATTGAAAATGACTAGGATTAGAATGAGTTAAAAACGGAATATATAGAATGGAAATGTCAAAATTGGAATCAGAATATTTTATTTACTCTAACTATATAAATCATAATTACGATGAGTTGTATTGTCATTGATGTATTTACTTTGTTTTACAATTAAAATCATAGTAAGTTACATTGTATTGAATTACTATTAAATCTTTAATTACATTTTATCATTATTTTTATTTTTTTAATTATTGCAATTATTATTAGTAATCAATAATAATTTATTAATAATGAGCTTTATTGTTAATTATTATTATTAATGATTTAACTAAAATATTATTATTAATTATTGTTAATATACTAATTAAATTTAATACTATTTATGTTTTTGTTGATGATGATGATGATGATGATGATGATAATAATAATCATAATTCAACAATTATAATTATATTTAAAATTATAATTATATAATGATTGTTATTATGATTATGATTATAATTATAATCCTTTTAATACTATTATATTTGTAATTTAAATCGCAGATAATTTTGGAATTTTAAAATCAAAAGGGACGAATTTCATACTAAAAAGGATTTTAATGAAGTCAAATGCAGTGCAAGATTAGGATTATAAATATTATTAATGTGAAAGTTGAGCAATGCACACTATCGGTAAATTTATTCCCGATTATATGCTTCTTTGTTAATTAAAATTTTTAATCATTACTTATTTCATTTGAAGGGATTAAAGACTAAATATCATCTAAATTTCCTCATGTTGTCATTTTCATTGTATAAGTTAAGATATTTAGTTGGTCAAATTTGGACAATGTTGCCATTGCTTGTGGTCAAATAAGGGTGCATGCAAATGACAATTTTTTACCGCCCGATTTATATATCTTCTACCACCACAATCTACATGAGTGTTTAAATTTTATATATTTAACATAATTTTCAAAGACCTCACCTTAGAAATAACTGCAACTAGCGATTTTCTCCCCAAGTTCAGCTAGTCCGGTGATTTTTGGCCACCACAAATTGAGTGTTGGGCAAGTGCTTCTCTATTTTACGTAAGTGGTTATTTGTAATAGAATGACCTAAATACCATTACATTTCTTGGCATGCAAGTCTAATGACTCCTGCAATTTTCATTCAACGCACTGTTTAACAATTTTTTAGTAAGTACGCCATATGCTTTGGTTCTAAGAAAGTGAGGGTCAATCATCTGTCCAATCATCCTAACTAGATGTTTTCTTTTCCCTATTCCCCCTGTCCACAATTTCTGATGTATTCCTTCCCGACGATTGGGGGTTACAGAGTGTTAAATCTAGGGCACCACTTGTGGTTTTTTTTTCCACCTTTTTATACGATAGGGTCCCGTAAGTTAACAAGACTAACATTATAATAAGTCAACTTTGGGTCCGGATACCTTCATCTAGATCCAGCCATATGCCTTGTTGTAAAGCTCTGCCGAGTTAGTTTTTATAAAAACTCTAAATATACGGGTTTATCTAGGTACTTATGGCTTCTGGGTTAATTTCACATGCTGTATATATTAATGTTGCAACGTATCCACCTCCACTGTGGGCATATATGACCATATTATGCATTAAAACCACATTTCAGAATACATCAACTAAGTAAACAGAAGAAAGGAGCTGGCTAAAGTATAGATTTTGTAACATTTCCCAGAAGATAATGAGTACAGCACATCAGGAAATGTTTTTCACCGTCCACTTATTTTGTTTTCATTACTTCATTAAAACCACATTTCATAATACATAAAGTAGCTAAATTTAAGATAATAAGTACACCACATATTGAAATGCTTAACCGTCCAGTTATTGTAGTTTCATTACTTCATTTCTTCACAATACGCTACAACCTCCCATTGCATAATTATGTCAAGGTCTGACAAATTTACTTGTATTGTAACTTTGAACTAGCTCCTCTAGTCACTCATCGAAGTGACCATTACACTTATTACGGGGAAAGAGAGTCTCAGGGAGGGCAAGAGGAATGGGACAAAATAAAATGAAATGTTAACAATTGTATAGCGTCCTGACTTAATGGGAATCTAAATTAGTTAGAATCTGAATGAGTTAGAATCGAAAAGAGAAATTGCAATCACAATAATGTTTCTACTTAAACTATAGCAATCGTAAGTACCATGTGTTGTATTGCCATAGATGTGCTAATTTCTTATGACAATCAAATTTTTAATGAGTTCAATTATTACATATTACTATAAATTTCTTTAATTTATAGTAACAAAATTGATTAGGTAATTTTTATTATAATTCATATTTTGTGTTTTAAATATTGTCATTTTTATCATTTTTAATCCCTTTAAAATTTTTAATAATAATTTTGGTTATTTATCATCATAAACTTTTTTTCTACATAATTTTTTCTAGTTTTGTTAATATATTAATCAATGATAATACGTTTTATTGTTGTTAACAACAACAACAACAATAACAACAACAATCATAACGACAATAATAATAATTACAATAATAATTACAATAATAATTATAATAATAACAACAACAACAACAATATTTATCTTTAACAGACTTATTATTATATATTGAAAAATTCTAATTGTATTTATACTAATTATATTACTATAATTATTATTATAATAATAATCTGTTGAGTAATATGACTATATTTTTTTATTATTTGAAGCTACAGATTGGGAATACCCGTTGGCCCATTGTAATGTGTTATCTTAGAAATAAGTAATATAGTAGGTCCATTGACTAATATCGTGGCCCACGGGTCGCGTTTATAAGTAATCAGGTGCCAATTTTTAATTATAAATAGTGGGAATTACGGAATCGGAACCCGTGCTTAATATCTTAAACGACATTGTCTCCCTTCATTTAATACAGAAATGTAAGCTAATGTTTTCATTTCTCTGACCCCCCACACACCCAAACTCACTATCCAGCTATCGAGGTAAAAACTGTCAAAGCATTTAATCCTTTACCTATCTCACTTCCTCAAAACTGCACAAGTTGTGAACAAAAGCTTTGACGGAGCACCGCGTCAACTTACCATAGCCATCAAGACTGAACTTGCCATGCCCAACAACAGATTTCCTTGTTGCTCAAGGCATACAAAATCATGCGTAATTGTTGTAAGGAGTCAGCTTATGGAAATGTGTATTATGAAATCCCTAGTTCACCCTGTCACAAAACAGTTTGTGAATCTCAACTCACAGGAGTGCAGTGCCAGGTATAACCTCAATCTCACTTTTAGGGTACTTAGGTTCAACGCAACAGAAGCAGAACATGAAATTATGCTATTATAATTGTTCAACAATTAAACAATAGTCTTTTGGTGTTAACAGTTACTAAAGGGGATCAATTCCCTCAAGGAGAAATACAGGTGCGTTGTTACTTTGAACTTCATCTCTTTGAATTTCTTTCAACCTTTGAACATGCTAACAATTGTTAGGGAATTTATTGAAGATGGTCATCGAAGATATTCATCAAACTACCTGTACAGTTGTTATGATAAGTTAATTTGCACAAATTGTTACAATCTTCTAGTCAATAAAGTCATCATAATTAGGATGTTAATAATAAACCCATGAATTATTGCAAGAATGAAATGATTTTTTGTTTACTTTATGAATAAATTTATATAAATTGTATTGCTATATCATACGTAAGTGAGTGACTCTTACTTTCCCATACTACAAGGCAAAGGAGATACATTGACAACCGCGTGTATCCTTCTCATAACAAATACCTTTACTGGCTTGTCGTCCTTATAAATTTCGTTGTGCATCTAACCTACAAATAATTGATGTCATTAAATAAGTGTTGACCCCGAAACAAACCCAGATGTTTGAAAAAAATATGCTTTGAGCATTTCTTGCATATTCTTATGAATCTTACTTTCCAAGGAAGGCTATTGCAATGTTTTAAATCAAAAGGTTTGGACTGACTATAAACCTGTCACTTTCAGTTACTATGAGTTGGACAGATTTAAGCGGCACTAATCCTATCACCGTATTCTTATGAATCTTACTTTCCAAGGAAGCCTATCACAGTGTTTTAAATCGGAAGGTTTGGACTGACTATGAACCTGTCACTTTCAGTTACTGTGAGTTGGACAGATTTAGGCAGCACTGATCCTATCACCGTAGGTCAATTGCACGACCATTTTATTATAAAAAAAAAATTAGGTGCATGATGATGATTCAGTACCTGTGAAATTTGCCCTTCTCCTACTATTGTCACAAACCCTTCTGAGGCTTGCCGATGATGACATTGTAATAACTTATGGCTTCAACTAGCCATGAATGTCAACCTATTTCAAACCATCCATAGGGAAACTTGGTATGGTAGGCCACACTGACATCTATTGTCAACAACATGAGAACCAACGCTGCCCAGTTGATGACAAATAGTTGCGTTGACTTTAAACAACCCCAACAATCATACATTCTTAGAGGATTTGCATATGCTTTCCAGGTATGCACAAAAATCATATCTTAATTTACATCATATACTGTTGTAAAATTTTGTTCATAGAAGAAAATGACGGCTTTGGTTCAAATCATTTGTTACTATATTATAACAATCTAAACATCTTAATTCCTCAATCAAATGTATTGCAATAAACTTATATGAATAATAACTCTATACATGCTGGTGCACAAGAGCAATATTTGCTTCCTTTCGTGTACTCTGCACTCAAATAAACTGCTTTTAAATCATGGTAATATCACACGCATCTACAGACATTCATATCATCTTAGTGCATAACCATTTTTTGTCACAATGTTTGGATATATGAAGCATTTACAATGGCAGGAGAACTACATGGAAAACGACAGTGTAACACATCATATCCTCGCATTTTGCGTTAGACTACAATCTCACAGCCAACTGATAGGACAATTGAAGTTCAATTGTAATCCTATGGTCAATTTAGTTGTAGCCAAGTTTTGTCCACTTTCAACCTTTGCAGACAGAAAAAAAAAATAATGTACTACAAGAGTGTCATGACTTGGGTAGGACCTGTCTAACCGATTCAATTTGTGGATAGTTTGAATATTTTACAAACGCCTGAAGATAAGCTAACAACAATGTCTTAGGTAAAGTCAACTATAAGTCCAATCATGACTTGTTTTGTATAGAACCTTAGTTATCACGCTATTATCATATATTTTCTAGATGTTAACGCTGGTGACAACAAGCAAATTTATGATAACATACGAAATTAGTTAGGGACAAGTCTCGCGGTTTTTTGGTAGAGAACCATTTTTATCACTGTCTAATGAGGATATATTAAGAATAAACACTAAACAGAAAAAAAAAGGTGGGAAATACGTCCATATCTTCTAATCGTGATGTGCACAGTAATTATGCTTGATGTTCACATTCTCATTTGTAATTGTATCATTTCAGGATGAACAATTTGGTGGCTTGGTGTCACATAGGGCCACCAGCGATGTTATCCAAACTCTGTTTCTTAGTGCCATTTCTCACCTCTAGACAGACATTCTAACTGGATTATGGCAGATCAAGACTAACATGTTTGAGGAGATTGACTGCCATTATAGGATAATTATAGAAGAAATAAGACATGAAGAATATTTTGTCATTGAGGAAGAAGATGGTGCCAATGCTTGGAATTATCATCAATAGGTATGGGTCACATAGCACATAGTTAATAACATATGTTCTGCCGTTAATGGATAGGCCCTGCTATCTTAGCTTACTAACAATACTTTATTAGTCATTGATGCCCTTAATTAATTCATTGACATAGAATATAATTTACTCATGTACACAAATTGGGCATATTGTTAACATATCTAGTGGGCAAACCCATTATCTAAGGGATCACATTGTTTGTGGATATACCTATCTGAAATGCTTACAAATTAGCCGAATTTCTGTGAATTTATTCCTGAATTAAATGTTTCTTTAACACAGCTATCATTTACAGTTGTGTTAGACTAAGTGCTAGGTGCATTTATTATTTATCTAATTGGGTGAACTTGTGTAACCGTTTCTCTACATATCTTGTCGTCTATAAAAAATTTAATATGTCATGTTATAGGAAATGGCACGTCAACTTCACAACAGCAACGGAATCCACCACTTTGGCGGAGTTTAACACACCAGTTAGGTAAATTAGAGGATTGAGGAAAAGACGTAGGATCACTGCATTGGCTGATGAAAGCGAAGTTAATTATTGCTATAAGGAAAGAAACTTGAATTAAATTAGACCATATACAACAATTAATCCTCCTTCAACGATAAAACTTGAGCCACTTGCAGACACTAACCCAAAGAAATGGGCTTAGTTTAACCAAATGATGGACCTGCAGTTTGAACACATCGCTATCTATAATTTTTTAAAAGGAACTTATTCATGTTGATTACATGCAATTTCAAAACGTTGCAACCAATGAATGGCTGAACAATGATGTAAGTTTTGCTTAAGTACTTAACTTAAACAACTGCCCGTGTACATGTCTCAGTTTATATGGCCAATTACGTGGTCCATTATTCCATATCTATTGCTTATGCTCTCAAAATCATACTTCATTATGCTAATGCATCTTAATTACTCATGACATGTTCTTTCAGCATGTAAGCGTGTACCTTCGACTTATCAAACAGAGACTGTACAACTCCCAAAATGATCAACACAACAGATGTGCATATACAGACACGGAGTTATGGTAAGTACTTGCCACCGAACCCAAAACACTCCCGTACGTCAACGATCACATAAATAGAAGATCATGCTATTAGAAATGCTTATTGTGAGTTAAATGTGCGTATATCATAAGGTCACAACTCTTCATGTAATTATTGCAGTTAGTAGTAACAAAATAGCAACTGTATTGCTAATGTGACCATTGGTCTCATGACATTTCAATTTTAGGCCAGTTTCTCCAGCTTATAGTCTAAGATGCAATGTGATCATAGGAAACCCCACCGTGTGTGATTTGATCCGTGTTTAACAACCAGATTTATGAAAAGCAAAAGACAATAGGCTGCAGTTGATCATGCAAAGAACCTCTATGACAAATGCCAAATTATTTTAAATTTTGATGTTAAACACTGCTAAGTTTAAAATATATTCTCGGGCTAAACATGATAATGTGCTACACTTGTTGTTTAACTATTAGATTGTGGGTTTATTTGCTAATAACCTTTGGTAGATGACACTGGGCTGCAGCAGAAATAAATTCTATCGACAGAAGAATTACTATATCTGACATACTCATAGATGCCTTTTCAACCGAGCAAGTTGTTAGTTAGCTGGGATGTATGTGCATGCTTCTACCCAGAATGCTAATTTAGTGCAGAGACTTCCACCATGAACAAAGTGAACTGCTTGTAACAACTACACCGTATGAAGTCATAAGAGTCAAAGGAGGTCTGCCATAGCAGAAGCCTGATTCAGAAGATTGTAGGGTTTTTATGCTTAAGTTCATTGAATACTTAACACTCGATATTCCCTCCAATTTCAATGCCAACGATGTTCCCTTATTGAGGAAGACGATTGCAGCTTTGATGCTGCTGGATAAACTTGTATAATTTCTTTGTGTGCTACCATGTCACCAAACTAAATCATATCCCTCTCAATCATTTTGACAATGCTTATGACCGCCTATTATAAACATTAGAACTAGTTGTTATAATAGTTGAGAATGGTATAGCTAATGACATATGGTTGTTTATATATGTTATCTCCTATCATCGAGTTTGACTGTGTTATGGTATGTTATTAAGAATTCAGCAAGAGTCTCATAATATAATAGATAATAGTGAGGACAATTCCATTTCAGAGGACTGATATCAAATAGTTGCATGATTTGCCTAAATTTTTACATAATGGCCTAATAATTGGTGACAACGAGGACATAGATTATTATGTCAACTGTCAGTTTGCTGAGGTGAAATTGGAGAATGAAGTGCTGCAAAATGTTGGCTTAACATATCCGAATATTTCAGGAGAGTGAAGTGCATTTAGCTTACACACAATGTGAAATGTCAAGAGCAGTGTTGAAAGAAATAAAAACATAGGAATAAGGAAAGTGCTGTAATACAAAGCGTCCCGTAACCAAAATGACAATATAGCCACTGCAACTGAAAGCAACAACCATATGTCAACCATAAACCAGCATCACATACTAACCATATAAGACCTGGATTTCCCATGTCTCAAACCCTTCGTGTAACTGTAATAGTGTATACCATAGGATTTTAAATTTTCTCTTGGAGACAGGACCCTTACTCTAAATGGTGCACGTTTCTAACACAGTTATATGCATCAACAAGTACTATATCAGTTCTATGTCCTTTTCTTCACCCTGAATTCCCTTAAGCTCAATTTTTTCACCCGTTACACTAAATAATATAGCACACCTCCACTTTCAGCCCATCTAAGAACTCCCTCGGCACATACGAGGGAACACTATTGATCACAAAGAAAAAAAAATTTAACTATATGAAATTAAGTGTGATAACTTATAATATCAAATACTTGAAATCCTAACCTTCGCTATCACCAAAGTTTCCAAGTTAGCCAAAAAAGTGAGGACGATAAGAACAATTGGCCATTCAACTTCTCCAAACTACACTTCCAAATACCTCAACTCAAGAAATGAAAGGAAGAAATTGTCCTATGTACGGTCAAGTGCTTATCGAGATAAACAACAACACAAACCATTACAAAATAATATTTCGTATAAAAAGTAAACAAAAGTAAATTCCTCATTATTTAGTAAATGGTAAATGGTAACCGAACACATAACGACAGTGTGACGCTAGGATTGTAATGTGAAGACAATACATAGGTAGTATAAGTATAAACAGCAGTCAAAACCAACTTACATATATCATGCCAGCAGATAAACTCAAATACTTGATGTTACTGACACCTTTGAGAAAGTCGACAGCAGGGAGTGGATTAATTTCTTCCAATTCCAAAAAGAACATATCCAAAATCACAGACTGTACCAGATGTAGTCGTTCCATGACATAGAATACCAGCATGTCATCAACAATATGGAGAAACTGTAAAATTGGAGCCCTAAGCACAACTTTATAATAACAAGAAAGAAAAGTTTATTATTCTTTTTCTATCTCAATTGTCAAAGCCAACCTCTTCAGGGTAGAGGAACCAATAATGACATTCCTAGCAAGATCATCACATTTCAAATAAACCTTTAGGCACAAATCTTCAACCGATGGGCAACCGGAAATTAGATTTTGATCAACTTATTTTCTAGATATTTGAGCAAGACACGTAGGATTTTCACACATGGCAAACACATTCCACTATCAAGAACTTTGATGTCAAAATCTAAATCAAGTTTAAAAACACGTGCTGCAGCTGTAAATACTCTTAGATAACTCCATGCACTCTTGCTCCACAATGTCAAGATCTATCTCACGAACATGACGTATCACTGCCGAAAAGCCAACATTTCAACCTACCCGATGCACTGACTCTTGAGCAATGGAGACAAAACTTCTATAATTTTCCCAGGTCTGTTCGCCGAAGCATAGTGTGAACAAATCTCTCGAACCATAGTAGCATCATTGAAATCACCCACCCTAGTGCATAACCTCTCATCGAACCAAAGACTATAAAGTGAAGTCTATAGAAGCTTCCATCTTGAAGATAATGGAGTTGGCAAGTTGGTGGGTAGAAATGATAGAACGTGGCATAGGATTGTATCAGGTAAATAACTTATCCTATCTTCGCCAAACTGAATGGCCAGAGGTCTACCTCTTTTCAATTTGTTATATCTCATTTCTTAAGTTGGAATTTAAAGCCCATTATTGACACTTATAACTAACAATCAACTATGCTCCTTGTACACAAATTTTACAAATAATATTAACAAATGAGATATAATATGTTTTAAGATATCTTAGTTTACTAATTGTTGCCATATATGAATAAAACGCATGAAGAACACAACTAGAATTTATTCTAAGAACTTGTCTCACTACTTGGTCTATAATATGTTTTACCAACATGAAAGTCCAAAACTAAGATAACCAGGCGTCACAATATTTTTCAGAGGACAAAGATAGAGTGTTTCCTAGACCTACCAAGTAATGCGGCCAAATATTTTTCATTCATATAAGTTAGTATAGTTTTAAAATAAGTAACTTCCAGAAAATAATCCTACAAAGGCAGGGTTTTGAATTAACATATAAAAAAGCATAGACAAAACATCGATTAATGTCACCCCCCCCATTAGGAAATGGCTGCACAGGTGTCACAGATTTTTTCTATACTTGCTTGTAGTTTAAAATGTAAAATTATTTGTCGAATCCAGCATGCAATTCAGTATGTATGCATCATGTCAGAACAAAACAAAATTAATTTCACAAAACTATCATACAACAATAAACCCAATAACACATTTTAGTTGGCGATCTAAATCAGAGCATCAGGTATAACCATATATCATATATTTATAAAATTGAAGGATGAGAAATAAATGGATGAAACAAACCAAAGTACTCTCTTTGTTCGGGTAAACGCAATGGCTAGTAGCTAAATTCAGATGTTGGTCGATTGAATGTGGTCCCAAAGATTAGGTAGCATGACTTGATTTTTACGGTAAGGTTTTAGAGAAGTTTTTTTTATAATTTATAACATCATTATAATGGCGTAACTTTAAGTAGTTGGCACCGGTAGCACCTATTAATTACGTGAGATTAACAGATTCTCTAACTTTTTATTACCTGTTATAGAACTAGTAATGAGTTGAATTGACAGAGTTGAAGACTAGAGTATAAGAATACAAAACAATTGTGACCGCAGGTCCTTTCTTAATGGATGCAGGTCATCTTCGATAATTCTTAAGGAGAAGACAGATAGACTTGATTGGGTCTAAAATTATCAAAACAACTGGATGCATGCTGGTTTATATATAAGTACAGTTAACTTTATTACGCCCTTAATATTTTAACAATTGCTGGCATGCCCCTATTAAATTTGGCAATATTCAGTACACCTCTAATTCCATATATTTTGTTGTTAAAAGTGTTGTGATATTCAGTACACTTACACGTAAATATACCTATTCTTAGAAAAATGGTAATATTTGAATTATAAAGAAATTGGAAACTCTTTTATTATAAGTATAGTTGGTGAAACTCAAAATTATCAAAACTTTTATGGTCAGGTCATGCAGATAGTATATAGGTCAATATCCAAAATATTGAATTTAGTGACAATTTATTAATATATATATATATATAACGAAATAGATATTGAATGATGAATAACAAAGCATGAAGGGATATAAGATGATGACTAACTGTTGTAAATGTATTAGAAATACATATCAACCTATGTTACAGATAATGTGAGAAATACATATTTTATAGTATTTAGTCATGTAATTGCATTTAAAATTATGAGGCAACTGATTATATCAAAATGAAATAAGTACTTATCATTAAACAACCTATCATTTGAATTAGCAATCCAAATGTGGGTTTAGCATAAAAATAACAGAAGTCAGTCCAATTCATACAATGAACTACTCTCGTTCCTTATGTATATTAGGGTTGCATAGGATTATATATGAAGATAAACATGCAGAAAAGGTTATAACCAAAGGTATGACATTATAAGAAAAACTGAAAAATAAGAAAATTATAGTTAAATGTATTAATTGTTATATATGTAAGATACTTGCCTTACCATGTCTCACTGAAAGCTACACTAATGTTATAAGAAAAAAGTTATAGTTACAATTTTGGTTCATTATAAAAATAATTTCATCCAAAATTTATAAAACATAGAGTGGTCTAACGAACATGGTGAAAGCAATGTTATTATCTCAGTGATTTTTAAACATATAGACTCCCATGGTGAAACTAATGTTATTATCTTGATGATTTTTTAATATATGAGCTCGCATGGTCAGTTAAATAAAGAACATGAACACATGCACAACACACTTGCAATGTTTAATGTATCAGGCATAATAATGATTTTTTTTAATCAAAAGGACGAGGGATGAAAATTTATAGCCAAATGAGTGTTTCATATATGTAAGAGAAGACCATTACCTTTGTATATGAACATTACATTTTCTTGTGGGAACAACTTCCTTATATAAACAAATCAATAATTCACGTCCGGGTTCAGGATAGGGGGAACATTTATAGGACATAAGGCCGTGGTGAAGTTGAGACACACAATAGGCCTCACGTGATGACCAAATAGTAATAATTTAAAATTCTGTGATTGTAGTATGCTTGGCCACGAAGTCGGGTGCAATTTTGTGTCTGTGAGTGGTCTACCAGATAAGAGCCAATGCAACTTTGTAGATCCTTCTATTCAGAAGCAAGCAAAAAAAATTTCCATCTTGACCACCGTCATAATCAGCAGGAGGTAAATAAACGAACAACCTGTAGTCGCATTATATCAATTGAGGATGGAAGCACACCGGGTGATCGAAAATGGGATGACCAATTGATTCGTAAGTTTTCAATAACCTATCCCCGAACGTTAATAACATAATTTCAGATTGTCTAAATAATTAAATAGCCAATTGTTCACAATGATCGTAGATGTTAGGAAATTGTGGAAAAGGTTATTAATTATTGACTCATTCGTTCCCACTGATATATTTAAACAGTAAATATTTCTTCCGTGCAATACCATAAATGTGGGTTAATGCAATAATAATTTCATATGCAATACAATTCATTATGACCTACCATTCCTTTAGTCATATAAGGCAAGACTATTAGTAAGGTGAATGGGTAGAATAAACCATTTCATTTTATGGAAGATAGGTACTGACAACTGGCCAAGCACGGATTAATGTGGTTAAAGTAGTAAAACAAATTGATCAGAATCAGTTAATAAATTATCTTAGTTAGGCAACGCCTCCAATCACCCAGTAAAATGGCGGCTGGCCTGTCCAATCACATCGCAGGTGCGTAATAAAAAGGACAAAGTATATTATTATTAATCCACTCGTATGTTTATGACACTACATCATTATGATCAATGCAAATATTGACTGTAGGTAATGCAATTGAATTATCTTAAGGACAAAGTCCATCGTGGTTAAGAGATTGGTCGGCACAGGCATCAGAGGCAGGATATGAGAAGCCCTTTTTCTGACATCAACACCATTAGCTCAGGCTCAGGCAACAAAGGAGATGAGGTTAATGAAGACGATCATCTTAGCTTAACATAATCTGCAGCTACTTGCGGTCCCACCATTGATGGTTCAAGCATAAAAGTTATGGAGTTAAAATTTTTATATGGAAGCAAATTTTCAACCATTGAAGAGGTAGAAGCATTATATTTCAACTATGCAAAGGCAAAAGGATTCGGTGTCAGAAAAGATATAAAAAGGAAGTACACAAATGAGAGAATGAAGTCAAGGAGATGGGTTTGCAGCAAACAGGGATTTAGACCCCAAAAATTTTTACAAAATTAAGAAAGAAAATGTGGCCCATGGCCAAAAACTCGCACTAGATGCAAGGTAGAGTTCTAAGTCCCCACAAAGGTTGCTGGTTTGGTAATTTTTTTATAGCAGTACACAACCATGACCTGACAACACCACATCACACGATATCCGTTCCCATAGAAGGGTCTGAACTTGATATCGTAGCAGCTACAACAATAAAACGCATTGATATTAAGCAATCACAAATACACGGGTATATGGCGTAAAGAGCAGGAAGTTATAGCCATGTGGGGTACCATAGAAAAGATTTACAAAATGCTTTTGGGTCGAATAGGAGGCACAAGCTTAAAGATTCTGACTCAGAATCATGCATTATATACCTTGAAGGCAAGCGAAGGACGGACCCATCATTTTATTATCAATACACAATTGGTATGGAAAATAGATTAGTTGATATTTTCTGGTGCGATGGGGATTTGCAAGCCAACTATACTATACTTGGGGATGTTATTGCTTTTGATGCAACTTATCGGACAAATGCTTAGTGGAAACCATTAGTTATAATTATAGGTATCAACCGCCACATGCGCACAACCATCTTCGAGTTTGCTTCGCTAAATGCAGAAACCGAACATGTCTATTCTTGGCTGTTGGAATCTTTTGTACATGCAATTGAGGCAAATAGCCTTAGGTTGTTATAACAAATAGGGATAAAGCAATAAGAAAAGCTATTTCCAATATTTTTCTACAATTAATTCACAAGACTTTGCTATTAGCATATGAAGCGAAATGCACAAGACTTTGCTATTAGCATATGGAGCGAAATGCACAAATGAATGTAAAAAACAACTGTTTTACTGCTGAGTTCAACGATTGCATGTTGTAAACCTACAATGAAGCTGATTTTCAAAGGAAATGGGAAGCACTGGTTAATAAACACAAAGTTGAACATCATGAACGGTGAAAAAGGTGTATGAGGACAGATATTTATAGGCAGAGGCATACCTGGTGGGGAACCTTTTCGGCGGGATGTGGAGCACCCAAAGATGTGCGAGATTACACGGTTACTTGAACCAATATATCAGTATTAAACTAAGATTGATAGATTTTATGGATCAAATGGCAAGGCTTATGGGACGACAGCGGGAAATAAAAGAAAAAGATGATTATGACAGTTGTGATGAAAGCTCCGTTTTGACCACTTACCTCATCAACTATGAAGAACATGCAAGCAAAATTTACACGAGAGCAATTTTTAGAGAGATACAGCGCCCAATCATCAAAAAAGGAATATTGACCATCAAAGACATTGTCTCTGACAATAATAGTAAAATATACCGAATCAGAGAGTTTCAAAAGCCGAATAAAGAATGGGAAGTTGTTTTCCACCAGCCATCAAACCAAGTATCTTGCTAGTGCAAGTTGTTTGAGAGTAAAGGGATTCCTTGTTTGTATTCCTTTTTAGTATTGAAGACCGAAGATATTGAACTAATTCCGGAAAGTATACAACTATCCCGTTGGATAAAACAAGCGAAAATCAACATTACACAACCTCGACCCGACAACTAGGGTGTTGGCCACTACATGAAACCAAAAACTACCCTATATAACAATCTCCTGTCCTCATTCAAAATGTTGTCTAATGCTCTTAACTAAAGCACTACCAACAAGGCAACCATAAGTTGTGAATAAATGTCCGATTATTACTTGACTGTATAAAATTTCCCACCATTGACATTTACTCACTATTTCACATGTAATAATCAACTATTTATATTCTCACATACTGTTTAATGTAAGTCATCAACTACGTACTCACTGTTGTGCAAATTTTATTGAACTCGCAAGCGCACGAATCTATTGTAGAATAGATCAATGGTGACGAGTGTCGATCCCACGAGGAGGTTGATTTTAATTGTTTGTAGAATTAATTTTCTTTTGATGGATGGTTGGATTGATAGTGAAAGGAATTTAAAATATGCTAGAATTGAAATTAAAATGGCAGGAATAACTTAAATTGGAATCTATTGAGATAAAGCACTTGGGTATCCGGATCTGCATCAACATGCTCCATGGGCTAAATATTCCATATTAATACCAATTAAATCATGAGGGGGGGATTCCACACCTCATGAACCACGCTCAAATAAATATGGTGCTAAGGGCTTATCGTGCCAAATAATAATAACCTTGTACTAGGGGTCTTGGGTTTAACTGTATGTCTGAACAAGACTATTATTATTTGTCGACGAAAAGTCAAAACAACCACAAATATTAGAGGGAATAGAAAATAAATTTACCAAATAAAGCCCATGGAACATGTTGAGGCTTCACCTTCAACCCAAGCTTAAAGAAAATTAGCTACTCATGTTTGAACTAGGGTAAAATGGGAATTTATTAAAATACATAGAAAATACAAGAGAGAAGGAATTACAATCTAAGCTTACAAAATGAATTGAGGATATCAAATTAGGAAGCCCCCTTTTTATAAATACATTGAGTGAATCATGACCATAGGATTATAAGCAGTTTGGACGCTCAGGATTGCGCCGTCATCGATCAACAACAACACTATTTGAGCGATAACTATTTACAGATTCACACGGTTTGACCACTATTTACCTGATAAACGGTTTTGCACGGTAATACTATTTTACACTGATTCGCACGGTTTGACCATTATTTGCACTGATGGCGGTTTTTGCACGATATACTATTTATGCGGTACCATGAAGCGATCTTATACGTATGAATAGTTAGATATGTGAACGATGACATTTTTCCTTTTATGCTCCTCCTGGGTTTTCGATCGTCACGAGTTCAAATGTAACGTCCTTTTCTTTGTCGATCACTGCTTCGTTGTGAAACAATCGTGATACCCCTAAAATACATAAAATAACTAATTATAATGAGACACACGTAATTAAATAACAAAATACTTAAATAAATAAAAATAGCAATGTTAGTGAGACATGAAGTGTAAAATGACGATTTTCTCCTTTATAAATATACACTTTCTAACACTCAACACACCCCCCAACCAGCTTATTGCTAGTCCCTAGCAAATAAAGCGAAGATAAAATTCAAAACCTTTTTTTTTTTTTTTTTTTTAAACACACGTGTTTATTCAATCAGATTAATGATAGCAATCAAAGAAAAGTACAAGTATTATCTCCAGTCTAAAGAAATATCACAACCACTTCAACAATCCACATGCATCAGTCCAGTAGACTATAGTAATCAGGCCACTTTCAAGAATAACATGTCAAACCCCAAAATCTCACCAGTAGTAGTGACACTCTCACAAAGAAATTAAACCCAATAAAAATTGTCACTACAATGAATGGTGAATTGAGAGAAAATAATATAGAAATACCACACACTCTCACCAAGATGAAAGAAATATGCCCACAGCTTAGAAATAATACGACCTCAAATAAATTACTAGTCAACCCAATTTATTCTTTTTTTTTTTTTTTAATGCATCACTACATCTTAATAGCCCATATAACTAGCTTTCACTTCAGACTATAGTTTTCTAAAATCAAGAAGGACTTTTATTAGGACGTAACGTAGGCTAGGGACATGGCTTAACAAAGAAAGGAAAATAGGGAAACAAAATATATATATGTTTGAGAAAAGTTCAAGAACTTTTGAAAATTACAAGATGCATTTCGCTTATTTATTGCTATTGTATATCTCTTTTTTTTTTTTTTTGAATTTTTTTTTTATGGCACAACTTTGTTGAACAAAATAATTATTTATCCTTTTTCTCAAACATGAATAGGTGATGGAACTTGTATTATATCGGGTAATACTCCAAATTGGAGTGGGTCAGGATGATAAGTTAACAAAGAAAAAGCTTTTTTTTTTTTTTTTTTTTTTTTAAGGCTCAAAAGGGCTAACTATGGATATTTTACAATAGGGATGGCTTGAAAGGCTCAAACGGATCAAAGATGGCCTTCCATCGTCTCTTAGAGCTCTAAATAATCTTCCATATCTACTAGTTAGGTGGGCCTTTAGATGCAACAACACACATTTTTTTTTTTAAAGGGTTGACTTAAAGGAAATCTAGAGATCATGTATAAAATAATAAACTGCTAAGCTGCATGAATAATGGGCAAAAAGGGTTACTCTCCAAGAAAAATTAATAGGCTCAAAAACTCACTTGGAATTTATTTTGACATATGCATTCCTTCAAGCAACTCATATTTGTCCCCAACATCAACATATAGAATAGCAAACATGGTGTAACATCACTCAAGATCAAAGATAATACAAATACTAAAATTTAAAAGTCATCATATCATCCAATATCAAAAACTCACACAAAATTACCAAATATATATTTTTTTTTAACGAAAATTCTACCCCCCAACCTATTCTAAACATAAAAAGAAAAACATACATGCAGAAAAATTAAAGAAAAATGTCTGAATTTTTTTTTTTTTTTTTAAAGAAGATGCGTTTCTAGAGTAACTACACTCCATATTCAGCCATCTTCGACTCAAAAACGTGAAAATGTATATTTATAAAGGAGAAGTCAAAAAGAAAAGTTAAGAAAAACAATTTTTTTTTTTTTTACTAAGAAGATGCGTTTCTAGAGTAACTACACTCCATATTCAGCCATCTTCTACTCAAAATGGTTAGTTCTACAACAAAAAATTAGTAAAAACTTAACCAATATTCCACAATTGTCAACTATTCCCTCCCCCCAACCTGAATGAAACATTGTCCTCAATGTTTGAAAGGAAAGAAGTAGAGTTTAGAAGACATCACCTGGGTAGTGCAACACAGAAGAAAATATTTACAAACGGAGAGTTAAATCTAATTTGTACTTCTTACTGCGGCTACTGTTACCATCATTATTTGAACATTCCAACACAATGGTCCTGGGATGCATCTCGATTGATAAACATAACGGATCAAGTAGCTCATTAGCGTATATGTGCACAAATAAAGACTTTTAAGCGAGGAAGGAATGAAATAGGTTTTTATTGCATGGTTAAGAAATGCGATAAAGCCATCATAAAATTATTGACATTTAACAAACCGATGGGTTTCGATGGATGTTCGGATGGGCCCAAGATGCTAATGTGATTAGTGCCTCTAGAGTTGCAAGATCTCACGGAAGGAAAATAAAAGCATCGGCGATGATTTATCATTTCGGTTATGCGTTCTTGCATACACGAGACAACTAACTCTTCTCCAGTTGATGAGTTAGACAAAGCCCAAAGGTTTTAGGATTGTTGGGATGATGCCTAACACTTGGCTCCTCCGACATAAGCGAGACCATTTTGGATAACCCTCGGTCTCCTCCATACACCAAGTGCAATTTTCTCTCTGTATTCTTCACCAAGATCTATGGCTGCCTCAGCGAACTCTTTATGTTTGCCATAGTTAAATCCAGAGCACACAAATGTTCTTGAATTGTTTGCTGGGAGTAGCTGCCATAAGGATACTGCTCAAAAACAACTTGTGAGTGCACCGGGAGGCCAAATTATATTTAAGAACCTTGGTGACAACGGGTCACAGCTGTGTATGAGGCATTATGTCAATGTCAATTAACACTAAGGCACATGGCTCGAGAGTCAAAAAGAAAACAGTAAAAAGGAAAAGCAAAACAATGATAACAAGAAAAAAATTATTACAAGCAATAATGCGAATGGTAAAATAACAGTAAAGTAAAACAACAGTAAAGTAAAAAGGATATCTACAGGTAGTTGCGACTGTGGCTCACATCTTCCTCTGGTTTTACGTCCAGAAACGGCTTGAACGCCCTCTATGGGTCGAGGATAGGCTTCCCATCCGCTTTACAAACCGCAAACAGGTCGTTTATAGTCGATTCAGATCGTATCGTGCACGTTCTTTCTCGAATAATGGCCATAACTGGAGGATCTCTCTTTTTACATATCCACTGGGATGCGTTTCAAAAGACAAAAGTATATTATCCAATGACTCTTTATTCAAGCCATCCCTAATTAATTTAATCTTATCTTCCTTGTTATCAGACACCATTCTAAAGAACATGGTTTTTTATTGCATATCGTTCTTGCATACTTATGACAAGCAACAGAAAGTCTTTTAGCTCGTCGTTTTCTTTCATAATTTCCTTTACCACAACCAGGCATATATGCAATAAATTTAGGAGGTAACTCACCCGCAAGCGTACTTTGGCCTCGATTAACCAGCGGATGTCAGCAGGTATGTCATTCTTCATAAGCAATCGCATGCGTTCGGACCGGGCTTTATAAATTGAAAAGAGGGCATTATGAGGAAGCGAAGGGAATCGTTTGTGAAGCTTTACTAAAATCTCGTCTATGTCCATGCCTTCGTCTCAGAATATCAGTTATTATGGGAAACTGGCAAGTAAACTTGATTGTCACGAGTCTATCCGCCTCTTCACCGGTGACAAACTTAAACACACAAAGCAAACTAAACACACAAAAAACAGAAAAATAAATTAAAACACACAAAGCAAATTAAAATCGTCCTCTTATCGAATTACCTCAAGCTCCAATTCCGGATCAAAATTCCATCCTATTTCGTGAGTTGTCTTTCTAGATCTTTAACGTGGAATACTAACTCTGGCGGTTGTAGATCCCAGGATAGGATGAAATTTACAAAATCGTATCCGCTCGAGATGAGTTTGGATACGTTGAAGTGTTCTAATCGTGTACAAGTCTTGTCTCATGATTAAAATGATAAGAGAAAACTATAATGGTTAAACAAACACACTTAAACAAAAATAATTTCAATCAGAAAAGAATAATCAAAAGAAAGAAAAGAATCAAATCAAATTACCGAAAAGAAAAGAAAAACTTCAATTTAAACTTGGTGGGTCACTCAGATTTATTTCACTCTCCTCTCCATGTGGTTGGTATTCTAGATATGGCTTTAATCTTTGACCATTAACTTTAAAAGTAACGCCGTTCTTTGGATCCTTAATTTCAATTGCCCCATGTGGAAAAACAGTGTGAACAACAAATGGGCCAGACCATCGAGAACGTAACTTACATGGAAATAGGTCAGCGAGAATTGAATAAAAGCACTTTCGACACGGGTAAAGATTTTCTCATAATTTGCTTGTCGTGAAAGACTTTCATTCGTTGCTTGTAAATCTTGGCATTTTCATACGCGTCATTGCGAATTTCTTCAAGTTCTGCCAGTTGTAATCTTCTTTCTGAGCCAGCTTGCTGCATGTCAAAATTGAATTTCTTGATGGCCCAGTACGCACGATGCTCGAGTTCCACGGTGGGTGGCATGCTTTTCCATACACTACTGTGGGTGACATCCCAATTGGAGTTTTGAAAGTACATATGCCCATAATGCATCGTGAGTCATGACGACCAATCTTTTCTCGGGCCTCACCGTCTTTTCTAAATGTGCTTTATTTCTCTATTGGAGATCTCAACTTGGCCACTGGTTTGTGGATGATATGGGGTTGCCACTTTATGAGTGATGGAGTACTTTGTCAAAAGTGCTTTGAAGGATTTATTGCAAAAGTGGGCACCACCATCACTGATAATTGCTCGAGGAAATCCAAAGCGGGAAACAATGTTGCTTTTCAAAAATCTTATCACTACTTTGTGATCGTTGGTCCTACACGGAATTGCCTCTACCCATTTTGAAACATAGTCAACACCAACCAATATGTATTGATGGCCAAAAGATGGAGGAAAGGGTCCCATGAAATCGATACCCCATACATCAAAAATTTCAACCACTAAAATTGGATTTAGTGGCATCATATTTCTTCGTGTTATGCTCCCCATTCGTTGACACCTATCACATGAAGAACAAAATGTGTAAGCATCTCGAAATATAGTTGGCCAATAGAAACCACATTGTAAAATTTTTGTAGCTGTTTTCTTAGCACTGAAGTGGCCTCCACAAGCTTGTTCATGGCAGAATGAAAGAATGTTTTGAAATTCATTCTCTGGGACACATCGTCGAACAATTTGATCTGCACAATACTTGAATAGATAAGGATCATCCCAAAAGAAATTCTTTATTTCTGCAAAGAATTTGGCCTTGTCCTGCTTAGTCCAATGCTCTGGAAGTTGACCTGTAACAAGATAATTAACAATATCAGCATACCATGGTACTACTTCCACACTCATTAATTGTTCATCTGGAAATGACTCATTCAAGGGTAATGGTTCTATAGTTGTGTCAAAATGGAGACGAGAAAGATGGTCAGCCACAACATTTTCTGTTCCTTTCTTATCCTTGATTTCTAAGTCAAATTCCTGCAAAAGTAACACCCAACGAATTAGTCTAGCTTTTGCATCTTTCTTTGTGAGAAGATATTTAAGAGCAGCATGATCTGTGAATATAATTATTTTACAACCAATGAGATAAGATCGAAATTTCTCTAATGCAAACACTACAGCTAGCATTTCTTTTTCAGTGGTTGAATAATTCAATTGTGCATCATTCAATGTCATACTAGCATAGTAAATCACATGGGGAACTCGATCAACTCTTTGTCCTAATACTGCTCCTACTGCATAATCAGATGCATCACACATAAGCTCAAAAGGTAAATTCCAATTTGGGGGCTGAATGATGGGTGATGATGTCAACAACTGCTTTAATTTTTCAAATGCCACAAGACATGAATCATCAAAGACAAAAGATACATCCTTAGCAAGTAGATTGCATAAGGGTCTAGAAACTTTGCTAAAATCTTTAATGAAACGTCTATAAAAACCAGCATGCCCAAGGAAAGATCTTACTTCTCTGACTGTTTTAGGTGGAGGAAGATTAGAAATGAGATCCACCTTGGCTTTATCAACCTCAATACCTTTGCTTGAAATGATGTGACCGAGAACAATACCTTGTTTTACCATAAAATGGCATTTTTCCCAATTCAAGACTAAATTCTTCTCGATACATCTCTGCAGAACTAGTGTTAGATGATGTAAACATTGATCAAATGAATCACCAAAAACAGAAAAGTCATCCATAAAGACCTCAAGGAATCGTTCAACCATATCAGAAAAAATACTCAACATGCATCGTTGAAATGTAGCAGGTGCATTACATAATCCAAATGGCATTCTCCTATATGCAAAAGTACCAAAAGGGCAAGTGAAGGTAGTCTTCTTTTGATCTTTTGGTGCTTATGGAATCTGATTATATCTCGAGTAGCCATCTGAAAGCAATAAAATTCATGACCGCTAATCTATCAAGCATTTGATCGATAAATGGTAAAGGAAAATGGTCTTTACGTGTAACAGAATTCAACTTCCTATAATCAATGCATACACGCCATCCTGTAGTTACTCTGGTGGGCACTAATTCATTATTAGCATTGGTAACTCGTGACTCACGACTTTTAGGAACAACTTGCAGGGTGACGACCCTATCGAAATGGGGTAAATAATACCTGCATCTAATAGCTTGGGACTTGATCACGAACAACTTCTTTCATGTTAGGATTTAACCCGGCGTTGCATTTCCCAAGTAGGTCTAGCATTTTCATCAAGGTGAATGTAATGCATGCGATCTCTTGGGTTTATACCTTTTATCTGCATGGTCCATCCTAATGCTCCTTTATGCTCTTTTAAAACATCCAACAACTTACCTTTTGTTGTTGTTATCGAGGAGGAAGAGATGATTCTTGTGCAAAGTGCTTTCTTCTCCCAAGAATGCGTATTCCAAAGTGTTGGGTAATGGCTTGAGCTCGAGTTTTGGTGGTGATTCTGATGATGGGTTGAGTTTTTTCTCTGATGGCACTAGTTGTTCAGCTCTTGACTTCCATTTATTTGTGTCCATGGATGGTGCTGAGTCAAGCAGGGCATTGACCTCATCGATTGATCTGTCAATATCAAAATCCAAACCAAAGTGAGTTAAACATGTTTGCAAAGGGTCATCACTAAGGTTTGAAAGAAAATTATTATCAACTAATGCTTCTATTAAATCCACATCAACAATTCCATCATCCACATTGTGAGGTTGTTTGGCAATGTTGAAAATATTGAGCTCCATGGTCATATTGCCAAAGGACAACTGCATATTTCCGGTCCTGCATTGGATGTGAGCATCGGCGGTTGCCAAGAAAGGTCGGCCTAGGATAATGGGGATGTGCTTCTTTGAATCCTGTACTGGTTGAGTGTCAATTACAATGAAATCAACAGGAAAATAAAACTTGTCTACCTGAATAAGCACGTCCTCCACAATACCACGAGGGATTTTCGTGGACCCGATCTGTTGTAACACCTGGAGTTGGGTGTAATTCTCCCAAGTTTCACAAATCTGAGAATAAGGCAGATTTACACTAGCTCTTAAATCCAACAAAGCATTCTCAACTGTGTGGTTCCCTATACTACAAGAGATAGTGGGGGAGCCTGGATCTTTGCATTTTAGAGGTATTTTATGTTGGAGTATAGAACTAACATTTTCTGTTAAAAAGGCCTTTTTCTGAACATGAATATTTCTCTTTTTAGTGCAAAGGTCTTTAAGAAACTTGGCATATGATGGCACTTGTTTTATAGCTTCAAGCAAAGGGATGTTAACACTTACCTGTTTGAAGATTTCAAAAATCTCACCTGTGGATTTTCCTTTGTTCCCTTTAGCTAACCTCTGAGGAAATGGAGCTTTAGGAACATATTCTCGTGGGTTGGTTTCCTCTTTCTCCTTTGGTGATGAATCCTCAACATTCACAGGTACAATCTGAGTTGATTTTGGCATCTCCACTTTGTTATCGATTTCTTTCCCTTTTCGCAAGGTCATCACTGCTTTGACCTCTCCATGATGTTGTGGTGAACTGGTACTTGCATTCACTTCCTTAGGGTTAGGCCTTTGGTTGACTTGAGAATTTACCTTTCTCAACGGTTATTGCCAAGGTTTGAACTGAAGAAGCAAGTTGTCCCGCCATTTTCTCGAGGCTTAGGCGGTTGAGCTTGTGAGTTGAAGCAGCCCTCAACTCATTTCGCAATTCATCAATGGTGCGGTTCTGCTCGATTCTAGAATGAGTAGAATTCTTAAAATTGGAATGTATCCTCCCGTAGTGCGGGTTGAGAGTGGTTTGGGTTTTGATTGTATGGTCTAAATAGTGGCTGAGAAGCTTGAGAAATTTGAGGATTTGGTGCATTTGGTTGAATTGGTGGAGGTGGAGCTGCTGGTCCATTTTGTTGGAATCCTTGAGACCATGAAAAATTGGGGTGGTCTCTCCATCCAGGATTATATGTGTTGGAGTAAGGATTGTAGGTTGATGGTTTTCTCATGATTCCTATGGCATTGGCTTGATCTGAATATGAGTCATGGTCATGTGGCTCTGTTGATTTGGCAGTCGTCAATGATGCTATTTGTCGAGAAAGACCTTCGATTATTGCTTTGACTTCCTTGATTTCTGAGCTTGACTCACCAATGTTAACCTCATTCACTCCCTTAATTCTCCTGGTATTCCTGAGTGATCGACTCCGTTGTTGGGAATTATCTGATTGGCGTTGGAAGAATTCCCAAATCTAAAGCACTTTTGACATAAGCTCTCCTCCTTTCGCCATTAGCCATTCTTGCACATGTGGCAATAATCCCTCCAAAAAGTATTGGCATTGGTGCCATTTCTCGTACCCATGATGTGGACACTTCAAGAGTAGCCCATTGAATCGCTCCCATGCTTCGAAAAATTGCTCGTCGTCTCTTTGGGTAAATTCTGAAATTTCCCTGCGAATAGCATTGGTTTTATGAACTGGGAAATATTTATTTAAAAATTTAGTTACCATTTGTTCCCATGATGTAATGCTATTAGCAGGCAATGTATTAAACCATGAACGAGCTCTATCCTTTAAAGAAAATGGGAATAATCTAAGTTTAACATCATCATCTGAAAAATTCTCATATTTAAAAGTCTGACAGATAGCATGGAAATCATTCAGATGATTATATGGGTCCTCATTTTCTAGGCCATAAAATGTAGGGAGACAATTTAGCACACTAGGTTTTAATTCAAAACTCCTAGCAGCTACATTTGGGTATCTGATGCATGATGTGCTCAAATTTGCTAAGGGACTAAAATAGTCCTTAAATGGCCTCTCTTGTGGTTCTGGTTGTTGGTTTTGTAAATCCATGTCAAATTACTTTTTAAATGCGATGTGTTTATGTGTGCGAAGTGTTTTTTCTAACTCAAGGTCTAAAGGCTCAAGATTAGGTGATAATGACCTTCGACCACGCATACAAAGAACACAATAAATGAAAATAAAAATAAACAGGAGGGAGAAATTACGATACTAACCTTGTGACGTTGTTACAATCTTACTATGAAAATAAACTCAATTGCTATAAGAAAAAGAGATTACGTGAAACAAATATTACTAAAATTAAAAAAAATTACAAGAAAACAACTAAAAATAAATTAAAAATATATATATTAAAAGAAAAAAAAAACTAACTCTACGAATTAAAATACTTACCTCCCGACAGCGGCCAAAAACTTGTTGTGCAAATTTTATTGAACTCGCAAGCGCACGAATCTATTGTAGAATAGATCAATGGTGACGAGTGTCGATCCCACGAGGAGGTTGATTTTAATTGTTTGTAGAATTAATTTTCTTTTGATGGATGGTTGGATTGATAGTGAAAGGAATTTAAAATATGCTAGAATTGAAATTAAAATGGCAGGAATAACTTAAATTGGAATCTATTGAGATAAAGCACTTGGGTATCCGGATCTGCATCAACATGCTCCATGGGCTAAATATTCCATATTAATACCAATTAAATCATGAGGGGGGATTCCACACCTCATGAACCACGCTCAAATAAATATGGTGCTAAGGGCTTATCGTGCCAAATAATAATAACCTTGTACTTGGGTCTTGGGTTTAACCAGGGCGGTATCTAGACAAGACTATTATTATTTGTCGACGAAAAGTCAAAACAACCACAAATATTAGAGGGGAATAGAAAATAAATTTACCAAATAAAGCCCATGGAACATGTTGAGGCTTCACCTTCAACCCAAGCTTAAAAGAAAATTAGCTACTCATGTTTGAACTAGGGGTAAAATGGGAATTTATTAAAATACATAGAAAATACAAGAGAGAGAAGGAATTACAGAAATCTAAGCTTACAAAATGAATTCAGGGATATCAAATTAGGGGGGGAAGCCCCCTTTTTATAGGTACATTGAGTGAATCATGACCATCGGATTAAAAACAGTTTGGACGCTCAGGATTGCGCCACGTCATCAGTCAACAGTCAACAGCCACTATTTGAACAGTAACACTATTTGCACAGTTCACACGGTTTGACCACTATTTGCACAGTAAACCGGTTTTTGCACAGTTCACACGGTTTGACCACTATTTGCACAGTAAACCGGTTTTTGCACAGTAATACTATTTGTACAGTATCATGAACAGTACTATACGTATGAATAGTTCCGTATATGTGAACAGTGACATTTTTCCTTTTATGCTCCTCCTAAGGTTTTCGATCGTCCTGAGTTCAAATGTAACGTCCCTTTTGCTGTCTGATCACTCGTTCATTGTGAAACAATCGTGATACCCCTAAAATACATAAAATAACTAATTATAATGAGACACACGTAATTAAATAACAAAATACTTAAATAAATAAAAATAGCAATGTTAGTGAGACATGAAGTGTAAAATGACGATTTTCTCCTTTATAAATATACACTTTCTAACACTCAACACTCACCTTACACTGAAACATTCGATGTCATCGCAAAGAAAAAAGGATCAAATATACTTAAAACTTAATTTCGAACCAAATAACATGTTAATAACATTTACAGATAATGATTTCGAACACTTACTATTGATTTCGCCTCCTTAACATTTGAAATTTCTGTAGCCTCTATTAGGTTAAGATTCTATATCACTGCACATTTTTAGTTTATATCCACTAAAATCACATACCAATGTGAACCCCGATGTTTAATAAAAATAAATATTTGTTTCCAATGAAATGGTTTTTGTTATAATCACTAACGCTGCATATTCCTTTAAATATTGCATTCCAAAGGAGATAATTACCTTGTCACACAACCCGAATTCCAGCAGATAGCAATCCCTTAATGGCGTACCCATTCCCAGGCATGAAACATCATTGCCTTCAACTATAACATTTTACTGCATGCATATAAACATAATGTCCTATGAAATTATTACATACCCAATAAATTCAACAGTTATATCTATAATTTCCCATTAATACGACAACATACAACAAAATTTGATGGCAAAAACCATGAATGATGACTACCTTCCACTTTTTGCCTTTCACTATATGTTAGTGTATTCCCCACAACAGATATTATATGCATAACCATTGCTAATTATTTAGGCCATCTAGTTATAATTATAAAAAAATTGAAACTCACTAACATATTTTCAACATCTTTCTCACCTCTCCATGTATACATCTTTTTGGGGCATAATGTCAACATTTCTTTTCTAATAACCCAATTTATTTTCATGTGTACAAGCGGTTCACTGCAAAATAAATTCACCCATCACCCTACTGAACACAGATATACAAACGAATTATATATCATACTATCAAACATTGTATATGCTATCACATAAATATTATCAACTGCATATTACCATTCATCCAAGTCTTCATTCATCATATAATCGATCAACTGACACAGGAGTGTCCACAACAAATGGCCCTACCCTAAAACACCCTACACAAACACATCATATTCTCTCATTATTGTCTGCCATATTTGCCAGCCTAAACAACATTCCTGCAGCTAAATTACTGTCATTGTTCAACAACAATAATTCCTCAGTGTTGTCACCCCTCGTATAAACCTATATTGGTCAAACACACATGCTTACATACCAGTTTGAAATAAACATTTTGCATTTAAATCATTCAAAAATTTGTAAAAGTGATCCCTTCAACAAAATACCATCACCTCATTGTTTTGATCAAAATTATAGTGACTGATCACTTCCCCTAACGTACTTTGTGCATCTACTAAATTATAATATATTTCATTGTTTGCAACATACTTCTACAACATATTTTCCCCTCCTGATGCATTACCTCGATGGATTAACTAGCTGTTCCAGGATAAATATATTCGCAACAGCACACCAACCCTTCCACACCAATACAGTTTGAGACTCCGATTTCATTTTCTTCTTGTGTGAATTTTTATTTCCACCATATCCACTACAGCCTACGCTCTTTTCTAGCTTACCTCCAAAAATGTCCCAATTATTGTCGTTCAACTCTTCTACATCACACCTACGCTGTTCCGCCGAAGATCCTTTTTTTAACATGCTCCATTTGGTGACCTTGGTCACATGCTCTAATCTGTTGAATTTCCTTTTTTTCCCCAACATTTGTCACTCTATCACTTACTTTCTCACGCACAACCATCTGTATCAATAATTATGTGAATATTGTTTACCACTACTAAACATATTATCGATTAATATGATTATATTCATACTTTCCCCAGTAACTATGAACAGGCCTTGTTAGTGCCTTTTTTTTATTTTTCCCCCAATTTCTGTTCACCCTTGCTCATATATCTCATTATCATACTGCACTAACATCTCATTAAGGTCTTTTTCTTCTCATTAACTCTATTTCCTCTGTCCCAATAATAATGCATGATTCTCAATTTAACTGAACATGTGTACTATAACAAAATTTCCACCATAGGTTATTATCAATATTATGTCTTCTTTGTTCATTTATTTTTCTCTGACAATAATCAATTTTTCCATTTAACCTATATTCAATGTTAACACAACAACACACGTACGTGGTACACAAAATTGTTTATGGTTGACAACCATGCATCGGTTAATTCATTGATAAATTTTCTTTCCATTTATCTAATACTATACAATATCCAACCAAGCAATTATACCAATTACAAATTGGGTGTTAGTGTATTAACCGCAATCCATACCTTGTCAGTACCAATGCCTCTTTGTTTATTCAACAAATTCATGAATCTTCTTATCTCCTTAGCATCTCACAAGACTACCGAACATAATGTGGGGTCTCATTTTATTTTGACATATAGTAAAGAATTCAGATACAATATCTACAAAACAACATTCCTTTAGCATGTCAGTTTTAATTTAACAATTACACTTCCTTTTTGTCTACTTTATATCCTTTCACCCTCCACCTCTATAATCATATAATAAACCACACCGACATAATTATAAATATAAAATAACATTGAAAACCATAGTAACCCTAACTATCACTATTCCACTATCATCAACAATTAATAATGGCGTTGTGTTCCCTACACATCATGTTTTCTATATCAACAATAACATCCCCTTGTCATCGAGTAACAAATACCTGTAAGTATAACAGACAACCACTATATATGACAACTTCTCTTCTTTATACCTTGTTATGCCTTGCATAAACCTCCCAAAGCAAAAATAACGCCCAATTCTTTGACCTTATTTTTTTCCCATCCTTGAAAGCGAAACAAAAGGACATAATTATGTGTACTCCGCCTACTGGACACAGCATTGAACATAGAGCAAATAGAGTGAATGTCACCTTGAATTCATCATCAACTGCATTTTTATTATATAGGATATCAATTAACTTTTTTATGTGTATTTCATTACTATTTGCTTCAAACAATTTTAAATATCCTGACACCTTCTCCATGTTCCCATCTAACTTCACATTTGTTCCTCCATCAAATATTCCCATTATATGCCCAAAACTATGTGAACTAAACTCCAACTCTGGATTATGAACATGTAAAACTGACTTACTCATATCTACCCTTTCTACTAACCACTCATATAGTTTCCTATTCAATTACCCACACTTCATGTCAATTAATTTCCTAAATCCTATTGAACTTACGGCATGTCTTTGTGCTATCGTCAAATTAGATGCCACAGCCGAGAGTTGCTCCGGCACACACCTTGATACATACTTCACATTGTCACTGTTCACACCAACTCCTATGTGCCTTCCACTGATATACTTGCACTTAATCTCAGGTGGCAGATTCTTAAAGTATAACTAATTATTTCATTACTTGACTTTATGTAAAAAATATTAATTTATTAAACAATAATTAGGTTAATGTATAACGAACTCTCACCTTGGTGTTATACAAGCACTTCCACCATTTGCCTTTATCTTCCACACTGCTTCTCCACTGGATATAAATAACGACTTATGTTAAATAACCCTTACACATTTCTAGAGTCATATGAAAGCTTTCTTCTTTCTTTACTCCATTGCATTCTATTTTTGTCATATCAGAAATTAACATTTTGCTCATTTTATAATAACTTGAGAAGTGGATAATCATTAAAACATATTGGACTAACGCAACCCAATTTTCGTTCATCAACCATCAATTAACTACTTATATGAAATTAACATCATTTTACTTATAAATACACTACAAGAAAAAGTACCTACTATGACAGTCGTCTGTGTGACGATTTTTGGTCTGGAGGCCTACAACAATATAATCATGATAGATTTATTTTCTGTCATACACTTATGACATATCTGTGATAGAAATACCGTTTATCAACAAATCATGATATATTGGTGATATAAATATCATATATCAAGAAATTATGATAGACTAGTGATAAATTATTTGGCTAACAAAAATGAAAGACTGATTTTTTATGTTGACATTAATTATGTAGGTTTGACTTAATTTTTAAAAATATTTTATTACTAAAAAAAGAAGTGAAACAATGTCGTTTCTATTAAAGTAACAAATTTAAATTAAAATGTTGCAAGTGTTTGAGAAAAACCAGAAACGTAAATTTATAAAACATTGCGTTTTGTAATAAGGGGAAACATGTTTTGTGAGAAAATAGGCAAAATTTTTGCTAAATGTTCAGAAAATTTTCAACCCAAACACCCATCGTTTAGCACACTTGCAGCAAACCCTCAAACGCCAGCCATAGCAAACTAACAACACCCAATCACCCATCGTTTCAAAATCGTTCTGGTTATTTCACTCAATCGACTCTCTCTGTTGCGATTGTCATTGAACCGTCTCTCTTTGCTGGGACGAAGTAAGTGCTAATCGAAACCCAAATTAGAACGAGAACAACAGCCAAGGTACCTTTATTGACTGTAAGAAACCTAATCGTTTATCGTGAAAGAAGACCCAAATCGTTGTTGCCGAAGTTAAAACCCTAGCCTTGATGGTGAATTGAAGCTTCACACCCACTGGTGAGTCATTGCTACATTTGCATGTTTCAGTCAAATATGACTATTCATTCAACTTTTTTATAAAGTAGTAAATAATTTCTAAAAAATTGAAATGTATTTGCATGTATTGCATATATTTTAGTAATCAATTTACTAAACAATTTCCTAGGAATTAGTCTTTAAAAATATTTTGAGTTCTTTTTTGAGTTGTAATCATGCATTGCATAATGTTGTTAATTTTGTTTTTATTCTAAGCAATTCTGATTTATATTCATGTGTCTGTGTGTGATTTTTTTTCTAGCTAATTATGATATTGAAGCTTCGTTAAGTTAAATGAGTGTTAATGTATGAATTTTAGAGATAATCTACAACTAAAATATCTTTATATTCTGATAGCTGATTCTTTAAATATTGGCCTGAATTGTCTATAACAAAGCCTGAGGAGGGACTTTTAGTAAATGATTCTGTTATGTAAAATTGAAGGATTCTCACCTATCATTGTCATCTACCTATGCATGTGGTGTTGGAGCTATTTTGCATCTCCTGGTGCTGTTGTTGTTACTGTTGTTGTCTTCAGTCATAACATTTGCTTGTCAAATATAAATAGTTGTGATTACTGCATAAACTTGACAGTTCAGTGTTCTTGATTTGTTGAAGGCATTGTATTAGGGTACTTGAAGCTTTTCTTTGTGTTTGCTTTCATTTTTGTTCTACTGATGCATATTATTTGAGGTTGTAGTTTATTATTTCTTCTTAGGCTTACTCATATGATTAATGTAATTTTTTGGTATATTTTTAGCCCTCTTGAGTCTAAGTTTTGGAATTCTATCAACTAATCATTCAAAATATATTTCGGTAATAAATATTGTTGCTGGATTTGTACCTGGAATTGGATATAGCAGCAGATTGTTGTATTTAATATGGTAAGTACCATTTCTTATCCTCTATTATTTGACTTTTTGAAGTTGTTATACACGTACTTAAAACTTACATATCTTTAAATTTATTATTATGATACTATGTAATGTGTCTGTTGTGGGACCTGTCTTATTTATTATATTTATAGTATAATAAGAGAGTGAACTTTTGAAAAGTATGAATTTCAGTTTATTAGCTTTCTTGGTTGCTATATTTGTAATTTATAAATTTGTTTATGGACCATGACCATACTTTGTTTATTTTTAAGTTTATCATACATTGTGTTTAATTTGAATGGCCTCATGTAGGTTTAACTATTTTTATTTCACATGGTGCTGTAACATTAGACAAATATTCTAAGTATGTACATTCTTTCTTTGTTTTATGTCTATGTCAGGAACATTAATTGTTAAGCTAGAAATGGATAAATCTTCGATTCAATGTAATCGATTGTCGACAGAATATGAAGAGGGTGTCGAGAAATTTATAAATTTTGCTATAAAAATTGCTGGAGGGAGTAGTTTTATTAGGTGTCCATGCCTTGATTGTGGGAATTTATCATTTGAAACACCTACAACTGTAAAAGATCATTTATATATGCATGGTTTTGATGTGAAATACGATAATTGGTTTTGGCACGGGGAAGAGATTCGCAAGAGTCCTTCTCCTCAAAGAGAAAACCATTTTCAGCAACAAAATATAGAGTTTGACAATGGTAATGAGTTAGAAATGGTTAATGATGCTTATAAGGGTTGTTGTGGGGACCCTAAGGCATTTAAAGAGTTGCTGGAACAAGCTGAGAAATCCTTATACCTAGGATGCACAAAATTTACTAAGTTATCTTTTTTAGTGAAATTATTCAATGTGAATGGTAGATTTGGGTGGTCTGACAATAGTTTTTCTGTATTGTTGAGTGTTTTAGCATATGCTTTCCCTAAAAATAATGAAATTCCAACCTCTATGTATGAGGCCAAAAAGACAATGTCAGCTTTGGGCTTAGAATATGTTAAAATTCATGCTTGCTCAAATGATTGCATACTCTACGGAAACAAGTATGAAGGTCTTTTTTAATGTCCTACTTGTGGGTTATGTAGATGGAAGAAAAAGGATAGTATTGTAGGCCAATATAGAAAAGGGGTTCCTGCAAAAGTTTTATGGTATTTTCCTCCTATACCTAGGTTTAAGCATATGTTTCAGTCATCAGAAACGGCTAGGGACTTGACTTGGCATGCAAATGAGAGGATGGTTGACGGTAAACTCCGACATCCCGCTGATTCACTATCTTGGAAGTTAGTAGATGAGAAATGGCCGATCTTTACATCTGATCCTAGAAACCTTCACCTAGCTCTATCAGCTGATGGAATCAATCCACATAGCTCTCTTAGTAGTACATATAGCTGCTGGCCAATAATTCTTATTACTTATATTCTTCCACCATGGTTGTGCATGAAACAAAAATTCATGATATTGTCCCTCTTGATTTCTGGTCCTCAATAACCGGGTAATGACATTGATGTGTATTTACAACCTCTTATTGAGGATTTGCAAACTTTATGGGATGTTGGAGTGGAGGCATATGATGCCTACAAAAATGAGTACTTTAATTTACGGACTGTATTACTATGATAATAAATGACTTCTCGGCATATGAAAATTTAGCGGGATGAAGGATGTTATGCCTGCTCGTATTGTAGTGTAGAGACACCAAAATGTTGACTTAAATACAGTGGAAAAAATGTATACATTGGGCATCGGCTTTGGCTTCCTTAAGGTCATGAATTTCGATTCCAAGCAAAAGCCTTTGACAATAGTGTGTGTGATGAACTACCTCCAAAACTGTTAAACAGGGAGGAAAGTTTCCAGCTGGTCGACTCTATTGATAATAGATAGGGGAAAAGCAATAGTTAAAAGCGCAAAAGTGAGAACAATGATGATCTCCTGTGGTGGAAGAAGAAATCCATATTTTATAATTTAGAGTATTGGAAGCACTTGCTTGTGCGGCATCAGCATCAATTAGATGTTATACACATTGAAAAGAATGTGTGTGAGAACATCTACGGTATACTACTGCATATTCCTGGAAAGTCCAAAGATGGACTGAAGTCGAGGATGGATCTATTGGAAATGAAAATTAGGCCTAAATTAGCACCACAAATTAAAATAAACAACAATCGTACATGGTTTTCTCTTACTTGCCACACCTTAACTAAGGAGGAAAATGTAAGATTCTGTGCAGCTTTGAAAAATATCAAGGTTCCTACTGGATACTCTTCAAATATTAGGAATCTTGTGTCAAAAAAGGACTTTAAACTCCAGGGTCTTAAGTCCCATGATTGTCATGTTCTTATGCAACAACTTTTGCTAATTGCCGTAAGGTGTGTATTGCCCAAACATGTCAAAGAAGTTATCATCAGGTTCTGTTTCTTCTTTAATTCATTGTGTGAGACTGTGATTGATCTGACAACATTAGATGAATTGGAGAAAAACCTTGTAGAGACTTTGTGCTTGCTTGAAAAATGTTTTCCCCCTTCTTTTTTTAACATAATAGTTCATCTTACTATTCACTTAGTTAGTGAAGTTAGACAATGTGGCCCTGTATATCTTCGATGGATGTATCCTTTTGAGCGATACATGAAAACTCTAAAAGGTTATGTTCGAAACCGTAACTGTCCTGAGCGCTGCATAGTGGAGAGTTATATTGTCGAGGAAACATTAGAATTTTGTGCAGAATACATGTAAAACATGCCCACAATTGGGGTTCTACCTGGACATGTGCAGAATTTAGAAATTGACAAGCCAATGAGTGGTGGACAAATGGTGCAAGTTGATCGAACTTCATTAGATCAAGCACACTTGTATGTTTTGCATAACACTGAGGAAGTTCAGCCTTATATAAGGTGATGTTATCTAACTTGTGTTATTTTAGCTTTATTGATGTCAGGTTTTGGTAGTTTAGGAACCTGAAAATTTTGTCTTTGTAACTAATTTTTAGAGAGCATATGGATTGGTTACAACTTTGCCATCCACGAAAAAATGAGAAGTGGTTGCAAGATGAACACAACCGAACATTTGCGGATTGACTAACAGATAAGGTTTTGAAGGAACTAAAGTTTGCTTAATTCAATTCAATTTTTCATTTCAATTTCGGTTTGTGCTTGTTTAACATTATATTATTGTCTATTAATAATAGGTAAATGTATTGATAGAGAACGGTCACGATGTTACTGAAACAATCCGTTGGTTATCCCAAGGGCCTCGTCCTTATGTTTTCCAACATCCTGGTTATGACATAAATGGTTTTCACTTTATTACAAGAGATTGAGATTTAAATAGAGTTACTCAAAACAGTGGAGTGTCATTGGTTGCACAAATAATTTCAGTCGCAAGTTCAAAAGATAAAAATCCTGTCACTCCTAACATCACATACTATGGAGTGATTAGAGACATCTATGATCTAGATTATGTTATCTTTAGAATTTCATTAATGAAGTGTGATTAGGTATATACAAGAGGTGGAATTATGAAGTGTAGACTCGGATTTACTTTGGTAGACTTGCAACGATTGGGCCATAAATCTGATCCATTTATTTTAGCTTCTTAAGCCAACCAAGTTTTTTATGTACCTGATCAGCTTGATAAGAAGTGGTCAGTTGTATGCCAAATGCCTAAAAGAGGTAAACCCACACCAAGAAGTGAAGATGCAGTAGAATACCCTTCGTTGACCACTGAATTTCCAAGTGTTGATAACATAAACTCTATTGATGATGATGCTGCAATGTACGCACGAGATAGCAAGGAGGGAATTTGGATTGGACCTTGAATATCGTTTCTGTGTTTGTTTGCATGTGCAGTCTGTTGAGTGAGAGAAAATGATATATGTTAAGGTTAATACAAGAAGTATTTTATGCTATCTGTTATTATTTTATTTTAAATTTTTTGGCAGTTTTTATATGGTAATATATTCTTATTATTTGATTTTGTCCTGCAGTTGTGATATTCATCATGGATAAGGGAAAAAATGTCCCTGAGATTTCTTTGCCCGAGCAATCTGATGCTCATTTCGATCAGTTTTTAGATGAACAAAATGATGGATCTGTTGGTGAGGAATTAGAGTACTATGAGGCACTTATCCGCGAAGGATATGAACTTGGAACACCCCTGGTCGATCCTGTCCCTGATATTGATGAGTTTGGAGATGGTAATGAGGATGAACCTAAGAGCAGTAAGTAAAGAAAATTTGGCACTATTGGTGTTCTAGTTGGTGAGGAAAACATTGAGCTTGCTACGTATACTGGTCTTTTAGCTCGTACATCAATTCCAATCCTCTACAACGATTGGCGTAAAGTTCCTGATGATACGAAGGAGCTTCTATGGGAGTCTGTTAAGGTATAAAATAAGAAATTAAGATGATATGTCTAGTTTTTTTGTTGCTGGAAAAATCTGAAATTAGAAATAAACTTTATTTCGTGATTGCATATATCCTCATTCTCACATTTAGAAATAAACTTTATCAGGATGTTGTATGCTTCCATTCTCCCTGGGAAAAGAGGAGTCAAACCATTTGGATTCGTTTGTCCGGGTCTGGTTTCACTAGGCGAAGAACGTAATCCTGCTGCATCATTTGACCTTAGGGCACGTGGAGTTTGTGATCGATTGAAAAAAGCGAAGAAGGGACAATTCATCTTTATGCCTTATAATCCCTAGTATGCTCCTTTAATACTTTTCAACTCATATTAATTTCCTTTCTTGCCTTAATTTATTGAAATTGCTACCTTAATGTTATTTTGTTTAGGGATATTATCATTTTACTACCAAAGTTTTACTGACATATCATGTCAGTACCAAGGTTTGCCGAAAAGTGCATTTTACTACCAAAGTTTTTCACAGTTATCATTTCACTACCATTCCGTTAACAAAACGTTAATCTTTAACAGAAATTATGTTAAAAGTCGATTTTACCCCCAAGAGTTTGGTAGTAAAATGATAATTCCCCTAAAAACTCGGTAGTAAAATGATAATTCTCCTAAAAATTTGGTAGTAAAATGATAATTTATCTATCAAATTAACAAATAATTTTACTCTTACAGCTGGAAATGTCTTTTTTACCCTTACGACATCAACAAATTTTTAACGTTCTTAACGGAATGGTAGTGAATTGATAAGGACGCAAATATTTGGTAGTAAAATCCACTTTTCGGCAAACCACAGTACTGAAATGAAATGTCAGAATAAGTTTGGTAGTAAAATGATAATATCCCTTTTGTTTATTATAGTTATCATTGGGTGCTGGTCATCTTTGATGTGCTGAAAAAGGAAGTTTATTATCTCGATTCTTATGGGGGAGATCCTGATGATGATTTAAAAGAGCTCATTAAAGTGTATGTTCAATTTCTTAGATTACCATTGTCAATGGAAAATTACTTTTACATAGTTTGCAGATACTAATTTGTTATAATTTATGTTTGTATACAGCTCTATGACAATGTTTATAGCACAAGAGGGTAAGGAGAAATGGAATTATAATAAGATAGTCATATTTGTAAAGGTATGAATTATTGCCTTAATTATAATTATATATTACCATGCTTAATTGTTATTATAATGAACTATGCAATTGTTGATTGTGAATAGGTCCCACAACAACCAGCAAGTTCAGTCGTGTGTGGATTTTACGTCATGAGATTCATGAAAGACTTGATTAATGACTTCTCTTTATTAATGAATAATGTGAGTTCCTTGATCATAACTTGCTTCATAAAAAAGAACATGTCCTGTGTCAAAGTTCCACTACAAAATTTTTATTTTTCATAAACAGTTTAACGGAAAGACAACATATTCTGATGCTGAATTAGATGAAGTTCGTATTGAGTGGGCAAACCATTTTTCTGGAGTACTTACTGTTATGTGAGGTAACCCTTGCCTATTATGTTGTTATTGTCAGTTCATTAATGAAATAAATTAATTTACTAGCTATTATTCTATTGCCTAATATTCTAATCTATATATGGTCATGGACTTTGAATTTGAGGAAGGTATATTTTACTTGGGCAGTTATCTAGCTTATTATACTTCTATGTTGGAATGTGATGAAGATGGTGGGTACTGCTGAAGTTGGGTAGTTTTTTTTCTTTGTTTAGAAAATAGGTCCTGGATATTGTTAACAATCATCTAACTGCTACTTTGTCAATTCTCAAAATGGTGAAAATGGCAAGCTTCATTTTGTTAACAATAATAGGGAAAGATTTGAGTTAAATGATCTACTTAGAGCCTCTTTAAAGTCTTGGAGCGTGACGACTTTGGATCGTCTTACAAATTCTTTTCTTTGGGCACCTAGTTAAGAGGTTTAGGCAAATGAGCAATGTGGGCAAAGAAGATTTTCATGAACACATGACAAGGCTTGGAAGCTTGTCACATCCTAATTTGCTTATTATGCTGTTATTGTCAGTTCATTGATGAAATAAATTAATTTACTAGCTATTATTCTATTGCCTAATATTCTAATCTATATGTGGTCATGGACTTTGAATTTGAGGAATTTATATTTTACTTGGGCAGTTATCTAGCTTATTATACTTCTATATTGGAATGTGATGAAGATGGTAGGTACTGCTGGAGTTGGGTAGTTTTTTTTTCTTTGTTTGGAAAATAGGTCCTGGATATTGATGCAATTTTACACATTTCGGTTGTTCTTAGGTTGGATTTTCACATTTGGGAACTACTGGCCTTGTCTGATCATTATTGTTGGCTTCCTCTTGTATTGCTGGAAATGTTGCTGCAAATGAACTATGTTATTGCCTTTCTTCATGTTGGTAGAAAATGACTCTGTTGTTGGCTTCCTTGTGCTACTGGAATTGAACTGATGTTCGTGGGTGTTGTACATGCTGCTGGAATTATGTCATTATGTTGTTACAATACTCTTCTATTTATGTTAGACCTGTCACTGGTATTTGATTAAATTATGTTTGCTGACAATTATGAATAATTAGTCAATGTTATCCATTTCATTTTCTTTGTCATTAAATTTTTAATTGCAATATTAATTTTAATAATATAATTAATTAGCTAATTGATGGAATATTAATTTCTAATAAATCAATTGCAGGATTTTTATTAAAATGATAAAAATTTTATGGTGCAAACAAAATACCTATTTTTTATTAATTATAATTTCAATTTTTGATTAATTAAAAAAAATCATTTAATTATAATTTTCATTTCGCGCCAAATTTAATTTTCCCGCCAAAAATTTAAAAATTGTGCACAAAATTTAAAAAAAATAAGAGTCAAATTTAAATTTATTATATTTCCCTCTAAATAAAGCTACGACAATTATGTGACTAAAAATTTTTATCACAAATTATAACCGATATTATCCTATCATTAATTTTTGACGCTGGTTACAATAATAGTACGAATAACCATTGTCCACCCCTATTATGACAGCTTTTGCCTGCCATAGCGGGCAGTTTTTCTTGTAGTGATACGAAACAAAACTATAACCACTTGTTCCTTCTGTATCCCCGTCTGTGCTGTTATTCAACTCAGGTGCGCCAGCATCACATTCTTCGGTTGTAGAAGGCGACGCGCCCATTAATTTCATCATCAACATTCAAATCATTTGAAAACCTCTCATATTTCTTCGTCATATCTTCCCACGTACAATCGATATTCCTATATTCAGTTCTACAAAGTCGCCTTCGCAATCAATTTTACACTTTCACCTCTACCTCATCCCCTTCACTGGACTCTTCCTATTTGTGGATGTTTTCTTCTTCTTCTTTTTGCCCTAGTATTCTTCACAACTAATGTTTTTACAACTCCGACCCATTTTCACCGACATTACAGTTATTTTGACATTTACCATCCTAAAATTGATTTTGATTTTTCTTCCTTTTGTCTCCAACCACGTGACAATTCCCTGACCACATCACCTTTTGTTACCGCTTACCTTCGGTTTCCCACGAATCTCGAATTTCGTTTTCCAATGTTTCTGACCGTTCAAATCGTCTCGTTCTTTCTCACTCCTCATCGAAGGCCTCGGATCTACTGTCTGTTTCTAACAGATTCTGTAACCTAGCCGTTTCCCAACTTTAATAAGTAATTCTAAAAATATTTCATTTCCAAAATAATGTTATATTTATTCATTGGGGATGTTATGTTCTTTTTTAGAATATTTAATCGTGAAACTTAACGGATCGTATCATTTCTCGTGGAACAGAATTTTATCAAAAGTAGCGAGCAATTTATCCTCTGAGCAGAAAAGACGAAATTAAAAGTCGGGAGTGAGAAAGAAGATGGGAGGCTATTGTGGAGTTTCGATAGGCACATTATCACCAGCAATTATCTCATTTGGAACAAGATTCTGCAGTGCAAATACAAATACAAATACAAATACAAAGTCCTTCTTGAAGCAGAATAGTACGAAAAATGACAGGCCAATTCAATTCAAAATCTGTTGCTGCTCAAGCTCAACTTCACTCACACTCACACAGACTCAGCCAGAAAACAAGAACAAGAGACGGCGCGAGGCTAAGCATTTTGATGACGATGATACTGGCGACTTCGTGGTGGTTAGTTTTTATAAATTTGTCTCCATTAAACACCCTCAAGAAGAAGCTGCCAAACACCTCGCCTTCGTTGAGGTTAGCTTTTTTATTTTATTTATCCATTTTTAAAGCTTATTTAATATTGTTGCGAGCAAGTTGCTGCTTCAACCTTTTTTTTTAAAATTTTTTAAGGAAAATACAGTGTCACATCTAGTGCCGGCTTATAGGAACTTGTGGGAGGCCTCTTTGGGTCTGACCCTTTGAAGGGTATGGGATTTGAGTGGGGTACATTGCAGGTATAGGGAATTGGAGATGTCATAATTTTCATTTGATTATGAGGGCCTCATCTTATTTATTTCCAAATGGATGGGATGCTGCAAACATGGTTAGGAACGGGTCCAATAGAAGCCCCCGGAAACGTATATCTAAAGAGTACCCCACTTTTCTTAGTTTTACTGCCTTAGAGGTGGGAAATGGGAAGGCTATTTGTTTTTGGGAGGATAAATGGAGGGGGTGATGTTTTGTTGTATGAGAAATTCCCCCACTTGTACAGGTTATGCCTTTCTAGTAATATCTCGATTTTCTCTTGCATGGCTTTCTCTCCACCCTCTATGAATTGGAATTGGAAGTTCAATTTTAAAAGAAATTGAAAAACTTGCAGTGCCTATGTTGAGTATCAAAAAATATCAATATTGATGAATTGGAGGAAAACAAAAGGATATGGAAGCCGGAAGCCTCAGGACAGTATACTTGCAAGTCATATTTAGAGAAGTTGTGCAATGATGATTCTGCTGGACAGTTTTTACCCTTAAAAATGATTTGGAAGGCTAGCATCTCCCTAAAATTCAAGTCTTCTTGGGGGCCTTGGCACAAGGAAAATTAAATACTGGAGAAGTGATTCAAAGAAAAGTTCCTCATTTTTTCTCTCGGTGTGCGATTTGCAAGAAAAGTGCAGAAATTTCAAATCATCTTTTTCTTCACTGTTTTGTGGCCTCAAAGTTTTGGTATAAGTTGTGCAAAGAAGCTAATAATTTGTGGGTCGTTCTGGGACCTTGTGATTCTCTTCTTACGGAGTAATCCTTTGCTTTTGGTAGAGGAACAATGGTTAAAACTCTTTGGAAATGAGCAGTGGCAGCTCTGTTTTGGGTAACATGGGAGGAAAGAAATATTTGTATTTCTTTAGATGAAAGGTGCAGATAATGTTGAAGAACTATAGGATAGAGTTCGTCTTCTTGCTTCACTTTGGGCTTTAGTTTCTAAAGAGTTTCAAGATTCATCCTTTTTCTTCTTTCATCTAGATTGGGATGGGGTGTTGATATAGGGAGTTATAGGCGATTTTAGCCTTGTATGGAGCTGACCGGGTATACTTTTTTATGGCACAAATAGTCCTAGTTTTTGTTTTCTTCGTGGACAGCTGGTCCACTACCTGTTTAAAGCTACTTGATTAATACATATTTGAGTTTCTTTAAAAAGAAGAAAAATGTCTTCAAATTTTTTTTTTTTTACTGAAAATTACTTGTTTCTAATTCTAATGTGATTGATGATGCATCCATTCAACACTTTCTAGTATGTCTGCCTGACATATTTTGGTAACTGAAGTATATTAATATTTGCCATAACTGTTCACTTATTTGAAAACTTAACTTTGTCCATCTACTACCAGGGTCTCAACCTACGTGGTCGTATATATGTGAATGAACAAGGGATTAATGCACAGGTACCTTATTCCTTTCCCTAAATTGGATCTGTCATATTTCTGGTGAGTTTCTACTTTGTTTATCTAATACTGCAGACTGACTATAGTTCTCCATGTTTATTTGATGGTTAGACCAGTAATGCTGACTTTTTGTTTCTGTTTTATTATCATTTTTAAGAACATTTGGTTAATGGGTAAGATCTCTAGAGCAAGTAATCCTGCTCACACCAGATTGAGGAGGGATTTGGTTTACATTTATGTACCTATGAAGGGATTTTGACATGCACATTTTGGATGAAGCAGACAACTAAAGTTTTAATGTGGTCAACGGGTCTTACAGATTTGTTCAGAGCAGTACCCTTTAGAACTGGAATGTAGATAACTTTAACCTTAATGCGTTTTTTATGTTTCAATGCTATCCTTGGGAACTTACTTATTAGTTAGCCTTTTGGGATTTACGGTGTTTCAATGTGGTATTGGAGCCTATTTGACTGAGGGTCTTATGTTCGAATCTAAAAGGTCCATCCAAGGGTCTTATGTTCGAATCTAAAAGGTCCATCCATCCTATTGACCAAATTTTAGCAAATTGTGTTTTTTGCTTTGTTTGATGCATCTGACAAGCCTGTTGACTAATTCTAGACCTAAAATGTAAGGGTGCATTTTAAAACTTTAAATACTATTGTTGGTTTAGTGCTTCTAAGCTCAAGCTTGTGGGATTGATATTGTTTCATCAAAGGATTAATTGTCTAAATGTCGTAGTGGGCTTCATCAATGTTCTCTTCTCTTCTTTCCTCTTCACTATTTCTTCTAACATAAGAGGTTGAGAGACTGTTTGAAAACACAAGTGACTCATGTCATTCTTTCTTTCTTGTGTATATGATGTTAAATCACCATGTTAGGATATTTAGAGAAAAGTTCTGATGAGTACTAATTGATCACGTTTGATCAACATCTGCCTTAAAATTCATTCTGATTTGCTTCATCTTTGTGCAGTACAGTGGGCCATCAGGAGATGCTCTTGCCTACGTTGAATGGCTAAGAGAAGATGAAAAATTTTCTGATTTATTGATTCAGATGTCTCCAGCTTTAAATGGACATGCCTTTCCAAAACTGAAGCTGCGGTATAAACCTTCACTAGTCCAGGCAAGCTATAATTAATCATCATGTTTCTACTTTTTAATATAATTCTTCTTATTCTTCATATCTCCTTTAGCGACCATTAATATAGTGCTATTACCCTTTTTTCTTGATTTACCATATTGCTGTAGAATCTTCAGTCTCTAGAATTATATTCATTTTCACTTTCCCCATAATGATCGCACAGTGTATTTTTTGAATCATTATTTACACTTTAGTACTTTGAAGTTCCTTTCTTACATGTCTTAATCATGTTTTGGTATGTTATATATATATATATATATTTGTTTATATTCTCCATTATCCGATGGTGGAGATCGAAACAGAAATTAAGAACATATGAAATTGATGTTTTCTAACCCCAAGGACTTCCCAACACAAATTACCTCCTAATATGAACATACTCTTGCTGGGAATTTCATTGTTTCTAAGCCGTAAGCAATCCTTTATGCATGCAAATGCTCATGTGAACATGTAGGTGTATGTTTGCATCCATATCAATTTATTTGTGTTTTTGCTACTATTGATAAATTTTTTTCTTTTCTAGTTGGAGGAAGGCATTTCACATCTTCCTTTGCTTGACCCATCAATGCGTGCAATACCACTAGCACCTTCCGAATGGAGAAACAAATTGGAAGCAGGAAAGGACATTGATAAAGCATCAAATTCAAATCTTAATAAGGACTTTATTCTATTGGATGTGAGAAATGGTACTTCTTTGCTTCTAACATGTTGTATTTGGCATTTATCTTATTGTTAGAGTTGGCAATTTACCTCAAAGTTCATTAAGTAGGACTTGAAAATTGGTAAACTCTAGCGTAATTGGATAATGTATTCGGTACCTGCCTTATTCATCTCAGCACCGCAAGTCAATCCCAGTTAACTCTAGATCTTTCGTATCAACTTATAACCTTATAATTATTATTATTGTTATTATTATTAAGGCATAGCATGACCGGTAATCAAGTTCACTCTCCACCCATGTGTAATTCGATAATGTATTCGGTACCTGCCTTATTCATCTCAGCACCGCAAGTCAATCCCAGTTAACTCTAGATCTTTCATATCTGCTTATAACCTTATAATTATTATTATTGTTATTATTATTAAGGCATAGCATGACCGGTAATCAAGTTCACTCTCCACCCATGTGGCTGGGATTTGAACCCCAGATTTCTTGTAGCACGCAAGAGATTTTACCAACTGAACCAGCTGGTACTCATCCATAACCTTAAAAAATTCTTTCGTCTGCGGAGCCTGCCTGTTTTAAGTTACATGCCCTGGCATAAAAATACTTTTAGAGTAAAATTCTAGTTAAAGAAAAGCTTTAATTATTTTGCGTTCTTAGTAGACAGCGGTCCACTCCTTGTAATGATTCTTCATCTTTAATACAATTTTCAGTTTCTTATTAAAAAAAAAAAGAGAGAGAGAGAGAGAGAGCAAAACTCTAGTTACAGAGTTACAGATTTACTACGAAAGTAGTAAAGCTTAAAAACCTGATATTACCATGGTTTTTTGGTGCATCTGCACTGACCTACCCTTATTCACACTATCAGCTATTGCAGCCAAGGGCCTATTCTGGATTGGCTCTCCAGTTTCAACCAATATTAGTGGAGCTGAGTATACCTGCTGAGTGCAGCGCATCTAGTCTAGGTAACTGATTTGCCCAATCACCACTCTTAGGGACTTCAGGATTATTAGGTTTTCAGATTCCTTGATAGGCAGATAGCTACTCTACCATAGAAGTCGCAGTATGGTATATGCATAATTTCTGCTATCAAAGATTGACAATGATATAGTCACTTGTAATTAGGGTATGAATGGGATATTGGTCATTTTCATGGTGCTAGACGACCTGACGTGGACTGCTTTAGGAGCACTTCTTTTGGGCTATCCCAGAGAGAGGTATGGTCAATCTAAGCCTTTTTATTAAATTCTGAACTTTTAGTTTGAACAGCTTTTCATACATCAGTATGAACATATTTAATGTATACAGAAGCATGATCTAAAGACTGCATTTACTACGAATTGCAGTCTTCATGGAGGACATCCTATTAGGCAATTCGCACATATAAGAAACTTCTCTGTGATTTCCCCATGATGGTTATGAATTCTTTGCTTAGTCAATACTATCTGTTTGTTCAGGCTTTTGCTTCAGATCCTTTAGCAGATCTTGATAAGGAGAAGACGGACATTTTGATGTATTGTACTGGAGGCATCCGTTGTGATGTATATTCTACAATCCTAAGGTAGCTCAGTGTTTCCTACATTTGCCTTCTTTCAATTTTATTTTTGGGATTGATTTTAAACTTAGTAGATCAATCTTAATCTACTTTAAACTAGGTTGATTCCTTTTTAGCATCAACCTCTTTATAAGAGTCAGTTACCAACATACTTTTTTTACAAGAATCTGAACCTGCATTGATTTTATGGAAGATTTGCAAAAGTGAACAAGCTGTCCGGAAAAACTAGATTTAGCCTTCAAAAACATTTGAAATTATCCAAAAGGAATGCTATTCATGCTAAATCAAAGCTGTCTAAGCACAAACTGAAATTATTATTCTATGTAGTGTCTAGCAGCTTAGTTGTCAATATACTTAATCAGAAGTGGTCAAACTTGATGTACTAAACAACTTTCTGTTGGCTTATGACAGGGTTATTATGTTGGTAGATTTTATATGCATAAAAAAATAAACACACGAAAAATAAAGCATGAGCTATGACATCATTATGTTGGTAGATTTGTCTGCATTCGATATTGAACTTCTCATTTATTTGCAGATGATAGGAATTTGTATTGTTGTATGGGGTAGTATCGTACATTGGAAGATTACATGTGCCTCTCCTGGGCTTGAGGACTACTAGTAAAAATAATCAGAAAAAGCAAGCAAGAGTGCATTTACTGTTTAATTTTGGCTTTATCCAGCACTTTGAGTTGTCTGTTTATGTGGTCTACTTTCGTTAAGTAGAGCACTGCATCTTTAATTCTTTGCCCAATTATGAAGGGTTCAATTTTTATTTGGCAGACAACGTGGTTTCCATAATTTGTACACCTTGAAGGGAGGTGTTTCTCATTATCTTGAGAATGAAGGTCCTGTAGAATGGGTTGGGAATTTGTTTGTGTTTGATTCCCGCCTTTCTCTCCCACCTTCGGCTTACAAGTCTGATGCTGTAAGTGAGGCAAGCATGATTGGAAAGGTTTCTGAAAATCCATTTGCCACATGCTACATATGTAGTTCACAAGTTCGTGAACTAAGACATCGCAACTGCGCAAATCTTGACTGCAACCTTCTCTTTCTGTAAGTTCACTTCTATCTCTCCCCTCTTAGTCTTCTACAATTTCTGTGACTCGGCTGCAAACCCTCTTTTCATGGTAGACATGTAGGCCGCCCGATTTGTCACCTTCTCTCATGATTCTGATTGTGAGAATTGCATGTTTGTGTATCAAATGAAAATCATAGGGCTTTTGCCATCCTTGTATCCTGAAAAGAAGCATCTAATTATGCCTTACAAAGTATCTTATGTATTTTTTTTTTCCCCTTTAATTTCAATCATGAGAAATATGGAATTTCAAAGAAGGGATATGTATGGGTTGCAAATGGAGTCTAACATCTATACTAGTAATTCATCACTTTGCTATAGGTTAAAAGGAGCTGTTATTGGTACTTACACAATTTTGTGAAGCATCTCAATGCTTGCTCAGGCAGGAAAACACCAAACGCTAAAAAATATGTATGCGTGTGTATGTTTGTTTGATATTTTTATTGATTTTGAAATCCATTTTGTTTCCAAGAAGTAAAATAAACTCCAAATGTTGAATGACAGCTACGAGATAGAAAATTTATTATCTTTCAAAATTAAACCGGAATGGTCCCTCAGAGTTCAATTGATTGATGCCTTTTCAATTTTCTGTCATCCCTTTGGTTGACAACTTCCCTTAATGTAATGATTGTTATTTGACGTGGACGTTGTATCTCTGGTGCATGGTATTTGTCTTAGACTAGGAAAAATGATTTAAGCTGATCGGGTCAATGTGTCTCTTTTTCAGATGCTGTGCAGATTGTGTGAAGAATTTACGTGGTTGTTGCTGTTTAAATTGCACTGCTGCCCCTCGACTTAGACCTCTTCTTCCTGGGCATCAAAGATACAAAAAATGGCACTTATATCGTGATTCAGAAGTCCAAAGGCAGTTAACAATTTAATCATTCATTCATTTGCAAGGTCAGAAGTAGATGACTTTCTGGTCTTCATCTGTTTTTGCTGCATCACTACAATATCTTCCAGTGAGGATCTAGTTTAGTTCTTAGGCAATTCAGATTTATAATGCAACTTCCAGTTGTTACTGAGAAGTCTTGTATTTTTTTTATCCCGGGAAGATGTGCTAGAGATTCCAGGATCAGTAGACATCATTGGGAAGGAAATCTTGATATGATCTATGCATCTGGCGTTGGCGACCTCTATTTTCCTGGTATGTGCACAGAAATGCCTCATCAGAAAATGGCATTCAGGCTCTAGTGTAAATGTAATGCACACAGAGTTGCTTACGCCTTGCTAGATCTGCACAGGCTGCAACTCCTTATTGTAAAAACTTGAATTTTGTTTTATATATTTTTGTAGTTTTGCCATAACTCTTTTTCGCTTACCCCTTTTTTTGGATCATTTTTTTACTGTATGAATAAAATAAGTTAGTAATATTCCGTAGACCAAAATTTTCTATCAACCAAATTGTGTTTATGGGTGGAATCTTATTGGTATCTTTTTATGACAAGTTGTCAAGTTTTTTAGCTTGTGCTTGTGGCAAGCCTTTTGCAGTCCCGATTGTTTCGAGTATTTTGGTAAGAAATGGACAACAAGGTCCATTGAAAGTTCAGAAAAGTTTTCAATTCGGCCGATGACCAATATTTTGTCTACAAATAAAGCACGCTCTCTAGCTAACTGAGCTAATAGGCTTTGTTAATGTTAATTTCATTACATCACAACTCATCACACCAATATTCACTAATAGTCATTTAACAGAAACATATACGCATATTGGAAACGCATGTGATGATTATTTGCATAATCTATTGCCCTGAATCCCCTGATAGGTATTTAGCGTTTAGCAGGTTGGATAGTACTGAAAAATAAAATTAAAAAAAAAAAATTGACTCTGGAAACGAAAATTTCAGGACCTGCTATGTTTACATTCCCAATTACGATCCCATAGAAACTCTGGGAGAAATAGGGCTAGCTAAATCTGCTCTTCAGCTGTAGAATACACCAAAGACGTTAAATCTGAGCTTTAAATCCCAGTAACAATATGTCGTTGACATTTCTTGCCAAGCAATATTTAACATACTTAACATGGTCACAATTCATAAAATCAATTTTATATCCCCGTGAAGTCTCAACTTCAGTGTCTAAACTGTAACAGGACAGTAGAGTATGCGTGACCAACCAAAGTCAGGCGTGTTCGAGGGCCCAGAACTAGACTCGTTGCCTTCAATTGTGGGAAAGACCCCTTCCTCTAAACGCCTCAATCGCTCTAACTGCCCTGGAACGATAGCGCCTTGTTGATCCTGATTTACAGTAGCAAAGACTCGCTCTTCCAGGGGCCTCAACCGCTCTTGCTGATCTTGAAGTATATATTACGGAGCCCATGCCCATCCACTTCCACTTGTTGATTTTGAACCAATTCGCGTAACTCCTCCATCTCTACACGCAACGCTTCTGTCTGTGCATGTGATGTTGCTGCGCAGCATGTGTCATGGAAAGGAACGGCCTGATTGGATTCCTCTTCAGTAGGCATTCTATTTTTAACACAAAAAATGGTTTAATTTATCTTTCAAAGAACGTACTTCGGGATCAACATTAGAAAATATGGATTTTGACCATCCCGATGAGAATATGGGAGCTGTGCTCAAGCAGCGGTAGTCTTTTTAGGTCGCTTCTGTAGATAAGCAATAGAAAAGTTAACGTACAAACACAAAATGAGAAAGAAAACCTGAAAAGAAGTATTTGCCTCAGAGTATTTGTTTCAGAAAAAGTGCACAACCATTCCCCATCTTCGTCCGTTACATTTCCGTAAGGATGCTGGCGCGCCGCTTCTGCTGTCCTGAACTTCTTAAAACATTGATGGAGCTCATATCTATAATCCTTCCACCTCTTTTCCATCACATAATCCACACCTCTACGGAGGGAACTCTTCCATGTCTGCTTTCTGTTTACTCTTTTAGTAACCGGCAAGGTGAAATCTAACACCCGAAGGCCCTACTCCAACCTAAAAAGCTACACAGATCTATCCTGTTTAGCATAATTTCATAGCGAAATTGCAAGCCTGAACAATTGATTCTAGTCCCAGAAAAATTCAGCAGTATCTCCACCCAATTCCCTAAGATACACTATTTTAAAATTTATGTAGAAACAGGAGCAGCCATGAAAATTTCTATGAAAAATCAAAGACCGAACTACCATTCGAGATAAAAAAAATTGTACGTTATCACTGTTAGATGAAAAATCCAATAATTTGAGAATCTTTATTAGACCAGAGATTTTGATCATCACCTTAATTCACAAGGATAAGCACTCTCACGTCCGAAATAAGTCTACAACAATGCACACAATCAATAATCGTATGTAAAAGTTCAAACGCATAATTCCATAATTCAGTTAATTTATTTATTAATAATTTACTACAATTTATTTATTAATTGCTCTGTCAAAATAACTTGATTGCTACATAGGTGCTTAACTGAATATTTTAAATTTGTTAAAAAATAATAATAAATACTTTAAATGCCTAATTATCCAATAATGAGTTCATATTCCGTAACTTAATTGTTTAAATTTCTACAATCCACCAATCATTGGATCCTTAATTTTTTAATTACTTATATGCTGAAATATTTGTTTATCAATTTATCTGACCACCGAATTGATCATCAACATAATAACTTAAATTCCTAAGTTCTCATAGTGCCTAAAAATCATTCAACACTCTTAATCTCAAAAATATTACTAAAGTACAGTAATAGCCAACTAGCTAGACGTAATTAATTTCATAAATATGACTAGAATCCTTAATTTTTAATTGCTGATATACTTAAATATTTATTTATTAATCTATCTAACCACTGAATTGTTCATCAACGCAGTAACCTGTACTCCTAACTTCTCATGGTACTTACTGCTAATATGAACCTCTACATTGTCGAGTGAAAATATTTAGATAACAACTGGTCTTTTCGAAAATGCCACTTTCCACCAAAAAAGATGGCTCACGAGGTTCCTAAAACGTTCAAATGACGAAACCACCCTCTGTTTTATTGCAGTAAAACAGAGAGAGTTTGGGTATTTTCCAAAATTTCGGCAAAGTAGCATTACTCTTGGTCTTAATCATGTTGGTATTAAATAAAAGCAAGCAAAATTCAAAATATCAAGTACTTTACACAAGTTGACGGAGGGCAAGCTGCATATAGTTTTCACATTATATGTCAGACACTGAAATATTCATATTATCTTAATCAATAAATTTAAAAAAAAAAACTATCAAGAAGGAAAACCAATGAGTTATCTTTGCAACCAAAGCCCTGCAATCAATAAGAACAAGAACCCATTTAACAGATTACGGAAGTAAACATTGAAGGACAGCAGCAAGAATACAAAACCAACCTCACAGAAATTGCATGAAACAGCAGCCTCCTACTGAAATAATGAACAACTTGTGGAGAAATGAGATTGCCAACATCCCTTGCGTTCACATTGAAGAGAAACGATATTTGAAAGAAAAATTTGACAGGAAGTTGAGAAGCACAATGGTATGCCCAGCCTGGTTTATTGTTGATTAAAAAATGATCAATTAACATGACACCCGGCCGGATATAATGTTATTTTTGTTAGCACTCTATGTCAGCCTTTGGTTTCTTTATCATTTGTCAATTGAAAATGCCGGTCACTTGTTTTCCATTTTCAAATATCAGTTTGTAGCTTGAGGCTATTTTTCATCATTCAGTAGCAGTTTGTTAAGGTAATTAGTACCTCTTCTTCAGTTGATTAATTGGCCTCAATGGGAGTGAAATGCAGGGGCATGATGCTTGATACTTGATGTCCAACAGAAAAATGGTTTGATCTAGCGTTGTTATTTTTTGTGCTTTCTTTTTGTAATTGTTTAGGAAGCACATAATGTGTACAAACACGCTACACATACTTAGCACGTGTGAATAAAATCTAGTCAGCTAAATTAGTTGAGTGTGTAATGCCAGCTCAGCAAAAGTTAGTTAAGTATACTCAAATTCTGTTTTGTTTGCCTTTTCTTCTATTAGCTAAAATGAGCTGAGTATAAATAGTGTGTTTTGTAATCATTCGATTATGAAATAAAAATCTGGAATTCATAATCTTCTTTGAACTTTTCTTAGTAAACAAAGTACATTTTCTTAACAACCAAACAAATAGATCAGTGAGATTTTGGGCTTTCAAACATAGTCTCAAAGCCAAACAGAGCTAGTTCTAGCAATGTACAATCAATTCTATGTAGTCTAGCAACAAACAACGCAAATCAACATACTCAAATCAACTTTTCCTTTACTAATCCAATCAAATTAGATCAATCAAACTACTTCCTTTGCCGTTCACAGGTTCTAGCTTCAATTAGAGGTAATCACTTGGAAGATTTTATTATTGGAGTCAAATTAGCACCTGAGGAACATCTTCTATTGACTGGAGTTGATGGATCTACACAACAAATTAATAATCCTAAGTATCAAATCTGGAGATCACAGGATCAAACTCTTCTTGGCTAGCTATTTTCATTAATAAATAAAGTATTCTAAGCCTTGTTATTAACTATGAGAGTTCATTTGATGTATGGAGAACTTTATAAAAGAGATTTGGAGTTCAATCTGAGGCTCGAGCTCTTCAAATCAAATATGATTTGAACACTCTTAAAAAATAGTCTCTTAGTGTTGAAGATTATTGCATCAAAATGAAGTCAATGGTTGATAAACTTGCCAGTGTTGGTAGTCCAATAATAGAAAAGGATCTTACACTAACCATCCTTGATGGATTATGATGTCTATCCTTGATGGATTATGACCAAGACATCGTGATATTGCTACATTTATAACTGGTTCACGCCTATGCACTGTTGCTCACTCATGAAACTAGATTGGAACAAGATCATGATAATAAGAGTGTAATCAATGCTAACTATGCATATACTAATGAATATTATCCTGAAACTTATGACGCACAGCCTAGGGGAAACTTTAAGAGAAAGGGATATTCTAATGGTAGAAATGTTTTCTTTGGCATAGGAAAAATGAATTATTCTTCTAGAATGTTTAATGGAGGTTTTAGAAATGGCTATGGCAGAGGATACTCTTTTGGCAATAACTCCACTGGTTTTAATCCTTTTGCAGCACCAAAGAATCCGTCCTCTTTTGTTAAGAATAGATCTACTAATTTAAATGGATCGCAGGGAACTCTCAACAATTTAGGAGATCTGATATGTTAAATTTGTTTTAAGAATGGCCACATTATCGACATTTGTTAGCACAGATTTGTTGAAGACTATGTGCATGTACTAAGAGGCTTTAGCAAAGTCAAAGCACCAAGAGTAGCATATCTTTCAAATTTGATGGCTTTGTTTCTAATCCAAACTTTAATGGTTACAAAAATTTCAACTATGTGCCTTTAGCTTCTAATTATGTGTCTGACGATAGCTATTATTATGGTATTAATGCATGCATTCCTAGAGTAGTTTTTATGGCTAATTTTAAAGTTTGTTGATGATGGATGGTAATTGGACAGTAGAGGATGGTAATTGGACAGTAGAGCAACTCACCATTTGACCAATAACATGGAGAACTTGCAGATCAATGAAGAATTCAAAGGTACTGATCAGCTTATCATTGGCAATGGTTAAAGTTGCCTATCACTCATGTTGAACATGCATTTATATCACATAGAGCTTCAAACTTCTGATTTATACATACTAAAATAGCACTTAAAGACATATTACTTGTTCCTTCAATTACCAAAAATCTATTAAGCATTTCCAAACTTACATCTGATAATCCTATATCTGTTAAATTTTATGGAAATTTTTGTTTTGTAAAGGACATGAAGGGGCAAGTTCTTTTGTAGGGCTTTGCTAAAAAAGGTCTTTACAAACTGTTGCTGAGTCCTAATTCTTTTTCTCCATCACCTATATCTCATCTTTGTCAATCTTAGCTAAATAAACCAATCTCTATGTTGTCTATCTTTTAAAACTTTGATAGCTTTACTAAAGCTTGCTATCATTTTGTTTCCAATAAGTGTAAAGCCAAATCTGATGCAATAACTCTGTCGCATAAAAAATTTGGCCATCCACATTCAATAATATCAATGCATTTGCTCAAATCTTGCAAACAATTCAATGTCTCTCAAAAAGATGTTGTCTTTCACAAATTCTCTATGGAAGGCATGTCAATTAGGCAAAGTTCAACAAAGGGAGCCTTAGAATTGATTCACACTGATCTTTGGGGTCCTTCACTTACTGTATCTAGAAACGAATACAAATATTACATTAGTTTTGTAGATGATTATACTAGAAACACCTGGACCTATGCACTCAAGCTCAAATCACATGCATTTAAAGTCTTTAAATTGTTCAAAATTTAAGTTGAAAATCAATTTAATACAAAAATCAAGGTGTTGCAATCTAACTTAGGGGGAGAGTTTAAAGTGTTCACTGATTTTCTGAATCAAAATGGGATCATTTTTAGGCATTCATGTCTTTATACCCATCAGCAAAATGGTCTTGTTGATAGGAAACACATGCACATAATTGGGTTAGGATTAACACTCTTGGCTCAAGCTAATCTTCCTTTTCAATTTTGGTGGGAAGCTATTCACACAACAATGTATCATATAAATAGATTATCAACACTTGCCCTCAAGTTTTTATCTCCTTATGAAAAACTTTTCAAGCACAAACTAGATTACACATCTCTTAAATGCTTTGGTTGCTTTTGCTATCCATATTTGAGAGAGTTTAACAAGCATAAATTTGATTTTCATACTACTAAATACATCTTCATTGGTTATAGTTCTTCTTACAAAGGTTACAAATGTTTAACAAGTTCAGGTCAAATTCATGTTCTTAGACATGTTATCTTTGATGAAAACATATTCCCTTACTTAACAAATAGAATCTTTCATTCATTAGAAAATAGTCCAACCTTTGAAACATCAGTGTCGAATTTTTCTCAACAACAGATTTATCATCTCTCTACACTGTCCTTAACCGACAGCAACTTGAAAGATCTTTAATCAGCAAGTTCAGAAAGTAATGAACAAATGCCCTCTGTTTTTGCACATACAAACAATCTGCACCAACAGGAGCACTCTCAACACACAATATCATAACAGTCCTCATCAACTATACCTTCACAAAATACAATACTGACACAACCACAAATTGAATCATAGCTATCCATTCCCCAACATACAGATCAAAACCAAAACACAAACCTTCCTCCATAACCATCACATCATATGATCACCAGATCAAAGTATGGAATCTTCAAACCGAAAGTCTACACAGCCACCTTAACCAACAAAGAACCTAGCATAGTTCAAGAAGCTCTAAGCGATTAAAATTAGCATCAAGCCAAGAAGGATGAATATGAAGCCTTCTTAAGAAATGAAACATGGTCATTGGTACCATTTTCAGATGTATACAAAGTTGTTGATAGTAAATGGGTGTTTAGACTTAAACAAAATACTAATGGTAGCACAACAAAATACAAAGCCAAGTTAGTTGCAAAGGGTTTTCAACAAACTGAAGGTGTTGATTATTTTGAAACTTTTAGCCCAGTTGTAAAGGCTTGCACAGTTAGGGTTGTTTTGAGTTTGGCAATTATGAATAAATAGAAAATAAGGCAAGTGGATTTAATAATGCATTTTTTAATAGAGAACTGACAGAAAATGTCTACATTTATCAACCTAAAGGATTTATTGATATGAAAAAGCCCAGCTATGTATGCAAGCTGAAGACAACCTTTTATGGCTTGAAACAAATTTATGGAGTTTGGTATGATAAGTTAAAGAGTTGTCTAATGATTAATTAGGAATTTCAAAATTCTAAAGCTGACACTTTTCTTTTCTTCAAAGAAATGCAAGGTTCAATGATACTTGTTCTTATTTATGTTAATGATGGACTAATCACAGAGCCTGACAGTGGAGAACTAGAGAAATAAGACATTTGCTTTAAAAGACTTGGGAATATTGTTATATTTTCTTTGGATAAAAGTTTCTTCTATCTATTTCACTATTAGAAAAATAGTCTTTACTAATACTTGTCTTGTGATACTTTATTTAAAAGTATCAGTATGTACATACTGGACCATTTTCTGCATTTAATAGATAGGTATCACTAATTATTAATACTAAAGTATCAGTATCGTTAGTAATAGCGATCAAGGACATTGAGGTATCAACAATAAAAAATTATCATTTTAATTTTGTTTCATTCCAAATTCGAACCCAAGACCTCTTGAACCTAGAGCTTCTGCATTGAATCAAAAGACCACTAGGCTATGAATTATTTTTAATATTTTTAAACCAGTGCTTTTTAAGTAGATAAAAACAAAACAAATGGATAAATCTTATCCAAAATATAACATAAACTTTTCAACTCCCTCTACCAAAATATTCGTTCCCTCCTAAGCTCCCCAGATCTAAAAGAATGCTCAGCCATGATCCTGTCAAACCAGGGGCACAGGTCCGCCATTTGCCTGCAACATCCTAATTTCTTCTTTCTTTTCTTATTTTATGATTTTAGGTCTCTATTATTGTCATCAAATCTTGAGTTTTTTTTTAATTTTTCTTTTAGGTTTAAATAAATGATTTGGAGAAGTACTTCTATGATTCTTTGGCTACTTGGAAGAAACTAGAAGCTAAAGATTAAGGTTTTATTGTGTTTTTTTCTCTGCTACTTTCTTTTCTTTTATTGGCACCAGATAGCCTTTATTCATCTACTTTGGAAAATATTATGTTTAGGGTGATTGTCACTATAAGGTTTATTTTATTTCGCTGATGAACGATATTAAACATTTTTTACACTAAAATCCTAAAATTTTCTAATTTGGGAATTCTTAAGAGTAGCATGATTATGCTGAAATTGATGGTTTATATTGGTTCATAGCTATACTATGTTGATATAATTAATTGCTTATTAACCATTTGTTCGTGTGCCATTAGTTTTTTTTTTTTCTCAAAAGCAATCATTTCATTCCTTTTTTTTGGCAGTTATTTTTGGGTTTTGTTCATATCGAATAGATTTCAATTTTTATTCATTGAACTTGGTAAAAGGAAATGGTTGAATAATTGAAAAATGAGATTATTTATAAATACACATTGAATGCGTAAATAGTTTCATTGGATGATTACTTATTACAAATGATCAAATAGATGCTTTTATAAAGGAAAAGTTTGAAGTATGTGGCTTAGGTTGAGAAATGAGGTGTCTTTATCATTTCTTTAATGGATTTGTTTATAGGGCAAAACAGAAATTTGTTTCTTCAGTTCATTACTAAGGTAATATTATATTTATTTTATTTATATTTATATTCATAATAAGGCAATATCTGCTTCAGTTTTTCAATTTTTTTATTTATATTTATATGATTCATGGCTAAAATCATAAGACTTGCTTACAGGACAAATGGGAATTTTTTTTTTTTTTTTTTATGGTTGAAAACTTTCCAAGAAATTTGGTGTAGAGATAACCATGAATTTATAGCAAATTAATGTTTGATGAATTATTGTATCTGATAGACTTATCCTAGTTTAAGACTTTGAAGTTTTTCAAGAAATTATTTTGGATAATAAGCATATGAGTAATGGCTTGACAATTAATTTATTGCATCTGTATGGTGCATTAATTTTAAGAACTATGGATTATTTAATGAATGTTCTTGAAAAAAAAAATCATGTTATATATGCATCTCTTAAGATATAATGATTATATTTTAAAGTTTGTTATCCTTTTTTTTGCCCTTTCTAGGTTTAGGAAGAATGTTGAAAGTGAAATGAGACTACTTTTGGGTGATGATATCAATCAAGTTTAAGAAACATTACTTGTGAGTGGAAATATATAATGATTATATTATAATTCTATTTTTAATTTCTTTTATCTTTTTAAAGTTTTATATTCAAGGAAAACTAATAATGCTTAATTACAATAGAGGGTGATATTCTTTGAATGGTTCATGTAATCATATATTAAGTAGTATGATAAATCCATATTTACTTTACAAAGGCTCAGCTAAGTTTGTAAATATTATTTTTTAAGAAGTAATGATTTTGGAATGAACTCTCAAATTATTGAAATATTTTGTCCAAACTTTACCATATGTTTGAAATAATAAAGTTACACATGTGTGTTCAATTCTGGAAATTTTGGGTCCAATTTTTCATAAATTACTTATGTATCATGTTTGGTGGTGCAAAGCAGTAGTCTAAAAGTGTATGACTGAACTGAAATTCAGAGAAACTAAAGTTCTATATGCATACTTCAAATATGAAAAATTTCATGTTGACTGAACTTGTAGGTTATTTTTAATGATTTTTCAAATTTCGTTGCTTTGCAGCAAGTTCTTTTGACAGAACTGTTTATTAACTTTTGATCTTACAAAACACCAGCATAATAATATCATAAACCTCAAATTTTAATATGTTGTTCATTCATATGTGTAGTTAAAATTTGAGAAATATCATTCCAATGTATTAAGTATCTTAAATTTTATAAATATGTATTTAAGTACCAATTGCTACTATAGTTTTTCATAGATAATTTTGACTTATACACAAATTTTAGATACATGATGCTCCCCTGGTTAAATAAATAAGTAGGCAGAAATGTTATTGGATTTCTTTAAGGGAATGAATGAAGTCAGTCCCTACACTAACTAGTTAGCTGATGCCTTAGCAATTAATTGCTCAACATTATGATGCAGTTACTGGGAATTAGTGACTAATTTTCTACAAGCAATTGTACTTTTACCTAGTTGTCGTTCTTACTCTATGTAGAGTCATTAACTTATTATAAACAACCCTTACCAAAATAGAATAATCATTAGCTCCCTTTTTCTTATTTATATCTATAGTTGAATAAACTGTGTATGTTTGATATTTTTAAGGAAATAAAATACAACTTTCTTGTTCACTAATTTTCCTTTGAAATAACTGAGTTTGCTTATAAATAACGTATGAATATATTTTTTTGGAACAAAATAAATTTATTTCTATTAACCATTGTTTCTCTAATGGTTAGGAATTGCTAGCCAATTGTTTCCCCTTTTCCATGTATTCATATCCAGATTTGATCAATCTGTTTGAAGTGTTGCTTCCTCAATTTCACGTGTATCCTAACCCATCTAGTCTATTGAATAAAGAAGCTCCTGTTGTAATACCGCAGTTGCACTACCTATGCTTAAAGAGTGAAAGGCAATCATCATTCTAAACTTAGATTTTTGATTTGTTAAATTCACTCACAATTAGTAGGCATTTGATTGGATTGTAGAAATTTTGATGTACTTAATTTAGATTATTCAGTAATGAGAGTAGGACATCTCGTATCTCATTTATTGAAGTATTTGGTATTTGTAATATATATAATAATATTTAACTATGAAATGAAAGATTTTGTAATATAAATTGATTTTTTTTTATTTTGTAGTGCCTCTTAATTTTGCCAATAAATTAATTTGCAATGATCCAATTCAATTTTTTTTAGATAAATTAAATAGCAATACCATAGTAACAGTAATCATAGACACTAACAAAATGTCAGTAAATACTAACGCAGTGGTGTCGTAATATTGGTGATACTGTAGTGATAGTAATCACTGACACCGTATTCGTGACACCATAAACAAGTGTTACTATTTTTCTGACTGTCAGATTACTGACATAATGAACAAGCGTCACTGAAAATAATTACTGACACTATGCTAATATCAATAAAGACCATTTTTCTAGTAATGTCTCAAAAGAAGTATTCTGCTATCCAAAGCTGATATGCTGAACTGTAAAGGATGTGACACTCCCATAGTGATTGGATCAAAACTTCATGAAGAAGTTAAAGGATATTTGGGCCAGTATGTTGAAGATGCAACAAGTTACAGAAGCTTAGTTGGAGGCTTGTAGTATCTAGTATTGACCTAACTAGACCGGAGATAACCTTTGTTGTGCATAAACTCAGTCAATATGTGACAGCTCTAACACTTCAACATATAATGGCTTATAAAAGAGTTCTCAGGTGCTTAAAAGAAACTGCAGATTATGGATTTAAGTTTTCAGCTGGTGGAGAAATAAAAATTACAGGTTTTACAAATGCACATTGGGCATGTGACATTGATGATAAGAAATCGATAGGTGCATATTGCATTTATTTTGGAAACAACTTAGTGTCATGGTCTTCTAAGAAGCAGTCAGTAGTTACAAGATCCAATGTAGTATGTGAATACCGAGCTCTGCCTCTGCAAGAGCAGAAATAGCATGGATTTAGTCATTGTTTAGTGAGCTCAATATCAAATGCACTTCATTACCTACCATCTTCTGTGACAATATATGAGTGCAACAGAGTCAGCCAAAAATCTAGTTTATGATTCACGAACCACACATATTGAATTGGATATGCATTTTGTTAGAAACAAAGTGTTAGCAAAGGAGCCGGAGATTAACCACATTCCAAGTAAAGAACAAATTATTGACATCTTAACAAAACCTCTCACATTCATTCATTTCAACTACTTTAGAATCAAACTCAATGTGCATCCATGCCCCTTGAGTTTGACGGGGGTTGTTAAGGAAGCACATAATGTGTACAAACAGGCTGCACATACTTAGCACATGTGAATAAAATCTAGTCAGCTAAATTAATTGAGAGTGTAATGCGAGCTTAGCAAAAGTTAGTTAAGCATACTCAAATTTTGTTTTGTTTACTTTTCCTTCTGTTAGCTAAAATGAGCTGAGTATAAATAGTGTGTTTTGCAATCATTCGATTATGAAATAAAAATCTGGAATCCAAAATCTTCTTTTAATTTTTTTCAGTAAACAAAGTACATTTTTTAGCAACCAAGCAAGTTGATCGGTGAGATTTTAAGCTTTCAAACAATAATAGTCATACATTTATAACAACTTATCATTAAGATACAATTATCTATATATTCTTATCCCCATAACTATTAATCAAACCGTGAAACTAAATCTTGATTTCAGCTCTTATTTAAAGATATTTGTGCCAAATGTGTTTTAAGAATTATATATGATTCGGATTCCCAATAACCAATCTTATTTTTGTTTATTTATTAATCACACCATCACCCACCTGAATATATTTTGACGAAGATAATAAGAAAATTCTTATCCCAGTTTGATAATGAAACTATGTCTTACCCAATAAATTAGCAGCTTCTTTGTAGGATTTTTTTTTTTTTTGAGACTGGTTATACACCGTAAAGATTCAGACATTTATTTACAACGCTTATTAAAGTTATAATTATAATCGATATTTACAATCGCATATATATTCTACTTATATTATTACATTTGAATTCTACAAGACATGCCTGCATAAACGACCTCACAGACGAGGACATCCTACTCCACTCACATTTTCATGGCAGAGGAAATTATAAACATTTAAATTTACAACGCCAGGCTTGAATCACGCCTCACGCCATGGCAGAAGCGGCTCAACCATCGCCACGTGCTTCTTTGTAGGATTATTTCAGCTAAATAAGAACTTCATGATTTATCTAAACATTAATTCCATTCTTCAAAAGAGTAGACGTTAAACACTTTTTACAATGAGCGGACATTAAAATTGACAATCAAATTGAGGGACTTCATCACTTAATTTGTTTCCATTCCAAGTTCGAACACAGAATCACTAGCTGCAGCTTCAAAACACTTTTGTTTCTCTTCTTCTTCTTCCTGCTGCTTCAGGGTTTCATAAAGAGGAGCATTTTTAGTCTCTGGCAGCCACAAACTCAGAACCCCACTGAAAATGGACAATGCCCCAAATACTAGAAACGATAGCGATGGACTCATCCGACCAACGACCACAAGCAATGGCGAAACCGAAGCCCCTAACATCAAAGCCTGCCGCAGAAACGACACCGCAATGTTTCTCACATTCGTCGGGAAAAGTTCAACGCAGTAAATGTACATCACATCAAATGCTGTTGAAGCTGCCATGAACCCCACTCCTTCAATTATCAACTGCGGCCAACTTCCCCCATCTTTTTCTTTCTTATTATTATTATTGGAAAAAAATACACACAGGATGCTTGCAGTTCCAGCTACGTAAGCTGATTGAGAGAAAAGCAAACGCCTGTTTGTGAAGCTCAATAAAACAGTTCCAATAACAACTGCTGGAATCTCCATCAACGCATTGAGTGCAACTGAGAAGTAGAGATTGAAGTTTAAGTTTTCAATGTTGAGTTGGATTCCATAATACACAAACCCTACACCGAAACCAGCAGTCATGACCATAATTAGTCTTTTAGCTGCCCATTTTGTACCCCACAGGCTTTCATTTTTATTGTCGCTGTTATTGCTTCCCGTTTTGACTGCTGACGGATTTGCTAGGGTTAAGTTCGTGGGCAGTTTTTTCCCATTGAGTCTTGCAAATTTTTTTAACACATCAAGTGCTTCTCCACTTCTCCCCATGACTAGAAGCCACCGCGGAGATTCAGAGACAAAAGGCAGTAACAATGTGGCATAGCAGAAAGGAAAAAGTGACAAGATTTTGTATAAGGTTCTCCAAGAAGTTCTTGTGGGATAAGCTATTAAAGGTAGAGAGAGAAAGCCAGCTGAGAAGAAGAAGAAGCCGTACTGGCCAACTTGGCCTCGCCATTTACGGCCTACGGCTTCTGTCGCGAGAACCAGACAGCAAATCCCGATGCCAGAGCGGGCAAAGCCATTGGCAAAGCGAAGGAGAGCATATATCCAAATATTTGGTGAGAGGGATGTGAGAAAAGATGTTGCTGAGGTCAAAATGCATGAGAGCATAACTGCTTTCTTTCTTCCCAGCCATTTGTCAGCTACGCGTCCGAAAAAAGCAGAGCCTGAGCAAGTTAATAAAAATGAATAAAAGTCATTATCAGTGAATTAGGATTTAGTGCTAATTTGACTTTGTACTGAGTTGAATATGTGCTAAGTCAGAAATAAAAAATCATTTTGGCACGAATGCTGAGTTAACTTTTTGAAATATATAATTGATAGTTATTAAATAAGAATATAAAATTAAATTTTAATCATGTATTATAAATGTATGTTTAATAAAAGATAATAAAGAATTGAGTACCGATTAACTCAGCACGGCTTATCCCATATATTATTAAGGAAAATTATTATTGCACAACATTTCCTTTTCTTTATGTTTATCTAACCACCACAAAATTCTAATATGTTCTCTACACTACCTTTCTTTTTAAATTTGTATTAATTAGCCACTTGTATACTAACATCGTTAAATAATTTAAGCGAAATGATAATTTTACCCCAAAATAAATTAAAAAAATATTTTATCTTATGAAAAGCTTTGAAAAATAAAAAATATAATTATAAAAATACCCCTAAGTTTAATATAAAAATAAATTCAAAATAGAGGTGCTCAGCTGATTTTTATTAAATTTAGATTTTACAAAACTTTAATAATTATTTTTATTAAAATTTTATAATTTTGTAAAATTTTAGTTAAAAATAACAGAATTTATTTATTAAAAAGTTATAATTTGGAAAAATTTTATTAAAATAACTGAATTTATTTATTGAAAAATAAATCCCAAAATTTTAATCATTTAGAGGTTTTTTATTAAATCCCAAAATTTTACAATCATTTTTATAATTATAATTTTTATTAAAAATAAAAATTATTATTTTGTGATTTTTTTATTAAATTTAGGGGTTTCTTTATAATTTTTTATTTTCAAATTTTTTATAAAATAAAATATATTTGGGGGTAAATTTATCATTTTATTTAGATTATTTAACGGTATTAGTGCAAAAGTGACTAATTGATACAAATTTTAAAAGAAAGGTGGTGCAAAGAACATGTTAAAATTTTGTGGTGATTGGATGAACATAAAGCAAAAGAAAAGTGGTGCAATGATAATTTCCCTATTATTAATAAAAAAGAATTAACAAATTTTAATCAAGAGAATATTAAATAATAATAAAATAATAGAATCAGAAAAATAATAGAAAAAGTTACGTATGTAAGTAATGATTCTATTCTTTCATTGTGTATACTTTTGATGTACGGAAATTTCACTCGTTGGTAGTGAAATTCTTTTATGCCTTTGTCGAACATTGAACCAACCAATAAAATTATGAAATGCGCACATTTAATATTGTATATACAGGTGATGATTTTATAGGCTGAATATTGTACTTACCTTCTCCTATGTAGAAATTATTTTTCTAGTTTGTGGAGATTAAAATTATATTAATAACATGCATCTATATTTCTTTGACAACTACATACACTTAAAAAAATATATATTACTATGATTCTTACTTTAAAAGAGTGTTAGTTTTTTATAAGAGGAAGCACTTGACTAATTTAGACCATCTCAAATACACCATTTGGAGAGAAAAAAAACTATTTTTTTTATGAAGTTATTATATATTCTCCTTTTGCATTCATTCGTTTTTACTCATTTATTTTTAGTATACTACTTTGATCAGTCACGAAAATGTCATAAATACATGATAAAAGGTGAATGAAAGAAGAGCAAAGGACGCCTTTAGTTTTAATTACAGCACATCACTTTCATTTGTTTCTCAGTTTTAATTTTACTTTACGTAAGCCAAGAGAAAATGAATAAAAACTGTGCAAAAAAGCAAGCAAGAATTACCCAAGAGAGAACCAAGGAAGAAAAGAGAAGCCGGAATAGCAGGAAGAAACTTTCTGTCACAGATGAGATTCCACTCGGCTATAGTTGAGCTTGTATTACCACCAACCCATTCCCATGTCCCTGCTGCTAACCCACAGACAGACCCATCAACATTTCCTTTTCCTCCATTATTTTCCAAGCAAAATGAAGAAGAAAAGGATGACGATGATGATGATGATCCATTAAGAATAATATTAATATTACTGCTGCTGCTTGTTTTACATCTCCATGCAGATGGCTGAGCATCAGAAAAAATGGTGGCCAAAGTGTTTTGAGAATCAAAAATCCATGCCAATGACACCAATAAAACATGCAAAAGCTGCGAGAATCCGAAGGATCCAATGTAGTCTTCCACCACTTCATCTACTGTCAGCTCCAATTTGCTTGCAGCTACCTCTGCTCCTCCTTTTTCTGCAGCACTTATTGTGTTTCCCTCCTGCAGACTTATAAGCTTTTGTTCTTCTTCCATTATTTTGTTCTTGTTTTGTTTTCTTTTCTTTTTCTAATCATGTGACTGTTTTGCCATACCTATATATATAGAGTTAATGAAAAGCTTATGGCGATCGTGGCATGATATAAGTGTTGTAAGGTGGGTGGACTCACAGAATGAGACATCGGTGCAATTCAATCGTGTCAGTTTTCAATGAACAGTACAATGATCTGCCAATCAATATATGAATTTGAATTTGTTTTGTTCCCACTTTATCAGGTCGAACCATACGTTCAGGGTCTAAACATCATTTATATATATATATATATATATATATATATATATATGACTTTGCATGCGTGGCTGTCTTGCATTTAACTGTCGTTATCTAATTATTTGTTACATATTTATATATGTATTTATATATTCGATTATGCAGTGAAGTGACTGTTAGCCATTAAGAAAAGAAAAAGTATACGAGAGAGTCTCATCAGTTATATCTGTATTTATATATGTATTTATATATTTTGATTTCTTATCGTCATCATTAGTAGCTAATTTACACGTCACGCATTACATTGTGCCAGTCCATGATGCAGAGCACCAAAAATTTTGGAAAATTTATAAAATTAGGCATAAAACTTTTGTATTTTTCAATATTAACCTCTCAAAGTTTTTTCTATCATAACTAGCCAAAGATCCTAATTTTGGATGACATTACCCTCACCACTTTCATCAAATTTACAAAGGCATGCCACTCTTTCAATTCTCTCACGAATAAACCATAATCTTCCTCCACAAACTTCATTACTCTCAACAAACTCCATCACTCTCACCAAATTAACAAATTCCATCAAACAAGTATTGCATAATTGAAGATATAATTATCAATTGGAGAGCTTCTTAAGGTTAGTTTATACTCTCACCATAACTAAACTTTTAATCTATTGATTTTATCATTTAAGTTCGAAATTAAAGTGAGTTTTTATTGTAAATGTTGTTATTTTTCATGAATAAAACAATGTGATTTACTAAAGTAGTTGGTTTGAGTTGAGAAATAAAGAAAAGTTATTGAAATCTTTGAAAATTCGAGTATAAAAGAAGCTCAGATCAAGTGAGACATGCGCATGTCTCACTTAAACTCATTGGTTTTATGTGAGACAGGCAACTGTCCCACTGTCTGTCTCACCAAAATATGTGCGACAGGCAGTGGGACAGGTGCCTGTCTCACTTGTTCCACTACCTGTCCCACTGCCTGTCTCACTTGTTGCCACTGGTTTTATGTGAGACATGCGTCTGTCTCACTTGTTCCACTAACTATCCCACAGCCTGTCTCACTTGTTGCCACTGGTTTTATGTGAGATAGGCGCCCGTCCCACTTCCTGTCTCACTTGTTGCCACTGGTTTTATGTGAGACAGGCACATGTTCCACTTGTTCGACTACCTATCCCACAGCCTGTCTCACTTATTGCCACTGGTTTTATGTGAGACAAGTGCCCGTCCCACTGCCTGTCTCACTTGTTGCCACTGGTTTTATGTGAGACAGGCGCCTGTCCCACTGCCCGTCTCACTAAATTTCAGCTATTTTCTGAAAGTCAAAACTTGAGCTACATGTGTCTGTTTTAGGCGTATAATATATCGTTTCGAAGTTTACGACGAGACGAGTCAAATCCAAAATCGTATACTTCATTTCATCCATGTAAATATAGTGCCTATTTACTTTACTAGGTTTTGTAGCAAGTAATCTTATATATTTTGTTTTTTTTTTTAATTTTTAGGTTTAATGGATTCCGTTATACTTCAATTATGCTACGATGGTTGGTGGGAGACGTTAGCAGATGGCCGTATGGAGTACGTGAATGCGAAGAATACAACTTTTTTAGTTCAGAAAGATTGTACGTTTGAGCAATTTCTGGCAAGGGTGTATGAAGTTTTACAGATAAATTCGAATGAATATCATATGATGATGAAGACAACTTTGAGGTCTAGTAACATAATGTATGGTGCATGTTCACTACCTATGGACATATTTAATGATGAAATGGTTAAGGTTATATTGCACATGGCATCGGATGTAGTCAATTATGGATGCATCCCTATATTTGTCAACACATTTCCTCGAGTTCCGGTCGAAAATCCTGAGCCACTTGTGGAAAGTGAAACTTCATTTAAAGCAAACGATTCTGTCCCCGATATTGAGGAAGAGGTGTTACCACAGCAAATATCATTCCAGCAACGTTACTCTCCACTCAATGAAAATAATGACACTATTGATGAGAACGGCATTACGTTAACGGATGTTGAAGAAGAGGTGTTACCATTAGGAACATCGTTAGGGCAACATTACTCTCCATTTCACAATAATGAGTTCCGTAATTACGATGATCCTGTTTATGACACCAACAATACAGAAGTTGATAATGCTTGTTTAGAACCGTTCAATAGTATGCAAGGCATGAACTCCAATACTGAAGTTGATAATCGGGGCATTGGCCATTCTGATATTCCTATCAATGATGAAGATGAGCATTAGTCTGACATTCTCATTAATAATAGAGACAACCGACCTATTGCTCCGATGGCCCGTTCGAGTAGGAGGTCAACAGTTAATTCCTTGGTGAGTCTTGCTCCAGTTTTGCCTTCAAACTTGGTTGCTCCAGACTTAGTTAGAAGCTGTAATTCAACTGACATTGGTGTGGGAAAGTTGTTCACCGAGAAGAGTGAGTAAATACTGGAACTGCGCAAAGTGGCATTGCGGGAAAAGTATGATTTCAAGATTGCAAGGTCCACAACGACACGCTTTGAGGCCCACTGTTCTTCGGAATCATGTAATTGGCGTCTTCGTGCAACTAGAGGTTCGGATGAGCAGAATGTTCCTTGGGTTGTGAGAAGAGTTGACAATTTTCATACGTGCTCTAATGAGGTATTGCCTAGTGGTCTCTGTCAAGTAAGGAGTCGGGTTGTTGGCCATATTATCACTAAAAACTTTATTCAGGACAAATAGATTTACACGCCGAGTGACATTAGAGCTGACATGCAGCAAGAATACGGTGTGCAGTTAACATATCAACAAGCATATCGGGCAAAAGAAGTTGGTCTTGAAATAGTACGAGGGAACCCTGCTGAGTCATACAACTTACTTCCCAAATACTCTCACGTTTTGACTAAATCTAACGAGGGTACGGTCACACACCTCGAGCGGGATGAAAATGGTAATTTCTTATATTATTTTATTGCGGTTGGATCTTCCATCAAGGGCTTCACGCAATACATTAGGCCCGTGATCGCTGTAGATGGCACTCATTTAAAGGGGCTATATCGTGGAAGCATGTTTGTAGCAACATGTCTAGATGGTAATAATCAATTATATCCGTTAGCCATTGGGGTCATGGATTCAGAAAATAATGATGCTTGGGAATGGTTTATGACGAAGTTGCACGGAGTGATTGGCGATAGGCCTGAGTTAGTATTTTATCTCAGATCAATGTACTACCATCAAGAGAGCCGTTTTGAAAGCATTTAACACTGCTGCTCATGGCGTTTGTTTTTACCATATCAAAGGCAATATTAAGTCAAAATTCTGGATGTCCAAAGCTATTTAGGATCAATTCGAGCCAGCTTTTATTAATGCAACAAAGGCATATGGACACGAAGAATTTAAAAGGCAACTGGAAGGGTTATGGATGCTCCACTCGGGCACAGCTGATTACTTAAAAAATAATGTGAGTATGTGTAATTGGGCAAGGTCTGAATTTGAAGGTAGGAGATACAGTATACTAACCACCAACATTGCATAAAGCGTGAATTCTTTAATGAGAGAACCGCGAAAATTTCCTGTTACTCATCTTGTTGATCACTTCAGAAAAACATTACAGCAATGGTTTTATGATAGAAAGATTGTGGCTGAATCGATGAGTACTCGTTTAACAACGTGGGCAGATGAGATAGTCGGCGAAAGGAGAATTTTGGCCGAAAGAATGACCGTTTGCCCTGTGTCTCAGCATCGATTTCATATTTTGGGTGGAGTTACAAAGGAAGGGATAGTTGACATTCATGAAAAGACTTACTAACGCCGGGCGGTGCCTCCATGAATATCTATACACTCTCACCACTTGTGTCCCCATAGAGACTGTACAACGACATTGGGGTGTGCGCGTCGTCATTACCAACATCAGTATTTGTACCGTAGCCAGCATCAGCGATCGGACCATAGCCATCTGGGGCCTGTCAATTCGAGGAGATGAATATATTAAACTAATTTCGGGTTTCAAGCCATAGTAACATAACCGAATAATGTAAAACGTGCTCACCATATACGAGCGGCCAAACAGAGAATTACCGTATGTGCTCTTCGAAGAACTTGGGCCAAACGAAGCCATAAACCCCATGACCGCTTCTATATCACAGCGCTCGCTCGCTGAAATTCGACCTCGATTCGTTAATGGAATTTCGCCCCTGAAGTTCTGACCTCAAGTCCTGAATGGAACACTCTATTCTGTCCATCCGTCGAGCGAAGTAATCATTACGGACTTAGTCCTTTCCTATTGTTACAAAATAAGAAAGTAATGAGAAAGTTCTGAACTTTGGTATATATGATGAAATTAAATGATCAGGACGATAGAAGTAACCTCCGGCTCATGTTTGTCATCTGAATCGTGTGCGGGTTCGTCATGGTCGTCGACAGCAAAGTCATCCTCAACAGGACTCTGCTGCAGTTCTGTTTGACTCGTGGTGTCATGAACTGCCTCTTTTGTCCTTGTATTGGATGCGTGTTGATTGAAGGTTGGTGTTGCAGCAACTGAAACAGAATAATAGTTAATACCAAAATAATAAAAATAATTTAATTCATGATGTTGTAAAGGATACCCACATTACGAACCCAACTTGGCATACATGGCACATAATTTGCGACACTCTGCCAATAATTTGTAGCTCTCTCCTTTGCATCCGGTTCGATGGTTTGTAAAATGTTGTCTTCGTTCTGTTGTAAACAATACCAGATTTTAAGTTAGTGTAATCAACTAGTATTTAACATTTACATATAGATATACATATAAATTACTTACAACATTCTCGTTGTCATTGAGGTATGAATAAACTTCATTGAAGCTTATATTTGAAGAAGCCTTGGGCTTCCAGCTCATAATCCGAGAACCCTTAGTCTTAATTTTCACCCTCCACTGTTCTGGTAGTCCTCCAATCGCTTCAAAAATCCATGCCTTTGAAAAGGAAACATATAAAGTCACAAAACTTGTCACTATATATTTATTATAACAAAACTAAGTTATATAAAAAAAAAAATTTCTTCACTCACATGCACTCCAGATGTAAAGCCGTAAACATTGTACTTTTCAAGTCTATGCGCGGGATTTTTTGCGCATTGCTGCTTAAATTTATTGGCTTTTCCGTTCAATACATTATCGAGGCTTTTATATATCGTTTTCCATGATAAACGACCCCACGGACGACTTCAAAAGTGATTTATGTCATCTACCTCGTTAAGCAAATTGAAGTTGATTTGACAATGATCTTTTCTTCCATTTAGTACTCTATCAGCAAAGTAAAAGAGGGCGATCTTTAGCGCATCAATGTCATCCATAGTCTTGAAGGCTAAGTTCATAAATATTTGGTCAAACTACCCAAGATTTATCTCGAGAAATCTACCAGGAAAATACTTCTTCAGTAACCTATGCATTGTTTTATGCTGTGTCAGCACGGCATCTTCGCCATAGCAAAGTCCCGTTACTAGGCACCACTCTCCAACCGATAGCTATATCAAATGGTCGCCAACTTGAAACCATAACTCATCTTTGTCATTTCCAAAGTAGTGGGACACTTGCCGAAGCAATATATTATGGACAATTACCCCACTGAACGGATAGCTTCGGCACTGGAGAAAATGACCAAACATACTATCTTTGAACAGTTTTAATTGCCGCTTTGTTAAATTTTCCCGGATGGCATTAACAACGACATCTAATTTGCACATACTTGTGATACGCCCGGGAAAATGATCGCCATAAGGTATCTTCATCATTCCTTGGTTCTTTCCTCGGTCCGGGAGGATTATGCAATGCTATTTTTTATTTGGCCATTTATCTGCATTTACAGACAAAATATTACATGTTAACAAACTAACAACAACAAAAAAAATATTATCCGTTTATACGACTTTATGCGACTGCGCCCCGCTTACCAGAGAAAGCACCCTCTTGCTGACAGCACTGAAGATATATACGCGACGAGGGCAGCGGGTAGTTCAACCCTGTCGAGTGTCGCAGCGTTGCTGGCGAGCGTTAGTACATGACCCCGTCAGAGCGTCACTGCGCTGCGACGTAGCGAGTTAGTGGCGCTGCTGATGACTGTCGACGAGTGGCCGCTGACCGCGCCGCAATAATCAGCATCACGCCGCCATCTTTGAGGCCTCTTTAGCGCTCAGCCGCCACGCCGACGCATGTGCAATGTGTCTCTTGCTGAGTGCAACTGTCGCGATAGCTGTATGCCAAGGGCCAGCTCAAGGCCTATTTTTTTCCCACCAATACATTAATAATTTCCCCACCACCATTTAATACAATGTTTAATCCATCATCACTAATTACAACAACAACAAAAACAACTACTTCAACAACAACAACAACAACACTACCAACAACTCAAAATAGCAAAACAAATAAAAAATGAAGTTATAACTCACTTAGGGTTTCAAGTTTAGTCTTTGCTTTTGGAGATTTTGGAAGTTTTTCAATGTAATACACCTTGTTTCAGCCGGCAACGATAGATTCCCCTGCCGATCTACTATGCCGACGATGTATAGGGGATTCCGGTGAGAGATTTCGGTGGAGGAAGAGGGTTTGGGGGGAGGGAGAGAAGCGTGAAAGTGATGAGGGTATTTTGGTCCTCAAACTTAATTTGTGGCTAATGTTGATTGAAAAAAAGTTGAGGGGTTACAATTGAAAAAGGCCAAATTATTTTGGTTAATTTTTTAAATTTCCCAAAAATTTTCTAAAAGTTTAGTTAGAAAAAAATTTTCTGTCCGGGAAACTAAACTTTTCAATAATTCTCTGATTAACATATCTAGAATTCCCAAAATTTGTTTGTTAGTAAACTTGTCTTGTTGAGCGCACATCTTAAGTATATACTTTTATTTTATTTTATTTATTTTATATTTTTTATTAATATATCAGATTTATAGAGTGATACATTGAACGTATTAAAATATGGATCCACCTATGTTGCAACTGTTGTACGGTACAACAGTTGCTTCCAGCAATTAGATCCAATTAGTATAATTGTGCAACTGTAAATGTAATAGCTGGAAGTAACTATTGTACCATACAACAGTTGCAATATAATTTTGTCCTTAATATATTATTTGTAAACGAAAAATACGGTACTAGCTTTCTAGTTTATATCAAGACTTGCAATCTAAACTAAGCAAAAACGTAAGAGCCCTTACTTGTTTGATTTATAATGACGACCAAAGCCTAATAGAAAAAGATAAATAGAAATATCTTGAAAATTTTTAAAAAAATGTATGGCAAAAATCTCTTCAAAATTGTAATAATTGGTCGATCAAGTTTTCTAAGCTCCTAATCGAAATATAAAGTAACTTTCTCCTCTTCAATTTTTTTAATTTATTAAGTTTTACATTTGGGCATTTAGTTAGGTTTTGGAAATTCATAACTACTTTTCGGATTATACCTCTATATTGTCCGGTGAGAATCATGAAAATAGTTATAGTAAAGAAAAAAATCAACATAAAATAATGTAAATTAAGGAGCACACTACGATTGAAACATTGTTGGGGAGATTTCTTTAGACATCCGTTTTTTTTTTAAATTTATTTCTTCACCATCTCTAGGAGGTCAGTTTTTTTTTTCTTGTGTGAATTAAGATTTTATGTAAAGTAAATATTTTTCCTTATCATTTTTTATTCTTTTTAGTTTAGATTCTTGTGTAATTGTGTTATCGTTATTATTTTGATGAATCTTGATTGTGTTTATGCAGCAAATTTGTTATTATTGCTAATGATATGATGGAGGTTGACCGAAGAAAAGGGTGTGAATGGAGTTTGTTGATACCAAAATTTAGATGGATGATGAGAGTTGAGAAAAAATTATTTTACTTGGGGAATAAGCTATGAGAAAGCTTGATGTCTTTGGAATTGTCATTGTTAAGAGTGGAAACTCAATGGTCAAAATCTTGCAAAACAATAACCGCTCAAGGGTCGTTGGAGGTGTTACCGACATAGACTCTCCAATGTTTAAGTCAAAAATGGAGATTGCTACGATAACAACTAAATAATAAGAGAGAGAAAAGGGAATAAGAGAAAGGCTTAGAGGATATTTTTATTTTAATTAAATATTAGACTCTCCAATGTCTTTGATTAATAGTATATTTTTATTTTAATTATATTTTTTCAATTTATTTTACAATTAAGTAAAAAACTCAAAATTAAATAAATTAAATATACCAAATCTCGCAACATAATTCACATAATAAAAATTTCAAATATATTACTTAAATTAACATAATTCAACTACATCTCTGTTGGGAAAAAAAAAAAAAACATAGGTACGAAATTAAGTTTTCCACAAGTTCCAGACAACAACAAAGTACTAAATTAAGTTTCAACAAACATTAACCAACAAGAATAAGCACAAGAATGTCACTGAATATCCATACACGGTTCAATTGTTTCCCACCCACAAGTACATAAAATCAATTATTACACCATAAAAAATAAGTTTTCGATATTTGGAAGCAAAAATACTCATAAATTATTCATATATTATCTCATAATTGTAGGTTGTAATTAACTTGGGCAACATATGTAGCCCATTGATCACGAAGTCGCGAGAGCTCTTTCATGGTGTACTCATCAATTCCTTTGAATTTTAATTTCAAAATAACAAGTTATTTACGAAAAATTAAATTGTAAATTATAGCTATTCACCTAATCTCTCCAACAAAATGCCATATACCCATTATTATAAGTACATTTACTTACAACATATAAAATGCATACAATATATGGTAAAATCATAACAATCAAGAAGCACACATTAGGTCTAATATTTAAGTTCTTTCTGAGGTGATTTATTTTATAGTGCATTAAAACAATATGATGTAGTATTTTAAAAATAATTTTCGATACTTACATTATTTTTAAGAGTTCACATTTGTAACAATATCTTGAATGTATTTTATCACATAGTAGCCACACTCAAAGTTGCTAGGTTGCCTCGGATACCACAAAATAAAAATTACATAATTTTTTTTTCTGAAATAAGGAATGATTATTTAGTTTTGTCTCGTTTTTACATAGATAGGGACCCATTAAACATTAGCCTTTGTACCAGACTTTAAAGATTGATGTATTATAATCTCACTACAAGGAAGACATAACGAATGTTAGCAAATAATTAACGTAAAAAAGAAAAATAAAAAAATATGATCAAAGATACAAATAAGAAACTTAACTGATTCACAATCTGCATCATCTCTTCATTAGGATTGCTTTCCAAGGAATCAATATAATGTTGTGTTTACTTGGAAGGAATGGGAATGGGAATGGAGGAATGTGAATCAAAACTGTGTTTACTTGGCAAAATTGTATTTGGGAATAGGAATAAATTGAGTGGGTCCCACATAATTTGGGAATAAAGAATGGGAATTTGAAACCCATGGGGGGGCTTGGGAATGAAAATATGGGAATGGCAATAAAACATAAATTTACTTTTCTATCCTTCTAATTTTTTCATATTTACTAAATTACCCTTGTTCAAATCACAAACAATTTTATTATTTTAAATGTCATTAATAATAATAATAATAATAATAATAATAATAATTATAATTATTATTATTATTATTATTATTATTATTAAATTTTATTAACTTTATTATTTTAGTTATTATTAATTATTATTTTTATTTTTATTAATATTATCATTATTAACAATAAAAATAATGATAATTATAATAATTAATAGCAATAATTAATTTATCATTATTAAAAATAATAATAACAATAATTAATAATAACTAAAATAATAAAGTTAATAAATTTAATAATTATAGTAATAATGTAATTTCATTATCTATCTACATGTATAAATATTATTATAAAATGATATTAATTAAAATAATAATAATAATAATAATAATAATAATAAATGTTAATAATGATAATATTAATAAAATAATAAAGTTAATAAAATTTAATAATAATAATAATAATGATTATTATTAAATTTTATTAACTTTACTATTTTTTATCATTATTAACAATAAAAATAATGATAAAAATAATAATTAATAACAATAATTAATTTATCATTATTAAAAATAATAATAACAATAATTAATAATAACTAAAATAATAAAGTTAATAAATTTAATAATTATAGTAATAATGTAATTTCATTATCTAGATACATGTATAAATATTATTATAAAAATGATATTAAATAATAATAATAATAATAATAATAATAATAATAATAATAATAATAATAAAATGTTAATAATGATAATATTAATAAAAATAATATTAACAATAATTAATAATAACTAAAATAATAAAGTTAATAAAATTTAATAATAATAAATGTTAATAATGATAATAATGTTAATAAAAATTAATATTAATAAAAATTAATTATTATTTTGATTTACTATTTTGATTTACTATTTTGATTTAGTGGGTCATCTCCATCCAAATGTTAGAAGGAGAAACAAACAAATAATAAACGCTACTAGATTTGTTGGCAATCTAACTATCAGAATGGTGATTTTAAAATGTTAAATTGAATGCTTGTATTAGTGACTAAAATAGGTAGCCAAACCCCAATGAGTGGAATTGTAGAAATGAAACTCACCATACATGATGATTTGGAAAAATACTCTCATCAGCTAAAGAATTTAATTAAAGTTATCTTACTTACTCGGAATATATACCACTCTAATGTACACAATTCTAGAGCTCTTAAAGCGTCAAATAGCACTTCAACAGGGAATGAGTCAGCTTCTTTAATGAACCAAGCGTGGCCACAAAAAATGTCTACACACTCCCCACTTTTAGGGCAGATATTCCACACGATAGCTTTGTGGATCGATTTGAATTATTTTTATTTATGCCAAAGTAGCTTTAATAATGTAAATTTTCTAAGGGCAATTGCTAGTGCTTCCTGACTCAAAGGCCAAAAGATTGAGAGGGGATTAGCAATAATCAACAGACAAAGCATTAAATATTAATGATCCTTTTTAATTTGTACTTCAACCAAAAAAAAAAAAAATCTAAATTTGAATAGAAAATTTCAAGCACAATGTATGTAATGGATTACAAGTATTTGAAGACAAAAAGAAAGGTTCAAATTTAATCTAAGTGGGCACTTGGTGGCAGGATAATAAGATTGGCATTAGACTAATTCTATGAACTTAAGAAAATTAATATTTATCCTATCCTATGTTTGGTGCATACACAGCTTTGAAATAAGCTTGTCTTGGATCTACGGAATAATCCTATAAACTTAAGAAAATTTATCCCATGACCCACCATGAAATTAATTTGTTGGGATAATTTGTATAGCTCAAAAATATTTATTTATCTATCAACTATCAATATTAGTGTTATACCAATATGTAATGTTTATAAAAAAAACTCATAATAAAAAAATAAAATTATTAATTGATTATGAAAAGAAAATATTCAACAAATTCCTCTTAAGATATTTAATATTTATCATTATAATTATTTAATAAGTATTATTATAAATATTATAATTTAATATGAAATAAATAACTAATAATAAAAAATCCAAGCATTTAGTTATTTTAAATTAATTAATATAAAAATTATTTATAGAATTAAATCCAAATCTATATTATATTAAAAGTTAGACGGTACTAAATATAATTATATCATATCTTATCTTATCTTATCTTATTTAGAACGTTTCAAAGTTTGATGAGAAAGATTTTATCATTGTTGAGGCATGTGGACATGTGGGGCAAACAAAGAGTGCCATGTAGGTTAAATAAATTATGGGTCCTCCCCTTGCTATCCATTAAAGGTGGGCAAAATCGAATTGAGCCCGAAATATTATTGGTTTTGTTTTATTTTTTCAATTCAATTAGATATTTTTCTTAGAAAAAAAAAACTAAATATTTCAATTCGGTATAAAACCAAATACTTCAGTTTAGTTCTCGATTCAAAGTTTCAAATTTGAAAATTGAACAGAAAAATTGAAAAAATAATTTTTAAATAAAAAAATGCCACATGTTATATGGGTAGAGCTCAGTTCGGTTTTTTCGAGGTTTGGTTTTTATGGTTTTAGTTTGGTTTTTCAATTTAGTTACTTTGTAACTAAAAAATTGAATGGTTTAATACCAAAATTGACCAAATGAAAATACTAAAACCGAGTTTTTTAAATTTTCAAACCGAATCGAACTGAGAATTTCTGTTTGGTTCGGTTCGGTTTTTCGATTTTTCGGTGCCCACCCCTGGCATCTACGTAGGTGTTGTCTTTTGACTCTGGCATTTTTGTTGTCCCATGCACATTCACATAACAAATTCCTACTTTGTTTGATTGGAAGAGTAATGCTATTTGCATACAAAATTGCACATGACAAACACAATGAGGACACTTGTACATAAAGACAAAATAAAACAAATGAGTTTGTTCTTCCTTTTTTTTTTGTGCAAAGTTTGTAGTTTATTTCTTTTAGCACTTAATATAAATAACAAAACATTTGTTTTGCGGGATTTTACCAAGCCATGTGTCTTCCGAGTGGCTCCCATGGGAGTCATTAAATGTTTTGACAGGATTTTGATTTGTCCACGTGTTGCCTTCGAATTTGGTGGAGACCTTCTTCAAATGGGAATAGAATTTTAGGCTTGATCTGTACGTGGGAGTAAGTTCCACGAAATTATCGAGGTGTTGATCCCCCGGATAAATTTGTGTTGAACCTTTGACTACAATTGATTTGTTGAATAGTAGATCTAGACCCAAATAGTAATGGCACCTACATTAAGTAGTAGTGTGAAGATAGATTACACCAGTAAATAATGAAGAATTTGGTTTAGGATATTGTCTTAGTGATTAATACGGCGGTAAATTAGAAAGAAGTCATAATGCAATCTAAGGTTTAAACATAGAATTCTAGGATGATGGTAACCTATAAGTGCAAATTCATACTGGTTACTAAGAATAAAAGAATTTGGGTAGTGAATTCAATATTACTATCCTAACAATTCATTGAAGTTTAAGGCCAATGTTGATGGTTTAAGGGCATTTTACTAATAATAAATAAATATTCCAAGCCAACAAACATGTTTTAATGGTGATGAGATGGTATGGATGACTGGTTTAGAGTTCCTTAAGGTCGAAGAAATCTAAACTGAAGTTCTTTATTCAAAGACGAGGAGCTTTCCTTGAACAAAAGAAGATGAATGATTGCGGAGGTTGCTATTTAGAGGATGTTTAGGCTACTAAACGATTGCCATGTTGTTGGTGGTGGCTTAAAGGGTAGGTTATGTTGATGGTAAATCTTAAGTATTTGATAAACAATGAGAACTGTGTATAGGGTGTCTATTTATAAGTTATGAGGAAAAACCTAATTGACAAGGTCAAGAGTCTCACTCTTAGAAAGTAGCACAAATCCTTATGTCATAAGGCAAGGTTTTGAGTATTCTTTCATATTTTTAGAATAGGAATGAGTGCTTTCTTAATTGGATTAGAATTATGGAATTTGCATCCTAAAAAAGGTTTCTTAGCTGCCGCATCTAACTATAGGGGTAGGAAAGATGATATGCCGAAATTAAGATTTCATGGATCTTTTAGAAAGTTTAATGAGCTTTAGGCCAGAATTAACCGCCAAATCAAAGACACTAATCCTACTGATAACCCAATTATGAGCATGCATACCAATGTGCAGTGTTAAAAGTCTATTATGGACTTTTTATGAACATTAATTCTTCATTAATCTCGTTCCACCGGATATTCCTTTATGAATCGAGGATTCAGTACTAATTATGCCTTATTTTAGAATATCTATACTTTTAAAGCACAACTCACAAAGGCTGCCCAATATAGTGGTGTGTATCCGGCATAGATTACGCAGCTGATGGGATGGATTAAGCCCTCATTCCTAACGTCCATTTTTAGGTAGCAACAATATTGTAATATGAAGTAAAATCTATTCTACAACAAACATATTAATTTTGATCTACCCTCACACAACGTATTCAACCAAGCCCAATTGGCCCAAAAAAAAACACATAAGAAGTGGGCGTAAATGCTAACTCCCAATCGTAAACTAAATGACTCAAATAAACTGTCTAGCCACAAATTGGCCACCCCGGGATTTGGGCTGGACTGTTTGTGATTGAACCCGCAATTTGTTTCACCAAAACACAAAAACGAGCGCCTCCTTCTATCTCTTCGCTCGACGAGTCTAAAACACAAAGCTCTTGTTGTATAACTGTCACAGGCATTTAGCTTCACACATTACTTGTTTTGCTTTGTTTTATACATTGAGGTTAATTTAATTTAAAATATTAATACTATATTGTTATTTTTTAATTTTGTTACCAGGCTGTTGTTGAGGTACATATTGTCACTATTCAGTTAGCTACAATCATTGAATTGGCAGTTATTGAACCCTAATGGCTCCTTTGACACTAGGCGTCGATGCAAAAACCTCTTCAGGTAACCATTTTAACTTATGTTCATAGTTAAAAATTTTGTTGATTAATTCCAGTAACTTTGCATTTTAATTTGATTTCGATAAGTTAAAGATATTTGAACAAAGTGCAGAAATTAACCATCCTCTCATTAGTAAAAAAGATTAATTTTTTGTTAGCTTCTAATTTGATTAATTTTTTGTTAGCTTCTAATTCTAGTTTGTTTTATGGAGCAAAAGTGGTGAAATTTCAAGATATGGTATTGTTTAGCTCTCATATTGCTTATTGTATTGCTTTCTGTTTTTTTTTTAAATTTTGTTTTTGTTTCCTGAGAATTTTGTGTTCAAGCTGATCACTGAATTTAACTTTGCATTGGTATAGATTTGTTGTGGTAAACAGTAAAATATGGTGAAATGCTTGTAGCATTTCGAGAATGAGATTCCTTTTTGTGAAGGATACGAGACAATTTACTTACATTAACTCAGTACTTGTAAATTTGTGTTATTTTGCTGCATATGTTATTCAGAGTGTTTTTTCTTTTTCGTTTTTGGGTAGTCAATTTCATTACTTCATTGTAAATTTTCTCTTATTTGTTTCTCATGGAAATAATTTGAACAGATGGTCTGTTTTTGCAGATGTATCCAATCGGAAAATGCAAAACTTGCAGCTAGAAACAAAAAAGCTATTAGCATCTGTTAGCATGGGTGAAGAAAAACCATTTGATTTCTTTCGAATTTTGTTTGGTATGTGAAGTTTATTTTTAAGTTTTTTGTGATGGATGTAAATGCGTCAAATATTGTACAGTTGACATTGTTCATGGACCTCTGGTGTAAAATGGACTTGTGCAAATCCAAGTGCTAATTGAGAAGAACATTATTTAGTGTTGCTAGCATATACATCTACCTTCTCTCCCACTCTCTCTCTACCCACTAGCATATACATCTACCACTCCCACTCTCTCTCTACCCACAACCCCTGCTCTCTCCCCAGGCACTCATGTATTTGATTTTTTTGTCAGATTGTTATGCTAAGATGTTCTGGTTATAGAGGTTTGAGTTGTCAAGTCTATATATGTTTGTTTACTTACTTGACTTGCTTCAATGCATGGGAAGCATGTCTTGAATTACGTGGAGGGCAACATGCAAAATTTTCATTAACACCAAATCGGGTTCCTTTTATGCTTGACCGGCTAGAAATTTTTCGTGGCAAGTTTTGCGAAATCTTTTTTATATCAAGAGAGCTTTCTCTACTTGGTTCAATTGGTCCTTAATCGTGCATCAGAAAATTCAGTAATTAACTGTATGTTTATCAATTCTGAACTTGTATATAACTAAAGCATGTTTCTATGATGGCCATGTTCGAATGCAACAAAGAGTTCTTGAAGGAAAGAAAACTCTGTATTCTTTTTCTGTAATCAATAAATTTTGGGAGACAATGTGTACAGAGTTTATAATGCCTTTGTTCCACAAAATGAGAGAAAAGTTAGTCATTTGTCATTTTCATGTACACTTATTAATGTGATCAGTTTTGCAGAGGGTGTTATCGCAGGAGGTACAGCTGGTGTTGTGGTTGAAACAGCTTTGTATCCTATTGATACCATAAAGACACGGCTACAGGTAGGTTGACTATGTGGTGATAGAGTTATTTGCTTTTGGGCAGGAGTCATTTCTGTACGAAGTGATGAAAAATGCTGATTCTTTGTTGACTACTGGTTATTTCTTTGGTGTTAAACTGAGATGTACCTTGTTCTTGATTTTATAAATGAATCCCTAGACAAGGGGAATCAGATTCTTCCTTTTTCCTAGAAACTATCGAGCCCTAAAACTATGTGACAAGCTTGTCTGGGAAACTCACTTTTTTTATCTATTTTATAGGCTGTTCGTGGAGGAGGAAAAATAAATTTTAAGGGTCTTTATTCTGGATTGGCTGGAAATCTTGCTGGTGTCTTACCGTAAGTGCTTTTGAAACGCATAACTTCTATGTTTTACCTGGAGTTTTTTTGTTTTTTTGAAAATCCTGGAGTCATGCTAGATCTAATTTTTTGGACCCAATTACGAATTAAATTAAGACCTTTATTTTTTCTCTTACATATATATAGATTGTCCTTGAAGCATTATTTAGTCAAATATTATGTAGCAAATCATTCTTTTTGGCTCTCTGTTGGGTCTCTCGCTCTCAATTTTTAAAACTCTTGTATACGCCTATATTGAAGTCATAATGACTGATAGGTTCTTGATCCTCCAGTCTCTTAGATTGTTATTTATGGTTACTCAAAAGTACTTCATTTTGTAATTAGACCTAGGTTTTTGTTAACATATTGTAACTTCAAGAATCAGTATCTACATTTGCAGGCTTTCAAGTTCATAATTAGTGGTTCATGGGTTAGAAATACCTGGGTATTGGTTTAGGAGTGTGCTTGCCATTTCATGTCTTAGCTCTGCTAATTCACGTGCACATGCAGACCTGTGGATGGGACATACAAGAAACTAGGAAACTTTGTTTGAGCTTATGAGGTATAATTAATGAATATGTAGGAAGAGAATATTGTTAATATTTAGATAATAGTATCTGGTAAAGATTTGTAATCGGTAAATATTTCTAGAGAAGCTTGTTCAATTATTACTTTACAGTTTTATCACTGTCCATGTGTTAGTGATATGAACTCTTATTTATTCAGTTGGTTTGGTTGTAATTCTTTTTCCTTTTGTGTACAGGGCTTCTGCGTTGTTTGTTGGTGTGTATGAACCTACAAAGCAGAAATTGTTGCAGATCTTTCCTGAAAATCTTAGTGCTGCTGCTCATCTCGTAAGGGAGTCTTTAATTCTTTCCATCTTGGCTTTGGTATATGACTGTTGGTGGCTCGAGAACAAGCTTCTCATTTCTAAGTTTATGTATGAAGGATTGTCCTAATCTGAATATTGTTCCTTTGAGCAAGGTGTTATAGTCCCAGCTATACTGTAGCTGCACAAATTTTTTTAGTCTCCAAACTTTCTCCAGGGGACAAATGTCTGCCATATATGTACATTTCTTTTTCACCCCTCAATTATAATCATCATCTTTTATCCAATGGGATAAAAAGTCTGTATTGCACATTTGTTTTGGCCCCAGATCTGCTGTTTTCAAATATCTGTTGTATCAGTTTCCTAGAACGTGTTGGAATATTCATCTGTTTTTCTGAATGTAGTAGTCCAATAATTTCTTGAAATTTGTTTTCCTTAAGCTTGCACTTCACCACAATTCTCAATAGTTTTCCATTTTGTGAATATCCTTTCCTTGCAATAAGATCTTTGAATTTTATGCAGACAGCGGGTGCCATAGGAGGATTTGTTGCTTCCCTTGTTCGTGTTCCGACAGAGGTAGATTTTGCCGCCTATGCATTTTTATATTTAGAGCAAGCCCTCCTTTTTCTGGTTTAACTTTTCTCCTTTAACAATCTGCAGGTTGTAAAGCAAAGATTGCAGACTGGGCAATTTGCTTCAGCTCCTGACGCAGTCCGGCTTATTGCTTCTAAGGAAGGATTTAAGGGTCTTTATGCGGTATTTGATCTTTACTTTCCTTCTCTGCCACCATTTTGCATGCTCTTACTCATCCCTGTTTCAGATATAATCTGAATCTCCGTGCTCTTGTACATGGCAAATTTTAACCTTTAATCTTGCTTATGGAATTGCATTAGTTCATTTTATGCAGTTCATTCTGTTATTTTGCTCTTTATTTGTTTGACTTTTAATTCCTGACCTGCTAGCTTATGGTTATTGCATTTTGTTAACTAGTTTGTATATGCAACTTGAGCAACATATTTGAGATCTCAGGGATATGGATCTTTTCTATTGCGGGATTTGCCCTTTGATGCAATACAATTCTGCATCTATGAGCAGCTTCGGATCGGTTATAAGGCTGCAGTAAGCTCCCTGCTATGCATCATTGCATGTTTTACAATTGCAATCATCCAAGGAATGCATTCTATAATTATAATCACTTATGAATGTTCCCACTCCTTCAGCTGTGCAACATGCTAGCTCTTTTGACGAATAGTGATTTAGTTATAATTCCATGAGCGTAGGGGTTATGAGTTCCTTTTGAATAATAACTTAATCACAGAATATTTGATTTTAGCAGTCCATCTTTGGCAGATTTCACATTTTAAACTTCACATATTTTTTGCAAAACTCAATAGCAAGGTTATCAATTCTAGCATATTGCTTATGCATGACAGAATCCAGTAGTCTACCAGTCCTAATTCTTTTTGTTTGTGTTCTTACATGGAAACCAATGTGAAACCCTAATTAAATATGTCAAAGACCCCAGTAGGTATACAAAACCATATGAAACCAGGATCTGGTTAATGTGCGATTTCCTGAGAACATCTTTCATGCGCCAGCTGAAGAAGAAGAATCAATAATGTATGGTTTAAGAACTCAACAAGGAGGAATCTATAAATTAGGCCAAATAAGGACAGTCTGTGATACCAAATATCTAATTATTGATGCCTTGTTATCAGAATCAAATATCTGAAGAGGAATTAACTGTGGCAGTGGAAATTCAGGCTGTCGTCTCGTCTTGATATATGTGAAGTTGTATTGCAGTTCATATAATGAATATTGTTGTTTGGATATTTTGACCTTTTTGTTTTTCCTATTTTGGGTAGGCACGTAGAGATTTGAATGATCCCGAAAATGCTATCATCGGTGCTTTTGCTGGTAATGACATTTCGCATACATTTATGGTGTGTTTACTTTCAGGGAATGAGAATGAGCTGGAATGGGAATGGGAATGAGCTGGAATGGGAATGGGCTGGAAATGGGAATGGGCTGGAATGGGAATAAGGAATGGGAATGAGATTCTAATGTTTCTTAAGAAAATAAATGGAATGAATGTGGAATTTGGAACGTTGATGTGTTTACTTGGTAAAATAAATAGGAACGAGAAATGGAAATGAGAATTAATTTACCAAAATACCCACAGTATTAAATAATGTAATTTTTATTAACTAGATACATGTATAAATATTATTATAAAAATGATATTAATTAAAAATAATAATAATAATAATAAATGTTAATAATTATTATAAATATTATTATTATTAATAAATTTTATTAACTTTATTATTTTAGTTACTATTAATTATTGTTATTATTATTTTTATTAATATTATCATTATTAACATTTATTATTATTATTATTATTAAATTTTTTTATTAACTTTATTATTTTATTTATTATTAATTATTGTTAATATTATTTTCATTAATATTATCATTATTAACATTTATTATTATTATTATTATTATTATTAAAATTTATTAACTTTATTGTTTTAGTTATTATTAATTATTGTTATTATTATTTTTCTTAACATTATCATTATTAACATTTATTATTATTATTTAATTTTATTAATTTTATTATTTTAATTATTATTAATTATTATAACTAAAATAATAATAGTTATTTTTATTATTGTTGTTGTTAATAATAATAATAATAATAAATTAATAATTAAAATGGTACAAAAGTATATTCATCTTTCATTCCCATTCCCCCATTTTCATTCCCTACCCCCCATAGGAATGGGATACCCATTCTTTATTTCCAAATTGTGTGGAACCCACACAATTTATTCTCATTCCCAAATTCAATTTTGCCAAGTAAATATAGTTTTGATTTCCATTCCTTCATTCTCATTTCTTATTCCTACAAGTAAACACACCCTTAGGGTTATCCATACAATGACTCTTTAGTAATGTAAAAACTGACAAAAATCAGTTTAGGTCTATGGTTGAAAAGCAGGATTTGGAAACCAGAACAATCATTCTTCAAAACCTAATGTTAGAGTCAAATGGCCCAAAAGCATTCTGCATCTTTTGAAGCAGGATTTAGTAAATAAACGAAAAACTTCTACTTCTCCAAGAGAATTGTGTTAGATGTGCTTTCATGATTTTTGTTCTGAAAAAACACTTCTTATAATGCATTAACATTTGTGATCTTGGATTTTTAAAATTTACATAATTCAATTTTTTGCTTTCATTACACTGATTAGTTTTCAAAAAATGTTGTTCAAAGTGTTACCTAAACTGTGGGGTGGACTGGTGAAGGAACTGACTACATTTTATGTGGCATGATGAACACTAAATGATGTGAAATGGACTCCAAAATGATAATAAAAAGTACCAATTTATTTCGTGAAATAGTAATTTCTATGAAAATCTAATATAGTTTAGTTACTGCTTGTAGGTGCATTAACCGGGGCTATAACTACTCCCCTGGATGTGATTAAGACAAGGTTAATGGTTCAGGTACGGGGAATATTTTTTCTACCTATCTTCTTTTGTTAGCTGTGTATTTATTCAATTCGTGTTATTCCTTTATAGGGATCAGCAAACCAGTACAAAGGAATCTTTGATTGTGTTCAAACTATTGTTAGAGAAGAAGGACCTCCTGCTCTTCTAAAGGTACGAGTTTTCCGTGTTTCCTTTTTCTCCTCACTTATCAGAATGTATTCTCTATATTTGTCTAAGCGCCAATGTCAAGTGACAAAGATTGATGTTGATAATTTGTTGGTTCAAGCTTAATGAGTGTAAATTGGCTTCTATTCCAAACAGAGGTTGAAGAAAAATCTGTGATAGGTCCTAAAATGTTGATTTATTGTGAGAACAAAAATTTCCATCCTCAACAATTTTATGCATCTTTGTCTCTCTTGTCACTGCAGGGCATTGGGCCGAGAGTAATGTGGATAGGCATTGGCGGTTCAATCTTCTTTGGCGTCCTAGAAAGCACAAAACGGAAGCTTGCTCAGAGGCGTCCTGTACATGATCAAAATTCAAAGGAGGATTAAAATTTCAATGTCAGTCCTGAGACATTTTCTATGGTACTTTTTTTCATTTCCCCGTCGTTGCTTAAAACCCGAAACCATATGTCTCCTGCTCTTCTGTTTTTCCGCTGGTAGATTCTCGTGCGGTGGACTTTCGGAAGAGAAGATTAGATAGGACCTTACTAATCCACTCAATTAGGCATCTCAAACATTATTAATAACAGAAACGTATCCTCGGTGGAAATGTTAAGCTATATATGATGAGCTAGGCTCAGGCATTTGTTTGATTCTTTGCACATAGTTTCTCCTATAGGGAAATGCATTCTGCTTTTAGCGCTCATCATCATGATGTGCTTGAAAGGAAGTTTTTTGATGTGCCAAGCCCATTTGATTCAAGTCTTTTGGATACCTAATTGCCAAATAAACTTAAAATTTTTTAAAAATTAATTAAAAACAATATCTAGCAAGACTCCTTTCATCTCTAATATCCATTATTTGCTTGCACATACGACCAACGACTGAATCACTGAACGACTTCCAAACTTGCATCAAAATGTGGAGTAAAAGTGCATGAGTTGGAAGAAAATAAATGGAAACATGTTTTTTTAACCCCAATTCCCCTCCCCCAAAAAAAAAAAAGACCTCGTAATGGTTAGATAATTTTTATTAGAATCTTTATTAGACGCCTCATGGTATGTTTACTTGAGGGTTTAGGGAATGAGAATGAAGAAATGAAAATAAAATCTATATTTACTTGGTAAAATGTAATTTGAAAATGAGAATAAAATATGTGGATTTCACACAATTTGATAATAAGGAATGAGAATCTCATTCTCATGGGGGGTTGAGAATGTAGATTCTCATTTCCTGAATTGACTTTTATATCCCTCTAATTTTTCATATTTCTTGAATTATCTTCGTTCAAATAACAATTAAATTTATTATTTTAAATGTTATTATTATTATTATTATTAAATTTGATTAATTTTATTATTTTAGTTATTATTAATTATTGTTATTAATATTATCATTATTAACATTTATTATTATTATTAATTTTATTTTTTTAATTATTATCATTTTTATAATAATATTTATACATGTATCTAATTAATGAAAATTATATTATTTAATACTGTAGGTATTTTGATAAATTGATTCTCATTCTCATTCTTCATTCATATTCTTCATTTCCATTTATTTTGCCAAGTAAACACATCAATAATATTCCTGCACATTTTCATTCTCATTTATTTTTACTAAATAAATATTAAAATCTCATTTCCATTCCAACTTATTCTCATTCAAACTCATTTTTATTCTCAATTCATTCTCATTTCATCCCATTCTCATTCCGTGAATTAAACACTAAATCAATTCTTATCTATTCTATGAGCCATGTTTTTGGTCAGCATATTATTGTAATCGGCCTCTCTAAAGAGAGGTAGGTCATTGAGCACAATGAAGAGAAATCACATAAGCTCGATAAATAAATAAGGGTCTTGCTAAATTATATAATCTAAAATTACTTCGATTAAAAATCAAATTTTTGTATGACTCATTTATTAGTGTCAAATCATTCAAGTCAGTTGTAATTTACAGATAAGGTGCCTGCAACTTGTAAATTTGAACTCCAAACTACGTAAGAATCTTATGGGCGACCAGTTTTTTTTTTTTTTTTTGGTTGTTTATTGCTTTGGTAAAATTACTTTATTTTAATTTATTCTTACTAAAAATTGGGCCGCCCATAAAATTGGATCTTTTACGCAACCAAACTGATAAAACCAGCCACTTTGTATTTTCACATATTTCTAAGTTAACAATTATATACAGGAGTTTGTTATGTTACATCATCATGTAACATACATGATGATGTAACAGCCGTTGGATGAAATCCAACGGTTGTGAAAATATGAGATGAAAAAATTATATTATTTTCACAACCGTTGGATTTCATCGAACGGTTGTTACATCATCATGTAACATACATGATGATGTAACTTAACAAAAGCCTTATATACATTATCCAAAAACTTTCACCGTTAAATATTGTGAAGACAGGTTACTGCTCAATAGCAAACGCTAAACGTGATGAAGTAGTTTTATAAAAAGAAACATGGTAATTAGTTAGCCGGCTCATTGTAGGGCTTATGATTAAGATTGTTTTTGAAAGGCTCAAAAATTATTTTAAAAAATTAAAAGTTAATTTTGTTGTTTGTAAAATATTTTTAAAAATTACTTGTGAAAAATCACTCAGTCTACAAACAGAATAATAATATAGTCACAAATTCTTGTATAAATTCATTTTGTACAAACTGATGTAGTATGCTAAAATTGGTTGAATTAAATATCACACATGATCTATTTTTATTATTTTATATTTTTATTCAATCAATTAATTAATGTCAAATCAGTTTATACAAGATAGATTTGTACAAGAGTTTGTGGTTGTATGATCACTCATTCTGAAAATCTAATCTTAAAAATCAATTTTATGCTTAATATAATTCCATATATATCCTCATGTATATTATAAAAATCTAAAATTATCTGTATTTATTAGGAAATAAAATCATTAATTTTAAAGAGATCATTATTATTGCCAATTATATTGAAATAATGAAATAAAAAAATAAAATATTTATTTTAGTTATCAATTATTATAAATACACAATAAAAAATATTTTATGTACATGTCCATGAATGTGTAAATATATTATAATCAACATTTTGTCCAATTCATTTATTCACACTCTCACAGTAGTTTAATAGTAAGATTTATTAAATACATATGAATGCTTTTAAAACTCACATTAATTTTAAAAATAAAATTTACCAAATATTTAATTGATTTTTTTCACAACTCATTATTTATACAGCATAAATAACAATAATTATTTTAAAAATTACGGCTTTACCAAAGTGACCCTAAATGCTGAATAATTAATTTCTCTGGGCCCAACTCTGCATCATCATTTCTTCCTCCAGCTAATCCTATCATTTAGTTTATACCCTTTAAATTAATCAATGACGATTGATGTAATTTTCATCATCAACATCATCATCGCTAGGGATGGCAATTGTGCCAGCAAACCCATCCCAACCCACTTGCAAAATCCGCCCGCTGCGGATAATTTTACAGGTTGCGGGTGGGTTTGGTATTACAAATTAAAATCCGCACTTAGATGCGAGTGGATTTGATATTAGCCTAATATCCGATGAATATCCGCTAGACCCATGATTTTTTAAAACATTTTTAATTGAAAAATATTTAAATCTAAAAAATATATAAAGAAAATAATGCAATTATGCAAAATGCCAAATACCCAAAGTGTTTCTATATGAATTATTTTTCTTTAATTTAATGCATGAATTATATCATTATTGTAATTTTTTCTTCAGATTAATATTTGAAAATTATTATTCTTTGGAAAATATTAATTTTAATCATTATCGTAGGCATCGTGTTGGATGGGTGCTAATGATGCTGAATGAAATGAAGATCTTCTCTTAGAGCTTGTGTTGAATGATAGTATGAAATGTAATTGTTATTTTTAGATAATAGTTTGTGGTTTTTTTTTTTAAATGGATTTGTATATTTTATACTTAAATTCGAGAATTTGTGCTGGATTGATGTTGAATTTTAATTTTTCATTTATATTGGTTAAATTTAATATTGAGTATGTTATGTGGAATTTGAAGTTATTATTGTAAATTTATATATTGAACATTTGTGATTTTAAATAGATAAACCCGTAAAAAATCTGCCGGATACCATTACGGGTTTGATAATTGTCAAAACCTGTCACGAGTTGCCGGTGTATTTGATAATTTAAATTTTGTATGGATTTGGATTTGATAATTTTGTAATGGCAAACTCGCTGCGAGCGGTGGCCATTGCCATCCAGATCATCGCTGCCGCTACTCACTTTCAACATAATCAGATTTTACAAAGTACCAGTCGCCACACTGACACAATGTAAGCAATCTTGTGGGCGATCATGACGTGCCACAGAAGTGGCACGAGAGAAGACTCCTCTGAAACCCTAGCTTCCCGCCCCAGTCAATAATCTGCACGTCGCTGAAACAATGGATCTGCTAGGTTCATCATCTTGCTGCACTTGAATTAAAAAAAATTGCCCCGTTACTAAGATTGATAATGGATAAGAGACAAATTAACTTCTCATTTGCATGTCATAAAAAAGCCAATGTAACTAATAGTCCGTTTGGGAGTGTGGTAAGGTAGCTGGGTTGTCAAAACCTAGCTATTAAAGTGTTTGGTAACACTGGTAGTTGGGCTTTTTAGCAGGTTAGTAAAAATTTTTTCCCAACTTCTACTCAACAGCTGTAACTTTTTCTCTACAGTAACTGCAGCTTAAAAACTACAGCACCTCACTCCCAAACACACCCTAAGGCACATTGAAATTCGCGATTTAGATTTCTCATACGGCATCGTTAAGTTACAGCATATGTAAATTACATTAACTTCTAACTAGTTTTCCATGACCGTTTATTATTTAACTGATAATAGTTGAGCCGTAAAAAAAAAGTTATTATAGATTGATGTAAGCTGTTCATCATGTATAAGTTCGCAAGACCTCACACGTGTTTATCAATATTCTTTTCATAATGTATTTCCTATGCATTAACAAGTAGCATGCAGAAAATGAAAAATGTTGAAATTTCGAGATTTTAAATTTTGAAGCTGACAAAATATTTCACAAGAAACAAATCAATATGCAATCGGTGAAAGGTAAGAATAATTAAGTTGATTAATTTTAAAGGAAACAAATGTACAATAGGACGTTTTGGGCAATTATAAAAAAATACAAAAATAAGTGGACAATTGACACAAATTATAGGGATTGAATCAGTAGCGTTTCGAAACTCAAATATTAGTATGCGAAGAACTAAAGTATAATTAGTCATATTTTACAAAAGAAAAAAAGAAAAGAAAAGGCAGTATAATTAATCAAAATTTATACTTGCATGTCATAAAAAAGCTAATGTAACTAAGACCTTATTTGGAACTAAGGTTAGACATATGTACAACACTAAAGTTTGGCAAACAGTAAATTGTTGATCTTGTAAGTTAGGTGATAGGTTATAAATAGTCATATTATATTTAGTTTAATTCCCTCATATTTTGATTGATCTCGTGCTAATTTGTGTAAATTATGTTTGATTTGATCTAGGAGCCAAAGCATGGAGATTAAGATAAAAAGTGGATAATAAAGAACTTTATTTGGGAACTTTGGGCATGGGTGACCGTTGACTTGAAGGAGACGATTTCCTAGCATTAAGAGGAGAAGAAGCCAAGAAGGATTAGAAAAGCTAGCAAAAGAGGAAACTGCAAGGAAAAAGGAAAGCTAGCAATAAAAGGAAAGCAAAGGGCGTGTGAATATAAAAGGACATCCAAGCTTAGGAGGGAGAGAGACGTGAGGAAGCAAAGGCTGCTGCAATTATTTTCTTCTCAATTCTTTTGTTTTGTTTGCCACCATGAGTGGCTAAGCTTTTAATTCCGATCCAAGGGTAATCAAATTCCAGTTGTAATTTTTTGAGGCTTTGAACTTAACTAGAATTTCTTCAATCCAAGTAATTTTTATTTCTTGTTCTTATTGTCTATGAATTATTTATATTGATTGAGTTGACGCCTTAATTCAATATTTATTTTTCTATCGCTAGTCATGAGTTTGTGATCCGTAATTGTCATGAATGATTGAATTGAGTAGCAAGGAGTTGGCTCATGTGTGTGTATATTGATGGCCACAATTACATAGCTTGCATGATAGGCTCTAGGGAAATAAAAATACAAATTGATTGAATTGGAGTAATCTGAATTAATTAATCTTGTTTTAGTCATTCTCACTATTCTTAATGCTATCACTTAATTTGATATGGAACGATGATGCCCAGTTAAATTGGTGATAAGTTTGGATTTAGGCGATTGTTTGAGTCTATTTACATTAGGAGAATAATTACTTTCTGCGGGATTCCGATTAAGTAGACTAAGTTCTTGGATTGAGTAATTTATATTTTTGGCCTATGATCAAAATTGCAATTGGATGGAATTTACACCCTTGGATTGGATGTTTGGTAAGATTGATTTTCCTTGTTTAATTTTAAAGTCTTGTTTTATTTTATTTTATTTTACTTTATCATATTCTCATTAAAGAAACGAAAACACAAATCCGGATAACCGGATTGCACAAAACGGCTAACCGTTTGTGGACAGAAAGCTTAGAACTGCGATCCGGCTTACCGGTTTCCGTAACCGGTTGTCCGGATAAAGTCAGCAAGGAGAGAACCCCACAACCGGCTTTCCGGTTTCCCCTCATCCGGCTGTCCGAAAAGCTCCAGAATCGTTGCCACTCGTAATCGGATGTCCGGATTCCTCTTCCGGTTGTCCGAATCAAGTCAGAACCGAGAAGAAAGACAATCGGATTTCCGGATTTTCTCCAACCGGTTATCCGGTTCAATTCCAGAAACGCAACAAACAGCAAACGGACTTAGGTTTCGCCCGGCTGACCGAATAAATCCAGAAGTGTCACAAGCCTTAACCGGTCTTCCGGTTTCCACATCCGGTCATCCGGATATCTCCCAGAAAATAAGCGGCTTACCGTTTTACAATAAACGGTGATCCGGTTAGAGGCAGAACCTTGCAAATCAGTTTTTCTTGGAAATTAATTTTGTTTTAAACTTTGAGAAATTAAATACATAGTTCTCTAGGGATTCGACCTGGTCTCACCATTTCTACAATTTTATTTAGGTGAATCAGTATTTGTTTTTGAGGAGCTTCGACAAACTCCGTCATTAGGTTGATTTGATTTTATACTTAGTATAATGAAAAATCAACTATATTTTTATTAATTCTTTTAAAATTATTATTTAAAAATTATATTTGCTACAATTTTTTTCTGCAGCATATCTAGCTTAGAAATTGCTGCATCTCAATACCAAACAAAGCCTAAAGTGTATTTAAATTCAAGATTTAGATTTCACATATTTATAAATATTCTTTTCATAACGTATATCTTATGCGTTAACAAGTAGCACACAGAACATGAAATATATTGAATTTTGAGATTTTAAAATTTTGAATTTGAAAAAATAGTTCACAATAAATAAATTAACATGCAATAGGTGAATGATAGTAGATGTTAAATTAATGAACAGAATGATAAATAAAGAATTTAAATTAATAGACAAAAGTAAGTATTATACATCAGTCTAGGCACCAATGAACATTCTATATCAAGCATAAGAATGAATGAAAAAATTTAGGGCACTATCTCACTTAGGACATTTTAAGATGTTTTACTCTTTTTTTTTTTCATAAGTTTTGAATCTTTTTATTTTGTTTAGATATTGCAAGACCTTTTTTTGTTCCTTTGATAAAAGATATTGTAAATCTTACAACTTGTGTTAAGGTAGTTCTTGGGAAAAAAAAAGTTATACATGTAGATATACATTGTCTTAATTTAATAATTTTTTTATGAAATATCCTATGAAGTTAAGCTAGATCCCCAAATAAAATATATAGGAAGAAGTGCTTATGGGTCCCCAATAAGTTTATCAGTTTTTTTCCTAAACTTCAAAAAGAAAAATTATAAAAGGTAGGGGTTCAAAAAAGCCCAAATGAATTTTTTAACCCGTTTTCTCTGAAGATTTGAATTTAGATGGTCAATTAAATAAAAATGTTTGAAAACTACTCAGCTAAGCATTAGGAAATTTATTTTAAACTTAATTAGTTAATAATTAATAAGTAACACAAAATAAATTAGAGTCCTTAGAAATAGTCTTTATCTAACAATGATAAGGTGGGAACGATAAATGGTTACGTATTTGGGAAAAAAGTATCAATATTTGAAACCATAAAATATTGAGTAATTTAATATAACAAGAGTAAACGATTATGACTTGCACCTGAAGTTGATGATAATTGCAGTTGTGGTTGTAGATTATAGTGAAAACTACCATCTCTCTCGTTTTTGCATCTTTGTTTCAAACAATCTCATCAAATTAGAGTTTTTACTGCTTGCATATTTGGGTAAGTATATCAATTTTGAAATCATAGAGTACCAGGCAATTTAATACCATCAAATAGATGATCATGAATTACAACCACATTACGAACATTCAATTATACCTGAAATTGCTGATAATTGTAATTGTGGTCACAAATTATAACGATTGCTACCGCCTTTCTCTCGTTTTTGCATCTAAATTATAAACAAACTCATCAAATTAGGTTTTATATGGCTTATATACTTAAGCATGCGTATCAACTTATGAAACTTGTCAAAGAGTTGAGTGTTAATTTTTAGCTTCTTTATTATTTCAAATAATTTAATGCATATAGTTGTCAAATTGAGATATGTCTTACTAGTTACGTAAACAAAATCAATTCACATTACCAACAAAAGTCACTTCTGGCCCAGCCAGAACCCGAGCCTCCCCCTGCTTTGCTGACGGCTTGCCGGCCCAGCCTATTGAGTCCCTAAGCGACATTGACGGCTCCGGCCGAAATATGAAAGTTTGGGTCACCCGAGGCCTCAGGCTCGCTTTGCCTGAGAGCCATTTGGGGTCAGGCCACAGTGACCGAGCGGGCTGCCACAGAGCGCTATCGCCTCCCACACGTGCCCTTCCCACCGGTAGAGTGACTTATCCCAAGACGACTAAAGCCTCTACAATGGGGAACAGCAGATGCGGCCACAGCTACTTCCCATGATTGTAGCTAAAACCTAAAAAAAAAATTCAATTCATATTGTTTATCCGTTATATATTAGACAACCTTGGGAGCAAGTTTGGGATCGCATTAGTTTCTCAAAAAGTGAATAATTATTTGACATTCTTATACCCAAATATAACTATCAAAAAAACTAATTCTCAAATAACAAGATTTTTTTTCCCATCAAATTTTAAAAGCAAGTTCGGGTAGCGTTTTACAAGTTGAGTATTTAAGAATTGATTTTGTAAGGTACAATACCAAAATTGCTCGACAAGAAAAAGCAAAGGTACGATTTCTGGATGGGTCGGATTTTGATGAGCGGCTTCTTCTAGTTTTCACGGGGATGGATATCAAAGGAAAAGATGAAGAACGATGGCGATAGTGACTGTTTGTGGTGGCTGTGAAGGTAGTTCGATTTTTTTTTGCTGGAATTGTTTTTTAAATTGATGGGGTTAATGGATGATGGAGGAAGGATTTGTGCATGGAGGGTAGTTGATGGTCAGAAAAGCTTTACTTGCTCAAAGAAAGCTCTAATACCCACTTGGCACAGTACGAAAGCGATACTAGATGTCATTCAGTTATACATTCTTGAAACTCAAGAAAGAATAGCTCTCAAAAAGAGAAAATATCGATTTAACTACAAAGATAAACCCAAAGGAAATAATAAAAAATATTATTAATGAAAAACTTGAAGGTCTTATCATAAACTATGAATAACATGTATATATATTCTAGTAGCTATAAGTGTTGCTTTTGTGAACTTACTTAAAGTTGGTGAAACCTGTATTTATCTAACACAAATTTTAGCACATTAAGCATGGAAGCTGTAATGAAGCTAAAAACTTTTTTTTTTTGTGGGCTTTTTTTTTTCTTTAATTCAATACTTATTTATTGTACAAAAGACTTTATTAATAAGAAATTGAAGACACACCTAATAAGGGGAGACTACATATTTAGTCTTACCTATCAAAATATTTGTTCTAAACATATTTTTGTTATTTAGATAATACATTTATCCTTCAAATTTATGATGAACTCAGACAAAAATTTTATGATAGTTGAAAAAGCGATATAATTAATTAAAATAAAAATTCTTGTATAGATTTCAATAAGAATAATTTTAGTATAATAATTTTTACATTTAAAAAATATTATTTAGATGAACAAGTCAAATTGTCCATTAAGATATTTTCCCTTTGTCGTGTGACTCGTGTCAAGGAATCCACCAAGCCCAGTCAAATTTGTCCATTAACATATATATTTTCCCTTTGTCCTGTCGATGCTGGCAAAGAAAAATTAAACCGTTTGATTTCAATTCAAAAGAAAATATCTTTTGGTTTGATTCTCACATGCAGATGCAATGAAGGAAAACAAAATAGATCATTTGATTTTAAGCTTAATTGTTTTGAGCATGGAACTCAAAAGTATGAACTTGAATTAACTAGTCTGTGACATTGGATTATTGTAAAAGAAAATCATTTGAATAAATCAATTTTAGAGAAGAGTTTGTCTTTCTTGAAAAATGGTGATACTCATAAGTCAATTACCATTGATGATTTGAAAGAAAAACAAAATCTCACTGTGCATATACCAAAAAATATACAAAAATAAAAAAAATAAAAACTAACTAATAGAAATGATATTCTAGAAATCTATTTGTATCCTGAGATAGAAAGCCATGAATCTTTTGAGGAGGCTCTTGCCACCAAGTAAAACCCGAGTAAACCAAACCTAAATTGTGAGACAATCAGCAAGATTGTTATTATCCAGTGTGAGTACAACAAAAATTCATACTAACAAGTAAATGTTTGTGTGATTTTAAAGTAAATTTTGAATATAAATTTAATGTACTTAATTAATTCAATGGTGGCAAATTTATAATTTAAATTTTTTTCCTTTATTTTTTGGACTGAGCGTTTTGTCTGAAATTAGTATCTTTTCCGGATTGTCAAATTTGTAATTTGAATAGGTTGCAATGGCGGAGCCACTGCTGCACGACAGTTTTGAATTAGGATTTTGTTCATGAGTTGACACAATGCAATGTAGTCTGATATCGCTCTCCAAAGACTAAACCAACCTGGAAACCTGCATTCATATTTTCTGCTTTAAAAACCCATCACATGAACTTCAAACTATCATCCATACTACTCACATTACATCACTCTTATCATCAAACTCTCCAAACATGCTTACTTCCATTTCCATTACCTGCCTTGCCACTTTCATATTCAGCTTCAGCTTGTTGCTTCATTCTCAAAGCTTTTCTGCCCACACAAACGAGACAGATCGCCTTGCACTGCTTGCAATAAAGTCGCAGCTTCATGATCCATTAGGAGTTACAAGTTCATGGAATAATTCTATGAACTTGTGCCAATGGGCGGGCGTGACGTGCGGTCATCGGCATCAGAGGGTAACTGAGTTAGATCTGAGACACCAAAACATAGGTGGTTCCTTATCTCCATATGTTGGGAATCTCAGCTTCCTCAGGTATATCAACCTCGCAACCAACAACTTTCGTGGTGAAATTCCGAACGAAATTGGTTTCCTATTCAGGCTTGCAACTCTAGTACTAGCTAACAATTCATTTTGAGGTAAAATACCAACCAATCTGTCCAGTTGCTCTAACCTCTTGTCCTTTGTTGCCTATAGAAACAACCTTGTGGGAGAAATTCCAGCAGATATTGGCTATAGCTGGTTGAAACTTGAGAAACTTGCCCTTGGTGCCAATCCCTGCTTCCATTGGGAATCTTTCAATGATTTATCTCCATGTAGGAGAAATCAATTCTCTGGCATAGTTCCACCTTCAATTTATAACATGTCTTCACTTGAAAAGATTCTCCTCGACGTAAATAGATTCACTGGAAGTTTACCACTAGACATAGGTGTAACTCTTCCAAACCTTCAAGTATTTGCAATTGGGGATAACTATTTTTCAGGTTCTATACCAGAGTCATTCTCCAATGCTTCGAATATTGAGATACTTGACCTTTCCATAAATCATTTTACCGGAAAAGTGTCGATTAATTTTGGTAGACTTAAAAATTTCTCGTCTCTAGCTTTGGGAAGAAATAATTTGGGAAGCGGAGTAGCCAGTGATCTTGATTTTGTAACCATTCTAGCCAATTGCAGCAAATAGAAAGTTCTTGCTTTCGAGGGAAATAGATTTGGAGGAGTTCTGCCACATTCTTTAGCCAACCTCTCCACAGCGATGACCAACATCCTCATGGGACATAATCAAATATCTGGAACCATACCTTCTGGGATAGGAAACCTTGTCAATCTAAATTTACTGGCTATGGAGTATAACCAGTTAACTGGTAATATACCTCATGAAATTTGTCAGTTTAAAAGCTTACAGCAAATAAACCTTGGAGCAAACTTTTTACAAGGCGACATTCCCTCATCTCTAGGAAATTTAACACTTTTGACCGATCTTGCATTGAGTTCTAATCGTTTGCAAGGCAACATACCCCCTTCTCTAGGAAATTGCAAGAATTTGATATCCGTGACCCTCTCTGACAATAAGCTCACTGGTGCTTTGCCCCAGCAAATTCTCAGCATAACAACTCTTTCACGTTACCTAGATTTGGGTAATAACCATCTCAACGGTTTTCTTCCTCTAGAAGTGGGCAACTTAAAGAATCTCATTGCATTGTATATATCTGGTAATCAGTTCTCTGGTGAGATTCCTGTTACTCTAAGTGGTTGTACAGGCTTAGAAATTTTTCATATGCAAGGCAATTCATTTAGGGGAAGTATTCCTCTTTCTTTGAGATCCTTGAAAAGCATTAAAGAGTTAGATCTTTCATGTAACAATTTGTCTGGTCAGATTCCAGAATTTCTTGACAATTTATCTTTCTTGGAATACTTGAATCTCTCATACATTTTGGTGGCGAAGTACCGACAAAAGAAGTTTTCAGCAATAATACAAGAGCGCAACTTGTTGGGAATGAGAAGCTTTGTGGAGGTTTAAATGAATTACATTTACCATCCTGTCCCTCTAAAAGATCGAGAAAATCAATTGTCTTTCTTCTCATTAAAGTGGGGATTCCGATGATAGTATCATGTTTGATCTGTTATAAATTTGGATGGCTAATAACAAGAATCAACTTGTTTTTGTCAGCCTTTAATCACTCAAGTTTTAATTAAGCTTAAGATTGATGAAGATCAATTAAAGAACAAGAAACAGAACTGACTTTTCAGAGAACGAGACAACTAGTTTGAAGGAAAAATTCACACTCTTTCATTCATCACCACTGAGAACAAAATGATTACAGATGAAGAAGAGATTACAAGATTTGTTCACAAAGAAAAATCACACCAATCCGTTAAGAAATGAGAGAGAGAGAGTTCTTATATCAGATGCCAAATACCAGCATTACGTTTCTAGAAAGATTCCCAGAAACCATATAACAAACTTACTTGGGCCACGTCATCAGCAAATTATCACAAGCACCCTTCAACTGAATGCAATCTGCATATCGACCCACACAACTCTCACTCATTTTCACTTTGACCCCCCACAATAGTTGATCACATGTCCACATTCTCCACCTTGCAGTTTTGATTCAGTTGATCACATAACCATGAAAATTGAAAAACCTTGAAACTGCTGATTCACTTATGAACCCTCTTGTTTGGGCGAATGCCCTGACTACAATCAAACTTACCTGTTGGAAGGATCTTAGTAAGCATGTCTGCTGGATTTACATCTGTATGTATCTTGGAGACCACCACAGTCCTATTTGTCACTCTATCTCTGATGAATTGTAGCTTCACATCTATATGCTTAGTTCTCTCATGATACATTTGGTTCTTAACCAAGTGTATGGCACTTTGGTTATCACAGAATATTTGAACTGATTTCTGTTTTAACCAAAGCTCATTTAGAACTCCTTTAAGCCACATGGACTCCTTTGTTGCTTCAGTGGCTGCTACAAATTCAGCTTCTGTAGAAGATAAGGCTACCACAACCTGTAGAGATGATTTCCAGCTGATCATACAGTTGTTCAACAAGAACAAGTATCCAGTGGTGGACTTCCTTTTGTCTAAGTCCCCTGCAAAGTCAGAGTCTGCATACCCTACCACTTTATTTACAGCTTGCTTTGTTCTTCCAAACATCAAACCATGATCTGAGGTACCTCTGAGATACCTTAGGATCTGTTTGACAGCATCCCAGTGAACCTTACTTGGACAACTTAAGAACCTGCTGACCACACCTACTGAGTAAGCTATGTCAGGTCTGGTGCACACCATTGCGTACATGAGGCTCCCAACAGCTTGTGCATATGGTATTTCTTCCATTCTTAGCTTATCTTTGTCAGCATCACATGTCTGAGACAAAGTCAGCTTAAATTGAGATCCCAGAGGAGTCAGAACAGGTTTGCATTTTTCCATATCAAACCTTTCTAACACCTTATTGATGTACTTCTCTTGGCTCAAGAAAAGACTCCCAGCAGCTCTATTCCTTGTGATCTCCATTCCAAGAATCCTTTTTGCACTTCCAAGGTCCTTTATCTCAAATTCATGGTTCAGCAATTTCTTAAGTTTGTCAATCTCAGTTCTGTGTTTGCTTGCAATGAGTATATCATCTACATAGAGCAGAAGATATATCATTCCACCTTGATCTGAGCCACCATAGTAAACACAACTGTCATACTTGCTCCTGTGATAGCCATTGATCACCATAAACTCATCAAATCTCCTATACTATTGTCTAGGGGATTGCTTAAGTCCATATAGTGATTTATGCAGCAAGCAAACATGGTTTTCTTTCCCTCTTTCTGTAAACCCTTCTGGCTGTGTCATCAAAATTTGCTCTTCAAGCTTTCCATTTAAGAAAGTAGTTTTGACATCCATCTGCTCAAGCTCCATGTCAAGCAATGCAGTCATAGCCAAGATAATCTTGATAGAGCTGTGTTTTACTACAGAAGAGAAGATTTCATTAAAATCTACACCCTCTCTTATTGTAAAACCTATAGCCACCAATCTTGCTTTGAATCTAGAGGGTTCAACTCCAAGAATGCCATCCTTTTTCTTAAAAATCCACTTACAGCTGACTAACTTTTTGTTACCTGGATTTGGTACAAGTGTCCAGGTCTGATTTCTGTGTAAAGAGCTCATCTCCTCCTGCATTGCTTCTATCCATCTGTCACAGTTCTCACTTTTAATGGCCTTTGAGTAGCTGGCAGGTTCTTTAATTGACATGTCTTCTGCACTCATCAGTGCATAGGCAATCAAATCTGCATAGCCATACTTCACAGGTGCCTTGGTTTGCCTTTTGCTTCTGTCCCTAGCTAATTGGTAGCTCTGCAGTTCAGTTTGTTGTGAATCTTGTGTTTCAGCAGCTTCATTTTCATTAAGTGGTTCAGCTTCAACATCTGATCTATCAATTTCCTCATCTTTGGCTTCAGAAAACTCCACCTTAAGCTTAGAAGACTCAGCTGGTTTTCTCACATCCCCTTCAATATGTATATCAACTTCTGTCTTTTCTTTTTCAGCTTTGATCAAAGCTGCTTCATTGAAAATGACATCCCTACTGATAATGCACTTTTCAGGTTGTCCACACCAGATCCTGTATCCCTTGACACCATTAGGGTAGCCCACAAAGAAACCTTTCAAGGCTCTTGCTTCAAGTTTTCCCTGATTCACATGTGCATATGTTGGACATCCAAAGATTCTGAGGTTGTCATACTTTGCAGGCCTCTTTGACCACATTTCTTCTGGTGTTTTGAAACCAATGGCTGATGAAGGACTTCTGTTGACCAGATAACAGGCTGTACTCACAGCCTCTGCCCAAAAACTTCTTGGAAGTTTTGAGTTAATCATCATACACCTGGTTTTCAACAAGGGTCTTATTCATTCTCTCTGCTAAGCCATTCTGTTGGGGGGTTAATCTAACTGTTTTGTGCCTTAGAATTCCATATTTTTGGCAGTAATCTTCAAACTCCTTATTACAGAATTCTAGGCCATTATCAGTTCTTAAGGCCTTCACTCTCTTCCCACTCTGATTTTCAACTAAAGTTTTCCAGACCTTAAACTTTTCTAAAGCCTGATTTTTGGATTTCAGAACATACCGCCACCCCTTCCTTGAATAATCATCTATCAAAGTCATGAAATATCTACCCCCCGAAAGTGATGACACTTGAGCTGGCCCCCATAAATCAGAGTGTATATATTCTAAGATACTCTTAGATATATGCACTCCCTTTTGAAACTTGGCTCTGTGTGCCTTCCCAAAAACACAGTTCTCACAGAACTCAAGGCCTTCTATCTTATCTCCACACAACAAACTTTGCTTTTCAAGCTCCTGTAAGCCTTTTATACTCATATGGCCAAGCCTAAGATGCCATAGTTTTGTTTTATCTATATAAGAATCTGCTAACACTGTAACATTTGCAGAGATGGAAGAACCTACCAACACATACAACCCATTTCTCTTTTCACCTTTCATTTCAACAGAGTCACTTTTTGACACTTTTATGACCCCATTATCAGACTTAAATGAATATCCAGAGCTATCTAACATACCTAAAGAGATTAAGTTTCTCTTTAATTTAGGGGCATGTCTTACACCATATAGAGTTCTAGTGATCCCATCAAACATCCTAATCTTGACAGACCCTATCTCAACAATTTTACATTTATTGTTGTTTCCCATAAGAACTCTACCACCATCTATAGACTCATATTCATGAAACAATGATTTATTAGGGCAAATATGAAAAGAACAGCCAGAATCCAACACCCATTTACCTTCTAGGTTGCCTTTTGATGCTATTAATAGATCAACACTGTGATAGCCATCATCTGAGTCATCTGAAGCCACTGCTACATCTCCTGACTTTCCTTGATTCTCTAACTTCTTTTTCTCAACACAATCTTTGATATAGTGACCTTCTTTTCTGCAGAAGAAACACTTTCTTTTCTTTTTCTTCTTATCTGCTTCTTGGCCCTTTCCTTTGCCTTTTTCTTGATTCTTATTCTTATGATCTTTCTTCTTTCCAGCTCTAGCAATCAGCCCTTCTCCATTACTGACTTCATGCCTATTATTTCTCTGAATTTCTTTTGAGCTTAGTGATGCCTTGACATCTTCTAGGGTCAATGTTGTCCTTCCATACAACATAGTATCTACGAAACCTTCATAGGATTGTGGCATGAACTGAGCAAGAAGAAAGCTCTATCTTCATCTCCAATTTTTACATTTTCAACCCCTTAAAGATCAAGGATGATCTTGTTGAAGGTATCAATGTGTTCTTGGATGGACACACCTTCTTTAACAGAGAAAGTATAAAGCTTTTTCTTCAAGAAAAGCCTATGTGCCAGGGACTTCTTCATGCACAATGCCTCCACCTTATTCTATATCTCTAGAGCTGTCTTTTCTTCAGAGATTTCCCTCAAGATTGAGTCACTGAGACTCAAAATCAATGTACTATGGGCTCTGTTCTGGATCTGCCTCTTCTTGTCATCAGGCATGGAACTTGTGGCTCCATCCAGATCTTCTTCTTCCGAAGCAGACTCAAGACCCTAATGTACGAGCAAGGCCCTCATCTTCATCTTCCAGAGTGAGAAATCACCACCAATGGTGAATTTCTCGATCTCTAGTTTTGGAAGAGACGTGCCCAAGAATTAGCAAGCTCTGATACCACTTGTTATAAATTTGGATGGCTAATAACAAGAATTAACTTGTTTTTGTCAGCCTTTAATCACTCAAGTTTTAATTAAGCTTAAGATTGATGAAGATCAATTAAAGAACAAGAAACAGAACTGACTTTTCAGAGAACGAGACAACTAGTTTGAAGGAAAAATTCACACTCTTTCATTCATCACCACTGAGAACAAAATGATTACAGATGAAGAAGAGATTACAAGATTTGTTCATAAAGAAAAATCACACCAATCCGTTAAGAAATGAGAGAGAGAGAGTTCTTATATCAGATGCCAAACACCAGCATCGCGTTTTTGGAAAGATTCCCAGAAACCATATAACAAACTTAACAAACTTGGGCCACGTCATCAGCAAATTATCACAAGCACCCTTCAACTGAATGCAATCTGCATATCGACCCATACAACTCTCACTCGTTTTCACTTTGACCCCCCCCACAATAGTTGATCACATATCCACATGATCTTATCAACATGCTTTATTATTGTTTATGCTCGAAGAAGGAGATCAAAGCAAGAATCTTCTATTTCGGCGCCGATGGAACAATACTTTCCAATGGTTTCTTATTCAGAGTTGAGTGAGGCAACTAATGAATTTTCATCATCAAACATGATTGGTCAATGAAGTTTTGGCTCTGTGGATAAAGGGATTTTGGGTGAAAATGGAACATTTGTTGCAGTGAAGATTCTTAGCCTTATGCAAAAAGGGGCCTTGAAGAGTTTTGTAGCTGAATGTGAAGTGTAAGGAAATACCCGCCATCGAAATCTCACCAAAATCATCACTGTTTACTCTAGCATAGATTTCAAAGGGATTGATTTCAAAGCCCTTGTTTATGAATACATGCAAAATGGAAGTTTAGAGAAGTGGCTACACCGAAGTAACGGTCAACCCGAAGTGTGCAATTTAACTCTTGTTCAAAGTAGGCTTGGCAATTTAAGGGCTTGGTAGAACTTTGCCAGCCAGGCCTTACGTTATAAGCCTCTCAAGCCCATCCAGGTTTGGTCGGTAGGTACTGGTAGGATAAGAGGGCTTAGGCTTTTAAATTAATTTTTAAAATAATTTTTTTAATAAAATTATAAATTTTAAAAACAAAATTATTGATATATAATCTTCTGATAAATTTAAAAAAACTTATAAAGAATTTTCCAATAATGATTAGGCAATGAATATATGTAAAATCTTAATATCATAATTAATATTTTATTCTGATTTTTCTTTATGAAAAAAAAATATATTATTTATTATAAAGCAGAACTTCGTAAATCAGCCTTATCTAGCGTCGTATAGAACCTGCAATCAGCTGTCAATGTTTTAAGCACGCTGGTGGCAGACTTATCATAGACATTGATGTGGCCTCCGCAATGGAGTATCTTCACCACCATTGTCAACCCCCAATTGTTCATGGAGATCTAAAACCAAGCAACGTTCTGCTTGATCATGACATGGTTGTCCATGTGAGTGACTTTAGGCTTGCAAGATTTCTATTCGCTTGCAAGATTGTTCATGGAAACTCCATCAAGCTCAATTGGGATAAAAAGAACTGTTGGCTACGTTCCTCCATGCAAGTCTTTTTTAGGACTGATATTCAATGATTTATCTTTGCAAATGTTTTATTCATTTATTAGATGTCAACACTGATCATATAGTATAGCCAAGATGTTGAATCTGCCATGTTTAGAGTATGGCATGGGCAGCGAAGCTTCCATGACCGGAGATGTATACAGCTTTGGAGTTATGTTGCTTGAGATGTTTACAAGAAGGCGACCAACGAATTGCATGTTTTAGGGAGGCTTGACTCTCCATGAGTTTTGCAAGATGGCTTTGCCGGAAAAAGTGATGGAGACTGTTGATCCTTCACTATTGTTAGCTTGGAGTGATGGACGCAGAAGAGGTAAAGTCGAGTGAGTGCTTGGTTACTGTCATTAGAATTGGCATTGCATGCTTAATAGAATCTCCAATTGAGCGAATGGAGATGAGAGATGTTTTGGCAAAGTTATGTGCTGCGAGGCAGACTCTTGTTGGCAGGTTGGTTTGATGTAAAATAATTATTTTTTTTTTCATTTGTTAGATCTGGGATTTGCATTCCATATGTTTGTTAAAAGTCCTGTTAACAGTTGCTCTTTGCGAGCTGCTGGATACACCCAGTATCACGCTTTTGAGCATATGAAACAAAATGCAAACATCACAAGAATTACCATGGAAATGTGTAACACAGGGGTGTTTGAAATATTTGGTAATCAAGTTATACCAAATGCAGTTCCAGTTCTTACATTAATCAAGTGAGCAGATTTTCTGTGCAGAAAGGGCATCTTTGGGGATTAAACTGTACTACATGAGGTTGAATTAATTTTCGAGCCATACATCATTGGAAAGATATTTCTGTTAGCTTTCCAATGAATTTTACGAATCTAAATTTGGAGATTTCTACAGAAAGTTATGATCAGTTAAGTGCTGGCTGTTCAGTTTTGAGTCAAGAAGAATATTTCTGAACTTGGAAATTTTTTAATGCTCTTTGCTGTGTTTTTAAGCATTCCAATGTTTTATTAATGTCTAGCTTTAATGTTGGTCTTTGAAGTCAAGTCATTTGAAGGGTTTGTTTGTAGTTTGTAGTATATCTATGCTTGGAGGATTGTTCCAAGAAAGTTATTTAAGCTTATGTAGTTGAAAGACAAGGATCAATAAGAAAGATTGGATGAACTTTGAGTTATTATCAAACTCTGTATCTCTTTGGTGGAGTCCATTGAGTGGTGAGACTTTTAAGCCCTGTATCCTTAGCTTAACAACTTTAGGTGGTGAATTTTTTCTGTATCCTTTTGTTGTTCGCTGTGGTGGTGAGCTTGTGATTTTCGAGTGTGTGACGTTGTATTTTCGCATCTAGTGTGTCCGGTGTCAATGTGTCAATGACTTGTTTTGATTACAATCACATAACATTAAAACAAAGAAGAAAGAGCATCACATAAAGCCAACGAAAAAAAGCTTTTTCAAAGCCAAATATTGTACCATAAAGGATCTTATTCTCCTCTACAACAAAACTAGAAACCTTCGCTGACCATATCCGTGCCCTGATATTGGCGCAGAAAGTACCAAAAATTCATCCTCGGAGACGTATTCTCCGGACAAATAAGAATGCCTGTCACTATCTCACTGTTTAAAGTGAACTCTAATACGATTTTGAAATGAATGGAAGGTGATAGACAACGTTGCCTCTTCCTCCCCACTGAGTCACGTCGCATAATCTTGAGCTCATCTTATAGGTAACGAACAAAGATTCATCACCTAAGTCATCCATCTCAATCCATTCCTTCTCCGAAAGATCTATCCAGTAAACATTAGCACAGGGCAAGTACCCGTAATCAACCACCAACAACCTATCTTTTGAAACTCCAAATCTTGAATAATTGACGTGCAATTTCAGGGTGTGATTCAGTTTAAGGAACGTCAAATCACAGGTTCTTATATCAAACACCCCAATTTGAAAATTACTCGTCAAGGCGAAAATCTTGCCTTGGAAGATAACAATGTCAAGAATGATCGAGGGGTTTCTCCTAGAAGAATAATGGCGCCACTAGCTGTCTCCACTTATGCAGTAACACAAGTTAGAATTGCAACGAGTGCGAGAAAGCACGGCAATGAGGACATGACCAGGACGGGATTCAATGGAAGCAACAATGGCTTGATCATATCTGTACCGTTGGTTAATGGGCTAGGGCACATTTGAGAATTTTATTGCTGGCCTGTGACAGGATGTAAAAGCAAGATAGAGTAGGACACGTTAATTTGGGAAAGAGTTATGTCACTGCTTATTTGCATGAGTCACTAATGGGATAAGGGTTATGTAAGAATAGAATGTATGTGGGAAAGGGTTATGTCACTGATCGGTTGTTTAAGCTTAATGTAATGACTGTAAAATTAAAAATTGATAATAAAATTAGTTTTTCTACTTATTTGTTTGAGTTTTCTAATCTTTGGCATGGTAGATTAGGACATGTTAATTTTAATTCTTTGCATAAAATCAATTAACATGAAGCATATTCATAATTTCTAAATTGATTTAAAATATAAGTGTGGAACTTGTGTTGAGGCAAAATTAATAAGGTCATCTTTTTAAATAGTTAAAAGAAACATTGAACCACTTGATTTAATACATAATGATGTCTGTTATTTTAAATCCATTCAAAAAAATGGTGGTAATAAACATTTTATTACCTTTATTGACGACTACACAAAATATTAGTATGTATACTTGTTGAAAAGTAAAGACGAAGCTTTAGAAAAATTTATTCTCTATAAAAATGAAGTTGAGAATCAACTTAATAGGAAAATCAAAGAATTAAAGAGTGACCGTGGTGGTGAGTATGTTGTTCCATTTGGGACACTATGTGAACAAAGTGAAATCACCCATCAAGTCACGACTCCTTAGTCACCTCAATTGAATGGGATTGCAGAACGAAAGAATCGAACCTTAAAGGAAATGATGAATATAATGCTCATAAGTTTTGGGTTACCTCAAACTATATGCGGAGAAGTTGTCTTGTCAGCTAATTATTTATTAAATAAAATACCCCCGAAGCAAGAAGACAAAACCCTGTGTAAGTTGTGGAAAGGTAGAGCATTTTTTTATAAATTCTTACGAGTGTGGGGGTGTCTTGCTAAAGCAGTGGTTCCTTTACACAAGAAGGTAAAAAATAAGACCAAAAAACTATTGATTTCATTTTTATTGGTTATGCACATAACAATAGTGCTCATCGATTTCTTTTGTATGAGTCCAAAGTTTTAGATGTCCACAAAAATATGATAATAGAATCAAGAAATGCATCGTTTTTCAACATGTGTTTCCTTGTAATTTTACTGTGGAATCGGGAGAACTACGATAATTTCATGAAGCTACCATTGAAGACAGTCAAAATGAAGGAAATGATGAAGCTTAAGAAGAAGAAGTTCAAAATGAAGAACAAGAAGTTGGGGTCAGACATGGCAAAAAAGCTAGAACAGAAAAGTTTTTTTGGTCCAAACTTTCCGACATTTTTGCTAGAAAGTGAATCTTAAAGCTATAAGGAAGCTTTAACTTCACTTGAAGGCACTTTGTGGAAAGAAGCCATTAACAGTGAGGTTGAATCCATTTTACAAAATCATATATGAGAGCTAGTAGACCTTCCTCTAAGATGTAAACCTTTTGGGTATAAATGGATTTTCAGAAGGAAAATGAAAGTACATAGATCAATCAATAACTACAAGGCTAGGTTTGTAATTAAAGGTTACAGGTAACGAGAAGGCCGTAATTACTTTGATACTTATTCTCCTGTCACGAGAATAAATTCCATTCGGAAGATAATAGCAATTGCAATTTTGTGCAATCACGAAATACATCAAATAGATGTAAAGACAACTTTTCTAAGTAGAGATTTAGATGAAGAAATCTACATGGAGCAGCCTAAAGGTTTTATAGCTCCAGGACAAGAAAAGAAAGTTTGTAAATTGGTTAAGTCATTATTTGGCTAGAAACAAGTACTAAAATAGTGACATGAAAAATTTGATCATACAATTATCACAAGTGGCTTTAAGATCAACGAATGTGACAAATGTATTTATGTCAAAGAAACAAAAAATGGCTATGTCATTTTATGTTTATATGTTGATGATATGCTCATTGTTGAGAGTGATGATAACATGATTAAATCTACCAAGAATATGTTAAAGTCTAAGTTTGACATAAAAGACATAGGTCTTGCAGATGTCATTCTGGGGATTAAAATCCCAAGGGCTTCTAATAGACTTATATAAGCCAAACTCATTATATCGATAAAATTCTTGGAAATTTTAATAAAGATGAAACTGCTGCGTCAAAAACTCCATTAGATACAAGTTTACATTTATCTAAAATAGAAGAGATGATATTTCTCAAGTAGAATACGCTAGAGTGATAGGCAACATATTCTACTGTACTAGACTAGACTTAGGTGGTGTTTGTTTTTTAACTTAATGACTTACAGTAACTTAACTTAATTAATTAAGTTAATTTTAGGTGTTTGTTTTCATAACTTAATGGGACTTTTTAGATAATTTTGACTAAATAAAATAAGTCAATTCTTTGTCTTTTTACTAAATGGAAAAATCTGAATTAAGTCAATTACTTTCTAATATAAAAAATATCTCTACTTTATAATTTGTTTTTCATACTTTTCTCAAAACTCACCTACAAATGTTTATCTTACATAATCTCATCTTTATTTATTTATTTTTTGAGCCGTCGTGGAATCCCCCTCACTTTACTTCTTTCACTTAGTTCTTGAATCTCCCATTAATTTCTCACTAGGCAAGCACTTGACTTGGACCTTTTTTCTTTTTTTTTTTCAATTACGTTTTCCAACATTCCCTTATATACTAATCAACTAGCTTTACTACTCCTTTTAGTGATAAAATTTGACATTTATGGTATTTTACGTATTAAAGTTTCAAAATCATTATTTATTTACTTGAATGTAGTTTTACTTATAGATGTTAAAATATTATAGAATTTAATATATTATTTATTTGACATTCAAATTTAATAAAGATATAAATGTAAAACTATATATTTTTAGTTTAGTTTTTTTAGTTTAAAAACACTAATAACTTAATACTTATTTTCAGAGATTCAAAAAAAAAAACACAAACATATTATTCATATTCAGAAATTCAGATCTATTTAGAATTCAAACTAATTCAGGTCCATTCATATTTCAGACAGAAAAACAAACGCTACCTTAGCTTATAAAATAAGTAAACTTAATATATATATGAGTAATCCAAGAGCTGATAATTGGAAAGCTACCGTAAATGCACTCAGGTATCTTCAATACACTCATAATTATGGACTGCACTATACTGGGTATCCAGCAATATTAGAAGGATATAGTGATGCCAACTAGATATCAGATATAAAAGACTCAAAATCTACTAGTGGCTATGTGTTTACACTAGCAGGTGCAGTTGTATTATGGACGTCTTCTAAATAGACAGTAATCGCCATATCTATAATAGAATCTGAATTCGCTACATTAGATAAATGTAGTGAAGAAGTAGTGGTTATGAAATGTTTTAGAGGGTATTCCAAAATGGTCAAAGCTTATGTCTACAATTTGTATTCATTTGCAATAGTCAATCAGCTATTGGTAAGGTACAGAGCAACATGTATAATGATAAGTCTAGATACATACGTCGTAGATACAACACCATTAGACAACGTATTTCTATTAGAGCTATTTCTATTGACTATGTGAGGTCAAAAGATAACATCGTGGATCCGCTAACCAAGGATTAAATAGAGAGCTAGTAGAAAAATCATCGAGGGGAATGAGACTAAAACCCATAGAATGATAAGTCAATAACGAAGGAAAATCCAACTTAGTTGACTGGAGATCCTAAGATCTAAGTTCAAAGTGACAACCTAATTGTTAAAGACTAATGTTGGATCACTGTGAGGGTTACCTCTTTGACCATTCCTATAATGAAATAGTGAGCCCATAGAGAAAAAGTTGAGCTAGGCTCTTAATGATTCTTATACATAAAAAATCTGAGCGAAGTAACACGGGGTTACTCTTAATTAAGATATCACCTATGTGAGAGAGAGGTGGGACAGCTTCAAAGGGAATTGATAAGGGTTCAGTTTTTAGAAACTCTTGCAGAACCAATTCAATATTCAAGGCCAAAATAAACATAACCATGAGAACTCAACAATGTTAAGAGAAATACCTGTGTGTAATATATCATCGTTTACGCAAATGGTAGAATAATTCAAAGACATTGCATCTATTGATCAGCCAGAAAAGTAAATATACTATTATAAGGGAAGATTCAAAGAATGAGACCTATTTCGATCCAGTGAACTCGATCATTAAGGTCAAAAGTGGTTTTGATGTTAAAATTTAGCAGTTTTCTATTTCATTGACAATTTTCATTCATATGGGGATTTTTTTTCAAAATAGTATATTAGTATGCTATTTTGAGGGCAAATTTTGAGTGGGATCCACTTAGAGAAAGTGCAAAATCTTCAAAGGTTCGGATTTTACTCTGTGAACACTTTGAAATGGTATATTTATATACTGAAAAATAATATGTGGGCGAACGAGAAATTGACTCTCAAAGTGCATCCTTGAAGTTGGAAATTTGAAAGTAAATGAAACTTATCCCATAAGAAAAAAAAAATAAACTAAGGGATTTATGTTTATATATAGATACTTATCCATACATGAGTAAGAATTTTAAGGAGATAGGCTCTCTCCACATGCGCGTGCATAGGGAGTGAAAATCCAAGCCCGATTTGGTTGAAATCGTGTGCACCCGCACGTTCTAAGACAATAGGTATTTTTTTAATTTAAATCTAATTAAAGCCAATTGGAATACAATATCAGGTCCAGTAGATCTTATTGAAGGTACTGGAAGAGCAATGATCATATTGGCAAGAGGTATAAAATTAGATATTCATAATGCTCTATATTGACCTAAATAAAAAAGAAATTTATTTAGTTTTAAAGACATTCATTGTAATAATTTTCATTTAGAAACAATAAATGAGAATAATATATAATATCTATATATTATTTCTAACATGTCTGGAAAGAAAGAGATATTAGAAAATCTTCTAACTTTCTCATCTAATTTATATTATATGATGATAAAATCAATGAAAAATTATGCAGTCATAAAAAATAAGTTATATAATCCAAAATCTTTTATACTTTAACATAACCGTCCTGATCACCCTGGATCAACAATGATGCTTAGAATTATTGAAAATTCTCATGGACATCCATTAAAAGATTTGAAAATTTTATTGTCAAATGACAATAGTTGCACTACCTGTTCACAAGGAAAATTGGTGGTTAGATTATCACCCAGTAAAATTAATTTTGAATCTCCATCATTTTACAAAGGATTCAAGGAGATATCTGTGGACCTATTCACCCACCAAGTGGTCTATTTCGTTATTTTATAGTTTTGATTGATGTATCTTGTTGTGCAAATTTTATTGAACTCGCAAGCGCACGAATGTATTGTAGAATAGATTAATGGTGACGAGTGTCGATCCCACGAGGAGGTTGATTTTAATTATGTGTAGAATTAATTTTCTTGATTGGGTGGATGAATTTATGGTGAAAGGAATTTAAAATATGCTAGAATTTAAATTAAAATGGCAGGAATAAATTGAAACTGGAAACTATTGAGATAAAGCGCTTGGGTATCCAGATCTGCATCAACATGCTCCATGGGCTAAATATTCCATGTTAATACCAATTAAATCATGAGGGGGGATTCCACACCTCATGAGCCACACTTAAATAAATATGGTGCTAAGGGCTTATCGTGCCAAATAATAATAACCTTGTACTAGGGTCTTGCGGTTTAACCGGTATCTGAACAATACTATTATTGTCGTGAAAAAGTCAAAACAACCACAAATATTAGAGGGGAAGAGAAAGTAAATTTACCAAATTAAGCCAATGGAACATGTTGAGACTTCACCTTCAACCCAAGCTTAAAATAAAATTAGCTATTCATTTTTTAACTAGGGGTAAAATGGAAATTTATTAAAAATACAAGAAGGAGAAGGAATTACAAAAATCTAAGCTTAGAAATGAATTCAGGGATATCAAATTAGGGGGGAAGCCCCCTTTTTATAGATACAATGAGTGAATTATGACCATCGGATTAAAAACAGTTCGGACGCTCAGGAATGCGCCACGTCATCAGTCAACAGTCAACAGCACTATTTAAACAGGAATACTATTTACACAGTACACACGGTTTGACCACGGTTTTGTCTGATAACCGGTTTTTACGATAATACTATTTATGTACGTGAGCGATGCAAATGCGTATGAATAGTATCGTATATGAAACGATGACATTTTCCTTTTATGCTCCTCTAAGGTTTTCGGCCGTCACGAGTTCAAATGTGGCGTCCGTTTCTTTGTCGATCACTCGTTCATTGTGAAACGATCGTGATGCCCCCAAAATACATAAAATACCTAATTATAATGAAACACACATAATTAAATAACAAAATACTTAAATAAATAAAAGTAGCAATGTTAGTGAGACTTGAAGTGTAAAATGACAATTTTCTCCTATATAAATATACACTTTCTAATACTCAACACACCCCACAACCAGCTTATTGCTAGTCCCTTGCAAATAAACGAAAATAAAATTCAAAACCAATTTTTTTTTTCAATTTTTTTTTTATAAAACACACGTGTTTATTCAATCAGATTAATGATAGCAATCAAAGAAAAGTACAAGTATTATCTTCAGTTTAAAGAAATATTACAACCACATCAACAATCCATACATCGATCAAGACTATAGTAATCAGGCCACTTTCAAGAATGACATGTCAAACCCCAAAATCTCACTGGTAGTAGTGACACTCTCACAAAGAAATTAGACCAAATAAAAATTGTCACTACAATGAATGGTGAATTGAAATAACATAAAAATATCACACACTCTCACCAAGATGAAAGAAATATGCCCGTAGCTGAGAAATAATACGATCTCAAATAAAGTACTAGTCAACCCAATATTATTCTTTTTTTTTTCAATTTAATTTAATGCATCACTACATCTTAATAGCCCATATAACAAGTTTTTACTTCAGACTATAGTTCCCTAAAATCAAGAAGAACTTTTATTAGGACGTAACGTAGGCTAGGGAAGTGGTTAACAAAAAAATGAAATATGGAAAACAAAATACATGTTTGAGAAAAAAATAAATAAATAAATATATATATATATATATTTTTTTTTTTTGAAATTAAAAGATGTATTTCGCTTATTTATTATTATTGCATATCTTTTTTTTTTTTTTTTATAACACAACTTTGCTGAACAAAATAATTATTTATATTTTTTCTCAAACATGAATAGGTGATGGAACTTGTAAGATATCAGGTAATACTCCAAATCGGAGTGGGTCAAAGTGATATGTTAACAAAGAATATATATATATATATATATATATATATAGGTGGCCTTCGCGGGAAATTACAGCCCTTCCTCCCCCACCAACACTCGAACCCTGGCTGGCTCTGATACCATCTTAAGGCGCTTACCACTCGCCCTAAAAGCTTAAGCTGTTAGGGGAAGGCGCTACTTGATACTTAAGCGCCACCAGGACCGAACCAGGATCTGGGCCAAGCCCGTTACGTGCTGGACTCATTACAGGGAGCGGGGCCCACCCATATGGCAACACATGGCCTTGGGAAATTACTGACCCCTCCCCGCTCAGAACCTGGTGGCTCGATGCAGGTTGGTGACACCGCTCGCCACAAAGCTTAAGGCATTGTTGGGAAAGGCCAATCTTAAGCGCCACGGGAGAACAGGATCTAGGCCAAGCAGTTACGTCTTGGACTCATTCTGAGGCCAGGGGCCCACCCATATGCAACACAGCCTTGGGAAATTGCCCTCCCCGCTGACACTCGAACCCTGGTGGCTCTCATTACTGGAGGCGGGCCCGCCCATATGTAACCTCTTACCATCTTAAAGTGACACCACTCGCCAAAAGCTTAAAATTTGATGGGGAAGCTACTGATAAGCGCCACGGGGACCGAACCCGGGATCTGGGCGATCTCGGCGTTCAATCGCAGCAGATTCAGTCGAAGAGATTAAACTCTTCTCTTACAGACTGACTTGTCTAAAGCAAACACTGTCATACCTAGAACAATCAAATGGAAAGATATCAATCTTGGAAGAATGGATTCTTGAAGGAGCCACCGACCCGTGATTCCAAGCAGTTTGAGCCAAATCTGAGTTGCAATGTGACTCGGTATTCGACGGAAAAAGTTAAATTATCCTTTGGGAGATCTACTCTTCTAGATTCTCCACAACCTCGATAAGATTCAATTTCCAGTGCTTGATATTGGAAGGAAATTCTCAAAAGTCCACTTGATCGTAAACTTGCCTTTTGAAAGCCAGCGGGGTTTTCCGCTTTCGGAAATACCAAGTACATCTATCGTTACGGTGATTACACTACTAGTATTCCTCATCCAATCATACTAGTAGACAAGAACAAAAGCGGGAAGAGAAAGAACGCTTCTCCCGACACTCCGACCTTCTCTGCGGATCGGAGAATGTCATAAATGTCCTTGAAAAGGATTTTGAGTTTGATAAAACTCTTATAAAGATTTTTATTAAAGAATAAAAAAGAAAAAAGACTTTGGTTTTTTAAACATTTCTTAAACCAAAGAAAAGAAATTCAAGAAAATTATTTTGAGTTTGTAAATTTGCATAAAGTCCACATCATGTTTTTTGATTGGTTTGAGATTTATGTTTCTAATAATAATATTTCTTATCCTTTCAAAGAAACAAACCCTATCACAATGCGTAAAAAGGTCACTGAATGGAATCTATCAGACACTGATAGAACCATTGATTCTGAGCATCCCCCTCTTAGGAGCGTAACCATAAACCATGGAGAACCTCCTATACAGATCAAAGCCTCTCCTTATAAAAACCAAAAGCCAAATGATCCAGAGAAAAATTTAGATAGCATTATTCAACAGAATAATTTCTGCAATGCTAATCTAAATACGATAGGAAAACAGTTGACTAGGATAGAAAGTCAGATCCAAAAGTCAACCATTCAAGTCCCTTCTGATTCATCAAAATCTGAATCCTTGAAAAAGCTTAAAGAACCTATTTTCAAACCTTTCCAGGTTTCGAAACATAGCCAAAAGCTTGTTCAAGATTCTAAATCAAATTTTGCCAGAGCCATTAAAGAACAACTTGACAAAATAGAAGCATCTTCTTCTTACAAGATCAGTTGCTCACGATACTCGCCGAAACCGGTGAGTCCGGTTAAATCAAGACCAATCATCTTCTATAGCCTCCTCAGAGATAGAAGCCTTCCAAGAGGATCCTATTCCTAAAGTCAATCGTGTCCATTGGGATCTAGCACTCCCAAACATCAAAACTCCACCAGATCTAGCCATAGATAATAGACCTAGTGCCTTAAACCAATCTCGGTTTAATGCATCTTCAGTCTATGAGTGGAATATTGATGGTATGTCCGAGTATAACATTCTAGGTTTGTTGCAACAGATGACCATGGCAGCCAATGCCTATAAAACCCAATCAGGAACTTCTGACAAAGCCATTGCAGAAATCCTTGTTGCAGGTTTTACTGGTCAACTTAAAGGTTGGTGGGATCATCTTCTCACTAAACAGCAACAAATCGAAATCCTAAATTCAATCCAAACTGACGAGGATGGTATACCCATTCTTGATGAGATAAACGAAATGGATCTTTGTTGCCACCTTGATCATCACCATATCCGCCCGTTTCATAGGTGATCCTTACCTTAGACAAAAATCTTTGAGTTACTACATAACTTGAGATGTAGAAAACTTAGTGATTTCCAAAGCTACAAAGCCACTTTCTTCACTCGACTTTTCTTAAGAGATGATGCAAACCATACAACTTGGAAAGAAAAATTCCTTGCTGGTTTACCTACTCTCTTAGGAGAAAAGGTTAGAAACTCTATTAAAGCCCTTCATGACAATCGTATTCCTTATGACGATCTCACCTATGGTGAATTAGTTAACCAAATCAACAAGGAAGGTCTAAAGATTTGCCAAGACTTGAAATTACAAAAGCGGCTTAAAAATGGGAGCTTAGGCGATTCTAGCGTAGACTAGACTTTTGTGCAGTTCTAATTATGACCCGTTTAAAGCCTCCACTTCCAAAGACTGTACTGGTTTGTGTTCTCGGTAACGTTACAAGTAAGATTACATGTCAAAGCCGTATAAGAACTCTATTTCTGATTTTTGAGTACGCTTTTATAAGAAACCAAGGCCTTATAAGAAGCCCAATTTCTCTAAAAAGAAAGATTACAAAGCCAAACAAAAAGCCCCTTTCAATTTCAAAGAAGCCACTTGTTACAAGTGCCACCAAAAAGGCCATACTGCGAGATTCTGTAGAGTCAATAAAAAACTTCACGAGCTTGGCCTCGATGAAGAGACTCTCTCCAAAATCTCTCCTCTGCTCATTGAGTCTTCTGACTCAGATTCAAACTTCTCCTTAACCGGAGACAGTGATCCTTTACAAGTTGATGAATTAAATAATTTTGATTCTGATACTTCTTTTTCAATCTGGATGATTAAATCATATTTAAAGAAGATCAATGTTTTGACTAAGGATCAAGAAACTTTTCTTGAACTTGTTAAACATATTTCTGATCCTACTCTTCAAAAGGAATATCTTGATAAGCTTCTAAAGACTTTTGATAAAACTGAGACTTCTAAAGCTATAACTATTAAAAAAAACACTTATGATCTCACTGAAATCTTGGATAAGAAGAAAACCAAGAAAACAATTCCTAATGTTCAAGATCTTCAAAAGGAGATTAAGGATATTAAGATTGAGATTAGAGATTTGAAAGAAAAACAGAAAAAGGATTCTGAAACTATCCAGCTCTTGTTACAAAATCAATTACAAGGTAATTCTGATAGTAATTCAAATTCTGATGGTGAAGATCTTAATAACATTGAGTCTATTCCTGATGATTTTCTCTGTGTTTTAAAACAAATCACCATAAGAAAATATTTAATTAAGATTACTTTGTCTTTTTCTAAAGAATTTGAAATTGACGCCATTGCCTTATTTGACACTGGTGCTGATTTGAATTGCATCAAAGAAGATGTTATCCCAAAACATCTGCATCAGAAAACTAAAGAAAGGCTTTCTGCCGCCAACAATTCAAAATTAAAGGTTAATGCAAAAGTTGATGCTTCTGTTCTCAATAATGGATTTGAAATCAAAACTTCTTTCATTTTAACAAATGATATTAGTCATATTGTTATTTTGGGAACTCCGTTTATAAATCTTATAACTCCTTATACTGTAAATTATGACAGTATATCTTTTAAAGCTAAAGAAAAAACTCTAGATTTTCCTTTTATTGAAAAACCAAAAACTAGAGATTTGAATATTGTCAAAGCTTGTTCTGTTTACCAGAATGAAATAAATGTTCTTCTTAAAACCAAACAAACTAATTTAGTCTGTTTGCAAAAAGAGTTGAGTTTTAAAAGAATAGAGAGTCATTTGAATGATAATTTCTTACAAAAGAAAATTTCTGATTTTGAAACTCAAATCAAAAAAGAAATTTGTGCTGATTTACCAACTGCTTTTTGGAAAAGAAAACAACACTTGGTAGATTTGCCTTATGAGCCTTCTTTTGATGAAAGACATATACCCACTAAAGCCCGCCCAATTCAAATGAATGTTGAATTGGAACAACATTGTAGAAATGAAATTAAAGATTTAGAAATCAAAGGTTTGATTACTAAATCTAGATCTCCTTGGTCTTGTGCCGCTTTCTATGTCAACAAAAATTCTGAAATAGAAAGAGGAACACCAAGACTTGTCATAAACTACAAACCCCTTAATAAAGCTTTAAAATGGATTAGGTACCCAATACCTAACAAGAAGGATTTGCTTCAAAAACTCCATTCTTCATTCATATTTTCAAAATTTGACATGAAATCAGGATTTTGGCAAATTCAAATTCATCCAAATGATCGTTATAAAACTGCTTTTACTGTTCCTTTTGGCCAGTATGAATGGACAGTAATGCCTTTTGGTTTAAAGAATGCACCTTCGGAATTTCAAAGGATTATGAACGACATCTATAATCCCCTTTCCGAATTCTGTATTGTTTACATTGATGATGTGTTGATTTTTTCTCAGACAATAGATCAACATTTCAAACATTTAAAGACTTTTTATTTTACAACTAGAAAGGCTGGTCTTGCTATTTCTAGTACAAAGATTTCTTTATTTCAAACAAAGGTCAGGTTTCTTGGTCATTACATTTCAAAAGGAACCATCATTCCTATCGAAAGATCTTTTGCCTTTACTGACAAGTTTCCTGATAAAATCCTTGATAAAACCCAATTGCAAAGATTTTTGGGAAGTTTAAATTATGTTCTTGATTTCTGTCCTAATGCCATTAGGATAGCAAAACCATTGCATGATAGGTTAAAAAAGAAGCCCATTGCATGGTCAGAAGAGCATACTAAAATTGTTAGACAGATAAAGAATATGGTTAAAGATATTCCGTGCCTATTTCTTGCAAATCCTGCATTGCCTAAAATCGTTGAAACTGATGCCTCAGATTTAGGATATGGTGGGATATTAAAGCAATTGGATAATAATAAAGAACAGGTTGTCCAGTATGTTTCTGCTCATTGGAATGAATGTCAGAAAAATTATTCTACCATTAAAAAAGAGATTTTATCCATTGTTTTATGCATTTCCAAATTTCAAAGCGACTTACTAAATCAAAGATTTTTACTAAGAATTGATTGCAAAGCTGCAAAACATGTTTTAGAAAAAGATGTTCAAAACATTGCATCAAAACAAATTTTTGCACGTTGGCAAGCCATTTTAAGCGTCTTTGATTTCGATATTGAGTTTATTAAAGGAGATACAAATTCTCTCCCTGATTTTCTAACCAGGGAATTTCTTCAAAACAGATAATGCCACCCAAGAAAAGAGACAAAGGGAAAGGGATCCTCAAAGACCCTGTGTCCCAGACACCCTCTAAAGCATCCTCCCCTCCTAAAGAAAAATTGCTCTCTTCAGCAATCTCATCTGCAAAGCCTATCAAATCTTGGATTGATATGGTTGAAGAACAAGAAGCTCATGAAGCTCAGTCTAAAGCCCTTTCCTCCCAGGAACAGGTAAAAGAATGGATGCCACTAAAAGCAAAAGCAAAAGTCAAAAGATGCTCCGACATGTGGGGCCACCCCCATTATGTCTCCACCAACTTTGAAGACTTTACAAGCCTCTCAAGTCTATATAAAGAAGCAAAGGAGATTGAAGAGGCAGTTCGTTCTTTTTCTCCTCTCCTCTAATCCTCTCAACTTTGAGAAATCAAAGAAGACTTCGAGGAAATTTTCCTGTCTTCTAAAATTATTTCTCAAACTCTTTCTGTACTATTTCTTTAAAGCATTCAATTTCAAGTCTACATGTAAGTTCAATTCATGTCTTTATTTAAAGATTGTAATAAAGTTTAAAGTCATGTATGTTTAAATATCTGCAAATTTATTTTAAAGCATCTAGCAGACTGATCTTTATCAGATCTGCCATACATTATCTTACAAGGCAAAGAGGCAGGATCTACGTCGTATTTCTCTTCTTCCTCTCCAATCAGAATACTATTTCTGGGTTCCAGATTTAGTATTTTCTCTGAGCCTTGTGGTGCACACACTTGCCACAAATAAAGTATTAATATTATCTAAAGACGGTAAAGGAACACTAAAGGTATATCGGCTGGAAACCCGATTGTGCGGACTATTGATCTATTCTAAGTTAGATCTGGGTCCAAAGGCAGATTAAGTTCTGCATCGATCTGGTACAACAAAGCCACGTACCAATTTCCCTTTTAAAATTGTTTACTTAAAATTGACAACATTGAACTAATCTGTTCATTCACCTACTTTCCACGATCCCGGTCCTTATTGGTATCAGAGCCAACAGGCCTGGTTCAACACCTTCTTCATACAAAATCCACGATCCCGGTCCTTATCGGGATTCTTTGTACTAGAAATAGCAAGACCAGCCTTTCTAGTTGTAAAATAAAAAGTCTTTAAATGTTTGAAATGTTGATCTATTGTCTGAGAAAAAATCAACACATCATCAATGTAAACAATACAGAATTCGGAAAGGGGATTATAGATGTCGTTCATAATCCTTTGAAATTCCGAAGGTGCATTCTTTAAACCAAAAGGTGAATTTGCCAAAATCCTGATTTCATGTCAAATTTTGAAAATATGAATGAAGAATGGAGTTTTTGAAGCAAATCCTTCTTGTTAGGTATTGGGTACCTAATCCATTTTAAAGCTTTATTAAGGGGTTTGTAGTTTATGACAAGTCTTGGTGTTCCTCTTTCTATTTCAGAATTTTTGTTGACATAGAAAGCGGCACAAGACCAAGGAGATCTAGATTTAGTAATCAAACCTTTGATTTCTAAATCTTTAATTTCATTTCTACAATGTTGTTCCAATTCAACATTCATTTGAATTGGGCGGGCTTTAGTGGGTATATGTCTTTCATCAAAAGAAGGCTCATAAGGCAAATCTACCAAGTGTTGTTTTCTTTTCCAAAAAGCAGTTGGTAAATCAGCACAAATTTCTTTTTTGATTTGAGTTTCAAAATCAGAAATTTTCTTTGTAAGAAATTATCATTCAAATGACTCTCTATTCTTTTAAAACTCAACTCTTTTTGCAAACAGACTAAATTAGTTTGTTTGGTTTTAAGAAGAACATTTATTTCATTCTGGTAAACAGAACAAGCTTTGACAATATTCAAATCTCTAGTTTTTGGTTTTTTTTGATAAAGGAAAATCTAGAGTTTTTTCTTTAGCTTTAAAAGATATACTGTCATAATTTACAGTATAAGGAGTTATAAGATTTATAAACGGAGTTCCCAAAATAACAATATGACTAATATCATTTGTTAAAATGAAAGAAGTTTTGATTTCAAATCCATTATTGAGAACAGAAGCATCAACTTTTGCATTAACCTTTAATTTTGAATTGTTGGCGGCAGAAAGCCTTTCTTTAGTTTTCTGATGCAGATGTTTTGGGATAACATCTTCTTTGATGCAATTCAAATCAGCACCAGTGTCAAATAAGGCAATGGCGTCAATTTCAAATTCTTTAGAAAAAGACAAAGTAATCTTAATTAAATAATGTAAGTAATCCCAATAATAATGTAACTCGAACCCTTCATGGGACTTTTTTGGATTTTGTATGAAGAAGGTGTTGAACCAGGCCTGTTGGTAATCCCAATAGGTGAAAGAAAGGCAATGGTTCATTTGATTTTGAAAATTTAGCGGGAAGGCTTTAGGCTTGTGGAGTAGGTCATTCCACTGTTTTGGGCTCAAGACTTTTAGGATGGTTGCCGTAGAATAAGCGAGCTCGTGAATGAGTATCACTGAGATAAAAATGTTTGAATTTCACAGATTCTGTGAATTCCAAAATGCTTTGATAGTAAGGCTGGGGTTTTGATAAATCCCATGGTTTGAAAAACCAGCCTTTGGGAAAAATCTTTAGCATTGCTTGATGCAATTCAAATCAGCACCAGTGTCAAATAAGGCAATGGTGTCAATTTCAAATTCTTTAGAAAAAGACAAAGTAATCTTAATTAAATATTTTCTTATGGTGATTTGTTTTAAAACACAGAGAAAATCATCAGGAATAGACTCAATGTTATTAAGATCTTCACCATCAGAATTTGAATTACTATCAGAATTACCTTGTAATTGATTTTGTAACAAGAGCTGGATAGTTTCAGAATCCTTTTTCTGTTTTTCTTTCAAACCTCTAATCTCAATCTTAATATCCTTAATCTCCTTTTGAAGATCTTGAACATTAGGAATTGTTTTCTTGGTTTTCTTCTTATCCAAGATTTCAGTGAGATCATAAGTGTTCTTTTTAATAGTTATAGCTTTAGAAGTCTCAGTTTTATCAAAAGTCTTTAGAAGCTTATCAAGATATTCCTTTTGAAGAGTAGGATCAGAAATATGTTTAACAAGTTCAAGAAAAGTTTCTTGATCCTTAGTCAAAACATTGATCTTCTTTAAATATGATTCAGAATCATCGGTACTTGAAAAAGAAGTATCAGAATCAAAATTATTTAATTCATCAACTTGTAAAGGATCACTGTCTCCGGTTAAGGAGAAGTTTGAATCTGAGTCAGAAGACTCAATGAGCAGAGGAGAGATTTTGGAGAGAGTCTCTTCATCGAGGCCAAGCTCGTGAAGTTTTTTATTGACTCTACAGAATCTCGCAGTATGGCCTTTTTGGTGGCACTTGTAACAAGTGGCTTCTTTGAAATTGAAAGGGGCTTTTTGTTTGGCTTTGTAATCTTTCTTTTTAGAGAAATTGGGCTTCTTATAAGGCCTTGAAGGTTTCTTATAAAAGCGTTCTCTAAAATCAGATTTGGATTTCTTATAGGGCTTTGACTTGTAATGTTTCTTGTAAGGTTTCGGAGAACACTTACCATTACAGTCTTTGGAAGTGGAGGCTTTAAACGGGTCATAATTAAACTGTTTACAAAAGCTGCCTAGTTCATGCTTAGACTGTCTAAGCTCCCATTTTAAGCGCTTTTGTAATTTCAAGTCTTGGCAAATCTTTAGACCTTCCTTGTTGAAGTAACTAATTCACCATGGGTGAGATCGTAAGGAATACGATTGTCATGAAGGGCTTTAATAGAGTTTAACCTTTTCTCACAGAGAGTAGGTAAACCGACAAAGAATTTTCTTTCCAAGTTGTATGGTTTGCATCATCTCTTAAGAAAAGTCGAGTGAAGAAAGTGGCTTTGTAGCTTTGGAAATCACTAAGTTTTCTACATCTCAAGTTATGTAGTAACTCAGCATTTTTGTCTCTAAGGTGAGAAGGATCACCTATGAAATGAAGGGATATGGTGATGATCAAGGTGGCAACAGCATCCTGAATAGGGCTGTTTATCTCATCAAGAATGGGTATACCATCCTCGTCAGTTTGGATTGAATTTAGGATTTCGATTTGTTGCTGTTTAGTGAGAAGATGATCCCACCAACCTTTAAGTTGACCAGTAAAACCATGACGAAGTTTGCAATGGCTTTGTCAGAAGTTCCTGATTGGGTTTTATAGGCATTGGCTGCCATGGTCATCTGTTGCAACAAACCTAGAATGTTATACTCGGACATACCGTGATATTCCACTCATGGGCGAAGATGCATTAAGCGAGATTGGTTTAAGGCCTAGGTCTAATATCTATAGCTAGATGCGGTGGGTTTTGATGTTTGGGAGTCTAGATCCCAATGGACACGATTGACTTTGGGAATAGGATCTTCTTGGAAGGCTATGTCTGAGGCTATAGAAGATGATTGGTCTTGATTTGGAACACGGACTCTCTTGGTTTGAGGAGTGTCGAGCAATCGATCTTTAGAGCGAGAAGAAGAAGATGCTTTATTTTGTCAAGTTGTTCTTTAATGGCTCACGGCAAAATTTGATTTAGAATCTTGAACAAGCTTTTGGCTATGTTTCGAAACCTGGAAAGGTTTGAAAATAGGTTCTTTAAGCTTTTTCAAGGATTCAGATTTTGATGAATCAGAAGGGACTTGAATGGTTGACTTTTGGATCTGACTTTCTATCCTAGTCAACTGTTTTCCTATCGTATTTAGATTAGCATTGCAGAAATTATTCTGTTGAATAATGCTATCTAAATTTTTCTCTGGATCATTTGGCTTTTGGTTTTTATAAGGAGAGGCTTTGATCTGTATAGGAGGTTCTCCATGGTTTATGGTTACGCTCCTAAGAGGGGGATGCTCAGAATCAATGGTTCTATCAGTGTCTGATAGATTCCATTCAGTGACCTTTTTACGCATTGTGATAGGGTTTGTTTCTTTGAAAGGATAAGAAATATTATTATTAGAAACATAAATCTCAAACCAATCAAAAAACATGATGTGGACTTTATGCAAATTTACAAACTCAAAATAATTTTCTTGAATTTCTTTTCTTTGGTTTAAGAAATGTTTAAAAAACCAAAGTCTTTTTTCTTTTTTATTCTCAGAATAAAAATCTTTATGAAGAAGAGTTTTATCAAACTCAAAATCCTTTTGAAGGACATTTATGACATTCTCTGTGACTGCAGAGAAGGTTGGAGAAGTCGGAGGAGAAGGTTCTTTCTCTTCCTGCTTTTGTTCTTGTTGTCTACTAGTATAGATTGGATGAGGAATACTAGTAGTGTAATCAACAGAACGTATAGATGTACTTGGTATTTCTGAGGTGGAAAACCTCGGTTGGCTTTGAAAAGGCAAGTTTATGACCGAAGGGACTTTTGAGAATTTCCTTTCCAATATTGAAGTACTGGAAATTGAATCTCTATCAGAGGTTGTGGAGAATCTAGAAGAAGTAGATCTCCTAAAGGATAATTTAACTTTTGAATCTTGAGTCGCGTTTGCAACTCTGTATTTGGCTCAATGTTAGGAATCAGTCAGTGGCTCGAGAATCCATTCTTACGGAAGATTGATATCTTTCCATTGGATTGGTCTAGGTATGTGATGTTTGCTTTAGACAAGTCGATCTGTAAGAAGAGTTTCATCTCTCTTTGGAATCATCTTTAACGTATTGAGCAGCGAGACCATTCTTTGTATGATATTTTGAAAATCAAAGGCGGCCAGCAAGTTATGAGTTTTAATCAGATCATGCTTTCCAAAATATTTTTGTCTTTAAGAAAGCGTATGTTTGGATATGATCAAATGAAATAGGTCCTTTCTGAGACTAGATTGATACTACGGAGTAGAGAATCGTCAAGGAGATGAATCTCCATCTCGAGGGACAGCGAGGATAGAGGTGTTTAATCCTTCTTTAGTCGAAGGCTTTATTCTACTTGGATTAAACCGATATGAATATAATTGTAATGCTTTTTTCTTAAATTCTTTAAAGAATCTTCAGAAAATAAATGAATTGTTTGAAATGGCTTTGAAAGGGTGATATCTTGTTCTTCAGTTTTTATAACAAAATCAGTCTTTAAGAAATCAAGTCTTTTCATATTATAAATTTTATCTTTAGAAATCTTTGGTAAATCCCGATTGTCGATTGCTTTATCAAAATTCTCAACAATGAATTCTTACGAATTCACTACATTCTTTAAACACTAGTCTTCTCGGAAGAAGAGCTGAGAAAGATTGTGCTCTGAGCAAGATTCCATGAGATCTTGAAATTTAAAAAGACTTCAAAATGTTCTAATTGGCAAAGTAAAATGTCTTAGGCTAAGAGTTGGTCTTACTGCCCTGTAAACACGTCGGGACTTACACCCAAATACTACCCAAGCACCCGAAGGTAATCCCAATAGGTGAAAGCTTTTAGGGCGCCTTAAGCTGTTAGGAGAAGGCGCTACCTTCTATATATTAAGCACCAGGACCAAGTCAGGAGAATCCGTGGTGGACGATTCTGAGGGACATATGGGCACAGCATCGGTGTATTTTGTGGATAATTACCCCATTCCTTTTAGGGCGAGTGGTAAGCGCCTCAACTGGTATCAGAGCCAGCCAGGGTTCGAGTGTTGGTGGGGGAGGAGAGATGGAAATATTCGAAGGCAGCAATGACAGTAAGTCCTTTGTGGGTCCCACCCCCGCTCCCTGTAATGAGTCCAGCACGTAACGGGCTTGGCCCGTTACCTGGTCGGTCTTGGTGGCGCTTAAGTATCAAGTAGCGCCTTCCCCTAACAGCTTAAGCTTTTAGGGCGAGTGGTAAGCGCCTTAAGATCCAATAAGGACCGGGATCGTGGAAAGTAGGTGAATGAACAGATTAGTTCAATGTTGTCAATTTTAAGTAAACAATTTTAAAAGGGAAATTGGTACGTGGCTTTGTTGTACCAGATCGATGCAGAACTTAATCTGCCTTTGGACCCAGATCTAACTTAGAATAGATCAATAGTCCGCACAATCGGGTTTCCAGCCGATATACCTTTAGTGTTCCTTTACCGTCTTTAGATAATATTAATACTTTATTTGTGGCAAGTGTGTGCACCACAAGGCTCAGAGAAAATACTAAATCTGGAACCCAGAAATAGTATTCTGATTGGAGAGGAAGAAGAGAAATACGACTAAGGACAGAGATCCGGTCTCTTTGCCTTAGAAGATAGTAGCAGTTGTATGGCAGATCTGATAAAGATCAGTCTGCTAGATGCTTTAAAATAAATTTGCAGATATTTAAACATACATGACTTTAAACTTTATTACAATCTTTAAATAAAGACATGAATTGAACTTACATGTAGACTGAAATCAACGCTTTAAAGAAATAAGATGAAAGAGTTGAGAAATAATTTAAGACAGAAAATCAAGTCCTCGATTTCAAACAGAGATTGAGGAGAGGAGAAAGAACGAACCGCCTCTTCAATCTCCTTTGCTTTATATAGACTGAGGCCAGAAAGTCTTCAGTCAGACATGGGTGGCCCCACGTCGGAAAGCATCTTTTGACTGCTTTGCTTTTAGTGATGAGTAGCCCACATGTTGAAGATCTCTTCTTAACAAATGCTATTACAAAGGAAATTACAAAAAATAAATGGATCACCGATAACATGGCGGATCACCGATTACAACCTAACGGATCACCGATAACATAGCGGATCACCGATTACAACCTAACGGATCACCGATAACATAGACGGATCACCGATTACAACATTTAATGCTTTAAAGAAGGGAGGATTCCGAAGCAGTCATCTTCGTTGTCATCCCCGAGGGATATGAAAGCCTTCACCGTCACGATCCGAGGAACCCACGATGTAAGACTCGATCTGCTGGGAGTCGTTCCACGACTTTAAAATATTCTTCTTCGCCTGCACCGCCAAGTGGACCGAGCTTTAGATTTCGGAAAGGAAAGTTCTCAGCTGACATCCTAATACGGGCTCGAGATGCGAGATAGCCAGCTGACTACGAAATGGATAACAACGTTCGCCAAATTCTCACCACCATTTTACTTTAGCGTTCTTCAAGGATGAGCTGATTCTGCATTTAAACCTGTTCCACATCCATACCCATGGTAGGAAGAAGTTTGCAGTAAACGTAGAATGGAGAAAACGCTTCGATTCTCGAGGGTATAATGGGCTTCAAAAGATGACAACTGGCGCAGGAGCGAGGATGTCCGTCGACCAAAATAATTCCACCATCATGGAACCAGTGTTTTGTAACGGTTATTTTCGAATCAAGTTAATAACCATGAATGGGACTTTTGGATTTTGTAGACAAGGCACAACTGTTGGTAATCCCAATAGGTGAAAGAAAGGCAATATTTGTGTGTTATTGCCTGTGGGGCTACTCATCACTAAAAGAAAAAGTTTAAAGTCATGCAAAAAAAAAAAAAAAAAAAAAAGATCCTCAAAGCACTCGTGTCCCGCATACACCCCAAAGCATCCTCCTCCTAAAGAAAAAATTGCTCTTCAAAGAATCTCATCTCGCAGTTCCTATCAAATTGATCGAGCATAAGAACAAGTTTCATGAAGTTTAAAGCCCTTTCCTCCTGTGAATGTGTGTAAGAATTGGATGCAATCCATTTCTAAATCTCCCGAGCTTACGCCGCACTTTACAAAGCTTTTCCCAAAGTCGATTTCTCCAAAAGAAAAATTTCAAAGAGAAAATCCATTTCATAGTAAATTTCAAAACTTCTTCTCAAACGTAGTTTTTCTCGTGAAAGCTCATCCTCCCTGCATTGTCTTTCACAAACAAAGCTTTTCAAAGAAATCTTCTGAATGGTTCGATAAACCTATTTCCAAAACATTTTATCTATGGAAGATGGGTTTTACCATAATCGATCCATTTCAAGCAATGCTAAAGATTTTTCCCAAAGGTCGGTTTTTCAAACCACGGATTTATCAAACCCCATTTTACTATCAAAGATTTTAATTCACGTAATCTGAAATTCAAACATTTTTATCTCTGATACTCATTCGAGCCCCGCTTATTCTACTAAGAACCATCCTAAAAGTCTCGAGCCCAAAACAATGGAATGACCTACCCATGCTTCCAAAGCCTTCCGCTTAAATTTTCAAAATCAAATGAACCATTGCCTTTCTTTCACCTATTGGGATTACCAACAGGCCTGGTTCAACACCTTCTTCATACAAAATCCAAAAAAGTCCCATTCATGGTTATTCTTCTTCAATTCAAAAATAACCGTGCAAAGCTTACCAAACTAGTTCCAACAATGGTGGAATTATTTCGTCCAAACCCGACATCCTCACTCCTAACGCCACCATTGTCTAAATCTTTCAAAGCCCATTATACCCCTACGTAACTGAGAAACGTTTTCTCCATTTCCTCTGCTTCAGACAAACTTCTTCCTACCACGGGTATGGATGTGAACCCAGGTTTCATACCCAAGAATCCCACCATCCTTCAAAGAACCTTTAAAGTAAAACGGTGGTCAAAATTTGACGAACATTCAAAGCTATCCATTTTCATAGTCCAAAATCATATCCTCACATCTCCAAACCCCCAAGACAGAGATGTCAAAGCTCGTGAACTTTCCTTTCCTGAATCTAAAGCTCACCTTCCGCCAAGATCAAGAAAAATATTTTAAAGTCATGGAACAGCCTCGCAACAAGATCGTAGTCTTCACGGCCTCGATCACGACAAACAAGAGCCTTTCATATCCCTCGGATGACAACGAAGATGACCGCTTCTAATCCTCCTCTTTAGTTAGTCAGTAATCGGTGATCCGCTATGTTATCGGTGATCCGTTAGGTTGTAATCGGTGATCCGCCATGTTATCGGTGATCCATTTATTTTTTGTAATTTCCTTTGTAATAGCATTTGTTAAAGACAAAAGATGCTCCGACATGTGGGGCTACTCATCACTAAAAGCAAAAGCAAAAGTCAAAAGATGCTCCGACATGTGGGGCCACCCCCATTATGTCTCCACCAACTTTGAAGACTTTACAAGCCTCTCAAGTCTATATAAAGAAGCAAAGGAGATTGAAGAGGCAGTTCGTTCTTTTTCTCCTCTCCTCTAATCCTCTCAACTTTGAGAAATCAAAGAAGACTTCGAGGAAATTTTCCTGTCTTCTAAAATTATTTCTCAAACTCTTTCTGTACTATTTCTTTAAAGCATTCAATTTCAAGTCTACATGTAAGTTCAATTCATGTCTTTATTTAAAGATTGTAATAAAGTTTAAAGTCATGTATGTTTAAATATCTCCTGTAATTGGGGTCCTGACGATTCTCCGTGACACGTTAGTCTGGTGGTTAATATATATGAAGGTGGCGCCTGCTGTAAGCTTTTAGGAGAGTGGTGGCAGATGAAAGGTCCAGTTCGTTTCTCGGAATGAGTCAAAGTGAGCAGCTTACCGTCGATCATAAGCGCCCAGGAGAACCGAGATCAGGCCAAATTCGTCTTGGACTCATTCAGAGCCAATGGCCTGGAGCCCTTCCCCCACCGGGGAGGCCAGCCCGTGGCGGAAATTAAAGCCCGCCTCACTCGAACAGGCTCGTCTGCAAAGTGCTTCACTCAAAAAAGATTGAAAGCTCTTAAGCGCCACGAGGAACGAGATGGAGGCAGTTCGTCTTGGACTCATTCTGAGAGCCCACCCGTATGCAACACGGCCTTGGATCAGCCGCCACCTGTCCGGGCGGCTCACGATCTGGGTTGGTGACTCGCTCGCGCAAAAGTAAAAGGCGACGATATGGCGCCACCAGACCGGGATCTGGGCCAGCATTCGTCTTGGACTCATTCTGAGGCGCCCACCCATAACACACGGCCTTCGGGTGCAGTGCAGGCTTGGCGTTCCGTCGATCGGTGTGAAGTATCGTGGCGCTTCACTGCGAGCTTTTGGCGGTGTGGCTGATGGTGTCGAGCCCGGCCGGTTCTGTTGGTGAGGCTATTTCCAGTGTTCGTGGATCTGTAATCGGCAGTGCAGGATCTGGTTGTCTGGTGGCTTAAAGCGGTGCCTTCTGGCCAAGCTTTTAAGCGGTGTGCGCGCAGATGTCCAGCGGCTTGAGTGTTGGTGGGGAAGGAAAGATTTCCAAACAGTGGTGATGGAGAAAGCCTTCATATAAGCGCCCAGAGACGGTCCGGGAGAATCCGTGTTCTTTGAACGATGAGACGTATAGGGCAGCATGTGTATTTGTGGATAATTACCCCGTTCGCGAGTGGTAGCGCCTGAGTATCGAGTGGCCGGTTGAGTGTTGGTGGGGAGGAAGAAATTTCCGAAGGCGTGTTGCCATATGGGTGGGCCCGCTCACAATGAGTCCGGCAGTGTTTGATCTTTGTCACAGTGGCGCTTAAGTATCAATGGCGCCTTCTGTAAAGCTTTTAGGTAAGGCCTTAAGATGAGCCATGCCGCAGGGTTGTCTTGGTGGGGAGGAATGGATGTCAAATACTGGGATGCAGTGGTGCCCATATCACTTGGGGTCCAGCGACCACGGATTCTCCGTGACTGGTTGGTCACTGGTGAATATATAGAAATCTTACTTCACACAAAAACTGAAGTTTATCTTATGCCAAGCCGGTGGGGCAGGGCCGTGGCGTGTGGACTCATTGAGGCGGTGGGCCGAAGGACTTCTCGTTCTTTGCTAATCCGTCGTTATCCGCCACAAAGCTTAAATGTTGGGAAAGTATTCATACATTAACACCACGCGGGACCGACGGTCAGGAGAATCCGTGGGCTTACCCAGGGGACATATGGGCACCCGCCACTTTTCCGATCCGGTCTTGTAGTATCAGAGCCAAGGGGAAGTAGTGTTTTATAGTTTAAAGATTTTGTGTGTGTTAAATTCTTAATAAGATTAAAAATTGACAATCGGTAAAGGGTTGCCTTCGGGTGCTTGGGTAGTATTTGGGTGTAAGTCCCGACGTGTTTACAGGGCAGTAAGACCAACTCTTAGCCTAAGACATTTTACTTTGCCAATTAGAACATTTTGAAGTCTTTTTAAATTTTGCATCTCATGGAATCTTTGCTCTGTAGAGCACAATCTTTCTCTAGCTCTTCTTCCGAGAAGACTAGTGTTTCAAAGAATGTAGTGAATTCAGAAGAATTCATTGTTGAGAATTTTGATAAAGCAATCGACAATTGGGATTTACCAAAGATTTCTAAAGATAAAATTTATAATATGAAAAGACTTGATTTCTTAAAAACTGATTTTGTTATAAAAACTGAAGAACAAGATATCACCCTTTCAAAGCCATTTCAAACAATTCATTTATTTTCTGAAGATTCTTTAAAGAATTTAAGAAAAAAGCATTACAATTATATTCATATCGGTTTAATCCAAGTAGGAATAAAGCCTTTGACTAAAGAAGGATTAAACACCTCTATCCTTCTTGTCTCGAGATGGAGATTCATCTCGCTTTGATGATTCTCTACTCGTAGTATTGAATCTAGTCTCATAAAGGACCCGTTTCATTTATTATCCAAACATATGATTTCTCTTAAAGACAAAAATATTTTGGAAGCATGATCTTCTGATTAAAACTCATAACTACCGCATGCTTTAGAAGGATGCATTGTCGCGATTTTCAAATATCATACAAAGCAATGGTCTCGTTCAATGTGATTCGATCGAAGAGATGAAACTCTTCTGCTTACGACTTGTCTAAAGCAAACATCATTACTAGACGATCCAATGGAAGATATCAATCTTAGGAAGAATGGATTCTTGAAGAGCCACTCGACCGATTGATTCCTAAGCGGTTTGAGCCAAATCTGAGTTGCAAAATGTGACTCGATATTGAGACGGAAAGTTAAATTATCCTTTGGAGATCTACTTCTTCAGATTCTCCACAACCTCGATAGAGATTCAATTTCCGATCTTGATATTGGAAAGGAAATTCTCAAAGTCCTTGATCGTAAACTTGCCTTTTGAAAGCCAACCGGGTTTTCCACCTCGAAATACCAAGTACATCTATCGTTACTGTTGATTACACTACTAGTATTCCTCATCCAATCTATACTAGTAGACAACAAGAACAAAGCGGGAAGAAAGAACGCTTCTCCTGACACTCGACCTTCTGCGGTCGCGGAGAATGTCATAAATGTCCTTGAAAGGATTTTGAGTTTGATAAAACTCTTCTTCATAAAGATTTTTATTTACGAGAATAAAAAGAAAAAGACTTTGGTTTTTAAACATTTCTTAAACGAAGAAAAGAAATTCAAGAAAATTATTTTGAGTTTGTAAATTTGCATAAAGTCCATCGTGTTTTGATTGGTTTGAGATTTATGTTTAATAATAATATTTCTTATCCTTTCAAAAAACAAACCCTATCACAATGCGTAAAAGGTCCTTTGAATGGAATCTATCGAACCTTGATAGAACCATTGATTCTGACATCCCTCTTGGGGCGTAAACCATGGAGAACCTCTGTCTGAGATCAAAGCCTCTCCTTATAAAACCAAAAGCCAAATGATCCAGGAGAAAAATTTAGATAGCATTATTCAGCGAATAATTTACGCAATGCTAATCTAAATACGATAGGAAAAGCAGTTGACTAGGATAGAAAGTCGGATCAAAAGTCAACCATTCAAGTCCCTTCGATTCGTAATCTGAATCCTTGAAAAAGCAAGAACTGTTTTCAAACCTTTCGGGTTTGAAACATAGCCAAAAGCTTGTTCAAGATTCTAAATCAAATTTTGCGAGCCGTTAAAGAACAACTTGACAAAATGAAGCATCTTCTTCTTGCTTACAAAGATCAGTTGCTCACGATACTCTCAAACCGAGAGTCCGGGTTAAATCAAGACCAATCATCTTCTATAGCCTCCTCGAGATAGAAGCCTTCCAAGAGGATCCTATTCCAAAGTCAATCGTGTCCGTTTGGGATCAGCACTCCCAGAACATCAAAACTCCACGGATCTAGCCAGATAATAGACTGATGCACTTAAACCAATCTCGGTTTAATGCATCTTGATCTATGGTGGAATATTGATGGTATGTCCAGTATAATATTCTAGGTTTGTTGCAAGATGACCATGGCGTGATGCCTATAAAACCCAATCGGGAACTTGACAAAGCCGTTGCGAAATCCTTGTTGCGAGTTTCTTTGGTCAACTTAAAGGTTGGTGGGATCATCTTACCGACTAAGCGACAATCGAAATCTAAATTCAATCCAAACGAGGATGGTATACCCGTTCTTGATGAGATAAACCTAGGGATCTTTGTTGCCATGATCATCACCATATCCGCTTCGTTTCATGGGTGATCCTTCTCACCCAGAGACAAAAATCTTTGAGTTACTACGTAACTTGAGATGTAGAAAACTTAGTGATTTCCAGCTCTGAAGCCACTTTCTTCACTCGACTTTTCTTGAGATGATGCAAACCATACAACTTGGAAAGAAAAATTCCTTCTTTGGTTTACCTTCTCTTGGGAGAAAAGGTTAGAAACTCTATTAAAGCCCTTCATGACAATCGTATTCCTTATATGGCGATCTCACACTATGGTGAATTAGTTAACCAAATGAGGAAGGTCTAAGATTTGCCAAGACTTGAAATTACAAAAGCGCTTAAAATGGGAGCTTAGGCGGTCTAGCATGAACTAGCGACTTTTGTAAGCAGTTCAATTATGACCGTTTAAAGCCTCCACTTCGAAGGCGTAATGGTAAGTGTTCTCCGAAACCTTACAAGAAACATTACAAGTCAAAGCCCATAAGAAATCCAAATCTGATTTTGAAACGCTTTTATAAGAAACCTTGAGGCGCTTATAAAAGCCCAATTTCTAAAAGAAAGATTACAAAGCCAAACAAAAGCCGCTTTCAATTTGAAGAAGCCACTTGTTACAAGTGCCACCAAAAAGGCCATACTGCGAGATTCTGTAGAGTCAATAAAAAACTTCACGAGCTTGGCCTCGATGAAGAGACTCTCTCCAAAATCTCTCCTCTGCTCATTGAGTCTTCTGACTCAGATTCAAACTTCTCCTTAACCGGAGACAGTGATCCTTTACAAGTTGATGAATTAAATAATTTTGATTCTGATACTTCTTTTTCAAGTACCGATGATTCTGAATCATATTTAAAGAAGATCAATGTTTTGACTAAGGATCAAGAAACTTTTCTTGAACTTGTTAAACATATTTCTGATCCTACTCTTCAAAAGGAATATCTTGATAAGCTTCTAAAGACTTTTGATAAAGCGAGACTTCAAAGCTATAACTATTAAAAAAACACTTATGATCTCAAATCTTGGATAAGAAGAAAACCAAGAAAACAATTCCTAATGTTCAAGATCTTCAAAAGGAGATTGAGGATATTAAGATTGAGATTAGAGATTTGAAAGAAAAACAGAAAAAGGATTCTGAAACTATCCAGCTCTTGTTACAAAATCAATTACAAGGTAATTCTGATAGTAATTCAAATTCTGATGGTGAAGATCTTAATAACATTGAGTCTATTCCTGATGATTTTCTCTGTGTTTTAAAACAAATCACCATAAGAAAATATTTAATTAAGATTACTTTGTCTTTTTCTAAAGAATTTGAAATTGACGCCATTGCCTTATTTGACACTGGTGCTGATTTGAATTGCATCAAAGAAGATGTTATCCCAAAACATCTGCATCAGAAAACTAAAGAAAGGCTTTCTGCCGCCAACAATTCAAAATTAAAGGTTAATGCAAAAGTTGATGCTTCTGTTCTCAATAATGGATTTGAAATCAAAACTTCTTTCATTTTAACAAATGATATTAGTCATATTGTTATTTTGGGAACTCCGTTTATAAATCTTATAACTCCTTATACTGTAAATTATGACAGTATATCTTTTAAAGCTAAAGAAAAAACTCTAGATTTTCCTTTTATTGAAAAACCAAAAACTAGAGATTTGAATATTGTCAAAGCATTACATTTACGAGAATGAAATAAATGTTCTTCTTAAAACCAAACAAACTAATTTAGTGCATTTGCAAAGAGTTGAGTTTTAAAAGAATGAAAGTCATTTGAATGATAATTTCTTACAAAAGAAAATTTCGATTTTGAAACTCAAATCAAAAAGAAATTTGTCTTTGATTTACCAATGCTTTTGGAAAAGAAAACAACACTTGGTAGATTTGCCTTATGAGCCTTCTTTTGATGAAAGACATATACCCATAAAAGCTTGATTCAATGAATGTTGAATTGGAACAACATTGTAGAAATGAAATTAAAGATTTAGAAATCAAAGGTTTGATTACTAAATCTAGATCTCCTTGGTCTTGTCTTTTACATGTCAACAAAAATTACGAAATAGAAAGAGGAACACCAAGACTGTCATAAACTACAAACCCCTTAATAAAGCTTTAAAATGGATTAGGTACCCAATACAATAAGAAGGATTTGCTTAAAACTCCATTCTTCATTCATATTTTCAAAATTTGACATGAAATCGAGTTTTGGCAAATTCAAATTCATCAAAATGATCGTTATAAAAGCTGCTTTTCTTTGTTCCTTGGCGGTATGAATGGACAGTAATGCCTTTTGGTTTAAAGAATGCACCTTCGGAATTTCAAAGGATTATGAACGACATCTATAATCCCCTTTCCGAATTCTGTATTGTTTACATTGATGATGTGTTGATTTTTCTCGATAGATCAACATTTCAAACATTTAAAGACTTTTTATTTTACAACTAGAAAGGCTGGTCTTGCTATTTCTAGTACAAAGATTTCTTTATTTCAAACAAAGGTCAGGTTTCTTGGTCATTACATTTCAAAAGGAACCATCATTCCTATCGAAAGATCTTTTGCCTTTACTGACAAGTTTCCTGATAAAATCCTTGATAAACCCCATTTGAAAAGATTTTGGGTAAGTTTAAATTATGTTCTTGATTTACGTCTAATGCCATTAGGATAGCAAAACCATTGCATGATAGGTTAAAGAAGCCCGTTCGTGCATGGTGGAAGAGCATACTAAAATTGTTGAGCGGATAAAGAATATGGTTAAAGATATTCAGTACTATTTCTTGCAAATCTGCATTACAAAATCGTTGAAACTGATGCCTCAGATTTAGGATATGGTGGGATATTAAAGCAATTGGATAATAATAAAGAACAGGTTGTCCAGTATGTTTCTGCTCATTGGAATGAATGTCAGAAAAATTATTCTACCATTAAAAAAGAGATTTTATCCATTGTTTTATGCATTTCCAAATTTCAAAGCGACTTACTAAATCAAAGATTTTTACTAAGAATTGATTGCAAAGCTGCAAAACATGTTTTAGAAAAAGATGTTCAAAACATTGCATCAAAACAAATTTTTGCACGTTGGCAAGCCATTTTAAGCGTCTTTGATTTCGATATTGAGTTTATTAAAGGAGATACAAATTCTCTCACGATTTTCTAACGAGAATTTCTTGAAAGCAGATAATGCCAGAAAGAGACAAAGGAAAGGGATCTCAAGACCACATGTCCAGGACACCTCTAAGCGTCCTCACTCGAAAAATTGCTCTCTTGATCTAAATACGCAAAAACCTATCAAATCTTGGATTGATATGGTGAAGAACGAAGCTCGTGAAGCTCGATCTAAAGCCACTTTCCTCCGAGGAGCAGGTAAAAGAATGGATGCAATCCATTTTAAATCTCTGAGCTTATGCTGCGCCTGAAAACTTTTCAGTCAGTTTCTCGAAGAAAAATTTCAAAAGAAAAATCCATTTAAAGAAATTTCAAAACTTCTTCTCAAAAGCGTAGTTCTTTACGGTGAAAGTTCATCCTCAGTTGTCCTTTCCACAAACAAAGCTTTGAAAAACTTGAGAATGGTTTGATAAAACTATTTCAAAACATTTTATCTATGGAAGATGGGTTTTACCATCTTGATCCATTTCAAGCAATGCTAAAGATTTTTCCCAAAGGTGGTTTTTCAAACCACGGGATTTATCAAAACCCCAAATTTACTATCAAAGATTGGAATTCGTAACTGGAAATTCAAACATTTTATCTCAAGATACTCATTCGAGCCCCGCTATTCTACTAAGAACCATCCTAAAAGTCTGAGCCCAAAATGGAATGACCTACCCATGCCTAAAGCCTTCCCGCTAAATTTTCAAAATCAAACGAACCATTGCCTTTCTTTCACCTATCGGGATTACCAATGTGCCCGGTTCAACACCTTCTTCATACAAAATCCAAAAGTCCCATTCATGGTTATTCTTCTTCAATTCAAAATAACTGCGCAAAGCTTACCAAACCGGTTCCAACAATGGAATTATTTCGTCCAAACCCGACATCCTCACTCCTAACGCCACCATTGTTCTAAATCTTTCAAAGCCCATTATACCCCTACGTATCCGAGAACGCTTTTCCATTTCCTCTGCTTCAGACAAACTTCTTCCTACCATGGTATGGATGGAACCCAGGTTTCATACCCAAGAATCCCACCATCCTTCAAAGAACCTTTAAAGTAAAACGGTCAAAATTTGATAACATTCAAAGCTATCCATTTTCATAGTCCAAAATCATATCCTCACATCTCCAAACCCCAGACAGAGATGTCAAAGCTCGGAACTTTCCTTTCCTGAAATCTAAAGCTCACCTTTCGCCAAGCAAGATCAAGAATATTTTAAAGTCACGAACAGCCTCGCAACAAGATCGTAGTCTTCGTCACGGCCTCGATCACGACAAAGAGCCTTTCATATCCCTGGATGACAACGAAGATGACCGAATCCTCCTCTTTAAAGCATTAAATGTTGTAATCGGTGATCCGTCACATGATCCGTTAGGTAATGTGATCCGCTATGTTATTTGGTGATCCGTTACAGAATTCCATGATCCGCCATGTTATCTGATCCATTTATTTTTGTAATTTGTAATAGCATTTGTTAAAGACAAGATCCGACACGCCACTCATCACTAAAAGAAAAGAAAGTCAAAAGACGTCTCACGCTACCCCATTATGTCTCCACCAACTTCAAGACTTTATGCCTCTCAAGTCTATATAAATAAAGGAGATCAAGAGGCGCTCGTTTTTCTCCTCCTCTAATCCTCTCAACTTTGAGAAATCAAAGAAGACTTTGAGGAAATTTTCCTGCCTTCTAAAATTATTTCTCAAACTCTTTCTCAGATTATTTCTTTAAAGCATTCAATTTCAAGTCTACATGTAAGTTCAATTCATGTCTTTATTTAAAGATTGTAATAAAGTTTAAAGTCATGTATGTTTAAATATCTGCAAATTTATTTTAAAGCATCTAGCAGACTGATCTTTATCAGATCTGCCATACAACTGCTACTATCTTCTAAGGCAAAGAGACCGGATCTCTGTCCTTAGTCGTATTTCTCTTCTTCCTCTCCAATCAGAATACTATTTCTGGGTTCCAGATTTAGTATTTTCTCTGAGCCTTGTGGTGCACACACTTGCCACAAATAAAGTATTAATATTATCTAAAGACAAGAAGGAACACTAAAGGTATATCGGCTGGAAACCCGATTGTGCGGACTATTGATCTATTCTAAGTTAGATCTGGGTCCAAAGGCAGATTAAGTTCTGCATCGATCTGGTACAACAAAGCCACGTACCAATTTCCCTTTTAAAATTGTTTACTTAAAATTGACAACATTGAACTAATCTGTTCATTCACCTACTTTCCACGATCCCGGTCCTTATTGGTATCAGAGCCAAGGGGAAGTAGTGTTTTATAGTTTAAAGATTTTGTGTGTGTTAAATTCTTAATAAGATTAAAAATTGACAATCGGTAAAGGGTTGCCTTCGGGTGCTTGGGTAGTATTTGGGTGTAAGTCCCGACGTGTTTACAGGGCAGTAAGACCAACTCTTAGCCTAAGACATTTTACTTTGCCAATTAGAACATTTTGAAGTCTTTTTAAATTTTGCATCTCATGGAATCTTTGCTCTGTAGAGCACAATCTTTCTCTAGCTCTTCTTCCGAGAAGACTAGTGTTTCAAAGAATGTAGTGAATTCAGAAGAATTCATTGTTGAGAATTTTGATAAAGCAATCGACAATTGGGATTTACCAAAGATTTCTAAAGATAAAATTTATAATATGAAAAGACTTGATTTCTTAAAAACTGAAGAACAAGATATCACCCTTTCAAAGCCATTTCAAACAATTCATTTATTTTCTGAAGATTCTTTAAAGAATTTAAGAAAAAAGCATTACAATTATATTCATATCGGTTTAATCCAAGTAGGAATAAAGCCTTTGACTAAAGAAGGATTAAACACCTCTATCCTCGCCCTCGACGGGAGATTCATCTCCTCGATGATTCTCTACTCAAGAAGATTGAATCTAGTCTCAGAAAGGACCCATTTCATTTGATCGCTATCCAAACATAACAGCTTTCTCTTAAAGACAAAATATTTTGAAAGCATGATCTGCTGCATTAAAACTCATAACTACCACATGCTGTAAGGATCTCGTCTGGCCGCCTTTGATTTTCAAAATATCATACAAAGAATGGTCTCGCTGCTCAATACGCAAAGATGATTCCACCAAAGAGATGAAACTCTTCTCTGCATCGACTTGTCTAAAGCAAACACCGCCATACCTAGACCAATCCAATGGAAAGATATCAATCTTCCGTAAGAATGGATTCTCACGAGCCACTCGACCAAAGGATTCCTAAACAGCTGAGCCAAATACAGTAGTTGCAAATGTGACTCAAGATTCGCATTTTAAAAGTTAAATTATCCTTTAGGAGATCTACTTCTTCTAGATTCTCCACAACCTCTGATAGAGATTCAATTTCCAGTACTTCAATATTGGAAAGGAAATTCTCAAAAGTCCCTTCGGTCATAAACTTGCCTTTTCAAAGCCAACCGAGGTTTTCCACCTCAGAAATACCAAGTACATCTATACGTTCTGTTGATTACACTACTAGTATTCCTCATCCAATCTATACTAGTAGACAACAAGAACAAAAGCAGGAAGAGAAAGAACCTTCTCCTCCGACTTCTCCAACCTTCTCTGCAGTCACAGAGAATGTCATAAATGTCCTTCAAAAGGATTTTGAGTTTGATAAAACTCTTCATAAAGATTTTTATTCGAGAATAAAAAGAAAAAGACTTTGGTTTTTAAACATTTCTTAAACCAAAGAAAAGAAATTCAAGAAAATTATTTTGAGTTTGTAAATTTGCATAAAGTCCACATCATGTTTTTTTCGATCGTTCGAGATTTACGTTTAATAATAATATTTCTTATCCTTTCAAAGAAACAAACCCTATCACAATGCGTAAAAAGGTCACTGAATGGAATCTATCGACAATCGATAACCATCGATTCGAAAGCATCCCCTGTGAGCGCAGAACCATAAACCATGGAGAACCTCCTATACAGATCAAAGCCTCTCCTTATAAAAACCAAAAGCCAAATGATCCAGAGAAAAATTTAGATAGCATTATTCAACAGAATAATTTCTGCAATGCTAATCTAAATACGATAGGAAAACAGTTGACTAGGATAGAAAGTCAGATCCAAAAGTCAACCATTCAAGTCCCTTCTGATTCATCAAAATCTGAATCCTTGAAAAAGCTTAAAGAACCTATTTTCAAACCTTTCCAGGTTTCGAAACATAGCCAAAAGCTTGTTCAAGATTCTAAATCAAATTTTGCCAGAGCCATTAAAGAACAACTTGACAAAATAGAAGCATCTTCTTCTTCTGCTTCTAAAGATCAGATTGCTCCTGATACTCCTCAAACCAGTAGAGTCCAGGTTCTAAATCAAGACCAATCATCTTCTATAGCCTCCTCAGAGATAGAAGCCTTCCAAGAGGATCCTATTCCTAAAGTCAATCGTGTCCATTGGGATCTAGCACTCCCAAACATCAAAACTCCACCAGATCTAGCCATAGATAATAGACCTAGTGCCTTAAACCAATCTCGGTTTAATGCATCTTCAGTCTACGATGAATATCACGGTATGTCCGAGTATAATATTCTAGGTTCAACAATGATGACCATGGCGCCCAATGCCTATAAACCCAATCGTGAACTTCTCGACAAAGCCATTGCGTAAACTCTGCAGTTTTACCGGGTCAACTTAAAGGTCAAGGATCATCTTCTCACTAAACAAAGAACAAATCGAAATCCTAAATTCAATCCAAACCGACGAGGATGGTATACCCATTCTCGATGACAAAATTTCTATTCGTGATGTCATGCCACCTCGATCATCACCATATCCTTCATTTCATAGTGATCCTTCTCACCCAGAGACAAAATGCCGAAAGTTACTACATAACTCGAGATGTAGAAAACTTAGTGATTTCCAAAGCTACAAAGCCACTTTCTTCACTGACTTTTCTTAAGAGACGATGCAAACCATACAACTTGAAAGAAAAATTCTTGTCGTTTACCTACTCTCTTAGAGAAAAGGTTAAACTCTATTAAAGCCCTTCATGACAATCGATTCCTTCTTACGATCTCACCTACATGGTGAATTAGTTACCACAACAAGGAAGGTCTAAAGATTTGCCAAGACTTGAAATTACAAAAGCGCTTTAAAACGGGAGCTTAGATACCTAAGCATTTAACTAGGCGCTTTTGTAAACAGCTTAATTACGACCCGCTTAAAGCCTCCACTTCCAAAGATCAGAATGGTAAGTGTTCTCAAACCTTACAAGAAACATTACAAGTCAAAGCCCTATAAGAAATCCAAATCTGATTTTAGAGAACGCTTATAAGAAACCTTCAAGGCCTTATAAGCTTCCAATTTCTAAAAGAAAGATTACAAAGCCAAACAAAAGCCCCTTTCAATTTCAAAGAAGCCACTTGTTACAAGTGCCACCAAAAGGCCATATCATGAGATTCTCAGAGTCAATAAAAACTTCACGAGCTTGGCCTCACGAAGCAGACTCTCCAAAATCTCTCCTCCGCTCATCGAGTCTTCCTCGACTCAGATTCAAACTTCTCCTTAACCGGAGACAGTGATCCTTTACAATTAGATGAATAAAATAATTTAGATTCTGATACATATTTTTCAAGTACCGATGATTCTGAATCATATTTAAAGAAGATCAATGTTTTGACTAAGGATCAAGAAACTTTTCTTGAACTTGTTAAACATATTTCTGATCCTACTCTTCAAAAGGAATATCTTGATAAGCTTCTAAAGACTTTTGATAAAACTGAGACTTCTAAAGCTATAACTATTAAAAAAAACACTTATGATCTCACTGAAATCTTGGATAAGAAGAAAACCAAGAAAACAATTCCTAATGTTCAAGATCTTCAAAAGGAGATTAAGGATATTAAGATTGAGATTAGAGATTTGAAAGAAAATGTAAAAGGATTCAAACTATCCAAATTTTGTTACAAAATCAATTACAAGGTAATTCTGATAGTAATTCAAATTCTGATGGTGAAGATCTTAATAACATTGAGTCTATTCCTGATGATTTTCTCTGTGTTTTAAAACAAATCACCATAAGAAAATATTTAATTAAGATTACTTTGTCTTTTTCTAAAGAATTTGAAATTGACGCCATTGCCTTATTTGACATCGCCGATTGAATTGCATCAAAGAAGATGTTATCCCAAAACATCCGTGATCGTAAAACTAAAGAAAGGCTTTCACCAACAATTCAAAATTAAAGTTAAAAAGTGATGCTTCGTTTCAATAATGGATTTAAATCAAAACTTTTCATTTTAACAAATGATATATTGTTATTTTGGGAACTCCGCTTATAAATCTTATAACCCTTATACCGTAAATTACGATAGATATCTTTTAAAGAAAGAAAAACTCTAGATTTTCCTTTTATAAAACCAAAACTAGAGATTTGAATATTGTCAAAGCTTGTTTCGCTTACTGTAATGAAATAAATGTTCTTCTTAAACCAAACAAAAAAAAAAAGAGTTGAGTTTTAAAAGAATGTAGAGTCATTTGAATGATAATTTCTTACAAAAGAAAATTTCGATTTTGAAACTCAAATCAAAAAGAAATTTCAGGCTGATTTACCAACCGCTTTTTGAAAAGAAAACAACACTGGTAGATTTTTTACGAGCCTTCTTTTCACGAAAGACATATACCCACTAAAGCCCGCCTAATTCAAATGAATGTTGAATCGAACAACATTGTAGAATGAAATTAAAGATTTAGAAATCAGCGTTTGATTACTAAATCTAGATCTCCTTGGTCTTGTGCCGCTTTCATGTCAACAAAATTCAAATAGAAAGAGAACACCAAGACTTGTCATAAACTACAAACCCTTAATAAAGTTTTTTAAACGGATTAGGTACCCAATACCTAACAAGAAGGATTTGCTTCAAAAACTCCATTCTTCATTCATATTTTCAAAATTTGACATGAAATCAGGATTTTGGCAAATTCAAATTCATCCAAATGATCGTTATAAAACTGCTTTTACTGTTCCTTTTGGCCAGTATGAATGGACAGTAATGCCTTTTGGTTTAAAGAATGCACCTTCGGAATTTCAAAGGATTATGAACGACATCTATAATCCCCTTTCCGAATTCTGTATTGCTTTACATTGATGATGTGTTGATTTTTCTCGCATAATAGATCAACATTTCAAACATTTAAAGACTTTTTATTTTACAACCAGAAGGCTGGTCTTGCTATTTCTAGTACAAAGATTTCTTTATTTCAAACAAAGGTCGTTTCGGTCATTACATTTCAAAAGGAACCATCATTCCTATCGAAAGATCTTTGCCTTTATCGACAAGTTTCGATAAAATCCTCGATAAAACCCAATTGCAAAGATTTTTGGGAAGTTTAAATTATGTTCTGATTTCGTCCCTAATGCCATTGTGATAGCAAACCATTGCATGATAAAGTTAAAAAGAAGCCCATTGTACGGTCAAGAGCATACTAAAATTGTTAGACAGTTAATACGGTTAAAGATATTCCGTGCCTATTTCTTGCAAATCCCGCATTGCCTAAAATCGTTGAAACCGATGCCTCGACGGTGATACGCGGATATTAAAGCAATTGGATAATAATAAAGCAAAGTTGTCCAAGATGTCATTATTGAACGAATGTCGAAAAATTATTCTACCATTAAAAAGAGATTTTATCCATTGTTTTATGCATTTCCAAATTTCAAAGACTTACTAAATCAAAGATTTTTACTAAGAATCGATCAGAAGTCAAAACATGTTTTAGAAAAGATGTTCAAAACATCAGATCAAAACAAATTTTTGCACGCTGCTGCATTTTATTTTTTGATTTCGATATCGAGTTTATTAAAGGAGATACAAATTCTCCCTGATTTTCTAACTGTGGAATTTCTTCAAAACAGATAATGCCACCCAAGAAAAGAGACAGTGAAAGTGATCCTCAGACCCCGTGTCCCGCATACACCCTCTAAAGCATCCTCCTCCTAAAGAAAAATCGCTCTTCAAAGAATCTCATCTGCAAAGCCTATCAAATCTTGGATTGATATGGTTGAAGAACAAGAAGCTCATGAAGCTCAGTCTAAAGCCCTTTCCTCCCAGGAACAGGTAAAAGAATGGATGCAATCCATTTCTAAATCTCCTGAGCTTATGCTCGCCTTACAAAGCTTTTCCCAAAGTCAGATTTCTCCAAAAGAAAAATTTCAAAGAGAAAAATCCATTTCTAAAGAAATTTCAAAAACTTCTTCTCAAAACGTAGTTCTTTCTGGTGAAAGTTCATCCTCCCAGATTGTCCTTTCACAAACAAAGCTTTCAAAGAAATCTTCGGAATGGTTTGATAAAACCTATTTCCAAAACATTTTATCTATGGAAGATGGGTTTTACCATACTGATCCATTTCAAGCAATGCTAAAGATTTTTCCCAAAGGCTGGTTTTTCAAACCATGGGATTTATCAAAACCCCACTTTACTATCAAAGATTGAATTCACGTAACTGTGAAATTCAAACCTTTTTATCTAATTGATACTCATTCGAGCCCCGCCATTCTACTAAGAACCATCCTAAAAGTCTCGAGCCCAAAACAATGGAACGACCTACCCATGCTTCAAAGCCTTCCCGCTAAATTTTCAAAATCAAACGAACCATTGCCTTTCTTTCACCTATCGGATTACCAATGTGCCCGGTTCAACACCTTCTTCATACAAAATCCAAAAAAGTCCCATTCATGGTTATTCTTCTTCAATTCAAAAATAACCGTGCAAAGCTTACCAAACTGGTTCCAACAATGGTGGAATTATTTTGGTCCAAACCCGGACATCCTCACTCCTAACGCCACCAGCTGTCTAAATCTTTCAAAGCCCATTATACCCCTACGTAACTGAGAAACGCTTTTTCCATTTCTCTGCTTCTCAGCAAACTTCTTCCTACCATGGGTACGGATGTGAACCTTAGGTTTCATACCCAAGAATCCCACCATCCTTCAAAGAACCTTTAAAGTAAAATGGTGGTCAAAATTTGACGAACATTCAAAGCTATCCATTTTCATAGTCCAAAATCATATCCTCACATCTCCAAACCCCAAGACAGATGTCGGAACTTTCCTTTCCCAGAATCTAAAGCTCCTTTGCCTCAAGAAGAATATTTTAAAGTCATGAACAGCCGCAACAAGATCGTAGTCTTCACGCCGCCTCGATGAACAGCCTTTTCATATCCCTGATGACAACGAAGATGACCGCTAATCCTCCTTCTTTAAAGCATTAAACGTTGTAATCGATCCGCTACATTTTGATCCGTTGTTTTAATTGTGATCCGCATGTTATCGTGATCCGTTAGTAATGTGATCCGCCATGCATCGGTGATCCATTTATTTTTGTAATTTTGTAACAAGATTTGTTAAAGACAAAGACATCCGGCTACTCATCACTAAAGCAAAAGAAAGTCAAAAGACGCTATACGCTGGGCCACCCCATTAATGTCTCCACCAACTCAAGACTTTACAAGCCTCTCAAGTCTATATAAAGGAGATCAAGAGGCAGTGCTCTTTTCTCCTCTCCTCTAATCTCTTCAACTGAGAATCAAAGAAGACTTCGAGGAAATTTTCCGCCTTCTAAAATTATTTCTCAAACTCTTTCTCAGACTATTTCTTTAAAGCATTCAATTTCAAGTCTACATGTAAGTTCAATTCATGTCTTTATTTAAAGATCAGAATAAAGTTTAAAGTCATGTATGTTTAAATATCGAAATTTATTTTAAAGATCACAGATCGATCTTTATCGATCCGCCATACAATCGCTACTATCTTCTAAGGCAAAGAGACCTGATCTGCCCATTTCTCTTCCTCTCCAATCGTAATACTATTTCGTTCCATTTAGTATTTTCCGAGCCTCGCGGCACACACTGCCACAAATAAAGTATTAATATTATCTAAAGACGAGGAACACTAGATATCCAAACCCGATCACATGGACTATCGACCATTCTAAGAGATCCGTCCAAAGGCGAAGCTCGCATCGATCCTACAACAAAAAGCCACGCATCAATTTCCCTTTAAAATTGTTTACTTAAAATTGACAACATTGAACCAACTGCTCATTCACCTACTTTCATTTATCTCGATTATTTGTATCGTTAAGTAAGAATAGTTTAAAGATAAAGAATTTACAAGACAACTGACACGGTTGCCTGCAAGAAACCCGACGGCAGCAGAAGACCAACCTGCCCAAGATATTTATTTCACACTGAACATTTCGTCTTTACCAGATCTCACGAGCCAGCACATCTTTCGCCCGAAGACCAGTGTTCAAAGAACGAGTGAATCATTGTTGAGAATTTTGACAATCGACACCGACCAAAGACTCAAAGATCTACGAAGACTGATTTCAAAACCATCTATCTCCACATCTTAAAGATAAAAAGACATCTTAATCCAGCAGAACAGCCTTGACTCAGCGATTAAACATCTCCGTTCGAGACCAGATTCATCCTGACGATTCTCAAGAAGATCAATCAGTCCGCAGCGACCATTTCAGATCAACATGCCAAACACAAAGACGATCTTCAGACAACCACCACGCCAGCGATGCCCGCCCTGATCAAATATCACAACAGCCATCACGCACATATTCACCAGCAGACGAATTTTCTTCAGACGTCAAGCAAACATCGCCACCCACAATCATGCATCATCTTCCGAAGACGGATCAAGACCGGATTCAACAGTAAACACAGCCAGAACGCGACTCAGACGAAATTATCTCAGAGACCACTTTCAGATTCCACAACCGACAGACCACCACATTGAGTCCTTCTGATAACTGCCAGCCAACCAGGTTTCCACCGAAACACACGCCCGTCGACACACTACATCATCCAACCACCAGAGACAAAGAGAAGACCTTCCTCCCGATTCTCCAACCTTCGAACACGTCATAAATGTCCTTCAGATTTGATAAACCTTCACAAGATTTATTCGAGAAAAGACTGTTTTAAACATTTCAAACCAAAAGTTCAAGAAATTATTTTGAGTCTGCATCCACGTTTTTCGATCCCGATTTACGTAATAATATTTCATCCTTCAAAGAAACACCCACACGCGAAAGGTCACATCGAATCACATCGACAACCATTGATCTCAGCATCCCTTCAGAGCAACCATACCACGGAGATCCAAAGCCTCCTAAAACCAAAGTCAACGATCCAAGATCAATTATAACGTACACAGAAAATGACCAGAAGTCGATCCGTCGTCCATTGTCCCTTCGACCATCGTTTCAATCCTTGCATTAGATTTCCGTGTGAACATAGTCTCAAGATTTAAATCACAGCCCAGAAAATAACTGACAATAAGATTTCCGCTTAAAATCAATCGAATCATCTTTCAGATCATATCTCAAGCTTTTCCATCCTTTCAAAGTCAATCCCAGATCACATCTCAAACATCACCATCAGACCCAGTGCTGATAATCAACCAATCCCGCCAACGCATCTCGCCCACGAGTGAATTGACGTGTCCGATATTAGGTTAGATCATGGTAACGCTGAATCAGAAATCGCCATGCCGCAGTTTCATCGGTCAACTTTCGGTCGATCATCTTCACAAACAAAGAACTCAAATTCCAACCACGAGACACTCGATGATAAATATTCAGACGCCACCGATCATATCCCTTCATTTCACAGTGATCCTTCAGAAAACGCCAGTTACTACATAACTCGATGTGAAACTTAGTGATTTCCTGCATTTTTCACCGACTTTTTCAAGAGACGATGCAAACCGGAACTCGGGTGCTCATCTCAGAGAGAGAAACTCCATTAAAGCCCTTCATGACAACAGATCACGACGACCACAGAAATGTCAAAGCTAGACATCTGAACATCTTGAACGCCAAACATGAACGAGCCACCACGATTGTCTTCTCCACCAAAGACCGAAACAAAGTCAAGTTCCAAATCGATTTTAGAGAACGCCAGAATTCTGCCCATATTCCATTTCTAAAAGAAAGATTACAGCCAAACAAAGCCCCTTTCAATTTCAAAGCCACTTGTTACAAGGCACATATCATGAGATTCTGCAGAAATAAAACTTAGTTTTCTCACGAAGAACTTCCCTCCGCTCATCGAGTCTTCCGACTCAGATTCAAACTTCTCCTTAACCGAGATGGATCCTACATGTTAATAAATTGATTCGATACTTTTTCAAGCACGATGATTCCAATCATATTTAAGATCAATGTTTGACCAAGGATCAAGAAACTTTTCGAACTTGTTAAACATATTTCGATCCTACTCTTCAAAAGGAATATCTTGATAAACTTTAAAGACTTTTGATAAAACCGAGACTTCTAAAGCTATAACTATTAAAAAGAACACTTATGATCTCACCGAAATCTCGATGAAGAAACCAAGAAAACAATTCCTAATGTTCAAGATCTTCAAAAGGAGATTAAGACAAGATCGAGATTGTAGATTGAAAGAAAAAGAAAAAGGATTCTCAAACTATCCATTTGTTACAAAATCAATCAAGGTAATTCGATAGTAATTCAAATTCACGGTGAAGATCTTAATATCGAGTCTATTCCGATGATTTTCTCTCGTTTTAAAACAAATCACCATAAGAAAATATTTAATTAAGTCACTTTGTCTTTTCAAAAGAATTCAAATTGACGCCATTGCCTTATTTGACATCAAATGATTAATTGATCAAGAAGATGTTATCCAAACACGATCGTAAAATAGCAGCAGCGTCAAAAATTGTTAAAGCCGATGCTTTCACGATTAAATCCTTCGTTTTAACAATGATACAGTGAACTCGCAATTTTAATACCGCCACGACAAAGATCTTAAAGAGATCCCAGATTTTCCTGTCAAAACCAAGACGAACAAATCGCTAACGAATGTTCTTCAAAACAGCCAGAGAAAGAGTTTCATGTCAAGAACGAGATTTGATCAGAACATCCGCCGAAAGAACACTGGATTTACGATTTCGACGAAAGACATCACCATCAACGAACGAATCGAACAACATCAGATTGAAGACGATCAGGCCTGATTCTCTGTTTGTCGCCAAAAAATGTCAGAACAGATTGTCATAACCACAAACCCCAGTTTACGATTGCACCACCTGGTCAAACCCATCACCGACATGAACGATTTGCATTCAACGATCGTTAAAACGCCATCGTTGAAGACAACGACACGCCGCCCAGCACGACCGACCAAAGACATGAACCATCATCATAATCTCCCAACCTGACATCGACGATGTCATCAGATCACCAAACACCTTTATTTTATCGGTTATTTCAGCAAAGATCTATTTCATGTCGCCCATTACATCGAATTTCATCAAAGACAGCCCATCGAAAGTCGATAAACCGATACCATCAAAGATTTCGTTTAGTTCGATTGCCCCGTCAGAAAACATCAGATGAAAAGTTTCAGACTCGAAGACATCAACAAACATATTGTTTCAACCGTTTGAAAACGTGACAGACGATATGCACATTAACCGATAAGAACAGTCGTCACCATCGAACGATCAAAAAAATTATCCATAATTTACAAAAGCGAAAGACCGATCGCAGCCGAAACATGTTCGAGATGTTCAAACACGATCGCCCAGACGTCGAATTCGACATAGCATAATTCCCGACGAACCGTGATCAAACAGCACGACCAGCAGATGTCTATCAGCATCTTTCCCAACAGATTTCTCGATCAGATCGAATGGTCGAAGAACAGCACGGTCAGCCGCTCTGAACAGTAAAGAACGACAACCATTTCACCAGCCGCCTCCAGCCAGCTCAAAGTCAAAGAAACCATTTAAGATTTCAAAGAAATCTCAAAGATCTTCCCATTCATTATCTACAAGACACCACCGACCATCACAAAGATTTCAGCGTCGAAACCACATTTTCGTCCCCAGAAGATGAATTCAACGCGAAACATCGTCCCGCCATCAATCATCCCGCTTCAGCAATGTTCGCTCAAACAACCATCCCTTCACCCACGATTCGCATTCAAAACCAAAGTCATTCACCGAGAAAACGTCTCACGGACCTGTTGCCAACGTCGCCACATTTTCACCACAGCCAGACGCATCCCTCTCGCTTTAGACGATGAACCCAGCTACCATCTCAAAGCAATTCGTCACCGACGGTCATTATCCCCATCTTTCATCAACCGCAGATGCCAGCCGTGAACTTTTCAATGCTCGACAAGCCACATCGTTTGTCACGACAGCAGCCTCGACCTCGACGATCGCCGAATCGACAACGTGATCGGCGATCCGTCATGACACGATCCGTTTGTTATCGGCGATCACAGGCGATCCGCCAGTCGCGACCACGTCGGCGATCCATTGTACTTAGATTGAAAGCGCCCGATGCTTACCATCAAGCAGCAAACTGCCCGACGCCACCTCACCTCAATTCCACAGCCTGCCCAGTTAAAGAGCAGCAAACCAGAACAGACTGTGCACCACCAAGCACCAGCACCACCTCACAAAATGAAAAGATCGACCACATCAATTATTTTCTGCATCGACTCATCGACCGCCAAGCCACTGTCTCAGAGATCGCTGTCGATTTTCCACCGGTCATACATGACATCACAAGCACCAGACATCTGGCCATCCCGTATGATCATAAGACCCAGCACCAAGTGCACAGCACACTCTTTTTATTTACAAAATATTGAATAATTATCACATTCACACCTTCCCCACCAATAAGGACCGGATCGGAAAGTGTGAATGAACGATTAGCAATGTTGTCAATTTTAAATAAACAATTTTAGGAAATTACGTGGCTTTGCATCGATGCATAACTTAATCGACCCATCTAACTTAATAGATCAATAGTCCGCATTAACCTTTCCATGATATACCTTAGTTCTTTACCGCCTTTAGATAATATTAATACTTTATTTGTGGCAAGTGCGCACCACAAGGGAGAAAATACTAACCGAACCCGTAAATAGTATTCGATCGAGGAAGAGAATACACGCATGTAGATCCGGCCTTTCAAGATAAGAAGAATAGAACAGATCCGATAAAGATCCTGCTAGATGCTTTAAAATAAATTCAGATATTTAAACATACATGACTTTAAACTTTATTACAATCTTTAAATAAGATAATAATGAACTTACATGTAGACTTGAAATCGAATGCTTTAAAGAAGACAGAAAGAGTTTGAGAAATAATTTGTAAGATGTGAAAATTTCCTCAAGTCTTCGATTTCTCAAAGTCAGAGGATTGAGGAGAGGAGAAAAGAACGAATCGCCTTCTTCAATCTCCTTTGCTTCTTTATATAGACTAGGCTCAGAAAGTCTTCAAAGTCAGGAGATAATTGGTGGCCCCATGCCTGAGCATCTTTGACTTTTGCTTTGCTTTTAAGACATGTCGGAGCATCTTTGCCTTTAACAAATGCTATTACAAAGGAAATTACAAAAATAAACGGATCACCGATAATCATGATCACCGACACAACCTAAATTGATAACATACGGATCACCGACACAACCTAACTGGATCACCGATAACATAGACGATCACCGATTACAACATTTAATGCTTTAGAGGAGGATTCCAAGCCATCTTCGTTGTCATCCCCGGATACGAAAGGCTCTTCACCTACATCCGAGGAACCCATGTAAGACTCGACCGCTAGGAGTCGTTCCATGACTTTAAAATATTCTTCTTCGCCTTGCACCGCCAAAAGGGACGAGCTTTAGATTGGGAAAGGAAAGTTCGAGCTTTGACATCTAATAATTTTGGGATAGATAGCTGACTACGAAAAATGGATAGAATGTTCACTTTTGACCACCATTTTACTTTAAAGGTTTTTCAAGGATGAGTCGATTCTGGGTATGAAACCTATGTTCCACATCCATACCCATGGTAGAAGAAGTTCATAAACAGAAATGGAGAAAACGCTTCGATTCTGAGGGTATAAAAAAAGATTTGCAAGTATGCGGGAGGAGGATGTCGCTGGACCAAAATAATTCCACCATTGTTGGAACCAGTTTTACGGTTATTTTTGAATCAATAATAACCATGAATGGGACTTTTGATTAGGGCATGAACCAGGCTGGTAATCCCAATAAAGAAAGGCAATGGTTCATTTGATTTTGAAAATTTAATGAAGGCTTTAGGCTCATGGAGTAGTCATTCCACCTCGCTTCAAGACTTTGCTGATGGTCAGAGAAGCAGTGCTCGTAACGAGTATCACCGAGATAAAATGTTCAATTTCACGATTCTCGTGAATTCCAAAATGCTTTGATAGTAAGGGTTTTGATAAATTTCAAAACCAAATTGGGAAAATCTTGAAATGGATCAAGAGAAACCCATCTTCCATAGATAAAATGTTTGAAATAGTTTTATCAAACCATTCAAGATTTTCGAAAGCTTTGTTTGTGAAAGGACAATCCGGAGGATGAACTTTCACCGTAAAGAACTACGCTGAGAAGAAGTTTTTGAAATTTCTTTAAATGGATTTTTCTTTGAAATTTTTCGAGAAACTGACTGGGAAAAGCAGGCGCAGCATAAGCTCAGAGATTTAAATGGATTGCATCCATTCTTTACCTGCCCCCGGAGGAAAGGGCTGATCGAGCTTCACGAGCTTGTTCTTCAACCATATCAATCCAAGATTGATAGGCTTTGCATTTAGATCATCAAGAGAGCAATTTTTCGTGAGGACGCGAGGGTCTGACATGTGGTCTTCGAGGATCCCTTTCCTTTGTCTTTTTCGTGGCATTATCTGCTTTAAGAAATTTCGGTTAGAAAATCAGAGAATTTGTATCTCCTTTAATAAACTCAATATCGAAATCAAAGACGCTTAAAATGGCTTGCCAACGTGCAAAAATTTGTTTTGATGCAACGTTGAACATCTTTTCTAAAACATGTTTTTTTTGCAATCAATTCTAGTAAAAATCTTGATTTAGTAAGTCGCTTTGAAATTTGAAAATGCATAAAACAATGGATAAAATCTTTTAATGGTAGAATAATTTTTCGACATTCATTCCAATGAGCGTAAACATACCGACAACCGTTTTATTATTATCCAATTGCTTTAATATCCCACCATATCCTAAACCGAGGCATCGCTTTCAACGATTTTAGCAATGCGGTAAGAAATAAAAGCACTAATATCTTTAACCATATTCTTTATCCGCTCTAACAATTTTAGTATGCTCTTCGACCATGCAATGGGCTTCTTTTAACCTATCATGCAATGGTTTTGCTATCCTAATGGCAGACGTAAATCAAGAACATAATTTAACTTCCCAAAAATCTTTGCAATTGGGTTTTATCAAGGATTTTATCAGAAACTTGTCAAGAAGGCAAAAGATCTTTCGATAGAATGATGGTTCCTTTGAAATGTAATGACCAAGAAACCGACCTTTGTTCAAATAAAGAAATCTTTGTACTAGAAATAGCAAGACCAGCCTTTCTAGTTGTAAAATAAAAGTCTTTAAATGTTTGAAATGTTGATCATTCCGAGAAAAATCAACACATCATCAATGTAAACAATACAGAATTAAAAGGGATTATGATGTCGCTCATAATCCTTTGAAATTCGGCATTCTTTAAACCAAAAGGCATTATCGTCTATTCATACCGCCAAAAGGAATAGAAAAGCTTTATAACGATCATTCGATGAAGAATTTGCTAAAACTCGATTTCATGTCAAATTTTGAAAATACGAACGAAGAATGGAGTTTAAGCAAATCTTCTTGTTGTGTTGGGTACCTAATCCATTTTAAAGCTTTATTAAGGGTTTAGAAGTTTATGACAGTTCGTGTTCCTTCTATTTCAGAATTTTTGTGACAGAAAGCGACAAGACAGGAGATCTAGAAGAATCAAACCTTTGATTTCTAAATCTTTAATTTCATTTCATCGTTGTTCCAATTCAACATTCATTTGAATCGGGCTTTAGTGGTATATGTCTTCATCGTTAAGGCTCATAAGGCAAATCTACCAAGTGTTGTTTTCTTTTCCAAAAGGCTAAATCAAGACAAATTTCTTCGATTCGAGTTTCAAAATCAAATTTTCTTTTAAAGAAATTATCATTCAAATGACTCTATTCTTTAAAACTCAACTTTTTGCAAAGACTAAATTAGTTTGTTTATTTTAAGAAGAACATTTATTTCATTCGTAAATGTAAGTTTTGACAATGTTTAAATCTCTAGTTTTTGGTTTTTCAATAAAAGGAAAATCTAGAGTTTTTTCTTTAGCTTTAAAAGATATACTGTCATAATTTACAGTATAAGGAGTTATAAGATTTATAAACGGAGTTCCCAAAATAACAATATGACTAATATCATTTGTTAAAATGAGAAGTTTTGATTTCAAATCCATTATTGAGAATGTACATCAACTTTGCATTAACCTTTAATTTTGAATCAAGGCAGAAAGCCTTTTTTAGTTATCGTAAGTAGATAACATCTTCTTTGATGCAATTCAAAGAAAAGTTCAAGAAAAGTTTCTTGATCCTTAGTCAAAACATTGATCTTCTTTAAATATGATTCAGAATCTCATTGAAAAGAAGATCGTAATCAAAATTATTTAATTCATCAACTTGTAAAGGATCACCGCTCCTAAGGAGAAGTTTGAATCGAGTCAAGACTCAATGAGTGAGGAGAGATTTTAGAGAGTCTCTTCATCGAGGCCAAGCTCGTGAAGTTTTTATCGACTACGTAATCTCGCAAGATTTTTTGGCACAAGTGGCTTCTTCGAAATCGGCTTTTGTTTGGCTTTGTAATCTTCTTTAGAGAAATCGGGCTTTTATAAGGCCTTGAAGGTTTCTTATAAAAGCGTTTCTAAAATCGACGGATTTCTATAGGCTTTGACTTGTAATGTTTTGTAAGTGTTTGAGAACACTTACCATTACAATTTGGCTGAGGCTTTAAACGGGTCATAATTGAACTGCTTACAAAAGCTTAGTTCATGCTAGACCGCCTAAGCTCCCATTTTAAGCGCTTTTGTAATTTCAAGTCTTGGCAAATTTAGACCTTCCTTGTTGACGGTTAACTAATTCACCATAGTGAGATCGCCATAAGGAATACAATTGTCATGAAGGCTTTAATAGAGTTTCTAACCTTTTCTCCAAGAGTAGTAAACCAAAGGAATTTTTCTTCCAAGTTGTATGGTTTGCATCATCTCAAGAAAAGTCGAGGAAGAAAGTGGCTTTAGAAGCTGGAAATCACTAAGTTTTCTACATCTCAAGTGTAGTAACAAAGATTTTGTCTCTAAGTGGTAAGGATCACCTGAAACGGGCGGATAGATGATCATGTCAACAAAGATCCCGAGTTTATCTCATCAAGAACGGGTATACCATCCTCCTGATTGAATTTAGATTTCGATTTGTCTAATGGTAAGATGATCCCACCAACCTTTGACCAAGAAACTCGCAATGCGATTTCAGAATGGCTTTGTCAAGTTCCCGATTGGGTTTTATAGGCATCGCCATGGTCATCTCGCAACAAACCTAGAATGTTATACCGGACATACCATCAATATTCCACCATAGATCAAGATGCATTAAACCGAGATCGGCCAGTCATTATCTACAGATCCGTGAGTTTTGATGTAGCTAGATCCCAATGGATTGACTTTTGAATGGATCCTCGAAGGCTTCTATCTCGAGGAGGCTATGAAGATTGGTCTTGATTTAACCTGACTCTACTCGGTTTGAGATCGTGAGTATCCGATGTTGTACAAGATGCTTCTATTTTGTCAAGTTGTTCTTTAACGGCTCGCAAATTTGATTTAGAATCTGAACAAGCTTGGCTATGTTTCAAACCCGGAAAGGTTTGAAAATAGTTTAAGCTTTTCAAGGATCCATTTTACGAATCGGGACTCGAACGAATTTGACTTGATCCGACTTTCTATCCTAGTCAACTGTTTTTCCTATCGTATTTAGATTGCAGAAATTATTCTGAATAATGCTATCTAAATTTTCTCCGATCATTTGGCTTTTTTTAGAGGTTTGATCAGGTGAGGTTCTCCATGGTTTATGGTTACGCCCCAAGAGGATGTCAGATCAATGGTTCTATCGTTCGATAGATTCCATTCAAAGGACCTTTTACGCATTGTGATAGGTTTTCTTTGAAAGGATAAGAAATATTATTGTAAAACATAAATCTCAAACCAATCAAAAACACGATGTGGACTTTATGCAAATTTACAAACTCAAAATAATTTTCTTGAATTTCTTTTCGTTTAAGAAAACCAAAAACCAAAGTCTTTTTCTTTTTATTCTCGAATAAAATCTTAAGAAGAGTTTTATCAAACTCAAAACTTTTCAAGGACATTTATTACATGATCCTCGAGAAGGTCGAGGTAGAGGCGTTCTTCTCTTCTTGTTCAAGATAGATTGATGAGGAATACTAGTAGTGTAATCAATGAACGATGATGTACTTGGTATTTCGAGGTGGAAAACCCTTGGCTTTAAAAGGCAAGTTTACGAATCCGGACTTTTGAGAATTTTCCAATATCAAGATCGGAAATCAACTTATCGGGGGTGAAAGAAGTAGATCTCCTAAAGGATAATTTAACTTTTCCGTTCGAATACATTTGCAACTCAGATTTGGCTCAAACTGAGAATCACCTCGGTTCTTCAAGAATCCATTCTTCCAAGATTGATATCTTCCATTGGATTGGTCTAGTATGACAAGGTTTTGCTTTAGACAAGTCACTGTAAGAGTTTCATCTCTTCGATCGAATCGCCGCGACGAACCGAGACCATTGCTTTGTATGATATTTGAAAATCGCGACCTAATGCATCCTTCTATGTGGTAGTAGTTTTAACTGTAAGATCATGCTTTCCAAAATATTTTGTCTTTAAGAGAAACTATGTTCGAAATAAATGAAACGGGTCCTTTACAGACTAGATTCAATACTAAAGTAGAGAATCATCAAAGGAGATAATCTCCCATCGGACAGCGATGAGGTGTTTAATCCTTCTTTAGTCAAAGGCTTTATTCCTACTTGGATTAAACCGATATGAATATAATTGTAATGCTTTTTTCTTAAATTCTTTAAAGAATCTTCAGAAAATAAATGAATTGTTCAAAATGGCTTTGCGGGGTGATATCTGTTTTCGCTTTTATAACAAAATCGCTTTTAAGAAATCAAGTCTTTTCATATTATAAATTTTATCTTTAGAAATCTTCGTAAATCCCAATTGTCGATTGCTTTATCAAAATTCTCAACAATGAATTTCACTACATTCTTTCAAACACTAGTCTTAAGAGCTAGAGAAAGATCAGTTTACAGCAAAGATTCCATGAGATGCAAAATTTAAAAGACTTCAAAATGTTCTAATTGGCAAAGTAAATGTCTTAGGCTAAGAGTGGTTCATCGCTCGTAAACACGCTTCGACTTACACCCAAATACTACCCAAGCACCCGAAGGCAACCCTTTACCGATTGTCAATTTTTAATCTTATTAAGAATTTAACACACACAAAATCTTTAAACTATAAAACACTACTTCCCCTTGGCTCTGATACCAATAAGGACCGGGGGTGGGACCCACAAAGGACTTATCACATCACGTCAATATTTCCATCTCTCCCCACCAACACTCGAACCCCGGGCTCTCGATACCATCTTCGCTACCACTCGCCCCTAAAAGCTTGTCAGGGAAGGCGCTACTTGAGCCCACCAGACCGAACCAGATCCGGGCCAAGCTCACATGCCGACTCATTACATGTGAGCGGCCCACCCATATGGCAACACCGGCCTTCATGGAAATTATTCTTCCTCCCCACCAACACTGAACCCCGGCCGGCTCGATACCATCCAAGGCGCCACTGCCTCCTAAAAGCTACAGAGGCGCGCTACCTTCTATATATTAGCACCACCAGATTAAACTGTGTCACGGAGAATCCTGGTCACGGACCCCAATAGGACATATGGGCACCACTTCGCATCCCAATATATATATATATATATATATATATATATATATATATATATATATATAAAAGGCTCAAAAGGGCTAACTATGGATATCAGACAATGTGATGGCTCGAAGGCTCAAACGGGTCAAAATTGCCTTCCATCGCCTTTGTGGCTCTAAATAATCTTTCATATCTACTAGCAGTACTTTACGCAGCAACACACACATTTTATTTTTTACGGTCAAAAGGAAATCTAGAGATCATAAAATAATAAATCATAAGTCAGATAAGAATGAACAAAAAGGATTACTCTCCAAGAAAAATTAATAGGCTCAAAAACTCACTTGGAATTTATTATTACATGTGCATTTCTTCAAGCAACTCATATTTGTCTCCAACATCAACATGTAGAATAGAAAACATGGTGTAACATCACTCAAGACCAAAGATAATACAAATACTAAAATTCGAAAGTCATCTTATCATCCAATATCGAAAACTCACACAAAATTACCAATTTTTTTTTTTTAACGAAATTCTACCTCCAACCTATTCTAAACATACATGTAGAAAAATGAAAAAAAACGATGCAGAAAAATTAATTAGCTGATAGAAAATAAAAATGTCTGAAATTTTTTTTTTTTTTACTAAGAAGATGCGTTTCTAGAGTCACTACACTCCATATTCAGCCATCTTCGACTAAAATAACTTGAAAATGTATATTTATAAAGGAGAAATCAAAAAGAAAAAGTTAGAAAAAGACAATTAAGAAATTTTTTTTTTTTTTTAACTTTCAAACTAAGAAGATGCGTTTCTAGAGTAACTACACTCTATATTCAGCCATCTTCTACTTAAAAGTTAGCCACCGTTAGTTCTACAACAAAATTAGTAAAACTTAACCAACATTCCACAATTGTCAACTATTCCTCCCCCAACTGAATGAAACATTGTCCTCAATGTCGAAAGGAGAAGTAGAGTTGAAGACATCCGGTAGTGCAACATGAAGGAAATATTTACTGAGAGTTAAATCTAATTTGTACTTATCATGCATCATACCATCATTATTTGAACACTCCAACACAACAACCGGATTTGTCTCGATTGATAAGTTGTAACAAATTAAGTAGCTCATTAAGAGTGCACAAATAAAGACTTTTAATCGAGGAATGAAATAATTTTTATGGTTAAGAAATGCAATAAAGCCATCATAAAAATTATTGACATTTAACAAACCAAATGGGTTTCGTGGATGTCTGGATGGGCCCAAGATGCTATGTGATTAGTGCTCTAGAGTTGCAAGATCTCCGAAGAAAAATAAAGATGATTTAACATTTCATTATTCTTTCTTGCAACCGACGACTAACTTTTCCGCTTGACGAGTTAGACAAAAGCCCAAAGGTTTTAGGATTGTTGATGATGCTAACACTTGGCTCCTCCGATAAGCAGCTCGAGACCATTTTCGATAACCTCGGTCACCTCCTCCATACACCAAGTGCTTTTCTCCGCTATTCTTCGACCAAGATCTATGGCTTAACAAATTCTTTATGTTTGCCATAGTTAAATCCAGAGAGCACACAAATGTTCTTGAATTGTTTGGAGTAATGCTTATTAGGATATCACAAAAACAATGAGTGCACAACAAAAATTATATTTAAGAACTTTGGTGACAATGGGTCACATTGTATGAGGCATTATGTCGGTCAATTAACGCAAGGCACATGGCTAGAAAAAAGAAAAGAAAAAGAAAAGCAAACAATAAATTATTACAGTAATAATGCGAATGGTAAAACAACAAAGGAAAACAACAGAAAGTAAAAGAATATTTACGATAGATCGTGGCTCACATCTTCCTCTCGGTTTTACGCCCGAACGGCCAACGCCTCTATATGGGTCGAGGATAGCTTCCCATCCGCTTTTCTTACAAACCGCAAATGCAGGTCGCTTATAGTCGATTCCCGAGATCAGATCGTGCACGCTCTTTCTCGAATAATGGCCATAATCGAGAATCGCTTCAGACGTATCCACTGGGATGCGTTTCAAAAGACAAAAGGATATTATCCAATGACTCTTTATTCAAGCCATCCCTAATGAATTTAATCTTATCTTCCTTGTTATCAGACACCATTCCTAAAGAACATGGTTTTTTATTGCATATCATTCTGGCACACTTATGACAAGCAACAGAAAGTCTTCGAGCTTGTCGTTTTCTCACATAATTTCTTTTACCACAACCAGGCATGTATGCAATAAATTTATGAGGCAACTCACCTGCCAAGCGTACTTTGGCCTCGATTAACCAGCGGATGTCAGCAGGTATGTCATTCTTCATAAGCAATCGCATGCGCTCGGACCGGGCTTTATAGATTGAAAGGAGGGCATTCGGCGGGGGGAATCGAAGTTTTACAAAATCTCGCTCGCTCATGCCTTCGCCCTTAATATCAGTTATTGTGGGAAACTGAAGTAACCGAGTTGATTGTCACGGAGTACCGTTATCCGCCACTTCACCAGGGTGACAAACTTAAACATACAAAGCAAATTAAAACACACAAACAGAGAAACAAATTAAAACACAAAAAAAAAACTAAAGTCGTACTCTTATGGAATTTACCTCAAGCTCCAACTGGTGTTGTAGATACTTCTCTCAATATCTCTGAGTTGGCTTTCTAAATCCTCAACATGAGCGACTAACTCTGGTGGTTGCAAAGCCCAAATACGATGTGTTTAAAAATCGACCGCTTTCGAGATGAGTTTGAAATGTTCTAAGCATGTACAAGAGGTACTGTCTCATGATTAAAATTATAAGAGAGGACTGTAAGGGGTAAACAAGCACACTTACACAAAAAATAATTTCAATCAACAAAAGAATAATCAAAAGAAAGAAAAGAATCAAATCATATTATCGAAAAGAAAAGAAAAACCTCAATTTAAACTTGGTGGGTCACTCAAATTTATTTCACTGTCCTCTCCATGTGGTTGGTATTCTAGATATGGCTTTAATCTTTGACCATTAACTTTAAAAGTGACACCGTTCTTTGGATCCTTAATTTCAATTGCCCATGGAAAAACACAGGAATAATAAATGGGCCGCATCGAGAACGAATTTACCGGAAATAGTGCAGAATTGAATAAAAGCACTTTCGACCAGTGAAAGCTTTTCATAATTTGCTTGTCGTGAAAGACTTTCATTCGTTGCTTGTAAATCTTGGCATTTTCATACGCCATTGCGAATTTCTTCAAGTTCGCCATTGTAATCTTCCGAGCACCACGATGTCAAAATTGAATTTCGATGGCCCAAAGACGCACGATGCTCGAGTTCCATGTGTAGTGGCAAGCTTTTCCATACACTAGCCTGTAGGGTGACATCCCAATTGAGTTTTGAAAGTTTCTATATGCCCATAATGCATCATCGAGCCTCAACGACCAATCTTTTCTCGGGCCTCACCGCCTTTTCTAAATGTGCTTTATTTCTCGATTAGAGATCTCAACTGCCACCGTCATGGATGATATGGGTTGCCACTTTACGAGTGATGGAGTACTTTGTCAAAAGTGCAAGGATTTATTGCAAAAGTGGGCACCACCATCACCGATTATTGCTCGAGGAAATCCAAAGCGTGAAACAATATTGCTTTTCAAAAATCTTATCACCACTTTTGATCGTTCCTACGGAATTGCCTCACCCATTTCAAACATAGTCAACACCAACCAATATGTATTGATGGCCAAAAGATGGAGAAATGGTCCCATGAAATCGATACCCATACATCAAAATTTCAACCACTAAAATTGGGTTTAATGGCATATTTTTTCGTGTTATGCTCCCCATTCTGACACCTATCATACGAAGAGCAAAATGTGTAAGCATCTCGAAATATACCAATAGAAACCACATTGTAAAATTTTAGTGCTTTCTTAAGATCAAGTGGCCTCCACAAGCTTGTTCATGGCGAATGAAAGAATTTTGAAATTCATTCCGGGACACATCACGAACAATTTGATCTCACAATACTTGAATAAATAAGGATCATCCCAAAAGAAATTTTTATTTCAGAAAGAATTTGGCCTTGTCCGCTTAGTCCAATGCTCGAAGTTGACCAGAATAAGATAATTAACAATATCAAGATACCATGGTACTACTTCCACACTCATTAATTGTTCATCCGAAATGACTCATTCAAGGGTAATGGTTCTATAGTGTCAAAATGGAGACGAGAAAGATAGTCACCACAACATTTTCTCGTCTTTCTTATCCTTGAATTCTAAGTCAAATTCCTGCAAAAGTAACACCCAACGAATTAGTCTAGCTTTTGCATCTTTCTTTGTGAGAAGATATTTAAGAGCAGCATGATCTGTGAATATAATTATTTTACAACCAATAAGATAAGATCGAAATTTCTCTAATGCAAACACTACAGCTAGCATTTCTTTTTCGGTGGTGGAATAATCCAACTGTGCATCATTTAATGTCATACTAGCATAGTAAATCACATGGGGAACTCGATCAACTCTTTGTCCTAATATTGCTCCTACTGCATAATCAGATGCATCACACATAAGCTCAAAAGGTAATTTTCAATTTGGGGGCTGAATGATGGGTGATGATGTCAACAACTGTTTTAATTTTTCAAATGCCACAAGACATGAATCATCAAAGACAAAAGGTACATCCTTAGCAAGTAGATTGCATAAGGGTCTAGAAACTTTGCTAAAATCTTTAATGAACCATCTATAAAAACCAGCTTGCCTAAGGAAAGATCTTACTTCTCTGACTGTTTTAGGTGAAGGAAGATTGGAAATGAGATCCACATTGGCTTTATCAACCTCAATACCTTTGCTTGAAATGATGTGACCGAGAACAATACCTTATTTTACCATAAAATGGCATTTCTCCCAATGCATCTCTGCAGAACTAGTGTTAGATGATGTAAACATTGATTAAATGAATCACCAAAAACAGAAAAGTCATCCATAAAGACCTCAAGGAATCGTTCAACCATATCAGAAAAAATGCTCAACATGCATCGTTGAAATGTAGCAGGTGCATTACATAATCCAAATGGCATTCTCCTATATGCAAAAGTACCAAAACGGCAAGTGAAGGTAGTCTTCTCTTGATCTTTTGGTGCTATGGGAATCTGATTATATCCTGAGTAGCCATCTATAAAACAATAAAATTCATGACCTGCTAATCTATCAAGCATTTGATCGATAAATGGTAAAGGAAAATAGTCTTTACGTGTGACAGAATTTAATTTCCTATAATCAATGCATACACGCCATCCTGTAGTTACTCTAGTGGGCACTAATTCATTATTAGCATTGGTAACTACTGTGACTCCTGAATTTTTGGGGACAACTTGTACATGACTGACCCATGAACTATCAGAAATTGGGTAAATGATGCATGCATCTAACAGCTTAGGGACTTCAGTGCGAACAACCTCTTTCATGTTAGGATTTAACCGACGTTGCATTTTCCTAGTAGGTCTAGCATTTTCATCAAGGTGAATGTAATGCATACAGTCTACTGGGTTTATACCTTTTATGTCTACTATGGTCCATCCTAATGCTCCTTTGTGCTCTTTTAAAACTTCCAACAACTTACCTTTTTGTTCGTCATTGAGGGAGGAAGAGATGATTACTGGCAAAGTACTTTCTTCTCCCAGGAATGCGTATTCCAAAGTGTTGGGTAATTATTTGAGCTCAAGTTTTGGTGTTGATTCTGATGATGGGCTGACTTTTTTCTCTGATGGCACTAGTTGTTCAGCTCTTGACTTCCATTTATTTGTGTCCATGGATGGTGCTGAGTCAAGCAGGGCGTTGACCTCATCGATTGATCTGTCAACATCAAAATCCAAACCGAAGTGAGTTAAACATGTTTGTAAAGGATCATCACTAAGATTTGACAGAAAATTATTATCAACTAATGTTTCTATTAAATCCATATCAACAATTCCATCATCTGCATTGTGAGATTGTTTGGCAATGTTGAAGACATTGAGTTCCATGGTCATATTGCCAAATGACAACTACATATTTCCAGTCCTGCATTGAATGTGAGCATCAGCAGTTGCCAAAGAAAGGTCGGCCTAGGATAATGGGGATGTGCTTCCTTGAATCCTGCACTGGTTGAGTGTCAATTACAATGAAATCAACAGGAAAATAAAACTTGTCTACCTGAATAAGCACGTCCTCTACAATACCACGAGGTATTTTTGTGGACCGATCTACAAGTTGTAACACCACTGGAGTTGGGTGTAATTCTCTCAGTCCAAGTTTCACAAATACAGAGTAAGGCAACAAATTTACACTAGCTTCTAAATCCAACAACGCATTCTCAATTGTGTGGTTCCCTATACTACATGAGATAGTGGGGGAGCCTGGATCTTTGTATTTTAGAGGTATTTTATGTTGGAGTATAGAACTAACATTTTCTGTTAAAAAGGCCTTTTTCTGAACATGAATATTTCTCTTTTTAGTGCAAAGATCTTTAAGAAACTTGGCATAAGATGGCACTTACCTGTTTGAAGATTTCAAAAATCTCACCTGTGGATTTTCCTTTTTTCCCTTTAGTTAACCTCTGAGGAAATGGAGCTTTAGGAACATACTCTCGTGGGTTGGTTTCTTCTTTCTCCTCTGGTGATGGGTCCTCAGTATTCACAGGTACAATCTGAGTTGATTTTGGCATCTCCACTTTGTTATCAACTTCTTTCCCTTTTCGCAAGGTCATGATAGCTTTGACCTCTCCATGCTGCTGTGGTGAACAGGAACTTGCTTCATGCACTCCTTTAGGGTTAGGCACTGGTTGACTTAGGAATTTACCTTTTTCAACGGTCATGGCCAAAGTTTGAACTGAAGAAGCAAGTTGCCCTACCATTTTCTCGAGGCTTGAAACTGATTGGGCTTGTGAGTTGAAGCCCACTCTCAACTCATTTCGCAATTCATCAATGGTGCGGTTCTGCTGCTCGATTCTAGAATGAGTAGAATTCTTGAAATTCTGGAATGTATCCTCCCATGGTCTGGGTTGAGAGTGGTTTGGGTTTTGATTGTATGGTCAAAATGGTGGCTGAGAGACTTGAGAAATTTGAGGAATTGGTTGAATGGGTTGGATTGGTGGAGGTGGAGCTGCTGGTCCATTTTGTTGGAATCCTTGAGACCATGAAAAATTAGGGTGGTCTCTCCATCCAGGGTTATATGTGTTGGAGTATGGGTTGTAGTTCGATGGTTTTTTCATGACACCTATGGCATTGGCTTGATCTGAATATGAGTCATGGTCATGTGGTTCTGTTGCTTGAGACCATGAAAAATTAGGGTGGTCTCTCCATCCAGGGTTATATGTGTTGGAGTATGGGTTGTAGTTCGATGGTTTTTTCATGACACCTATGACATTGTCTTGATCTGAATATGAGTCATGGTCATGTGGTTCTGTTGCTTCAAACACGTGATTTTTACGTTGTTCGGCTAACGGTGCCTGCGTCCACTCCTCTGAACTCACCGGGCTTGAGGATTCCACTAAGCAAGCCTCCAATGCTTTAACCGATCCTATAATTGACTTCCAAGGTGTTAGTAAACTTTTACAACAAGAGATTATTCCCAATCTCTTTCCCCAAGTGTATCCCAACACTTACAATCTCTCATTTTGATTTTTAAGAATATTACAAAATAAATCTCTCTTACACAATGTGTTTGATTATAAATGAAAATCTAAAGTGTGAGTAAATGAGATAAATACAAGAATTTAAAGCTTAATGAAAATTGTATGATCAATAATTTGCACAATGATAATTGTTGGAATTGTTGTTGTTTGAATTTGATTGAGCTTATTTATAACTGGAGCTTAAATATAGTCGTTGATGACTTTTTACTCAATGTCAGATCACCGTTTTGCTTTGAGCAAGTTACCATTAGATAAAATTTCAAATTGTCGGATCGTCGTTATCCAGACGCGGATAGCCGTTAGTGTCCAAAGGCTACTCTTTAATTTTGCTCGATATCAGATAGTCGTTATTAAGATGTCGGTTAGCCGTTTGCTACAGTGAATGCTACAGTGAACTATTTAATAAAATTATATTTTAGTCCCAAAACTTTATAAAATTATACTATGACTTAAAACTTTATAAAACTTGTCAAATAAGTCCATTTCTAGAATTTTAAGCAATATTTGCTAATTTCAAAATTCTCAAAACTTTTAAATTTTAAAACATTAATAAGAAAATAACTAATATCATAAATTCACTTTTCATTTAATATAAAATCTTTATAAAATAATGATTTAAAAATATATGAAAAAGTATTTTGAGCTTTTAAAAGATTAATCATTCTTAATCAAGTTTGTTATCATCAAAAGTAAAATTAAATAAATATTTATGTTAACAGAATCTAGAAATAGTGAGATTTCTATTGACTATACTCAGGGTAATATTTTAAAAAGGCGCCTACTCATTAATGAGACCAAATAGCTTGAAAGATTCTTGAAGAGGCATATGCTCAAGATATGGCTCAAGCCATTGAAGTGGCCAGAGATAAAGAAATTATCATCAATGAAATGTTTGCGTTTACAGTAACTACTAACATTGTAAATGATCATGATCTGCAAACTATTGATTAATGTAGACTAAGACATGATTGGCTTAAATGGAAAGAAACAATCTAGGCAGAGTTGACTTCTTTAACCAAACGTGAAGTATTTGGACCTGTAGTCCAAACACCTAAGGATGTCAAACATGTTAGGTACAAATGGGTATTTGCATGAAAACGTAATGAAAATGACGAAGTCGTAAGATATAACGCACAACTTGTTGCATAAGGCTTCTCACAGAGACTTGGTATTGATTATAATGAGACAAACTCTCAGGTAATGTGTGCAATTACGTTTCGATTTTATATTGGTTTGGTTGTATTAGAAAATCTTGATATGCATCTCATGGAGATGGTGACAGCTTATCTATATGGATCACTTGATACCGATATATAGATGAAAATCACTAAAGGATTTAAAATGTTAGAATCTTGTCAATCATCACATCGTAGCTTATATTCAATAAAAGTACAAAAATCTTTATATAGATTAAACCAATCTGAATGCATGTGGTATAATCGCCTCAATAAATATTTGAAAAAAAAAATGGATATGTTAATGATCCTATATGTCCATTTGTTTTTATCAAGTAATCAAAATTTGGAATTGCTTTTGTCGCAATTTATGTTGATGATTTGAATTTAATAGAAAAACTCTTGAAGAGCTCTAAAAGACCACTGAATAATTGAAAAACGAATTTGAAATGAAAGATTAAGGAAAAACTAGGTATTGTCTTGAGCTGCAGACCGAGCACAGACCTAATAGTATCTTTATCCATCAGTCAACTTATACTCAGAAAATTTTAAAACGTTTCAATATAGATAAAGTTTACCCATTAAGTACCCCAATGGTAGTCTGGTCTTTTGATCCTAAAAAGGATCAATTCTGTGTTAAAGAAGATGATGAACAGATACTTGGTCCTGAAGTACCATATTTAAATGCAATTGGTGCTCTGATGTATTTAAGACAATGTACTAGACTAGACACAACATTTTCTATTAATTTGTTAGCTTGATTTAGCTCTGAGCCAACTAGAAGACATTAGAATGGTGTCAAACACATTTTTTGTTATCTTCGAGGAACAATTGATTTAAGTTTATTTTATTTTAATGAACTAACAAAAAATTTAGGTCTTGTTGGTTATGCTGATGCAGGTTTATGTGACCCCCATAAAGCTCGTTCACAAACGGGAAATATTTTCACTTTTAATGGTACAACCATTTCTTGGAAGTCTACAAAACAGACTCTCATTGCAACATCCTCCAACGATTATGAAATTTTTGCAGTACATGAAGCCAGTCGAGAATGCATATGGTTGTAATCTGTAATCCATCGTATTCAAAATACGTGTAGAATATCTTTAAGTTCATATATCTCAACAGTGATATATGAAGATAATGTTGCATGTATAGCTCAACTTGGAGAAGGATACATTAAAGGGGACAGAGCAAAACATATTTCACCGAAATTCTTCTACACTCATGAGTTCCAACAGAACAAAAAGATTGATATCAAACAGATACACTCCACGGATAATTTAGCAAGCATATTTACAAAAGTTTTACCTACATCTACATTTGAGAAAATTGGATATAGGATCAGCATGCATCGTTTCAACAAACTATCAAATTAATACATCTTAACATCAGAAGGAGTATTCATCAGGAGGAGTACTCATGAGAAGGAGCACTAATATGGAGGACCAGAATCTAAATATATGTGCACTGTACTCCTTTTTCCTTTTGACCAGGTTTTCCCATTGGGTTTTTACTGGCAAAGGCTTTTAACGAGGCAGTATTAATCATATCTAATTAAATAAATGGTGAATCCAAGGAGGAGTGTTGTGGAACATATGCGGATTTCCACCATTTCAAGTGTGTGTGATATAATGATGTCTTTTTGCAAATGACACATCCCCCGTTATATTTATACTATATAAATGAATAAGAGATGAAAGTCATGTATGCTTCGACGATTACTGCTTCGTTATTATCTTCTCTCTCTCTCTCTTCTCATATTTCTCTTTGTATTCACATGTTAATTCTATCAACTTCTCCTTTTATTGCATCACTTCTAAGCCAACAATCATCTGCCTATATTGATATTAACAAGATTCATAATTTATAACAATATTAATGAAGATTCTGATTTATAACATATCTTACATAGTAACGAGTGGCGGTACATGCAAAATATTAAACTTAATAACTTAAAATATGGAATCTAACAAAACGCATCGCGTGATTTCATGTGTTTTACGAGTCTCAGCATAACATATATTAAAACTAATAATTTAAAATATGGAATGTGACAAAACACATTACGTGATTTCAAGTGTTTTCCGATAGTCTTTACACAACGCATATCTTGTACAATAATAAGCGGCAACACATGCAAAATATTAAACTTAATAACCTAAAACCTAGAATCTAACAAAAAGCATCACCTGATTTTACTTGTGCATAACGTGCAGTATTAAAATTATTACTTTAAAATATGGAATTTGATAAAAGACATTACTTGATTTCACGTGTTTTATGATAGTCTCCACGTAACGTATATCTTTTACAATGATAAGTGGCAATCCATGCAGTATATTAAAATTACTACTTTAAATTTGAATCTGACAAAGTGCATGAATTAACGCATGGCATACTAGGGTTAAAATCTTTGATAAGGTTAAAGATATTTGTCTTTTAAATTCAAACTTTAAGATTTAATATTTTATTAAAATTGAAATACTTTTAATGGGTCTCTGGGTGCGTTTGGTATACTTTATTATATTATGCTGTATTATATTATTTTAATGCAGGTGTATTGTATTATGCTGTATTGCATTAACACTATATTATAATAATGTTGTACAATGTTTAGTGCTACACAGTACTGTATTAATTTTTAATTATACTATGTTTGGTGTTGTACTGTACTGTATTAATTTTTTGTGATTAATTTATGTTATATATTTATAAAATTGTTATAACATGTTTAATAGCAAAATAAATTGTGCGAATATTTTATATTATTATTTATGTTATTATTAATTTTAGATTAATATTATTGAAATTAATTCATATTTAAATATTTATTATGTGCTATATTAAATTATTTTAAAATAATTAATTTTATATATTAATTATATTAAAATAATTAAATAGTGTAATATTATATTATATTTTATATACTACTTAAGTATTTATTATTAATCATATTAAATTATAAATTTATTAATAAATTATGATGTAAAAATAAAAAATAAAAAATAATATTATATTATATTATAAATTAAAAATTATATATTTATTCATTTTTATTATTATTAAATAAAAGTTAAAGTTAAAGTTAAAAAAAAAAAAAAAAAAGACAAGCTCCCCCCAATGCCCAACCCCAATCAACTTCAAGTGCTTCCAAACATGTTATTGGTTTAAATTAATGCTAGATCCACACTTAGTACTATGTATAACCACACGCCAAACACACCCTCTCATTATTTTACTGTGACCCTCTTTCATTCTTTTTGTTTTCAAATATTGAAATATATATAGTGTGTTCATGATTGAAAACATGGTGAGTTTTGTAACTTAAAAGATGCTTCATGTGACTTTTAGATTTCAAAAGGACAGTGATCTTCTCCACATTACGGATTAATGAGATTGATATGTGATAATTCAATATCTTGCGTTGTATATTTAGTTGCCCTCACGAACAAAACAAATTGAGATAAGAGGAGTGGTAATCCGCATATAATAACATTAATGTTTGAAAAAAATTGGTATTTTATGTTGAGTTGAGTTTTATTCTCTTTTTTATAATCTCTAGCCTCACATGTATTTAGAAATGTATGAACATCTAAATATTTATATATTCTCATGCAATAGCTACCAAATACATCTTTTAAAAAAGTCAGCAGAAATCTTAACTCTGAATGCAGATTTTCAAAGAAAAGTACGTATACAGGTCTTCTTGAGTAATTACTCACTTCTAATCACATGTAGCACCTCGGCCTTTGACCAGATGCATGTAAAACACTCTTTGAGTCTCCATGAGAACTCGTTCCTCCGAAGTATATATTTTGAAAAGGAAAATACAAAAAACGTGTTAAAAGTGAATATTATTAGAAATACACCCATTTTCTTACAAATTATGGTATTAAAGCATTGGTTGAATGCATATGAAAAAAAGAAAACTGGTTGACTGAAAATACAAAAATCAATGCAATTAATGAAAATAATAGAAAAATGTTGCACGTACATAATAGGATCACACACTTAATATCCTAAGTGACGTGGCATATGACTTATAATTCACTGCCAAGCTTTGTAAGATTATTGAGAAGTCTTAATTAGTACACTTTGCTTGAAATACAAACAAAATCGGTCCCAACTGTGCAAGCGAAATATTATTAAGTAAATGCTCACTAGTTATTATTTCTTTTTTTTTTTTGAAAGATATGTGATTCTCTTGTGAATTATTCTTTTTTCATTTTAGGCTTCATTTATTCAAGAGAGATGATAAAGAAAATGTAATCATTATAGAAAAATCGCCATATCATTCAAATGTATCGCGACAAATGTTGTCTTCCTGACCTCGTTTATGTTCGAAATTTATTTAGTGTTCTAATTTTTAAAACTAATAATTCTAATTTATTTTTAACTACTATTTTCTTTGTTAGATTTAGTATGTTGCTGTTATCAATTTCAATGTTTAAGTGATCGTTGAACTCCAAATTAAAAGTTGATCCACCTAATTAAAAATATTTAGATGAAAGTTTAAAAAAAAAAATAGATGAAAGTTTTACCACACTATTTGAATATTAAGCGTCGTTCTATAATATCATGATTTCAATACCGGAATTAAACATAAATTATGTAAATAAAACACAAGACATGTGAATTTAACATAAAGCTCATAAAATAACATTAAGTGTAAAATAAAACATATATTATGTAAATGTAACAGAAGATTTGTAAATGGAAAGTAAAACAAGTAAATTAACATAAGAGTGATTAATTAGTGTATTACTGGTAAATGAGACAAAAACTTATATATGTAAACATAAAACTTGTAAATTAATATTAAGTGCAAAATAAAACTTAAATTGTGCCAATGAAACATAAGACTTGTACACGGAAGGTAAAATAAGAAAATCAATATAAAAATAGTAAATTGATATATCATTGGTAAACATAATAAAATTTTATTAATACAACATAAAACTTGTAGATCAATATTAAATGCAAAATAAAACATAACTTAAGCAAATAAAATGTAAAACCTGTAAATAGAAGATAAAATAAGTAAAATTAACATAAGCGTAGTAAAATGATGTATTATTAGTAAACAAAACATAAATTTTCAAATGTAATATAAAACTTGTAAATCAATATTTAGTGTAAAATAACAATTAAATTATGTAAATGAAATGGAAGACTTGTAAATGAAATGTAAAACAAGTACATATTATAAAGAGTTATTACAAAAATAAAAACTTACAAATGTAAAATAAAAACTCATTATAACAATTATTACCTTATATTTTTACTGTTTTTGTTTCAACGTTGAATAATGATAATTTTATATTTATGTAATACATGTGAAATTTTATTAAGAATAAAATTTATTCTCAACATCAAATTTTGAAAAACCTTTTTTTTTCACATTTCTAAAATTATTTGTAAGATGAGTGATTTTGCATCCTTCTAAGCCACTTCGACAGCAACCCCTATAAAACTAAAAATTAGATCCAATTTTATTGATATTTCATATGTCTAGTAATATAAAAATGTCTTTTTATTTTGTTTTGACTGATCTACATAAAAAAAAATTATTTTCACTTAATTAACTTATATAGTAAATATAATTAAAAAAAACTTATATAGTAAATAAATACTATGATAGAAAATAAAAAAAAATTATAAACATCCCATCATGAATATAGAATGATTAAACAAATTTAATGAAACTTATTCAAATTGTTTTCAATACAGATTTTTTTTGTTTTCAATTGATAATTTTTTATTTGCTTAAACAAATTAAATAAAAAACTAATTTTTTAAAATTAAGTTTAATTTTAATTTTCAAATTTTATGCTATTTTCACAAATGTTTGTTCCGTTTGTAATTTTAAAACACCAATTTACCACTCTTATATTAATTTATTTATTTTACTTTTCATTTACTAATTTTATATATAATTTATATAATATATCTTTATTACAACATTTGATGCTGTAATTTTAATAAGGACATTATAGAATTTTCCCTTTAAGCTTTGAACTTTTGAGTCAAAATTTTGACAAAACCTACAAAACCTTCACCAATGGCCTTTTAGTTTAGGTCAGTCAAATCGAAATATGTCGGTTTAGTTCAATTTTGATCAATAAGTACCAAATGATTCGAGAAATGAGAACTCATTGATTTTTTATTTTAAGCCGTATCGAACCAAAACTGATCAGTTCAGTGTTAAAATTAACCCAAGAAAATATCAATTTGTATACACAACAATATTTTTAGTATTATTTTTACATAAAAAATGAATGAGTAGTGACTATAATTGATTAAACTAAAAAAAACAATAAAATGTAACTAAAAAGTATAAAAATTTAACTAATATAAAAGAAAAAAATTAAATTTTATGAACTGAACCATATAAACCCAAACCGAACCAAACTTAGGACCGATAGGGATTGATTCGGTTTGGTTTTCCAAAACCGTCTACGTTCACCCTGCTTCAAAATATAAGTTCGTCTCCATGTGCCAATTTAAGGAAAATTTCATTCTATCTCCACCGTTTATCAATCTAATTGTTAACATTGTTTTCCCAGAATCATTACTATCTATCTCAAATGTTTCTGCAAATTTGATGTGAAGATACATACATAAGTGATAATCTCCACATTTGATCTAAAATTAAAAAAAAAAAAAACGCATAATAAAGAATTCATAACAGCTTAAAAGTCGGCAAAGTACTTCAATAATCGATATTCACTAACTACAAAGAGACCACTTGCCCTTGGCTTCAGTGAACAGCAGTATCAAGTTTTCTGTAGAATGGATTATATTCCTCCAACTGTCTGATTGTTAAATAAACCATTAACTATGCGGACACTTCAAATGAATCTGACTAAAAGATATCTTGCAACTCAAATAAAAAAAGATACAATTTTCAATTTGTCCTATAGCAATCATACAAAACACTACAACATGGCATTGACTTTCCTTTAAAGCAAAATTGAGGTTACCTGTTCATGTTCCAGCTCATCCCATATAAACAACCAAGATAATCCACTGTGCATTGTTCATCAATCTGACCTAAGGAAGAGAAACGATTGCTTAAACCAGGGCATGGGAGCAGCTAGCAAGCCTGGAAGTCAAGGAACAGACGCAATTTCTGCAGGAGCAGCTCACGAGTGCCAAAAAGAGGCTTGCCACTAACAAGCCAATCTTTCTCGAGAACACCTGCTTTGGCACTACTGATCATCTCGTCATGGAAAGCAGAAACGATACAGTAAATTGAGGTCCTAAAAACATCAGCCATGGCAAATGCTTTTGAATGCAACAGCCCACCTCTCTTTTTGACCATCCCTGTGTCTCTTCTTCCTGTGTTTAGTTGAGCCCATTTAATACCAGCCGGCCCCATCAAATGATGCGGTGCTTGCAAGTTGGTCTTCTTCCCCATAAATGCTTCAACAGCAAGTAGGCAGGATAGAAGAGTTGAAATAACATCAATATTGCTACCAGAAAGTTGAGCAACCCCAAACCTGTCTTCCTTGTGAGAGTGCACAGTCAAAGATGCAGCTGTCCGAGCACACCAAGAACATAGCTGCATCAATGGACCATCATCTAATTAATAAACTCTCACAATAATTCATGCGAAATGTAAGGAGCACAAGTTCCTCACATCTTTTATTCTTCGCAAGCATCTGTGGAAGCATAAAGACAAAAAGAAGAAAAGATAAAAGAAAGTCAAAAGCACCTAAACAAAGTACCACAAAACAAGGAAAATTCCTACATCAATTATAACAGAAGAGCCTTTCAGTATATAAGAAGCCTGAATTGAAGATCACTCAGCCCCTTCACTCAACCTATTTCAACAAATGGACCACTGTACTTCCTACCAAGCTTTCAAACATATAACATATGTGCATTGACAGTAGATAGACTATGCTGCAACTAAAGGGTTGAAAATAGTTATGGTATGCGAGTGGAGATTTTCTTATGCAGGGTTCACTTGCAGGATAGAGTCAAGACTATCCTCTTTTTGAAGTCAAGTCTAATTAAGTTTTGGGTTAGAAGAAATTTTTAATCAATGGTCTCCTCTCTGTCTCTCAGAGTAATTATATAGCTTCTTCTTGCCCCTGTTTCTGTTGAGTTCAAACTAATATACAATTGCAAGGCAAAAGATAAACTCATTCCTTTCTAAACATCAGCATTATCTCCAATGTCTAATAAATCAGCCCCAATCCTCCCAAAACACCACAAAGGACAAACCTTGGCCTTTGGTCCATTTGAATTTCTTCTTGTGAAACCTTTAAACCTACTAAGCAAATTTTAAGCTGGATGAACAGGTGTGGATGCAACTAAATAGGGCATGATCAATAACTTACCGGACTTGGACATGTGGAAATCTAGAAGCTTGGGTAAAGAATGAGAAATGACTCAGAAGTATCCATGCCAAATACACACATTTGATGCTTACACACAAGCCCAATCTAACCCACAATCAGGTCCCTGGAATGTTCCTATCCAAGTATCCTGAATCAATATGCTCAAACTTACCTAGTAGAGGACTCCTAGTCAAGACCAATTCAGAAGGAAATACATACAAGCACATATGCGAACATGCATACATTAAACTGAACCAAAAGTGCTATCGACAGCAGTTCTGGATACCTGGAAATTATTCAATTCTTCAGAATACTTTGAATCTACTCGCATGTCAGTTGGTGACAGCAACTGATTGGATATGTCTTTGTCAACAGAGCCAGCTTCCATACCTTCACCCAACTTTGTTGCAAGCTGTTTCAGAGGCTTCAAGCTTACATTTATAACTCTTCTGTAAGTTTCACTGGTTTCTTCAAAGAAGGCAGCCCGCCGCCAAGTGTCAACATTATTCTCACAGACCATACAGAGATCAAGATATGCAAGATTCTGTAGAAGGGAACTTGGAGTGCTCTCCTCCAAAGCTGCAAGAAGAGGTTCGCTTGGATTTGTTTCTGCAGCTGCTGATCCTTTAGGTGGAGCAAACATGAACCTTTTTGTATGTAGTACCTAGATAGCAATGTAAAAATGTCACATATACATATAAATAAATATGAAAACATCAGGCAGTGAATGCGCTTTGCGCCAGTGGTCACCTAATAATAGGGTGACAACAATTGGTGTCTAGCAAGTAAGGTTTCTTATCCCCATCCAAACCTTTAAAAAATGATAGAAAACTTTAGGCTGACAGCATCTTCAAACAAAAAATAATTTTAGAAAGACAGCAACTTAGGGAATGGGAATGGTTACAGAAACAAAACTGCTGCATTAAAATTCAGCATTCCCAGCTCAGCAATCTACGCATATCTTTACACCCAAAGACAGAGAAAGTTAAGTAGATGCGTTGGCTAATTAAAAGAACTAATGTAGAATATCACAAAAATATATGACGAAGATGCAGCACCAATAAAACTAGCTAAATTTGCCATTTAACTTTTTCGTTAACACCCACACGGTTGTTTTGGGGGGGGGGGGGGGGGAGAATGAAAACTACAAGCTAAAAATACTTGACTGTAAACTTTGTTCACAGGGATATTTAAGAGTAGAGCAGGTGACTCAAGCTGGTTGTTTTACAGACAAGGAACCATACACTACAAAGGATATACTGTAGAATAGGGTGCAGTACCAGGAGGCATGATAATCTATTTGTGACATTCAATATATATAATTTCAAACAGAAAACGACTTGAAGTGACATTCATTATATCACATTCTTTGGTCATTGAAGTTGCATCCTTCCGTCTTTTGCAATCTCTCATATTTCCTAAGGAAATACATATATTGAGCCTTCTAAATTACTTGTTACAACCAACTAGTATGAACAAGAAACTCACCACAGCCAACATGTATCAACAGGAAAACAAATCAACAGCTAGATAACCAAATTCAGAAAACAAACCTGATGTAAATGGTGATCTAATTCCCAACAGAGAAACACAGCAAAAGTCCCAATGTAAAAGGTGATCTGCTCAGAAATGAACTTTCCAATCGCTACTTCACTTTGAAGCTGATCTGCCAAGAAAACTACTGGCAAAGCTGAAAATAGGTAAGCTGCACCTGACAGCTTTAAGGCTTTTTTAATAGCTGAAGGGACGCCCATCTTGAAGCTGAAGAAAGGGGGCCGCTGTTGAAGCAGAAATTTGAAAATCAATGGTCATGAGTCTAATGACTGGAAAGTTAAAGGGACATGAAAATTTCCTAATGAAGAAAATCATCAAGGACCTCAAAGCAGTTAAAAAATAAATGCAAAGCAATCCATTTCAACTTCCAAGCTCATCGGAACATAATATGACATAATACCTCAACTTGTTGGAGATAGAGCCAAAATGTCTTCCAAAATTCATCGCCAACATTACCAGATATGCTCTCACAACCAGCACAGAAATATCAAAAATACAAAATCGATCGATATCACCTCCTACAAACTAAAAACCTAATTGAGAAGCTCACCGATACTTCCATTTCAAAATATCAAACTGAAGATCAAATGTGTATAGGCAATCTTACACTCATGCATGATCAATTACCAAATAATAATAATAATAATAATAATAATGAAATCCATTTACTCTAGACTGAAGTATTAACATAATTAAGAAGACCTGAAACAATTACACATGGTCCATTTTAACAACACAAACACTCAAATGATGAAAGTAGCCCATGGATTGTCGCGATTAAATCTTTTCATAATGTGAATATACACAATATCATACTCTTTAAGACTGTGCTTAGCTAATATTTACACAGATTATAACTCGGGGCCTGCTGGTAATCTGAATTGTCTACCGAGCATTAGCTCAGAAATTTACGTGCCCAGGTATTAACTAATATTAATCAATTAAAAAGAAAAAGACTGACCTGAATAATGGGAAACTCCAAAACCCATCTCTGCTTATAAACATAAAAGAAAGCATAGAACAACCCACAGACAAAACCCCGAAACCCCACCCTCCAAAACAACTCAACTCCATCAAAGCCCTCAAGCCAACAAACGGACGCGACGGACAGGAACCCGGAGGCGGCGGCGACGGCAACGAAGAGCATGAGCGTTAAAGAAACAACGGCCCGGCGGCGGAAATCAGGAGACCAAGAGGAGAGGAGGGAGAGGGCGAGGCGGAGGGGAGGAACGGGGCGTTTGGGTTGAGGAGGACAGGAGACGAAGGAGAGGGCGGAGGAGAAGGCCAGCTGGGACACGTGGAAGGTGGAGAGAGTGAAGAGGAGCGTGAGGATTGAGCAGCGCGGGGAGAGGACGAGGAGTTTGAAGAGGAGGAAAATGGCCGTCGAAGGAATTGATTGCCATATCAGGAACCCTAAGTGCCGATTTTTGACTACCGTTTCTGGTTCTTCTGGTGACGACGACATTTGGGGATTTCTGAGAAGAGACTGCCCACTGAGGCGGGAATATGAATTGAATGGTTTTACGAGACGCTGCAAATGCTTCCCCTTTCCACTTGCTGAAACTTGTAATTGCACAGATTTCAAATGTATATGTAGCGTGCCCACAGGAATTTGTCCCTGCTATGCTTTTAAAATTCGTTATTTATCCATATACACCCTCGTACTTCAAAATTCTCCGTATATACCTTTTTCTACATACAATTTTTTTTTTTTTTATTCTGAATCGACTATTAAATCAAGAAAGACAACTCATATTACACGGTACTATAACCGATATTTGACAGACATCGATATCATACGTAAGTGATTTTAATCCTCACTAATAATCGGGGATCGCCCACTCCACCATGCTTTATGTTTTATACACCCACTCAAATTTTTGAGGGAGGAATTAAGTCCCCATATTGCTATGGGGACTCGAACACAAGCTCTCACAATGTGTGAGAGCTTGTGCTCTCACCACTCGGCCAAAGGCCGAGTGGCTCTACATACAATTATTAAATTACCCTAATTGAAAACCTAATTTTTGAAAATCATTCACCATTCGTCGCGTACATAATGCCTAATTCATCATTCACGACCAACATACACCACGCCCAAATTTCCACAATTCATCATTCACAACCAATATACACTACGCCCAACTTCCCCAATTCATCATTCACGACCAACATATACAGTGCCCAAATTCCCCTAATTCATACAAACTGAATTCTATCGAAATAGATAGAAGTGAAATTGTTGTGCAGTATAACCAGCAGCAGGTTGAGGTTTCGGGTTTGTTTTGCGACAAGGAAGGGAAGAGGACTGTTTGGTTTGAGAGAAATTGGAAAAAGAAACGAAAACGAAAGAAAATTTTGGAGCTGAGAGAGACACGAGGTATGAATGATCTTATAGTTGAAGCTGCACTCATCAGCTGGGTATTGTTTCTGGTTAGTAGTTTTATCATTATTTATACATCATTTTTGCAAGTGAATGACTTCATTAGTTGATTATTTCTTAATTTATAAAAAAATTGAAATATGACTTTGCTGTAACTGTGTATGAGCTTACAGTTACGTAATGTATTTTTTTAAATGCATGAAAGTTAGGGAGGATGACAAGCACACATAACTGAAAGGGGAAAAATGATAGAGGTGATGATTATGTTTTGATAATCAATAATGGCGTTGAGGTTGAGAAAAAAAGGCATATAGGCATCATACTCTTGAGAAGTAAAACTCTCAGCTACCAATGCCGCTGCTCTTTTTCAGCTTCTTTATGAGCTTGATTTCTGTTGAAAAATTCTTGAATATTAGTTGGCAAAAAATAAACATCAAAATATACTAATTAAAACCAAGTGAGATTAGTTAATTAGATACAAATTAATGTCAAAATATATAACTATAGAACATGTGTGTGCTTGCATCCATGCTAGCCTCCACTATACAAGCATTATTTTATTTTATGGTTTAGGTCGATATGAGAAATTGTATATTATAATAAAAAAAATTACACACTATAACCAATCAATAATATGTAGAATCTGCCTATTAAAGGTGTTCTTTTTAATTTTAAAAAAAAAACAGCAAAAGAAGTTTTGTCTACATTATCTCATTCTCATAATCTTGTTTCTAGGCTTCTTATGTCACATGTGTTGTTGGTATAGACATAGTTGTACCGAAGCCTCTGTAGTTGTTAGTAATCGAAGAGGTACGAAACATTTTTCCCTTTCAAATCTTCATCATTTTTATGTTTGGTTGTGCTATGGTTTCAAATACTCTATTTTCCTTCCATGTATTTTAAGAGTATGTGATAACTCTTGGAACTTCTTAGAAGATATGGTTTTCATTGTGGTGATAGTTTAATTAGCATTCATTACTCTACATTTTCTCTTGGGGCAAAGAATCATTTACTTTGTATTTACCCGGTTGTGGTTGTGTAATCAATTCTAGTCTGCACTGTAGTCGTGTAAAGAATTCTTTACCCGACTGATACCCAATTATAGTCGTGTAACGAATTCTTTACTCGACTGCAGTTATGTAAAGAATTCTTTAGTCAACATGCGTCAAGTATGAACACTTTACTCCACCATATTCGTGTAATGAAAACTGTATTGGGTTGCAATATATTTTCCTAAGTCCTATTGCTTATATATTTGGTTTATATTTTTGTTATATTACTTCATTTTTAAGAATGTTGCAAAGAATCATCTATGATTTATATAGTCAATTGTAGTTCAATGAATGCTTTACTCGACCGTAGTCGTGCAATAAATGATTTACTCGACTAGTATGTTGTGTAATTTTTATGATTGGTCTAAAATATATTGTTATGCAACTTTTCAATCATTTTATATTATAGTTTAAATTTTTTTGTATTTATGCTGAAGGAACTGAGAATCAAGAAATCTGAATACTTTAAAGCAAAGATTTCAAACTGATCATCACTAGATGTAGTGAAGGACATTAAAAATAGACTCTTTGAGGAGCAGAAAAATATTTTTAGGCGTTCTTGTTTTGATCATTTTTTTATGTGAAAGAGTTGAAGTTTTCTGCTCAATTACCCCACAACATATTATAGAGAGAAGTGAAATCAAATGAGAAGGAAATGTGGTTTAGGATCGGAAGTAAAAATATTTTATTTTCATTGGAGGACTTTGTCTTGGTGACATGTTTAAATTGTAGTCCATCTTATTAGCCTAATACTGAAAATAATGACGATGAGTACAAAATAGTTGATGAGTTCCCATATGGAAATTGTGTAATCACAACAAAAGAACTTTGTGAAAAGTTCATGCAGGCTGATTCAGATGATGACCTGAAAACGGTCAAGCTGGCCATGTTATATTTTGTTAAGTCAGTGTTACTTAGAAAAGGGGAACAAAAATTATATAAATGAAACTAATGTACTCTTTATGGACAGTTTTACTGAGTTTAATGAATTTTCCTATGATGTATTTCTTTCAAGATGACCATTGATAGTTTGAGAAAAGGCATTGTAGACCGTGTGGCAAAGTATATGAAGCAGTCAACTGCAGATTCTAAATACAAAGGAGCAACGTATAGTGTGCATAGTTTACCTCATGCCTTTCTGGTAACAAAACTAAACTAATTTATCTATCGCTTATTAAGTTGTTGAATAAATGCTCATTGTTTTATTTTATTTGAGTCATTTTTTGCCTAAGAAATTTCTTGTTCCCAAACTATGAATATTTAAGTAATTTTTCATATACTGCTTCAATAAGCTATTCATTTAAGTAATAGATTTGTAGCTGATTTTTAGTTGTGTGATACCAATTTTCACTTATTGCTTAAATAATATATGCTTAATAATTGCTGTTGTAAAATATTGTGTTGAATTAATAAGAATTCTTCCTGAATTTCAATACATGATGTTGACTTTAAAGTATTCATATTATATTAGTGATAGTTGTCAGCATCATCTTTCTATTTATAATTTATCATCTTTTTTGGTTGAAAATAAATTGTGTCGTTTATTATACAGGTGTGTGGGTACATGCAGTTGTTTCCGTCATCTGTGATAAATGTGCAAAGCATTTGGTGATTTATTTCCTAGGATTTTGAGATAGAAATCGACAAAGCCTAAAGATTTTGAAGAGATTCAAAAGAAGATATTGAATAAAAAAGCCTCCAGATTGTTTTCATAGAAACGTTTCATGCTACTAGAGATGTCGAGGCAAATAAGCATTATATGAGATATTTTAGTGAAGATGAGTGGCTTAAAGAGATCGGTGAAGAGAATGATAACAGTATTGAGTCAGATAGTCATCCAAAGGCAAATGCTTCACATGATGATAATGAATCACATGATAGTGAGTTAAATAGTTTTGATGGTTCTCGTGAGGATAGTGAATTAGATGGTGCACCCACCTCGAGTGCTCTAAGAACAATGCCTCCAGAACATTTAAATAAATCAGCATCAATACCAACTAAGGTCATAAAAAAAAGGGTAAGTCATTGTTGTATTAAACTATGCTCTAAATTGTGCTCTAAATTATTTACCTATGTATGCATATCTGTTATTTTGTGAATAAGTAGAAAAATACTGAGATATTAACTTATTTATTATCCAGTAAGTTTATTATGTTTGTAGATAAGTTCCAGCCTATTTATGAGCATCGATTTTGGAACTTTTGATTTGATTGCTTTTTTATTGTAATATTTTTTTCATTTTCTATTGAGGCAAATTATTTTAGTTCATCGTTATTTTTATTTTTATTTCTAAGTCCTCAAAATATATATTTGCTTCAGTATTTTTGCTATACTACTTCATTTCCTATCGAGACAAAGAATTATTTATGATTTATATACTCGACTGTGGTTGTATAATCGATACTTTTTATGACTGTACACGACTACAGTCGGGCAATGGATACTTCACTTGATTGTGGTCGTGTAATGGATACCTTACACGACTGTACACGACTACAGTAAGGTAATGGATACTTTACTTGACTGTAGTAGTGTAAAGTATACTGTACTAGATTGTAGTATGTCACTGCTGTATTAAACATTTTAATTCATAAGTACTTTTCCAATTCTGCATGCAAATATAATATTTCAAAATTTTTTGTGTATACAAGGGTGGTCCATCTTGACATGCCTCCTGCACATTTCGTGGTTTAATTGTCGAGGAGAAGATTAACCATCTTGGTCGTCGCATTCAAAACATTGAAGAAAATATCACGAAGATGGAGAATATGATGAAGAATATATGCTCAAAAATTGATAACATTGAGGGAAAATCAGTCATTTTGACTTGATCGATGGTAAATTGAATAAGGTTATTCAGTTACTTGAGGCGTCTTCAGCTACAGAGTCTCAGGAATTTGATTATAAGGTTTTCTTTATAAAACTGTCAATATTTGTTCATTGAGTATATATGTTTGGTAATTCTTAAACAATTTGGTTGTTATGTCTGTAGCATGTGAACAATCCTATTGACGTTGCATTTGTCTCACCGATGCAACAACCTTTAGACACGTTGTCTATCTTTATAGCACATAAAAGGATACACGACCATTGAAGATGCTAGATGATTGTCATGGTATAGAGGGGGATCCTATTATTATCTCAACGCAAGAAAAATATTGTAGATTGGTGTATAATTTACGGAAGAAAAGAGATAAGAAAACTTTGACCTACTTACGGACGCTGTACACCGATCTCTTAAAAAGCCGCAAGAGACATCAGCTATTGACGTGCACCTTCAACAGACAATGGACTTTGAAGTGCGTCTCCTTATACCCCTAGAGGAGTTATTAGAGCTCCAGCGATGGATGAATATCGCCAATGATTAAATGAGAGCCGTAAGTTACTCATATTATGAAATTAAATTTTTATGAATTTTTATTATTATACCGTATGTTTATTTAACACCTCTACTCATTTTATAATCTATTTTATGCAGGAAGTTTATCGATTTGACTCTTATAGAGGTGAACCGAGAATTTTTTCATAAATTATATACACCGGACATGTGGTTATCTAATCTCGTAAGTCATAAATGTGAAAAACAAAATTTTACTGTGATTCTTATAATAAATATTTGTAATTTTGTTTACTTATTTCACACTTTATGTTCAACATATCGACATTGCATACTGCTGCTTAAGAAAGAAATGTCTGAGGCTACAACTCGAAACAGACAAGCTTATGCCATTATAGATTGCAATTTTCTAGTATAGTCAATTTTCATTACATATTCCTTAACCTTTGAAAATAATATGAGCTCATATATTCTTCTTAAATTTTCTAGAATAATCTAAAGGACAGACTTAAGGTGTACCTAGGAGATCCAGATAAGGTATGAGAAAATGATTGTTACTGCATTGATAATGCTAATGGTACAAATTGGACTGTGCCACTTTTTGAAAAAATGTTTCCACGGTAAGTCCTCACAATATTTGTTGTTGTAATATTTTTTTTCCTTTTCTATTGAGGTAAATTATTTTAGTTCACAGTTATTTTTATTTTTATTTCTAAGTCCTCAAAATATATATTTGCTTTAATATTTTTGCTACACTACTTCATTTCTACTGAGACAAAATCATTTATGGTTTATATACTTGACAATGGTCGTGTCATGGATACTTTACATGAATGTACATGACTATAGTCCAATAATGGATACTTCTTTCGACTGTGGTCGTGTAAGGATAATTTACTGGACTGTAGCATGTCACTGTTGTATTAAACATTGTATGCTTAGTTTTTGATATTATGTGCACTACACGTTGTTAAAAATATTGTCCACATTTCGTAGGTATATTTGCCAATATTCATGAACGAGTATTGGGTTCTCAGTGTGGTCAATATATTAGCGGCAAGATTTCTGTTTATGACTCTATGGTAGACTTAATAAAAGATTCAGTTTTGGTCAGACAGTTACTGTCTGTTGCAGACATGATACCTCAGCTACTTTAGAAGATAGGATATCACGAAATACATCTAGGTTGTGCTGTGGTCATATCGAAAATTCCTTGACCCATCGTGCGAGTACGTAATATTCTGCAACAAAAATCAGGGTATGTGCGTGTGTGTATATCTATATATATATATATATTATTTTTTTAACTTAACAATAAGAATGGTGATCTTTAACAATTGATTTATATCACTTTTTTTGGTAGTTATTGTGGAGCATTTTTATTGTAGTACTTGGAGGTCTTGGCCCATTGACTTGATGTCAATTCATATTACCAACAAGATGATGTTACATAATTTCGAAAAACATTGATTGTCAAATTATTTGGGCATAGGTTGTGGAAAAAAAATAACGTAGTGTCCCACCTTAAAAACCTTATTGATGTGTCATTTTTTGGATTACTTATCAGGAGATAAAATAGTTACAATCGGATGTTCTTAATATTTGATATTATTAAGCTTTAATATTTTGACATCATACATATGCTTTTTTTTTTTGTTAAGTACATTAATGATACAGAAGATTGTTTTTTTTCAAACATAATTGACTAGCAAGTATTTGCATTGGTACATGACTGCAGTCGAGTATTTTCACAGATACTTGACTACAATCGAGTATTTGCAAGCATGACCAGCTGATATTTGTATTGGTACTCGACTGCAGTTGGGCATTTTCACAGATACTCGGCTGGAGTCGAGTATTTGCAAACATACATGATCAACTGGTATTTTTATATATACTCCATTACAGTAAGGTATTTTCATAGATCCTTGACTGTAGTCGAGTATTTGCATGCATGCATGACCAACTGGTATTTTTATATATACTCGATTGCAATCGTGTATTTTCTTAGATACTTGACTGTAGTCGAGTATTTATATGCATGCATGCCAACTGGTATTTTTACATATACTCAACTGCAGTTGGGTATTTTTATAGATACTCGATTGTAGTCAAGTATTTGCATGCATACATGACCATATGTTATTTGCTTAAGTACACGACTTCAGTCGGGTATTGTCATAGATAAACGATTATAGTTGAGTATTTAATAGATACACACTTATAATTGAGTACAGTTACATATGCACAACAGTAGTCTGGTAATAGCCAAAATACACGATTGTAGTCAGGTATTTTTATAGATACTATGATAAAAAATCACCTAAAACATTCATTATATTAATGATACAATCAACATAGGTTTTAACATATCAAACTTTAATTTAACGAATAACAAAAGTGGTTGTACATCAAAAAACATAGATCCAATACTTGTTCGAATCGTAAGTAAGTCGTAATATAATGGAAGTTCTTGTACAATTATCTTGTACAATCATCATAATTTTTTTCATGTTCAGCCCAAACACTCAGCTCATAATAATTATAAGATCCTGGTCGCCTCCCTTGAAAACAATATAAGCCAGACAAACATGTTTATCCACCTATGAAATAGAAAAGGTAGAAATTTATCAACTAATTGTTATAGATATTAAAGAAATGCAAACAACAAAAATGACAAGTATGTAAGGTTTATACTAGTACATGTACTTGTTTATGTTTCATTCGGTCTAATTACGGGCTCATTGTTAGACAATGGGATTGGTGCAATATAAGTTAGTTGATTATGTCCTTGAGAACCATACTTATCACAATTATGGCGCAACTTCTCTTTGTCTTGTGATGCTATCTTAATTTCTTTTGGCAGACTCTTTTTTTGCTTCTCCACAAGGGGCAACACCTCATTACCACACTTACGGCGTAACTTCTCTTTGCCTTGTGATGCTATCCTAATTTCCTGTGTCCAACCTGTTTTTCGTTTCTCCACAAATGGCAACACCTCATTACTTTGTACTTCTTCTGAAGCCTCTCATTTTCTTGTATGCCAACAGGATAAATTGTTTCTGCGTATGCTGCAACCCATGCTTCACTGGAATAATAATGAGAACATATGTCTAATGTTGACATGACCATCAAGGTCACCATCTTTAATAATACAAATACCATATGCAGCATCTGAGAATACAATGTTAACATTTTTCTCGATATTTAGGTGCTGGTCAGAAATGAAAACTAAATTAGAAACTTCACCTATTGCTTCTTTTAACTTTATTAGAAACCACCCCCATGATGCATCATTCTCACAGTCACCAACACCAAATGCAACTAGATAAAATTGATTATTACTATCAAGTACTATCACAATGAACAAAGTTTCTTTAAATTTTTCCTTCAAGAACGTGCCATCAATTGCAATGACTGGCCTTATTGATTAAATAAATTCATGAATACAACCCCAATCGCCATAAAGAAATATTTAAAGTTACTTGCATTGTCAACTTCAATAAATGTGCGGGTGCCCGGGTTTTTCTTCTTTAACATTTCCATGTATTAAGGGAGTAACTTGAATGAATCCTCCGACGTGTCTTTAACTTTCTTTATTGCATATTCTCTTACTTTCCATGTCTTATAATAACTTATTTCATACCCAAACTGTTTCTGAAAATCTTTTCTGATATCAACAGGCACATATGAGGATGAAGCACCATCAAACTTGTGACAAATATTTTGTCCGATAAGCTTAAATGAAGCATGACGATGATCTCTCTTTCGGACATCATGTGTACAGCTATAAACACTATATTACTTTATGATTTGAAACATATTCGTATTTCAAAACTTGATAGCACGAAGTCGCCACTTACAGGTATCGTCAATACACCTAAGAACAAGTATATTCTTTCATGACTTGAAGGTTTTAAACTCAAAAATTTTCCTCAAGCTTTTATAGAAAGCATTTCTTACAACTCCTCTTTTGAACTAAACAACTTTTTCCCCATTAACCCATTATTATCACCAACAACTTCCATGGATGGCAAGTTAATACCATTAGAATGCGAGTTGTCATTGTCGAATAAACTGTTGAATGCAAACAAATTAACTCTAGGCATATATCTATTATTAGGGGGCGGAAAACTCATATTGCCAGGTGCTACATTCCCCACTGTTGGATCACTAATTGTTATCCCTTCAAAATCATCATGAACAATAACATTCACATTTTTCTCATTCGGCCCCCTTATATTATGGGGTTATATTTTAGGAACAAATTCGAATATTGACTGATCTTCAGCAGCAAAATTATTTAGACTTAAACCTTCACCTCAAACATGTGGCTCAACAGGTTCTTATGGACAACTATCTGGTCCATAGTTAGGGTCAACCTCAGCAATATGGGTCACAAAAATTTGTTTTCTCTTGTAGGTAATGCAAAGAAGAATCTTCAACTTAGCTCAACTAATTGTTTCCTCTAGAAAATAATCTACATCATCATCATTCATAATTGGGACAGGTGGCAGTGGATCGAATGTTTTGAACTTGAGCTTCATTCAATGTCAAATTTAGAAATATCAATGCAAATAATCTGAGATACGCTTTCTATCAAATAATCTGAGATACGCTTTCTATCAATTATACATGCGTCGTAGAACGGGGCCCCATGATCTCTCTTGTCTCTATAATGGCCGTTTTACTCAATCCATTCACCACAAAATATAATAGACACACGTACTGAAGTCATTTCCTATAATAATACAATAGATGATTATACAACAAATACAAAAACAAAATCAAACAAGATATATAACGAAGTATGGAACTGTCTGCCTATTCACACAACTACTGTCGTTTAATTGTTAGTTTACACGACAATAGTTATGTAACTTGCTAAAATATACAGTCCAATAAACAGTCAAAGGATATATTTAGTTAAAAAAAAAATGTAATCTTTATACTGACATAATGTTAGTTGTCATAACTGCTATTATATTTTTCAATCTTGCATGATTAATGTCGTGTAAATTCATATATAGACGACAAAAGTCGTATAAGTTATAAAAATACATGACTCAGTAAATAGTCAGATGACATATTTTTTCTCTAAAAAATATTTTTCTTGCATTGACAAAATGCTAAGATCTCATAGCAGTTGAAACATTTTACATATATACACAATTATAATATGTAAGTTCATACGTACACGATAGTAGTCGTGTAACTTATTAAAACACACGACTATAGTCCAGTAATAGTAAAATGATATATCTAGTGAAAATAATATATTTTTTGTACCAATAGAATGCTAAGATATTATAATAATTGGAATATTTTGCACATTACACGACTACAGTTGTATAAATCCGTAAATACACAACTGCTGTCGTGCATGTCAGGTGCAGAATAAAATTTTGGCAATAAATTCAGGTTTTAACGAATGTAGTTATAAAATCTATTAAATAACAGTCATAAAATGCAAATGTAATGAAAATGTAAGTTGCTTTATTATTTTTCACAGACCAAACAAAACCCTAAAAATAATATAATATCAACAAAATGAATAAATAACACAAAATACAAATAAAGTTTCAAATACCTTATTCATGGGATGAACAATGCACCCAGCTGCAAACCAAAATCTCAGTACAGTGGCTGTTCATGAGTGATTTTGAGTGTGTGGAGTGAGTTTTTGTTATTTGAAGTAAAAAAGAGTGAGAAGTAAAGAGTGTTAGAAGTGAGTTGTGTGTGTTTTGTATTTTTCTTTAGAGGTATTTTAGACAATGCACCACATAAAAAGGTATATCTAGATAATTTTCAAACACTGGGTATATTTAACTAAATACCCTATTTTTAGGGCATCTTTAATTAAAAACCCTGCATGCCCAACTTGACACTATGCATGCTTACGAAAGCACTCTTATTTAAAATCAATGTGCCTTATTGACAAGTAATTAGAACTGGTAATTAGAATCAATTGAGATCAGAATAGACAAAATTTGAAATGGATTGAAATAGAAATAATGAATCGAGATTAGAATAAGTTGTTTGTTTTAATAATAAGAATTGAAATCAGAATCAACTATATTCTCATTAATATATTTTCTTTATTTAAAAATAAAAAAATTATTCAAGTTATTAAAATATCCTTAGTTAATTATCTTCATTTTTATTATTATTATTATTATAATAATAGTTATTATTATTCAAAAAAGTATGTTAATAATAATATAATAATAATAATAGTCTTAATTCTAAAATTATAATTTGATTAAGTTTTAAAATTGGGTCTATAGTTAAAAGTCTTAACCATTTAAATAGGTTTAATTTAAAAGCCATAATACTTTATATATTAGCATATGATCTAACAATTAGAGGGGCCAAAATGGCTCAATTAATGAAATTTTAAGGCTCAAAAGGGGTTGAAGCCCTCCCTAGACTTTAATTGGGTTCGCCCATATAAAATCAGCCACTTTTTTTTTTAAATATCAATTTCTTTCATTTTATGTATAATTTCATTAATTCATGTAATGTTCCTCATGAAAAATATCTATGATGACGTACTAGTTACCAATAGCGAATCAGTTGTTACTAACATTTCAAAAATTGTAAAATTAACAGATGTTTCACCATATTAGGACCAAAGGTATGACCAGCTTGATATGCGGTTGGGTAGCTCTAATTTTTAAAATACAATATTAAAATATTTAATAAATACTTATGCTACGATTAAAAAGTTTAGTAAATTTAATCTAGCACTCATAAGTTAAAAACTCCATATCTTTTCCTTATTTTTGTCAACATTATCATTTAAAAGTTATAATTACCGCACGTTATCAATTTTAAATTTATAGTCATAATTTTTTTTTTAATAATAGGTGCAACTTAAAAGTGATAACATCTCAATACTAAACTGGTTTGTAATTTAAGTGGTGTATGGCTCTTGAAATATAAGAAGCAAGTCAAACAATCAATTCGCAATCAAATTAACAAAGATTCCTCAAATTTTGACTTTTAAACTTGTTCATGATGACTGTACAATCGGAAAATATCGACTAAGTACAAATCTCTTTTTAGGAAATGAGATTCAAGTACCTATTTATTTGTTTGTACTGTTCTAAAATGAATCAGACTTTTTGAACTCACAACGATCACATAATTAGAATTATGTGTAAATGGGCCTACGCAAGAGACACCGTGACCGGCACAAAGACTTTTGCACGCAGAAAGCACGCGGCACAGCACGACACGCACGTGAGCCGTGCCGGGCTTAGATTTTAGGCACGTGGACTTTAAAAGCACGGCACGATTAGAGATGGGCAAAAGCACGGCACGCAAAAAAGCACGTTTTATTTTTTAATGAAAGTAAACTTAAAATTTTATTATTTTATAAATAACTTGAAATTGAATATGTTAATATATTTTATTGGCTAAAGTTTTTTAAATTTATTTAATTCTTAGTTTCAAAAAAATTACAATTGATTTATGTTTATAATTTATTAAATAAATAATTGATATCATGATTTTAATAAATAAAATTATAAATATCATGATTTTATAAATATGTATTAATATTATTATAAACTATGATATATGACTCTATGTAATTCCAAGTTAACAATTAAGTTGATGTAATTCCAAGTTAACAACTAATATTACATTATCTTATTATTATTAATTTATTATCATTGAATATGGGCTTGAGTTTTGAATTTTTTATTCTATTAAATTTAAATAAAGGCACATGGATCCAAAAAAAAATACATAAGCTTAAAAAAATAAGACAACAACTTGACATGTGCTCTTAAAAGAAATAAAAAAAAAATTAGTGGGCTATTTTTCCTAAGCACGGCACGACATGACCTAAGACACGACACGTGTGGACAAGGCACGAGTGGGCACGAACATGAGCACGTGTTGGCACGGCACGGCACGAATGATTAGTGAGCACGGCACGTTAGCCATCTCTAATTAGAATACATCTAATATTGTTTTTCAAATGGCGTATTATTTTGTTAATGAAAATAAAATATTATTTTTTTGTTCCAAGTCTGATAAAGTATTTGTTAAGTGACTTTTAAAATTGTAATCTAAAGATAAAATCCAAGAAAACGTTTTCGAGAAACATTTTCCATGGATCAATTCTATAAAACACCATCAAACATAATTTTGTAAGAATTTCATGCTTGAAAACCAATATCAAACACCCCCGTTGGTTATTATTTATTTAAGTACAGAAATAATAAATATATTTATATTAAAATAAATATATATATTTAATATATATTTGACTTCCTTAGGCCCAAATCACAAACTATTCACATAAATTAACTGAACATTAGTTCAAACCAATGTCTAAACAAATACTTGCCCAGTCCAACTGAACAATATCATTTTGTTTGGCGAATATGAAATACTTAAAATAAGAGGGGGGGTGGGGGGGGGGGTGTGGTGGGGGGAGAAGACCTTCCAAGATCAATGTGAAAAAATAATAAGATACTTATCTGAAGACTGAAATGAATAATGAAATAAGAGTATAGGCCTATAAACTAATTTATTGTTACAACAATGGACATCATTCATGCCTTAATCTATCTTATTCTATAACTACTATTATCCTCCGCATTGACGGCAACATGATTGAACTGCCAGAAATGGATAGCTGCAAGCAAGCAAAATTCAATAAAATAAATACATTGAACCGAGATCACCTTTCATTGTAAAATTTTTCGGTCCTCAATATTCTTCAACACTCTGGAACAGAAGGCTAGGAAAAGATCCTTCTCAAATATCTGCAAAATCCTTGATCTCCTGAATAAACGAACAAAGATCAAAGATTATTAATTCTGAAGAGAGTGAATTGCAATGATCCAATCTCAATGTGCACTCTTTGAATGATTTTACCTTGTTCTCAAGCACGATTCCATCGGGAATTTCCAATTTCATCCCCGGTTTAGCAACAATACTTACTTTCCCCTTTAGAAATAGAAATTGAGAAAATGTTAATAAATCAGTTAACAGAAAGAAACCCCACTATGGAATAGTTCCTCCGAATTACACTTACAACTGAAATCAAATGCTCAATTATTGGCATTACTAATAAGTTGTTATATTCAAACATCCAAAGGACCAAAACATTCAAATTTAAATCAGTCATGCGACATTGTAAAAATGCATGTGTGGTCCCCTAGACGGAATCCATAATAAATGTTCTCTTTACGTAAGACAAACCATTAACAAGAGCTCTAATCCGACCAACCAGCATGAATCTTGATTTGTCAGGAAGAAAAAGGGATAAAGGTTTTTCTTTTTGGAAAAGGAAACAAGAGAAAGCATACGATCTATATGTTATTCATAATTCACAAAAACCTATGAATAATACCTCATGTGATGGTTAAGTAATCACATGTAATTTCCAACTGTCAGTTTGAGAAATCAAAAAGGTCATTACGTGACAACATCAATGTAAATTCATAAGCAGGAATCAAGTATTCAAGATCCCAACAAAGAACAAAGCGGCTGCTCCAGAAATACCTTGAGTGTAATCCCAGCACCAAACCACACGTCGCCTTCTACCTTCAAGCTATCCAGCTTAATAATGCTAGGTATTGACTTGAAGCGACTTTGGAAGTCATTAACCTGAGAACGAAGGATATAAACACTCAATAAAAAATGCTACATCTTTCAAAGACATAGCATGGAGTAGCAACGCAGTAAAATCACCTTCTCAAATTCAGGTCCCAATTCTACAGAAGGATTTACAGGATTATCTCTAGCAGGATTTTGGACTAAAATGCCTTCATCAGCGATGTACAGATCTGACTGCAAGATGAATGAATGTGATTAACAAAGAATCCAATCCCAATTCAAGACTTTTCCCTATGGTTGCAGCATGCAATCAAAGCATCACCTGGAGAAGAAGTAAGTCTGACGTCGAATTCACAGGGAGATAACGAGATTGAGCAACATTGATGCCAATAGTGTGATCAAAGAACTGGTTTGAACCAAAAAAGAATAGAAGAAAAAAAACACCATTGACCTTCTGGGATAACAGTGACTTAATTAATTACTTGTTGGTACCAAATACAAGAGTTCTTAATATACATGAGAAATACCTGTATAGCTGAATCAGCAGCTGTTCCTCGCGAAATGATTTGATCATCATTGACTACCTGGGATAATTTACTTGTTTTATGAATTATTTGCCTCCTTAACAAAGAAAAAGGACTTAGTAAAGATAAGGGATGCTACCTTCGAACTAGAGAAATTTTCGATCTTTAGTTCATCAGTATCAATAAGTCTCTTGATGGCTCTTAAATTCACCCACCTGAGAAAAATGAAACACATACAGAATTAAGAATATTTGAAAGTTCTAATGAATTCGCAAAACCTGGTAGTTCACTTACATGCTTCTTGTATCGATAAACTTAAACTTTCCTCCAGACTTTTTAAACTTTCCTCCAGACTTTTTGACCATGATAAAACAAAAGATAAAAACATTGATTAGCTAAGAAAGCAAAAGAACTTATGGAACAAATCATACTAAACGTAAATAATATTACAAGTCTATAAAGGCAATTTAAGACGACAAGTTAAAAACTCATTTCTTTACTATATGTTAATATTACAGTATACACACACACACGTCTTACTTGCTTAGTGGGATTCTGAGTGATGTCCACAAGCTGCACCACATAACAAAAACAATGTAGACTGAAATAAGCAGAATGAACTTTTTTTTTTTCCCCTCAGTGGCAACAGAATGGCCCAATTATATACCATTAGCATTCACTATTTTGAGGCTCTACCAAATTCTGAATCTAGCCAAACAACACTAACCTGGAACTTTCCTGGCCGCAAATTAATCATACTATTTCTCAGGCCAATTGAGGGAACTGGAGCAACCTGAATATACGAAGAATAAAAATATCTGTGAGCCAAAGTCAAAGAAGCATAATGAGCAATAATCATTCCACAGTACCTCCATACAGTACTCAATCTTGTTTTGAATCAAATAATTGAAGATTTCTAAAGCATGTCAAGGAGCACGAATACCACAATAACTTATCTTGACGGTAGAATGTTAAAAATAATACCAATAAACAATACCAATATACTTTCAAAAATCAAGAGAAACAAATTACTAAAACCAAGACAAGGATACTTGGGTCAGCAACAGCTGCAACATTGTCCAAGTCAACCACAAGGGCGTACTCCTTACCCTGGATGATAAGTGAAACATGTTTAGTTATCCTTTTTCCTAGCAAGAACTCTTATTTCATCGTTTCTCTGGTGAAATGGAGGAATCATTAAAACCCATGATTACAACTGCTAGAAAGTAATACCTGTACCAATAATAAATCAAGGGTGCCGCTTTTCATCAAGGAAAGGAACACTACACTGTGATCAGAAGAAGGATACCTGTCAAAGTGCACAGAATTAGCACAGTACATCGAAGGCATCTACATAGTCAATATAAGAAGCATGCAAAATACTTAAGGTAGAAACTATTGCAATCAACCTCAACAAAAGTTGTAATTTGCAAGACTTCATTTGGAATAAATTTAAGTATTGAATAACATAAATTAAGGAAAAAAATATATATAATTCCTGCAAGCCATCAGCTTCAACAAATCCCATGTCCTCGTCCACCAAAAGATTACGAATGCTTGAAATGAACTCATTGTCAATAGGGAAGAGTCAGCAAAAAGAAAACAGTTAATGGTAGTGACTTTTCATGAGAAAGCCTAGTGGTCTCGGAAATGTAATTGAACACTAAGGCTACAAAACACATCATAATACATACTGTATTAATCAATATCTAGCACATTTAAATCATAAAAAATACATGGGCAAAAAGCAAAGAAAGAATTTAAAAGACATACAATTTGTCGTTACGACTATGTCCTTCAAATGATTTCTCATGAGGTTGTTGGCTCTACAAAAGTCGAAACATGTAACTAACCATATGCCATAGACCAAGTTGTAAAGAACAAAATTCACAATCTCATGTGGTAAAAACTTACTAACCAGACTTAAAGAATGAATATCAACTTTTGAGCTGGAATATTTCTCCAAAACCTGCATTGGACAGTTTTGATTAATAAACTCTGGTAATATACGAGGTCAAAGGAATGACAATAGCAAATGACCTTTTGAACATGATCGTGTGTCTCAGCCGTATCCATAAGTAGTAGAGGAACATTGCACCCATACTTGGAATTGAGAGACTACAAACAATCAAAATAGTCAAGAGAGAAAAATGTTAAAACTTTTAAATAAGAAACAGAAACAAAGAGAATGGTCTAAATATGAGAAACAAAAACAAAAACTGACCTCAACTTGATCAACCATTAGATCGAGAGGAGTCAAGTTATTCTTAACTTCAATTGCAGATCTGCATGAAGAAAATACAAATAGAAGAAATTTTAAAAATTTAAACAAAGAATGTAAAGACAATTACATAGAATGGCAATAAATAACCCTCCATCACTGAAACTCAAAAGCTAACACATGTCATCTAAGGCACAGAAAAATGGTACTAAATAGTTGCTAATGAACAAGAATATGCCAGGTGGAGAATGCAAATCAATAGAATGCATGGGTCGATTCAACATAGCTCTAACCATTTATATTTCAAACAAATAAATATATTTAATAAAAAAATATTTCAGGTCTTGCAAAAAAAATCAGATTAACAATCAGAAAACTACTCTTTTTTTTTTTTTTAATATTTCCTTTTTTATTTCAGGAAGCAATCTGGACGATGAAGTGTGGAATCAAGCAATTCAACAGCTGGAAAATTAACTTTTATCCGGAAGAGGGTAAAATCATGATTGTATTACTCTTCAATAGCATAAAGTGCCAAATAAAAGGGAAATTATTAAGCTCGGGAACCGAGATTCCAAATGTTACCCAAGTAAGTCCTATACATGAGATACAACCTAAAAGTGGTGAAAAACTTTCAGAGGTAGCAAAAATCAAATATGAAGAAAGGTCTTTACCTTTCCTGAAACCAAAAGAAACCGACGCTTGATAGATGGCATATCTCTTTTAAAAGCAATAAGATGTTAAATAAATAGCCTCTAACGGTATGCATGAAACTCAATATACAAACATCCCTATAGCTATATAGTGAAAATTACTAACTTCAAAGGCTCTTAATTTGAAATTGCCGGGGCATTACCATCGATTTATGGTAATCGCTAATTCAAATTAACTTAACCAAGCTCTCTGATAAGATGATAGGACTACTAAGGATTCCATTCTCTTAAAAAATTAGAACATAAATTTATGTTCATTACTAAGTTCAACAGAGGGAGCTCCTCTGCAAAATTGATACAAGTAAAGACATATCAACTGATTTAACTAAAAGAATTCATCGAAAATCCAATAATATTTAACGCTTACTTTGGCCCACTGAAACCCATGTTTGTTCCCAAAGCTCCATTGAACTTCACCACCACAAGCTTGTCCAGAAGCATCTTAGTTTCCGCAATATCTGGATTTAGAAAACAAATGAATCTAGAATATGCTCCTTTTTCAGCAAGTCATATACACAGATACTTGCATACCTGCATAATGACTTGCATATACATATAAAACTGTGTGCTTGTAAATGCCAAAATAGGATAAAATTCATGAATGAACAAATGCGAAGCTAACGTGAACTGAATATTACCTTCAGAAATGGGTGCTAGGCTTTCATAAGGAACAACAAGTATTTCATCTTTTGAATCAATCTCACTCTTGGTCTCAATTTGTCCCACTTTCTCCCTTCAATTTAAAATTCAGTATCATATAATTTGAAATTACGCCAACATCGAAAAATAGATTTAACAATGCTATAAAAAGCCCTATAGGGAAAGAATAAGGTATTGGTAGACCACTACCTTTTTCTTTCCACTCAGTTTCCTCCTTTTCCATTTCTCTCATTTCAAACAAATTTCAAGTATCACAAAAAATAAACAAGACATTCAACAATAAAAGGTTCTCATATTCACTTTTGTAACAGCTCAAGAATAACAAAACTAGAATATTTTCTGCACAAGATTATACAGACCCATAAAATAAAGAAAATAGAAAAGGAATACAATTATATAAATCACATAGTATACATCTAAGGTAATGGATATTGAACACTGTTTAAACATCAATATCTGTGTAAATTTCATGTACTTGTGCTAAGCGACAGCCAAAACAATGTTGCTTCTTCTCTTGTGATGTCAGCCAAATCAAAATACAAAAACAGATCAGGTTACACATTATGTTCGTCATAAAATCCCTCATACTATCAATATTATTGAAAAGATATCATACAACAGATTGTATGAAATAAAAAACCCCGAAGAATGGCATCAATATCATTGTTACATTCCACAAATCTGCTCAGAGTAAAGATATTCACAAATTAATTATGCTGCCTACAATTCAACATCCACCATAAAGATTCTTTTAATTTCTTCAAAACTGAACTCCACCGACTCTTCTCTATATGCATCAGAAACATATCGTATTAATAAACATACTCTACTCAACATCCACCATAGATTATTCTAATTGCAAAATTAAGTTCAACAAACGAAAAACTAATTGAAAGCATAAAAACTCGCATACCCATTTCCTTTCTTGCTATCAATTCTTTCTCTTTGATCTTCATCATCCTTCAACAATCCCAATTTCTTTTGCTCGACCAAGAAGGTTTTCGTAATCATATTACACAACAAATAAACAAATTGCACCGAATCATTCCCAGGCACGGGGTACGTAATCTTGCTATAAACATCCAAAGGCATACTGGAATCCACCAATGCCACAATCGGCACCTGCAACTTAGCAGCCTCCATAATCACTGACGACTTTCTCTCGGTGTCCAGCACCACTACACAATCCGGCAACTTGGTGGGACCAAACCGAATCTTCTTGTTCCTGGACCGAAACTTCTTGGGACTTGAACTGTTTGTCAAGAAACCACCCATACGCCAAAGGGCATTCATGTTGGGGTTATAGCAGCCTATCTTTTGAGTCATTTGGAAGACAATTTCGTCAAACAAAGGGTTCGTGTTCACAAACATGAAGGCGGCTCTTTGTCTGGCTAACAAAGAGATGAAGTGGCAGGCGTTGCGGAGACAAATAAGGGTCTTGTCCGAATCGATGATGGCCATTGCGTTACGGAAGCCGTACGTGTATTGCTTGAAGTGGTGGGCAGCCACGCGCCGCCCCAATTGGGCATTCGTGCTTAAGAGTTTTTGAATAATGATTGAGTGGAGTGTCATTTCTTTTTTTCTAAATATGAATCAAATGCTTTAATGAGTCGCTGATACAACAATAAAAATGAAGCGGTTCTCTGCTGATGAGTTATGTTTTGAATTTGTGCCTTTTTCGTTTCACATTCATCAGCTTCCGTGGAGTCGCCGATGCCTGATGGTTACTGTGAGTGATAGGGTTTATGAGTTTGAGATTTTGGTCGGGTTTTTCCTTTTCAAAAATGGACCCATTCTACAGGAACAACAAAATTTTCGGTTTTTTTTTAAACTTTTGGCACAAAGACGATTCTGTCAGACAAAAATACCCTTTAGTGTAAACTCCATTTACGGTGCGTTTACTTCGGTGGCGTTTGTTTTTTAACTTAATTAATTAAATTAATTAGAAGTATTTATTTTTATAACTTAATAAGACTTTTTAGATAATTTTGACTTAATAAAAAAATCTAATTTTTTTAGCTTTTTACTGAATGGAAAAATCTGAATTAAGTCAGTTACTTTCTAATGTCAAAAATATCCATGTTTTATAATTTATTTTTCGTGTAAATCCCAAAATCACTTATAGACATTTACCCCATATAATAATCTCATTATTATTTTTTTGGCCATCATAGAATCCCTCCTTACTTTGCTTCTCTCATCTAGTTCTTGAATCTCCCATTAATATATTATTTTACTTATAAATGTTAAAATATTATGGTATTTAATATATTATTTATTTGACATTCAAATTTAATAAGGATATAAATGTAAAAGTATATATCTTTAGTTTTTAAAGTTGAAAAAAAAAACAACTTAATATTTATTTTCTGAGATTCAGACTAAAAAACAAACATATTATTCAAATTCGCATTCGGTTTATTGAATCTGGTTAATCTATTGATTTAGAAAAAACAAACGCCACCTTCCTGAAATTGGGATGGGCAGGAATGGAAATGGGCTAGGAACGAGAATGAGATGTAATGAGAATAAGGAATGAAAATGAGATTCTAATATTTATTTGGCAAAAATAAATAGGAATGGAAATGTGCTGGAATGTCATTAATGTATTTACTTGGCAAAATGAATGGGAACGAGGAATGGGTATGAGAATTAATTTATCAAAATATCAATAGTATTAAATAATATAATTTTCATTAACTAGATACATGTATAAATATTATTATAAAAATAATATTAATTAAAAAAATAAAATATTATTAACTTTATTATTTTAGTTATTATTAATTATTGTTAAGATTATTTTTATTAATATTATCATTATTAATATTTATTATTATTAAAATTTATTTATTTTATTATTTTAGTTATTATTAATTATTGTGAATATTATTTTTATTAATATTACCATTATTAACATTTATTATTATTAAATTTTATTAACTTTATTATTTTAGTTATTATTAATTATTGTCAATATTATTTTTAATATTTATTATTATTATTACTAAATTTTATTAACTTTATTATTTTAGTTATTATTAATTATTATTAATATTATTTTTATTAATAATAATAACAACAACAACAATAAGGATAATATTGTTAATAATGATAAATTAATTATTTTTATTAATTATTATTTTTATTGTTAATAATGATAATATTAATAAATTAATAATTAGAAGAGTGTTGTGCAAATTTTATTGAACTCGCAAGAGCACGAATTTATTGTAGAATAGATTAATGATAACGAGTGTCGATCCCACGAGGAGGTGGATTTTAATTATGTGTAGAATTAATTTTCTTAAGTGGGTGGTTGGATTTGTGGTGAAGGTAATTTAAACTATACTAGAATTTAAATTAAAATGGCATGAATAAATTGAAACAAGATCTATTGAAATAAAGCACTTGGGTATCTGGATCTGCATCAACATACTCCATGGGCTAAATATTCCTTATTAATGTAATTAAATCATGAGGGGGGTTCCACACCTCATGAACCACACTCAAATAAATATGGTGCTAAACATCGTTAAATAATAATAACCTTGTCTTGGGTCTAACACTTAGGCGATTCTGACAAGATTATTATTATTTATCGACGAAAAGTCAAAACAACCACAAATATTGGAGGGGAAGAGAAAATAAATTTACTAAATTAAGCCCATAGAACATGTTGAGACTTCACCTTCAACCCAAGCTTGAAAAAAAATTAGCTACTCATTTTTTAACTAGGGGTAAAATGAAAATTTATTAAAATACGTAGAAAATATAAAAAGGAGAAAGAATTATAGAAAACTAAGCTCAAAAATAGATTCAGGGGTATCAAATTAGGGGGGGAGAGCCCCATTTTTATAGATACATTGAGTGAATCATAGCCATTGGATTAAAAACAGTTCGGACGCTCAGGATTGCGCGTCATCGATCGGGCCAACAAGACGCTGCTGCACAATACACGGTTTGAGCGATGTAGCGGTTTTACGCGATGCAGCGGTTTGAATAGTAAATAATCTCATGTATGTGCATGTACCGTATGCATAATTTTTAGTCCACTGAAATGCTGCCACGTCATCCATCAATAGTACATTAGAATTTTAGTCCAATAGGATCGTGACACATCATCGGTCAATGCCACATCTTTCTCCAATCAAGTGCTGCCACGTAGGGGTGGGCAAAATCGGGTTCGGGTCAACTCGATCGGGTTTCGGGTTGTTCGGGTTAGAGAAAAATCAACCCGAATTTAACCCGAATTGTTGACCCGACCCGAACTCAATTCGGGTCGGGTCAACAATTCGAGTAATTTCGGGTCGGTTAGGGTCAGGTCGGGTCAAATTCGGTTAATGCAATTTTGAGCTCTTTTTTTCCTATTTTAAAAGTTTTTAGGGTGGTTTTAAGATATTTTTCTTAATTGTAGTCCTTTTCACTAATTTTCAACCAAAAAAAAGAAAAGAAAATGTTATGAAATCAAATGAATAAAGTTAAAACTCTAGAATAGGATTATAATTATAAAATATATAATTATAATGCACATAATCACACAACACATTATAATTATAAAATATATGTAACATAATACTTAATTTCAATATTTAATCTACCTAATGTCTTAATTTATTTATAAAAAAATCAATTGTTAATTGTTGTTAACAATTATCAATTAACATTATTTCAATTATTAATAACTAAATTTTTTTTGTTATTTATTAACAATAAATAAAAATTTATTCATAACAAAATCATAAATACACCAATTTTCTTGATTTTATTACTAATATTTATAAATACATAATTACAACAATCAAATAATAACTAATTACATAATAACCAATTAAGCATATATAATCATATAGTATATATATTCCATGAAAGTTTTGACTTATTAAGCTTGAAAGTTGAAGTTTTAAAATTAGGTTTGGGTGGGGAGAAAAAAATTTCTTCGGGTCAACCGACCGAACAACACAACGTCGTTTTTTTTACCCGACCGACCCGACCGAACCCGAATTTTTTCGAGTCGGGTCAATGCCCACCCATATCGCCACGCCATCGGTCCAATGCCACGTCATCGCATCAGTATGTGAAACTGATCGTAAACCGTAACATGAATAGTGCCGTACGTATGAACAGTACCGTATATGTAGACAGTGACATTTTTCCTTTTATGCTTCTCTTAAAGTTTTTGACCGTCCTGAGTTCAAAAGTGATGTCCGTTTTGCTGTCTGATCACTCGTTCATTGTGAAACAATCATGATGCCCCTAAAATACATAAAATACTTAATTATAACAAAACACACATAATTAAATTACAAGAGAAATAAATACATAAAAATAGAGATGTTAGTGAGACTTAAAATATAAAATGACAATTTTCTCCTTTATAAATATACACTTTCTAACACTCAAGAAAGGGTACACAAGTAAATTCATCTTTCATTCTCATTCCCACATTTTCATTCCCTACCCCCCATAGGAATGGGATTCCCATTCATTATTCTCAAATTATGTGGAACCCACACATTTTATTCTCATTCCCAAATTACATTTTACCAAGTAAACATAGGTTTCATTCATATTTCTTCATTCCCAAATTACATTTTGCCAAGTAAACATAGGTTTCATTAACATTCCTTCATTCCCATTCCCCAAGCACATAAGTAAACACACCATAATTTAAATTCAAACTTGAATGGCTAGTAAAAATAAGGTTACTTAAAAATTATGACAAATTGACAATATGAGTATATAGAAATTTAGAATGAATTGATTTATTAAATGGATGGTTTCCTTTATTTTTTTTGAGAAGATAAAATGGATGATTTCTATTTATAACAATCTAAGACTTTTTTTCAAATTTTATTATTGTGTACAATAAGTTCCAACTTTCAAGAAATGTGAAATACACAAACATCATGTTTTATGATTAGTAAAATAGACAATTATACTTTAAGATAAAAATCCACCTCTGCTTTGAGTATCAAAAATATATTTTAAAATGTATATTTTTAAAAAGGAATGGTCTAGATTTAATGCATGTTTGGTATAATTTATTTAATGGTTATAAGTACTTATCTAGTTCTAATTTTTTTAAATCTTTATTGTCGTTTGATTGCATTTTAAATAGAACTTTTGTTGAGTAAATAAGTTATTTTGTTTCTATTACTAAAATCTCAAATTTCAGATTTTTGAAATTAGAGGTTGGAGAGCTTTTTTAAAAGTTAAATTATCTAAAATACTTATAATTTATTTTACAATTTTATAAATTTTATAAATTTATCTATAAAATTAATTTTATAAATTTTAATAAAAAATTTCATTGACAACAAAAACAACTAATATTTTATACTAGAAGCTCTACTCGTCAAAATTTTAGTTAAATATGTTGTATTTAAAACTTATACCGAACAAAGTGTGTTTTATATTGTATTTACTTCCATTCAAATGGTGGGTCCACCCTGAATTTCCATAACAATAATAGGAGTGGGCAAAATATCTGACCGGATTCGATCCGAAAATTTTCGGGTTCGGATCAGATCAGATCATCAATGAAATCCGATCGAGTGAATTTGTATCAACCTGATTGGATTCACCCGATTCGATCTAAAAAACCCGATCGAGTTAAGACAAAATAAAAAAAAAAAACTCAAACCCGAATTTTACAATCATAGACTCAGAGTCACACACACTCGGACAGCCACACATCACAAACAACACATTTTACTTTCACAAAGACACAAACCCTCAAGCTCAAGCCTCAGCCCCTCACAAATTTCACAAACCCTCTACCGTTAACGCTTAGCATTCAGCCACACACAGTCACACACAACCCAGCACTCAAGCACAAGCAGCAGCCAGCCAGCCTACTTACAATAATGATAATACTGGATTCAAATAAAATAACAATACCACTAAAATTTAAAAAGTAAAGTAATAAAAAAAATTTAGAAAGTAAAAGTAAGATTAAAAAAAAGGGTTAAAACAGCCATTTGACATTTTCTATGAATAATGGTTAAAGTCCTTATGATGGTCGACGCAATCGCAGCACGCGGCCTTCGCCGAGAAAGAAACACTAAAGAATAAACAGTAAACACGAAACCACAGAGCAGCTTAAACCCCGAAAAAATTTTATTTAAAAAAACTAAAAAAAATCATTAATCCAAGAAGAACAGCTGATTTCCAATGGCTTTCAGAACCCAGTTTCGTTGTTTATGTACTTCCGAAACGTTTTCGAAAGTAAAACTCTCATCTTTTTTCAAAATTCCTCGTCAAATGAAACTCTCATCTTTGTTCGAAATTCCACGTCAAATTGCGGCGGTTTCAAATCTGGAAACCCAGCTTAATGAGTTCCTCCAAGAGAAATGTAAGTCAGGTATAATCAATCTCAATGAAGCCCGCTACTTTTTCGGCTACATGACGCACATGCAACCCTCTCCCCCCATCACATCATTCAATCTTTTGTTTGGTGCACTGGCTAAGAATAGACATTATGATGCTGTTATTTCGTTTTACGGGAAATTGGTTTCAATTGGGTTGTTGCCAGATTTTGTTACCTTAAATATTTTGATTAATTGCTTTGGTAATAAGGATCAGGTTTGTGATGCTTTTGTGGCTTTTGGGAATATTTTGAGAAGGGGTTTTAGCCCAAACGCTGTCACTTTTAATTCTTTGATAAAGGGTTTGTGTGTGGAGAATAGAATCAAGGAGGCGACTTGGCTGTTTAAGAACATGATTGCATTTGGTGTTAGTCCTGATGTGATTACTTACGGCACTTTGATTAATGGATTGTGTCGAACAGGAAATACAAGCGTTGCTCTTAGGTTACATGAGAAAATGGTTAGTGGGGATGATGAGAATGGGCTTATTTTGGAGCCTAATAACTTTTCCTATGGTATTATTATTGATGGTCTTTGTAAAGAGGGATTGGTGGACAAGGCAAAAGAACTGTTTTTGGAAATGAAGGGTCGGAGAATTAATCCAAATGCAGTTGTTTGTACTACTCTAATTCATGGTTTCTGTTGTGCGGGAAATTGGGAAGAGGCTAAAGGTCTTTTCATTGAGATGTTAGATCAAGGTCCGCGACCTAATTTGTTGACGTTTAATGTGATGATAGATTGGCTTTGCAAGGGAGGGAAGATCAATGAAGCAAATGGGTTGTTGGAATTGATGATTCAGAGAGGTTTGAATCCAGATACATTCACTTACAATTCCTTGATGAGTGGTTATTGCTTGGTGGGTAGAATTGATACTGCAAGGGAGATCTTTTTTTCTATGCATGGTAAGGGGTGTAAACATGATATAGTTAGCTATAATATTTTGATGAATGGGCTTTGCAAGAATAATTGTGTTCCGGAGGCTGTAGAACTCTTTCACACATTAGAAATGAACAAGTTTGAATTTGGAATTGAAATTTTCAGTTGCCTTATTGATGGATTATGTAAAGCGGGGAGACTAGATAATGCTTGGGAACTATTTCACAAATTGCCCCAGAAAGGCCTGGTGCCAACTGTTGTAACATATTCCATCATGATACATGGGCTTTGTAGAAAGGGGAAACTAGAAAAGGCAAATGATTTTTTATTATACATGGAGAAAAATGGCTGTGCTCCAAACGTGGTCACATTCAACACACTTATGCACGGTTTCTTACAAAATAATAAGACATCAAAAGTGGTCGAACTTCTACACAAAATGGCCGAGCCTGAGAGAAATTTGGTGCCAGATGACACCACGTTTTCCATAGTCGTAGACTTACTTGCAAAGGATGAAAAATATCGTGAATGTTTGAACTTGCTTCCAACATTTTCTGTCCAAAAGCCAAAAGGAAGTTGAGATGATGAAAGTTGGGTGAAGAGAAGATGACTTTCACGCGCATGTCGCATAATTTTGATCCTTGGATAAAATTGAGTAAGGTATGATTATCTAAGCTGAATTGCTTCCTGTGTAGTTTTTCATATATGGTTACTAAAGAGTTTGTTTTATTGTGGCAACTAAATACATGGACGAAGGCCTCCAAGCTCAATTATGATGTTATATGTGTATAATTGGTATGGTGATTACTGGTAGTATCTTTAACCGGATTATTCATTATTTACGATGTCACAATTTATATGTGTGTTCTTTTTTTTTTGGGGTGATTATTGCTAGGTTGATTATAACATCACATGGGCAGGCCATCTTTTTAGCAATATGCAGGAGCTTATTCCGAGTCACTAGTGATTTTCTTGTGAATTTAACTTTGATAATCTTGTTTGTTTTTAGCCAATTTTTTTTATGAATATTTTTAGCACACAACTTTAACTTACTATCCCTTTATGAAAAATGATGTAGGAAAGGAGCTAACTTTTACTTAAGCTAGGCTACGTTTGTATCATTTTGTACCTGTTTAGCTGGTTGGAGGCTGGGTCATATATTTCTTGAGCTAAAACAAATACCAATTCTCTCCTCCCCCCCCACCAAAAAAAAAAAGGAAATAAATATCAAGTTAGGATACTTAGGAGAAGAGAGGCCTGGGCTTGGAGAAGGCTGAATGGTAACTTATTCTTGTGAATCTCATTTGTCTTATTAAAAGGCATTCTTCACATTAAACCTTAATTTCACAGGGCCAAGATGTAATATAGTTAGTGATTATTCTATCGAGCAAAAAATCTATAAATAAATAATCAAATTAATTTATTATGTCAGTCATGTCATTGCCAAGTTCAGACAATGGTTGTTGAATTTTGTTGTTCTGTAATTGACAGGTTCTGCTGTTTCTAAGTCTAGCTACAGGCCCTGGCTATACGTGACAATTTTTCAGCCTTCAAGTCTCAGAAGCATGATAGGTTGCACTGTTCGTCTCATGCCGCAACCTGAAATGTGATCCTGATGAAGATTATAGTTTGAAAACTGGTCATTACTGTTGCGAACCAATGAGGATCCAGAGCCTGTCACTAATCCTTTGTGATGCTCGGGGATGATGGAGATGGGAATGCAGGCACCGTAATACGAGATGATGGAGATGGGAATGCAGGCCCCATAATACTTTCTGCTGTGTTGCTAATTCTTTGATACAAATGTGCAGTTCATTACTGATCTTCTATACAAATGTGCAAATTAAGTGGTGAACCAAGCCGTTCTAAAGCCTTTCGCGTTTTCTTTTGACAGCACTGCTTTTAAATTTGTCAAATTAGTTTGAACAAACAGATATTCATGGAGAATTATATAGCCTACAGGGTTTTCCTACAATGCATTCTTTTGGACAAACATCAATTTAGTTTGTGAATGTTCTAAGTTTATTTCGCTTGTGAATGTTCTAAGTTTATTTTGGTTACTCTTTCTCATTTATTGGTTTATATATTTCAACTTATTACTGCACTACTTTTGCGTTTAATGTTTTTATTAAATTCGTTAAATACAAATATTTTGAATTAAATTACAAGTAAATTTTATATTTTATTGGATGAGACCTTCATTTTGGTTAAATTTTCTCCCTTATTAGTAAATGAGTTTCAACTAATAATTTCACTAGTTTTTTTATTTAATATTGCCATTATTTAGGCAAGATTTCAATTATTTGGATTAAATATCAAATTTACTTTATAGAATTTTATTTTATTTTTTGTTGGATTAGTAATTTTAGTTAAATTTTCTCAAATATAGGTTAATATATTTCAATTTTTTAGTCCACTAGTTTTGCTTTTAATGCTCTTATTAAAGTTATTTAATATCAATGTTTTGAGTTAAATTCCAAGTAAATTTTATTTTATCATTAGATTAATTCTTGATTTTAGTTAAACTTTCTCTCTTATGGGTTCATGTATTTTAACTACTAATTGTGTTAAATGTTCCTATTATCTAGGTAGAATTAGAGTAACTTGGGTTAAATACCAATTTTACTTTGTAGAATATCATTTTCAGTTGGATTAGTTCTTAATTTTTGTTAAACTTTCTCAATGATAGATTTATATATTTCAAATTTTCATTCCTATGGTTTTGTATTTATTGTTCCTACAAAAATCATTAACTACCAATGCTTTGAATTAAATTTTAAGTAAATTTCATTTCTCATTAGATAAGTTCCTGATTTTTGTTAAGCATTTTCCTTTATGAGTTCATTAATTTCAACAAGCAGTTCTACCAATTTGTCTTGAATTTTTCCATTATCTACGTAATATTCTAATAATTTAGATTAGATACCAATTTAACTTCGTATAATTTTATTTTTGATTGGATTCGTACCTAATTTTGGGTGAACTTTCTTAATTATAGGCTAATATATTTCAAATTGGAAAATTATCATTTGTATAACCTATATTTGCTCTGTTATCAAAAATACTACAACACTTTAAGGGTGTATCAATTGTCCACTCTAAGTTGACAAAATGTATCAATCGACCACCAAACCGTTAGTCGCCGTTTGAAAGTTAACGGAATTACAGTGAATTGATGATTTTACCCTTAAAATTATCACTTGTATACTTTTAAATTCTCTTATTATCACTTGTACACCCCTAAATTATCACTTGTATACCCTTAAATTATCATTTGTATCTATGAAAAGACCATATTACCCCTCTAACGTCATCATATTTAAACGATAACTAACGGTTTGGTAGTCGGCTGATACATTTTGTCAACTTAGGGTGGATGATTGATACACCCGCAAAATGTTGTAGTATTTTTGATAACGGAGTAAACTAAGGGTATACGAATGATAATTTCCCTTTCAAATTTTCTGCCCACTAGTTTTGCTTTTAATTTTTTTACTGAAATTGTAAAATATCTACATTTTAGATTAAATTCTAAATAAATTATTTCTTATTGGATGAATTTCTAATTTTAGTTAAACTTTCTCTCTTGAATGTTCATGTGTTTCAACTAATAATTTCACCAGTACTGTATTCAATGTTCCCATTATTTATGTAAGATTTTAGTAAATTGGTTTAGATACCAAATTTACTTTTTGAAATTTATATTTAAGAGTAATTTCATTTGACCCTTAGTAACCCCTAATTTTTAAGTATTTCTAAAAATTAGCCAAGATGAACTTAATTAAATTAGCCCTGCTCTTGTTGGAGCAGTAGCTTGCTCATGGCTTGCCAAGCAAGTTGGTATGTTTTGTGAGGCTTGTGATTATGAAAATTTGAAGAGCAGTGTTCATTCAGAGAGCTATAAAATGAAGTTGAGGTATGGCTATTTGAATTGAGGGTGCTTATTAAGAAATGACCTAAATCGTATTAATATTTCATGAGAGAACAAGTTTATTGTATGAGAGCCTGATAAAGAAAATAGAGAAAAGAAAAAGGAAAAAGAAATATGAAGCTAAGAACAATAGAAAAAGAATATCACAACATGAGTGATTCAGTAGATTTGGATTCTTATATCTCCACTCGTGGTACTTCATTATATGATATTGTGGTACTATAATATGATATTGAATCATATTAATTCCCATGAGAGATGAAATACAAGTTAAGCAACCCAAGAGGGGGGGTGAATTGGGATTTTAAAATTTATGCTAAGCAAACCACACAACAAATCAATCTAACGCCTTAATGAAATCGGAAACAATAAATTCAAACAAGCATAATAATAAAAGAGTAAGGGAAGAGAAAACAAACACGATGATTTTTATGTAGTTCGACTATCCCTGCCTACGTCCACGCCTCCAAGCCAACCAAGCTCGAGGATTTCAATATCCAAGCCTCCCAAGGCTTCAAGTTCTTTACAATTGACTTCCAAGGTGTCAATGGAGCTTTACAATCAAGAGATTATCTCTCTAATCTCTTTACTCTAAGTGTTTCTCTCACTTGTACACTCATAATTTGATTAGAAATGAAAATTACAATAATGAAACTCTCTTTAAGAGTGGATAAACAAATTATAACTCAATGATGATTCAATAAATGATGATTTATGAAATGGAAGCCCAGTATATATTTTATGATGATAGAATGCATAGTCATGAGCCACGTAGATCTGGAAGAATGCCAAAGCCAAACCTCAAGTATACTATGTGAAAGCATGAATTGACTCCCATGCAAGCCATGCATGACATATGCATGTGCAGTTCACGTGTGGATATTGTGAAGGTGAGTGCTGGAACCGTGATCGTGGGATAAGCTTATCACAAATGTTGCTTTCCGGATAACCTTATCACAGAAGTTGCTTTTGATTATCTTTCTGTTACGAGATATTAGCTAAGTTGTTATTTTGCAATTGTTTTATTGATTTCAGTCATGATTGTGGATTGAAAATCAAACTCTTGTTATTATAAATAGGCTCCAGAATATGAATAAAGGCATCGAAAACTCAAACTGCAAATCTTTGGTTATTTCTCACCATAAGCAGAAAAATATCACTACCCTTACTTGTAATTGTTAGCTGTATCTGACTGGGACCTAACATTGGTATCAGAGCTAGCTATCAATGACGACCAACAAGGAGCGCATCGAACGAATTGAAGCTGATATCGAGAGCTTACAAAACAAGATGGAACAAATGGAAATTGGGTTCAATGATAAGTTGCAGCGTTTGGAGGACACCATGAGCAAATTGGCTGAATCTTTTAGCGTAACCAGAAGCACTGCCAGTCACGGCACCAATGAACACATTGGATCTTCACGACCATTCTGCGAAGAAAGTGGAGGAGGTCGACCCCCGACAAGACTTGCTAAGTTGGAGTTTCCCCGCTATGCCGGCGGCGACCCAACAGAGTGGTCCAATCGGGTAACTCAGTATTTTGAGTACCAAGAAACCACAGATGAGCAGAAAGTAGTCTTAGCGGCATATCACTTAGAAGGTGAAGCAAATCAATGGTGGCAGTGGATGCGTAAGGCTTACCGAGAAGAAGGCCGACCGGTTACCTGGGAAATATTTGTTGATGAGCTGTGGGCGCGTTTCGGACCAACAGATTGTGAAGACTTTGATGAAGCACTGTCTCGAGTCAAACAAACAGGTTCTTTGCGAGAATACCAAAAAGAATTTGAGAGGTTAGGAAACCGAGTTCATGGGTGGTCACAAAAAGCGTTGGTAGGCACTTTCATGGGAGGGTTGAAAACGGAGATTGCGGAGGATATACGGATGTTCAGGCCATATACGTTAAAGGAAGCCATCAGCCTTGCTCGCATGAAAGACGACCCGATAACACGCCAACGGAGATTATCCCAGCTACCAATTATCAGCCGAACACCACCGATCCCCAATCGAGCATCACCAACAGTACCCTTCAAACGGTTGTCTTGGGAGGAGATGCAACGTCGACGTACGCAAGGGTTATGCTTCAACTGCAACGACAAATTTACCGCTGGCCACAAATGCATCAAGGCACAATTACTGATCCTCGAAAGCGAACCACAGATAGAAGAATTCACCTATGAAGAGGTCACGGAAGATGATCCAACAACAGAACTAGCAGAAACGGTGAAACCTAAAATCTCTTTATATGCATTAATGGGATGGGCTGCACCTCAAACAATTCGAGTCATGGCAAGGATTGGGCCATACCAAATAATAGTCTTAATAGACAGTGGGTCCACCCACAATTTCATTAGCACTAAACTTGCCAATATGCTGCAATTACCCGTTAAACCAATGGAGACTTTCACAGTACGAGTTGTCAACGGTGAAAGATTGACATGTCAAGGGAAGTTTGAACAGGTACAACTTTTCATTCAGGATATTCCTTTTTCACTCACGGTTTATTCTCTACCGATATCAGGATTGGATATGGTACTGGGTGTGCAATGGCTCAAATTATTAGGTTCAGTCGTATGTAATTGGAAAACATTAACTATGGAGTTTGAGTGGGAAAACTGGAAACAACGCCTACAGGGGATAAATTCGCAAACAGTACATTCAGCATCGGTGACAGAAGTAACGAAGGAAATTAAACAAGGTCATGAGGTATATGCAATTTGTTTTCAAAGAAAACTAGAAGAGTCGCTGGGTACATTCTCACCAGATATGCAGCAGCTGTTGACAAATTATGAGGCACTGTTTCGTGAGCCCACACAGCTCCCTCCTCCACAGGACATTGATCACCGAATTCCATTAAAGGAAGGTACCGAGCCAATTAATGTGAAACCCTATCGGTACGCTTATTTTTAAAAGGCAGAAATTGAGAAACAAGTACAGGAGATGCTCACTTCGGGGTTAATCCGGCCAAGCACTAGTCCTTTCTCCTCACCAGTGCTATTGGTAAAAAAGAAGGACGGCAGTTGGCGCTTTTTTACTGACTATAGAGCTCTAAATCAAGCCACCATCAAAGATCGTTTTCCAATTCCAACCGTTGATGACATGTTAGACGATCTCCATGGTGCCGCATATTTCACAAAATTGGATTTAAGGGCAGGGTATCATCAGGTGCGAGTTAATCCGATGGATGTCCACAAAACCGCATTCCGAACTCATAACTTGCATTACGAATACCTAGTGATGCCGTTCGGATTGTGCAATGCACCATCAACGTTTCAGGCTTTGATGAATTCTATCTTCCGTCCTTATCTCAGAAAATTTATACTCGTATTTTTTGATGACATACTAATTTACAGCCCCACGTGGAGTTGCCATTTGAAACATGTTAAACAAGCACTAGAAGTTCTTAAAGAACAGCAGCTCTTTATCAAGGCAAGCAAATGCAATTTCGGGCAGCAGGAGTTAGAGTATTTAGGTCACATCGTCACTTGTCATGGCGTAAAGGTGGATGACAAGAAAATTGCGGCGATGGTATCTTGGCCCCGGCCACAAAACATATCCAAGCTGAGGGGCTTCCTTGGTCTCACCGGATATTACAGAAAATTCGTGCGAGGATATGGGTTGCTTGCTCGACCACTTACTAATCTTTTAAATAAAGGACAGTTCAGCTGGAGTGACGAAGCGGAAAAAGCTTTTGACAAATTAAAGAAGGCTATGACTAGTACTCTAATGCTAGCCATGCCCAACTTCAATGATACTTTCATTATTGAAACTGACGCTTCCGGCGATGGTATTGGTGCAGTGTTACAACAGTAAGGAAAACCAATAGCGTACATGAGTAGAGCTCTCGGCATCACAAAGAAAGCTTTGTCAGTTTACAACAAAGAGATGCTCGCTATTGTGGAAGCTGTTCGAATATGGACCCCATTCTTGCTCGGTAAGCGTTTCACAATCCAAACCGACCAACGCAGCATCAAATTCTTCCTGGAACAAAAAGTCGCAACACCTGAGCAACAAAAATGGATGGCAAAATTAATGGGCTATGATTATGAAATTGTCTATAGGCCAGGTCGTGAAAATACAGCTGCAGATGCGTTGTCACGACGATCCAATAGCCCAACTTTATTTCATGTCTTTGTTCCACAGGTTGCTATATGGGAAGAAATAAAAAACGCAGCCAGCAACGATGAGTACATGAAGACAATAAATTCAGTGGCGCAAACCCAACCTTCAGGGCCTTACATGCTGCGGAATGGCCTAATATTTTTCAAAAACAAAGTAGTAGTTCCACAAGCATTACGGGACACACTTTTATTTGAAGCACACGACACAAGATAGGGGGTCACTCTAGAATTCTTCGCACATTCAAACGTTTATCACAACAGTTCTACTAGCCATCCATGTTCAAAACTGTGCGTGAGTACGTGAGTAAATGTACAACCTGTCAACAAGCAAAAGCAGAAACGCTCAAGCCTGCAGGACTTCTCCAGCCTCTGCCAATCCCGTGTCAGGTATGGGATGATATTACATTAGACTTTATTGAAGGTTTGCCTTGCTCACAAGGGAAGAATACTATTCTGGTGGTAGTAGATCGACTGAGCAAGTCAGCACATTTTATGGCTCTTTCTCATCCTTACTCGGCAAAAACAGTGGCGGACAAATTTATTGAGGGAGTAGTGAAGCTGCATGGCATGCCCAAGTCACTCATTAGCGACCGAGACCCTATATTCATCAGCAAATTTTGGCAAGAGTTCTTCAATTTATCAAGCACCAAACTCAAAATGAGCTCGGCGTACCACCCGCAAACCGACGGCCAAACGGAGGTAATTAATCGATGCTTGGAACAGTACTTGAGATGTTTTGTTCACCAGTGGCCACGAAAGTGGCATTCTTTTTTACCGTGGGCAGAATTTTGGTACAACACCACGTTCGACGTCTGCACCGGAATGACTCCATTCCAAGCTTTGTATGGAAGACTACCTCCAGCCGTGCCCATGTATCAACTTGGTTCCTCACCGGTGCATGAGGTTGATCAAGCCTTACATTCGCGGGATGAACTGCTTTTACAATTAAAAACAAACTTAGCCACAGCAGCTAACAGAATGAAGCAAATAGCTGACAAAGGTCGCCGGGACATTGAGTTCAAACCGGGAGATATGGTGTTATTAAAGTTGCAGCCCTATCGGCAAACTTCCGTGTTCAAAAGAGCACATCAAAAATTAGCTTGCAGGTACTTTGGACCGTATTTAGTTCTTCGCAAAGTTGGAGCCGTTGCCTACGAACTACAATTACCAAAGAATGCTTGAATTCACCCGGTGTTTCACGTCTCTTTGCTTAAGAAAGCCGTGGGAGATTTCCTTAGCAATGACGTCAGTTTACCACCTGTGGATGATGAAGGCTCGGTGATCATGGACCCTAAAGCTATCCTTGACACACGTTGGGTGAAGCGAGGAGGTAAAGTCATCGAGCAGAATCTGGTCCGTTGGAAAAACATACCGGCTGAAGACGCAACCTGGGAGGACGCCACAATGTTGCGCCAGCAATTCCCCCATCAGACCCTTGAGGACAAGGGTAATTTTCATGGAGGCGGCAATGATAGAATGCATAGTCATGAGCCACGTAGATCTGGAAGAATGCCAAAGCCAAACCTCAAGTATACTACGTGAAAGCATGAATTGACTCCCATGCAAGCCATGCATGACATATGCATGTGCAGTTCATGTGTGGATATTGTGAAGGTGAGTGCTGGAACCGTGATCGTGGGATAAGCTTATCATGAGCCACGTAGATCTGGAAGAATGCCAAAGCCAAACCTCAAGTATACTACGTGAAAGCATGAATTGACTCCCATGCAAGCCATGCATGACATATGCATGTGCAGTTCACGTATGGATATTGTGAAGGTGAGTGCTGGAACCGTGATCGTGGGATAAGCTTATCAGAAACCTTGCTTTCCAGATAACCTTATCACAGAAGTTGCTTTTGATTATCTTTCTGTTACAAGATATTAGCTAAGTTGTTATTTTACAATTGTTTTATTGATTTCAGCCATGATTGTGGATTGAAAATCAAACTCTTGTTATTATAAATAGGCTCCAGAATATGAATAAAGGCATCGAAAATTCAAACTACAAATCTTTGGTTATTTCTCACCATAAGCAGAAGAATATCATTACCCTTACTCGTAATTGTTAGCTGTATCTGACTGGGACCTAACATATTAACTTGTTTTAACTTGCTAGAGTCTTGAAAATGAAGTTGGAGTTGAGTTTTTATAGTTAAAGCTCCAAAACTAGCCGTTATAGGCAAATTCCCGCAACTAAGTGGTTAGCCGCTTGATTTATCCGGCCAGCCACAATGAACAGTGATGTTACCGTTAAATTTGAAATTTGCTACAGTATTACTGTTCATAAAATTATAATTTTGCCCCAAAACTTTTTGTAATTATACTATGGCTCAAAATGTCATAAAATTTTACAAACAGGTCCAATTCTAGAATTTTGAAATAATATTTGTCATTCCCAAAAATTTTTGAAATTATGTTATGACCCAACATATAATAATACTTTTCAAAGAAATCCTTTTTAAGTTTCAACATAATCAATATAAATTTTAAAGTTCTCAAAACCTTTCACTTAGGCCCTCAATCTTTTATAAGTTACAATATGGCCCAAAACGTTTCAAATCTGTGCAAATAGGTCTAAATTCGAATTCAAAATAATATTTATTAAAATCAAAGATTGCAAAACTTTTTCATTTTAATCTAAATTACTCAAATCCACAAAATACTTTTATCTTAAATATAAAACATTTTGGTTTATGAAAAGTAATAACTTATTAAACAAAATATTGAGCTTCTCAAATGATAAACTAATCATAAATTAAATCATACTGGCTTTACAAGAAATTGTCGCAATAATTTGTCCGTCGAGCTTTAAACTTCATTATCGATTTCGCCGTTGTTCGTTGAGCGTCTTGAGCTTGATTGTACTTGATTCACTTGCATAAATATTATCCTTAAAAAACTAGTGAACTTGTGAAATACAATATTTATTAAATCACTTAAGACATATGTTTGTTATTATCAAAATTACATAATGTGTAGCCCTTTAGGCTAACAAGAGAGAACAAGTTTATTACATGAGGACCTGATACAGAGAGTAGAGAAAAGCAAAAAAAAATAAAATTAAAGATATAATTTAAAGCTTAATCTCATTTGAAACAACACTACCATGCTTATTGCTAGTTAAGGCTTCCATATTAATTGCCTAACATGGTATGAAAATCAATTTTCCCAAAACGTAAAATTGTTTGCAAATCACCCCATTACATTTAATCAAATACAATAAATTGTGATTATGTCTTTTGTGTTTTCTCAATGTGCCATACAACCGTTATTACTTTTTCAAGGCAATTATCCATTGATAATACGTTTTTTGTACTTTTTCAAAAACATACAATTCTTTTTTTAACTGAATTCCACCAGTAGTTACCTTTTTTTTTTTTTTTAACTAGGCCAATTTTGTCTTCACGCTTTATAACTTTACTGATGTCATAGGGACAAAATTATCATTTCACCTACACAGCAAGAAATGGCGTCGTTTAGAGCCTTTGATTAAGGGAAAAAAAGAGTAAAAAATGGTCCAGAGCATGGCCATGTACGAAAACAACCATTGATTATTGCACATCGTGACCCAGCACCATACTTGAAGAAGCATCAAAACTTGCCACTTTTCCTACAATTTCCATTCGTTTTCATCAATGAACTACACTTGAGTTTCAAAGATTTTTTTTTTTAAAGATTCAAAGGTCGTGAGAAAATCGTGAGCTGTTTAAAAGTCTTGACGTTTTTGTTTTTGGGGTTTTGAGGCTACTATGAGTAAGTTTCATTGAACTTATTTATTAATTCAATTTTTATAACAAAACAATATTATTTAAGATTTGTATGGTGATTGTTGTTAATCGTTGTTTCTTGAAACCCTAGAATATTGATTAGGTTCATTTGTAATAAAATTTTGGAGGTAATGATAAATTGGGGAGTCATAGGTTGTTTTAAGGCATTAAAGATAGTCACTGGTATGATTGAATGCATGTTTATCCCCTACCTACACATGTATCTTTGCCTGTAGTTTACAAAATTTAGGGTTTTTGTAAATTTTTAGAAACTAAAGTCTAGGTTGTGATTTTTTGAAAATTTTTATCCCTTGCCTACACATGTATCCATATCCCCGAACTCCTTAGTGAAGTTCGGGCTATTGAATGTGAAATTCATATAAGTTGAATGATCCATTGTCAACTAATCTATAATATGGATCGTTATAGTTTGTCCCTTTAATTTCAAAAAAATGACAGAAAAATAAATTAATTACAACTAGGTTACGTTAATAAACCATCAACAAGTAGAGTGATATTTGGCTTTGTTTTATAGTTTTATACTAATAACCAAATATTTTATATTTGGCTTCATTTTAATATGCAAGAATTCAATATAAAAAATTTACATAGTTTTGCATGAATATCAAATATCTTTGGATAATGTAATCAACATTTAGGTTCATGGGCAGCTAATAACTCTATAAAATGAGAGTTATCATGATACTTTTTGGCTTAAATCAAAATTACTTAGAGAGTAATTGATGTGTCTTAGTGTATTTTAATGATAATTTGCATTAACATCCATTTTAGTTTAAGTTTAATAAATTTTGTTTGATTTTGAATAATTGTGTGTTTAAAATATATGGATAATTGTAGGTAACCAGAAGCTCAAATTTCAAAGAAATGATAGTGTTGCAATAAACTTGAAAAATGAGAAAAGAACATGGCTATAAAAGAATTGAAGCAAATCTATAACAGTGTAGATGTTATAGCCATTGTTGTAGCAATCATTGCTTAAGCATTCCTGGAGCATTGATATAAAAGATTTTGTGTGAGACATTTATCATATTTGCGATATGTAGTTTCCTAATTTGGAAGATGCGCACCTTACACTTCCGTTTACCCTAGTTATCAGCTATTAAAGAAGCACACACGCAAAGGAAAAGAAGAGTTGTCAACCAAGATTAAAAACCAAGAAAGAAATAAAGGAGAAATAGAATTCAAGAGCAAGAATCAAGGCTGCACTAGTGGGAAACTTGCTGGAATCAATTAGAATTCATTCTTTCTACTTCTTCTCTTGTTTTCTTGTTTATTCTTTAAACATGACGATGCATTTGATGGCTGAAACTTTATTGTTTATTTTTCTTTCACATACTATGAACTAAATTTACTTGTGGTTGAGTGATAAACAATCTTGATGATTCTTGACTGATTTTATATATTGTTGTATATTTACTATAACATTTTGTTTTGATAGTATTTATTTACATTTATTATTTTGGCTGACCACCCATTTAATAATACAAGCCAAGAAAGAACCGCAAAAAAGCCTATCTTAGTGGAACATATCAGAGCAATACTTGGTTTTAGATTGGGTTTCTTGAGTTGAGTTTAACTTGATTCCAAAAGGGTCATGCTTAATCTAAAATTAGTGATGAACTAGATATAGGGATTCACCTTATAGGGTAAATAGAACCTAAACGTGTAATGCTATATCTTATGTTGGCATAATAATTTGTCACTGTTAGGTTGTATAAAGATATAAGATAATAATTTGGGATATATATGATTACAAGGTCAGTAGCAGATCAGAAGCAACCACACCTAAATTTAGAAGAAACAGTCAAAACCATTAAGAGAGTTTAATCACTCAACTACTTCATTCTTATTGATTTTATCCTTACGTGTGACTTGAAAATTTACTTTTTGCATATTCATTTATTACATTTTATTAAGTAGTTTGTTAGTTTAGTCGTTCGCTTTATTTTCAATTGAGGCAAAACTGCATTGTTGAGATTGCCGTGGCAATTATTGTTAATATATATGTTTCCATATTATTGATTTTGATGATAACAAATAAGATTAAGAATGATTAAGTTTCTAAAAGCTCAAATTATTTTTTATATATTTTAAATAAATCATTATTTTCACATTATAAAGGTTTTATATTTAATGGAAAAATGATTTTATGAAATTGGTTGTTTTTCAAGTTTATGTTTTAATTGAAAGAGTTTTGAAAACTTTAAAATTAACAAGTATTATTTGAAATTCTGGAGAAGGACTTATTTGAAAAGTGTCATAGTATTTTAGGCCATTTCATAATTATAGAAAGTTTGGGATTAACGAGTGTTATTTGGAAATTTTAAAATTGGATCTATTTGTAAAGTTTTATAACGTTTTGGGCTATAGTACAATTATAAAAAGTTTTGGGATAAAATTATAATTTTAGAAAATAGTTCACTGGGCTAACCGGATGTGACAAGCAGCTAGCTGGATATTGGGCAAAAACTCTCCGGATGGAAAGCGGCTATCCGAATTTCATAAGCGGCTATCCGTTTGTTGGGCAGTGAGCTTTTAGAGTATAAACGGCTATCCGGATATCGTAAGCGGCATGCCGGATGTTGTGAAATTCAAATTTTTGCCTTAATGGTAACATACAAGCAGCTAACCGGATTCCATAAACGGTAAGCCGGATGTGAACAAAAAGTGAATAACGGCTAGTTTTTGAGCTCTAACTATATAAACTCAAATCCAATTCATTTTTGGTAATCTTGGCAAGCATAAACAAGTGCACACAACATATCTTGAGCTTCAATTTCGTAAATCATCATTTATTGAATCATCATTGTGCTATCATTTGTATATCTACTCTAAAAGAGAGTTCTTTGTTGTATTCTTTGTTTTCTCATCAAATTTGTGAGTGTATAAATGTAGGAAACACTTGAGTGAAGAGATTGGCAGATAATCTCTTATTGTAAAGGTTCATTGACACCTTGAAGTCAATTGTAAGTATTTGAAGCCTTGGAAAGGCTTGGATAGTGAAATCTTTAGGCTTGGATAGTGAAATCTTTAAGCTTGGATAGCTTGGAGGCGTGGACGTAGGCGAGGATTGCCAAACCACGTAAAAATCATTGTGTTTGCTCTCTCTTCTCTAACTCATTTATTATTGTGCTTTAATTAAACTTATTGCTTTCGAATTTATTAAGGCATTAGATTGGATTGTTGTGTGGTTTGCTTAGTATAATTTTTAAAATCTCAATTCACCCCCCCTCTTGGGTTGCACACTTTATTTCAATTATGATAATATCAATTCATGTGGAGATGATCTCGAATACTTATCATTATATTACTTATTGTGTACACTTGCACATTGACACCAATAGCATTTGAATTTATAGCAACAACAACAACAATAATAATAATGTTAAAAAAAACTAATGCTTGTTGTCTTTGGTTTGTTGCTTTCTTTGCTGTGTAATGCAAGCATATTATTGTATATCAGTTAGTGTCACTGAATTTGTCTTTTTTTTAATTTTGGACATTTAGGGTGCCACAACTATAGTTAATGATATCCTTTCGAGGCATGAACCAAAATTTAGGGTTGCTTGAACCTAAGTTTATGTTGCGAAAATAACAGCAATTACTTTAGCTATTACAAGTTTATATGGATGAGATTTCACTTAAAAAATTTTGTTAAACATTACAAACCCAAAGAATAAGGTTAAGGTTACGCTGGATTCAGATTTTAAGGATGATGTTATTTACTTGAAATTCATCTATTTCATAATGCCAATAAGTTTATAGTTGAAGTTGTAATAATACTTTACCCTCAATTTCTAGATGTTTCCTTATTACAAGCATTATTGACTAACCTAGAAGTTGTCTTACTTGATGAACTAATAACATAGTTGAATGACTCTACTAAAGGACATGCTTTTATTACGGGACAAGTTATTTTTGGGGGACAAGCTATTTTGGGCTAATGAATCTAGTGAGGATGGATTGCTATCTGATTGTTTATATAGAATGGTTGGTAGTGATGATGATGTTGATATGAGAGTCATCCAAGCTAAACTTGATGGTGCTGCTGAACCTATTTTTGTTGATAAGGACAGTGAGGGAATTAGGGATACTCAAACAAGTAAAGGCAGCCACTTGGATTCTGATTTAGATGGTAATCTATCTGATGCTAATAAAAAGGTATTAAGGGTGGTCAATACTTTTGATGATGACATTGAGCTCTTACTATCCAATTGACTAATTATTTAGAGCAAGATGAGTACAAAGTAGGTGCTAATGGGAAATATAGGCTAAAATCAGAGTATGTGTTTAGAGATATTACTCATTTTAGAGAGATATTGCATGAGGTGATGGTTAGGAAATGGTTTGCTATTAAAACAATATATAGTAAGATATGTGGGTACTTGTAAAGAGGTTGACTGTTCATTTTATGTGGTAGGTGTAAAATTGAATAATGGAATTGGTTTCATATTACGAGAATGCAATAAGAAGCATGAGTGTAGATTTGCTAGTAAGACAGTAAAAATTACTTGTACTTGGGTTGTTAAAATAAAAAAAGTTAGATTACTGTTGTCCCTAATGTGAAGATTGATATTTTAAAGAATTATATGCACTAGTAGAAAAATTGCCTTCTCTGATACTATTTCGGCAATAGTAAAGGTTTTTACTAACATCGAGTTTAGTGTCACTGATCATAGTACAAGAAATTTTCTGACACATATTTTTTGTATTAACGATTCCATGACACCTTAGTACCAAAGAAATGCTTATAGTTAAAACATCACCTACGCTTTGATGGTACAGTGTCAAACAATTTATGATTTGATAATATCAAAATAATTGTGATTCTATACAATCACGCAGATAGTGATTCTATGGTATGAAGCATGTTTTGATGCGCTAGTAACATTTATGTTGTGATTAAAAAATATTAATATTTGTAGATGCTAAATTGGTGTCAATAGACTTTTGAAAATTTTTAAAATTTTTAAAATATTAAAATTTTCATTATTACAATTACTAATAGCCTAAAATTAAAACCATTAAACAACAATTTTCAACAATAGTTATGGAACAAATGTTGCATTCAAAGCCTAATAATATCCATTTAACAAATGTCATCAAGCTCCATTCTACATTTAACAATCAGCATACAATTCACCAAATTAGTTCAACAACCAAATTCATCAAATATAGTTTGAATAGCATAATATTAGCAAAAACTACAGTTAATTTTCAAACAAAGAAAACAACAACTTGTTTTGGCAACAACAACTTTAGTAATAATTGATAAGGCAAATAGACTAGAATAAGAAGCAGCAATAGCAACATTACTCTATCCATCAACCAAGTAGTAGCAAAATATTGAAGGCAAATGCAACAAAAGAAAAGACAGCAGAAGCATTGTTATCTTCAATTGCCTGAGTAGTAGTAGCAATAAGAGGCAATCAAACTTATGATTAATTCCAACAAAATCAAACTAACACAGGCACATTCCTGAAAGTAATGAAGGAACAAGCGCATTGCACATCATATGCAGCACACTAATCATGAACCTTTAATTATAAAACACGAACAAACAAGTGATATTTACCTATTTTCTTAAACTAGTGATTAAGTTAGCCATATATGCAGGCATTCATCACGAACCTTTAAAATATCCCTATCTGTATACTCCGTTATCCCCTTGAACTATAATTACAGAGAAATGAGAAAGAAAATTATGATATAAACAAAATGTTCATAATTAATATAACTAACAAAGTAGAGGTTTGAAACTTACCTTTTGTTTCAATATGTTATTTTGCACAATGTCTTGCATGTACTTTAAAACAAAATACCCACATTTAAAATAGTTTAATTGCTGATGGCACTATAAATTTATGAAATTAGTTTTAGTATCAATTATATTATACCAAAAGCTATAAACTTAGTCAAAATGAACATATCACTTATATCTTTACTTAGAGTAACATCCATTTTAAATTCAGCTTTGTGTTTTGCTTTGTTGCATGATACATCGTAACTCCTCTGAATATGAAAGTATACAGTGATTATAAAACTCAATATACTAAAATTTAACAATATAAAACATTAAAATCTAAGTGTGGAAAACTTAACTGCCCTATTATTCGCTCCAAATGACAGTTCACTTTATGGGTAAATGCTGAATCTAAATAATACACAGTAGAGGCCAGCACATCGATTGCAACCAACACCTAATGATTGTTACAACAGTAAGAATAAAACCATTAAATAGTGATATCGATATATGAAATAACTATATGTTCTATAATTTCTGAATTGTGGATGTTAATATATTGAACATATGAAGATAGAAGTCCTTACCCTGGGTTATATAAGATTAATATCAACTATACAATTAGAGCTGCTTTCAAGTTTGCCTATAGCTTTGACGAAGAGTTAAATAAAACATTAATAATTTAAAAATAACGACTAACTTTGCCTATAGCTTAATCACCTCATTCTCAGACAACTAAAATCAATGATCACTTGACAGATAGCCTTGTCCAACAATGTTTTCGTTGCATAACCAAAAACTAACTCATCATTTTCGATCAATAACTCTTCGTCAAGAAAACTATCAACTACTAAGGAAAACATATTAATGCTTTGACTAGTGTTCTTTCTCTGTTGTACAGCTGACGAAGTGTTCTTCCTCAAAACCAGTTTCTTATTGGCATTTGGTTTCACACACCTTTGTCTTCATTAGAAGAGGAGGCTTAACTTCAACTTGGATAACACAAAGGTTTGTTACTTTGCTTTGTCGGGCTATAGTCTCTTTCAGTCTAGGAGACTTTCTTAGGGTCTTTATTGAAGTCTTCTTTGGCATCCTTTTTAGAGTCTTTGTGGCTTATTCTACCTCAGTTTTAATTGAAATTGGAGGAGTTCGTGTGCTGGCACCGTCATTCTCTATATTCACCTTGTTCAATAATGTCAAATTTAGAGATGGTTCATTCACAAAATCCGTAACCTATTCAGTAAGTAAACATTAAATATCAATTAGTAAAATTTTATTTAAATGAAACAAATAGTGAAATTAAGTTGTCATGCATCATTCCCAACACACACCAAATTGTTAAATTAAGCAGCCATTCATGCCTTTCTCACAACTAAAGCAACAAAAGACAAATCAAGATATTTGATGTCAAGGAACCCATTATCACAAGTCACCTATGTATAGTTAAAGTAAAAATATATTTATGTTAAATATGTATTCATACCTTCAACAATCAAACACCTTCTCGTAATTTTGTAGAAGATTTTAGCATAATAGTAGAACAACAATTTGTAAAATTGAATTAGTCGAAGAAACAATTAGCCAACCACATGCAAACTATAACAATATCAGTACTTTTATCAGTAAATATATTGATCACGGTCAAAAAGGTAAATTAAACTTCTGTATTTTAGAACCAATATTAAAATCATCTTTAAAAAATCAATGTAGATTGTATTTATATAATACCAATTTCAAATGACAGATTGATAAGTATATAACATAAATTGGAAAGAAATAATGAAAACGCCTCAACCAATAGATACAGTTTAATAGTATATTCAGGATGACCAAGAAGATGAACTAAATTTCTATATAGTCAAATTCACAAAGTCTTTAAAAATTCAATACCAAGGCTATTCATATGATTCCAATTGCAAATAAAGGACTCATAAGTATGTAATGTGATTTGGAAACAAAGTGTGAAAAAATCACAGCCAATAGATACCGTTTTAGAAGCTTATCCAACATGGTGAGAAAGGTGGATTAAATTTTTACCTCTTATAAGTAATTTCAGAAAATCATTACGAATTCAAAATGCTATACATATGACACCAATTTCAAAAGAAAGCTTAATTAATGTATAATTTAAAATTAAAAAAAAAAAAGCAAATTGCTTATCTTAGTACAATAATAAATAACTCATACATTTTGTCAAATACCTTGTAGGCACAATTTTGTATCATCTTCTTTAGACAAATCTTGTTTTAAATTCTACCCACACAAATACAATACTTAACAATATAAAAAACATGCAACTGTGAAAAAACAATGTCCAACCCATATTGGATAAAATAAAAAATAAACCTGGCTCCAAGTGTTTCAAATTGATGTTTTCTATTATTGGGCATTAATAAAGTATCAAATAATATGACATTTCAGAAATTAAATGAAACTAGCCCTTAATTGTTTTTAAAAACAGGGATTTCTACTATTGCTCTGATTATAGTCAAAATTGAAACACCTATAATGGCTTATTTATTTTACAAGTTCGACGGGCTTGTTGCTTGAATCCTTTTTTAAATCTTCTTTTACAAAATCACTAGGTGTTGTGGTTTATCAATTTCTACTTGCATGTTCAAAGAAAGACATGCTTGTTAATTAGTATGTATCTGGCCGAAGAGTGATTAAAGTGAAAGAGCTAGTAAGAGGGGTTTAAGGAAGTTGAAAGGGATTTCGATTTGAGTGGAACAAACAAGGGGCCTCAAATTTGAGTTAGAAGAATAAAGATTTCAGGTTCACAACTTTCAATGATTTTGTTTTAGGGTTTTTGTAAAAAGTAAGGAGGGAAATTGATTTTAGAGGGAGAGGGAAATGATAAGCCAAAAATTCCAACTATTCAATTTATATCGATAACTTTTTAACAATTAGAATGATGCCGTTTAGATTTAGGAAAATTGAAAAAATTAAATTAAATTAAAATTACTTCTCTAATTAGCATCAACGCTTGGTTATAATACTATAGTATCAATGATCACTGACAATTATATGTAAAAGGTGCTAAAATCTGCTTAGGTCATCAAATGCTGATACTGTTTTATTTAGTATCAAAAACTTAGTATCAATGTTTCTCATTTTTCTAGTAATGATGCAAGAGACTTATGGTTTGAAGATTGAAATGATGACATTATATAATGCCAGAGCAAAAGCAAAAGTTAAGGTTTTTAGGGATCCTTTAAAAGGATATAAAAAATTATTCGAGTATGTTGTAGTCATTTACAAAGCTGATCCAAGAGCAATATGCAAGGTGTTGTGTGGTGTTGTTTCTATACGAACAAGATATTGTTCCAAAGATTTTCTTGTTGTCTTTCCTATGCAAAAGAATACTTAGCTTAATGGTTGTAGATCTTTTATTAGAGTAAATAGATGTTACATGAAGGGTAAACATCTTGGATTATTGCTAAGCATTGCTGGCATCGATAATAATAATAAAATTGTCCTATTGGCTATATATGTTTGTGAGATTAATATTACAGAGACATGAGGATGGTTTATGGAGCACTTGAATGGTTATTTGGGTGATGAAAGGTGGGTGACTTTCATTAGTGATGGACAAAAGGGGTTGACTAATGCAATTTTAAGCACATGGTTTACTGTTTATCATATGGCATGTCTTAGGCATGTTTATGCTAACTTTTCCAAGTCATATACAATTTCACAATTGAAACTTTGGAAGGCTACTAAAAGTGGTGACAAGCATGATTTTAGTGAGGTAATGACATATATCAATGTTGAAAAAAAAAAGTTGCATTTGAGTGGTTAGAAACAAAACTGTATTGTTATAAATGGTCGATCTATATATATGACAGAAAATTGCTTAGTAGACCGTATTGACAATAATGCATTGGAGTACTACAATAGTTGGCATTACCTTGTGGAGACAGACCTTGCTTGACAATGCTTAAAAAAAATTAGATGCAGACTTATGAAAAGATTTACAAAGAGAAGAAATAAGGCAACCACTTGGAAAAGATAGCTAACACCTAAAGTGTTAAAATAGTTAGACAAGAAAAAAACTGCGGAGAAAATGATTGTACAAGCTTCTTATAATCTAAATTTTCAAGTCATGGATAGAGCTTATAATCCACTTAGGAGTTTGTGGTAAAGTTAGAGCGTAGTAATTGGAAAATTGCTAGCCTCCCTTGTCAACAAGTTATGGCTGCCATGAGATTTGCAAGACATGAAATTAAGGAGTATATTCCAACATGCTTTACCAAATAGGCTTTCCTTAATAAATATTCAGTGATGTTTAGCCTTTTTCCAAATTAGTGTACATAGGAGCCTATTGGAAGACCATTGATTGGCATGCTAATTGTGGAAAAAAAGATCGAAAGGCCTAAGAAATTTAGAAAAAGAGTAGCAAATGAGCTCAAAGAGAGAAAAGGAGATTCTTTGTCATTTTCTCATTTTGTGGTGGTGATAATCATAATGTGAGATCCTTTCTATTAAGGCCACCTGTTCTAAAGGTAAATAGAGCTAGAAAAACTAATTCTCAGGTATATTTATTATACTATTATTATTTATTATGATTATTATTGTTCATTATATGTAGCTGTTATTATTTATTATATTTATATTATCATCAAATAAAAAGTACGTGTTTTATAGGCATTAGCTACTTCAAGTCAGCCATTAATTGTTTCTGAGTAGGTGATAAGAAGAAGAAAATAGGTGTTGCCTTACATATATATTTTTTATTTGTTGTGCATGTATAGTTTATTTTATGTATAAAATGATATTCATTCACAAATCAACATGTTTATTAGCATCAGTAACAAAGTCAACTATTTCAGGCCAGGCAACAACTGCCTCATCCCAATCAATAAAAAAAAAAACCTCTCTTGATTTCATGTTCTAGGTCAGAATTTTAATGCTTGAATAAGGAAAAGAAAAGCTCAAGCTAGCTTTCTAGATATTGAGACTAGAAAAAAATAATCATGGCCAGGACTGAACCAATCCCGAAATCCATCTTAAGCTTCAAATGTCATAGGTTCTTTGTAATGAATGAGAATAACTAAACTTGTTTTAACTTGTTATTTTGATTGTTATTTTGGAATATTGAAGGTTATTTTGGCTATATTTTGGATAATTATGTGGCTTTAATGGTTATTTGGGCTATATTTTGATGATATTGTTAATGATTATTTTAGAAGTATTTTGGATAATTATGATACGTTATTTTTTATTTTATTATGGCTGAGGATATGTTATTCAGAATGTATTTAAGCATACTTACAACGATAGAAAATAGGACAATTAGTATATAATTAAGCTTTCATTTCCTTAATGCATATTTTTTAAGATACATTACATTTTAATAAACACAATTGAAAAGGCACAAACTAAGAGAATTATTATACATTTAAGCTTTCGTTCAACGAGCTTAATTCTTTTTTTTTTTATCTTTACTACATCATTAGCTCCAAAGTTAAATGCATTTATCTCTAAATTTTGATTATCTGTCATTTGATTACCACTAATAGAGTATATGAAAGCTTCAGTAGTAAATTATTGCTGAAACTTGCATTTATTCAACCTACATGACAAAAATATTACATTAGGATTTTATGGTGTAACGAAAACCATAGCACATGCCTACACACCGCACTAGCAGTACTTGGAAATGCATTTAACCTTTTATGTGGTTGTCCATTAGCTGTAGAACTTGAATTATAACTTGATGCAATTTTAAATGTGTTGATGATAGATTGGAATGAATGGTTGAGCAGGTGCTATGTTTGAATGAATGAATGGTTGGGTAGTTGTGATGTTTGAATATATAGATGATGTGTTTGAATGAATGGTGTTTTGATCAGAAGTAAGATTATATGTAATTTATTAAATGGTTCTATCTAATTGATTTCAATCACTCTGAATCCAACATCAAAGTAAAGAATAATAACAAGAATCAGAGGGAAATAGAAACACACGAAAAAGATTATGTGGTTAAGTTCTAATGAACCTACATCCACGCTTGAATTCCCAATTTGGGCTTGAAACTTTATTTATAAGATTGATTACAATGGCTTCTAATAATTACAAAGAACAAATTTCTTTCACAAAGAATCTTATGATTCACTCTCAAAACCACTTGAAATCACACATTCAGGTGCCTTTTCAACCAGCAAACTTTGCCCTTTCATATGCTATTGATCTTAGCTGTAGAGTGTGAATAATACAACAACCAGCTAGTTCCATGTGTGCCAGCTCATCAAGTCACCTTAGCTTACAACTGGCATAGTTGTCATAAGCTAACTCAAACTTGGTAAGATATTGTTCGTTTTGGGCCTTAACAAGGCCCATATGGTTTATTTTTAGGGCGCCCATACACCTCAAAACGTATCTTACCAATTAAGGTGTGGATCACTCTTTATAAACACAATATGTCTCCCGTGCTTTGCCGATATGGGATTCACCTAGGGTGTTACATATACTCTACCTTAAGGACTCAGCGTCCTCGCTGAGTTTTGCCCCACCATCGCTTAAGAGGACATTGTTTAAGAGGAAGCGCGGAGTCACTTTGATACCATAATGTCATGAGCCAACTCAAACCTACAAAGATATTGTCAGCTTTGGGCCTTAATAATGAGATTAAGAATAAAACTATCACACGCACATGGGATGAGGTATATTGAGATCCTATTCAAGTTCCTGTCGGACCCGTTACAAGAGCATGAGCAAAATAATTCAAAGAAGTACTTAATAGATTGAATTAAGCAACTTGGGCTCAATCAATTTCGTGGAGGCCCATTGAAGGAAGCACACATGATAAATGTATGATTCAAGCTCTTGAAGTTTTCAAATATCACTTCCATGAAATATGGAGTTGGTTTGCATATTATGGTGGGAAAATATATTATTTTCCTTTTTCAGATACTTTCCTGTTTCTTGATAAGGCTATTAGGGAAACAAATCAGTTATTTCTATTTTAATTACCTAGTTTCCATTTAATTGATGTAAGGCATTTAAGTAAATTAGGATCTTGATTTATTTTAGATTCATTCCTAATTACTTAGATTAGGATTCTGATTTGATTTAGATTATTTCCTATTAGGGAAGATTCAAATTCATATTCAGATTTGATTTTTGGTTTAGGATTTATTTCTAAAAACTTCTTATAACCAACCCTAGATAATGTACTCGTATTTAATAAATGAAAGAAAAAGTTTTTTTGATGCAATTTGTGAGAGAGTTAATTCTCTTTAGTTCTTCACGAATTCTTTGAACTTATCGAATTTCTGTGGCGTTCAAATTCTTGACTTATCAACCAGACCATCCAAAGCCGATTGTAGCGTTGTTACATACCAAGGTTCTTGCTTTTAACAAGCATTGAGTCGAGGTTCTATTTCATTCCTGGTTTAGATTCGACCTTGGGAACTAAAATTGATTAGGGTTGCGTTAGTTCTTGTCGGAGTTTGTATCATTCGGTATCAGAGTTTAGGCTCCAAGGTCAGATCCATCTATCTTTGCTATTTTTCATTATCGTTTGAATTTTTTATCTTTGTTCATGTATCTATTAAAAAAAATGTCGTGAATAGTATCTGCGTGAACAATGCCGTGCGAATAGTATTTTTAAGGTTTCATTTTTAAATTAATTTTGTATCCTTGTGGTTTAATTCTCCTTAAATCCACAAGTTTTATCTAGTCTTTTTCCTTAAAAAAAGAAAAAAAAAAAGAAAAAAAATAATCTCCAATCCTCTTAAAATCTTTCATTTTTTTTTCATTATTTGTGTCTGATTGTACACATTGCCTTCTTACTCTTGAAATTAAATTCCACTTAGAGTAATCTTTGTAAATTACTAGAGAAATTCTAATATTGGTTTGATTAGTTTGATAAGAACCAAGTGAGAATTATTAAGAGTGGAAAAAGGCAAGAAAGTGTGAGCGTATTAGAGGGTAAAAACCAATTAATTTGAGTGAAACACGAGTGGAATTGAGTGAGTCATTTTTCTTGAGTGAAACACATAAGTGAGTAAAGTAAGGTCCTTCCACATTATTTTTAACTTTCTTTTGCAGATAATAGCTATGTCTCACGACCTAGAACGAAATACAAATAAAAAGGATCAATTCGTAACTACTCAGAATTTACAAATTCAAGCATTTATGGGAGAGATGCGAAGGATGATGAGGGTTGAATTAGAGCTCATATACGAGCTTTTGGATCAAGTAGAGAACACACGTGCAGGGCAGCCACAACCCGTTCCCCAGCACATAGGAGAAGAATAGCTTCAGCTAGAGGAGAGATTGATGACTATTATAGGGATGAGTATGATGAAGGGGAGGACTCAGTGGGTAGCTATATGAGAGATGGACAAGATAGAAGAGCTAGGAATGCAGATGATGAATTGAGTGGCATAAAAATGAAGATTCTATCTTTTCAAGGAAAATCTGACCCAGAAGCATACCTTGAATGGGAGAAGAAAATGGAGTTCATATTTGACTGCCATTATTATTCAGAGGCCGAAAAAGTAAAATTGGTTGTGATTAAGTTTTTTAACTATGCTATTACTTGGTGGGATCAGCTTGTTATAAGTAGGAAGCGAAATAGAGAACATCCAATTGAGACATGGGATAAAACGAAATCATTGATGAGAAGGTGTTTTATACCTAACCATTATTATCGATATTTGTATAAAAAATTACAACGTCTTACATAGGGTAGCCGAAGTGTTGAGGATTATTATAAAGAAATGGAGATTGCCATGATTAGAGCAAATGTGGAGGAGGATAGAGAAGCTACCATGGCACGATTCTTAAATGGTCTTAATCGGGAGATTGCAGATAAGGTTAAGCTACAACATTATGTAGAGATTGAGGAGATGGTCCACAGAGCTATAAGATTGAGCAGTAACTCAAGAAGAGGGGTAACACTCTTGCAGCCCTAAGCTTGAGTTCCACTCCGTCGAAGCCGAGCTATGTGTAACGGGACGAGAGGCCATAAGTATCTACTACACCTAAGCTAAGATCCAAGCCCTCCAAGCACAATAAACAAGGTAACACCGTGACTCATACTATTAGGATTCGTGACAATAAGTGTTTTAAATGTCAAGGCAGGGTGTATATCACAAGTGAATGTGTGAATAAAAGAGTTATGGCAGTGCGGGACAATGGTGAGATTGTAATTGAAGATGAAATGGAAGAAAATAAGATGCCACCTTTAGAGGATGTCGAAGGTGAAGAGTATATAGCTCCTAGGGAATTGACTTTAGTAGCGAGAAGAGCTTTAAGTATGCAAGTAAAAAAAGACGAAGTAGTGCAACGGGAAAACATTTTCCATACTAGGTGCTATGTTCAAGACAAAGTATGTAATATGATTATTGATGGAGAAAATTGTGCAACAGGAAAACATTTTCCATACTAGGTGCTATGTTCAAGACAAATTATGTAGTATGATTATTGATAGAGGAAATTGTACTAATATTGCTAGTGCTATCATGGTAGAGAAGTTAGGGCTTCTAACACTTAAACACCCACGGCCATACAAACTACAGTGGTTAAATGACAGTAGTGACTTTTCGAATTAGTAAGTATGAAGATAAGATACTTTATTATGTAGTACCAATGCAGGCTGGACACTTGTTACTTGGGTGGCCTTGGCAATTCGACAGACGTGTGAAGCATGATGGCTTCACCAACAAATATTCATTTGTATTTAATCAATGCAACATTACTCTTGTTCTATTGACACCAAAGCAGGTTTATGGAAACCAAGTGGCTTACAAAGAGAGAGTGAAGAAAGAAAAAGAGAGTGAAATTCAAAAAGAGGCCAAGGAAAATGTAAGAGAAAAACTAAAGAAAAATACGGCTATTGAGCCAAAATTAGATAGAAAACAAAAAAATTTCTATGCGAGAGCGAGTGAGATAAAAAAAAAACATTGTTTTCACATCAGCCGACGATTATACTTTTGCATAAAGAGACATTTTTTAACACAAAGCAATTTGACCCTACTTTGCCTAGTTCTATTACTTCTCTTTTACACCTTCAATTTGAGGGATTGAGCATCAGATTAATTTTGTGCCCAGTGCAACCATTCCAAATAAACTAGCCTATAAGAGCTATCCAGAGGAGACCAAGGCACTTCAAAGGCAGGTTAATGAATTGATGGAAAAATGGTATGTAAGAGAAAGCATTAGTTCATGTGCAGTTCCCGTTTTATTAGTTCCTAAGAAGGATAGGACGTGGAAGATGTGTGTTGACTGTCGAGCCATCAATAACATAACGGTAAAGTATTGACATCCCATTCCTAGGCTATATGACATGCTTGATGAATTACATGGGTCTTGTGTATTTTCCAAAATTGATTTGAAAAGTGGATATCATTAGATTATAATGAGATAATAAGATGAATGGAAAACTGCTTTTAAAATAAAATATGGTTTGTATGAATGGTTAGTCATGCCTTTTGGTCTAACTAATACCTTGAACACTTTTATAAGACCTATGAATTATGTCTTGTGAGCTTTTATTGGCAAGTTTGTTGTTATTTATTTTGATGATATCCTCATTTATAACAAAAACATAAACGGTCGTGAAAAATACGTTTGAAATCTATCTTAAATGTGCTTAGAAAATAAAAGTTGTTTGCTAATCTGAATAAGTATACTTTTTGTACTGACAAACTTGTGTTTCTAGAATTTGTTGTGAGTGCACAGGGTATACATGTTGATGAGGAAAAGGTATGTGCAATCCAAGAGTGGCCGAGTCCCACAAGTATAAGTAATGTGAGAAGCTTTCATGGACTTGCTAGTTTCTATCGATGATTTGTGAAAGACTGTAGCATATTAGCCGTACCGCTTACTGAAGTAATAAAAAAAGATGTTGGATTCAAGTGGGGAGAAGTGCAAAAGAAGACATTTCAAATAATCGAGCAAAAGCTGACCAATGCTCCTTTATTGTCTTTACCTAACTTTAATAAAACATTTAAAATTGAATGCGATGCCTCAGGTATTGGTATTGGCGCAGTTCTAATACAGCAAGGACGACTAATTATTTACTTTAGTGAAACGTTGAGTGGGGCAGCCTTAAACTACCCCACTTATGATAAGAAGTTGTATATGTTGGTTTGAGCGTTACAAACATGGCAGCACTACCTATGGCCTAAAGAGTTCGTGATTCACGCCGATCATGAGTCCTTGAAACACCTTAAATGTCAACACAAGCTCAACAAGAGACATGCTTAATAGGTAGAATTCATTGAGACATTTTTATATGTCATTCGTTAAAAGCAAGGTAAGGAAAACATTATTGCAGATACGCTTTCCTGCAGGTATATCTTAATCTCAACACTTAATGCTAAACTACTTGGTTTTGAACATGTTAAGGAATTATATGCTGATGACCATGATTTTAGTGTTGAATACCAAGCTTGTGAAAAGACCGCAGTCGGTAAATACTTTACGCATGATGGTTATTTATTTCGAGAGAATAAACTATATATGCCTAACTGTTCTTTGAGAGACTTGTTAGTGAGAGAATCCAATAGAGGAAGGTTAATGGGGCATTTTGGAGTTGTAAAGACTCTAACTATTTTACAGGAACACTTCTATTGGCCACATATGAAACGAGATGTTGAAAGACTTTATGGTAAATGTGTCACTTGTAGGCAAGCCAAATTGAAAGTGCAACCTTCTGGGTTATACACCCTTTTGCCAATACCTAGTGCACCTTGGACAGATGTTTCGATCGATTTTGTGTTAGGTTTACTTAGGTCTAGACAAGGGAAAGACTCAATTTTTATGGTTGTAGATTGATTTTCAAAGATGGCACATTTTATTTCACGCCGCAAAACGGATGATGCCTCTAATGTTGATGACCTATTCTTTAGGGATATTGTGAGGTTGCATGGTATACCCAGGACAATTGTTTCTGATAGGGATGCTAAGTTTTTAAGTTACTTTTGGAAAACCTTATGGGCTAAGTTAGGAACTAAGTTATTGTTTTTAACTACTTGTCACCCTCAAACTGATGGTCAAACAGAAGTTGTGAATAGAAATTTATCTACTCTATTGTGAGCTATCATTAAAAAGAACATCAAAACTTGGGAAGATTGTTTACCACATGTTGAGTTTGCTTATATCGTTCCGTTCATTCAGTTACTAAGTATTCATCGTTTGAAATTGTTTATGGTTTTAATCCTTTAACCCATTGGACTTAACTCTATTACTTATTTCTGAGCGTGTTAGCTTGGATGGCAAGAAAAAGGCTGAAATTGTTAAACAGATACACGAGGAGGCGAAGTTCAACATTGAATGGAGAGCTAAGCAATATGATAAACAAGCCAACAAAAGGAGACATAAGCTAGTCTTTGAACCTGGTGATTGGGTATGGTTACACATGACCAAGGATTGATTTCCAAAACGAAGAAAATCTAAGTTATTACCTCGAGGGGATGGCCCATTCTAAGTTTTGGAACGGATCAATGACAATGCATACAAACTGAATTTGCCTAGTGGGTACAATGTAAGTGCTCCTTTTAATGTTTCTAATTTGAGTCCTTTTGATGTAAGTGATGATTTGAGGATAAATCATCTTCAAGAAGAAGGGAATGATGAGATTAAGGATAAAACTATCACAAGCACATGGAATGAGGCATATTAAGATCCTATTCAAGTTGCTGTCAGACCCGTTACAAGAGCGCAAGCAAAGAAATTTAAAGAAGCATTTAATGGATTGATTCAAGCAATTTAGGCTCAATCAATTTCGTGGAAGTCCATTGAAGGAAATGCACATGATAAATGCATGATTCAGGCTCTTGAAATTTCCAAATAATCACTTCCATGAAATAACGAGTTGATTTGCACATTATGGCAGGAAAATATATTATTTTCCTTTTTTAGATACTTTCCCGTTTCTTGAGGAGGCTATTAGGGAAACAAATTAGTTATTTCTATTTTAATTGCCTAGTTTCCATTTAATTGATGTAAGGCATTTAAGTAAATTGGGATCCTAATTTATTTTAGATTCTTTCCTAATTACTTATATTAGGATTCTAATTTAGTTTAAATTCTTTCCTATTTACTTAGACTAGGATTCTGATTTGATTTAGATTCTTTCCTATTAGGAAAGATTTAGATTTAGATTTAGATTTGATTTTTGGTTTAGGATTTATTTCAAAAAACTTCTTGTAACAAACCCTATATAATGTACTCGTATCTAATAAACGGAAAAAGAAGTTTTTTAATGCAATTTGTAGGAGAGTTAATTCTCTTTGGTTCTTTACGAACTCCTTGAATTTATCAGGTTTCCATGGCGTTCAAACTCTTGACTTATCAATCAGACCATCCATTGCTGATTGTGGCGTCTTCACATACCAAGGTTCGTGCTTTTAATAAGCATTGGATCAAGGTTCCATTCTATTCCTGTTTTAGATTCGATCTTGGGAACTAAAATTGATTAGGGTCGCGTCAGTTCTAGACGGGGTTCGTATCACTTAGTAAGGCCTGCACGGTTTTGTTTTTGAGGCGCCCATACACCCCAAAAAGCATCTTGCCAATTAAGGTGTGAATCACTCCTTGTAAACTCAGTATCTCTCCCGTGCTTTACTAATGTGAGATTCAGCTAGGGTGTTACAATAGTTGTGAGCTTCAATGTGTAGACGATATGTTATGAATTATATGAGCAGATTTAATAGATTGTATGAGTAGGTTTATATGGTTGATTATGAGTATGAGTAGGTTTGCCTAGCTGTGAGTAGCTTGCATAGCTGGTTGAATAATTGTTTCATGCCTGCTGATTCTTGTGTTTTTATAGCCTAAATTGTAGCCACTGGAAGCTAACGGCTAAAGTATTAAATCTAAATTTTTTTGCATTTATTTAGTATAGAATTTTAATTTTTTATTTTGGGGGGTAAAATAATCATTTGTCTAGTATTTTGTTAGTTCTTAACAACATGCAAACAAAAGTGGTTTGGTGTAGAAAAATGTAACTTCAAGTGAAATTTAGTTAAAAAAAAAAAAGAATTATATATTTTTAAAAAAATATAAAAAAAAGTGATTGGTGGATAATTTTTTTTTTTTTTAACACAGAAACAACAATAGAAAGGAAAGAAAATACGGTGAAAATTAGGTTATAAGGCAGTGGAATCAAGTGGGTCAATAAGCGAATTTTACTTGGGTGTAAATTACATTAAACAAGTTTAAGAAAACTTTTACTATTTTTGGCCTTTAGAAAAATGAATTAATGGTGAGACAAGACATCAAACTGTAGTGGTCATGTCTTTTTTCCAAAAAGTTAGCAATACAAAAGCATAAATCTTCCAGTTCCAAGAGTATCTTGTTAAAAGAATTGCACATAAGAGGGTGATAAATTTGTCTGCCAGAGGATCGACAACATCTACCGGCAAATTTGTCTGCTAGAGGATTGACAACATCTACTAGCTCTCATTTGGTAAAGCAAAGAAGCCTAAGGTGACATCCAAAGTTTTCATAGCGCATTATGATTAGAAAACGCAAATACAGATATACAACTAGAATGCATGAATACAAGAAATACCCAAAAGATACACCTTTTTTTTTACACTCAATTTTGGCTCCTCGGTAACCAAGGTAGTACGGGCACTGACCATTAAGAGCAAGACCTTATCATAAAGGAACCGAGATTCTCTTTTTTAATTTAAGAGCAAATACACTTATATGATTGGTAGTTAATAAATAAAAATATAATAATTCAGTAAATTTTAATTATACATAAACTAAGATATATAAGTATTAAAAGATCCTTCAAAGTTCAGATATGATCAAGTTATAAGAGAAAAAAGGAGTAACAATAAATAGAGAGAAAAAAAAAATCAAATTAAGTTAATTTGACGAGTATATTGCCACTTCAATACTAGAAGTTCAATTCTTAATATCAAGGAGATATTCAAAATCAAGTCATCCTGTGCAAAGCCAAGAGCTCTGATATTGCTTGTCAAGCATCTTCTCAAGTTTTTTTCATTTACAAATTATCAATTTTCTATAATGATTTTTTGCACATTAGATTCGTAATAAATAGGTACCCACCTAATCAAGAATAGGTAAGAGATACTTACAGTCAAAATGTGAGTTGCCTGTTGCTCCCTTGCTAGAGAATCATGCAAAACCGCCACTAAGCGGGCAAACAGCTCCTGAATATATGCGGGCAAACCTGGAAGGGAAGCACATATGGAAACGAAACTTTTAGCAATTCTAAGAACCAGAGCCTTGCACATAAAACACATTCACAAGTACAAATGTACACCAATAACCTCCCGAACAAATTATAACAGCATTTGATCTGAGAAAAACCCGACTAACAACAATATGCATGCACTAGAAGGAAAAAGGATAGGAAAAAAATTATGGGAAAATGTCTAAAGACAGATGCCCTAAAATATTCAAATGAGGATAGCTCCCTGGTACCGCCAAAAGGAGTTAACGATCAACTCACTCAATGCACCTAACAGATTGATTTTGAAACATGAGGTGATCTAACTGCAAAATTAATTAGTAAATTATGGTTTTTATTTTATTTATTTTTTAATAAACAACAAAGACCGGGCCAAGGTGCTAATTATCATATAATATACATTTGCATACACCATAATAAAGATAAAAGATGTAATATATGCAGTCTTACAGTGGCTGCCACACTTATATAAGTTGGTGGGATTATCTTTAACAGAAAAGGCCGAAGAATGTGCGGCACAAGTTTTAAGACATCAAAAAATTGTGATATTATGAGTAATCTATTTGAACAAACAGAAAGAGAAGAGGCAAGCCATAAACCAATAAGATTAAATCATCATTAGAGATTGCATGAACGCAAGACAATGAATTATACCTACATTTAAAGAATTGTAATGGCTAGCAAAAGAAGGCCTAAGCTTGTTCACATACTGCTTTTAGCTCTCTTGGACAAAATGCTGCCATCTTCACCTGGAAACAGATCTTGACATTAAATTGCCATAATTTATTTGAAATAAAAAAAATTAATACAAGATTACATATTTCAAGTTGATACAGGTATCTGAGCAGTCAGCACCAATCTGGATTCTTGACCACTTTCTTTTTGGTTATTTTTTTAATTTTAAAGATCGAAAAGTGGGCAAAGTCTAAATCAACTTTTGACTGCTACCTCTCCGAAGATCCAAGCCTAGGCGATTAGTCAAATAGATATGCTTGAAATCCAATTGGCCAAACCCCTGGGGCAACTAAATCATTGCCCTTGATATATTCTTATAGCCTGAAGTCATGCATAGTCTTTTGATTTTCTTTCAGAAAATATAATTTCATCATTTGCACAACCTGAACAACATGTTTCTTCTAATTAATGACTCACCCTAATCAATGTTTGAACGTACTATTTCTTTCACCCTAAGAATGCTAGATGGAAGTTTCCAATACTTTTTTTTTCCTTTTACTAGACACAACTATATGAAAGCCTACCCTGGAGCTCTTGTTATCATATTTCTTCCGATCTGACAGAGCATGCACAATGACGTACAAGTTATTCAACAAGCAAGGAGCAGCGCGAAGAAGCCAAGACAACAATCAACTATCACCAAAGCAAGAAATATCAGATTGAAGAGAAAATTTCAGTAGTATCTTATTTACAGTGCAGAAACTAATGGCTAACCATTTAATAATAGCTTTCGTCAGAAATGGCCTTTAAGACAGCTAAATTTTGCTCACCTAGCAAGGGCTTTATCGCCTCAACAAGCAAAGGCCTCTTGCTCTGTCAAGCTTTAGATGACCTCCAATGAAGAAGCAAGCAAATCATAGTCTATAGATAACTATGTTGCGGAAGTGCGAGGATGAGCAATTATCAATATTACAGTGACTGTAACTTCTAAAGAAATATAAATGTGGTGTAAATAAATGTAAAAAAAAATAGAATACAATGATTTATGTGATTCGGCATGATGTCTACATTTACGAGCAAAGACTGAAAGATAATTTTACTAATAAATGCGAATTTACAAAAGTGGAAAAACCCCTCAAAGCCAAGAAGCTCAATACACTCAATTATATCTCACTAGAACACTCAAGTGAAAGCTCTCTCAAATTTCGCAAATCGCTTCACTTGCAATTACTCGCAACACAAAATGGAATGCTAATAATTACAAAGTGCTCTATTTATAGGGAGCATTGCTCGCCTAACATTTTCAATTTGGCTTCAAATTGCCAAATTAAAAAACTCGACAATCGGTGCCAACTTTCTCACCAAATTGTAGTCAAAGCTAGCTATCTCTCCATAGTTGCATGCTAGACTTTTCAACAATTCTCCACCTCAGCGAAGATTTAGTGCATTTGAGCATACTAAACCATCTTCCAGTCTCTGCTTTCTCCGACTGCTTTCAAACTTGGAGGATATTGATCAAGTTTAGATAACGGTCATACTTGATCACTATCACCACCTTTGTCAACATATCTTCAGGATTCTCTGTAGTCTTGATTTTCTGAAGAAAAATCTTTCCCTCATCAATAATTTCCCGCACAAAGTGAAATCATACATTAATATGCTTCGTACATGCATGATAAACTTGGTTCTTTGTTAAGTGAATAGCACTTTGACCATTGTAATACACGTTAATGTACTCCTATACTAATCTCAAGTTTTCAAGCAAGCCTTGTAATCAAATAACCTCTTTAATAATAGCCTCTGTAATTGCCATGTACTCGGCTTCTGTGGTCGACAGTGCAACTGTAGACTGTAATGTAGACTTCCAATTTATTGGCCCTCCAGCAAAAGTAAATACATATCCGGTAGCTGACCGTCGTTTGTCCAAATCACCATCATAATCAAAATCAATACACCCAATCACACCTTAACCAAGTGTATTGTCTCTCTCAAACAATAAACCAACATTTACGGTTTTCTGAATGTATTGTTGAATCCATTTCACAACTTGCTAATGTCCTTTACTAGGATTATGCATATACCTGCTCACTATACCAACTACATGTGAAATGTCAGGCCTTGTACACATCATTGCATACATCAAGTTATCCATTACATTTAAATACGAAACTTATAATATGTATTCTCGTTCCACATCTATTGAAGGAGATAATTATGCAGAAAACTTGAAATGAAAAGCCAATGGCGTACTCATAGATTTTTTCTGCTCAATCATGCCAAATTGTTGTAGTACATTCTTCAAATATTACTTCTGAGACAAACTGACTTTGCCACGAGCTCTGTCTATGTATATCTCTATGCCAAGAATCTTCTTAGCTCTAGATCTTTCATTTTAAATTCTTGATTGAGTTGAGTCTTCAACTTTTCAATCTCATATTTGCTCTTGGATGCTATTAACATATCATCGACATACAATAGCAAATAAATAAAAGATCCTTCTTGTAGCTTGCGAAAATAGACACAATGATCAAATTTATTTCTTGTGTACCTTTGCTCTTTCATAAATCGATCAAATTATTTATATCACTACCTCAGATATTGTTTCAATCCATAAAGTGATTTTTTCAATTTACAAACCTAATTTTCTTTTCCAGCAACCTTGAATCCATCTGGTTGAATCATGTAGATTTCCTCTTCCAAATCACCATGTAAAAATGCAGTTTTGATATCAAGCTAAACTAGTTTGAGATCAAATTGCACAACCATGACTAGCAAAGTTAGAATAGACGAATGTTTCACAACTGAAAAAAATACCTTATTGTATTCTATTCCTTTCTTCTGAGTATAACCCTTTACTACTAATCTAGCCTTGTATCGAATTTCTTTTTTGCGAGGAAATCCTTCCTTTTTGTATATACCTATTTGCATCCAATTGCCATTTTTTTCTTGGGCAGTGAAACTAACCCCCAAGTTTCATTTTTGTGAAGAGACTGCATTTCTTCGTTCATTGATCTCTTCCACTGTATATTTTTTAGATTACTTACTGTTTCTCTATAAGTGGAAAGAACATCATTATCTACAATTGGAAGTGCATAGGCCACTATATCAACAAAGTGAACAAGTCTGTGAATCTCTATACGTGACCTTCTATATGCAATTGAATTTTGTTGCTGTGAAGGTTCCTGGGTCAGAACCTCTTTATCATCTTCGATCAATGGAGAATCGCTATCATCTTATCGACACCAACTATATCAACTTTAACCTTTTCAAACTCCACATACTACAAAATGCTACTAGTATTGTCATCCTCTTGAGAATCTTTTTGTTTCAACATGGCTAATTCATCAAAAGTTATAGCTCTGCTGAAAATAATCTTCTTCGCAACAAGACACCATAGACAATATCTTTTTATTCCACCAGTTATATCCATGAACAATACTTTATTTGCTCTTGGGTCTAACTTAGATTCATTTATATTATAATAAGCAGTGGAACCAAAAATATGTAAAGAATCATAATCAGTAGTATGATTACCAGTCCATATCTTTATAGGTGTCTTCCCTTAATTGTAGTTGATGCGAACGGTTGATCAGATGGCACACATATACAACTACCTCAGCTCAAAACTCTTTGCCTAATCCAGTATTGGACAACATATATAGAACTTTCTCTAGTGTTGTTCGGTTCATGCATTCTACCACTCCGTTCCGCTGTGGTGTATCTCAAACAGTGAAGTGCCATATAATGCCCTCATCTCGACATATTTGTATAAATTGATCATTCTTGTACTCATCATTATTGTCTAAGCGAAGTCTTTTGACCTTTCGACTAGTCTGAGTCTCGACCATCTTTTTCCATTTCAGAAATGTGCCCAAAACTTCATTTTTGTTCTTCATCAAATACACCCACACTTTTCTTGAATAATCATAAATAAAAGTAACAAAATAGTGCATACCTCCCAAAGAAGCTATTTTGGAAGGTCCTCACACGTCACTGTGAACATAGTCCAAAATCCCTTTTCTATCGTGAATTGCTGAACCAAACTTTACTCTTGTCTGCTTTCCCAGAACATAATGTTCACAAAATTCTAATTCGGAAGAATTTGTACCTTTTAATGAGCCTTGCTTCATCAGAGTATGCAAAGTTTTTTTATCAGTAGGTCTTAAATGCATATGCCTTTCTGAATCTGCATCTCTTCTAGAAACTGTTGATACTGATCTAATAAATATACGCCCTTAGAAATAGTACAATTTATTTCTTCATATGCCTTTCATCACTGTCAGCGCACCAGCTACTACCTTCAACAATCCATCTCTCAAAGTGATTGTGAGTCCTTTAGATTCTAGAACTCCTAATGAGATAAGATTTTTCTTCAAACTTGGTATGTAGTGAACATCCATCAAGACTTGAATTATGCCATCATGATTCTTTAATTGGATCATACATATTCGAATTATGCCATCATGATTCTTTAATTGGATCATACATATTCTCATAGTTTTATAGGCATTGTTATTGCCTATAAAAACAACTACGTCGTCCAACTCTTTGAAGCTAGAAAACCAATCTCTGTTAGGACACATATGATAAGTACAACCCGAATCCAAAATCCACTCATCCGAGTGACATATCAATGCCATGCCAATTAGACTAAAGTCTGACTCCTCATCGTGCTCTGCTACACATGCATCAGAAGTAGTCTTGTCCTTTTGTAACTTAGAGCAATTCTTTTTCCAATGCCTTTTTTCGTGACAAAAAGCACACTCATCTTTGGCAGGTCTTCCTTTAAACTCACTTCTTTTTCCAGGTTTGTGGTTTGATGAACGACCTCGTGCTGTCAATGCTTCTACAATTGTATCTCTGTGATCCCTTTTGTCATTCTTTCTGGTCTCAAAATTGTACAACGCACTGCATACAATATTAAATGTGACATTCTCCTTCCTATGAAGCAAAGTGGTAGTGAGATGATCATATTCATCAGGAAAAGAATTTAACAGCAACAGTGCTTTGTCTTCATCTTCAAATTTCTCATCCAGTTTTAGCAGATCCGTTAATATCTTATTGAATGAGTTCACATGGTCATTTATCGATATGTCAGGCGCATACGTGAATCAGTAGAGTTTTTTCTTCATATAAAATCTATTTTCAAGGCTTTTCTTTATGTACTTTTCTTCCAGTGCCTCCCACAATTTCTTTGTTGATGTCTCCCTCATGACAAAGTACTTCTGATCTTTAGCTAGATATAGGCGAATAGTACTATATACATGTCCATTGATCTTTATTCACTTTTTATCATCTATCATGTTAGGCTTTTCTTCAAGAGTAATGTCCAATTCTTGCTGACATAAGACATCCAACACCTCACATTGCCACATACTAAAATTATTGGTACCATCGAATTTCTCCACTTCAAACTTTGCATTAGTTACAGTAGTCCTCACTGATGAAGATGACGACGATACCTCTACCATCTTTTTTATCTCAAATGATCAGTGTCTTCAACAACTATTTACACTTAAAAAAAAAACCTCTATGATGTTCATTTTGCGTGAATAAATGCACTAGGAAAGTTTCCAAGAGAATGGAGGGGTCACAATGGTCCAACTTAAAACCCAGACTCCTTAGGCTCTTATCAGCTTGTTGACAAAACTTTCCTAGACATGCAAAAATACACACTACTTACAATAGATTATCTCTCAAGTATAAATGGTTGTCTCCACTATATATGTGAATAGTACCGCATCTATGAATAGTTTCATATACGTGAACAATGCCGTATGTCTCAAACATGAACCTTCAACTCTGATACCAATTGTTGCCGAGGCATGAGATTGAGCAATTACCAATATTACAGTGACTGTAACTCTTGGAGAAATATAAATGTGGTGTAAACAAATGCAAAAAAAATAAAACACAATAATTTACGTGATTTAGCGTAATGTCTACGTCCATGGCAAAGACTGAAAAATAATTTTACTAACAAATAGGAATTTACAAAAGTGGGAAAAGTTTTCAAAACTCAAAACCCTAATACACCCAATTGTATTCTCATTAGAATACTCAAGTGGAAGCTCTTTCAAATTTCGCAAATCACTTCACTTGCAATTGCTCTCAACACAAAATGGGATGTTAACAATTACAAAGTGCTTCTCTATTTATAGGGAGCATTGCTCACTTAACATACGTTTTCAATCAGTGCCAACTTTCTCGCCAAATTGTAGTCAAAGCTAGCTGTCTCTCAACAATTGTATGCTTGACTTTTCAACAAAGAAAATGTAGAAACAACGAATAGCTATAGTCTATAGATGTCAAGTTCACAATGAAGGAAACCATACTCCCATTCAGAAGGAACATGAATAAATCATCAAGATACACCGAGCCTACATTAAGAAAACAAACCAGAACTTCGTTGTAGGTCTGATCACACATAAAAAATTAATAATAATAAAGTAGATATGAGAGTTCGGAAAAAAAAAATTTCTTTCTTTTTTCCCGCATAAGTAACAAAAGAGAATTGTAATATCCAACTAACAAATAAAATTCATAAAACAAGAAAAGATGAATGCTCTTTACAGTCATTATTTATGCAAACCAAGGGAAGAAGTGTTGATATTATAACACATTAAGATTAAATTTTGTGAGAATGGTGTTGCTGGCAATGAGCCTTACGCGCAATGGTTTGACTAGAACAATGACGTCTCACCACACCTCTTTCACAACTTCACAAACAAAAGACTTCATTTATGCTAAACCTGAAGGCATAGGAATTGGCATGATATGGTGGTTGTGCTAATGGTTGACGGCAAAAGAGTGGTAGCAACAACCACAGATGATCAGGAGTAGTAGCGGCAGGCAAAGAAGCGGGCAGTTGTTGAGACTCTTCCTTTTTAGCACACCTTAATTATATATATTAAATAGTATTAAGATTGCTTTTAGGTATCGTTTACCTGTTAGATTAAATTGAAAACCTTGATAAATGAGAATCTAGGGATTCAGAGTATAGAATGCAAGTAAGAGTAGGTTGTCTACTTTCATTGGAATGGGATACGAAATAGGAATTATAATCTCATTTATGTGTCTATTTTATCTTAAATTGAAAGTGAATTATTTTAAATTATAATTTTACCCTTATTTAAAGAATTATAATTTTTAATTATAAAGTGAATAAAAGAACATATTTGTAAAATAAACTATTTATTTATTATTAATTTTAATTATATAAATGAATAATAATTATTAATGTTGCTATATTTAATTTGTAAATTAAAAATTATTGATATAAGCAACACAAATGAAACAATATTATTAATAATATAGTAAAAAATTAATATTTTCTTAGAATAAATTATTTATTATTATTAATTATTAAAATTAAATAAATACAATAATATTATATTTAAATAAGTTTAATATTATTATTTCTAATAATTGTAACGTTATTAAATAGTCTAATAATATTATTTGAATAGATATCATATTATTATTTTTAAATCAATGTAACATATTTTAATAAATATAATTATTTATATTTAAATGAAAATGTTAAAAAAGGAACCGACTCCCACATTCCTCGTGGAAGTAGGAATCCCACTTCTGACTCAAAAAAATGAGTGGATCCTATAGAGTGGACTTCCATTCCCCCTCTTTAAATAACTAAAAGTTAGAGTGAGAAAAATCCTCATTCCCTACTCCCACTCTAGCAAGTGAACACAACACTAGTGTGATTCTAGTTGATGCCCAACAATATACCAAAACGTACGAGGAATGAGCGGTATAGTAGAAAAATGTTGTGTAATAACAAGTCTAGAATGCCATTAACAAGTCGAAATTATCTTATCTACCAGAAGCGTTCAAAAATAGATCAAAAATCCATGTGTAGTGGTATATTACACGCTTGAAGCAAAGAAAATTTTACAATCCCAACGTAAAAGGGACAAATCTTAGTGAAGCGCCATTTAATTGTGTCCGTGTGATAAGTCCAACCTTCTGACCTAGCATTGACAATTGATAACGAACCTATCACAAACATGATTCAAGTTTGACAACAGATAGACATTTACTTCAAATGCCAAAAAACTTTGTAGTTTTAAACTAAGTACGTATATATGTTAAACATGATATTATTGACAAATTCAAAAGCTGTCAGCAAAACAGAAATAAAATTTTCATTGATATTTTTTTTTGGTCTTACCACCCGGTTTCCGACCCGTGGGCCGACTAATCCGGATTCGGGGCGTGTCCAAGGCTTACGGCTTTAAACCCCTCCCCAGCGCGTGTGTGGGGGATCGAACCGTGGTTCGCCCTACCAAGCTCAGCCCCATGCGCCACTGAGCCACAACATCGTTGGGTATTTTCATTGATATTCTATGTGAGTGATATATATATATATATATATATGTGTGTGTGTGTGTGTGAACATATATGTATGTATGTATAGAGAGAGAAAGAAAGAGAGAGTCGTGCTCAAGTTTGAGAATCTTTCAAGCAAAATTCATTTTGATAGGGCTAAAAGACCTAAAAAAAAAGAAACTTCAATACACTAAAAGATAAAAAACAATGCGTTGAAATACACTCACACGTATGTCATATAGACACACTTATGTATGCAAATATCTTTTTTTTTTTAGTAGTCACCTTCATAGATGATAGTCAAGTAAATGTGAGTCATCATCCAAACATACGTATAATTAAAGTTGGCAACTGGAGGGAGATAGGTTAGGGTTTGCCAATCTTGATCCAGTCCCGAATAGTAAATCAAGACTAAAAAATATCCTCATCCCATCCTGATTAGGATCTTGAATTCTGATTGGGACTCCAAATTGTCTCGGATGACGTGAGTACCATGTCATAGTTGTAGATTCTATAACAAAAGACATGTGGTACACATATAACTGACATATCATATGTATATTATTAATAAAAATGACTTTCCATGCAAATATATCGACATATCATATGTATGTAATTCATTAAACCGATTTGTCATATATTTCTAGAAACCCCTATTTCAAGACATTCAAGATCTCATTTGAGATTTTCAAACATCCCAAATCCCAACCTGAAGTCTTGAATCCCATCCTAAATGAGCCAGGATCCTGAATCCTGATAGAGATTTATGGGATTTTACCAACCCTATATACAATGAGCAATACTATGGTATAAAGTATATAAACTCATCGAAGTACACAGATTTTATGAACCAAGATATGTTCAATAATTTATGCTATTTTTTCAATTACTTGGATTCGTATATCGATGACCCCATAGGGATATTTATGACATTTTCCCTACCTGTAATTTTTTTCTATAATTTACAATTCATTATAAAATAAAATTTGATCGGGTACATAAGTTATTTAACTTGATTTGTATTTTCAAAATATTTAAATTATATGGCTAACATTAAGACCACTGTGGACTACGTTGTTATAACTTTAGGGGATTTAGGCATACCTTAAAATATAAGGGGGCAGTAGGAAGTAATTCTCATTTTTCCTTAACTACTGTTAACTATTGTACCAGTAATAATAGAAGATCAAATATGTTACATGCAATAATTTAATAATGTAGCCAAAAAAAAAAATTAAACAAAGTATGGAATAATTCAATTAATTTATGATAAATTTGTATGAAGTAATTTGTGTGAGAGAATATTTGTGAGTATAATCCAAATATCAAATATATGGTACATTATATATGCCTTGTATACAATACAGATTTATACCGTTAATATTAGTCACTAGTACAACTAATTTTAAGAATAACAATATTTGATGATTAATTATGTTATTTGGTACTATTAATAATTATAATTATTTGAAAACTATCCAATAGTTAGATGGAAAATAAGAAAAAAAAAGTTATTGACACTAATATAAATATTATTCTTATTAATACAGACATTACATATTTAAAGTAATTTTTTTCAACTGTAAGAAAATGCAAAATTTCCATGTCTAGGAGGGGGTTTTAATATTTTCCTAATTTAAATTGATAGTTTTGATATTTAGATAAAATTGTAGTAGCTATGTGATAATTGATCCTAATATTTGTCAGTTCGGTAGTCGGTTACGTTCGTAAAATATAGAAACCGTTGGATTGCTTGTAAAAGAAATCCAACAGACAATAAATTTTAAAATAAAAAATAAAAACGGCTGTATGGCATGCAGCGGCTGTATTATAAGCGAACCTCAATTTATCAAGTAATTAACGTCGAGTAATGTAAGGTTTATGTATCTAAAAAGAGCTGACTAACAAAGAATAATATATGCCACTTCGGTCTTGGCCGAAGTGGTAGGCTGCTACCCTCACAAGTGTGAGTAGGAGCATTGTGGGGGTTAAATGTTTGGGCTAAATGTTTAAATGTTCAAAAAATCATTCTTCCTTACGAAATACAAGTAGAGTATGGGCATTCCTCGTTTGTGAGGGGTTATCGCCAAGGATCAGAAGTCCCTGTTCATCCCCACCAAGGATTAGAAGTCCTTGTTCGTCACCACCCAGGATCAGAAGTCCCTACTCGGCCCAATGGAGCACAAATCTCTACTCGCTCCCAGAAAGACTATTCCTGAAAATGCCGTCGCGAGCAAGAATCTCCTACTCAGTTCTAAAAGGGGTCTTTTGCGGGAGTAGAGGCTGGCAGATTCAACCAACGATAGTCATCAGAACATGTATCACTCCACGAAAACCAAGGCACGAGACCCGCTCACCACTTCCGCTTTCCAAAAATCCAAACACGAGGCTCTCAACTGCAATGTTGGGCATGTACTTCATAGAATTTAATGTAATAATGTAAGTTCTAGATATGTATATCTGATTGTAATTGTAAATATCAGAGTATATAATTGAGTGGATGCTTAATCAGTAATAAAAAAAAAAACAAAGAATAATATACATTCAGACAAAACTGATTGTAAACCTGACATCGTAATCCTCCATAGGCTACTTTTTGAACTTGTAGTTATTATTTTGTCTTCATTTGCGTGGATTACAGTAAAATTTACTACAGTAACGAGGAACCAACAAAACCTCCTCAAATTGCAAATGAGCTTCAAGAGTTGCATTAACGTCTGCTATAATCCAGGCTAGAAGAAATCTGTGTCTCCCTCCTGAGGAATTTTTATTCAATTATGAAACAAGAAATTCATCACGCACAAGCATGCAAGTTCTCATTCCAGACTATACTTTGAGTAAGATATTATAGAACATGAAAAATTCCAATTCCAACGATTCAATGATTGTATTCTGGTGCTCTGAGCCTCTGACTGTTGCCATCCCACAGCATCAAGCTATAGAAATCTGGAAAAAGAAAGAAAAATGATGATGGTTGCAAGTAAGTGATGAACTAGCTAACCTCACGAAATAAAAAATTTATATAACTTCGATACTAAAGCAAACATCTCTTTCACCCGAGGGGCAAAAAAGAAAAAAAAAGCCTCTTACATTCACCATTGCTTCTTTCTTTTACCTAGAAATAGGGGGTGGAATTATAAAACAAACAACTTTAATCAAAATAATTCACTGTTAAAGTTCGAATCCCATCAGAATTGTAGTTCTTAATTAAGCATAAACCAAAATTACATCTTCATATTCCATAAATTCTTGTCATTCACAAAGAGAACTTAAACGAGTAGTTCTTTTGCCATGAAATACATTTAATGAAGAATGATTACCTAGTTAAGAGCATCACTCGCACTTTCATATTAATTTCTTCTTCCTCTAGCTCCTTGGATCAGCATTCTGATCACGGCGTTCCGGGACTGCCTCCGTTCAACCATCCTTACAATCCATTTCGGCCTACCTGTTGCGAATACAGAATATCCCATTGATAAGCCAATCACAAATCCAGAGCCATATCCCATCACAGCCATTTTCCAATCAAACAAGCTCCAAGTATCATCTTCTTCTCGGTCTTGGGTAGGCTCTGTTATCTCATCGTTGCTACATTTTTCTGACAGTGGGAAACCACACAATCCCATGTTTCCGTTGCATGAATCACTTGAGAAGGTATGGAATTGTTTGCCTTGAGGAATGGGTCCTACAAGTTGGTTCTGAGAAAGATTTAGAACTTGAAGAAATTTCAAATTTGTCAACTGCCAAGGAATCCGCCCAGCTAGCTTGCTTGAAGAGAGGTCCAATGACTCGAGCTCTGCCAAATTTTCCAGCGAATATGGAATTAAACCCATAAGCTTATTGTGAGAAAAATTGAGTCCTTTGAGTGAATTAAGCTTTCCAACCACTTCTGGGATCCTCCCTTGAAATTTGTTGCCAGACAAATCAATGGTTGTGAAAATGTTTAAAACTTTCTCCATCTCCATGTTTATTCCTTTCACAGTCAAAATAGCCGAATAATATTCATTATCATAGTTTATATACATATTTCCACCTTCAGCACTATTGTTGTTCCCATGCATCATAGCTTGAAAATTTTGAAAATATCTCGTTGGCAAGACGCCTGTAAATTCATTGCTGGAGAGATCAAGTATTCGCAACTTAGGGAAGGGAAATCTTGTAACCGAATTGGTGATTGGACCATGGAATCTATTAGATCTTAAGATAAGCACTTGCAATTCAGAAAGAGCTCCCAACCAAGCAGGAAATGTATCATTAATTCTGTTATTGCCAACGTCTAGAACTTCCAAGAAACTACAATTGGCTAAAGACAGTGGTACTGATCCCTCTAACTGGTTATCATTAAGGTTAAGAATAGTCAATCTACTGCCCTTTGAAAATGTTTGAGGGATGCTGCCGTGGAAGTTGTTCATCCGCATATCCAAGAACCATAGTGATGAGTTTGCTAGACATGGCGGAATCATTCCACTCAAGCTATTATTAGACAAGTTGACATAAAAAATACTGCTCATATTGCAAAAAGATAGAGGAATCTCCCCTGACAATTTGTTGTTTGAAACAGAAATGAAATTCAAGGAAGGCGGTAGAAACGGAATTGATCCTTCAAGGGAGTTAGAACGGAGGTCAAGATATCGAAGATTCTTCCATGGAAGTAGCTCTATGCCTGTAAGGAAGTTGTGAGAGAGATTCAGATGATTCAAAGTATCTTTTCCTACGTTCCATATCCAATTAGGAATACCACCACGGATTTGATTGTCAGAAAGATCTAGAATCTGTAACCGATGTTGAGTTCTTAAGAAGCCTGGGAACTCACTGATGTTACAAGAAGATAAACTCAACATGGAAAGATACGGAAAAGAAGAGTTGACTGGTAATACAGTGCTCAATGATAGACTGTTATGAGAAAGATCAAGCCCGAGAAGATTTTTGAGTTCAGCAAACATGTAAAGTTCTACGTTGCCACTTAAATTGTTTGAAGAAAGGGAGAGGTCAATAAGATTCACAAGCTCAGATATAGAATTTGAAATTGAGCCAGTTAGCTGGTTATTTCTGAGGTCTATTGACTCTAGTAAGGGTGAAGTGAATAGCCCAGATGGGATAGTCCCATTGAGAGAGTTATAAGATAAATATATAGTAACTAAACTATGAAGCCGACTAACAGAAGAAGGAATTGGACCATTTAACTGATTATTTGAGAAGTCTAAAAGGGAAAGTTGTGTTAGGTTGGCAAAAATACATGGAATTTGCCCAGTGAACTTATTGTTTGAAAGATCTAAATGGCGGAGTTGCTGAAGATTTGAAAGGGTTGATGGAATGTGACCGCTAAAGTTGTTGTAGGAGAGATCCAAATAAGTAAGTTGAGAAAGATTACCAAGTGATGCAGGGATTGACCCCATGAAATTGCAACCATAAAGATCCATAAACCTCAGGGGGCTGCTCCAATTAACCTTCGGAAAAACACTTGTCAGATTCTTGTTATAACTCAAAATGAGGTTCTGTAGATTTGGCAGGCGGAAGATGTTTTCTGGGATGCTCCCTTGTAATCCACAATTTCCGAGATCTAGAGAAGTTAAAGAAGATAAATTTGTCAAGAAACTGGGCACTTCATAAGACATATCTACTGAATTCAGAACAAGTTCTTGAAGCTCAGTTAGATTTTGAACGAGTGCTTTCAAAACAAGGGTATCAAGTCCCAACTGAGAGTTGCCAACTTGCCAACTGAAAGGTCAAGTGAAACTAGCTTGGACAAATGGGAGATTTCAGCTGGAATTTGACCTGAAAAGCTGGAGATAGAGAGGTTCAGATGTGTCAAATTGGGAAATCTGGTAAAACCAGGAGAAATATAAGAGTAATTGAAATCGTTGAAAGCAAGGTTGAGGATTTGCAGGTGAGGAAGGGAGAAAAGGCTACTGTCGGAAGGGATGCTGCCATGAAGCCTACTACAACTAAGGTCAAGGCCAGTCACATGACCAGTCATCATGTCACATGTTACTCCATCCCACGAGCAACAATCCTTCTCCTCTTTCCAAGATATCATCTTTGAATGAGAATCAGATTGTAGCCTACCACAGCCAGAAGGTTGACGGGTTTCAAAGGAAAATAGTTGTTTAAACTGGAGCAGCATTGAAGTCTGGTAATGGGAGCAAAATTTTGCAGAAATTGGTAAATGCAAGATCAATAAGAGGAGGCAGAAAATTTGGAAAGACCATGTTAGCTGACCCATTTTTTCTAAGAAAATACAACAACAGAGGTGATTATAAACTGAAATTTATCAGTGCCGTACACTATTCTATGATTCTATCATCCACATTGACAAGTAACAAATTAAGAGCAGGTCTTGTGTTACGTGTGCAAGAGGCAAATAGTTTTGTTGACTTGTCATTTTTCTGCAATGAATCTTTTTCCCAACGGCAACGAGAGTAATGTGAGGTTCAGATATTTTAACAAAGCCTTGCCTTTTGACTAATTGGCGCAAAACAAGATTTAACACGTAGATTAAATTAATGTGACAAAGAAATGATACCAATTAATCAGCGTGGTGGAAAAAAAACATGATGGCCATTCACATTTGAAAGCTTCCTCAGTTTAACAGTATGCATGAAAGTCATACAAGTACATCAATTCTAACTTTTTATTTAATTCAACATCCTAGAGGATGTCGAATTTTCAGTTCTACTATTTTGAATTTTGAAATTTTGGAAAGATAATCTAGAATGTGTAAAAATGCAAGTGATAAAACAAAAATCACAATATAAAGGTTATTTTTCGATAAGAAACATAAGAAACTTTAATTACTTTGAAGCTATGTCAAGCACTACTACATTTGAATAACTTAAGCCACACAAAGTTCCCTACGAATTTGCAGTGCTACATGGTCGAAGACTTCCCAAAAAACCCAACTTTCATCATGATCAAGAAACTAAGCAAAATTGTGATTTACTATGGCATGGCTTCAATTTCTGCCTACTACTCAAATCTAGTTGTGCAAAAGATGATGAATTGTTCTGTAGCAACTTTATTGGAGAATCATACTCCTCGATGAACCATACACAACAACATTTTAAAATCATGAAAACATAAAATCAATGGAATTTATTGCAAACATATTATGGACAAAATGACACCTAGTAACCATGACTTAGAAGTACAACCAAATCACTATTGTTGGTGAAGAAATGTAGTTGAGGTCGATGCAATCAGGATTCCACGCCAACAGTTAAATTTGTTTTGATGGGAGACAGCACTTGCTCGCACTTCCTTTCCTTCAGCAGAAACTAGTGACCACAAGCACTTCCTATGAAACTAGCCTGCATCCACAAAAACCGTTAAGGAGACGTCGGATGTTTTTTTAGCGTAAATCTTGTGACACTCAGGTTAGTAATTAGGCCTTTCTTGAAAAACTTATGCTGCAACTCTCATGGCTGCCTTTTAATAATTGTTTTAAGTGAAAAAGATTTCTAAACAAATAAAAGTATAGAGACAGAGAGAGACAGAGAGAGAGAGAGCTCAACCCCCATTATTTACCTAGACAGGTGTAACACCCGTTGTTTTTACTATTATTATGTTGTATCTATTTTATAAAATATAATATTTTGGGTTAATGTATTTAAGGGTATTTTATTTTATTATATTTTATTTTATTTCTTTTAAATCTTAAATCACTTATTTTTTATTTTATTTGTCAAATACCTTATATAAAAAGGAAATAAATTCCTTGATGGACAAGGGTTTTAAAAAGGCTTGGCCTATAAAAAGTTCCTTTACTTCTTTTTTTCCTTCAAAAGCCCTAAAGGCTAATAAAGAAAAGAATACGGTAGCAAACATAAGAGTAAATTAATGTTTTGAATAAGAAAATGGGAAGATTTTGATTGTGTTCTTATTTTCCATTAAAGGAGCTCTTGAACTTTGATTTAGTCTTGAAGGTAGGAAAGAAATTATAAACCTTTGAAGTTCTGATTTTATTTGTGATTTTATGTGATTGATTGAATGATTTTATGTGCGTCATATTAATAAAATTGTGAAAAGCATGATCATGAATTGATTTATATGTTACTGAGTATAAGTAGTGCTATTATGTTATCCTAGAAACTGGTACAAGCTTAGTGATTGCTTAAGATACATTGATTGCTGCAGCCAACTCGAGTCCTTACCATTGGAGTGAGCAAATATATCTATAGCCTAAGATCCAGCACCATGGATTTCCCTTTTTGACTTGGAAAGAAATATATAATTACCAGGGATAAGATAAATTACCAAAATATTTTTATGGCTAGCTCAAACTAACTATAACTATCCAGGAGCACTGGAAGTATATATTTCTTTGTCTTTTAGCTGTATCCACAGGAAATATGCATGTACACATGTAAATGCTTATTCTGTTTAAGCGTGTTAGTTAAGTGCCGCTAATTATTGTTTGTTCAAAAATTGTTTGATCCTAAAAATTATATAAAAAATTAAACAAAGAAAGATACTGAATGTTGAATCTAATTCGTTCTCTCTGCTCAATAGAACCAGACCCTCCCAAGATTCTTTACCAAGATCAATCAAGATGCTTTCAACAATTAGATTGTATTTACGAAAAATAATAAAACCTAACTCAACTCAATGCAAAGGAAAGATTCACTAACACAGAAAGAGAATAACCCAACACAAATCAAAGGTATAACAGAACACTTAGAACACAGAGCAATTACGTGGTTCAGCCACTGAAGGGCTTACATCCACGGGTGAATTCATCAGTTTGGCTTTATTGAATGATTCAAGAAGTTTTGTTACAGGGATTTTGAGGATCAAGAACAAGTGTTTAACTTTCTCTCAATCTTCTCTTTTCAATCTCCCGTTACACACACATTGCTTCTTTTCTAGGTGATTGGTAGCTTATAAACCAGCTCCTTTAACAGCTTTAACAACCCAGAACTTACAACTACTCGACACGTGTGATTTGAATCTTGTTAATAATGAACTCAACTTTCACCATGTGCTTGCTCACGTGAGTTACTTAAACTGAGAGCTTCAAAACGCAACCACATCATACCGTTTCCAACTTAATGAAGAGTTGTACCATTCACGTGAGTTTTGAGTTATGTTACAAACTGAAACACTGCCGTTTACTAAGTGTTTGAATTCACCTTATTAACAACAATACTCTACCTTAAATCAAACACCCTGCAACTGATCCATTCACCAGTCTTCTTCATATCAGGTATTACATATACCAACTAAGTCCAAGCATTTCTTGAACTTAGCTATAGAAACAACCTTTGTGAGCATGTCAGAGGGGTTGTCATCAGTATGTATTTTGATCATTCTTATAACCCCTCTTGAGACTTCATTTCTGATGAAGTGGAGTTTAATGTCGATATGCTTAGTCTTCTCATGATGAGCTGGGTTCTTGCACAAATGTAGTGCACTGGAACTGTCACAGAAGATTGGTACTGACCCTTATTTGAAACCGAGCTCAGTAAGTAAGCCCTTGAGCCATATGGCTTCCTCAGTAGCTTCAGTAGTGGAGAGAGCTACTACATGCTGCAAGGTAGCCTTCTAGTTGATCAAGCAGCCATTTAACATAAACAGATACCCTGTGAGTGATCTTCTTCTGTCCAGATCCCCAGCATAGTCAGAGTCCACATAGCCCCATAACCTTTTTTCTGCTTTAGAATTATTTCCATACACCAGACCAAGCTTCATAGTGCCCTTGAGATACCTGAGTATCCATTTCACTCTCTTCCAGTGTTCTCTGCCTGGAGTGCCATCTATCTGCTGACAACACTCACAGCATGTGAGAAGTCAGGCCTAGTCAACACCATGGCATACATAAGGCATCCTACTGCCTTAGCATATAGAACATTAACCATCTCAATTCTTTCTTCTTCAGTCTTTGGACGGTATAAGTTGCAAAGCCTGAAATGTGCTGCCAAATGAGCTTGTACTGTCTTAGAATTCTCCATCTCAAAGGTTTCCAATATCTTTTTCAGATATTTTTCTTGAGACAAGCATAACAACCCATCACTTCTGTTCCTCTATATATCTACACCCAATATTCTTTTAGCACTTCCCAAATCTTTCATAAAAAATGTAGTGCCAAGCAATGTCTTCAAAGCTTCAATCTCTAATCTTTCTTCACTGGCAATCAACATATTATCTACATATAGTAGTAGATAGATATGCTTATTCATACTCAATTGTTTAAAGTAAACACAGCAGTCATAATTGCACATTTGAAATCCATGAGTAGTCGTGAATTAATCAAATTTAAAGTACCACTGCCTGAGAGATTGCTTCAAGCCATAAAGGGATTTATTTAGCAAGCATACATAGTCTTCCCTGCCATAAGCTTCATATCCTTCTGGCTGACTCATGAAAATATCTTCCTATAGGTTTCCATGCAGAAAGGTTGTTTTAACATCAAGCTGCTCCAGTTCCAGGTTATGTGTAGCTGTTATAGCCATCAACACTCTTATAGAAGCATGTCTCACTACTGGTGAGAAAACTTCTTTGAAGTCAACACCCTCCATCTGAGTGTATCCCTTTACCACTAACCTTGCCTTAAACCTTCTTGGCTTAGCTGCAGACATGCCCTCCTTTATCCTATATATCCATTTGCATCCCACAATTCTCCTATTTTTAGGCCTTTTAACCAATTCCCATGTTGATTTCTTATGAAGAGATGCCATTTCTTCATCCATAGCTTTCTTCCATTTATTGGCATTTTCACAGTTTACAGCCTCTTTATAACTTTGTGGTTCTTCAGCAATTATTTCATGTGCAGAGTGCAGAGCAAATACAATTAGATCAGCATAGCCATACCTTCTCGGTGCTTTACTTTACCTTTTCTTTCTATCTCTGGTCAACTGATAATCCTTGATTTGTGATTGTGTTGATTCAGTTTCTTGAGGTGTTTGCAGTTCGCCTTCATCATCAACACTTTCAACTGATTCTGAGTCATCATTTGAGATGATTCTTCCAGTTGGCTCCACCTCAAACTGTGCATCAGAAACTTGATCAGCCTTATCACTGTTTTCTTGGACACTTCCTATTACTGCTTGCTCATTGAACTTGACATCTCTGCTAACTATGCACCTAAGTGGAGAGAGATCAGTGCACCAAAGCTTGTAACCCCTAATGCCCTCTGGATATCCAATGAATACACATTTCAATGCTCTTAGTGCTAGTTTACCTTGGCTTATGTGAGCATAAGCCTGACATCCAAACACCTTAAGACCTTCATAGCTTGCTGGTTTTCCATGCCAAAGCTCAAAGGGTGTAGTGAATTCAATAGCAGTAGAGCAAAACAGCCCAAGTAAATTGTTAAGAACACGCCTTTTTTTGGTAGCTTAGCTTGAATCATCATGCTTCTTACCTTGTCCATGAGAGTCCTATTCATTCTCTCTGCTAAGCCATTCTATTGTGGTGTCATTCTAATGGTTTTATGCCTTGCAATACCTTCTTTTGCACAGAGAGCATCAAACTCCTGATTACAGAACTCTAATCCATTATCAGTTTTTAGCTTCTTCACTGTTTTCCCTATCTGATTCTCAACCAAGACTTTTTAGTTTTTGAATTTCTCAAACACCTGGTCTTTACTCTTTAGAACATAAACCTAGACTCTTCTTGAAAAATCATCAATTATAGACAGAAAATATCTAGCACCTCCCAGTGATACTTCTTGTGTTGGTCCCCACAAGTCAGAATGTATATAATCCAGAATGCTTCTAGTAGTGTGAATTGATGATTTAAATCTGGTTTTTGTAGATTTTCCTAGGACACAATCTTCACAAAATACCATCTCACCAATTGTATCACTACCTAACAACCCTTGTTTTGACAACTCTGTAAGACCTTTAAGACTCATATGACCAAGTCTTAAATGCCAAAGTCTAGTTTTATCAACACTAGAACTAGATGACACAGAAACCAACCTTGTTACAGTTGTCCCCTCAAGCACATAGAGTCCATTTTTCCCGGTTCCTTTTAACAGAACCAGTGACCCTTTTACAATACTCATAACACCTTGCTGGACCTTAACAGCACAACCTATCTGATCCATCATTCCCAGCGAAATTAGATTTCTTTTTAAATCAGGGACATGCCTTACTTATTTAAGTTCAAAAATTGATCCATCAGCAATTTCAGTATAACAATCCCTATCCCCTCAACTTTACACATTGCATTGTTCCCCATCATTATTCTACCACCATCATATTCATGATACTCAGTAAAATGATGCTTAAAGGGACACATATAAAAAGAGCATCCGGAATCAAGTACCCACTTACCTTCTTGATCAACATCAGAGGCAATTAGTACTCCAGCTGATTCATACCCCTCTTCCTCAACAACTACTGCATCACTACTCTGACTCTTTTGATCTTTATTCTGTTTATGCTTTCTCTTTGGGCAATCCCTCTTAAAGTGACCTTCTTTATGACACTGAAAGCACTTAAGAGTCTTATTCTTGTCTTTTGGTTTTCCCTGTTTTTTCTTCTTATGTAATTTCTTGTAGTGCTGACCCTTAGCAGTTAACCCTTCTCTAGTTTCTTGATCAAGATTATCTCTCTTTTCTTGTAGCTCTCTTATGTTAAGAGCTGACTTAACCTCATCTAATGAGAGTGTTTGTCTCCCATACACGAGTGCATCCATAAAATTCTTGTAAGATTCTGGTAATGAGCTAACCAGTAGCAAAGCTTTCCCTCATCATCCAAAGCTTCATCGATTGTAGCAAGTGTATCATATACTTGATTAAATTCATCAATATATTTATCCAGTGATGAGCCTTCTACCATCTTCAGAGTAAACATCATTTTCTTGATGTAGAGCCTATTAGCCAAAGACTTCTTCATGTACAAGCTTTCTAGTTTATCCATCAAACCAGCAATTGATGTTTCTCTGGCCACTTCCCTGATTGCAGAGTCTGCAAGCCTAAGAATTATAGTACTTCTTACCTTCTTATCGATTTCAGCCAACTGTTCTGCAGTCTTTGAAGATGATCCCTCTTTTCCTTCTATCTTGGGTAAAGCTTCAAGTGCATCACCAAGACCTTGTGTGACCAAAAAAGCTTCAATTTTTACCTTCCACATGTTGAAGTCATTTCTTCCATTGAATTTCTCCAGATCAACCTTCTAAGTAGCCATACTTGGATCTTAGTCAAAAACCAAGCTCTAATACCAATTGTTGAATCTGATTCGTTCCCTCTGCTCAACAGAACCAAACCCTCCCAAGATTCTTTACCAAGATCAATCAAGATGCTTTCAACAATTAGATTGTATTTACGAAAAACAATAAAACCTAACTCAACTCAATGCAAAGGAAAGATTCACTAACACAGAAAGAGAATAAGCCAACACAAATCAAAGCTATAACAGAACACTTAGAACACAGAGCAATTACGTGGTTCAGCCACTGAAGGGCTTACATTCACGGGTGAATTCATCAGTTTGGCTTTATTGAATGATTCAAAAAGTTTTGTTACATGGATTTTGAAGATCAAGCACAAGTGTTTAACTCTCTCTCAATCTTCTCTCTTCAATCTCCCGTTACACACACACTGCTTCTTTTCCAGGTGATTGGCAACTTATAAACCAGCTCCTTTAACAGCTTTAACAACCCAGAACTTACAGATACTCAACACGTGTGATTTGAATCTTGTTAATAACGAACTCGGCTTTCACCATGTGCTTGCTCACGTGAGTTACTTAAACTGAGAGCTTTAAAACGCAACCACATCATGCCGTTTCCAACTTAATGAAGAGCTGTGCCATTCACGTGAGTTTTGAGTTATGTTACAAGCTAAAACGCTGCCGTTTACTAAGGTGTTTGAATTCACCTTATTAACAACACTGAATTTTTTTATTTTATACCTGTCTCTGTAAAAGAGAATATAACAAATTATTTCTGTTGATGTCAAAATCTATGTCCCTAACAATTTTCAGATAAACTCTGTCCAAAGATAATCATAAAATTTCGATAGTGACACGAGACATGAAATTGAATTCACCACTCTAAACAAGAATTGGGTTTCTTAATTTTGAGGAAATTGGAGCTTATTTGGAAATTGAATTGCTCTTTGGATTGGCCAACTGAATGGAGGAGAGACTAATTGAAAGGAAATCAAATTCTTTTTCGAACGACATCTTAAAATATTTTCTACAAAAAGAAATGAAGATGTCTTATTCTAACTTTTTTTCTTTTGATGAATTGAATGATTAAACTAAAAGGTCTATGTAAGGGTTTTTTTTTTACATTTGAAATAGTGTACAAAGTAAAGCTTATTTTTTTAAAATTTTTAAATAAGTATTCAGAGTAAATTTTAGAGTGCAAACAGCCTCACTTTATTAGCCTATGTTTGGTTTGAAGAAATAAGATAAAAGGAAAAGAATAGAAAGGAGAGAGGAAAAGAAAACGAGAGAAAAAGGGAGGAAATAATCTCGATTTTATTATTTAGTTTAACATGTAATTCATCTCTTTTCTATTTATTTCCTTCCCCTCCCTTCCTTTCCTCTCATTTTCACTCCTTTCATTTCTTCAAATCAAGCATGCCATCCGTACTTAGAGTTGTGACAAAAGAATCCTTGAAGGAATTCTTCCATTGGAAAGTATATAAAAAGATCGATCCAATCTTTGTTCCCCAAAGTTAGGGCCATAACGTTTATTTTTCCATGTAAAAGAGTGACCATCCCAGCCCCGCATCAATCATCTCACAATTCTCTGTAGCTCTCGTAAAATCATTAACTGCCTTGGCACTTCTAGACAATCCTTTCCTTTTGTCCATTGCTCTAAATTTTCGTTGAAACCACCACCATATAGCCAAGGGAGGGGGACCAACTAGAAAGCCTTTTCAATAAACTCCAAGTACGCTTTTTATGGTCTGGTTCCGAATGACCATATGAACCAAAAAAACGCCACGTCGAGCCGTCATCATGCACTAGCAATGTGTCTATGATGCATACTAAAAGAAAGCACACGTAAATTTAAGCCTGTATTCCACAAAATAGCCACCCCCCCCCCCCCCCCCAACTAAAGCCTTGTCTTTCAAGTTTCAACAACAAAAGAATTGGCAGATTGTAACCTAGATTCTCACCATTTGCTGCTCTGTCATTTTAGTTTCACACAAAGAAAATTACTTTTGACTTGCGTGAATGGAGAACATAATGCAGAGCATCGCACGTCGGGATGTTCCCCAAGCCCCGGACATTCCAACATATAAGCTTCATTTTTCTCGGCGGGGCTGGGGGCCAGCCACTGTCGTTGAACCGATTTTGTGAGAATGCTCAACAATTGAAGTTTCAGAGCCGGGTTATGTGGATTTTGGCCTTTTTGGACTAAAGCTAAACTGTTTCCATTGGGTCTATTAGGCGTTTGCGGCCTGAAGCACTTCGTGACACCCTCTGAAGTTCTTATAACACTCATTTCAATTTTTTTCTTTCTAAAATATTCTCTATTTAAGTTATAAAATATTTACCATATATTAAAATTAACCATTTTACCATAAAGTTTTCTTCTATCTAAAAAGAAACATTTATTTTAAGTTTTTATTTTTAAATACATGAAAATAGTAAAATCTTAAATTTTTTTTTTCTTATCATATGGTTTCTATCTCCATAATCCTAATTTTTTTTTTATAAATTTCTAAAAAAATAAATATTCTTAATTAAAATTTAAATACAATCTAATTTATGAAATGAGATGGGTATAAAAGGTTTTCAAGTGCATAATTAAATTTTTATTTAAAATAAAAATGAATTAATTTAAATTTTAGATGTTTATATAGAGATTTTTATTCCCATATTAGTTTACTTGTGAATGTAATTTCCATGTTAAAATTTAATACAGTCTCAATTTAAAATGAAGATATAATTGAGATCTTTTTACCCCCAAAAAACCCTTTTATAGCTTCCACTGGTTGGAAAAAGACAATGAGTGGAATGTATACAGTAGTTTTCTTGATTTTCGAATTTATTCCGTATATAACTATTTTCATGTAATGACGTTCACGTGCAGCCGCACCTCCACAAGCGTACCACAACGTCTCCCACTGCTAACCACACATTCAGTTGATCCTTTAAATCAAACGATTCAATATTCCAAGAAAAAAATCGAACGATTAAAAACCGTTGATCGGACTGAAAAATTTTGATAACACAAATCACGAGGCACATAGACACAGAACATTACATCACAGTCGAGTTTATTTTCATCAAAGAGATCCCTAAGGTCTAGTATTTGCTTAAATTTGAACAACGTTTGTCTAAATGACCATATTACCCTTCGAGTTCAGAGTTGTCTGCCTGCATTTGGCCATTTGCTAATAGCTAGGCAAACAATAGGTTAAGGTTATTAGGTTAGGGACTTACTTACTAAAGCTGAGAAATCACTTAGCTTAAATTTGATAAATTACAAAAGTAAGGGATGTAGGTGATATAATTTGATAAATTATTATTATTGTTGAAAAGGCGTTTTTCTCCTGTTGTCCCATGACAGGCCTGACCTGAGAGAGAGTGCAGGCCGAAAGTGAAAATTTCAAACAGAAATACTCCCCAAAAAAGTGAAAATAAAAATTCTGAAAGTTGTTTTTTAATGTGTAATACTCTATGTTAGTCTACATTATGTGATGGCCATGGGATCCGCATCCAATCTCTCTGCCTTGGATTTTCGTGCCCTCATTCCTCCGTCTTCGATCTGTAAGTATTTATTTTTAAAATATGATACAATTTTTTTTGGTTATTTTTGAATCTATGGTTTTCTTTTTTCATTTTTTAAATTTTCTTTTGGGAGTGTGAATCTCGGGTTGGATAGTGTTTTGTGTTTTCAAATTTCTAGGGTTTTGTTTGGGCAACCGGGGATCTTTGCGGCGGCAGATTTGATTGTTGAGGCTTTGTAGTTCGAAATTTTCCTGGGGTTTTTCGCTTTTCTTTTTGATGTTTGTTCGGTGAGAAAATGTGCGAAATGGGGGAATGGTTTCGCGTCTTCAAATTTTTATTTTTGCTTTTTAAAATTTTTATTTTTATTTTATTGGGGACATGTAAACGACACTAAAATAAGCTAAGCATTACTGAATATTCAAGTACTGTAGTAAAATCTATATGCTGCATGAGGATTATAGTTGTCGCTTCTTTGGTGGTTGAGGCTCAGAAATTTATGTAGCTAAGGTTTTGAAATTTGATACCATTGTGACACTAGGATATGCTAAGCCCTATGTTGCCCATTATCAGCTTAGTTTGATAAAACTCATATTTTGTTGGAAAGCATAACAACAGACAGCAGGATTTGAGATTTTTCTTTTCGTCTTCGTTTCCAAAGCTTTCGGCATAACATGACCTGACATAGTGCATCTGCTGTTCTCAGGTTCGGTGGATTTTTCTTTCTAGTATCTGCTTTTTATCCCTAGTCGTTGATAATGGAAGACACGGGTACAGTTGATGTGATTCTGGAATTTTTGAAGAGAAATCATTTCACGAGAGCTGAGGCAGCTTTGCGCAGTGAGCTTAGTAACCGCCCTGATTTAAATGGATTTCTTCAGAAACTTAACCTTGAAGAGAAGGATACAACTGAGCTGGTGCAAGAAGAGAATGTGGGCAAATTGGCTAGTAAAAATCAAGGTTCTGGTTCTCGTAATAGTGGTGAAGTTTCTAAGGAACTTATTGTGAAAGAAATTGAGTGTGGGACTGGTAGAAATGGTTCTGAAAGCAAATGGAGAAACGCTGCTTCCACTGGGGAGCGGAATAAGCCTAATGAGGCTAGTGGGACGAGGAAAGACAGGAACTTTACTTTCTCCAAAGGATCAGAGGATACCGTACTTGATTTGTACTCTTGGAATTGTAATTCTAATAATGGTCCATCAGATCCTTACAGAAACGATAGTACCCATAACTTCTCGGAGCTTCAGACTTTGGAGCAATCAAGATATTGTACAACCGAAATTCCTGGTGTTGGTAAAGTCAAATTGAGACCTCGAGATTCGGATTCCAGTGAAGAGATTCTCTTTTCTGGTGAGAAGAAGACCTCATGGCTTGAAAGTGCTAGCAAATCTAATGCAGAATCCAAGTATGAAAAGATTCAAGCCAGTGAGCCTAAGGTTGTTGATAAGCAACTTAAGACTGGTAGCACTTGCTCAAAAGAAACCTTTGCTGAAAATCCATGGTCAAGAAATGAGGAGCCTGGTAGCTCATCTTCAGAATTGTGGAAAGATTGTTCTGTCAAGACTGTTTTTCCTTTCTCCATGGGGAATGTGTCAACCAGTTATGACATTGGTACTGGATCTGACAAAAAGGAAGGAAAAAGGAAAACAGACACAGCTGATGTGAGGGCAGCAATTAAGCAGCAGGTGGATGAGGTTGGAAGAGCTTTATACTTGGGTAAGTCTCAGGGGAATTCTGAGCAGAAGAATATTAGTGTAGGTTTTCCTCTGGTGACTGATCATCCAAGGGAAGAGTTCCCTAGATTGCCTCCAGTCAAACTCAAGTCAGAGGACAAGCCACTCAATATTAATTGGGACGAAAAGTTTGAGCGTGATGTATCAGGTACAAAGCTTATGAGCTCTGATAATAGCCTACTTATAGGGAGTTACCTGGATGTCCCTGTTGGACAAGAAATCCACTCTTCAGGTTAGCGACTTTGTGAATGATTTATGTTTACGTTTAAGAAATAGTGTGTGTTGATTTCACTTTATGATTGTAGTAGTTGTTGATTATCTGGAGTTTATCTGACTTTAATAATTGCTGTCAGCTTATTAGATTTGGCAATATTTTATTTTGTGTTTCTTGACTTATGAAAAATAAAAGGAGGATTTAATTAACCTAAATTCTGTTTATGCTTGAAGGCATCAGTAAATTTGAATTCCTTGAGATGACTCTTCATTAACGTTAGAGTAGGCCATCTAGGGTTGGTTTTGAAACCTAGGCTTTTGGGAAATGAGAGTTTCAAAAGTAATTGATCTGGGATGGTATCCTTTTCTTCAAAAATAAAATCTTCTTACTTACATGAGCTGCTTACGAAAGCCGCAATTAGGTATATATCTCTATATCTCTGGTGAGATATCATTGTCCATATTGATAAAGACTTGCTTGTTTGATGCCTATCATATAATTATGCAATTTCTAGTCATAGGGGGGACACCCAGGTAAATATCGTGGACGTAGCAAAACTCCAAAGAGATCTCGAGTAAGCTAGTGGGCATATTCTACTCAAGTAGTAAGATAGTCATTTATTTAAAACATGTTATCTTGTGATGGAAATCTGATGGTTATCTACGTCAGACAATGTTTTATTTATAAATTCATTAACATAGTACTTTCTTTTCCCTTCTGAACTGTAAGCTGGATTTTTCATGAATATACTCGTGAGAATAGAGTAATTGAACTACATTCTTGTGTTAAGCTAGGAGGACGCAGTGAAAAATGTTGTCGTATGCATTTCCTTTGTAATAGTGTCGATATGGCAGCTTAGGATTTTATTTTGTTGGCTGAATATGCAGTGGCTGATGAAGACGAGACTTGTGTCATCTTCAAACTGAATTTTGTTAACGATCATATCAAGCTTTTATTTAGTTTTTGCAAAAATGGAAATACAAATTTTAGGATTACTGTGATATGGATGCATGATGCCCTCTCTTGTTCTCTCTCTCTCTCTCTCTCTCTGCAATAGCAGGCTCTTATATATATATATATATTCTCTAATTTATGCACTGTTCTTTAAAAAAATAAATAAATAAATAAACAAGACCCGAAAACCTAAGTTCTGAATTGCATCCCCAGTTCTATCAATTCATAATCAGCACAAAGCCATGATGTACTTCCCCCTTGGGATTCTTTGTGAAACAACCATCAGGGTGACCTAAATTATATAATATACTGTTAAAAATTTTCCTCCAATTCATCTAATCTGGGAAAGGATGTTGGCTTAATTTTGTGTTTTTGGGTTTTTTTCTGTTGTGAGATCTTATAGTCTTATAGATCCCATACTTATTTGGTCATCTGATTAGCTCTCAACTGTATAGATATTTTTGTGATATTAGGGGGGTTTTTTGGTGGACTCTTTGTTCGTTTTTTGTACATGTTTTTCTTCTTAATACAAGTTTCTTTGTTTTTTTATCTACTGTTATTATTTTTCCTTTTGGTAACAATTGCTGTTACGAAATTACTGTGATCACATCTTTTGGATTCCATGGTTGTTTCTTCTATCATATGGTGAGTGTATGGCTCAGTGTTATTTCATCTTTAGTTCAAATTAGCATGCTGATTGTGTTGTACAACTTCTTTACTCAGGGCAGACATACCTACAACAATTTTTGTGCAGGCAAAACCTCTCAATCTTATAAAAAGTGCATTGTTTCATCTATCTTATATTGGATATTGTACTTTATTCAAAAAATGGATATTAAATATTTATGCTAGCATCCATTCGGTAAATGGAAATTCAGGCACTTCCTGAGTGCGCACATTATGCTTATATTCAAAGTAGCAAATGACATCTATTAAGCGCATGATTGTAGATGATTATCTTATTACATTAAAAATAGTATGTGCATTTATTCTCACCAGTTTACAACAGCAATGATGCTGCAAACTTCTATCACTTAGTTAATGTTATTGAAGATGATGTGAAGGTAAACATGCTCATAATTAAACTCAAAATGATTTTAATCTATATGATATTGTTTTGACTTTACCTTTCAGAATTGTTTAGGGCTGCTTAATTGTTGGTTACGTCCTGGATTATGTATTTTCTACCTGTTATTTTTTGCTTTACTGCCTTTTGGAATTAGTAATTTTCCTTGTGATGACTTAGGTGGAAAAAGGACTGGTGGAGGCAGTTGGCTATCTGTTAGTCAGGGGATTGCAGAGGATACATCTGATCTTGTTTCAGGTTTTGCTACAATCGGTGATGGATTAAGTGAATCTGTTGACTACCCTCATGAATATTGGGATTCTGATGAATATGATGACGATGATGATGTTGGATACATGAGACAACCTATTGAGGATGAGGCATGGTTTTTGGCTCATGAAATTGATTACCCTAGTGATAACGAAAAGGGAACAGGGCATGGCAGTGTTCCAGACCCACAGGGTAGAGGTCCAACGAAAGATGAAGACGATGATCAGTCATTTGCTGAGGAAGATTCATATTTCTCTGGCGAACAGTATTTTCAAGGTAAAAATGTGGAACCAGTTACAGCTTCGGATGATCCTATAGGGCTGACAGTTACTGAAATGTATGAGAGGACTGATAATGATTTAATGGATCAATATGACGGACAGTTGATGGATGAAGAAGAGCTGAATTTGATGCGTGCAGAACCAGTCTGGCAGGGATTTGTGACTCAGACAAATGAACTCATCATGTTAGGAGATGGAAAAGTTATGAGCGAGCGTGGAAGACCGCTGTTGGATGATATTTGTATGGATGATGATCAGCATGGCTCTGTTAGGTCAATTGGTGTGGGGATCAACAGTGATGCAGCTGAAATGGGCAGTGAAGTACGTGACAGTTTGCTTGGAGGGAGCAGTGAAGGGGATCTGGAGTATTTTCATGATCATGATGCTGGAATTGGTGGATCCAGATTCTCTCACCATGAATCTGACAAAAAATATATTGATAGAAAAAGCAAGGATAAAAACAAAATCAGTAAACAGGAGTCCAATAAATATATCATTGGGAATGATAAAGGTAAATGTACGCAGGTCAAAAATCTTACTGATGGGGGTTTTTCATTTCCTCCCCCACTGAGAGATGGGCAGTTGGTGCAGAAAGGTTCTAGTAAATCATTATGGTCAAACAACTGCGATCCTGTTATTAGTGATGAAACTGATGACCCTTTGAAAGCTTTGATGGGGGCAGATGATATGCTCGCTACTTGGACGCAGAAAAGCACTGATAGTTCTAGGGATGAAAATAATGCAAATGCTGTAAGATCAGCAAATTCTTCTCCTTCCACCCTTTCGAATTATGAACGAGAGCATGCAAAGAGAGAGGAAGCTGAAAAAATTAGCGGCATAAGGGAAGAGGATCCAGGTGCGTCCCTTGAGGATGAAGAAGCAGCTGCTGTACAAGAGCAAGTAAGGCAAATCAAAGCTCAGGAGGAGGAATTTGAGACTTTCAATTTAAAAATTGTGCATAGAAAAAACAGGCATGTCTCTTCATATTATTAGCTGTTTAATTTCGCTTCTTTGGTCACTGTTCCAGATCAAACTTTAAAAGGCTGTTATGCAAAAGCTACGGTTTCCCTTTACCCTTTTTGTTTGTTTATTAAATAGATTTAAATTGACAATATTGCAAATACTGTCTTTCTCGCTCTCCCTAATTTTGAATATCTCTGATAACAATCTACCTGAATTCTCAAGCATGCTAAGACTTGCCTGTTGGGCCCAAATTGATTGTTTACTCTTTTCACCTTTCTCCCTAGCTACTAAGAAATTTATTCAATGTAATCAATGCTCTGGACTAATCAATATCAACTGAAATGGTGATAGTAGTATATCAAAATGTTGAAACTGACGATACTTGTTTGAACTTCTTGGTCAGCTAAGAATTAGTTGTTTTCTGGCAGCTAGATGTCTTATGTTTAGTAAATGATACTTGTGCTTTCTCATTTCTCTTTTTGTTTAAATTTTCGTGAGCCTTCCACTTGGAATACTTAATTGGCAAAAACATAGAATAGAAGAGAATTACATGTATTCAGTTTCCACCTGGAGAGTGGAGGATGAAAAGGGGATCACTAGGATTTTCTTGAATTGGTGATCACTCGTCTTCTCAATAAAAGTAGAGAAACATAATATTTCTTAGCCGGTGCTCCTAAATGCATAGAGTTCTCGTAGAATGGACAGTTATTAATCTTTGCCTGTTCTCGTAGAACGGACAGTTATTAATCTTTGCCTTATTTCATTTCATTTTTAGTACGCAGACATAAATGACTCGATTTCTTTCTTGAGTTGCTTGTCATGTATATGCTTTTAGTAAGTAATTATATTTTAGTGTGTGAGGAAAGCAGTTTCCTGCCCATTGAAATCTACTATTATTTGTTTCTTCACTCAATTCCAATAGTCTGTCTTTGACTGAACTAACTGGTTTTTGCCTCACAGAACTGGCTTTGAGGAGGACAAGAATTTCCACGTTGTTTTGAATTCTGTCATAGCTGGGCGTTATCATGTTACTGAGTATCTGGGATCAGCTGCGTTTAGCAAAGCTATACAAGCACATGATCTTCACACAGGCATGGATGTTTGTGTGAAAATTATTAAGAACAACAAAGATTTTTTTGATCAAAGCCTTGATGAGATAAAGCTTCTCAAGTATGTCAACAAGCACGATCCCGCAGACAAATACCATCTTCTGCGTTTGTATGATTATTTCTACTATCGAGTAAGCAGTTATACTTAAATTTATGATGTCAATGCTTTTATAACTCCTGTGAAGTAGATAAATTTTTGTATAGGCCCCAATGCCCACCCCCTTTTTCAATGCTATCATCACTACCAATTTGAGTGAGGAGGTTCATAACATACAACTGGCTCCTGGCATGTGGTTAGTGGTGCTTGCTTGTCATAACACAGATTGCAGTAAACTTGTGCCCAAGTTTGATAATTCCCTTTTTGGTTGGTTCTCTAGCAGTTTAGAAAGTTGTATATTTTGTTTAGGTTTTATTTTATCATAAATGTCTCTCCCATGATGATTTCAACAATACTTAACTGTATCTTGAGTTAGATCTGAGATTTCTTTTAATAAACTGACATTCTTCCGTTGATATGGGAAGCCACAAAGCGAAATACATTTTGTTCTCTCTGTTCACAGAATGTGGCTTTTTTTTTCTAATAGATTCTTATCTCCATGAGGAGAATCTTCTTTTCTAGTTCATATCCTAGCTAGTGAATTTCCTATCAATAAAATATCCAATCTAGTGAATTGTTCACCAGGTCCTTGTTTGCTGAAATCACACAAAATGAGTTTGTAGTGTGTGCAGAATTGAGTAATAGCTGACTTGCTTTATTCTTTAGGAGCATCTGCTAATAGTATGTGAGCTCCTCAAGGCGAACTTGTATGAGTTCCATAAATTTAATAGAGAATCCGGAGGAGAGGTCTATTTCACGATGCCAAGGTTGCAGGTTTGTAGGATGTCATTTTCACTCTGAAAACCTCTTATCATTTTATTGTTACATTTATTTATTTATTTTTCCCTGTTGTCTAATCTGTGGGAAAAAATTCTGTGCAGTCTATTACCATCCAGTGTCTTGAAGCTCTTCTATTCTTGCATGGCCTTGGACTTATTCATTGTGATTTGAAGCCTGAAAACATCTTAGTGAAAAGTTATAGTAGATGTGAGGTGAAGGTCATTGATCTTGGGAGTAGCTGTTTTGAGACAGATCATCTCTGCTCCTATGTTCAATCCAGGTCCTATCGTGCTCCTGAAGTTATCCTTGGACTGCCGTACGATAAGAAGATTGACATATGGTCACTTGGCTGCATTTTGGCAGAACTTTGTACTGGAAATGTAAGTTTTATCCTTCCAGAAATATCAAATTTTTGTTTTGTTTTTGTAGTGTTTTAAATTTATTATGTTTTTGTTTTGTTTTTTCTCTTTATTGTGCATGAGGTATGAGTGAGAAGGTGGGAGACGCTATTCTGCTTCAGTGTCTCTTTTCTTTTTCCTCATTCGGTAGATTATTGTAAACTTGTTTGTGGAAAGTTGACAAAGGCGTATCTTAAAGAGCCAATTATTAGCCATGCAGAAAACTTGAAATGGATAGAAATTCAATTTTTAAGATGCCCCTTAGTTGTGCCCTTGTTTTTCTCTGCTAAGTCAGTTTCCCAAGATTGACCCACTCTTAGCTCCATTATGGGTTTTTATTGCTGATTTTCAACAGCTTGACGGTGAAATGATCATTAAATTGTTAAAGAGTTGAAATCTCGAACCTTCATTGGTTTGCTATAAACTTTGGCAAAAAGAATCTGAAAAACTTAGTAAAATGATTCTGGTTGATTAGTCTGATGAGAAAGGCACAGTGGCCAAGTTAAGCTACACTGTTTATACACAGAGATTCCTTTTAGCATCCATTTTGTTTTTTAATTTGGGTAGAGACTTATCCATTATCAACCACAGACATGACAATGATATGCATGAAGTGTACAGAGATGCAGTCGATAATGATTGACAGCTGTGGGCATGAGAGCCTTATGTAGGCATCCATCATGTGTAGAACATGCTGCATTGTAATCTTCTTCTTCTCAATTTATATGTTCTCAAAACAGGTGAAACTGTCATCCATTTGTTGATAACTGTTCCAGTCTTAAGTAGTTATTTAGCTTACTTTTTAGTTCATATTGAATTCCGTAATGGTGAAGGTGCTGATGATAAACTGAATGTTCAATGTCTTGGTCAAAATAAATGGTTTCAAGTTTCTTCTTGAGGCCTTTAAATATACTCATTTGTGTTTTGTCCTCCCTTTTTTGGTCTTTTTTCTGTTTCTTGGATGTTTCAATTTTAACAATTGACGCGTTAAACTAACTTCTGTGCCTTATTTAAGTCGATTTTGTGCTAAAATTCTATTTCTATTGGCTAATGTCAATGCATAAATTCATTCTACTATAATATGAGGCTGACAGCCTGTGATGCAGTTCTAGGTAGTTGATTATGATGTTAAGCCGGTCAAGTTGGTTTCTGTTGGTGATATTACATGACAGCCGAATTCATTGGTGGCTAATTGCATTTTGTTGTTATCTATAGTTGCTCAGCTAGGTCTAACTACCATGTATGCATCTCCATTTGCCTGTCTAATTCAGTTGAAGTCCTCAGTACTTTGAACGTGTCTCTTAATTTACCTAGGACTGTTTATGAGTTACTTGTTGTTCTTGCAACTAACTGTCATGAATAAAATTTCCTTCATTGCAGGTTCTCTTCCAAAATGATTCTCCAGCAACATTACTTGCCCGGGTGATTGGAATCATTGGTCCCATTGAACAAGGCATGCTTGCCAAAGGACGGGATACATACAAATATTTTACTAAAAATCACATGCTTTATGAACGGAATCAGGTAAAAGCCTCTGTGATTTTCATGGTCTTTTGGTCTCTATTAAAATGCAGTTGAATATTTTGCTTGTATGGCCAACATTCCTATCATTCCAAAACAAGTAAAAGTAAACGAAAAAAATAAATAAATGAAAAATTGCACATCATGCACATTCGTGTCAACAGTATGAACATTGTGCAGACTTGATTTTGTAGTGATAACCAGTGCATTTAGCCTGTGCTACATGTTATCTTCCAATTGCTACAGGCATACTGAATTATCTGTTTGTGAGAGTAGTGAACTGGTCACCAAGGATAATTTTTTCATCTTTTGTAATGTATTTACACGGGTGCCTCAGGTGATCTGAATTTTACAATGAATGTTTTTGACACCTTATGACCTGGTCTAAGCAATAGCTCCAACATATCATCATACGCGTGGTGACCTTATGACATGAGTCATGATGTTTATGGTGTTTTAGATGCAAGTATCTCATTATATTACTTACGCTCAGGAAATATGTGCCTTCTCTACTGAATCTCTGGAAGAATACTGGGAGTATTCCCTTCAGTGTCTGACCTTATTCTAGATTTCTCAAATCATTGCATCTGTCTGCTTTGGCAGTCTATCAGGATATTATGAAAATACTATCAATGTAATAGCTTCAAACAAAATCTACTACTTCCTTTTAACCTTGAACCACACTTTTTATGGTAGCATTTTGGTACAGACATGTTTGTCTCATTGTGATGCCCATTTAACAAAGGTTTCATTTGATACATAATGATAAAGCTCTGTCATCAAACAATTTAGTTTCCTTTTAATGTTCTCTTATTGCACAAGTCATTTCTGTATTTTGATCAATTATTGGATAGGATTTAGCAGGTAATTCCTAAGTTTTTAAATGCCGGTTGTATGCCTGCTTACTCACAATGGAGGTGGTGCCTTTGTTTTTTTTTTTTCCCACTATTTAATTCTTCAGGAAACCAACAGACTTGAATACTTGATACCAAAAAAGACATCTTTACGGCACCGACTGCCGATGGGGGACCAGGGCTTCATTGACTTTGTTGCTCATTTGCTTGAAGTAAATCCTAAGAAGCGCCCTTCTGCATCTGATGCTCTGAAGCACCCATGGCTCTCACACCCGTACGAACCCATATCGGCTTGAACAATCTAAAGAATCTTATGGTCAAGACATTTTGCAAGTGCTCTCAGTGTTTTGGGTTTGGGTGTCGGCGAAGGAGCCACATTTGATTACTAACTGAACTGGTGATTTATTTATAAAGTGATCTTGAAAGCGTGTTTGGTCCTTCACAACCCTGCACAATGCGTTGAAACATGTCTGGTCTGGTGGCCGTGGTATAATTTTCCTGCACCTTGCCAAGTTGTATTTCAATTAACCATAATTGAAGATGTAATTTTGCACGTACTGTGTATTCTTAGGTTTTTCCTTCGTCTTCGCATTGTGTAATCTGGTGGTAGAGGAAATCTGAAAATCTTGTTGTACATGATGTGTGATAATTCTTTTAGGTTATTTAGTAATTAGCTTGTGAAATAGCTGCTTATCCAATTTTGGTTTTGGCTTACCACACAATTTGCTGCACCCGATCAAGTTTGGAGCATGCCCCAGTGAGAAATTGAGAAATGTTTTCCGTGATCGAACTTTATATCCTTTTTTATGTGTTTTATTTTTATGTATTCTTGGCTCTCTTGGCACTCAACTTTTGTTATTTTTGCACCTTAATTTGAACTTTGGATTTCAGTGATTCCATTTTCTTTATGTATCGGGTTAAGGGGCAGCGGGACAGAAAGCATTGCTTGGACTGTGCGCATTGGCAGCTTATAAGAGACTGTCAATTGGAAGTTTAAAAAAAATTAATCTATATTTAATTCTGACCGTAAATTGACAATAATCTCAACTTCTCTAGTTCAATATCGTGTTTTCATTTTCATTACCTGTGGTTCAATGGTAAATCAGTAACTTGTCAGCAGATTTGTCCATTGATCATTCGTTCGGCTCAGCGGAGCCGGGCTGTCAAAGTTAAAGTTGGCTTACTCATGTTTTTGAAAATAATTTCGATATCTTCGAATAAAAATGTTACAGATGTTAAATTATTGGATAAATTTTAGTCATTTCGTTTACAAAGGTGCGGCTGTGCCGGGGCCTTTCTTAATGTGTTGTTCTCTTAATTGTTTTAATTGGGTACTTAACTCAAATAAATTAATTTAGTAACTCTATTAAAATTTATGCAATACTATTTCTTAAAATTTATATTTTATAGAGTTACTAAATTAATTTATTTTAGTTTTGTATTTTTAGTGGCACTGATATTTGATGTTTATTGTTCCACAATTTACATCAAGTATTGCATATATTTTGTTCTTTATTTCATGTATAAATTTATATTTTAGATTTACATTATACGCTGCATCTTTGAAATTTAGGGTTTCATGTATAGAATGGCACCAAAAAAAAAAAAAAAAAAACTGTCATTTCATGTTTTACATTCATGTTATATGTATAGAGTTCAATGTTGCGTGTTTGCACCGGACATGTTACATGTCAGTTGTTGCATAGCTGACATTCATTGTTAAACATTTTATGATTCGGGTTTCATGTACAAAGATCAAGTTTAATATTTACGTCAAATGCTGTGCGTTGATTTCAACTTTCAAGTTTCATGTTCCAAATAATCCAAAAAAAAGAAACTTACTACTTACCACGATTCATGTTTGACCATTTCATGCATATATACATCATGTGGTTCATGTTTAGATTAATATTGCACGTTATGTCGTTTCATGTTAGATCTCTACTGTTGCATATTGCAAATCATGTGTTTCTCATTTGTCAACAAAGATTGTGACGATAGCGAAGTCAAATTCTAACTGATTTTTTGAAACACATGTGCAAATGTGTGACATGACTCAAAAGTAATTGTGAGCGTGCGAATTAGCACCAAAATGAAATAGTATCAAACTAATAAAATAACTTGCTAAGTTTGAGTCGATTCAAGGGGAAATATTCAAATTGTTAAAATTTAGAATTCTTCTAAAAGAAAATATTAAAATAAAATAATTAGAGTTATGAATCTACTCTTGGTTTTAAATATAATTTAATAAACTACATTAAAGATTAATTATATAAATACTAATAATTATATTATGAACCAAGTGCATATTTGGTGTGATTTATTTAATGATTAGAAGTGTTTAATTAATTCCATAATCTCTTTTTAAAATTTTTAATATTGCTTGGTGATATTTTGAGTATAGCTTTTGAAATAAATAAGTTATTTTGGCTCTACTACTAAAAACTCAAATTTTTTATTTTTGATACATGTTGTAGAGTTTGTTTTTTCAAGGAGTTAAAATATCTAAGCCACACTCAATTTATTCTTATTTCTTTTCTCTCATAACATAACTTAAAAAAAGTGTCTAATAAAATAATATTATAATTTTTAGTTAAAGCTTTGATTAATGACCAAAAAATTCAAATATTTTTTGTAAAAGCATTATTTATAAAAGCCCTACTTAAATCAATCAAAACCTTGTCCACAAATATAACTATTTATTCATATTTTTTATTGCCATACTTTTTTCAATTGAATGGAGATGCATTACTCATTAAACAACCCAATAAGCTATGTTAGTGTTGATGGTCTATAAGTTTTACATTTCCTAGAAAAATATAGATATTTTCCTCACATTATAATGTGCTATTTTCTATTTTTTTATTATTTTTCCTTATATGTCAAAATGGATGCACTATAGGTTGTTTAGTTGTTTTTTCAGCAAAGTGTCTTGCTAAACATGTTAAGACAAAAATGCTTCGAGTAATGTCTTGTATTCTTTTTCTATGTCGTGTGTGTCATGCAGTCTTGTAAGTTGATTAAGTCATGTAGTCGATAATGTAGGTAATGTAGTTATGTAAGTCGCATAATTAATGCAATCGTGTAAGTAGTTTAAGTAGTGTAAGTTATGTAGTCATGTAGGTTATATAGTTATTTATATATGAAATTTGATATTTTTATTTTTATTTTATCAACAGATATGTTTTTCATATTTGTGCCTATTCTCGTCAATGGTCTATGGATTGAATAAAATGATTAGTATATGTTGAAAAGCTTCTGAGGCTAAAAGAATAACAATAGCATGATTGACAAAATTTGCAAAATTGATAGAGAAGGTATATCAAGTTATTAATATAGATACTTCAAAATTTGAAATCATAATAAAGTTGAAACTTAAGATGTTTGATCCTATTCCACCAATTGCAATTAAAGACAATGATGATGTGGAGTCTTTCTTAGATGAAATAGCCAGTAAAATAGAGTTTAGAAACCAACTTTGCATTAGTTTTGAACACAAAGCAAGTTCGGCAGTTCTCATCAGTATAGATAACCTTTACCTCATCCATCATGTAAAAAGAGTCATGCTTACTCAAGCTACATGCATCCATCATTTTTGAATCCTAGTAGTCACCGTTTAAACAATTTTACTGTTGGAGATGAATCACTACTTTTATTTAAGTGACCTGATGGTGAACATAAACTAGTTAATAAATTTGTAACTATTGCTAATTGTTTGGATGAGTTAGCCTTAGCTACTGATCTAACATTAAGGGATAATGCTCTAGTTGTTCCATGTTCATTGGATTTAAAATTCTTCTTCAACGTCGATTTTTAGGCCTTCTATTGAGTTTTTACTGGGGTTTTTGGTCAATGATAAGGGTTGGTTTTAGTTGGTTGATTTTGATTTTATCCCTTCGTTGGTTATAGAGATGAATAATGCAAATTTATGTGGTGATCGACATGGAAGACATCACCAAGTGTTTTTTTTTTCTATTGACTCTAATACTGCTCTTGTGTTTGACAGTTTTTGTAGTAAATTTTATCACATGTGTTAGGATATCATTAAAGTTAATATGCTTGCTACGATTTTAGATTATTTTACTAGTCCTGCTATGCCTAGGACTTTGAAAGTGCTCTATTGGTTCTTTTACTTTAAAAGGACTCCTCTGTTACTTGGAAGGAACTTTTACATATTAGTCTTTGTAATATCAATAATAAGGTGCTGACTCAGTTGCTGGTTGTTCTCTGCTCTGCTTCCTTATCTTATATCTTCGACCCAAATTGGATTTGTTCTTGGTTTAGTGTTGTATGATAACGTCTTCTTGGCCCAGGAGTTGGTTGATGATATTAACTATCGTAGTTAGGTGCCAATGTCGTTCTTAAGCTGGATATAACTAAGGCTTATCATGAAATACTATTTAAGCAACCCAAGAGGGGGGTGAATTGAGATTCTAAAAATTTAAGCAACTAAAATTTAATGCAATATAAACTAAGCAACCAAATTCGAAATAAATAAATTACTGCGCAACGAAAAATAAAGAGATAGAGTAAGGGAGAGCAAACACTCGATTTTTACGTGGTTCAGCCAACCCCGCCTATGTCGATACCTCCAAGCTCACCGGGCTTGAAGATTTCACTAAGTAAGTCTCTAAGGCTTTAAATGTTTACAATTGACTTCTAAGATTTCAGTGGACCTTTACAACAACAGATTATTCCCAATCTTTTAACCCAAATGTATCCTAACACTTATAATCTCTCAACTTGATTTTACAAAAAGGATTACAAATGAATTTCTCTCACACAATGTGTTTAATCATAAATGAAAGCTCAATGTGTGAATGAATAAGATGAATACAAGAATTTGAACCTCAATGAAAGTTGTGTGCTCAATATTTTGCTCAATGATAATCGTTGAAATTGTTGTTGTTTGAATTTGATTGATTTATTTATAGTTGGAACTGAAAAATAACCGTTATTGACTTTCTGATCAAAGTCAGATCGCCTTTAATGATAAGTCGGATGCCGTTTTGACTTAAATAAGTGGCCGTTGGACAAAATTTCAAATTGTCAAATTACCGTTTTCAAGATGTTGGATCGCCGTTAGTATCCAAAGACTACTTTTCAATTCTGTTCAATGTCGGCTAGCCGTTATCAAGATTTCGATTAGCCGTTTGCTACAATAACTGCTACAGTGAATTATTTTTTAAAATTATAGTTTTACCTTGAAACGTTCTATAACTACACTATGGCTTAAAACGCTATGAAACTTTTTAAATAAATCTATATCCTGAATTTCAAACAATACTTGTTAATTTCAAAGTTTTCAAAACTCTTTCAATTAGACCATAAACTTGAAAAACAACCAATTTCATAAAATCATTTTTTTATTAAATATAAAACCTTTATATTATGAAGATAATGATTTATTTAAAAAGCATGAAAAATAACTTGAGCTTTTAAAAGCTTAATCATTCTTAATTTTATTTGTTATCATCAAAATCAACATTATGAATACATAAATGTTAACATATTCAAGGATGCCCTAGTCTTTCATTGTTCAAATGCTCCACTGCTTTGGATTTTCTGATCTTTGGGTGTCCTCAATGAGGTGAGCAATGTATGGGTCTTGTTTTCTATACTAGCCAATAGGGTGAATTGTGGCTTCTTTCAATCGCAGGGCGGTCTCTCTCATTCTCTCTTTATTATTGATCTTTTCTTTTCTTGTCTCTTTTTATCTCGAGGGTTGGACCATTTATATTCCCAATAACCTCCCTAAAGTAAGCTCTAGTCGCTCTTATACATGCTTTTTATTTGAGCTTTACAGATGACATTATTACCTTTTCAAATGGATTTGATATAGTCTTCAACGCCTTATGGCCTTTTTACACCATTATAAGGCTACTTCGAGTTAGCTTATTAGTTAGGCCAAGAGTAATTTTTTTATAAGGGGTTGAGCATCAACTTCTCACTAGGCTATAGTTCAGTCTGTGATTGGTTTTCAATGGTGGCAGTTTTCTTTACTTATCTGGGATGCCTAGTGTATATAAGTTGCATAAGGATCTAGTATTTTGATGATATGATCCATAAAGTCAAAGACAAGATATCAACATAGGCCAATCAGCATCTTTTTTCTAATAGTAAGATTATGCTTATTCTATATATGCTTTCTGGCTTGCCTCTTCATCTTTTTCATGTGCTTTGGCTGCCTACTATGGTTATTCAGCATGTTGGTTGTTCACTAGATTTAAATGAGGCGACACGTATTCTAGGAGACGTATTCATTAGTGTAGAGACCATCTATTTGCTTCCTTTTGGCGGCGGTGGTCTGGGGGTCCATTCTTTTTTTTTTGTAAATTCTGGCTGATGCGTTTAAGCTAAAGTTGTGGCAACAGTTTTAGAATTAGTATTCTTTTTAGGCTTCCTTCATAAAGTCTAAATATTGTCAAGTATTGTCAATCTGAGCACCTAGGCATAGTTCAATTTCGATATACTGCTTCTCCCATTTGGAAAATGCTTATGCTATGTTCATTGAGTTACAAAGCCTCATCCACATTGATTGGTTGATCTAGTGATAGTAGTTTTTAGTATGATTGTTGGTTCGGCTCTATGCCTCTTTTCTTTTACAACTTTCTTTTTGCTTTTGTGGTCATTGGGTCCTCTCTTTAGCATAGTGTTGATTAGGAAAAGGGAAGGATATTGTCAATTTTGCCTTGTTTTATTGTTAAGCAAAATTTATTACCCCTACTTCTAGTATTGGGTTGAATATACTTTGTTGGGCTTTATCTAGGGATGGTGCTTTTGCTATGATGTCTACTTGGGAGCTTATTCACGTATCTTGGATCTAGAATAAGGTTCTTTTATTTGGCAGTGTCATATTCCTTTCCAGGGTCTCATTTTTCTTATGGCGATTGCTGCATGGTTTTTTAGCCACAAATGAGGCCTTATATTTAAAGTTTCTGCATGGCTTCTTAGTGTCATTGCGGTCGGGCTATTGAGACTCTTGGGAAGTTATTTTTGGACTGTTCGATGGTTAGGCAGGTCTGGCGGTCATTTTATTTGATGACTGGTCTTTGATACTTTCATTTTTTTTATCCACATCCTTTGCTTGTTTATTGGCGGTGGTGCGCTGGTTCTCCAAGACACATTTGAGTCATTCTCTCATGCTTCATCCCGTGGCATGTCTGCAAGGCTTGAAATACTTTCAGGTTTGATTCTGTAGCCTTTCATGTGGATGCTATTGAATATATATAATACATGCCATTTTTCACTCATCTATTTGTCCACCATTAATGTCATATAGGTTTCTCAACATTTGATAGGCAATTAGAATCACGCTTCCTATCTATTTTAAATTCTTTGAAGGCTACGTCTCTAATACTTTTCATATAATCTTTGAACATTTCTTTAACTTGAGAAGAAAATGTAGTTTTCAAATTTTCTTAAGGACCATCAAATGTGAACTTTTAAACTGATTAAACAAGTGATCTGGTTGTCTTTGTGGGTACTCAAAAGTATACATCAAATTTGTTAATTGCTGCTTAAAGAGAGCAGCTAGTGTTCATACAATATAAAGAGTAGTTAGCATGAAATAACAGTTAAATTTGGTTTAGAATAAATGATCAAATAAATAAAGAAATGATATTTTATTATAAATTGATATAATTAATTAAGTTGCAATATTGTAAGTTTCTTAATTTATTTAAAAAAATAAGTTACCTCCTTTGTAAACTTCAACAAGCTCACCTTTCGAAATATTACCTTTAGCTTTCCCCTCCCTTTTTATGGGGGACCTACAAATTAACATACACACATAGTAACTAGTTTGAAATTAATAAATAGAAAATTCAGTTTGTTATTAGCAGAAATATTACAATTTGTGATTGTATATATATCTTTTGGAAACATCTTGTAATAGTAAAGTATTATGATATTATTGAATCAAATTATTTCAGTTTTCGGATGAACTAAAATGAGTAGTCGGTTTTTCTTGTCCTAGTTGTGAGTAGAAATGTATGAAACAATGTTAGCATTAGTTTTTTTTTTTTAATACAACAATATTAGCTTTAGTAAAAGAAAAGGTAAATTTACCTCAAAAATCATGACAAAATAGAAACTAAATTACATTCTCTGTTTGAATTATGGCTATCAGAACATATCTCATCAACTACTAGTACTAGACCACCATTAGATGATCCGTTGACCTTACACTGAGATAATTCTCCAATGCCAGAACGAGATGTTACAGCAATCTTAATATGATTATAGAAAGCAGAAACTTGACGAGTTTTATTCAAGATTTGACAAGTTATATTTTTCCTTGCTATGCTGTCAAATAAAAACGAAATAAAAACAAAATATAAAGGATTAAATAAAATCAGAATATAATTGAATGAATGTTCAATACATAGATCGTTTGACAAACAAAGTTTATTTAAAATAATTAGTGATAACTTTATATTCAAAGGGTTCTTTTATGATGCTGTAATTTTTTTACGATATCAATAATGTAAAAAATATATACCATTAGATCTAATCAGTGGCACATGTTATTTCTACTAATAAAAAAAATTAGATCTAATTGGTGATACATATTATCTCTATCAATAAAATTTTTTTAATTATTTTAAAAAATAATATAGTAAATTAACAAATTAATTAAAGGATGATTTTAAATTTAAAAATAAAAATAATAAAAGATACAATAAAGTATAATATCTCAAATTCTTTTATTTAAATTGAATTCTTAACAAGTTCTTTTATTTAAAATTAAATTCTTGACACATTAAGCAAGTAGGCTTCCTTGCATAATGCTTATACGTGCATAATTGAAATATAAAGCGGTTTTTCAAAGTTAGAGGATAAAATTAAGTTGCAATTAATTGTGCATTAATTAGTTGTCATACTTGCATAGCAAAAAGGATCTGTGTCAATGTTTGCATAATAAGAGATTTGTTTAAGCAATTGGAGGGGAATAATGGATTCAATTTTAACGAGCAAAAAATATTTTGTTCTAATGTCATTTTCATAGAACCTGAGTATTTTTTCACTTAGCTGCTAAAGTTTAAGTAATTTACTTGTGTATTATTCTGAATGCAATGCTAGATATTTATGGGATGTAATTAGATAACTTTCTTTGGATTAATAATATTTATTTTCGTAATTATCAGGTTATTGTACTTGCTAGATTTTAAGGGATTTTTAAATTGATGAAATATATTGATAAAAGGTGGATATATGCGTTAAAGAGATTAAAACTTTTAATTAATTAATTATCACTATATTAAACTATATCAAGTGAATGGCTGAGATTAAAATATTTAAATTTAAGAGTTCACAACAATTCAACTATCAATACTGTAAAAATACTTACAACATTATAGAGAAATCCTCAAAATAGATATACTTTTAATTATTTCTAACAAAATAAAAAGCACACATTCTTCAAAATTTTGTAAAATTATAGACCGTGGCAGCATGATGAAGCGTTCTATCCATCTCCTTTGTCATAGGTTTTTAAAAGGTCTACTAGGCGTTGAAAAGATGGACAATTATTTCTATCATAATTCTGATCAGATCTATTAAATTTAGTTTCAATCTTAATCAAATAACGTGAACAAGATGTCAAACATTCATAAGCCTAATAAGCTTCTATAATGGATCCCTCAGTTGAGATTTATTACGTACATGTTGTTTTAACTTGTGCAAAATTTCTAAAAAAAATGAATTGTATAATTATCAATTAAATTGCAATATAAGTTATCTATTTATATGTAGCTAAATGAAAAAAAAAACAATTAACATTTGTATTGGATACGCCTAACTATATTTTACTGAACCAATCACTTTAGCTTCCACTCCAAGTGAATTGGAAAGTGCACTATAATATTAAAGAAGGCAAGAATAATTATCTTTTTGAGAATAATTATCTTCTGCAACTTAGAAATAGTGAAGGGATCTTGTTTCTCTAAACAACCTAAATCTTTTACTGTCAATACTTTCCTACATAAAGCTTCCAAAAAGCAAGAAAGTTCAATCATGATATTAGTGACATGTTTATGAAATAATTCATGCACAATAAGCGAAAGTAGTCTCTCCATAAACACATAATAAATCATGAGATTTCATGCCTGAAATGCTAGTTTGCACGGCATTTACATACCAAGATAAGTTGCTGGAGTTAAAATAAACAATTATTATATTTGACAACCACTGACACATTTAGAGGTGGGCAAATCCAGTCCAACCCAATGAACTCAACCTAATCTACCCCAAAGCAAATTAATTTTGATCGGGTGGATGTGTTGTTATGGGTTAATTGGGTCAATTTTTTTAACCCAATTAATAACTCGAATATGTTAGATTAATTATGATGAACCATCCAATCCAACCCAACTAAGACGGCTAACGATCGGTAACGTCATTAATCAAATTACAGGCATGATAGTTTATCGCACGGCCCATCAATTTGCGGGCCGTAAGCGCCGTACCATTTCATGAGTCAAGACGCACTTTAATTAAGACGGCGTCGCTGGGTCGTCACCACCCACTTTTTTCTTTTTGTGCCCGCCGTACCGACGCGCCTAAAAAACCACGCTACCGGACGCTTTTATCTGTTCTTACGCTACCGACGCGCTTTTTGCCCCACCAACATAATAATAATAATGAAAATAATAAAAAATTCATAATCATATTAATTTTTATTAGGAGAGCAATTAATATTTTATCACAATTTCACAACTATATATTTTATTTCACAATAAGCAATCATAAGATAACAATACATAAATTTAATTCCATAGATCATAATAATAATTAATTAAAATTAAATAGACAATCCTCAAATAACAATTAAAATAAGTCATAATTGCGGTCTACGAAACCTATCTCTATTAAATATTAACTAAGTTATGATTTAATATTAGTATGAAAAATATTTTTTATTATTAAAGCTGTAAAATTTTTTATTTATCATTTATAAATTTATGATATTTATAATTTTATTTATTAAAATTATGATATTTACTTATTTATTTAATACATTATAAACATAAAAATTAATTAAATAAATATCATAAGTAAAATTAAATATTACAAATAAAAATTATTCATTTAATAAATATCATAAATAAAATTATGATTTTATTTATTAAAATCATGATATTTATTTATTCATTTAGTAAATTATAAATATAAAAAATTAGAATATTTATTTAAACTAAGATTTAAATTAATTTTTAAAAGTCTATACTAAAAAATATATTAAAATTTTAATTTTAAGATATTTTACTTTAATTTTATAATATTTTATATTTTAAGATATTTTACCAATGATATTTACCAACGTCATTACATGTATTTTCACACAGGCTTCACCCATCCTAATCGTGTGTTTGCTTCAAAGTCCGTTTAATTTTGTCTTGTGACTACGGCATCCGCAAGGTACGCGTCTTTGTCGCCGAACGTGTTCGTATTGCGTCAAGTCGCTGCATTTTACCATGCCGCGGCCTCCGTACACGCGCCCACCATCACTATCTCTAAACCCAACCCATGTAAATAACAATATTTATTTATTTTAAAGTTGTCAAACATTCCTTCTGAGCCTGTGGCTATTGATTGACGTGATAGCATATAATTACTTAGTAATGAGTATAATTTTAAAAGGAAATTGGTTTCATTTTCTTTTTATTTTTTAATAAATACTTAATAGTACATAATTATAAATCAGTTTTATTTTATTACAGGACATGATGCTAATTAATTATCAAAAAGATCATAATTTAGAATTCACAAAAGAGATGTGGGAAACTCGGAATAAAATCTAGAAGTTACTATTCAAAATTTTCTTAATGTTAATTTTTGTTTTAGCTTTCTTTATTGAACACTAGATCATCAATGAAATTTTCATACTATAACATATTTATATTTAATTTTAATAAGTTCCATTTAAAGTTTTATATTTTTTTTCTTTATTTAATTTTTAATTTTGATTTGATTTTTAAATTTACAACCTGATCAACCTAACCCAACCCAACTCGATGATTTAAGGTTGGGTTAGATTAGGTTGAACATGTTTATTGGGTTGGGTTAGTTTGATTTTATCTCAATCTATGCAATAAGGGATTGGGTTGTGTTTTCATAAACCCTACCCAACCCAACTCATGTCCACCCTTAGACACAATAATCTCATATCATCATCTAACAATGTGCAATAAGTAGAAGGCTCCTCACTAAGGTGTACTTTATGCTTTGCTTTCATTACAGTAGATTAGGTGAGCATTTAATAAATCTTTTGTAGCCACTCGGCCTTTGGCCGAGTGGTGAGGGCTGCTGCCCTCCAAGATGGAGGGCAGCAGTTCGAACCCCCACAAACGCATTGTGGGGGTAATTTCTTCCTCAATTATATTGAGTGAAGATAGTCTTCTCCCTTACCCATGAGTGAGTGGAGTAGACATCCCTCGAATATTAGTGAGGGTCAAAAATCTGGGCAGAGCTCCATTAGCATCAATGTTGTAGTTGGTCCCAGTCATAGTCTGATTTGTAAATATCAGTTATAGTCTCATGTAATATGAGTTGTAATCTGAGCAATAGTCTCATGTAATAAAAAAAATAAAAATAAATCTTTTGTCTTTCTATCGATATTCATCATTGTTACTAACAAACTCAAAAAAGATATTGTGCTTTTTTTAATTGTGGCTCTTTCTAAATCTTGTGATTACTTGTTTTTTTCCTAGCTTTTCCACAAGTAATTGGCTTTAACCTTCTAAGCTTTGTCACTATACCATCTCCAGATGGTCATTTAGAAGTGGTCTTCTTTTTTGTCGATTGTCGTTATTAAATCGTCTGGTGAGTAACTTGGTAATTGGTTTACCCAAAGCGGCGAACCTAATTGTTTGAAATCCTTCAGCGGTAACTAACCATATCAGTGACATGGTGAATCAATTTGATTAAAGTTTGTAAAATGGTTTCATGTAGAATGTTTATTTTATATTCCTAATGGCTGGCCTTTTCCATTTATATAAACACAACTACGAATCATTTTTTGAAGGTGGTATGAGCTAATACTTGATAATTTTTTTATACTCTTAAGCTTTCAATTTATATTTGAGCTATCATTTGCTTATGTACTCTTGTGAGGAGCATTTTCTCTATAAACTTTATTTTAATCTTAAGTGTGGAAAATACTTGGGTGAAGAGATGTCAGATGTATACTTCAAAATGTAAAGGCTTTATTGATGCCTCTGAAATCAATTGTACTCATTTTGAAGCCTTAAGATACAATGCTCAGCGTTAATGGAATTTTTAAGTTTGGATTTCTTGGAGGCATGAACACAGATGAGTCTGTCGAACCATGTAAAAATTACTATGTTTATTTTCTTTACCATTACTTTTTTAATTTAATATTGTGTTTGTTATTGTTGCATTGTGGTAGTTGATGTTCTAGATTATGGTTCTTATTATTGAAAAATATTCTTACATTACAATGCACATGAACTTTATGGTGATCACTTTTAACAATTTGTTAGGATGCATGTGCACTTCATGATGATCATCACTTGTACCAATCTATTAGCTTTATCTACATCCTCTGTCTTGCACAAGTTATCAAGTATCACGATATACATCACTACATTAGTTACTCCTTCATCTTTAAAGGTGGCACTATGGATCATGACTTGATTAAATGATATATATACCATATAATTTTTTTTAATTCGTATAGACATAAATTGATATGATTAATAAAGGGTTGACATGCATGACATAAGTAATAATCATTTCGTAAAGATGTTGGACCATCTCAATATGTTTACTTGTTTATGACACAAATAACAATTAATATGTGGTGATATAATTAAAAAAAAAACTAATATACATACTTAACATAAAATTAATTATTCGTTTTAGGCTTGTATTAGGTAGAAGAAGGATTTATAGGCTTGACAATTTAAGGGCTTGGGGTGGGCTTTGTCAAGCCCATATAATTTGTAAAAAGCCTAGGCCCTCTCAAAGCCTATCCAATCTAGACAGGCTTGGGCTGGGCTCGGGCCTAAACGGGTCTGGGCTAGGCTTGGACAGGGTCCTGGCTTTTATCAATTTTTAACTATTTTTTTAATAAAACTATAAATTTTAAAAACATAATTATCCAATACATAATACTACAATAGGCTAAAAAACTTACAAATAATTCTCTAATACATGATTAGCCAACACACAAAATATGAAAATAATAACATCACAAGTACACTACATAAAAAAACAAACTAATTCGTATTTCTTCTTGAACATTTTCTGACTCCGTAGATGGATTTGAAGGCAACTTAGAAGATTCAAAAGCATTTTCCATTATAAACCTATACAAAATTAAAAGAGATAAGATATTAGATAAATTAATTAACTAATTAATCAAATAACATATAAAAAAAAGTTTTATAACACTAAAAAATTTCTAAGAATGCAGAATATTTTTACCATAATGCCTCATTAAATCTCTAATCAAACCCAATAGAATAGAACAAAAATTAGCAACAACAAAAGTTAAGCGAAAATGCATACTGCATTTAACCAATTACATAAAATGTAAATTGTAATGGATTGTATTTTAACCAAATTACAGTGAAAGCTAAATATAAATACTCAGACCTCAATGGAATTTTAATGATTTTATTCATTCATCTTATTAATATCTTTATCTAGGTTAATTAATTATTTGATTAGCTAGGATGGAATAATGATGCATTTGATATCAATTTAATCTTTTTGTTTAGCTTAATTCTACCTTCAAGAAACTTCAGCGCAATAATGGACACTTGGGAAATCTTTAACAATGGACAAAAAAAAAATATTGAAGATTAATTGAGGTGGAGCACTGCCGGATCACTCCTGCTGCCTCCCGTGAGTTCGAGTGGAACAGATCGCTGCTACTGCCTCGCGTGAGTTCGGTACACGCCCACGACGCCTCACGCGTGCGCAGTGGATGCGTGGCGTCAGCTGGTCGCTGTTGCGTCGCGCGGCAGATGCTCGGTGGCTGGCTCGCTACTGGATAAGCTAAAAGATGGCTGCTGGACTGTGGGTCACTGAATGTTGTCTGCTGCACGCTGTTGGCTACCGGTGGAAAGAACGCTAAAAGGCTGAAGGGCGAGAGCACGGTGATGCATGTGAATACAAGTGTGCAACCCAAGAGGGGGGGTGAATTGGTATTATAAAAATTATCCTAGCAAATCCACACAACAATTCAATCTAATGCCTTAGTAAAATTGAAAGCAATAAGTTCAATAACAGCACAATAATAAATGAGTAAGAGTGAAGAGAAACAAACACACGAAATTTTACGTGGTTCAGCAATCCCCGCCTACGTCCACGCCTCCAAACGATCCAAACTTGAGGTTTTCACTATCCAAGCCTTCCAAGGCTTAAAGTACTTACAATTGATTTCAAGGTGTCAATGAACCTTTACAACATTCAATCTCTTTACTCAAGTGTCTCACACACTCAAACACTCACAATTGAGAGAATGAAATGAAAATTACAACAAACACTCTCTTAAAGAGTAAATGAATAAATTTAAGAACAAAAATGGCTTAAGGATTTATGATTCACGAATTGAGAGCTCAAGATTAGTTGTATGCCTTTTGTTTGTGCTTGCTGGGGGAACTTGAAAATGAATTGGATTTGAGTTTTTATAGTTGGAGCTAAAAAACTAGCGGTTACTCACTTTTTGTTCACAACCGGCTTACCGTTTATGGAATCCGGTTAACCGCTTAAATGTTACCATTAAGGCAAAAATTTGAATTTCACAATATTCGGCATGCCGCTTACGATAACCGGATAGCCGTTTATACTCCAGAAGTTTTTTGATCCGTAACCGGATATTCACTTACAAAATCCGGATAGTCGTTTTCCATCCGGAGAGATTCTGCCCATTATCCCGCTTGCCATATCTGGTTAGCCGCTTGCTACAGTAACTTTTACAGTGAACTATTTTCTAAAATTATAATTTTACCTCAAAGCTTTCTATAATTGTATTATGGCCCAAAACGTTATGACACTTTACAAATAAGTCCAATTTCAGAATTTCTAAATAATGCTTTGCGAATCCTAAAACTTTCTGAAATTATGATAAAGCCCAAACTTATAGAAATTATATTATGGCCCAAATCGATTTAAATATTTTCAAATAAACTCAAATCTGGAATTCAAAATAATTCTTATTAAAAACAATCTTTTACATTTTAGCCCATTTTTGAAAGATTAACTAATTTTACAAAATCATTTTCTTGTTATAAAAGCACAATGTGTAAATATTTATTTATCCAAAAATATGTGGTTTGTTATCATCAAAATATATTTTAATATTAATAGCCATGTAAGCTAACAGTATACTGTTGGATTTAGGAATTAGGGATTTGGTATTTGGATTATGGTTTGGGGTGTGCCATGTGCGTGAGTCAGTGTGCCTGTCTTGCTTTTGTTTTTTTTTTTTTCTAATTTAAAATTTATAATATATTTAAAGTTTTAAATTAAAAAATATATATATTTCTTTTATAATGCTGGGGCTTAAGCCCAGGCTTTTTATTAAAGCCCATAACCAAGCCCATTATATATGGCTTTTACAAATCAGAAGCCTTTAAACATGGGCTATTTTCAGAAACCTCCCCTGATGTTTGATATAATTTCACTTAGATGGCGAGATCAATTGTATTCTCACTTATCTCCTCTGCCGTTAGTATACATACATGTATAACGTTAGTATTTGAGGACAAAAATGTAAAAGATAAGCTGAAATTCTAAAAAAAGTAAATAATAATAAAAAATAGTTTAAAATCTATTGGATAATTGTATTAACCAATTACACGCAAAATTCATTGGGTAAAAGAGTTCATTTCTCTTCCCCCACCACAAAAAGCAACAGAGATGACATTCTCTCACAATTTTCACTTCACTCCCCTACTGTTATTTGTTGGAACAAAAAGAAATAAAAACTAAGAGCATATATAACCCATAAAGAAGAACATGGGTGGTCGGAGAAGGCCACCGATCGGTGACGATCGACAGCGGCCAGAATATCCCACCAATATTAGAGTTTGTAGAGGTTAGTTGCTTTATCAAATTCTAAAATTTTTAAGTACCGTTGATTTTCTTGTTTTTGGAGATTTTATAAGTGGTTGTTGGTTGTGTTTGATTTTTCTTGTTCATGGGTTAGTAGTGGAAAAATTGATTAAAAGAAGAATGAGTTCAGCCATACGTGGCAATGAGTTGAAAAATTGATTAATTATTGGTTATTTTATGTTTGTGATCTACACATACATAGTGTAATAAGGCATATATAAAGCCAATAATTTGTTATTCTTATGCAAATGGTTGTGTAAAATAAAAGTAGTGTTAGCTGTAGTGTTTCCTTTCGGCCAAAATTTGCTAAAGTTGATCTGTTTATGAATTTGCAGTGTTTGTGTGTGCCTGTCACACAAGTATAGTTCTTGTGTTTTTGGCCGACTAGGCTTGTCTCCCGTGTGACAAGGCCCCGTCGTACAAACATAGTTTTTGTGTTTTTGGACAACTGGGCCTGTCTCCCGTGTGACAAGTTCTCGTTGCATGAACACAGTTTCTGTGTTTTTGGGCGACTAGCGTGTCTCCCGTGCGACAAGCCCTCGTCATACGAAGACAATTTCTGTGTTTTTAGGTAATAAGGGTTATATCACGTACGACAACCCTTATCGTCCAAAAATGCTATTTTGTGTTATGGTCAGCGACATGCTCTTCTTGCACATACAGACATTCTGTACTTTTGGGAGACAAGTTTGTCTCCCGTGCGACAAGCCTTGTTGCATAAAAACACAGTCTTGTGTTTTGGACGGCGACATGCTCTTGTCGCACATACAAACATTCTGTATTTTTGGGCGACATGGAGTCTCCCGTGTGACAAGCCTTGTGGCATAAAAACACAATTTTGTGTTTTGGACAGCGACATATTCTTGTTGCACATATAGACATTCTATATTTTTGGAAGACAAGTTTGTCTCCCTTACGACAAGCCGTGTCGCATAAAACCACAGTTTTGTGTTTTGGATGGTGACATGCTCTTGTCGGACATACAAACATTCAGATACGACAGGTGTCCCCGGTGACAAGTCTTCTCGCATAAAAACACAGTCTTGTGTTTTGGACGGCGAGATGCTCTTGTCGCACAAACAAAAATTCAGATATGTCTCCGTGTGACAAGTCTTGTCGATAAAAACACACAGCTTTGTGTTTTGGCGACATGCTCTGTCGCACATACAAACATCAGATTTTAGTGTCTCCGTGAGACAAGCTGGGCATAAAAACACAATTTTGTGTTTTGACGGCGACATATTCTTGTTGCACATATAGACATTCTCAGATTTTTGGAGACAAGTTTGTCTCATGCAAGTCAGGTCGCATAAAACCAGGTTTTGGTTGACATGCTCTTGTGGACATACAAACATTCTCAGATGGGCGACAAGGTGTTCTCCCTGACAAGTCTTGTCGATAAAAACACGCTTTTGTTTTGATGACATGCTCTTGTCGCATACAAATATTCAGATTATTTTGGCTAAGGTGTCTCCGCGTGACAAGTTGTGGCATAAAAACAAAATTGTGTTTTGACTACGACATATCTTGTTGCACATAGACATTCTCAGTATTTTGGGAGACAAGTTTGTTTCTCATGCAAGCGGTCGCATAAAAACACGCTTTGTGTTTTGATGGTGACATGCTCTTGTGGACATACAAGCATTCTCAGACACAAGGTGTCTCCTGACAAGTGTTCAGCATAAAACACCATGTGTTTTGACGACATGCTCTTGTCGCACATACAAACATTCTCAGATTACAAGGTGTCTCCCTTGTGACAAGCCTTGTGGCATAAAAACACAATTTTGTGTTTTGGACGGCGACATATTCTTGTTGCACATATAGACATTCTGTATTTTTTTGGACACAAGTTTGTCTCCCTTGCGACAAGCCGTGTCGCATAAAAACACAGTTTTGTGTTTTGGATGGTGACATACTCTTGTCGGACATACAAACATTCTGTATTTTTGGGCGACAAGGTGTCTCCCGTGTGACAAGTCTTGTCACATAAAAACACAGTTTTGTGTTTTAGGCGGTGACATGTTCTTGTCGTACATACAGACATTCTATATTTTTGGGCAACAAGGTGTCTCCCATGTGAAAAGCCGTGTCGCATAAAAACACAGTTTTGTGTTTTGGATGGTGACATGCTCTTGTCGGACATACAAACATTCTGTATTTTTGGGCGACAAGGTGTCTCCCGTGTGACAAGTCTTGTCGCATAAAAACACAGTTTTGTGTTTTGGACGGCGACATGCTCTTGTCGCACATACAAACATTCTGTATTTTTGGGCGACAAGGTGTCTCCCGTGTGACAAGCCTTGTGGCATAAAAACACAATTTTGTGTTTTGGACGGCGACATATTCTTGTTGCACATATAGACATTCTGTATTTTTGGGAGACAAGTTTGTCTCCCTTGCGACAAGCCGTGTCGCATAAAAACACAGTTTTGTGTTTTGGATGGTGACATGCTCTTGTCGGACATACAAACATTCTGTATTTTTGGGCGACAAGGTGTCTCCCGTGTGACAAGTCTTGTCGCATAAAAACACAGTTTTGTGTTTTGGACGGCGACATGCTCTTGTCGTACATACAAATATTCTGTATTTTTGGGCGACAAGGTGTCTCCTGTGTGACAAGCCTTGTGGCATAAAAACAAAATTGTGTTTTGGACGGCGACATATTCTTGTTGCACATATAGACATTCTGTATTTTTGGGAGACAAGTTTGTTTCCCTTGCGACAAGCAGTGTCGCATAAAAACACAGTTTTGTGTTTTGGAAGGGGACATGCTCTTGTCGGACATACAAGCATTCTGTATTTTTGGGCGACAAGGTGTCTCCCGTGTGACAAGTCTTGTAGCATAAAAACACAGTTTTGTGTTTTGGACGGCGACATGCTCTTGTCGCACATACAAACATTCTCAGATTTTACAAGGTGTCTCCCGTGTGACAAGCCTTGTGGCATAAAAACACAATTTTGTGTTTTGGACGGTGACATATTCTTGTTGCACATAGAGACATTCTGTATTTTTGGGAGACAAGTTTTTCTCCTCGACAGGTCGCATAAAAACACCAGGTTTTGGATGGTGACATGCTCTTGTCGGACATACAAACATTCTGTATTTTTGGGCGACAAGGTGTCTCCCGTGTGACAAGTCTTGTCACATAAAAACACAGTTTTGTGTTTTAGGCGGTGACATGCTCTTGTCGTACATACAGACATTCTATATTTTTGGGCAACAAGGTGTCTCCCATGTGAAAAGCCGTGTCGCATAAAAACACAGTTTTGTGTTTTGGACGGCGACATGCTCTTGTCGCACATACAAACATTCTGTATTTTTGGTCGACAAGGTGTCTCCCGTGAGACAAGCCTTGTGGCATAAAAACACAGTTTTGTGTTTTGGACGGTGACATATTCTTGTTGCACATATAGAAATTCTGTATTTTTGGGAGACAAGTTTGTCTCCCTTGCGACAAGCCGTGTCGCATAAAAACACAGTTTTGTGTTTTGGATGGTGACATGCTCTTGTCGGACATATAAACATTCTGTATTTTTGGGCGACAAGGTGTCTCCCGTGTGACAAGTCTTGTCACATAAAAACACAGTTTTGTGTTTTAGGCGGTGACATGCTCTTGTCGTACATACAGACATTCTATATTTTTGGGCAACAAGGTGTCTCCCATGTGAAAAGCCGTGTCGCATAAAAACACAGTTTTGTGTTTTGGACGGCGACATGCTCTTGTCGCACATACAAATATTCTGTATTTTTGGTCGACAAGGTGTCTCCCGTGAGACAAGCTCAGGGCATAAAAACACGCCATTTTGGTTTTGACGGTGACATATTCTTGTTGCACATAGACATTCTCAGATTTTTGGGAGACAAGTTTGTCTCCCTTGCGACAAGCCGTGTCGCATAAAAACACAGTTTTGTGTTTTGGATGGTGACATGCTCTTGTCGGACATACAGACATTCTGTATTTTTGGGCGACAAGGTGTCACCCGTGTTACAAGTCTTGTCGCATAAAAACACAGTTTTGTGTTTTCGACGGCGACATGCTCTTGTTGTACATACAAACATTCTGTATTTTTGGGCGACAAGGTGTCTCCTCTGACAAGCCTTGTGGCATAAAAACAAAATTGTGTTTTGGACGGCGACATATTCTTGTTGCACATATAAACATTCTGTATTTTTGGGAGACAAGTTTGTCTCATAAAAGTCATGTCGCATAAAAACACGTTTTGTTTTTGACGGTGACATGCTCTTGCTTGGACATACAAACATTCTCAGATTTTTTGGGCGAAGGTGTCTCCCTTGTGACAAGCTCAGGCATAAAACACAATTTTGTGTTTTGACGACATATTCTTTGCTTGCACATATAGTATTATCAGATTTTTCGGACACAAGTTTGTCTCCTCATGCGACAAGTCAGTGTCGCATAAAAACACAGCCAGTGTTTTGGATGACATACTCTTGCTCGACATACAAACATTCAGATTTTCGACAAGTGTCTCCGTGTGACAAGTCTTGTCACATAAAACACGCCAGTGTTTTAGGCGGTGACACGTTCTTCCGACATACGACATTCTATATTTTTGCAACAAGGTGTCTCCCATGTGAAAAGTCAGGTCGCATAAAAACACACAGGTTTTGTGTTTTGTGACATGCTCTTTGTCGGACATACAGACATTCTCAGATTTTTGGCCATGCGTGTCTCCTGTTACAAGTCTTGTCGATAAAAACACAAGCCAGGTTTTGACTACGACATGCCTCTTGTCATACATACAAACATTCTCAGATTAAGACAAGGTGTCTCCTCTGACAAGCCTTGTGGCATAAAAACAAAATTGTGTTTTGGACGGCGACATATTCTTGTTGCACATATAAACATTCTCAGATTTTGGAGACAAGTTTGTCTCATGAAAAGTTCGTCGCATAAAAACACAACAGGTTTTGACGGTGACATGCTCTTTGCCTGGACATACAACATTCTCAGTATTTTTGGCGACAAGGTGTCTCCTCAGGACAAGCTCAGGCATAAAACACAATTTTGTGTTTTGACTACGACATATTCTTGTTGCACATATAGACATTCTCAGATTTTTGGAGACAAGTTTGTCTCATGACTGTCGGTCGCATAAAACACGCAGGTTTTGGATGGTGACATGCTCTTGTCGGACATACAAACATTCTCAGATTATAAGGTGTTCTGTGACAAGTCTTGTCACATAAAACACGCTTTTGTGTTTTGGCGGTGACATGCTCTTGTCGCATACTGACATTCTATATTTTGGGCAACAAGGTGTCTCCCATGAAAAGTCAGGTCGCATAAAAAAACAGTTTTGTGTTTTGACTACGACATGCCTTGTCGCACATACAAACATTCCAGATTTTTGGTCGACGGTGTCTCCGTGAGACAAGCCTCAGGGCATAAAAACACGCTTTGTGTTTTGACGGTGACATATTCTTGTTGCACATATAGAAATTGATTTTTGAGACAAGTTTGTCTCATGATGTCAGGTCGCATAAAAACACAGTTTTGTGTTTTGGATGGTGACATGCTCTTGTCGGACATACAAACATTCTGTATTTTTGGGCGACAAGGTGTCTCCCGTGTGACAAGTCTTGTCACATAAAAACACAGTTTTGTGTTTTAGGCGGTGACATGCTCTTGTCGTACATACAGACATTCTATATTTTTGGGCAACAAGGTGTCTCCCATGTGAAAAGCCGTGTCGCATAAAAACACAGTTTTGTGTTTTGGACGGCGACATGCTCTTGTCGCACATACAAATATTCTGTATTTTTGGTCGACAAGGTGTCTCCCGTGAGACAAGCCTTGTGGCATAAAAACACAGTTTTGTGTTTTGGACGGTGACATATTCTTGTTGCACATATAGACATTCTGTATTTTTGGGAGACAAGTTTGTCTCCCTTGCGACAAGCCGTGTCGCATAAAAACACAGTTTTGTGTTTTGGATGGTGACATGCTCTTGTCGGACATACAGACATTCTGTATTTTTGGGCGACAAGGTGTCTCCCGTGTTACAAGTCTTGTCGCATAAAAACACAGTTTTGTGTTTTCGACGGCGACATGCTCTTGTTGTACATACAAACATTCTGTATTTTTGGGCGACAAGGTGTCTCCTCTGACAAGCCTTGTGGCATAAAAACAAAATTGTGTTTTGGACGGCGACATATTCTTGTTGCACATATAAACATTCTGTATTTTTGGGAGACAAGTTTGTCTCCCTTGCGAAAAGCCGTGTCGCATAAAAACACAGTTTTGTGGTGACATGCCTTTGCCTGACATACAAACATTCTCAGATTGGGCGACAAGGTGTCTCCCTTGTGACAAGCCTTGTGGCATAAAAACACAATTTTGTGTTTTGGACGGCGACATATTCTTGTTGCACATATAGACATTCTGTATTTTTTTGGACACAAGTTTGTCTCATCAAGCCAGTGTCGCATAAAACACGCCAGGTTTTGATGGTGACATACTCTTGCTGACATACAAACATTCTCAGATTTTTAAGGTGTCTCCGTGTGACAAGTCTTGTCACATAAAACACGCTTTGTGTTTTAGACATGTTCTTGTCGTATATACAGCATTCTATATTTTGGGCAACAAGGTGTCTCCCATGTGAAAAGTCAGGTCGCATAAAACACAGCTTTGTGTTTTGATGGTGACATGCCTTTGCCTGACATACAAACATTCTCAGATTTTTGGCGACAAGGTGTCTCCGTGACAAGCTCAGGCATAAAAACAATTTTGTGTTTTGACTACGACATATTCTTGTACATATAGACATTCTGTATTTTGGACACAAGTTTGTCTCCTCATGACATGTCAGGTCGCATAAAACACGCTTTGTGTTTTGATGGTGACATGCTCTTGTCGGACACACAAGCATTCTCAGATTACAAAGTGTCTCCGTGTGACAAGTCTCAGAGCATAAAACACGCTTTGTGTTTTGACGGCGACATGCTCTGTCGCACATACAAACATTCTCAGATGCATAAGGTGTCTCCCGTGTGACAAGCCTTGTGGCATAAAAACACAATTTTGTGTTTTGGACGGTGACATATTCTTGTTGCACATATAGACATTCTGTATTTTTGGGAGACAAGTTTGTCTCCCTTGCGACAAGCCGTGTCGCATAAAAACACAGTTTTGTGTTTTGGATGGTGACATGCTCTTGTCGGACATACAAACATTCTGTATTTTTGGGCGACAAGGTGTCTCCCGTGTGACAAGTCTTGTTGCATAAAAACACAGTTTTTTGTTTTAGACGGTGACATGCTCTTGTCGTACATACAGACATTCTATATTTTTGGGCAACAAGGTGTCTCCCATGTGAAAAGCCTTGTCACATTAAAACACAGTTTTATGTTTTGGATGGCGACATGCTCTTATCGCACATACAGACATTCTATATTTTTGGGTGACAAGGTGTCTCGCGTGTGACAAGCTTTGTCGTATAAAAACATAGTTTTGTGTTTTGGACGGCGACATGCTCTTGTCATACATATAGGCATTCTGTACTTTTGGGCGACATGTGATGTCTCCCGTGCGACATATTTGTCGCACAAACATTGCTTCTGTTTTTTTAGGCGAGAGGCATGTCACATGGAAAATATTAAAATATATTACTATTATCATTAATTTTCTTTATTATTGTAACTTTTGTTGTCGTTGTTTAGTAATGCCATTATTATTATTATTCATAATTATTACTTTGCTTTCACACTATTAACGTGTGCTTATTAACATATAATAGGGAGGAAAGGCCATTTGAACCATCTGCTGTTCCACTGGAACCCATAGCACAAATGGACTGGTTTGACTTACCGGACGAGAATGAGTTTGCTCTCCTTGATTTGAATGATGAGGTTCACATTAAGCAGGTGATGGCAATAGAAGATTCTCTTGAGAGGATGGCAGCAAATGACGACGGAGATGCCTATGTGGATTAACCTATAGAAAATAATATTGAAAATGATTTGGCTCACGCTAATAGTGAAGGAGAGGTTAATGAAGTTGTTGGCGCTACGCTTGATGCTAGGTTGGATGACTATCAATCTGATGATGATAGTAGTTGTAATTTAGATGAGACTGATTATAAGGCTGCGCACGAAGCTTGTTGTCGATATGAGACAAACTCAGGTGGTTTTCAGTTTGTATCTGATGATGAAAATATTGTATTTAAACTGGGTCAGTTGTTCAAGGATGTAGATGAATTCATGAAGGTTGTGAAGGTGTATACAATAAAAAATGCATTCAAATTAGAAAGAGTGAAGAATGAAAAGTCAAGAGTTACACTTAGGTGTGCTACTACAGGATGTACTTAGAGGCTACATGCTAGTCCTAACTGGAATAAGGGCCATTTTCAGATCAAGACATACTGTTCAAAGCATACTTGTGCAGGAAATAACGAGAACTACGAAGCAACATCAACATGGATAGCTATTTCTTTTCTTCATCTGTTCAGGGCTAATACTCAACTGCCAATTGATGTCATTACATCAGAATTGTTCAGAAGATATGGGATAACTTGATGCAATCAAAGGCTATATCGGGTGAGAAACAAGGCATTAGAACCGTTGGGACAAGGCCATAAAGCAAGCTACAACAAACTATTCAGGTATATGCATGCCATACTTGCTTCGAATCCTGGATCCACTGTATGATTAGATAAAGATTGGTTAGGGGGTGGCGTGGATCCTCATTTTAAGAGATTTTTTGTGTTCTTTGATGCAAGCAGAAGAGGATTCTTTGGCGATTGTAGACAATTCATATGCATTGATGGTTGTTTTCTTTAAGGACCTTATAAGGGAGTATTGTTGTCTGCAGTTAGTGTAGATGCCAATTATGGCATTTACCCATTGGCTGTATGTGTAGAAGAAAATGAAAACACAGAGTCTTGAGTGTATTTTAAGGAGAAGTTGTATGAACAAATAGACTGCAATGATTGGGAGGGTTTGTGTTTTATGAGTGACAGACAGAAGGAGATACTGAATGCATTAGAAAAGGTTTTTCCTCAAGTTTTAAAGAGATACTGCTGCAGACACATTTATGCTAACTTCAAAGAAACATTTCTTAGTGTTTGGCTTAAAAAACCATTCTGACTAACGTGTAGAATTGCAAATATTTCTGATTTCAGGAGACACATGGCTAAGTTGAATAAAATCAGCCCCACTGGACATGATTGGTTAATGCAAATACCAATAGTTTTTTGGGCGAAGCATTCTTTCCCTGCCCATACTAAAAGTAACCATGTCATCAATAACATGTCCGAGTCTTTCAACAACTGGATAAAAAATTATAGAGGCATGCTGATCCTCTGAATGCTTAAAGAAGTTAGGAGGAAAATGATGACACTCATTCACACAAGACAACAAGAAGTTCTCACTTGGCAGGATAAGATGCCTCAAGTTGTGAGGAGGAGCGCTTGTTTCTATAATTTCGAGCGACAATTGCTTATCTCACGGGCGACAGTGCATGTCTCCCCATATTACATAATAGTTGTAGGGCAAGAGGGCAAAATGAAAAACCACGAAAACATAATTTAGTTCTCTCACCAATAGACTATATCAGTCTCCACCGAACCTTAAGGGATTCAAATTACATTAAGGGATCCAAAATACATTATACCAGACTACAAAACCAAACCACCAATATTTGACAAGCTATTATCAACTCATAAAACAACACAGATTCTCACCAACCAACATCTCAATGTAACTTCTGATTCTCATCAAGCCATAATTAACCCATAACACAAGGTATCAAAACAGACATAACGGCAATCTTAAATATGTAAATGAAAGTTCGGTCGACACAAAATTCATTAATTAATATAAAAGATTAATTTATCATTTGCAACATAATATCTCCATTAAATATGTCAACGACTATCTTCCTCCTAAAATATTGTCCATGGCAACTGCCAAAATTAAATTGTAGGTTGAACATTAAGTACATCATAAACATTAACATAAACACCCCCCAATCACCGTTACCGGAGTGCTGTTGAGGCACATCCCAACTCTCACCAGTTTCCAGTTTCTAGGGTTCTGACAATTGCGCCACTGAAGATGTAGGCATCCATATTTGCGAATTGGCCAAATATGTCTTTCTTAAATAATTTTAATTGCTGTCTCAACAACTTCCTCTTGATGGCTTCCATGACATTTCCAAATTTAGAGGTATTTGTAATATGCGTGGGGAAATGTTCCGATGCCGGAATCTTCATCGTGCCTGGTTCCTTTCTTGGACCAGGTGGATTACACTTAGACAGCGGCTTCTTGGCTATTGTATCTGCAAATCTAATTTTTTTTCATTAATCAGAAGCATAGTTAAGAAATATTACAAATAAACACATATAGTTCTTTCTATAATTTTGTATGATCAGCTTGTCGCATGGGAGACAAGAATCTGTCGCACAAAATTACAAACACCAATTTCATGAGACAAATAAAAATACTATTATTAAAATCCATCACTGCTTTAGAAGAAACTTAAACAAAAAAAAAGGAAAAAAAAAAGAAACGTAAAGAAAATCAATGGCCGCACGTCACACGCGCGACCGACGGGCGCTGGTCGCACGTGCGCATTTCTGTACTGGTCGCGTGCACGATGTGCAGTTGTCGCTCGTACGACATGGGCTGGTCGCGCGGGCGACGTGAACTGGTCGTACGCGTGACGAGCGCAGAAACACGCGCTCCAACAGAGAGCGACGAGCACAGAAACGTGCGCGACCAGCCCACTTGGCGTGCGCGATTCTGCAAAGTTGCTATTTGCCATTTTAAGCCCTTTCTCGTAACCTTGTTGTGCTACATGATGAGCTTACAAAAAGGAATGTGTCATTCTAGTTAATCTACTTTAAATGAGACAAAAAAAACTCTAATAGGCATTTTGTCGAGCACCTCATGTGACATTTATTACCTACCAATTTCATTAAACGTTTTTAATATTTACGCAACAATCAATCCTAATACTCATCTATAATCATTTATACACTTATTTATCATCAATCAATCTTACACAAACAAAAAAACAAAAAGACTTTTCTTTAAACAACCAAGCCAAGATTACCCGTAACTAGAGAGAAATATTGTGGCCAAAATGGTGGAAGTAGAACCACGTGCTGCCAGAGATTAACTTGCTGTCAAAAGCTTGTCCGCCCGCCCTCGCTTGTCACCGGAAAAGTCAATATCTAGGTTGAATTTGGAGAGAAGAGAAGGTAAATGTTTAGTGCCTTATTTTCATCCATAAACACACCCGTAACTTTTGTTGGCGCCAAAAATTGGAGTTTATTTAATTGGTTTGGACATTTTTATCATTTCGCAAGTCAACTAACGGTCAACTCGTATGCATACTAACGGCAGGGGAGGCAAGTGAGAGTACAATCAATCTCCCCATCTAAGTAAAATTATATCAAACCTCAGGGGAGGTTTCTGAAAATAACCCCTTTATACATTGTTTTAAGCCATGGGCCTGGGCCGGCCCGGGCTTTTCTGCCACTCCTAAAGATTCATGTCAAGTAAATCCATTTATAACCTATTTAAGAAAAATTGATGGATATATTTTATATCATATTTATCAGCTTTACTTTTATTTTCAGTTAAATATATTTAATAATTAATTATAGTTAGTACTTATTTTAATTGGTGTGTAAATGGGGAATTTTGTTAGAAAAATAGGGATAAATTAGGGAGTTAGGATGTAGCATTAAGGTTATATTTACATTATAAGTTACATTTACATTATATCACCGAACTTAGCATGTGGTGTAATGCAAAGGCATTCACTCTTAACATGGATTTTGCAAGTTCAAGCGTAGGCATTCTCTCCCTTTTTTATATAAGTTGCGGTATATGTGTAATGTGAAATATTGCTGATACAAGTTGCAGTATATGTGTAATGTAAAATATATCTGATATTTTTGGTATAAATGAAGCATATTAAAAAAAAATTCTTTGTTTTAATCATCCACAATTGACTGTAATGTATTTTTTTTTTTAAATGGAATACTCAGATTGAAAATGAAAAACGCCATTTTAATTTAAATTTTGTATTGTGAAAATATAAATAAAAAAACAATAACGAATGCCCCTAAAATTTATGTAAAACCATTTTATAAAAATTAGGAAAAAGAGCCAAATACACGTTTGGTATGGTTTTTTAAATTACCAAAAGTCTTATTTAATTTCATAATTTTTTTAATTTTTAATGTTGTTTGGCTGTATTTTATGTAGACTTTTTAGGATTAAATAAAATATTTTGTCTTAGCGAAATTTTTTAAATATTGAATTAAATATTAAAGTATCAAAAATATTTTTATTTATTTCAAAATTTTATTTCATTCATAACATAATTTTAAAAAACTTATTTAGTAAAGTAATTTTATAATTTTTAATAAAAACTCTAATCCACAACTAAATAATTAAATTTATTTATTTAGTTTTTTTTTTAAAATTTACTTAAATAAAGTTTAGTTGGGAGGATATACCAAAAGATGATGTTTGGGATTGCTTTATATTGATAATCTAACACTAAGGCTGCTTTTGACAATTTTATTAAATAAAGTATAGATGAAATTATATTAATAGACTTATACCAATAGAGCTTTTGGACAAAAATCATCGGTGTTGGTTGTTAATTAAAAAAGCACTTTTGAACCATTAAATTGTTTGGTTGTGTAAAACTAAAAGTGTTTTTGTGTAATTAAATTACCAAAAAGGATATGTATTCATAATTATATAACATGTAACAAAATGCATCCAAGCTATCAATTAATAAGAAAACATTAATTCAATCACTTCTTTAATTTTCAAAATAAAAAATTACATCATTGATATATTCTCCCAAATAAATAATACTATCAAAATTAAATTGCATCATTGATATATACTCTCTCAAGTGTTGGGTATGTGTAGGGATTGCAAAATTAAAGTGCTAGTTATTTAAAAAAAAAAAAAAGAGATAAAGTGAAGTAGCGGCGGCAATATGTTTATATAGCGGCAACAATTTTCGTTGGGTATGTTTTATACAAAGAGTATTATGTAATTAATGAAATATGTTAAGGATATTTTTGATATTATATATTTTTTAGAAAAGCTCTCTAACCTCTACTCCCAAAAGCTCAAATTTTTTGCTTTTACTAGTAGAGGTAAATTAGCTTATTTAAGCTAAAAAACCTCTACTCAAAAAATAACCAAACACTATAAAAAATTTTAAAAAGTGCTTATGGGATTAAATAAGCACTTATACCTCTTAAATAAGCCATACCAAACAGGTTCTAAAAGGTGTTTATTAAGCACTTTTTAAAATAGATTGTTTAGAAACCTGATTTCTTTTAAATCTAATAACTATCAATAAAAAAGTGGATGGAACTAGTTTTGAAAAATCTGATTAGTTCAAAATCTAATTATTTAAGATACAATATCTGAAATGTCCTCCTTAAACTATTTTAATTCCCAAATTAGCCCTCTTATATTTTTTAGCCGAAATCAAATTCTACATTTCACTCGCAATATGCAAATAAAAACCCAAAAATTTCTCTCATCATGATCAACACTGACAGATCAAAATCGGTGACCACTCTGCTGCTAATGAAATCATTCCGACGCCAATTATGGAAAAATTGAGAAGGTGCTTATGGAAAAATTTTGAGATCTGATTTTTGGCTTAAGGCTAGAAAAAGGTGTAATTGCTCTCGATCTTCATTGAGTTGGCTACACCAAAAGTCATCATTTCAATTGCAAATTTTATTGGAAAAAGATGTTCTCACCAAGGATTGCACAAAAGATTGCACAAAACTGTGCGTTTTGAAAAGATAAAATTATAAACAAAAAATAAAATAAAATTTTGAATATTAATCATATACACCCTTAGTTGAATCTTGGGTTGAAGAATGTCCGCAAAAATGGTATCAGAGACAAGATTTTGGTTCAAAATATAAAATGGAGGAAACAATAGTTTATTTCATTAATAATGGAGGATATAATTTAACAATAAATAGAAATATAATTCAGGATAACATAGCAAAACATAGACAATATTATTATTCTGAAATTAATACATTGAATGATCATCAATTAGAATAGTATTATGTACAAAGAGCTCATGAATTTAGGATTGGAGAATTAATTGTTATAAAAACAAGAAATTTAAACATTGATCCCATTCTCTTATTTAAAATAAAAAGAGAGGTATATAGAAATAATTCTTCATGGAAACAATGGAATATTAATTCCGTTGAAGATTATATAGATGAACTCATAATTGATTATAATGGATTTCTAAACATTAAACAAAGAAATGAATATAATTGGAATAATAAAAGAATCAGAAGTAAATATTATCCTTCCAGCAATATGCTAATAGAATATAAAGATTTAATTATGTATAAATTATGTTGTATACATAAAGGATTAAATTATGTTGTATACATAAGAGAAAACAATATTCCAAAAGATACAAGAGACACTATATGTCATAAATTTTTGTTAGAATATAATGAGATATTTTGCTGATGGCTCTATGAATAAATTACTAGAACCATTAATAATTTCTCAAAACATAGAAATCAATAAAATTCCACCTTCTAGCCATAGGCATAGAGAATTTATTTATGGAAGATTTCAACCTTTCGATTTAATAAATGATTCAGATATGTGGGGAAATAACCAGTTAAACTGGATTTCCTTTTATTTATTAAACAAGTTAGGCAACCCTAATTTAACCATAAATGATATAGAAAGTATAAATGAAATACTTGAAATCAAAAGCTTTGATGCTAAAAATATAAAACAAATTGAACAACTGAGTAAAGAATTTGACTTAGTCAAACAATTAATAAAAGATTTCAAAATTGAAGATCAAAATAAATTAAAACAAGAGATCATTAAAATAATGAACAAAAATTCAATCGAAGATAAATTAAACAAAATAGAAATTCAATTAAATAAAATCGAAAAAATCGTTGAACAACTAGGAAATAAATTTACAATAAGCGTAAATGGAAAGTTACAAAAGGATTGAAGTACAAAAAAGTAATAACAATATGGAAGAATTACTTATTGTAATTCAAGAACAAAATAAAATTTTACAGGATACCATAATCTACTATAATGAAAAGAAAAATTAAGAAATGATAGCAATATCAAAACCGATATTTAACAATACAAATAAAAACAAAAAACTAATAAGTCTAAGGATGTTAAGTGAAAGCAAAAATAATTGATTAAAAGAATTATCAAATCAGGAAATATTTGATAAAGAATCCGAATTAGAAGAAGAAGATGAAAATATAATTCTTAATTTAAAAGATATTGAAGATAGAATAGAACAATTAAAAATGAATGAATCAAAGCCTAAAGGTTTTGAAAGATCAGAAATTAGCAACATGGCTTCTTATGCTAGAGAAGAGATACCAACTCATGAAAAACCTCAAGGTCAATACTTTAAGGTTAACAAACCTAAACAAGATTATAAATCTTCGAAAGATTATAAGGAAAGACCCATTAATCATGATAGAGTATGGTTAGATTTAGAGTGTGTCAAAGATAGAGATAAAACTATTACTGCTTGGATAAAATCTATGAAAATGGCATTAGCATTCCACAAAATAGATAGAGATAATAGTATAGAATTCCTTAAAATATCATTTATAGGAATAGTTTCTCATTGGTTTATGGGACTAAGTGATACCAATAAAAATAGAATGTTATATGGAGAAGATAATAATAGAAACGAAAACATTGATCAAATACTAAATAGATTTGAAAATGAAATAAGAAAAGAATTCTTAGGAGAAGATTGGGAAACTGATTTTCAACAAGAGATAAAAAGAAAACAAATGGAAAATTTAATGAAGCTCACAAGGCTTGAAATATGTAATATATGTTATTTAGAAGAATACACATGTAACTTCGAAGAGTTATACTATAAATGTGAATTTGATAAAGATGAAGATAATATATGTTATTACCATGATTTATATTTTATAAAAATACCAGACCCTTGGGGAAAAAGGATAATGTTGGAATACAACAAAGAATACAGAGATACAACAGAAACTGATATATTAGGAAATAGGATTAGATTTGCAAGAAATAGAATCAGCGAATGGTGTGCTGATGTAAGAGATAAAAGATCTATGAAAAAAAAATAGAGGATTATGTTGTTCTAGGCTAGAAGATCCACAAAGATTTGGATGTTCTGAAAAAATTTATAAACATAAAAAGAAATTCAAAAAGTAAAAATTCTTTAAATCAAATAAAAATATTACAAGAAAAATAAATATAAAAGAAAATTTTACAAGAAAAATAAATTTAAAAAATACAAAACCAATGTACCTAAAAAGTGTAAATGTTGGTTATGCAATGAAGAAGGGCAATATGCAAATGAATGGCCTAAAAAGAAAAAAGCTAATATAAAAATGTTTGAAGACTTCAATGATTTAGAATTAATCATAGACAGTGAAGATATAAGTGAAAATGATAGCATATATTATCTTTCTGAAGAGACTTTGAGTACTTCAAACTCAGGATCTAATTCAGAATAAGTATAGAAGAATTAGATAATAAAGGTCTATATCAAAATGAAGAATTAGAAGAACAAGGTTCTTTTAATAAAGAATTAATCTTTGATAAAAAAAAAAAAAACAATATCTCAAGATTAATAAGAAAGGATTATAATCATCTATGACTTTAGTCAATAAGTTAGCACAAGAAATTTCTAACATGATTAAGAGAAAAAATATAATGTATTTCAGCGCTACTGTGCGCGAAGAGCCTATTGAAATTAAATATGCTAAAGGAAATACAAACATACTATTATTAATTTATTATTAAAAACTGATAGAAAAAATAAGATGGACAAAATAAAATCCAGAGATAGATCTAAAATTGGATATATTCATATTGGAGGAATCCAAGTAATGATAAAAGCTCATTTTAGAGAAGGAATAGATAGTCCAGTAAATTTAGCAATACTGGATAATAGAATAAAAGATCAAAAACATGCATTCCTTAGTATAATACAAGGAAATTTGAATTATAAAAAACTGATATTTAAGATATACCCTAAATGTTCTATAAGTCTTAAAGACAGAAATATAAATGAAACATTAACCTTATGTTATGATTTCAAATATTTTGACATGATGAATGATGGATCCTATCCATATAGCATAACATATGCTATAGAATATGCCTTAACAAATTCGACAAATAGTGAAATGTTTGCTAATAAAGATTTCATTGAAATAGATAAACTATTTAATAAAGTTGGAAGAATACAATCTCCTGAAATATTAAGAGAAATAGATTTACCAGAAGAATGGGAAATGGATCTAAGTAGTCAACCTACTCTTATTAGAGGAAATACTACTAAATCTATCGAATACACTCCAGAAGGAAGAATCATCATAGGAAATAGAAGATCATTCTCTATACCCAAAAGAGAACCAGAGTTTAGTAGAACTCAAAGTTTTACTAGATCATCTTGTGACAACAGTTAGAAAAAATAATCAAAATCTAAAAATTAAGATTGAATATAATAATCGAAAATCTTGGCAAGAAGCTTTTGCTATCCTTGATACAGGAGCTACAAAATCTTACGTAGATGTCAAAATGATTAAATATCTAGAGAGAAAAATTCTACTAGAACCTCATACCTAAGTAGGATTTAATGGAGAAAGAAAAACATTAAGTTAATAATGTGACATACCATTAAAGATAAAAGGAATAGAATCACTACAAGAAAATTGCCAATAGATGACTGCAAAAATCTATCATAAAGGGGGGTGGATGACAGTAAAATTTTCTATCGTCTATGTACCTGTCACTCTTTTATGATAGAACAAAAATATGTCATTAACCTATGATAGCGTTTAAATGTCATATATCAGTCATGGAAAAAAATGAATAAATTATTATATTTTTTGGTGGGAAATGTGATTTTTTTTATTTTGAAATTTTGGCGGGAAAATTGATTTTCGCATGAATTATGGTCTAGACAATTTTGGCGGGTAAAATATTAATTTGTGATGGAATTTGTGATTGATAATTTATGTCATTAAATTTTTTTATGACTTATTTTATGATTAATATTTTCTGTCATAAATTTTAAATTTATATTAAACGTAATTATGAAATATTTCATTTAAATTTATGCATTTCATTTTAATTTATGCATTCCTGTACAATGAAATTCAGGCATAAATTCATATGAACTAAAAATTAAATTATACATTATATTAAATCGGAAAACAGATTATATTAATAATGATATCCGAAAATAGTTTTAGCCAACAATTATATCCAACACTATCAAAATCCAGTAACTAAGAACAAATGTATCAAGTTTTTCAAGCAAAAAAAGCATCCAGTGGCAGAACTTAATCCATAATTTCAGTAAACATCCAGTATATATACCATAATTCCAGTAAACATCCAGTACATATACCATAATTCCAGTAAACATCCAGTACATATATAAACTACCATGTTGAAAAATACCCAGCCAAACTCTCAAGTCCAGCAGCTTCAATTCTGTCAACCTGTATGTGCAGAACTAAGAACAAAATCCAGCAACTAAGAACAAATGTATCAAGTTTAACAAGAGAAAAAGGCATCCAGTGGCTGTAGTGCAAAACTTAATCCATAATTTCAGTAAACATCCAATACATATATAAACTGCCATGTTGAAAAATACCCAGCCAAACTCTCAAGCCCAACGGCTTCAATTCTGTCAACCTATATGTGCAGAACTAACAACAAAATCCAGTAACTAAGAACAAATGTATCAAGTTTTACAAGCTAAAAAGGCATCCAAAGGGTCAGAAGTGTAACTTAATCCATAATTTCAGTAAACATCCAGTACATATACCATAATTTCAATAAACATCCAGTAGATATACAAATTGCCATGTTGAAAAATACCCAGCCAAACTCTCAAGCCCAACAACTTCAATTCTGTCAACCTGTATGTGCAACATCAAATGAATATAGCTAGCATTATTGTTATAAAGAATTAATTAACTACTACAATAAAACCATTGAGTTTTGGTGTTTTAGATACAACAGAATCATTACAAATTCAAACTGAATTTGCATGTGCAGCACCAGTGATAATAGCCAACATATCATTATAAAGATTTATCTATTAAACTAAAACTACAGGTTTCAGATGCAACTTAATTCCTTGCTGCAATAAAACATGGAACCAAAATATTACCCACAAAAGATAAAAATACTTTCCTCCAAGTATGAAAATAAAGAGCAAACTATGGTTTGAACATAAAGTACACAAATTCACTGCCAAATGCACAGTACAGACTACATGTTCACATGATATATCAATTAACCAAAGGAATAATTCAATTCCATTTCTTCTCTTACAATTACAAGAACCGATGATAGGTTACCAATTATAATACATAAGTAATAAAAATGCTTGTGCATAGTTTTCGATTCATACGAACCATTTTTTGCTGCGTTAATGATTTCAGAACAGTGGTTAGCCCACTCTAAACGAACTTCATCAATCTCAGCCTGAGTGTATGTGACCTTCCCATGAAACTAAAAACCATAAAATTAGTTGGTATCAAATTTTTATAATAATGCAGTGCGTATGGTATAAACCAATCCTACGATTTTATTCATTACTAACTCACATCATTTATTAGCAAACTAAGGTCTGCTATAATGTCCTTCATAAACCTCAAGACATAATAGCCACATTCCACGCTTCCTGGTTGCTGAGGGGTCTATTCACAGTTATAAACAAAAAAAAATTATAAATATATTCCATTTTAGGCTTAAAGTGGTAGATACACAAAATTTTAGTTAAGATAATTAGTTTACCTTCACAAATCTCATCTTAGAGCCATAATTCCATCTTTCTTTACAATCCTCAGCTGAGAACAGTGTCATAGCACTGTATGAATAAAGCACATTGGTTAAAAGTATCGAAAATATATTAAGGAAAGTAAGAATGTTAGGATTATGAGATGGAAATGAATACATACGATTTAATCAGCTGTTCTAAATCAGGATCAGGAGCATCGTACCCCTTAGGATCTAAATAAAACACTTCTTTTTTTGCCACATCATAAATTAATTAAAGTGGAAAGGAAAAAGAAATCTCTTACGCAATATATACTTCAATAGCATTAACTCCTATTGCTTGCATCGTCATCATCGCATCACACTCCATTTTCCCAACATGGGCTACAATACCTTGTAGCTGAAATACATCATCATCAATCCAATATGGAATCCAACCGGATGAAGGCAAGTGCATGTCACATAATTTGCCAAAGAGTTGCAGCAGTGGATGTCTGTTTTTGTGCATTGCCGCCGCGTGCCTAGTGTTTCTCGGCACATGCCGCACTGCACCTTTTTTCCTTTTGTTTATGTCCAGATTTGCAGCTCTTGTTCTTGGGCTATCAGGTGGAACCTGCCATAGACCATCAGCTAATTCCACCTTCTCTTGAAATAAGAACTTTCTAGAACTACCAAGCTTTGGTTTTTCTCTATCATTTGCATCACCCATTGGCAAGTTGGCGTTGAGTCTTGGACTTTTCCTTGGTATGATAGTAATGTTTCTTGTTGTTCCTCTTTTCTTCTTTAGTGTACTCTCATCCTTTTCATCGGCTTCCTCTTGCTTTTCTACCATTTTTTTGGGTGAGGATTTCTTCTTCTGGCCAGCTGAGTTTTCTAAGTTACGAGGCTCCTGAAAATTACAAAGGCAAAAATCTATACTCAATAAACCTATTAGCAATCCTAATACTCTTAAGGCTGGAAAAAAAAAACAACTAAACTTCTGTTCAACTACATCCACCTTGTCATTATCATTTTCCTCCAAACAATCAACAACACCATGGCCAGGAACGGGTGGGAAGGTGCAACTTCCCACATCTGAGTGTCGAGGTGTCTTCTTTAAATGTTTGGTGATTTCCTCTAACTGGCTTTCAATTGCTTTCTTCCAGGCATGCAGTTCAGTCTCTGCAGCATGCTTATTATGCACATGAATTGTGTGAAAGTACTTGGTGGGTGTTACAAATTTACCAAGACCTTGCATATGGCCAGTTCGAGGAAGCTTTCCCAATGACTGCGCAAGTATGTCATTTCTGCCATCTGACTTCAAAGACCCTTTCTCAGCGTCCTTTTTGAGCTTTTCCTATCATCATAAGAAATAAATTAGAAATAGCATACAATTGGAATATAATAAGCCTGTACTAATTAAAGAATATTTATCTTTACTGAAGCTCCTCACCATTTTCATTATAATCTTCTCAGTTTCAGGGTCGTAACCCCCATTTTCATTTTCCGGGCTCTCTTCCAAAGTTCACTCCTATTTACTAAGTCTTCAGAAAGACCAGTTTCTGAGCACTAGTTAATAAAAGAAACATATTATTTAAGTCCACTCAAAATCTATACTGAATTTAAACAAATTACCTTAATAAAAATTGAGAACCATATACTTACCATATCTTGCATCAGTCCAACATATCCTCTTCGACTGAGTCGATGATTCAGCTTGTTGGAGGCTCTTTTCTCCTTATTAGCACAACTGACTTTTTGAATAATTTCATATGAATCCAAAGGTGTTTATTTGTATATGTCCAACAAATTTTAACAAGTAAGAAAACCTAAGTCAAACATATAGCGTATGTCAAAGATACTAACTTGAAAGGCATCCGATAAACGCTGATCGACAAACTTTATCTAAACAGGTTTCTTGATTTGGGGATAATTAATTGGAGGTCTGTATAGTCTCTTCCGGTCTCGTGCAAATGGCACAATGTATTTTCTTGCCAACATGTACTTGAAGTTACGAAATGCATGCCCAATCGATTGCAGCAACTGCTTCTTACTCTTAGGATGAACGATGAAGCATTCCTAATACCATATATGATGTTACAATAATTATCAAGTCCAGAACAATTGATTAAAGATAAATAGATTAAAGAATTTAGAAATTTACCTAAATGGATTCCTATAAACGCTCATTCGTCTCTGCTGGAACTTTACGCCAATCAGAAAATAAAATCGAAATTGAAGTACGAGCTAAGACTCCAAGATAGGAAGCTAGCTCAGTGGCTTCATCACCAGCAGGAACGCCCAGTACATTATATTGTACAACAATCTTCCCTTTTCTTGTCTTCAGCTTTTTATTCTGCCTAACACCCATATTCACACCCCTGGTTGCATTACTACTCTTTGGAGCATCTATATCACAACCTTCAACACTGTCTGCAGCACCTTCATCACCAACCATTGCATCAGCAATACCTACCATGTCCTCTTCATCTTCTTCAAAGTCAGAGCCCATAGCATTTTGAGGAACATTAGGATTGGCGTCATCATCTAAAAGATCATCGTAATCGTCATCCATACCATTAATGCTATCATCAAGCACATTATCCTTAGCAATACTCTTTCCTTTATCCATTTAAGTTCACCTGAAATACAAAAATAACAATTAGCCCTAATAAACAAAAAATTACAGCTTAAAAAGCCAATGAATAACATAAAAGATTAAGGCCACAACACCCTGAAACATGTTAGCGAAACTAACACATCCAAAAGCTATAATTTGTACAATGATAAATTTCAAAGCTTAGTTACAATGACTTAATAAATAATAATTAGACTTTCGTGTATAGATACTTACTGTCAACTCTGTAAAAGGGTACATCAGCCGTTAATCCAGATTCCCTCATTAGAATTTCGTGCATAGATTACATTTTCACCGTCAGCAGATTCTAATAACTCATTAGTTGGTAATTCGTTGGTGAATGGAGGGTGTTCAGTTGTATTTTGCACATCATGATCATTTGTAAGGCTGGGATCGCCTCTAGTAGGCATATGACACACTATTGACCACCTTTTTTCAACCTGGTCAGGTACATAAAAAACTTGTTTGGCTTGTGAAGCCAATATAAATGGATCAGATTTATACCCTAACCGATTTAGGTCCACTAAGATAAATCCATGTTCATCCTTCTTCACACCACCACTATTTCGAACCCAATCACACTTCAGCAGAGGAATTTTTAACAAATGGTAATCAACAACCCATATTTCACCTATAACTCCATAAAATGTCATGTCACATGTTATAGGATTTTTATCTTTTGCACTAGCAACATGCATAGCTTCTGCAACTAGTGTCACTCCATCGCTGAGTAACACGAGTAGAGTCTCGATCTCGTGTTACAAAGTGGAAACCATTAATGTCGTATCCTGAGTGTTTAGCCACAAAAGGAAGTGGCCCCTGTGATATCCAACGCAGGGTATCTGATATAGCAACACCATTTTCTATCTCTGTATACACTTACCAAGCAAGAAACATATGTAAAACTTATTGTTTATTTAACAAGAAGGAATTGATAGGTTATGACTAGTGAAATGTAATAACAAACTGGGAATGCACCTTATCTAATAGCCAATCAGCAAAGGTGGGATTATGTTCATCTTGCAACCATTTGCCATTTTGACGTTGATAACTAGTTCTAAGACATTGCATGTGCTCACTAAAGCATAAAAAATACAGATTATTACATTAAAAAAATCTAATTCAATTGAATAAATATTAAAATTTATTAGTAAGGTGGATGAATATTTTACCTAATGTATGGTTCAACTTCTCCTGTGTTGTGTAATACATACAAATGTGCTTGATCTAGCAAATTTGGATTAACTTGCACCCGTTTTCCACCATATAAGGACTTGTCAATTGACAAGTTTTGCATATGTCCACGTGGCAGCCCAACAGTGCACATATTTGACATATATTCTGCACAAAATTCTAATGCTTCTTCTGCAACATAACTCTCTGCTATGCAGCCTCGTGATTCTGATTAGAACATAACTTTTAAGAATTTTCATGTATCTCTCAAATGGATACATCCACTGTAGATAAACTGGGCCACATTGTCTAACTTCGTTCACCAAATGTACAGTAAGATGAACCATAACATCAAAAAAAGACGGGGGGAAACATTTTTCTAATAAGCACAAAGTCACGATAAGGTCCATCTGTAATTTATCCAATATTGTTACATCAACTACAGTTGTGCATAAGGAATTAAAGAAAAAACACAACCTGATAATAGCATCTTTAATATGTTTTGGTAAGATACACCTAAGAGCGACGGGTAGAAGTTATTGCATGAGAACATGACAATCATGAGACTTCAAGCCTTGAAGTTTAAAGTCCTTCATTGACACAAGATTTTTTATGTTTGAAGAATATCCATCTGGAACCTTCATACTTTTCAGATCTTCACAGAATCTGATTTTTTCCTCTCTAGTTAAAGTATAACAAGCTGGAGGTAGAAATGTTCGCTTGTCATTTTTTATGTCTGGTGCTAATTCAGCTCTAATTTCCAATGCCACAAGATCCATCTTCGACTTAAGGCCATCTTTGGTCTTCCCCGGAATGTTCAATAATGTTCCATATATGCTCTCACAAATATTTTTTCCAATGTGCATTACATCTAATTGATTACGCACCAACAAGTACTTCCAATAATCTAAATTATAGAAAATGGATTTTTTCTTCCACCACACACTATCACTGTTGTCAAAACTTTTGCGGTTTTTACTGTTAGTCTTTCCCCATTGATTTTCAATAGACTCAACCAACTGAAAAATCTCCTCACCATTCAATGATTTTGGGGGTGGATCTCTCTCTATTTTATTATTAAACGCTTTCTTTTGGTTTCAGAATTCATGGTTACTAGGAAGCCAACAACGATGGCCTAAATATGCATTTTTCCCACTATGTTTTAGTCTGCATTTAGGTGTATCTAAGCCACAATATGGACATGCATTATATCCTTTAACAGTGCAACCTGCTAAATTCCCATATGCTGGAAAGTCATTTATAGTCCATAGCAAAACAGCCCTTAGGTTAAAGAATTCCTTCTTACTAGCATCATAAGCCTCCACTCCATTATCCCATAAAAGTTGCAAGTCTTCGATCAACGGAGCCAAGTATACATCAATGTCATTTCCCGGTTGTTGAGGGCCAGAAATCAATAATGACAACATCATAAACTTTCGTTTCATACATAGCCATGGCGGCAGATTGTATGTTATAAGAATAACCGGCCAACAACTATATGTGCTACTAAGAGAGCTATGTGGGTTGATTCCATCAGCCGATAGCGCAAGACGAAGATTTCTAGGATTAGATGCAAATATAGGCCATTTATTATCTATTAACTTCCATGATGGTGAGTCAGCAGGATGTCGAAGCTTACCATCAACTACCCTCTCTGTTGCATGCCAAGTTAAATCCTTGGCAGTTTGCGATGAATGAAACATACGCCTAAATCTAGGAATGGGAGGAAAGTACCATAAAACCTTTGCTGGAATACCTATCCTATACTTATCAACACTACCATTTTTTTTTCCATCTAGACAACCCATAAGTAGGGTATTCAGAAAGCCCTTCATACTCTTTTCTGTAGAGTATGCAATCATTTGGACAAGCATGCATTTTCACATATTCTAAGCCTAAAGCAGACATTGTTTTTTTGGCTTCATACATAGATGCTGGAATTTCATTTTTTTCAGGCAATAATTCTTTTAAAAAACTCAACAGTGCTGTAAAACTACTGTCGGACCACCCAAATTTACCCTTTATATTGAACAACTTCACCAAAGTGCCTAACTTGGTGAATTTTGTACAGCCTGGATACACATATTTCTCAGCCTCTTCCAATAATTTTCATAGTTGAAGTTCATTGAGTGAAATGAAATATGTCTTAGGATCTCCCTCACAATCATAAGCATCATTGACCATATCCATCGTATTATCATAGTTGAAGTTCATTGAGTGAAATGAAATATCTACATTAGAAGCTGGCATCGCACGACTATCTTCCCCATGCCACTTCCAAATTTTATAAGACTTTACAAAACCGTGCCAATAAAGATGTTCGGTTACAATCGTGGGTATGCGAAATGCCAAATTCCTACATTTATAACACGGACATCTAATGACGCTAGCATCTTCAACATTTTTAATAGCAAAATTCACAAATTCGACGACCCCTTTTTCATACTCAGGAGACATTCTACTACAATCAATCCAAGACTTATCCATCTTAGTTTCAACAAGTTTTGATCCTGGCACATAAAAGAGGGTAAAGATGAAACAAGAATATTGGCCTTTCAAATTACTTATTTCATATAAAAAAATAACAAAATAACATTGACTTACACACATGTACAACAAAAAATAAGAAAAGATCAAAACATGTTGGCCTCACATATTAATGAATATTTTCATATTAAAAAAGCAATCAACATACAATAAAAAAATAATTGGAACATCCATACAAGCCAAAGTTAAATATTAAAAACAGTAGACAAAAATATTCAATAAAGAAAGTTCGGTTAATTTATTAAGCATGTGAAAATGTATTTAATTTACTCAATCCAAAAAAGCAAAAGCATATTAACCATTAATGGGCAACTATGTTTTCCATTGAAAAAATGAAAAAATAAAAATCATGAGAAAAAAATACCTCTAAATTCTCTCCAATTTTCACTGTTCACAAAACCTTTGACCGACGTTGACCAAGGTTTGACCGAGCCTTGACCAGCTGCAATGGCCGCACCGGCGGCTGATGATGATGCTCAACCACTGTCGAAATCTCCTCCACAAGCCGGCGTTCAACAATCTAACAGCTAAACCCTAAAAAATGCCACTTACAAATTAAAAAACTTAAACAAACTCACGGCTTGCTCCCACTCTCCTACCAACAACCAGCCGGAAATTGCCACCACTTTCACCACATCCGAAACCACTTTCAAGTCTCAGTTACCATCCCTTCCTCATCTTGACAAAAATCGACAACTAAAAACAGTAAAAATTCAATCAACAAAAAAACCCAGCCCACGGCTTTTACCTCCCAACAAAATCGTTGTTCCAACCCTTTCTTTGATCACCCCGGACGTCTCTAAACAGCAACTATCGTCATCTGCAAACCAACCCAGCTCCGATTTGCCACTGCCGAAGTCAGTCACCACCGGATCGAGCAACACCGGCTCACAGTCAACAAATCTGTGATCTGCCACGAGCCTAATCTAGCAGCAAATCCAGGTTATTCTTTGCCTTAGGAACTTGTGAGAGACGATCTGGAGTAGCCACACAACCTCCAGCAACCGAAAATTTCGATGGTAACTCCTACAGAAAATTCCAGCCAAACCTTTAACCGTTGATTGTGAGAGTAACACTGACGATAATGTGCCAAGGATTGAATGAAGGTGTAACGGTGACTGTAGCTAGGGTGTCAGAGTAGAGTGAGAGTGACGGTGACTGCCCCGTAGGTTTCAATTGCCTTTGCCCACGCGTGTGAGAGTGAAGTGATTTGTGTAGTGAATGTTTAGGACTTAGGTTTTTTTTTGGGCTTACACTTTCATTAAACGCATCGTTTTGTTTTTTGTTTTTTCTTAATAATCATTTCATATGTTAAACGCTGTGTTTAACTTTTTCAAAAACTTAAAATAATACTTTTAAATTTCGTCAAATGCGGTCAACATTAGATTTCTATCAAAATGTGTGTGACTGAGTAAATTTCTATCATACAGGTATCATAACGTATTGATATATAATAATTCTATCATAAGTACATCATTAATTGTTTGACAGACCTTAATTCTATCACACATCCATCATTCTTATATGATAAAGTCATTTCTATCATAAAGTGGCTGTCATCTATTGGCAGTTTTCTTGTAGTGAATTCTCCTTTCCTTTTTTCATAGAACCAGATTAAAACATAAGTAAGTCCTTTATTAATAGGGATGAATTTTCTTGAAAAGTTCTCTCCTTATTGCATAGGAGATAGAGAAATAAGTATAACAATTGAAGGATTTAAACAAACCATATCAAGATATGTCTAATCCTTTTATAGTATATATAAAAGTGATTATACCATATTATAAGCATAAGCTAGAATGGTTCCATGCTTTAATAGACAATAGATCAAGAATTAGTTTAGCTAATTCAAAGATTTATCCAAAAGAATATTGTAAAAATTATAAACCTTTAACAGGACAAGGAATAAATGGTGAACATATCACCTTAGGAATATGTAGGATTAAAGCTTTAATTCAAATTGAGGATTACATATTAAATATCCCTATCTTATGGCCTTATGATCATATGGGTGCATATATACTTTTAGGAGTAAATTTCCTTCGTCAATTCATTTATATAATGACTAATGAAATCATTACTCTTAAAACACCATGTAATCATTTAATTACAACATCTAGGATTTTCGAAGCAGCCAGCATGGTGATTATAATATAAAAATTAATCAAATCATATCAGATGAACAAATTTTAGAAAAACTTGATAAAAACTTTAGTGAAAATCCAATTCAACTATGAGAAATTGATAAAACATATGCTAAGATTGAATTAAAAGATTCAAATGCTATCATCAAAGTCAAACCGATGAGGTACGGTCAAGAAGATAGACAAGAATTTGATAAACAAATAAAAGAGTTATTAGAACTCAAGATTATTCAAGAATCTAAAAGTTCTCATAGTAGTACAGCTTTTATAGTTCGAAATCATGCTGAGATCAAACGAGGAAAAGCTCGTATGGTTATTAACTATAAAGAGTTAAACAAATATACTAAATTTGATGGATACTTTCTACCCCATAAAGATACATTAATTACCTCTATAATTAATAAAAAGATATTTAGCAAATTTGATTGCAAATCTGGATTTTTGGCAAATTAAACTTGAAAAGGAAAACATACCACTTACTGCCTTTAGTACACCTCAAGGATAGTATGAATGGATTGTAATGCCTTTTGGATTGAAAAATGCACCACAAATATTTCAAAGAAGAATGGATAAAATTTTCAAAGAATTTCACGAATTCTGCATTGTTTATGTAGATGGCATACTAATATTCTCTGATAATAAGATAGAACATATTAATCATCTCATTTCTTTTGTAGAAAAATTTAAGAAACATGGAATACTACTTTATAAAAAGAAAGCTGAAATATTGAAGCCCAGAATAGAATTTCTATGGTTAATAATAGATGAAACAGGAATTGAGATGCAAACTCATATTTCAGAAAAAATATATTTATTTTTAGATAAATTAGAATCTAAAGAACATATTCAAAGATTTTTAGGATGTCTTAATTATGCAGAAGGATTCATAGAAAACCTAGCTAAAGAGAGACAACCTTTGCAAGGATTATTAAAAAAGAATAATACAAAATCATGGGAGGATTTACATACCAAAGTAGTAAAACGATTAAAAGAAAAATGCAAAAACCTACCTAGGTTAGGATTTCCTACTTCTAGTGATAATTTAATTCTTGAAATAGATGCTTCAGACAATCTCTGGGGAGCAGTGTTAAAAACAGATCAAAAGATTTGTAGGTATACCAGTGGAACATTTAAACCCGCTGAAACGAATTATCATAGTAATGAAAAAGAACTATTAGCTATTAAAAATGGGATAGCTAAATTTACTTTCTTTTTGTTACCAAAGAAATTCAAAGTAAGATATGATAATAACTCAAGTAAAAAGATTCATATTTAATAAATTACCTACTCTACCTCAATATAAAAGATTAATCAGATGGCAGCAATTCTTTGTTGAATATGATTTTGAAATTAAATATATTAAAGGATCTAACAACTATATTGCAGATTTTCTTAGCCGTGAATATAATGGAGAAAAGTCTTTCCAAAATAATTGAAGGGCTAATGATGTGCTCTGAAGGTCAAGAATTGCTTCTCAAAGGCAATGGAATGATTTACGATGGGCATGCCATGATAGATAACGCCCATGAAGAATTGAGCAAACTCTGTCCACACAAAAGTTTGCAAAAACATCCAAAAGTCCAAACTTCAGACCAATATATTAGCAACATGCTAAAAAATGTCTATTTTAAGGATCAAACTGAGGGACAAGTCGCCCAGAGTTTTTCACAAGACTCAAAGACTACACATCCAGAGAAATTTCTCACAATCAATGATCTTAAAGATCAATTCATGAAAAAAAGAGATTCATCAGGGTCTTCAGTGAATCTAAGACCTATATATGATAAAGGCAGACAGTCCGTTCCTATGGCCAAAATTCCAATAGGAAGCGACTAAGCTTATGATTATAAAAGAATTAGTAAAATAGCCTATGGGATTCGTTCCAGCCAGACTATAATATCATATCATTCAGGGTTATACCCAAGAATAAATTTTGTTCTAGGAGGCGATCCACAATTGATTAAAGACATGTTTGATTATGGATTCCTTAACCTTGTTTATATAAGGAATGATTGCAGGGAAATCAAAGAACTCGCAGAAAAAATTATAGAGGCTGCCAAAGACCTCAAAAGGATATCCAAAAAAAAAAGAAATAATCTTTATCAAAGTTCTTACAGCCTGTCTTGAATATTGTGAGAACAAATGGTATCCAGCTCAGCACATAATTCAAGTTGGAATTAGTAGTAAAAAATTTAGTCCACTGTTGATTTAGATCAGGTCTACAATGATTTTGATCCTAAATTATTCGAGCCCAAAGCTCTCACCAATAAAAGAGCTATAGGAATGAAAGTCCTCTACGAATCTCTCGACAGGATAAGCAAGGAGAAGATTTGGCTCCACGAAGCCACCAAAGAACATATAATCTTTTCTACTAGTATAAGAGAAAGCATCTTTGCCAAACAGGCCAAATCAAAAAAGAAAAAGACGATATATGAAAATCTCGTGGGGTCTAACTTACCGACACACCATGAGATATGCAAAGTGTTAAAGCATCAATCATCATGTGGCTACTGCTACAAAAGGATCCAAAGAAGAATTAAGTGAGGAAGACATGTCACTAGATGAAAAGTTGTTAATTAGCATGTGACCGAATCCAATGTAAAAGATAAAAGTTGCTTTCTAGAAAGCAGCAATCATTCAAAAAGAAAGTAAGCACTATAGGATAAAGGTCAATTGCCACCAAGAAAAGAAAGGCATCCAAAGACTTTACTAATTAAGGAGAGGGACTACCTTATCGGAAAGAAAATCCGCAATCCACGGAGGATGAGACAGGTGTTATGTAAAAGAGATAACCTTATCTCTTTAAACTCTATAAATAGAATGATGTAAAAGGGGAGGGATCATCGATTCTGGATAATCTCTTCCAGATTTTCTATAATCATCTTTGTAAAAATTTCAATCATGAAATAAATAAAACACTTTTGAGTGAAATTATCATCTTCCATACATCTTATAAATATTCTTAGAAATTCAACCAAGAATCTTACATGCCAACACTTGTGCTAAATAAAGAAGATTTTCTATTACTAAGTGTTCTCCCTGAGGCAGCTGCAAGAAAATCACTTAGACATATCATGTTAGGCCATTTTGTTGTGTGTTGCGTTAAGCCGTTTGGAAGAGTCGCTGAAGTGATCTTGCCAGATGTGTGGAGCTATGGCGGTGCTAACCATGGACCTCTCTATGGTTAGAGGCAACTAGTGAATCTATCTTAGAATTCCGAGGGATAGTACACCGGTTAGTAAGCTTGAACCTTCTTCTTTTATTTTAGCTACAAACGGAAGCATGTTGGGCCTTGTTTGTTGTTTTGAGATATTATAAGATTGGAAGTGTTAAGAGTAGCTCAATTTCAAAAACATGGAAAGATCTGTCAATAAATTTTTAGATGCAATTGATCATTTAGACTTTAGTTAGGAATATCAAGTTGCTTATACGATTTCTATAATTAAAACCCGATTAAATGCAAATATACAATTGTATGAAGAATTGAAAAAGATTAATGATCTAGAAATATTTGATTCATTCGAAGAAGAAAACAGGATAACATTAATAGAATCAATTCTACCTATCCTTAAAATAATTCAAGACAGATGCAAATCTAATAATAGAACTCAAAATCGAGCTTAAAACAATGGATAATATAGAAATGTTAATTCAAGATGCAGATCTCAAATTACAATTTATACGCGAAAGCTTTGATAGAATATATCTAAGCTGAGAAGATAGCTTAGGAGTATATATAGAAATGTTAGAAGAAAGGATTTAGTCCATGTCTCAAAGAAGACAAATGATTATAAATTCAGATATTAATTCTCATATAGATCTCTATGAAAGAGATAATCATTTATAACTATACAAAGATATAGTCGAAAGTTTGAAGAAATTTAAAAATAGATGTAGAAGAGATGGAAGGAGAAATGCTCCAATCAATCAAAGTCAATAAAAATTCATAAATTCTAAAATGGGATAAAATTTTAAGATAATTTGCAAAAAGGTCTCAGTTGTGCAAACCTTTGTTCAGGTTTTTGTGAGAATATCATTGTTGAATTTTATTTCACCTTCACAACGCGTTCCTAAGCACTTAGTGGGTCCGGGTTATCCATGTACTGCCTAAGCTTGCAGTGATTCACCAAACACTTTAAAACATTACGGTTATATTTCTTTAAAGGGAAGCAAACGTGCCAAGCTAAGAACAATTCAATACCCATCCATTTATTCATCTTTTATTATTATTATTTTTTTTTTTTTGCCAAAAAGAGGATTTCAAGTACCCTAAAAAAATAAGGTTAGAAAGAAAGGAACCTATAAAAGCATAATGGGCAGGGAAGGTGTGGGATTTTAATTTTCTAAAATGAAGATTTGGGTTTACTTTGTATTAAGAACTTTACTTTGGCTTATGATTGCATTGCAATCACCTGGCACACGAGCAAACCTAGGCCTAATCTTTTGTTTCTATCTGTTTGCCTACTCAACAGGAAGCACATGAGCAAACAATTATATTTAATAAACTGAAATTCAAGCTAAATTCAATTCACTTGTGCATTAATTCAAGTTGGTTGCTTTTTCTAATATTTCGCACTATCATTTCTTTAATCTGTATATATTTTATGGTTCTTAATGACCTGCCTATAATATATTATCAAAAGTTTGATGAAATGCGTAGAAACAAGAAATTTAAATTGATCAGGGGATATGATTTTAAATCCAAGCTTGTTTCGTTTTGAATTTGGTTCATAATCTTATTTGGCTTAATGAATTCAAGTCTAGAGTTTCACAGATTCTACCGTTGAGTAGGTTGACCACTCAGCTTTTGAGTTCTATGTAGCTTGTGAGGTCACTACTTTTGCACCGTTCGTGTGTAGCTGTCTTTTAGATCATGACATCTGGTTTTTTCTTCAATAAGTTCTGTATAATTAGTAATAGCTAGATTATGTTTCTAATTTTGGGATTATTTGAACAAACCCTATTTTTTATCTATTTTTTTAATGAATAAAGGGTGGTATGTATTCAAAAAGTTTTAAAAGGCAAATATAGTTAATTTAGCTTGGACATGAAATGTTGCCTAAAGTTGGAGTTGAAAGTGAAGCGAAGAATAATCCTGAGAATATTATTAAACTCTCCCAGAATAATATATCTTTCCAAGTATCATCTTTACTTATGATAAATAAATGGAGTTAATTGAGATTTATTAACAAATTTTGTGAAAGAGTCGCAATAAGAAAATTAATATTAGATGACAAACAACTTGTAACTGATTTTGAGTAAAATTGTATATATCATAAAAACATGAAAGATTCGTGACAAAATATGATTCTGTCATGCATTAGTGATGAATTTGTGATAGCATTATTGTTTATCAAGAATTGCTGATAGAATGGTGATTGAAATTTGTTCTTTAAAAAATTAAGATAAAATTATGATTTTGACTATATTTGACCAAATTTAATATATTTTTCTATTTAAAAAATCAAAATAGTACCTTTTTAAAAATTAAAAAAAATACAAACAAAAAGAATAAAAAGCTACAATTTACCATAGGATTACTTAAAACACACAAATTTGTCCAAGTGTTGGACATTCTCCCAGTCATTCTCCATTTTGCCTCTCTCTTTCATTATTTGAAACCCTAGAATTAAAATTTCAATCTTAATAGATCATAAAAACTCCATTATTTTGCCATTCGCAATGCCGCCATTCTTTCTCCTTTCAAGTCGTCACGCTTGCTTGCTCTCTCGTTTTTAGTTGTTTCTCAGTCTTTTCATCTTTTCGTCATCTCCACAAGCAAATCTGCCACCACCGTGAGAATCAATTGGTTTTTTAAATTTTTTTTCCTCGAGGAATCAATCCATATCCAATATGGTTGCTGAATTTTTTTAAAAAAATTAAAATTGACATGGGTATGCATTAAACTTGTGGGTTTAGTTTTCTAAAGAGATATTATCATTTTACTACCAAACTTATTCTGACATTTCATTTCAAGATCTTATGGTTTCTTGAAAAGTCGTTTACTACCAAACATTTAAGTATCAATTCACTTCCATTCCGTTAAGAACTTTAATAATTTGTTGATGTCGTAAGGGTAAAAAGACATTTCCAGCTGTAAGAGTAAAATTATTTGTTAATTTGATAGATAAATTATCATTTTACTACCAAATTTTAGGAGAATTATCATTTCTACGAGTTTTAGGGGAATTATCATTTACTACCAAACTCTTGGGGTAAAATCGACTTTTAACATAATTTCAAGTTAAAGATTAACGCTTTTGTTAAATGGTAGTGAAATGATAACCATGAAAAACTTTGGTAGTAAAATACACTTTTCAAGCGATAATATGATATGTCAAGAAACTTTAGTAAGAAATGATAATATCCCTTTTCTAAATAGTAAAATTTATAGGATTTTGGTGCAGAAATTGACTGGGTTTGATCTGCATGGTATTGGATTTGTTGTGGAGGGGTAAGGTAATGGTGGCTCGTGGCTGTCACGATGGTTAGGGTTTGGCTTTACCTTGAAATTTTCATGTTCAATTATCTTGTACATTTTACCCGCTCTTATCTAAGAAATCATGATTTTGGAAAATTTGAATGTCAATTGAAGATTTAACATGTATAATTACCTTGCGATTTCGAAAGATTTTTGCACATGTAAGGTGCTTGATTAAATGTCTATTAGAGATTTATATAGTTAATATTTTATTTTTTTCTACATAATATGGGAGAAGCTGTTTGATTAAATGTCTGTTAGAAATTTATGTAGTTAAATTACGATTTTTCTCTGCATAATTTTGGAGAAAATGGTATATAAATATATGATAGTTGCTTTTCCTGGTTTGTTGGAAGTTCTCGTCATCATCATTTAATGTGCTCTTGCAAGATAATTTTTGTCTTTTGCTTAATGGCTTGCCATGTCGTTTAAGAAGCCCAGACCATTGATGGCTGCTAGCCTGCTAGCATTCGTGGGATACTTGGAATGTTCCAGAATGTTTTTGTTTCTGATTTATTTCCTTGTGCCTGCTGTGTTAAATGTTTTTGTTTGTTTGGAAGGAGATTTTAATTTGTTAGTACTTGAAAGAATTTGACTTTTGACTTCATATGTTTTCCATGATCTTATGTTTTAGCATATTACCAATCTCCTGCCAAGTGCAAGCTCAGATTATATTCCAATTTAATCAGCATGTAATAAGCTCTGATTTTTATGTTGATCTTTTTCTGTCCATGAAACATTCAGTTTTCCAGATTTTAGCCCATGTTTTTCATTCATAATATCATATTGTTTTTGTGTTCATTAGGTCTCTTCATTCTATAATAATTTAGAATGTATAACACAGATATTTTATCTTAGAGTTTTCTTGCAAATTATTCTTATGCTAGACTTATTCAGTATACTTTACAAGATAGAGCTATTATAAGATTTTTGTTTTGAGATCTCTTGTTCTGTGATCTTTTAATTTTTTTCATTTGAAAAGTGAATACTTCTTTTATAAATAATCATAATTGTGTTAACATAATTTAATGTCTTTTTTCATTTTTTTAACTGTAATATTGCTAATTTCTTAGTGGCACTTCTTCAAATTCACAATTTTAATTGAGATTGAATTTTACATTTTAATATGTGATTCTTTATTATATTTCCTGGCAAGTACATTGTTTGTCTAATTGTAGGAATGGGATGGTCTGATGCTATCTAATTTTGCTTTAGAACAGCAACGTGATACAGCAAGGCAAGAGCTAAGTCATGCAGTATACCAAGTAATAGCACTTGAGGTTATGCTTGCTAAAGTTTAATTCACAAATTATCTCTTTATATCGGGCATTTAGTGTATATGAAACTTATGATCTATTTGATTGAATTGATGTACGAGCTATGTGTTTATATTTTGGCATGGTTTTTTTTTTCTTATTTGGGATGTTTTATTGTGTATTACTGGTGATGACATTTGATATTAGATGTATTTATTTTGAAATTAATTTGTTGGATTGAATGGATATTATATTAATTGTTTTTACTTTTTTTTTATGATATTCCTTTTCATTAATTAATTAAATTTGTAAATAGGAATTCACAAATAAATTATAATCATAATATATGTTTTTTTAAAAGAATAACTTTATGACAGGAAATATGCATCATAAAGTTTGTCATAAAAAATTTCCTGCCAAAATTAAAAATTTCAGCTTACTCCCCCTTGTGAAGTGATAATTTTCAAATCAGCCATTTACTATTGAAAATATTAAGTTACCTTTCAAAATTCGTTATCTATCTGCTATTTTTAACGGCTAAAATGATAAAATAGTATTTTATATATTTTCCTAACAGTCAATTAATGAAAGAAGGTCAAACTTATATAGACTAAATTTCATAGGTCCAAATCTCTCTAGGTTTTTTAAAACATACACAAATATTTTAAATATTTATAGTATATTCTTTAATACTTTAAAATATTTTTATTTTGTGCCTATATGACTATTTTTTTTACCGGATTACATTTTACCTTTTTATATCTTAAAAAATAAATATACAAATTAATTAAAAGCTACAAATGGAAAAAGAATAATATTTTACCTTATTCATATTTTTATTATTATCATTATTATCCTTTTTTCATTTTGTAAAGATATTTAAAGAAAATATAGATATAAAAAAAGAAAAATCAAGGTACAGAAGAAAAATGCTACTGGAGTTTTACCAAATAAATGAAAGGAGTATGGATGAAAAAAAATGAAAGGAAAGAAAATAATGCTACTTGAGTCATGTACATGAACTAAAAGAAAAGAATGAAGAAAAAGACGAAAAAAAAGTAAGGATGAGAGAAAAATAAATGACAGGAAAAGACGAAGGAGTAAAGAGAAGGAAAAAAGTGAAAGAAAAAGACAAAGATGGTATGGCGTTTAATTTTGAAATTTGATCTTGATGGCATTACCGTGATTTACATATGATGACATATTTTATAATTTGTTTAGTTAACATGTCTTGATATACTCATAATTTATTTATTATTTTAATATTTTTTTAACTTACTTTTATGTTAAATTATATTTTATTATTTTAATTTTTTATAGTTTATTATTGTAGGAATATGGGGAATATTCAAATAAAGAGAAGCTTAAAAAAGAAACAAATTGGAGCTTAATGGAAATAATTGGCTATTGTGAAAGAAAAGAGGAAAGAATAATGCTTAAAGGAGAATTTTTAAATTTATTGCCAAATAATTTTATAGATTTATTGGCTACTTATACAGGTCATGTGCATGATTACATAAGCATTGGCTTTTGATTCAAGTGGAGTTCACGTTCATGCGTGAAATAAAAGAGCGGCTTCGCTTTTGTTTTAAACTTTTAATTCTTTCCACACAAGGATTTAAGTTGCAAAAATTAAAAGTATTATAAAAGGGAGGCAAAGCCACTTAGCTGAAAGAGAGAAGGGAATTGACAGAACCAACCGCATGAGATTCAGAGGGAGGCCAACAGTCCCGAGTTTTTCTTTCTCTCCTCTCAATTATTTTGGTTGGATGTTTTCTACAATATTTATGAATTCTCTTTTTATTCTCATGAACTAATTTATTTTGCTAAGATTATGATGTAGCCTAACATGAAAATTTAATTCCATAAATCTGTATTATTTTTAATTTAGTTTTTCATGATTGTGTTCATTATTGTACTTAATACTTTTAAATATCTTGCTAATATTTAAATGATTTGAGAATACATAATGAGACCAAGAGAAGATTTATGTATTTTAGCTCTATGTAATGGATGCCATGAATTGAATGAAAGACAGAGATGTGCCAACCCGATTCATGCAGTATTTCTAAGAATTTCCATAGAGCTTAATGAATCTTTACATATTTAAATTCACATAAAGATATAGTGGGTTAATATGTGAATGTATTTTTAATATTACTCAAGAGAGGATATTGAATAGATTAGAAAAATTCATTGCCAATATGTGTGATAAAATTTAATAGTATAGATAAAGGATTAAATTGTATTAGTTATAGTGAAATTAGATGTCCTAGTATCTTAATCTTTTGGCGATTTCTATTATTGCCTGCATATTTATTTAATTTTTAGTTTTATTTAAATTTTAATTTTTTATCTAAATTCACCTATTCGATTGTTCAAATAAATTAGGGTTAGAATAATTTCAGTAATTAATAGGATATACAATCTCTGTGGGACGATACTCTTCTCTTTATTATATTACTTGTGCCGATTAGTACATTTACTAGTTTACGCAACATGTCTAATTTAGAAAAATTATCAATTTATTTAGATCTATTAAGTCAATTCAACAGTTTATTTTTTAATGACTAGTCATACATCGATTATTTTTTTCATTTTTCAATAACTAGTCAGACATCAACCTTTTTTTTAGCCTCACAATGTCGTTAGGGGTACTTTTGTACTTTTCTAAGTCAGCGCCGGTCAATGGATAAACATAAGAGTTTTAGGGGTAATTGGATGTTTTCAATAAAAAGAAATGCGATTTAAAGATTGTCACTTTACAAGGGAGTAGGCTGAAATTTTCCCTAATAAATATGCTAATTGACAATTTAATTTCCCGCCAAAAAATTAAAGAATGGCGCGAAAATTTAATTTAGTTTAAGTTTTAATTTAATTATTTTTCACATTAAAATATTGTGTAACGAATATATGACTATAAAATGTCATCATGAATTCATGACGAAAAATATTATATCATATATTAATGACAATGACATAAATGACGGATGAATTATTTGTCATGAACTCCCTTTTATGTCAATTATTTCCCGTCATCTATTTTTTTCTTTTTTTTGGTAGTGAGTTAAAAATCAAATCAAATTTTACATGTATGTGGAAGTATATGCTGTAAAGTTAAGTGGTCAGAATGAAATACTATCTAAGCAACCCATGAGGGGGGTAAATTGGGTTATTAAAACTTATGTAAAATAAACCACGCAACAATTTAAATCTATTACCTTAATAAGAATAAAAACAATAAATTTAATCGAGCAAAACAATAAAAGAGTAAGGGAAGAGAGATCAAACACTTTATTTTTACATAGTTCGGCTAACCGTGCCTATGTCCACACCTCCAAGCTCATCAAATTTGAAGATTTCACTAAACAAGCCTCCAAGGCTTCAATCACTCTTACAATTGACTTCCAATGTGTCAATAAACCTTTACAACAAGAGATTATCCCTAATCTCTTAACTCAAGTGTATCCCTACACTTATAACCTTTCAATTTGATTTTCAAAAAGATTACAAAATAAATCTCTCTCACACAATGTATTTGATTACAAAATGAAACACTAAAGTGTGAGTAAATGATATGTATACAAGAATTTAAAATTCAATGAAAGTTGTATGCTTAATAATTTTCTCAATAATAACCTTGTGATCAACCCTTGTTTGAATTTGATTGAGTTTGTTTATAGTTAGAGCTGAAAACTAGTCGTTATTGACTTTCTACTCAAAGTCGGATAGCCATTAACTAGAAGTCAGATCACCATTTTTAAGATGTTGGATTGCCGTTAGTGTCCAGAGGCTAATTTTCAATTCTAGTCGATGTCGATTAGCCGTTATCATGAAGTTAGACTACCGACAGTGTCCAGAGGCTAAGCTTCAATTCTGCTCGATGTCGGTTAGTCGTTATCAATATGCTGGATCACTAACAGCGTCCAAAAACTAAATCACCAAGTCTGTTTGACATCGGTTAATCATTATAAACTTATAATGCTGTCAGATTGCCGACAATGCCTAGAAGGTACTTTAATGAGGACATGAAATTGAAAACCAACTTTCATAAAATCATTTTTCATTTAAGTTCAAAATTTTATTTCAAAATAGCGATTCATTTAAAAAGTATGAAAAATATTTGAGCTTTTAAAGACTTAATCAATCTTAATCAAGTTTGTTATCATCAAAATCATTGTTAAAGAGATATTCATGTTAACACAAAATCTATCGTATGATATACAATTATATTTGACATAAGTGAAATAACAACGTTACAGCAATGTGGAACAATTAGCAATATTCGTTAATTTGGAAAGAGCTAACTCACTACCATTGTTTCAATATTTATTTTCCTTACTAGGTGAGTTATTATTCTCTTGGAAGTCTTTTGCCATCACCGTAACCTACCAATATCACTATCATGCTCTATCTTCATATTTTTTATTTATTAATTAATTAATTAACATGATATAAAAAATTAACCATAAATGTCACCAACAATTTCTCTAGCATGATCTTTACAACCTTGGATATTTTTTCCTAATCATGATTCTTTATTATAGTCATCTCTTATTGGGAAGATTTGCTTATGGACAAGAAATTATATAGAAACTTGAAATCTTGAATAAAACTTTGTAACCAATATATTAAAATTTCTCTACATATAAAGAAATTTTGATATTGAAAATATCCGTCCGTAGAGTCTTGTCCCTTCGCAGGCTAGACTGGTCACAAAATTTGATGAAAATTATGTTATTTATGTATGCAGTACTATTTACTATTTTCGATTTTCATAAACAGAACTAGTTAAATTCATTGCATAAAATAGTGTGCTATACAATGCAAAATCTTATAATCTGTTAGATTTAATAAGCTGAATTGATTTTCATATGTAAGATTTAAAATCAAATTTAATGAAATGCTTGTTATGTTTTGCTCTATCTCAAGCCACGTTTAATGTGTTCTATTATAATCAAATTTTGGTTATGAACAGGATGAACACTATTTGGCCTACACTCTATGTTTATAGTAATTTTGATTTGTTAATATTGTTCATTACATTTTTACACATAGGTGAAGAGCAAAAATTATGACCCTACAGATGCTATTTGTATTCTAAGACTCAAGATACATTTATTAAGATGTGTATAAAGGAGGTAGAAGCTGAAAATCATCCAACGACTCATTTTTCTAAAGTTGGATGGACTAACTTGATCGAAAACTTTAGTAAAAAAGCTAGAAGATCAAGTACTAAGGCTCAATTGACAAATAAGTGGAACAACCTAAAAAAAAGAGTGAAAATCTAAAGGAAACAAAAACAAAAAGAAATAGATTTAGGATGGGTATCCTGTTTTGAATACTATTAATGCATCTTTAAAATGATGGAGTACTACATTAGAGGTATGTATATTGCTTGATAGTTGGGAATATTTTCCTTTATTAAGATCTTGAATTCAATTTAATATGATATCAACATATTTAGGAATTTCTTGGAGCAAACAGATTTCAAGTGGTGGGTAGTGATCTAGAGTAAGAGGAACAATTAAATAAAATTTTTCTTAATACGACAACTATAAGTGACCATGCTTGGGCACCGTCTGAGAATACTAAAATATCTACTACCAATCTTATTCAAGTTCAAGAAATTATTGATAATTTCATTGAGTTTGTTCTCATTGAACCTATTAAAAAAAATGGTGAAAGTGTGGTCACAAGAAGGAGGAAAGTGGGAGGAGCTACAAAGCTATCATGACAAATTGATCACCTTGTTGATGCTCTAGAAAGGAGAGGTGTTATAACAACTAACTCACAAGATTATACAATTGGTCCTTATAGCTATTAACTCACTGGATGATATGAGTGGCACTAGCGTTGTTAAAGTATTAGGCATAGTTGCATCTTTATTGGTGGTTGAGGTTGGGAGAGATTTATGGTTATTTGCTAGTTGATTGCTTTTAGAAAACGTAAAAAGACATATATTTAACAAGATTGATGACCTAGAAATCAAGTTTGAAGGGCTTAATTATGAGAAAATTTGGGTCTATAAACATTGTTTCGGAGGAAATAAAAACATATTGTTGAGTTGTAATGACTTTTTCAAAGTTTCAATTTACATGTTGAGTTGACATTTGAATACAAATCTTTCTTGAAAGTTTTAATTCGTGTGTTATTTGTTGGAATTTTTTCAATTCCCATAAAGTAATAAACGCTAATTTGAATAAACTTTAATTCCTAAGATCATAGAATATTATGATTTTCACATCATCATAATTGAGATAAAACATGCCTTGATCCATAGCAGTTTTCTTATTGATTAAATCTCACGGCCAAGAGTTATAGATTAGTAAAATTGATTTCTCTTTCTTGATCCCTTTAGAGTGACTCACTTTCTGATGGAGAGAAAATTAATGTGATATTCTTTTATATTTGGGTGGAAAGAGGACCAATTTTAATAAAACCTTAATTCCCACTTTCCATTAAAATGATCAGTTAGTTTTCCCAATTAACCAATATGATTTCAGCCCATAATCTATTTTATTACTACTAATAGTTTTCCCAATTAACCAATATGATTTCAGCCCATAATCTATTTTATTACTACTAATTTAATAATGTGGCATGTGGGCCACTATAAAATATTCCAACATTCTCTCACTTGGCCTATGTGATACATTCAAATTAATAGTTTAATAATAATAAACATTACGTGTATAGTAAGAGCTAAATCCTTACTTGCATTGGTAAAGTCATAAAATCATCATTAAGCAAAAACTAATACGAATCATAGTGGTTCCACATCATCATTTTGACATAGTTCCTTTTATATATAACAATATCAGTTTTATACTTAACATGACCTGTAATGGGAAAAAAAAAACAATGACGATCCATCAATAATGTCTTAGTCAAAGACAAAACCTATTAAAAATTATATCATCATTCATGTATATACCATTAAATCAAACAAGATATAAAAGAATCAAAAACATTACTTAAATGAGCTCAGAGTATCAAACACATAAATAGCATAAAAGTTTAAACATAATATCAATATAGACATCCAATAATACCCATCCTTTTAACATGTTCGTTGAAAACCCTTGGTTTAATCCTTTTGTTAAAGGATCTGCAATCATAAGTTGGTAATAATGTGCTCGATTGACACTCTTCGTTTCTGAACTTCTTCTTTAACAATAAAGTATTTTAATTCCATATGTTTAACACCCTTCAAATACCTATCAATTTTAAAGAAGAAGATTGCTACGGTATTATCACAATAAATCTTCAGTGGCTTGGCAATATTGTCGACAATTCTTAGCCCTGAAATAAAGTTCCGTAGCCATAATTCATGAATAGTGGCTTCAAAGCACATCACAAACTCAATTTCCATAGTGCAAGTAGCAATGATAGACTGTTTTGCACTTTTTCATGAGATGGCTCCTCCGGCCATCATGAACAAATAGCTAAATATAGATTTTCGATTATCCACACAGCCAATATGATCTGAATCTGAATACCCTATCATTTCGAGATGATCAAATCTCTTATAAGTGAGGATGTGATCTTTCGTTCCTTGCAAGTATCTCAATACTTTCTTTGCAACTTTTCAGTGATCCAATCCAGGATTACATTGATATCTGCTTAACATTCTAACAGTAAAACTAATGTCTGGCCTGCTACATGTCTGTGCATACGTCAAGCTTCCAACATCAGATGTATAAGGAATCTTTTCCATTTGCTTGCATTCTAATTCATTCTTTAGGCATCGCAGAAGGCTGAGCTTATAGCCTTTCTGAATTGGAACAACACTTGTAGAGCTTTTTTTTCTATTCGGAATATCTCTAAAACTTTAACAACCCTTGTGCTCTATTATAGAATATCTCAATTCTAATTATATAGGATGCTTCATCCATATATTTCATTCCGAAGTTCTTAAATAGAAACTCCTTAGTCTCATTAAGTAGACCAAAATCATTAGCAGCAAGAAAAATGTCATCAATATACAGAATTAGAAAAATAATCTTACTCCTACTGACCTTGAGATATATACATCAGTCAATGACATTTTTCTTAAATCCAAAGAAAGTGACGGTATCATTAAACTTAAAAAAATACCATTGTCGGGAGGCTTGCTTAAGTCCGTATATTGATTTCTTTAATTTACACATGAGATATTCCATTCCTTCAGTTAAAAAGCCTTCAGATTGGGCCATATAAACATCTTCCTCTAAATTCCCATTTCGAAAGGCAGTTTTCACATCCATTTGGTGTAACTCTAAATCATAGTGAGCCACCAATGCCACAATAATTCTAAAGGAGCTCTTCTTAGAGACTGGTAAAAAGTTTCTTTGTAGTCAACACCGTCTTTTTGAGTAAAACTTTTGACAACGAGTCTGACCTTGTATTATTACATGTTGCCATTTGAATCACGCTTGGTCTTATAGACCCATTTACATCCGATTCATTTATAGCCTTCGGGTAATTTAATAATGTCTCAAACATCATTGTGATCCATTGATTTTAACTCTTTTTTCATGGCGTCTAACCATTTATCAGAATTAATACTTTCTGTGGCTTGTGAAAATGAATTTGGATATTTATCAGTTCTTAAGTCAAATTCTGACTCTTGTAAGTAAACCACATAATCATAAAAAATAGCCGATCTTCTTTATCTTTGAGATCTTTGTAATGCTATTTCATATGGTTCAGCTGCTACAGGTTCATTATTGACTACTTCGTTATGGGATACTGGATTATTTATTTGTTCTTGAAAGTCGTTAATCTATTCAACAACTACAAAAGCAACAACTTTAGAAGAAGTTACAGGCAAGAGAACTTGCACTCTAACTTCTTGGATTTCTACTTTTCGTGGTTCTATACTCCCACTAATTCGCCATTTTCAATTAAATTAGCATTTTTAGATTCCACAATTCTCGTACTATAATTAGGACAATAAAATCTACACCTTTTAGACTTCTTTGGATAACCAATGAAATATCCATTAGTTGTTCTTGAGTCCAATTTCCGTTTATGTAGATTATTGATTTTTATTTCTACTTAATAGCCCCAAACATCTTGTCTTAAAATGGATTTTCTTCTTGTCCATAGTTCAAAAGGATCTTTGGAACTGTCTTGCTGGGAACCCTGTTTAACAAATAAACGGTGGTCTTTAATGCTTCCATCCACAACAATAAGAATAAAGACAAGTAACTTAACATACTCCTAACCATATCCATTAAAGTATGGTTATGCCTTTCTGCTACACCATTCTGTTCTGGTGTACCCGGCATTGTGTATTGAGCACATATGTCGCGTTTTTCAAAGAACTTAGCAAATGGACCAGGGCATTTTCTATTCTCAATATATATTCCATAATATTCATTGCCTCTATCAAATCTGACAAATTTCACCTTTCTATCTAGTTGTCTTTCAACCTCATTGATAAATACCTTTAGGACATCCACTGATTGAGATTTTTCATGCAACAAATAGATATAACCATAACATGAAAAATCATCAATAAAAGTGATGAAGTATTTTTCTCCATCAAAGGATAGAATATCATACGGCTCAGATATGTCAGTGTATATAATCTCAAGAAGTTGTGTATGTTTTGTGGCTACTTTCCTACTTGTGTGTTTTGTTTGTTTTCCCTTAATAATGTCCATAAAATATCAAGATTGGTAAAATCTAAATCTGGAAGGATTTCATTCTTTACTAATCTCTCTATTCTTGCTTTGAATATGTGACCTAAACCCTTATGTCACAAGTAAGCTGAACTTTTATTTACGAAACGATGTTTAGTGCCAACATTATGATGTAAGGTCAACAGAGATTCAGCAAAAATATTATCAAGTTTTAATGTGTATAGTCCATCAGAAAGTATTACAGAACTAATAATATTATTGTGTTTAAACAAACTAAAATATCTATTCCTAAATGTAAAAGAATATCCACAGAATCAAGTTTGGACAAGGAAATTAAATTGCGAGAAATATGAGTAACATAAAGAGTCTAAAAAAGATCTAAATGATGTCCAATATTTAAAACCAAACGATAAGTTCCAATGCATTCAACTGGAGCTTTAACCCAGTTCCCCATAAAAATAAACTTCTCATTTAGGTTTATGGTTTGGATCGTAAGAAATCTCTGCATCTTGTTTGAAACGTGAGTAGTACAACCAAAATCAATCCATCACGTGCTATAAGGAACTTCAGTTATGTTTGATTTAAAACATACTAAAACACTAGGCTTACCTTTCTTTTCGAACCAAGCTTTATGGTTTAGGCAATCCTTAGCTAAATGTCCATGTTTCTTGCAGAAATGACACTTCTCATTCTTAATGTGCTTCTTGTGGACTTGGGTGGGTTGCGCTTTCAGCTTTGATGCTTTTTTCTTCCCCTTATGGTAATTTTTCTTTCAGGCTTCTTTTATGCTCTTTTATGACCCACGAGGTTAACTGAGTGAATTCCTTATTTTTTAAGTCTTGCCTCTTCTTGAGCTTGGTATAGAGTTCATTTATACTTCAGTTGTCTTTAAGGTGTTATAATTTATGTGAAATGCACCATACTCAGAAGACAAAGAGTTGATAATGAATTGCACAAGAAAACTTTCACTCACTTCCATGCCCATGGACCTTAAGTTTGCTGCCTATCATCTCAGTCACATGCTGATGCATGTACATGTACCATCAAACTTACATGTGGTCAATGTACTCATTAATGCCCCAACAAGAGATTTATCAGTCGATTCAGACTAAGAGCGCTCTTTCACAAATTCCATATATTCCTTAACACTATCAATTTTTGGAATTGTAGACTTGATGTTATTAATAACTGTCATTCGCAGATGAGCAGCTTTTGAAGGTCATAGTTTATGAAGATGTCAGGGAATACCTGTTTTCGTTAAGCTCAGAAGAGGCTCGCTTATCTCTACTACACCAATTCATCCATTTCTTTGGTGGTAAAGTCTCTCAGGGGTATGTTTTTATAAACTTTATGTCTTTTGAATCTCTTTCTGTTTTTTCTTTTAATTTTGTGTCATTAACCTTTGCTTCTTTCCCTTTTTTCCCTCTTCCCTATGAAACTGATCAATTTTTTTTCTTATTGAATCCTTTATTTATGTAAAGACCAATTTGATTTCTTATTCGTTCATTTACTGATATACATACAAGATTTTGAATTGTATTTCTATTGCTTATAAGTTTTCTGAGCTCACAAAGTTCTTCTATCGAATATTGCGCTGTTTTTACAGGAATAATGAACCATTATGAGATTGCGTAGAACCATCACAAACTATCATTGTGCGGCTTTTAGACTGTAAACATTGGATACTTAGGCACATTAGTATAGCGAAATCTTGTTTACATATTTTAATAAATTAATGCATAAGTTTCTATGCACTGCTTTTTGCTATCTTTTAATGCAAGTATTGATGGATTTTTTATGTGTTATTTCTTTCTCTGTGTTCTTTTTCCTCTCTTCTTCCAGCATTTGTACAAACAGTTCAAGCTGGAATGAGAATCTTCTTACCCTAGAGACATTGCCTGATTTCTTATCAGAAAGTTTGGGAAAGATTGATGATGATCCGGCGAAGACACAGAGCAGTGCAAGCAGTTTTAGTCTGGATATCCTCTTGGGCAGCAGCAATGACATCTCTAGGAGGACCAAGATGATGGAATTTCTTCGAAATGCTATTTTACTTTGTTTAACAGTTTTTCCACGTAATTATGTCCTAGAAGAAGCTGCTCTTGTTGCTGAAGAGCTTTTTGTTACTAAAATGAATTTGTCTGGCTGTTCGGTTACCCCATGCCGAGCTTTGGCAAAAGGCCTTCTGAAAAGTGATCGACAGGTATTCTTTTTGGGGATTAACTAGTTTGGAGGTATTTATGCTAATTAGATATAGTCAGGCCATGAAATTTAACTTTAAGTACAGGTGTGCTGAATCCAATGTGGCTAATTGCCTGATTATGTAATTGAGTAAAATTGTAACTATTGTTGGGATGGTGGTTTTTATGCCTATGTAATTGTTTTTCAGGAAAACTTAATTCTTGTAGTTTTGTTCTTCTGTTATTCTATATAATGCTTCACAGCATGAAACTACTTTTGATTCCCTCCATATGCCTTTTTAGCATAGTTTTAGTGAAACTGAATGTATAACCACTAACTTATATATAATTCCACATTGTTGTTATCTGATGTGTATAAAAGTAATGAGAGAATGATTAGAGCACATGAATTTAAAATGAATTTAATAATTGATGTCCTTGATGTAATCAAATGGTTATTTTTATTTTTTTCTAAATAAGAGGTCAAGAAAACTGAAGTTCAGTGCAAAATATGTTTTCTCCCCTTCTTGCTTTGTAGCCATTGGAAAAGAAGAGAACCAAAATTAAAGACATTTTGGTAATTTTGAGTTTTGCTTTGCATTATTATCCCTGATTTTGTAATTTTGATTTGTTTAGGATGTATTGCTTTGTGGAGTTTATGCACGAAGAGAAGCTTTCTTTGGGAATATTGATCATGCAAGAAGAGTGTTTGACATGGCATTGTCATCTATTGAAGGGCTTCCCCTGGTAAAATCTAATGGTTTGATGAGTGTGTCTTGATATGTTATATAGATGCAGAAGTTTGTTTGTGCTTAAAGAAGGGAAGTGATTGTGATCTTGCTACGTGTAGAACAAGATTTAGTTAAGAAACCAAGTTCCAATTTAGATTACTTTAATTTGAGATTCGGCATGGTAAGAATTTGAATCACATTAGATGACTATGTTTCAACATATGGATCTGCTTTCAGCCAAGCTCCCTTCTGCGTATGTTCTCTAGCTGGAAACTGTTGGTAATACTTGAAAAGATAAGGGCATCTGTATAATTGGATCTGTATCGTGGAGCAACTTCAAATTTGTTGTTTCTCAACTCTCTCTCTTAACCACAGATCCTTGATTGCTAATTTTGTCTTGTATAGGGATAGAAAATTGAGTGTCTTATGGATTCTAGAGTTGGATAACAATTTATCGATACGTAAAGATGGAAATGGGTATTGAATTGTCCAGCCTTAGGTGCTTCTTGTTTCAAATGTGTTTGATTTCTTTGATTTATATCTCTAAACATGTCTGTGGGTGGCAGGTTAAGAATATAGAAGATAGGTAATTACATCATTATTTTTCTAATTGATGACTTGTCTTCTATTTCTCAGAATCTACACTTATGCAATTTTAATTTATCTGTCACTTGATCTTGCTTTTCTCTTGAGCGCTGTCACTGTTGAATATTCTCTTCCTCTAGTCTCTATGCACATAAGATTGTTTTTCAAAGTTTAGATTCGATCCAAGGTCGTAGGGCTTTGGCTATCAGAAGCTAGTCTAATTTTAGCTTTTGCTCACTTGAACAGGTTCTAAAGTCTAATGCTCCTCTGTTATATTTGTGGTATGCTGAAGTGGAGCTTTCCAGCAATTCTGGCAGTGATCCAGATTCATCGCTTCGGGCCATACATGTCCTATCATGCTTAGGAAGTGGTTCAACATATAATCCATTTAAATGTCAACCATCTAATGTGCAAGTGCTAAGAGCTCATCAAGGGTATACGGAAAGAATTAAAGCAGTACGATCAGCTTGGTTGCGCGGTGCTGTTAGTGATCAATCTATTGCTCTCATCTGTTCAGCAGCTTTGTTTGAAGAACTGACCAATGGATGGACTGCGGGTATTGAAGTTTTACATCAGGCTTTTGCAATGGTGCTTCCAGGTAATTTATCCTTTCTGTGCTTTTCTTTGAATATTGTACTATAAGTAGGACAATAAAATTTATACCTTTTAGACTTCTTTGGATAACCAATGAAATATTCACTAGTTGTTCTTGAATCCAATTTCCTTTTATGTAGATTATGGATCTTTATTTCTGCCTGACAACCCCAAACACGTAGGTGTCTTAATATAGTCCATCAGAAAGTATTACGGAACTAATAATATTAGTGTGTTTAAACAAACTAAAATATCTATCCCTAAATGTAAAAGAATATCCTACATAATCAAGTTTGGACAAGGAAATTAAATTGCGAGAAATAGAAGTAACATAAAGAGTCTGAAAAAGATCTAAATGATGTCCAGTATCTAAAACCAAACGATAAGTTCTAATGCATTCAACTGGAGCTTTAACCCAGTTCCTCATAAAAATAAACTTCTCATTTAGGTTTATAGTTTGCATCGTAAGAAATCTCTGCATCGTGTTTGAAACGTGAGTAGTGTAACCAAAATCAATCCATCACGTGTTATAAGGAACTTCGGCTATGTTTCATTTAAAACATACTAAAACACTAGGCTTACCTTTCTTTTCGAACCAAGCTTTATGGTTTAGGCAATCCTTAGCTAAATGTCCATGTTTCTTGCAGAAATGACACTTCTCATTCTTAATGTGCTTCTTGTGGACTTGGGTGGGTTGCATTTTCAGCTTTGATGCTTCTTTCTTCCCCTTTTGGTAATTTTTCTTTCAGGCTTCTTTTCAGCTCTTTTATGACCCACGAGGTTAACTGAGTGAATTCCTAATTTTTTAAGTCTTGCCTCTTCTTGAGCTTGGTCTAGAGTTCATTTATACTCCAATTGTCTTTAAGGTGTTATAATTTATGTGAAATGCACCATACTCAGAAGATAAAGAGTTGATAATGAATTACACAAGAAAACTTTCACTCACTTTCCATCCCCATGGACCTTAAGTTTGCTGCCTATCATCTTAGTCACATGCTGATGCATGTACGTGTACCATCAAACTTACATGTGGTCAATGTACTCATTAATGCCCTAATAAGAGATTTATTAGTCGATTCAGACTAAGAGCGCTCTTTCACAAATTCCATATATTCCTTAACACTATCAATTTTTGGAATTGTAGACTTGATGTTATTAATAACTGTCATTCGCATAAACATTAGGCTTAAACTGTTTGATCTCTCCCAATTCTTATGGAAAGTTCTCTTTTCAGCACTGCTTTCATCAATAATAGTAGTTGACCTTTCAGTTAATAGTGCTAAGTCAAGATCTAGAACACCTAAGTGAAACTAGACTTGCTCAGAGCAATTTAGGTAATTAAGGCCATTGAATGTAACTGTTAACATATATGTTTTCATAATATTGATTTTGATGATAACAAACAAGATTAATTTTTGAATCATTCTTTAAAACCATGAAAGATTTGTCATCATCAAAAAGGGGGAGATTGTTAACATATATGTTTACATATTGTTGATTTTGATGATAACAAATAAGATTAAGAATGATTAAGTTTTAAAAAGCTTAAATTATTTTTTATACATTTTAGATAAATCATTATTTTCACATTTTAAATGTTTTATATTTAATGGAAAAATGATTTTATGAAATTGATTGTTTTTCAAGTTTATGGTTTAATTGAAAGTGTTTTGAAAACTTGAAAATCAATAAGTATTGTTTGAAATTATGGAGAAGGACTTATTTAAAAAGTATTATAGTATTTTGGACCATTTCATAATTTCAGAAAGTTTTGAGATTCACAAAATATTATTTAGAAATTCTGAATTTGGACCTTTTTGTAAAGTTTTATAACGTTTTGGGTCATAGTACAATTATATAAAGTTTTGGGGCAAAGCTGCAATTTTTGGTAAATAGTTCACTATAGCAGTCTCTGAAAATTACCCCTTCACCGTTTACGGAAAACGGTTCACCGTTTATTTCCAGATTGTTAACCTTGAACCGTTTAGTAAAAAGGTTAAGCCAAATTTATTTTGCAAGTCTCTGGAAATTACCCCTTCACCGTTTACGGCAAACGGTTCACCGTTTATTTCCAGATTGCTAACCTTGAACCGTTTAGTTAAAACGGTTAAACCAAATTTATTTTGCAGGTCTCTGGAAATTACCCCTTCACCGTTTACTGAAAACGGTTCACCGTTTATTTCCAGATTGCTAACCTTGAACCGTTTAGTAAGAACGGTTAAACCAAATTTATTTTGCAGGTCTCTGGAAATTACCCTCTAACCGTTTACGGAAAACGGCGAACCGTTTATTTGAAAATCAGCCCAACGGTAACTTTGACCAGCGCAAACGGTTAACCGTTAAGGGTTAACCTTGATCCGTTTTCTGGCAAAAATGCATAACGGCTAGTTTTTGAGCTCCAACTATAAAAACTCAAATCCAACTCATTTTCAAGCTCTCTAGCACGCACAAACAAAAGGCATACAACATATCTTGAGCTCTCAATTTGTGAATCATAAATCTTTGAGTGAGCTTTGTTCTTCATTTTGTATATCTACTCTTTGAGAGAGTTTTTATTGTAATTTTCAATTACTCATCAAATTTGTGAGTGTTTAAGTGTGTGATACACTTGAGTGAAGAGATTGGGAGATAATCTCTTTGTTGTAAAGGTTCATTGACACCTTGAAGTCAATTGTAAGTTCATTAAGCCTTGGAAAGGCTTGGATAGTGAAATCCTCAAGCCCGGTGTGCTTGGAGGCGTGGGCGTGGGTGAGGATAGTAACCACGTAAAAATCCTTGAGTTTGCTTTCTCCTCTCTTACTCATTTATTATTGTGCTTTTATTGAATTTATTGTTTTCAATTTTATTAAGGCATTAGATTTTGATTGTTGTGGATTGTTGTGTGATTTGATTAGGATAATTTTTAAAACACCAATTCACCCCCCCTCTTGGGTTGCACACTTGTATTTCAGTAACAATAGAAGAAGCTTGCGAATGAAGAGCAATAGGCACATACATGTGCTGCAAATATATATAAATGCTCCTACATTAATGCTTTGAACTTAAACACATAATATAGATTCAGATAAAATTCACATAAACTTTAGGCGCATATTGAAGTTTACCTTGGGGCGATATCACAATGCACTACAATAAATATAAGTGATGCTTAACTTTAATTTCACATAATTAGTAATCAAATACACATTAACTAGACATACAAGCTATCTTTGGATATACTAAACATATCTAATCAAACATACTAATTACCCACAATCATGATCATAGATTATAAAATTAGTTAATCAACCCTTGGGTGATTCCTAAATAATTTATAATCTATGAATTTCAATATACCCATAAGCAAAATCATCATGTCATTAAATAATAAGCATCACAATAATTATGAGTATTTGAATTTGAAATTGAATTTAATTTGACATCTATGAAAACTTTCTAATTTGAGCACTTTGGTGGTGGCTAACAAATTATCATAATATGAGCGTCAGATTGAATATTTATAACAAAGTATTTTCCTTGATAAAAATAAATAAATAAAACCACAAAATATCAACTAAAATTTCAAATATCAAAATTGGAACATTAAGAAATTTTAGAGATTATTAATTAATGAGTAGAAGCAATCAAAATTATGATAACAAAACTTATAAAGCTTGACGCACATAAAATCAGTGGCTTTATCATACTAAACCAAATCAATCATATCTATAATTTAATAAAATAAAAAGTTACGGAATAAACTGAAATTTTACGTGCAACTTACTCCCAAATTTCGGCCTAAGACAGCATGTTACGGTTGTTGCCAATTCTGTTGGACTTAAATGCAACAAAATTCTAAACTATAAATAAAAATATAAATCATAAAACCCTAGGGCATCCAATGACAATATCCAAAAAGCAAAAACCTAATTTCACCTTCAGGTGTTGCTGCCCAACGCTTTTTTTTCTTTACTATTTTATAACAAAATAATATATGCAAAATTCCTTTGCCAATAATTTTCTTTCTACGTTATGTATATGTAGAATAATAATCTAAATTGACACATATCCATAAGGACAATTGAAAATATGAGAGGGTTATTATAGATTTTAATAGGAAATTATGAATTCTTAAACATGCTCTGATACCAATTGTTAAATTTTTTTTTAAATTCTCATAAAACAAATAATCCCTAATTTAAATAAACTTTAATCCTTAAGATAATAGAATATTATGATTTTCACATCATCATAATTGAGAGAAAACATACCTTCATCGATAGCAATTTTTTCTTGATCAAATCTCACTACCAAGAATTAAACATTAACAAAATTAATTTCTCTCTTTTGACTTGTTTAGAGTAACTCACTTTTTAAAGCAGAGATAATTAATGTGATATCTTTTTATATATTGGGTGGAGAGAGGACTAACTTTAATAAAACTCTAATTCCCACTTTCCATTAAAAATTGACAGTTAATTTTTTTCCAATTGACCAATAGGATTTCAGCCCATACTTTATTTTATTATTACTAATTTAATAATGTAGCACATGGGCCACTATAAAATATTCCACCATTATGATATAATAATTGTTTTAAAGTTTTGTAGCTGTTGTGATGATAATGTCGATAAAATTATTGATTACAGGTTTGTTTTAAATATTGATGAGTTAGATTACAATGAGGAGTTTGATCAGTTTTTGTGTATCACAGGTAGTTTTTTTTTTAGTATTATTATCTCACTCATATACACAAGGAGCCATGCACGAATTTTGCCTAAACTGGTTATGAAGGGATGGTTTGCATACTCTTGGACATGGTGGTGGAAATAAGTTATCACAAGAGCATTTCCCACGCTTTAGTGACACTGTGACCATATGTTTTAGGCGAGAATTAGATGTTGTGTGCCTTTTTGGCTAAAGATATAATAAAGCCACGAGATCATGAGTTTATTGACATTCCAACAAAGATTTTAGGAGATTCTAGATTTATGCTTCATATTAAGGTAATTATTTCTACGCTTGTTACTATCCATATCTTAATATACATATAGATATAGACACTGGATGTTATGTATACATTATCTAATATTTATTTTCAAGATTGGATTAGAGCTATAGATGCTCTTGAGGATCAAAAACGATATATCGGTAGAAAAAAGAATACCAACTCAAAACATGATAGATGCATGCAAATTCAATATGCAATCTATATCGGCAATTGCAGGATGGGAAGATACTACTCATGATGCAAGGATATTTATAGCAACCTTTCACAATTCTTAGTTGAATTTTCCACAACATCTCGAAGGTAATATTATTCAATAAAATTTTATTCTCTATTACTATTATTATTTGTAGTTTTTTTAATTTTTAAAAACATATAACAATTAAATATATTTTAATATAATAGGAAAATAATATTCAATAGATGTTGGACATCCTCAATTTAAGGGTATTTGGGACCATACAAGGGTGAGGGATATCACATTCAAAATTTTCCATGAGGCAGCCAACTAATTAGTCAATGAGAAGTGTTTAACCATGCACATTTTTCACTCAGAATGTGATCGAATATACTTTTGGAGTATGAAAACAAAGATGGAAAATTCTGAGAGATAATCTAAAATATCTATTCAAAAAGTAAGTGAAGGTAGTCATTGCAAGTGTTGATTGCATAATTTCATTAGGAAGTTCGCTTTGCATGACGTTCATTTTAAAGAAACTAAAAATGACTCAAATTTTGTTCTAGATGAAGAGGCAAATATGGAGGTCGTCGTTAAAGAAGAAGATCATGGTAGTTATATTCCTGAAGGTCGAGAGATGGAGAGATTAAGATATAACATTACTACAAGTTTAATGAGTGGATAGTATTTTTGTTATACACACATATCTACAATGTTACATTTCTATGAATTACTTTAATTATGATAATTATAAGTACATAAAGGTTCATATAAAGATTTTTTGTTGATCTAAATATTCTTTTCATGAATTTACTTGTTTGGTTACACATATCTGTAGTGTTACATTTATTAATTAATATAATAATAAAATATTAATAATTGTGTACATTATCATTATGTACTATACATAACAAATATTTTAGCAAAAAATATTTATATGTTGAATTTATTGCAAAATAAAATAATTATTAAATAGTGAATGTAAAAAATCATTGAAGTATGTGATAAAGAAATATAAATCTTACAAGATAAGTAGTAAATAAAAAATGATTTTATAATAATATTCTAACTAAATTATAAATAGGTAAACAAACCAACCTTTGTTATTGCACATAAACATCATACTTTTAATTTTCACTTATCAAACATCCACGTAGTGAATTATTTTAGAAATGTTTGTCAAAATATCTTCATTTATCAAGCGCACTCCCAAATTATTTATAAAGTTGATTCCTTGGAAGCAAACGCAATCCCAAACATACCCTTAAGCGAGGATACTAGCACGAAGTTGTTGAGTGTTTTGGGAACTTATCAATTTGAAGTGTAAATTTCAATTTGAAAATGGCGGAGGAGAAGCCCGAAGAAGCGAAATCAAATCCGTCACTTTTTCCTCTGTTTCCTTCGATTTCTGAACAACAAAAATCTCCGTCTATCGACAACCAAAACGCTGCTCGGTGGCTCTGCAACAGAAGTTTCACCGCCGACCTCGCCGTCGTAGGCGACGCCGTATCAGCAGCAGCATCAGCTTACAAAGACGAGAGCGATGACAATGAAGAAAAAGACGACCAACCGCGGCCGTCTCTGTCGCCTTCCTACGACTTACTCGAAGAAGAGTCTGATGAAGAGAGACAAAGGAAGAAGAAAGACAAGAAAAAGAAGAGGAAGAGAAGGAGATCCATAGAGAGAGGAGATCAATTCGACTCTTTCGTTTCTGCTAAATCGAAGGATTATTACTTCGATTCTCATGGAGACCGCGATAATTTGGTCTACGGTCGTCTTTACAGGTAACTAACTCAAACGATACCGTTTTCCTGATGTTCTTGTTCCAAAATTCATTAAATGTTTAGAATTTTAAATATAGGCTAAACGAACTGTTTTGATGATTTTGCTAGAAAATTGAACGTATAAAATTTGTAATGTAATTTGAAAGGAGACATTTTGACGTCATTGCTTTGAAGTTGGATGTTTGAAACTCATTTGCTGGCTTATGGTGATGCAGAATGGATGTGCCACGATATAAGGCTTATGATCCTGAGAAATTATCTAGGTTTCATTCAGAAGGATTTGTTAGGTTGAATGAGAGTAGTTCTGTTTTGGATGGAGATTATGATGTGAATGAAATGGACGGTAAAGTGAAATCGGGTGGTCGATATTGGTCTTCAAAATATGCAGCTCTTGAACGCCATAAGAACCTTAAGCACATTCGTCTTATTTTGCCAAAAAAGTCTGCGGTTAGTGAATATGGTGAAGATTTTATACCTTTATTAGGGACCGAAATGTCAATTGAGGGTCATGATGATAATTCAATTCTTGAAGAATCGTGGGAGGATGAAGTGCTGCGGAAAACAAAGGAGTTTAACAAATTGACAAGGGAGCAGCCTTATGATGTAAAGGGTTGGTTGGAGTTTGCTGACTTTCAGGACGTTGTTGGGAGTAAGGAATCGAAGAGAGGTGTTCGTTTGCAGATTCTTGAAAAGAAGATTAGTATATTGGAAAAGGCGGTTGAGCTCAATCCAGATAATGAAGAACTGTTGCTTTCTCTTATGAAAGCTTATCAGAGTAGGGATGGCACTGATGTATTAATTAGTAGATGGGAAAAGATACTCATGCAGCATCCAGGGAGTTACAAATTGTGGAGAGAGTTCTTACGTGTTGTTAAAGGGGAGTTTTCCAGGTTTAAGGTGTCAGAGTTGAGGAAAATGTATGCACATGCAATCCAGGCTCTATCTGCTGCATGCATCAAGCAGTTTAGGCAGGTTCTTAAGTTAATATTTTAATTATTTTCTTGTACATTGCTATGAAATATGCATTTTTATAATCTAATCTGTTGAGTCTCTGTTGCAAATGCTTTGAAATATTGGTGCCAAATAAATGAGTAATGCTAGAAAGTGGATGTGGCATAAATGTGGTCCTCTTACGTATCACCATGTTGAAGAGAAATAATATTTTTAATAACCACTTGACACATGATAGCTTTTAATAATGCCACGTTATAAGAACCTTAAACATGTCCGTCTTATTTATCAATTTATTGATAATAAATTGGCTAGCATGTCTTGTAGGTGTTATGTTTCTTCATTTGGGACAATTAGGAAATGCAAGGCATCCTTCAGCCATTGAATATACTGGATAAACTTGTGTGCTACTCCACCTTGGAATATTGGAGTTTGTTGTCATTGGTCCCTTTTTTCGCCGGGGGGGGGGGGGTGGGGCTCTCACTCTCTCAAATGCTTGCTTATGAAAAATTTTAATTGTACTTTGATTGCTGATGACAGTTCCTTTGCTTTTAAATCTCTTGAAGAACTTTGTGATGGGCTTCATTTCTATCTCCTGTCTTTTACCACATTGGTGTACGCTTCTCCCTTAATTGCTCTGTCCTTACCGCAACTCATTTCTTAAATGTTTGTGCATACGCTATATTATCTGAGTGCTACTGCTCAACGTGGATGTTTTGTCGAACAGACCTGTTGCACACATTTTTTTCCTTCCCTAACTAGGTTGTTTATACAGTTTTGATTTAAGGACTATGCATCTATTTCTCTTTCTTATATATATGCACATTTCTCTTGTGTTTTTGTTTGTCATTTCCTCTACCTATTTTCTTTTTTCTAACTTTTCAAGGATGAATGAATTTCCTTCGTATTTTGAATTCAATATCCTCGTGATAAGTTTTCATATCTCAGTTTAAATTCCATGGCTTTCTGATGCAGGTTAACCAAACTGTCAAGCCTGCTTCCCTGGATCCTGCTATTATCCAACTGGAACTAGGTCTGGTTGATATATTTCTCAGTCTTTGCAGGTTGGAGTGGCAGGCTGGCTACCAAGAGTTGGCCACCGCTTTATTCCAGGCTGAAATTGAATTCAGTTTGTTCTGCCCTTCATTACTTCTAACTGAGCACAGTAAACACAGATTGTTTGAGCACTTTTGGAATAGTGATGGTGCAAGAGTTGGAGAAGAGGGAGCCCTTGGTTGGTCTGCATGGTTAGAGAAAGAGGAAGAAAATAGACAAAGGATTGTGAAAGAGGAGACTTCACACGATAATGAAGGAGGGTGGACTGGTTGGTCAGAACCAATATCGAAAAGTAAGGGAAATAGTACAAATTCCGAAGAATTAGGTGATGTCAATGTGTCTGCTGAGGAGACTGAAATTGAGAAAGAAGACATGAAACTGGAAGATGATACTGAAAATTTGCTAAAACTTTTAGGCATTGATATTGATGTTGGGGCCAATGCTGAGGTTAAAGACACTTCAACCTGGACTAGATGGGCGGAAGAAGAGTCATCAAGAGATTGTAATCAGTGGATGCCTGTTCACTCTAAAGGTGGCCTCTTCTTTCTTCTCATCCTTTATCTTTGTCTCTACATGCTTGTGTTTTTTACTATTGTTTCTTTCTGATTTTGTGTGGAGTCGAAGGTAGCTAAATGCTATTAGGATAGAAAGATGGTTAGTTTTATCTATCAGTGTGTGGCTGTGTGCCTCTAACCAGAAATAAGAAAAAATTAGGCCCATACATATAGTTGACCGAGTTTGACTGTGGAACAGCTGGGATCCCTCTTGGTGAAGTAACTGAGGATGGAGAAGCAGATGAGCAGCTTTTGAAGGTCATAGTTTATGAAGATGTCAGGGAATACCTGTTTTCGTTAAGCTCAGAAGAGGCTCGCTTATCTCTACTATACCAATTCATCCATTTCTTTGGTGGTAAAGTCTCTCAGGGGTATGTTTTTATAAACTTTATGTCTTTTGAATCTCTTTCTGTTTTTTCTTTTAATTTTGTGTCATTAACCTTTGCTTCTTTCCCTTTTTTCCCTCTTCCCTATGAAACTGATCAATTTTTTTTCTTATTGAATCCTTTATTTATGTAAAGACCAATTTGATTTCTTATTCGTTCATTTACTGATATACATACAAGATTTTGAATTGTATTTCTATTGCTTATAAGTTTTCTGAGCTCACAAAGTTCTTCTATCGAATATTGCGCTGTTTTACAGGAATAATGAACCATTATGAGATTGCAGAACCATCACAAACTATCATTGTGCGGCTTTTAGACTGTAAACATTGGATACTTAGGCACATTAGTATAGCGAAATCTTGTTTACATATTTTAATAAATTAATGCATAAGTTTCTATGCACTGCTTTTGCTATCTTTTAATGCAAGTATTGATGGATTTTTATGTGTTATTTCTTTCTGTGTTCTTTTCCTCTCTTCTTCCAGCATTTGTACAAACAGTTCAAGCTGGAATGAGAATCTTCTTACCCTAGAGACATTGCCTGATTTCTTATCAGAAAGTTTGGGAAAGATTGATGATGATCCGAAGACACAGAGCAGTGCAAGCAGTTTTAGTCTGGATATCCTCTTGGGCAGCAGCAATGACATCTCTAGGAGGACCAAGATGATGGAATTTCTTGAAATGCTATTTTACTTTGTTTAACAGTTTTTCCACGTAATTATGTCCTAGAAGAAGCTGCTCTTGTTGCTGAAGAGCTTTTTGTTACTAAAATGAATTTGTCTGGCTGTTCGGTTACCCCATGCCGAGCTTTGGCAAAAGGCCTTCTGAAAAGTGATCGACAGGTATTCTTTTTGGGGATTAACTAGTTTGGAGGTATTTATGCTAATTAGATATAGTCAGGCCATGAAATTTAACTTTAAGTACAGGTGTGCTGAATCCAATGTGGCTAATTGCCTGATTATGTAATTGAGTAAAATTGTAACTATTGTTGGGATGGTGGTTTTTATGCCTATGTAATTGTTTTTCAGGAAAACTTAATTCTTGTAGTTTTGTTCTTCTGTTATTCTATATAATGCTTCACAGCATGAAACTACTTTTGATTCCCTCCATATGCCTTTTTAGCATAGTTTTAGTGAAACTGAATGTATAACCACTAACTTATATATAATTCCACATTGTTGTTATCTGATGTGTATAAAAGTAATGAGAGAATGATTAGAGCACATGAATTTAAAATGAATTTAATAATTGATGTCCTTGATGTAATCAAATGGTTATTTTTATTTTTTTCTAAATAAGAGGTCAAGAAAACTGAAGTTCAGTGCAAAATATGTTTTCTCCCCTTCTTGCTTTGTAGCCATTGGAAAAGAAGAGAACCAAAATTAAAGACATTTTGGTAATTTTGAGTTTTGCTTTGCATTATTATCCCTGATTTTGTAATTTTGATTTGTTTAGGATGTATTGCTTTGTGGAGTTTATGCACTAAGAGAAGCTTTTGGGAATATTGATCATGCAAGAAGAGTGTTTGACATGGCATTGTCATCTATTGAAGGGCTTCCCCTGGTAAAATCTAATGGTTTGATGAGTGTGTCTTGATATGTTATATAGATGCAGAAGTTTGTTTGTGCTTAAAGAAGGGAAGTGATTGTGATCTTGCTACGTGTAGAACAAGATTTAGTTAAGAAACCAAGTTCCAATTTAGATTACTTTAATTTGAGATTCGGCATGGTAAGAATTTGAATCACATTAGATGACTATGTTTCAACATATGGATCTGCTTTCAGCCAAGCTCCCTTCTGCGTATGTTCTCTAGCTGGAAACTGTTGGTAATACTTGAAAAGATAAGGGCATCTGTATAATTGGATCTGTATCGTGGAGCAACTTCAAATTTGTTGTTTCTCAACTCTCTCTCTTAACCACAGATCCTTGATTGCTAATTTTGTCTTGTATAGGGATAGAAAATTGAGTGTCTTATGGATTCTAGAGTTGGATAACAATTTATCGATACGTAAAGATGGAAATGGGTATTGAATTGTCCAGCCTTAGGTGCTTCTTGTTTCAAATGTGTTTGATTTCTTTGATTTATATCTCTAAACATGTCTGTGGGTGGCAGGTTAAGAATATAGAAGATAGGTAATTACATCATTATTTTTCTAATTGATGACTTGTCTTCTATTTCTCAGAATCTACACTTATGCAATTTTAATTTATCTGTCACTTGATCTTGCTTTTCTCTTGAGCGCTGTCACTGTTGAATATTCTCTTCCTCTAGTCTCTATGCACATAAGATTGTTTTCAAAGTTTAGATTCGATCCAAGGTCGTAGGGCTTTGGCTATCAGAAGCTAGTCTAATTTTAGCTTTTGCTCACTTGAACAGGTTCTAAAGTCTAATGCTCCTCTGTTATATTTGTGGTATGCTGAAGTGGAGCTTTCCAGCAATTCTGGCAGTGATCCAGATTCATCGCTTCGGGCCATACATGTCCTATCATGCTTAGGAAGTGGTTCAACATATAATCCATTTAAATGTCAACCATCTAATGTGCAAGTGCTAAGAGCTCATCAAGGGTATACGGAAAGAATTAAAGCAGTACAATCAGCTTGGTTGCGCGGTGCTGTTAGTGATCAATCTATTGCTCTCATCTGTTCAGCAGCTTTGTTTGAAGAACTGACCAATGGATGGACTGCGGGTATTGAAGTTTTACATCAGGCTTTTGCAATGGTGCTTCCAGGTAATTTATCCTTTCTGTGCTTTTCTTTGAATATTGTGGTTCAGAAGCCTATAAAATGTAGCTAATGCAAAATACACACTAATGCCCACACACATGTTTTGTGTTTGTTTGTGAATGATTACGCATGTATGTAGGCATGCATAAAATCAATTCTCGAAAAACAATGATGTCGTCTGGTGGCTTCCATTTGGTGCAAGAGCTTCCTAGTTAAACATTCATCTGCTCATTTGAAAATTGGTGCTCATTTGAGAATTGCCACCAATTTTTATTTCATTTATTTAATGAAAAAGTTATTTCACTTCGCAAAACAGTCAACTATTTGATGGTGAACTGGTTTAAGTGGTAGTTTGAGTTGTGTGAAATAATTAAATGCACCAGATAGTAATTGGATTGTATGCAAGCCAGTATAATTGATCACTTTCCTTATGGTCAAAACCCTAAATAGGACTGGGTGCTTAAGGTTTCATTTATTATTGTTGAAACGCTACAAGAGGAGAGAAAAACGATTCAAGTACAAATATAACCATCCGAAAGGAAACTCCATGGTGTGCACAAAAACCCATGTTCCAGTTCTTGTAAATTTATTTGTTTGAAATGGTCCAGTGCATAGAAAATCGGTCCTCTTTGTAGCTTGGCGGGAATTGATCCCACTAAATTAAAGAAGCACGAGACAAACCCTTATTGCCAAGAATATCCACAATTTAGTTCCTTTCCATGTAGGTGTGGAAGCAATATAAATTCATTCCAGCAACCTTAGAATAGTTCAATCATAGACTTAAGCTCCTGAGCAGTATTCCGTTGGTTTTGAAGCCATAGAATCACATTCCTACTAGAGTAGAGATTGTTCCAGCAATACTGAAAAGCTTTCTCAATGACTGAATATTCATTTATCTCGGCGTCAAAAGAAGTATCGTAGCCCAATGGATCTGCAAAAACAGGATCCAACTGGTTTGAAGACTTGGGTTCGTTACAGGTTTCCAAATTGTGCCAGCCAGCAAACTACTGGTAATTAGTGTTGATAGCTCACGCATAAATAGGATCATTGTGCTTGTTTTTGTTTCTCACAGATTAAGGATAAACTTTTTTAGTTCCTTTATGGTAGTTATAATTGTCAGGGTTGTTGCTTGAGATTATCGACTGAATATGTTGAAAACAATAATAATAAATGGAAGTTTTATGATGTATTCTGGTGACAGGAGATAGTGTTGTGGTATGTACTTCCCTAACGAGCTTGGTTTTGAAGAGAACTGTTTCTTTCTTCTGATACTTTACACACATACCCCCAAATTAAATTAACTTTTCCATCATCTAGTGCAAGTATTTAATTAGTCTTGAAGCTCTTTCGGTGTTACCTATTTGCTAAGGTTATTGGAAATATTGTGCCAAACTTCTTTTCTTTTATCTTAATGCAAGTTATGATTTTGCTTTAGAACTATTGTATTTGTTCTGTCTCCTCAATTACTTTGTGTTTATGTGCAATTTTTCTAGTTTAAATATCCCATCTGAAATATTTCTGTTACTACAGGATTTGTTCAGTAATGATTACTTATGTTGAATTGATTGATGTTTCTTATTAATTTTAATCATAACTAAAGCCAATAAAACAACATAAACTACAGCACATATGAAAGAGATGGTATCACTTCCTTGTAACATACAATTTCTATTTGATTGTCTTGCATGACACAGAAAATTATACAATCAATTTCTTTCTCCTAGTCTTTCAACCACACTAATTAGAAAAGAAATCCGGCTGACGCATGTGTGATGCCACTGCTGTCAACTCAGAGCCAGATAATAATGCATCTAAAATTAATGAGATTTAAACATGCAGGGAAAAAAGGGTCAAATCAATTTCTTTCTCCTAGTCTTTCAACCACACTAATTAGAAAAGAAATCCGGCTGACGCACGTGTGATGCCACTGCTGTCAACTCAGAGCCAGATAATAATGCATCTAAAATTAATGAGATTTAAACATGCAGGGAAAAAAGGGTCAAAATTACAATGTCTGCAGCTTTATCATCTGCAGAAAGAAGTTTATGGGATAATTATCATGTGATTTACTCTTTTGTTGTGACTAATTTGATTTTGTTAATCTGCAGAAAGAAGAAGCTACAGTCATCAACTTGAATTTTTATTCAACTTTAATGTGAGGATGCTTCAGAGGCATCATAAGCAATTAAGTCTATCCACAGTTTGGGAGACCACTTTGCGCGGACTCCAGATATATCCTTACAGTCCAGAACTCTTTAATACTTTGGTGGAGATTAGCAATCTTTACACCACACCTAATAAGCTGCGGTGGATCTTTGACCTGTACTGTCACAAGTAAGTTGATCAATATTTTTATTGCCAAATTTCGGAGAGGTTGATACTTACTGTGAATCATCATGCACACACTTAAATTGACTGCCCAATCTTTGGGGATTCTGAAATTTGATCAGTCTCCTTGCTTGTCCTTATATCATTGATATATCTAATTTGTATATGTTGATATAAGGAATTATCATTTTTTATCTTTTCTGATCTTTTGTGGCTTTACAATTATTCAACCATTACTGCCTGCTTCAGTCGTTTTCTCATCAGAATGTTTACCTTCTTTTTTATTATTTATTAATTAATTAATTTTTTATTTTATTTTATTTTTTTTGCAAGAGAACTTCAACGTGTGGCTAGACTCGTTCTTTGGATTGGAATTACCGTTTGTTTTCTAATAAGTTTCTTTTAGTGGACTGCTGTCTGTTTCTCTATATCTTATCTTTTCTTTGATTAAATAATTAGCTACGTAAAATACCTAAAGAAGAAAAAGATATGTTTATTTGTATTGTATGATACTAGAATTGTAAATTGCCATTTTTCTGCTTCTGAGATTGTTATTTCTCTTCCTTAATATTGAAGAAGTATTTATGTGGTTTTTAAGTCAGTTATGATTGATGGCAATCGTGCATTTAACATTTTCATTTTCTTCTCTCTTCTGGAAAATTTTTTACCATATCAATTTAATTAATGTCATTGCATCTTCGAAAATTAGATTATTCTTACACGCATTTTTTGGGTTTACCATGAAATGTCTTTTGACGCAACCCTGATTTTTTGGAGTCCTGTTTTTACATTATCCATGTGTTTGTGGGTCTTGATATTTTTGTGTTTGTATATTTGCTTTAGGAAACCATCTTTAGTTGTTTCGCTTTTTGCATTGGCATTTGAGATGAGCCGGAAAGGCCCACCACACAGAATCCGTGGATTATTTGAAAGGGCACTGGCAAATGATACATTACATTGCTCTGTTGTACTCTGGCGTTGGTATATTACATATGAGGTTTATATTGCTAGCAATCCATTTGCTGCCAGGCGAATCTTTTTCCGAGCTATTCATGCTTGCCCATGGTGAGAGCTTGCTCCTTTGATGATGATTTTAAACATGGATGTGTTTTCTATTTTTGAACTGTATTATACTAACAGGGAGAACCAGGTAGGGTTGCAACTGGCATGTAGCCAGTTAGGTTTCTGAACATCTAAAATCATACAAAATTACATCCTTTTTTTTCTTTAGTATCCTTTTGTCTCCATGGGTCACGACCGACTCAACCAATATTTTACCCTTTTAATAAATGTGTTAATGTTAACTTTTAGTTATTTTAGAAAAGAGTGATTAATTCTCTTGATGCTCATTTTTGGAACTCTCCATGAGAAATTTGGTTAAAATCAATATTTTTTCCAGGTCAAAAAGTTTATGGCTTGATGGTTTTCTCAAACTGAACTCTATCCTAACAGCAAAAGAGCTGTCAGATCTCCAAGAAGTGATGCGAGATAAGGAACTGAACCTGCGGACAGATATTTATGAAATTCTTTTGCAAGATGCATAGATGATCCAGTGAGCAGCAATGTAAGCAGTTTCATCCTCTCCAATTTGAAGATGTTTCCAGTTCATACTGGACAATGAAGTGTTTATGCAGATGTGAATGCTTTGGTTTTTGGATAAGTAACAATGACCTGAATTTGGATAAAGTTGAAAAAAGGAAAGCTCTGTAGAATTGCGTCGATGTCTCCTGGGTAAAGCGAGTTGCAAACCATTCTTCAAGCAAAAAGCAAAGGAGAATGAGAAAACGCATGTTCAAGGCACTCCATTCTCTTTTCTAAGCTTGCACACCATTGAAGCAGGGCCTCCAATGCTCATCAATTGAAGCTGCTTTTCTTTTTGATATATCATGTATGGTTAGTAGCTAGGTCTGTTCCTTAAGTTGAAAAATCTTTTTAGGGTTAAAATCAATAATCAATTGCATCAATCTTAGACGATAGATCTTGAATTTGGCTCGGATTTCTACAATGACAATACAAAGAGCTGCATGCAAAGAATGTTTTTAGCCTCTCAGAGATGTCAGAATTTAGAAACATCTGTTCATTTATTCTTTAATCATATCCAAGGAAATAGTTGAAGTTTATTTTAAAAATTAAATCACGAGTCATGCAAAGAATTCTAGTTCATTCACTCCATCCAATCTGAGTAGTTCAAACTGTTGGCACAGGTGGGGTAAACACAAATGCTGCTAAAGATATTGTTTTGATTGTAAGAATATGATTCAAAATGATTAAAATTTCTTGGATAGCACAGTGTGTAAGAAGTAAAATTGAATTATGGCTCCTAGAATCATTGCTAGCTTTAGTGGTACTATCATCGCTGTTGGTTGATGATGGTGTTTGAGCCTCCTTTGGTGGTGGTGCTGGACTTTGAGGTGGACACGACATTCCATTGAGACAATTGTTTGTCACCCTGTCAACGGAAATTTTTGTTTTTTTTTAAAACACACATTGCATTAATGCCATATTATTATAAGTAGAAAGTGTCAATAGTGACAAGTTAAATTTGTGGTTTTGGCACTCATTTGTCTTTGCCAAATTACTTGAAATGGTAGAAAATGTTGAATGATTAAATCTCATTCACATTAGGGATAGGTTAAGGTAAAGTGGCAAAAGGGGAAAAAAATGTCAGGCTTTAGTGGCTTAACTAACAAAGCCATAACTATGAAATAGAAGTTGATAGTTTGGTAAACATGACTTGAACAATAATTTTGACAAAAATAATGAAGATATTATAGGTTTTTTAACAAGTGTGAGATAGAATCAAGTTAGTTTTTAAATTACAGTAGCAAGTGTTTAGTAAACAGTTTAGTTTAAAAGTAATAGCTGTTCAACCACAATAGTAAACACGGCCTTATTTTAGAATTACATCTCATTTAGAATTGGATGACTGAGAGGTGTCACTTTGTACTTACACTAATTTTAACTTCTTATTGCTTGACAGTTTTGTGGGAATGGTTCCATTAAATCTATTATTTGCCAAATTCCTGCAAAGAGAAAAAACTAGCACATTAATGTTTAAGAAATCATAGCGTCTCAGTGTGTCTGTGAGTTGGGTGCCATGTCCAGGGAAAAAGCTTACATTAATGTTAGAGTCGGCAAAGTCCCAAGAAAATCCGGAATGTTTCTACTGAAACTGTTGTTACTCAGATCACTGCATTGCCCAAAAAAAGAAAAAAAAGATAGAAAATATTGTGCTTAGATTTGTAGAGTATAAGCATATAATATGAATTCACTCGATGAGCGTAGTTAATTTTCGTACTGTTAAGACTTAAATCATATTGAAGATTAATTTGTGGCGATAAGAGCAATATACTTACATTGTTTGAAGGGCATCCATGGAACTGAAATCCGGAAGAGAACCAGACAGGCCATAGCCACTGAGATTTCTATTTTTTTTGTTTTTGTATCCATGGAAATTGTAAGTTTGTAAATATGACATGATTGAACACTTTGGAATAACAGATGATGAATTGGGAAGAATAGTTTGAATAAACTTACAGGGCTGTTACCCTAGGTATGGGATCAGAGCTACATTGAACCCAGTCCCATGTATACGGAGATGGAAGACAAGGGTCACCACGCCATTCCTGTAGCACCTTCAATCCGCTTTGCAAACTCGCTAACCCTTCGACTGAATTACCAGAAACAAAACCAAAACGAATTATCTTAATGTGCGCTCTTGAGAGTACTTGTTGATCATTGAGATTTATGATATATAACGAATGAGAATGAGAACTCACCATCGTTGATGTTAGTTCCATTGGTTAATGGGTTAGCGTCGCTAACGGTATAAATTTCCATGGCATTGAGGAGGGGAGGAAGTGTGGAATCGGTGGTAGCTTGTATAGAGAAGGAATTGCTGGTAAAAGCGAGTCTGTTTGTAACCTAGGCCTCAGAAGCACTTCCAGAAAGTGGGATAATTGGGTCTGAAATAGGCTTGTTATCAACGCAAAGTTGAAAGGATCTTTTCTGAGTAGTGTTTAGTAGCAGAAGCACTTCTGAGAAATAGGTGGCTATGTAGGTAGGTGTTGGCTTTTCTGGAAGATCAGTCAATAATACTATTATTTCTGAAGTGCTTGAGGAGTCAACAGCATTCTTCAGCACAGCTTCCGGAGGATCATTGTTTGTTGTAACATTAATTCTTGATGCCAGGCCTACTACTTCACTTAACCGAAATCCTTTTGATTGCGGGCCTGCCACTTCGCTTAATCCAATTCCATATGCTCCATTCCAAGTTCGATCATACACATCGTAAGGGTACCTATATCCACGTGATTTGCAGCAAGCCGAACAAAAATGAGATTCGTTAACGATGAAGAGTAAAGATAGAATGGCTCGTTCTCCAACTAATTGATTATTTAGTTTTTAATTTTATATGTATTTTAATTTAAAGTGGATATTTGATTTAATACTTTTCTTTTTAACTATTATTAATAAATCTTCTTAATTTAGCTTTTTTTTTTCTTTTATAACTATATCCTTCCAACAATATTATTCACATTAATTAATTTATCTATTAAAAAAATTAGTTAGTAAATTAACCAATAAATATCAATGTAAAAAAAAAAAAAAACTAGCATTTGTTTTGGATAATATGCCATAATCTTACTAATAATTATTTATAAATTAATTAATAAATCTTACTGATAATTATTTGTAAATAAATTAATATTAACCAACTTAAAGTAATAATTAATTTTTTTACAACGACCTTACTAATAATTATTTTATAAAAAATTAATTTACTAAATCAATCGTAAAAGTAAAATAGTAATATAAAAATTGTGTAAATTTTTTTATTAGGTTAATTTAATTACTTTTAACATTAATTTGATAAATTATCATTTTTTTTTCTTTCATTAATATCCCTAATAATATTTTTATGAGAGTATTATAATAAAAAGAAAAAAGAAAAAGTAGGAATAGAATTGTAACATATTTAAAAACAGGGTTCCACACTCTACTGTAAGAAAAAAGTATCATTCTCCCAATAGTAATTGACCCAAACCTTAGGACTAAATAACAAGTTTCTCAAACAATGGATAAATTGTTTAACCCTTTGCCAACAAAATCAACTCATGTACCTAACAATGGTGTGATTACCGCCGAAAGCAGCCCTCTGGATCAAATGCAAAGCAAGATTTGGCTGTACATGTTAACCCCCAGGCTTCTGACCTCAATTGCTGATATAAACGGCAGCTGGCCTGGTTTCGTTTGAGCAACACAAATGCTCGTAAAATTTCTCTTCACCACATACATGGCTTCATAAGAAAGAACATCATAACTAACTGCTTAATGAAGTGTTTTCGGTCGTCCAAAAATTGCCATCAAATTGCAGATCAAACACAGGAGGAGAGTCTTTGCCGTCGTAATTTCCGTAGTAGAAGCTTGCCCGTAAAAGAAGTCTTCCACCGTCTTCATCAACTTTGATGGAGTAGCAATTCTTCTTTCTTGTTGAGAAGACTCTCATTGTGCTCATTGGATACGGTACCAAACTTTTATCCGGCACCGTCTTGCTGTCGCCATTTTGAATGTAAGCATCGTCTCCTGTCCATTGTATTCCATTTTCATCCGTGTATGATTCAGAAGATCCACAATCAATGCTCAAGAATACTGCATGCATGCAAACCACAAAATATTTGAAATAGTGGGTAATAATAACGAATTTTTCGACTTTAAAAAAGATTTTAATTTAGAAAGTCTTAAAATCCAAAGGAAGTTTTACACTTTAACCTCCTAATTTTTTAGATTTTACCGCTCACATTCCTTTAGTTTTCATAATACCTATTTACTCGTAGGAAAGTTGTCTAATGGCGGGGATGAATTTTTCTTTAAAATTTTTACATTAGAGGACTGACATAGGATTTTAAAACCTGTAGTAGGGAACAAGTGATAAAACCCAAAAATTATGGAGAAAAATGTCACTCTTCCCTAAAAGAAAAATAGTGAGGAACAAGTGATGAAACCCAAAAATTATGGAGAAAAATGCCATTCTTCCCTAAAAGAAATAGTACTACTTGTATGTTTACCGTTAGCAGAATGAGAGTGCTTAAATGCTAATATTGAAGCAAGAAATGCTACAAGAAGTAACCTAAGGTACGTGGCCATTTAATTTTAAGCTAAGAAGTTGGAGATGCAAGGGTTTAATTAATTAGAGGTTTCATTTATAAGGCTTGCTTATTGACTTTGTTCATGGTTTTATTGTAAATAGAATTTTGAAATATTACTTATTCTAAGGATTGTTCTTGTCCGGTTAATATTTCTCCAGTTGCTGCCTACAATATGTATCCTATTAATCTTGTCCTGTTTAGTTGACTTTTGACTCCTGCTGAGTTCCAGGATTGAATTTTGAAATTGCTTTAAGGTTATGTTTGCTAATCCTTAGAATATGATAATCATTTAAGCTGTATAATTCACTGAAGAGTGAAGAAATAATTGGCTAAATTCAAGAAGTCAACTGGAGACCATTTAATTAATTAATTATTAATTATTTATTGAGAAATAATCATCGGCGGGAATCGTGTCGTCCTCATGATTAGTTATAATTAAATTAATGTAAAACTACGCACTGATGACATCTAGCAAAAAGGTGGCAACCACAAACTCTCTCTCTTTTTTCTATTCATTTTCCCCTTTTTCTGTTTAGCACTAATTTTTTCCTATCTCTTCTAAGAATTCAAATAACAATGGTGAACCCAATAAAATTATTTGAAAAGATCAAATAGGATAAGATTAATTTTATAGACTTGGCCTGATTTAATTAAAAAAAGATATTTTTAAATTTTCACTTAACATTTCTTGACATATTACTTTACTGCTAATAAATTGTGACTTTTTTTCTGTTGTTTTGCCACTGAACCGTTAAAAATAAAGAAAAAAAGTTTGATGGAGAAAAATAGTTGTGAAAATTCTTTGGTGCTGAAATAAATTGTTAGGAAAATTTAAGTTGGAATTTGATAATATTCCCGAAAGATTATTAAACAAAGGGTTAAAAAGCTAACTACAGTTTTGATTAATAGGCCATTATATTCCTGTAGTTCGTATTTTACACCTGATTTGGATTATTCGAGCGAATATTTTTTAAACCACCAAGTTGCTTAAATTGTATTTTTGTTTTTTCTAAGGATCTGCAGTGCACAACCAAGGTATTAGTGCAAGTTAACCTATCCCCAAAAGGCAGAAAAGGCAGAGAGAAGGCATAAGGTTTCATCAAACCTTGGCCTCTCAATCCCAACTTTGATCTCTGGAACAAGCTGTAGTAAAGATATATGAACTATACGACAAACTGTTTACTTATACATTCATAAAAAATAAAAAATAAAAGGAAGTGATTTAGAGTTATGCTTGTGTTTACAAATATTCTGATACGATCTTCCTATATTGTATTTGTTTTTAATTATTTATTTTATATTGTAGTTGTAGTTATTTTTAATAAGTCAAAATTATGTTATTATTTGGTTCTTTATTTTGCGGATACATGGATCAGGATGAAGAACATGCTTAATATTTACTGACTTTTAAGTTTGTAATATTAAGTAAGCTTTATTATTTAAAACTTGATATTATTCAATAAAAAGGTCATGAGTATTATTATTTTGCCAACTTATTATTTTGATAAGAGCAAAGGAGATAGAGAAAATGCCTAAATATGTTTAAGGTACTCCACTCTCTTTTCTAGCTTGTGTAATGAAGCTCCTTTAGTTTTTGATGTATCATGTATGCTTAGTACGTATCTGCATCTGTTCTTTTCAGTTGAATATAGAAACATCCCTTCATTTACTCTTTAGTCATCAACAATTAATATTTAAATCACCAGAAATTAATACAAAGAATTCAAATTCATGCACTCCATTATCGATCCAATCCCGATGTTTCAAGCTGTTGACACAAGTCGGGTCCGGAAATTAAGTAAACACAAAGCTGGCTGCTAAGTCATTGTTTTGATTACAAGAATACGACTCAAAACGATTAAAGTTTCTTGGATAGGACGGCGAGTATTAAGGAAAATTGAATTATGGCTCCGAGAATCATTGCCAGCTTGTTAGTGGTCATGCTGTAACTGTTGCCAGTAAAACTTGGTTTCTGAAATACTACTGGAGGGGCTTCAGCTTCAGCTTCAGTTTCAGTCTGAGTCGATGAGGGTGTTGGCGGTACCTCATTTTGAAATGGGAATGGAGTGGTTGGCGGTGTTTTATTTTGTGTGTCAGTTGGTGATGATGGTGATGGAGCCTCCTTGGGTAGTGGTGGTGGAATTTCATGTGGACACGACATTCCATTGAGACAATTGCCTGTCACCCTGTTATATATATATATATATATAACATTGATTGAATCGTAAATATTATATTATAAATTGAAAGTTTCAATGACACTTAAATTAATTAATTTATCATTTTAGAAAAATTATATAATAATTAATGTGTAAAATCATATTAAATTTTATATAACTATCATTAACATGTTAGTATTTTAAAATAAATGTACACGTGCTATTAAATTATTTACTTGTCATATAATTAACATGGTACCTCAAAGATATTTTAAAATTTCTTATTTTTGATACTCTTTTTATAAACTGGCTATTATTACTTGAAATGATATAAAAATTTCTAAATCTTATTCACATTAGGAATGTTGATTTTAGTAAATTGGAAAAAGAAAAATATAAGGTGTATTGGTGTTGATAAATTTATTTTTAAGATTAAATCAGGTTTACAATTAATTGGATGGAGGCGAGGGTTAGTGCAAACTTACACTAATTTCAACTGCTTATTGCTTGACAGTTTGGATGGTATGGTTCCATTGAATCTATTCCCTGCCAAATTCCTGCAAAGAGAAGAGGGAATAACTATCACATAATTAAATTCTTAAGAAACCCTAGCGTCTTTGTGTGTGTTCGTGTTGTCGGGTGCCATGTCCAGGGAAAAAGCTTACAGTAATGTTAGACTCGGCAAAGTCCCAAGAAATTCTGGAATGTTTCCACTGAAGCTGTTGTCACTCAGATCACTGCATTAAGATCAAACACATTAAAATAATTTGCACCTGAGATTAGATTATGAGTGTATAAGATGATAAGTGTACAAGTTATATGATTTTATTTGATGAGCGTAGTTATAACTATACTACTTAAAACTTGATCACATTGAAGATTAATTTGAGACGATAAGGGCAATTAATATACTCACATTCTCTGAAGGGCATCCATGGAGCTGAAATCCCGAAGAGAACCAGACAGGCCATAGCCACTGAGGTTTCTGTCTTTCGTTTTTGTGTAAAAAGAAAATGCAAATTGACATGAATGAACACCTAGAAATTAATATAGATCGATGGTGAAATTATTAGGAAGAATTAATTTGTATAAACCACTTACAGGGCTGTTATCCTGGGGATGAGATCAGAGCTACATTGAACCCAGTCCCATGTATATGGAGATGGAAGGCAAGGGTCACCGCTCCATTCCTGTAGCACCTTCAATCCACTTTGCAGAACAGCTAACCCTTCCACTGAATCACCGGGCACAAAATCCAAATGAATTAATTATCTTAATAGCATAAAAAACAAACACCCTTTTAATCCCTAAGGTTTGAGTCAGTTAATTTCTATAGTCTAGTGTAACGATAGAGACCTTTTGGGCTTACCGATCCAAATCCAAGGGATTAATTAAAGGGAAAATTACCCAATCTTCTTGTAAGCTCTAAGAATGCATGTTGATGCCAAATGAAACTCACCATCTTTGACGTTAGTTCCATTGGTTAATGGATTGCTGACGGTATAAATTTCCATGGCATTGACCAGAGGTGGAAGTGTGGAATCAGAGGTAGCCTGCAAAGTGAAAGAATTGCTGGCAGAAGCGATTCTGTTTGTAACGTAGGCTTCAGAAGCACTTGCAAAAGGTGGGATAATGGGGTCGGGCTTGTCGTCAATGCAAAGCTGAAATGATCTCTTCTGAGTAGGGTTTAGCAGAAGCACTTCTGAGAAGTAGGTGGCAATGTAGACAGGAGTTGGTTTTGCAGGAAGATCTGTAAATAAAATTATTATGTGAGAAGTGCTTGAGGAGACAACAGCATTCTTCAGCACGGCTGTTGGAGGACTGTTGTTTGTTGTAATATTAATGCTTAATGCCTGGCTTGCCACTTCAGTTAATCCGAATCCATATGCTCCATTCCAAGTTCGATCATAAGCATCGTCAGGATACCTAGGATGTATGCCCACACGATTTGCAACAAAAATGAAATTTGTTACTTAAACAATGAAGAGTACAGGGAGAAGATCACTTTATCTTTCCCTAAAAAAAAAAAAGGTGTTTTTGTGGTTGGAATGACCTTGTTTCTAATAAGCTGGTTAGATCCAATTTGTAGCTATTAAGTAACCCATTGACTATTTTCAACTCTAGGATTAATTGAGTGATTGACCCAAATCATGTACAAAATAAGAATTTACCCAAACAATGAATAAATAATCACTTATCTTATTTTTGTATAAAAATTTAGGTGGGACAGAAGTATCACATCATTCGTAGACTCACCCTATATTAACCCTTGACCAAAATCAACTTTGCGTACCTAATAGTGGTTTGATTTGCACCCAAGGCAGCCCTCTGGATCAAATGCAAAGCAAGATTTGAAGGGACTTGGCTGTACATTTTAACCCCCAAGCTCCTGACCTCAATTGCTGATATAAACGGCAGCTGACCTGGCTTCGTTTGGGCAACACAAATGCTTGTAAAATTTCTCTTCACCACATATATTACTTCATAAGAAAGAACGTCATAGCTTCTTAGTGAAGTGTTAACAGTCGTCCAAAAATTGCCATCAAATTGCAGATCAAACACTGGAGGAGAGTTTTTGCGGTCGTAATTTCCGTAGTAAAAGCTTGCCCGCACAAGAACTCTTTCACCTTCATCGACTTTGATGGAGTAGCAGTTCTTCCTTCTTGTTGAGAAAACTCTCATTGTGCTCATTGGATACGGTACCAAACTTGGATACGCCACCGTTTTGTTGTCACCATTTGGAATGTAAGCATCATCTCCGGTCCATTCTATACCATTTTCATCCGCGTATGACTCAGAAGATCCACAGTCAATGCTTAAGAAAACTGCATCCATATGCAAACCACAATATTTGAAATAGTCGGTAATAATAACGAATTTTTCGACCTAAATTAAGAAAGATTCTAATTCACAAAAGCTCAAAAAGCAAATGAATACTTGCACTTTACCCTCTAAAACTTCTTGGTTTTAATTACAACTTATTTTCTTAAGAGTTTTCATAATACGTAATTACTCAAATGACGTCAAATCAATTTTAACCAAAAAGAAAGCTGTTTAAGATACTGGCAAAGACGAATCCTACCCCAAAAGGTTTAACACTAGAGGAATGAATAACAAAGTATTTTGAACACTATAAGTGGTAAAATCTAAAAACTATAGAGAAAAATGTCATGATTCTCCTATAAAAGAAAAAGGGCATGCATGTGTTTACCATTTGCACAATGAGAGTGCTTAAATGCCATTATTGAAGCGAAAAAAGCTACGAGAAGTAATTTCAGATGCGTAGCCATTTAATTTTGAGCTAAGAAGTTGGAGATGCAAGGGCTTAAGAATTGTTTTCCCCTACTTGCTGCATCAAAAACTAAATCACAAGCTTCTGATAAAAACCGAGCAGTTCGAGTCAGATATTATATTACCGTTATTGATAATAGCTAAAAATCTGGTTCGCATACTATAGATTAGTGTTTCATTTATAAGGCCTGCTTATTGACTTTGCTCATAGTTTTGTTGTTAATGCCAGTTCATTGCCACTAATTCAAGGCTTTTGTATGTTTAATCGGCGGTCCTTTCTCCATGACTGTGATAAATAAAAATTTTATTTATTTATTTATTTTTTCTTTCTTTCGAGACTGCGAGTCCGGATTCTCAATATTTAATGAGAAGATTGTATTGTATAATGAGTGTATTAAGGATATCATGTTACTTCGTACAACAATTTAACAACTGTTAGACAGGTTAGTAGTTACCCATAACTAAAAATACACACATATCAAATGGGGACAACTGTCCTTGTGAGTCTTAATTTTTTTAAGAAAATATTTTCTAAAATTCAATTAAAAATTTTATTTGTCTCAATAAAATTTTATTAATTTCTCTTCTCCCTATTAAATTTAAATAATATTTAAAAATATAGGTTCAAAATTAAAATATATTACGAAAATCACTTTAAATGAATATGTTATATCCAAAAAACTTTTAAAGCACTTTAGGGAAATTAAATACTTTAAGAAAATTAAATTTTACCCCACTAAGTTTTTAATTCTGGCTATGCTAGTACTATACCTCCAATGGAAAAAAAATACTAACTATGACAAAATTTATGTATATAGATTATCCACTTCTACCATGTATTTTTAATTGGGTGTGTGACATCATGTACATATTAAATATGAAGAGAATTGCAAAATAAAAGTTCATTTTTTAATTTTTTCCTATTCTTTGTGTATAAATGTTGGGGGTACTTTGCATAAGATTTCTAGGTATCTAAGCATCTCTCCTTTACCAGCCAATGCGGGATAAAACTCAACAATCCCCCCCTTGGATGAAACCACTGCCGGACTCCGATCCTTTCGTCTGACACACCTGAGTTGTTCCACGACTACATTCCAGCTACTAGGGTCTGGCTTTGACACCACTTGTTGGGAGGACTTTGCATAAGATTTCTAAGTATCCAATCCAAAAAGCTAGCCTTTTAAGTAGAATAACCTACCACCTTATAAACCCAAGCATCTCTCTTTTACTAGCTAATGTGGGATACAACTCAACAATAAAGCTACATATCAATCACAACTAGTAAGAAAGATCTTAATTAATTTATAAGCTTTGAGTTATCCTAACTAATTAAAGAGACATGTTTTGAGCAAAGTATGCTTATATAAAACTCTTGAAATAACCCTGGTGAATAAAGACAAGTGCGTGAAACTCAAATAGATGGTATTTACTTTACATTATAGGAAACAAAATTGCTACATTGATGTTAAAGACTTTTGTGCTAACATTTGTCCAAAAATCAATTCAAAAATGGAGAAATTTTAGAATACACCAGAAGTATCATATCAGCCATACAACAAGTAAATTATGTTACTATATGTGTATTTATTATGAAAAACTACCATACAAATGATGGATATATTAAATTCAATTTCACATGTCATACATATATTAGTTGGTTGGATTACTTATGATGCATTCTAAAATTCCTCAAATGAAGAAATTCTAAAATACATTAAAAATACTAAAAAAATGTCCCTTAGGTTCCAAAACATTCCGATTATTACGATTTATCTTAATTTCTCTCTGTCCTGTCATTTTCGTCTGTTTAGTTGACTTTGACTAGCCGATTTGCGAGGATTGAATTTTGAATATGATTTAAGGTTATGTTTGCCAATCACTAGAATGTGATAATTATTTAAACTGTTACTTAATCGAATTAGAGAATGAAGAAATAAATTGGCTAAACTCAATAAGTCAACTGAGGAGCACCTAGTGGAATCCGAGAATTATTAACAAGATAATCAACGGCAGGAATCGTGTTATCCTCATGAGTAGTAATAATAAATTAATTTAAAACTATGCCGCAATGACTTCGTGCAAAAAGGTGGCAGCCATAACTTTTTTTTTAAAACTAATTTATTAGCAATAACTTTTTTTAATTTTTAATGCTCACTATCTCTTTCGGAATTAGAAGACGGGCGTTTACTTCTTTAATAAAGTTGCTGAAGAAGAGATTCAATTTGAGAATTCATTCACAAGAATATTCACAACAATGAATTAAATTGATGATGAGCAGGCCCCTGGTCTGCTGCTGCGAGTTGTCTTTACCTGCGGCTCTTCGGTGCCGATGATTTCTTGAACTGTTGATGACGATTGATCATGACTTAACGATGTAATAAATTGATGATGTATAGAAATATTTCTCTAATTAACTCTTTGCATTTATATTTCTAATTAATAATTTAAAAAATTCCATTTAATAAAATCTAAAGATATTGAGGAAAATGGCACCATCCAATACATTTTGAATCCAGTCCGGATCATCCTGGTTTGTCAGGATCTGAGTCTATTTGCCATCCTTATTGGTGGCTAGCCAAATAAAATCATTTCAAAATTATAAGATCTTATTTTCGCAGAGTTAACTAAATTTAATCAAAAGATTAACTAAAAAAAGGCAAACGTCTTTACATCTCTTTAGTTTGTTTTGATAGCCCAATACTGTTGAAAATTTGATTAAAAACAAATGTGTCAAAATGGTGGGTGGTTAAGCAACCATCTTTGAATTCAAACATGGTTGGTGGCTGGCCATTGAACAAGGAAACATGGGTGGGTGCCGCCAATGGAAAAAAGAAAAAGAGGAAGAAAAGGAAGCCAAAATTTGGCTATAAATAGAGGAGTTCTCCTCCTCATTTTTGCATCCAATTGAGAGCATTCAATTGGTGGATGCAACAAAAGCATCCAAAAATCCAATTTCTTATGAGAGAAAGAGAGATGAATGGTTTGTTAAGTTCTCTAGAGTTTAGTAAGAAATTGGGTGTATTTGGGATTTGGGTGAGAGAAAATTATTTATAAGAGTATGATTGTAATAATTTTCTACATAGTAAATATTTTTTCTCTGGTTGTCTTGTGACAACGGCAGTGGTTTTTCTCCCGAGTTTTCCACGTAAATCTTGTGTTGTGTGATTGATATATTCTCTATTTAATTTTTCTTGTTAATTTGTTGCTTGACAAATTGATTAGAGAGATCTTGGGAGGAAACTCAATTTCCTAACAGTGGTATCAGAGCCATTGATTGAAGTTTTGGTGTCGGAATACTATTCACGAGCGTACTATTCACGTATATGGTATTGTTAACGTATATGGTATTGTTAACATATATGGTACTGTTCACATGAAATAGTGGGAGCCAATCCAAATAGTCTTTAGTGAAGAGCAAGACTGATTTGTAAAGTCAATATGTCAGCAGCTGGTGTTTTCAAACTTGGTGGAGTTTGATGTTGTTGAAAAAATTATTAGGAGAATGATTTTTTGGCTTGTGGTGGATTCAAGTCAAAGGCGTATCCAATCTGGTATGCACAAAGATTTGGAGGTATGAACAATTTTGACACCTTAAGGAAGGTGGTGGAAGGCTCGGCAAATTGCTCCGAAATCAGTAAAGGAGATACTGATATTTTCGCAGATGGTGAGTTTCCTCTTAATAGGAGACTGGGTTAGTTCTTTTGGCATGTAGATCTCCAAGATCCCATGAAAGAGAACATGTTATTATCAGTGGGATCCACAAGTTTGCACGCAGGCATTGGCTTGGTATAAATGCAAGGTGTGTGGTGGAAAAGTTATGTCATAGCTGAAGAATTCTCAGGGAAACCAAGCATGAGAATTGCACCATGATTTTCAGCGGATATGTTTGACATGTGGCGAGAAAAATTTTAGAATAGTTGATTCTAAGTGTTATACTTTTTATGGTGGAGTATGATAATTCTCTATGTTGAGAATTATGACTGTTGGTAAAGACAGTGCTTTGTAACAGTAGCTATGCATTTTTTTTAATCATGGTGGAGATTGTTGAAAATATGATTAAAAAAAAAAAGTGTCAGAATGGTGGGTGGTTGAGCAACCATCTTTGAATTCAAACATGGTTGGTGGCTGGCCATTGAACAAGGAAACATGGGTGGGTGTCACCCATGGAAAAAAGAAAAAGAGGAAGAAAAGGAAGCCAAAATTTGGCTATAAATAGAGGAGTTCTCCTCCTCATTTTTGCATCCAATTGAGAGCATTCAATTGGTGGATGCAACAAAAGCATCCAAAAATCCAATTTCTTATGAGAGAAAGAGAGATGAATGGTTTGTGAAGTTCTCTAGAGTTTAATAAGAAATTATGTGTATTTTGGATTTGGGTGGAAGAAAATTATTTATAAGAGTGTGATTGTAATAATTTTCTACATAGTGAATATTTTTTCTCTGGTTGTCTTGTGACAACTAGGTTTTCTCGGTTTGGAGTTTTCGACGTAAATCTTGTGTTGTGTGATTGATATATTCTCTATTTAATTTTTCTTGTTAATTTGTTGCTTGACAAATTGATTAGAGAGATCTTGGGAGGAAGCTCAATTTCCTAACAAATACATCTCTATTATTTCTATTTTGATCCCTGATGAATTTGAATTGAGTTTAAGATGAGGAGATGTTGAACTCAATTCAAGCACCTGAAATTTTTTTTTTTTTCATTTTCTACTGAGTTTAATTCATGACAATTATTTTGTTGTTGTATCAAACTATATCATCACTGTCCTTTATTCAAAGAATTGAATGAATATATGTTTTTTTCACATATTTTTTTATTTTAAAAATGGTTGTCTGATTGTACTTGAAAATATTATTTTTTTCCTCAATAAATTATGACAAACCGTGCAAAACTAACCACAAATTAATAGAAAGGTGATTAAACTATTTTTCAAAATAAAGAAAATAGCTATTGTCCGAAGCCTTGAGAGTGGAAAGAGTTTCTTCTTTTTCTTTTTTTTTTCCAGAAGGAAATAAGCACAAACAAACGTAAATTTATTAAAATCAAACTAGAATCATACTTGCATAAGTACGAACTGAAGAATTATGCTATAGTAGCGGACCAAGCTAGATAGATAGATTAGGGGAAAGTTGATTTAAAAAATTATAATTTAATTTGGAGGACTTAATTTTTTTACTGTTCACTTCATTTACTCCTTTCTAACTTCTCGGCAACCAAATATTGCTAGGACACTAATTAAAACGAAGTAGCTTATTGATGTGCAAACACAAATGATTTATGCTCAGGAGAAATTTCACTCATATTGACGTGTAGAGATGATATTAGGCGTCAAGGCGAGAGGTGGGGGCCTCAAGTGAAATTTTATTTTCAACTCTTACAGGAACATTAAATAAGTCAAAATTTCACTATTTACTATAATATCTCATATAACAACAATAATTAGCAAGGTTCCAAAAAAAAAAATAACAATAGAAAAAATATCTATTTATTTCTACAAGAACATTAACTATCTTTGTCTTCCACAAATTCCACCTTCTTAAGAAACTATAATCCTTCATTAGACACTGTTAAGTCCATTTTTCATAGAGTTGACATTTTATGGCAAGTCTAGTTAAATTAAAAATTTATTTATTACATATCTTATAATAGTAATTAATTTATTAATTCTCTAATTTAGTGAGATTCTAATTTATTAAGAATATTTATTTCCTAATTTAATTAGATGTCTAATTTAGTAAGTCAATTAATGGTGGGATTTTATAATTGGCGCATAAGATCTATTTAGAACAAGAAGTTGGTTCAAACAGGAAGTTCATTGAATACTCTTATATTTTTCTTGATTTATTCATGAAGAAGATCAATTTATTATATAGATTAAGTAGAATTATAAGAAAGAAAAACTTCTTATTTACTTACTATTTTGGTGAAATCCTCCCTAGAGAATCTAGATTTGGCGCATCATGTTGTTTTGATTTGTTTTCTTATCTTCTGTTCATCTATGTGGAGAGTCTATGTGGATCTTGGATCACTAGACGTTGAAAAATTGAAGAATTGTTATTGATCACTTTGCGAAGTGCCTTGAGGATCGTGGATCAAGAGGGGTAGCAATTATTCAAGAGAAGCAGATTCAGTCTAAGGTTGAGTAAACTGTATGGTGATAAACTGTAAGTGAGAGTCTTAAGTTTGGTAAATCCATAGATTGTAAAATCTCAACTTAGTAAATTACTTTTCATCTGAGCGTGATCTTGTGGATGTAGGATTAATTAATCCGAATCACGTAAAAATCTCCGTGTCATTTTTTTTTTTTTTTTTTGCATTTTATTATGTGTTTGGAGAATTAATATTGTTGATGCGGATTAACTCTACGAATAGTTGTGGTGAACAAGATGATTCCAAAAAAAAAAAAAATTAAATTGTTAATTTTTTGTTTTTAATTACCTACATCTATTTCTAATAGATTTAAATTCCTTCGAACTGATCATAATCTCTCTCATTTGTGAACTTTAAATCATTACTCTTACCTGCTAGATCCATCCTGCAAACCATCACTGATGCAAATTATTAATCAATTAAATTTTAATTCTTCTTGCTTTTTGAGATGTAAAATTATTAATTAAAATCTTGTATTCTAATTTATCTAACAAATCTTTTTTAATAGCTAATATAGCTAATCCGTTTAATCTTTCTTGTGACGTTATTGTTCTTAAATAAGACTTTATTAACTTTACTTTTGAAAAAATCCTCTCAACAAAAGCAAAACAGTTATAGGTACTATATATCAATAACATTCTATAAGCAACAAATGCATTCGGAAAAGAATCTATTTCTATAATAACATTAAGTATATCAAGTGAAGTATTTCTTTCAATATGTAAAACTTCTTTTAAGACATTTAACTCTGAAAATAAATCTAATCCATCAATATCAGAAAACATATAATATTTCAAGATGTGTTAAAGATCAATACAACAACTTTCTAAACTTTCATCATCTAATGATTTTATTTTTTTCAAAATTAAACAAAAATCCAAAAATAGTTTCAATTCTCTACTCAAATGGTGATTTGAGAATGGTTTGATCTACTATATATACAAAGTAATCAAATTCTAAAAGGATCTTTAGAAGACAGAATCCTCTCTTCATTATCATTCTCAGCAAATTTATTCTTTTTACGAATTATATGTTTTTCATGAAATTTTGGTTCTGTTATCATTTTATCTATAATCTTTTATTCTTTTTAGCTGAAATCATAGCAAACACAAACTATTTTCTCTATAATTTTCCAAAAGAGATGTAAGACCTTTTAGTTGATTTATGGCAACATCAATTTGCCTATCTTCCTTTTGTAAGATTTTACTAACAGTATTCACAGCAAATAATATATCACACTCAATAGTCATACCTAATAAAAGTTCAAAGTTTTATAATTCATATGTTACTAAACATTTAGCTTCAACTTTTATTTTAGGATCTTCACTAACTTTTGCTAATTCAAATAGAGCACCTCTAATTTGGGGAGATTGAAATCTTATTGGTTTGACATTTTCTATGCGACTCTACCAATGTGTTTGTGACAATTATTTAATAGTTAAATCAAGTATATTATCTTGTAAAATTTTCATCACTTGGGTAAAGGAGAAAACAATGAATAAACACATTGATGAAAAACTCCAACAAATAAAAGAGCTTTAGGACAAGAAGTAGCCACATCACAAAGTACCAAGTTAAGATTATGACACACATGCCATATACAATGCTCTAAGATTTATTTCTAATAATCTTTTTTCTACAACTTGATATTTCCCTTTCGTATTAGATCCATTATCATCTTGTCCTCTTACATCATTAATATCAAGTTCAAGAGTGTTGATTGCACCCACAAGTTCATAAAAAAAAACCTTTCCAATGGTATTATCAACATGTAAACATCCCAAAAAATATTCTTATACCTTTACTAGATTTGTTAAAATATCTACACATCTTAATACAAGAGGCATTTGTTCTTAATAGTCTGTAGTCAAAGTACAATCAAGTATAACTAAAAAATACTTTGTTTCCTTAATTTGTTAACAATTGATTTTTTTCTTTTTAGTGCTAGCATCAATATCAGTTTATTTTGTATGTTATATCTGTTAGAAAATAGCATATTAATATGCTAATTTGTGGACACATTTTGAGTGGGTCCCACTTATCGAAAGTGGAAAAACTTGAGAGATACGGATTCTACTCCGTAAATACTTCAAATATATGTATTTGTTTACTCAAAATGGTGTATGGGTGAATGAGAAATTGCCTCTCAAAATGCACCCTTGAAGTTGGAAATTTAAAAGGAAATGAGGCTTATCCCACATGGGAAAAATAAGCCAAGAGAATTGTGTTTATATACAAACACTTATCCATGCATGAGTAAGAATATTAAGGATAAAGGCTCTCTGCAGCGCATGCGAAGTCTTGAATCTAAAAGCGGATTTGGTTGAACTGCGTATGCGTGAATGTCAAAAATCAATTAGATTTGCATGCTTTATTTCCTTTTAAATTTTTTTTTTTTGTAACGATGTCACAATTATTTGTGAATTCAATTGGAATTTGTGAGGCTTCACGTTATTGCCAAATTCAATAATTGTATTGAATTGTTGTGGCTGTTGAATTGCTGAATTCAATAATTCTTGCTGTGGTTACAACCTCGCACAACTATAAAAAGGGCAGCTTCCCCTTCATTTGAGAACACACACAACAAAGCATTCTTCCTCTATTCGTTCTTCGAGTTCTTCGTTTTCTTGATCGAGTTTGCCCGCTGTGGTGGTTCGCCGGAATTGTCTGCTTGTGCTTGGCATATAATTCGTCCCCGTTGTATCACGGGAAACAAGAACTAACCTAAAGACTGATGGGTGGTTAATCATGTTTTAAGGAAACTGATTCTGTGCCTCGGGTTTAATTTATATTATTCTTTGGTTTATTTCTTCTTGGTTTGTTCAATTGTTTCCAGGTTTATGTTTAGCTCTGTTTTCGTCAATTTTTTCAATTAATTTCAATTAATTGATAATTGATTAGTTTTCGATTTTGTAACAATATCTAGGATAATGATCATGAATTTCACGTTTAGCATGTTGAATATGTTCTTGCATTGTTTGATCAAATTCAATCATTTCAATTAAACATAAATAATTTTCATTTCTCTCTTCATGGATCTTCTCATTTTTTCCTCCAAATGCTAAGTTAATTTTAGCAAGATTCCTTACAATAGCATAATTCTTATTAGTATTTTTTAAGATGTTCTTTTTGCTTGTCAATTCTTTCTTGAACATATTTATCAGTTGTTTTTCTTTTTGAAAGTCTTACTTCTCAATCGACCCATGATTCGTATTAGTTATTTGTTCATTGGTTGTTTCACGACTTTTAAGTTTAGAACTAAGATTTTTCACGTGTTATCAATAAGCTGTTATATTTAATTAAAAATAATATTTAAAATGCTGCCATTTGAGACTGATTATTTTTGTAATTATACTTATTTAGAAAATAAAAAAATAAAAAAAATAGTACATGACATTTACCTATCATCACTTCATGTTGTATTTGTATCAGTCACGAATATGCCATTAAGTAACGACAAAAGCATTATACATCACGAAAGTATCATGTTTTCATGATATATTCATGACACAACAATATATGTCATTAAAATTCATTTTGTTAGTATTGTATATTATATCTTTCAGTTTTATGCTTGGAGTTTTTCAAGCGAGACTTCTTTAATTTCTCACCTTTGCCATTCAAAGCATTGTCAAAACTATCATATATTGTTTCCTATGACAAATGACCCCACCAACAATTTTGGAAGTGATCTATATGATCTACTTCATCAAGCAATGAGAAATTAATTTGGTAATGATCTTTCCTCTATTTAATACTCTATCTACAAATAATAAAGCGATCTTTTCCACCAACAATTTTGGAAGTGATCTATATGATCTACTTCATCAAGCAATGAGAAATTAATTGGGTAATGATCTTTTCCTCCATTTAATAATCTATCTACAAATAATAAAGCGCGATCTTTAAGTAGGGCAACTTCACTATCAAATCCTCAAATCTTGAGTTGAATTCGATAAAATTCATGTTGTGTAGCCTACTGTCAAAGTACTTATTAAATAACATATGCACTGTCTTTTGATTGTTTAGTAAGGCAACTTCACTATAGAAAAGGTTCGTTAACTAGGCACCGCTCTCCAATTGATAAATGTATCATATGCTTACTAATTTCAAACCACAACGGATCATTTTGTTGCATTTTGCATGGGCCACCTACTTGAGCGACACGTTTTGCACAATTATGCCACTGAATAGAAAGCTCCGCGACTCCATGAATGCTCAAATATGTCTTTCTTGAATAGTTGCAACTATTGTTTTGTTAAATTTTCCCGAATGACTTTTACAACTATATCAAATTTATACGTACTTGTGATACGCTTGAGGAAATGATCGCCATAAGCTATCTTCATCATCCACGCTTCCTTCGTTGGTCCGAGTGAATTATGCTTTGCTATTTTGGATTTTGCTATGTATTTATCACAAATTACATAGTTAACTTGATATATTACATTTATAACAAGTTAATAACAATGACAAGTTAAGAGCATTAAAAAAAAAAAAAGAAAGAGCTGAAATTTGGTGCTGGTGTGCATGGCACACCAGCTTGGTGCAACACAGGTGAGATAAGCACACTATCACAGCAAGACTGGTGCAACAGGTTACTTATCACACAAAAATATAGTGATACAGATGTTGTGCTTGCATGCTACAAGTTGGCTTCATAAACAAGTGTGTGTTGCTTAGCCTACCATCACAGTACAACACAAAGAAAAGGGAAACCCACTCTATTCTTAATCCACTACCGTCACCACCAACACAACACACAACAACAACAACAACAACAACAACAACAACAACAACAACAACAATGAAATAAAGCAAATATTTCAAATAACTAACCTAGATTTTTAAAACTTGAACCATTGACTTAGGTGATCTTAGCCACCATTGAATGTGATTCTAGTTATCTTGGGCTCCAATGATGGACTCTGATGATGCTCTGAGCTGCATATGATGGGTGAGAGATTTAAGGGAGAGAAATTTCAATGAGAGAATCGAATGAGAATGATAGAGATAGTTTCCCTGAGTGGGCTGCTTTAAACCATTCATTTCTGTGATTTTGGCCATCGTTGAACATGACTTCAGTAACCGCCAATAATGGACTTCGATGATGCTCTAAGATGCCCACGATAGGTGAGAGATTTCAAGGAGAGAGGTTTTAGCAAGAGAGATTTGGGTGACAATGACATGAGTAATTATGTCCAAAAGTTTGGTGTTCGGCTAGTTTTCATTTAAAAAATTTATTTGGCTATTTTTATAATTTCCTAAAGTCTTGTCGCTACTTTCATAAATTTACCCAATTACATTGTGCTTTTCCTATGTGCTTTTCGTTTTCTGGTTTAATATTTTACTTTCTGTTGCTGTTTATTTGTAACAAATATAGATTTTCTTTAGGTGCCAATATAATAATTACACTATTCTGTTTTGGACTCTTCAAAGCCCAAGGCCAAGCCCCTTGCCTTTGAAAGTCAGAGTAAGCAGACGACAAATGGGTGGTTACAGGAGCTCCAACATTCTGCTTTTGGATTCTTCAAAACCTAGGCCCAAGCCCCTAGTCGGTGAAATCAGGATTCTATTGGGTGCTTGCAGAAGCTCGGTAAACAAACCCAACATTTTTAATCTCTGAAAAAGAACACCGGTACAGCTGAAGAGCAACGTTTAACATCGAGTATCAGACCACACTCAAGCTTGAGCGAGAGAGAATCGAAAATGGGGTTAGGGTTGTTAGCATCGAGGGCGATGAGACCCCTCAAGTATTCAAACTCCAGAGTCTTTATCCGGTCCATCGTTTCTAAACCGGAGCTCCAATCACCCGAAGCTTCTTCAGCAGCAGCGGCTACAGCGCCCGAACCGGATCTCCCCCCTCGATCGCCCGTGGGTGGGGCGCGGGTCCATTTCCCCAAACCGGAAGATGCAATCGAAGTGTTCGTCGATGGTTACCCGCTCAAAATCCCCAAGGGCTTCACTGTTTTGCAGGCCTGTGAGGTCGCCGGCGTTGACATTCCTAGATTTTGTTATCACAGTAGACTTTCGATTGCCGGAAATTGCCGAATGTGTCTCGTCGAAGTCGAGAAATCGCCCAAACCTGTTGCTTCTTGCGCCATGCCTGCTCTTCCCGGTTAGCTTTCGAATTCCTATTAGGGTTTATCGGTTTGTTTGTTTTTTAATTCCGTTTTGATTATTTGATTCTTTTATTTTATATTAATAATGTGTGTTTGATTTTAGGAATGAAAATTAAGACGGATACACCGTTAGCTAAGAAGGCGAGAAGGGGTGATGGAGTTTTTGTTAATGAATCATCCTTTGGATTGTCCAATTTGTGATCAGGGTGGTGAATGTGATCTCCAGGATCAGTCTATGGCTTTCGGTTCTGATCGTGGCCGCTTCACTGAAATGAAAAGATCTGTTGTTGATAAGAATCTTGGTCCGTTGGTGAAGACTGTCATGACTCGATGTATCCAATGCACTAGGTTAGAATCTGGTTGTATCACGTCGCTTGTTTCTCAAAATCTTCTCAGTGAAGCTGAGATTTCTCTTTGTTAAAATATTTTGAATTTATTAGCTTTTTTAGGAAACTTCTTTTGCACTGTCATAAGTGAGAGAGTAATTATCATTAGAATGCCTGAACAAAATCTTAACTTTTTTAAGGGTAGCTAGATTACTGTGATAAATGGAGTCTTCAACTATATTTTGTATTTGTGTGTAGGCAGTTCTTCAGATGTAAACTGATTGTTGTTGTATTCAATAAGCTTTTATATATTTGTTTCTTATTCATAAAAGTAAAAAAAGAAAGAAACCCTGCTACTCATGCATGCGTACCATATGTTAGATGACAATTAGCATTCTATCCTTTCCTTAGTTTGCTTTTGCAAAACTTTCCTGCTTTTAGAGAGTGAGAGAAAAATCTTTGGTTTTATGTAGATGTGTTGTGTTGATTGTATTTGGATCATTTCTTCGTAGAGGAATGGTAGCATTCTTTTAGGATGGTGCTGGGAGGACATTCAAAGTTTTTGGGAGGAAATTTTGCTTTTCGGCATTGTTATGAGTAGTTCAGAGTCCAATACAGAATTTAACTTTAGAGGAGGTGGAGGTTTCCAAAAGGGAGCTTTGAAAAACACATAAAGAAGGGGACCAAGCTCAGTTATCCTTTTCTCAAAGAGGGAAGAAACCTTAAAAATGCAAACAATGAGGAAAATTCCTCCACCTCTCTTGTATGGTTATGTCAAAATAAATACTTCATTTAAAAAAATTTCCAGAGGAAGAAATGATAAGATCTTGGATTGAATAATTGTTTGCATGCAAACAAGAAATCACATCTGGGGAATGAAAACGTGAAAGGAGAGCCGTTTCTTCATAGGCCTCCAAAAATCTTAAGGTATTGGATTTAGCCATTCGAACTTTTGGTTGGTTTTGCTATGAGTTATATGAATTTTCCCTTTGTAAATAGCTTTTTGTTTTAACAAGATCTGTGTTCCTTCCTTAGTTGTGACTCGAAATTTTTATCGGCTTCCGTCCCTTATAATTTCTGGCGCAACAGGTGTGTTAGGTTTGCAACAGAGGTTGCTGGAGTACAAGATCTTGGCATGCTAGGTCGTGGCAGTGGAGAGGAAATTGGAACTTATGTGGAAAAACTTATGACAAGTGAACTTTCTGGAAATGTGATAGATATTTGTCCTGTGGGAGCCCTTACTTCAAAACCTTTTGCATTCAAAGCCCGAAACTGGGAGTTAAAAGGAACAGAGACCATTGATGTAACTGATGCAGTCGGATCTAACATTAGAATAGACAGCAGGGGTCCAGAGGTCATGCGCATCCTCCCGCGGTTAAATGAGGTAGCTTTTCATTAACTGGACCAAATTTTAACTTTCTTTGCTCCTGTTGTTTATTGTTTGTCTCCACCGAAACATCAAGTTCTTACCTTGTATATGCAAGTATTTTGCTGTCATGGACCATTTTGATATTATTTAAGGAAACAAGGCTTCGTTCTCCTTTTGAAAGAAACAGGCTAGGAAAACAGATAGGTTTTGCGTTGTTAAGTAATAGGAATTTGATAAAAACTCCTCAGACAAATCGTGACTGGTGCATTTACCTATGAAAGAATTTTGCTAGGCAGATTATATCAGATTATTGCATCTTGTATGAAGTGGGAAACTATCATGGCTCAGTTATAATTGAATTTGGTTGTAGTTATTTCTCTTGTGTTTTAGTAAAGCCCTGATTAACTTTAATGATACAAATTTGTTATTGCTTTATTTCCTGCTTCTTGTATGAAGTGGGAAAACCATCATAGCCCAGTTATAATTGATTTTGGTTGCAGTTATTTCTCTTGTGCTTTGGTGAGCCCTGATGAACTTTAATGATACCAATTATTATTGATAAAAAGTGAACTTTATTTGCTTACATCAATCTTTTCATCCAGCTTTCATCATAGCACTCGGGTACTTAAAGGCTGAAGTTTGTTTGGTCTTCTGAAAAAGTGCCACATACTGCCTCGTAATTGGCTTTGATGTCATTGTAATACTATGCATGAAGTTATGCAAATGATCATACTTCATATACTTTTTGCATGTTGATATTTTGATAGGTTTATTAGTTTTGGGATAATGAGTTTTGTTCCTTTAAGAATTAGTGCCCTTCTAAGTTAGATGTATTTTGCATTATTTAAATCATTCTAGAATTTGGAAACTGAATTCTTTGTTTGGTGTACTATATCAATAGAATTTGGTGCATAATTGTCTTGTGTGGTGAATTTATTGGTACCTTGTTTCTCAAGTGAAAGTAACTGTTGCACGTGCATCCTCCATTGAGAAAGGGGTACCCAGTTGTTTATGATGCAAATTTTTCCATGTTACTTGAGTCATTTTGCCCTGTACTGTTCTAGGGGAAGGCTACATTTTGAATTGAATTAGACTTTATTCCACTCATGAAACTCTAGCAGCCACAGTTCCCTGCTCCAAAAATCAATGCTTGAAAGCAGGAAATTCGATTTATTTATTAGTGGTTTTGATGTTTCAGCAATGTGCATTTTCTTGCTCCTTCTTCTTCTTCTTTTTTATTTTTATTTATTTATTTATTTATTTTAAACATAGTAGGAAAGTTGGTTTTTCATGTTATCATCTTATGAGGTGTGAAGCTCAAGGTCTTATTATTCTTTCACGTCGATCTTATCTATAATTCTCAGTTAATTAGTAAGAGGCTATTTGATTTTCCTATAGTTTGCTGTTTGCGAAACCAAATCAGTGACCTGAAGAATAACATGATAATTGATTCTGTCAGATTCTATTAGTATCTCTGTTGCAGTAGTTAATTGTTCACTTTTCTCATTTTGTCTTAATTGCTACTGGAATATAGACAGATCTCTTCTCAGCCAGTTGGCACTTTGGTGCTCTTAGAATGTTAAATATATTTAACGGTATATGTTTAAGAATTAATTTGTGGTTGGAAACGGAATGACTGCAAATTTGGCAGACTCTGTTTACTTATTCAATGAATGCAAAACTTCTAACGGATTGACTGCTTAAATGGTTGGTTTGGTAACTTAATGATTTTCTGTCTACAGTCTTGACGATTTTGACTACATCCTCTATTTCAGTTCATAGAGCACTCTGGAGTTTTCTTTATTTCATTTTCATAGACTGGATTGAGCTTTAGTTCTGATTTTGACTTGAGCTAGTAAACATTCGGAGGCGATTAAATATTTAACCTTGTTATTTTTATGTTTTATGTGACATTAAATATAAGAAAAAAGTCCATAGTGTTGTGCAATGAGGATATAGATCCCTAGGGGTAAAAGCTAAAAAAGTTCGATGCTTTTGTTTAGATTCATATCTTTTAAGCATCTTTTGAGTTCAATTTCTTAGTACTTCAGTTGTCTGACTGTTCATATTTGTTTCAGGATATAAATGAAGAATGGATCTCAGACAAGACCCGTTTTTGTTATGATGGTTTGAAGAGGCAGAGGCTAAATGATCCAATGATTCGTGGTGCTGACGGGCGCTTTGAGGCTGTAAACTGGAGAGATGCCTTGGCTGTGGTTGCTGAGGTTATGCTTCAGGCTAAACCAGAGGAAATTGTGGGGATAGCTGGTCGGTTGTCTGATGCCGAATCCATGATGGCACTAAAAGACTTCTTAAACAGAATGGGCTCAAATAATGTATGGTGTGAAGGAACTGGTGCACAACCAAATGCTGATCTACGATCAGGATATATTATGAATACTAGCATCAGTGGCCTCGAGAAGGCAGATTGTTTCCTTTTGGTTGGTACCCAGGTAATGCTTAATCATCTTCTTTCAGTATGTAGTATAAGTTGTCCCTTCTGATGGAAAATTACTTTTCCGTTGGCCCTTATAAGATAATTTCTTCAGATGATGCATTTGAAAATAACTAAATAAGGATCGTTCAACATGTGTTCCATCTTTAGTATTATTTTTATCTTATTTTTACCTTTTATATTTGCAGCCTCGAGTAGAAGCTGCTATGGTAAATGCCAGAATCCGCAAGACCGTCCGAGCAAACAATGCTAAAGTGGGTTACATTGGTCCTGCAACAGATTTGAACTATGATCACCAGCATCTTGGCACTGGCCTGAAAACACTTCTCGAAATTGCTGAGGGTCGCCACCCGTTTTTCTCTGCAATCTCAAATGCCAAAAACCCAGTCATTATTGTTGGTGCTGGACTCTTTGAGAGGAAGGATAAGGATGCTATTTTCTCTACTGTTGAAGCCATTGTGAAAAAAGGGAATGTTATCAGACCTGATTGGAATGGGCTCAATGTTTTGCTTCTCAATGCTGCTCAAGCTGCATCCCTGGACCTCGGACTTGTGCCTGAGTCCAGCAACAGCATTGAGTCTGCGAAGTTTGTCTATCTCATGGGTGCGGATGATGTGGACTTGGAAAAGCTTCCAAATGATGCCTTTGTTGTTTATCAGGGCCATCATGGTGACCGCGGTGTCTATCGCGCCAATGTAATTCTCCCAGCGTCGGCTTTTAGCGAGAAGGAAGGGACTTACGAAAATACTGAAGGTTGCACTCAACAAACGTTGCCTGCAGTTCCAACTGTTGGTGATGCCAGAGATGATTGGAAGATAATTCGGGCACTTTCTGAGGTGGCTGGGATGCGATTACCTTATGATACAATTGGAGGCATTCGATCCCGGATCAGGACAGTGGCACCAAATCTCTTGCATGTGGATGAGAGAGAACCTGCTACTTTTGGGCCTTCTTTGAGATCAAAAGTGAGATGGATTTGACTCCTTTCGTTAGTGCAGTTGAGAATTTTTATATGACTGATTCTATTACCAGAGCATCAAAGACCATGGCCCAATGCAGTGCACTGCTGTTGAAGAAGTGAGTGATTGGCTTTACGGATTACTCAAATAATTGTCAAATTTTATCTTTTTTTGGCTGCCGTAAGATTATCTTATTGAAGCTGTTTATTTGCCAATCTTCTGAAACAATGGAAGTATTTTCCAATAAAGGAAATTAGGCATTGTTTGTTTCCTTGTAAAATGATCTACAATGTAAAAGCGCTGTTTGCTTTATAAAACCAAAAGATTTTTTCATAAATATTATGTGCAATTCGGAACGGACTTTTGAGTGTTCAATGCTGTAAATCTAGCTAACTTACTCGGGACTTGCTGTGGTTAAAAATCCACAGTAGTGATGGCTATGGGATGGGGTGAGGATGGAGAATTAGATTCAAATAAAACAATCATCGTAGTGTAAAGTACTTGAAATTAATAATTAGTTTCTAACCACATGTTATGAATCTAGGCAGTATTCCAATTTTATGTCTCCATTAATATATATCCAGGTGATTAATATTTGTGTTCTTGGATTGTTGAAGTTGCCGTATGGATTCTTTCTTCCTAGAAAAATTTTATGATCATGAAGACAACTGAAGATTTTCCAACAAGCAATCTTGAGTGAGCAACTTTGGCACTTCGACTCTGGGTTATGTCATCTTTTGAGTAATGATAATCCTAAGTGAGCCATATCTTGATTAAAAGAGACATTCAGGCTAATTTAATTAAATTTATACAATAAAATTACATATTATAAAACTTTATTAAATTACTATGATGATTTTTTTTTTCTAAATTACTATGATGATTTTTTTTTTCTTTTGAGATATCATATCTTTTTTTGTTGGAGTCATTTTAAAATTGAGGACATTCTTGTTGCACATTTTTTTGTGGATTTTGTGTGGGAAGACTTGATAATTTAATATTAATTGATTTAAACTCTCTTGATGAGCGTTTAGGGGGAAATTTCACCAGGTCACGTGTCACTTTTGGCTTAGTCCTCTCAACAAGATAGGATTGTGTTAGATTCAAAAATTCGGGCTTGATAGTTTTCAGTCTGTCTAATTCAGTTTGCTGTAGAGAGTAAGGTCCAAGAGTGTATTCAAGCATTGATATGGCACAAGTATACCCCAGCTGCAGCGTTGACTATGGCGTTGACTTGACTTAAGCAACAGTTGATACTTGATTTTTTAGAGAAAAGAGCTCCTACTAGAAGTGGCGGTGTGAGAGAAAATTGGGCAAAGTGAATAATAGAGAACCCTGCATTGGTGTCACATGGTTAATATTGTTGAAAATATGGTTGTTGTAGGGTTGACATGATTGTAAACTAATGAAAACCCTAATTACAATCTTAACTTTATAGATGATATTTGAGGGTTTTAGTTACTTAAATGGTGCGATTGTGGAATTCTGCATACATTTCTTATATTGGACAATGATTCTGGAAAGGTTTAGTGACTGACTTAACCTAATATGGTCTTAAATATACTTGGTAAAAACGGTGTGATTTGTTGATTTTGATGGACTTAATTAAGAACAAAAGGTTTGTTCTGAACCAAAAAAAGGTGTTATGACAACAAAGAAGTAGCACTGGGTGATGTTTTAGGGTTACTTTTGGCTTAGGGTAGGGCTTCAATAGTGCTTTTGATCAAAAGACAAGGTTTATCCTTTATAATGGTGATCGTAGGTTGGAGAATTACTGTTTATGGCTCAGTTTTGTGGGAAATTATAGAGATTGGATTGCTAGCGTAAAGGTTGATGGTGGCTGATGATTATAGGTCTCATAGGTGGCAAACCCTAATCTTACAAGATTAAGATCAAAAAAAGGAATGTAATTGTGATCTTATTATATCCTAATGATAAAGAGATTAGGTTTCTCTTTAGATAGAATCATGACTATCTTAAGGATTGAATTGCCTCACTTATTCACTAGGTAACGTGAAATATAGAAGAGTTTAATTCTTGGATGAATTAGGGTTTTTGAAGACTTTTGGGCCTCCTGCCAAATTAGAGACATTAATTCTACTTATACTCAATTATAGGCCTACACATCATAAACTAATATTAGATTTCTTATGGATTTTCTATAGTTATAGCTTCCTAATAGCGCCCTTTATACAAGGCATTCTTTTGGGGGCCAAGTACCCTCAAGTGAGTTTGGCCAAGATTTCAATACACATTAGGTCTTACCTATAGTGGATGCTTAGTATAAAAGCTTAGGTCCACAATGATTACATAAGCTATTGTCTAGACTTGGGCTCTAGACTTGGGCCTTTGAACCTATTGATGATTTTTTAGATAGCGATAATGAACAATCACACTTTTCCGTTTAATGGTTGTTTGTAATCTCTCCTTATCTACTGTGTTTCTTTTTAAGAATATATCTCCCTTTCTTTAGGGATAGGATTGGTTGACTCAGGCTCAAGCCCGCTCGGGCATTTTTTGATCCTAGATTTTAATTTTTTTCACAAAAATAAAATTTTTAATAGTTTTTTAAAGAAACTTTTAAACGTCAAACATAAAATAAAATTTTAAATGCATTGGTTTGTGGCCTTTTACAATGAGCCTTAAGATTTTATTTGAGTGTATTTAGAACTAGAAATTAGTTTAATAAGAAACAAAAATAAAAATTTAAGATGATGGAGTCAAATTTTTATGTAGGCCTATATTGAGGCTTAATCCGATTAAGACCCCCTCACTACTGAAGCATTTTACCATCCTTATTTAGAGCAAATTTCTAGGTCTAAACATAGTATTTTGAGAAAGAGTGTTTTATTTGATATTTTATGATAAATGATCGGGCCTCCTAGATTTTTTAAATGCATGTTCATGTCTGGATCCTGCCCTCCCACTTAGCCCGACCCTTTATTTATTTATTTATTATTTTTTTTACCAATTCCTATTTTAAGCAAAGTTCTAAGCTTTAATATAATATTTCAAGAAAGAACTTATTTTTCTACATTTAGTAGGGTGTCTGAATCCAATCCGATCCGCTTAATCCGTCCGATCCGTAAAAATCTGATTCGTAAAAGTCCAATCTGTGGATCCGTGGATTGGATCGGATTGAAAATTTAAAAATTCGCAATCGATTGATTGGATATGGATTTACATAAGTAAATCCATAAAACCGCAAAAAAAAAAAATATATTTAATTAATTAAAAAATATTATAAACTTAATTAAAAAATATTATAAACTTAATTAAAAATTTTTATAAATGTGTCATTACATAGTTACATAACCATCGTAACATATCTTACCCATTAGCCCATTAAATAATCAAATATATAAATATACAGTCACCAAATAAAATGATTAAATAATCAAAAGGCAAAGATTTGATGTACAGAGATTTTGGGAGATGATAAGAATATATTTGATGAAGCTTGACAGATTTGATGGGATGGTAAGGGTAAATATTTATTATATATTTTATTAAATAAAAGTTTTTTATTTGTTATTTATTTGAATTATATGTATTTTGTTCAGGTTAAAGTACGAAATACAAATTGGTAGCGGACATTTTTCTTTTCAGAGTATCATAATTTGCAACTTTAAATGCATTATTGTAACTTTATTTGAACAATTAATTTTGATGTGTTATATTTTGAAATTTTGAATGTATTATTCTAGAGTGTGTTGTATTTTTAAATTTTTAATGTATTATTTTAGCTTTATTTAAATAACTAATTTATTTAAATCTTATTTAATTTTGAATTTGATTGTTAGTAAAATTATTTTTATATTAGATTTTTCTATTTTATTAGTTAGTGGATCGGACAAAATAAAAATTTTAATCCATAGACCAATCCGTAAAATGATGGATCGAGATATGGATTGGGTCAAATCGCATCCCGATCCGTAGACGTATGGATTGGATTGAATTGAAAATTTGTAATCCACAGAATCGTGGGTTGGATATGGATTGATGTTCGACCCGTAAAATCCGATCCGTGTACACCCCTAATTTGAAGTATCATAATTTTCATAACAAAAGTTACCTCTACCACTATGCCAATTAAAGATGGGATATAATTTATGGTAATTACATTTTCGTGATGCATGTAAAGGATTGTGCGTCTATTAGTAGCGATATCATTTTGTTGAGAGAGTTTTAATTAGGAAGATCGACCATGTACATCTAAAAAAATACATAGTATTAAACATAGATTGGTGTGGAAAGAAAAACATTCTACATTCCCTCTCCCTTTGGTCGATAATAATCCTGCCAGCCTATGTGTGAGTATAGTTCAAACCCATATCTTTTATTTTTATATAATTATATAAGAGAATTTACGATCTGAACAAATTGTGTCCATAATTTAGGGTAAAAACTCGTTTAGTCCATATACTTTGAGGTTATTACCCGTTTAGTCTCTATATATTTGAAAAAATACCTCAAAACATCATTGCCGTTAAAGTATTGACACCTCAGCCATTACTTTTTGTTCATTTTGACTTACTTTTACAATATTACCCTCTTATAATTTTGTTTCTTTTTTTTAGACATAAATAAAAAAAGCCCAAAAAATAAAATAAAAACAAAAGAATATATATTAATTTTTGTGGAATATATATTAAATTTTGTGGAAGCTTATGTATGTCTAAAAAAAATAATATTGTAAAAAAATTAAATTACCATTTTTTTGGACATTAATATAAAAACTATTATATTAACTCCTCATTAAAATGTTCCACAAAAATTAATATATATTATTTTTTTTCTATTTTATTTTTAGGATTAAATTGATAATTTATTTTTTAATTAAAGTCCGAAAAAAGAAATATTATTATAAGAGGTTAATATTATAAAAGTAATCTAAAAGGAACAAAAAGTAATGGTAGGGGTGTCTATAATGAAAGGAACGTTTTGAGATATTCTTAAAAATATATGGATTAAACGAACACTAACTTCAAAATATAAGGATTAAATAAGCTTTTTCCCCACAATTTATGGCACTTTACATTTTTAATGTTATCATCATAATTTATAATTGATTGATAAGTTATTACCCTTTATATTTGATGATGAACTAAGATGACATCTCACCTAAAAATTTTTCCTATGTATGTCACATCAACTAATTGACGGATTATAAAATTTCTTATTTTTTGATTAACAAATTATGGAGAAAATCGTGCAAGCCCTTTACATTGTACCTAGATTAAAAGGTTTTGTTATACTTATATATCAAGTGAGGTGGGGTTTTCTACACTATCGCATGATTCGAAAATCTGTCTTTGCTTTTTCTATGTGCATATTTTGACATCGGAAAGAAAAAGGAAGAGAAAGCGAAAGAAAACAGAATTCAAGTCCTTCTTGATGTATCGGTGGACAAATGAAAAAGTTATTTGGTTAATCCGCCAGAATCTACAAAGAATACAGATAGTGTAGGTATTTAGATTACAATTCATTATGCTTGCGCGAGCAAGTCTAGATTTTGTTTGGTAAAGATTAATTTTAAATAGAAGTTATCTAAATAGAGATTTTTTTTAGTAGAGTTTTTACCCAAAAAAAAAAAAAAAAAAAGATGTCTAGTAGTCAATGACAGTTTTTTATTAAAATTTTTAAAATTATTTTAATAGATAAATTTTTAAAGATATGTTCCAAAAGAAATGAAATAAGATTGTCAAATAAATAAATAATATTTTAGACATTTTAATATTTTAACAAAACTTTTCAACTCTACCCTACAAATCTAAAATTTGAGCTTTTGGTATGAGGTAAAATAACTTATTTAATCTTCAAAAACTCTACTAATAAAACAACCAAACAACAAAAATTTAGAGAAAAAAAAAAAAACAGTCTATAGGGTTAAATAAGCTCTTATGACAATTAGATAAACAATACTAAACAGGCACTTGGTTAGTCAAACCTCTTGAAATATTAAAAAATTACAATTTATCCCAAAAGAAAGATATCAATTATGGAAAAACGAAAAAAAATATGAAAACCAATTTTCTCTAAAATTAACAAATACAAGTTTTTGGAAAATTAATACCTATTTCTTCTAGTTAATTAGTTGCGAGATGATTAACAAGGGCAAGAATGAAGAAATACCAATATATACATTGTTAGTGAGAAATTAAAAGTCGAAATTAATAAATAGAATGACAGGTAAGGAAATGATAAGTTAATTAAGCACCGTTTTAGGGATTAAATCGTGAACAATATAATTAATTATTGAATATAGATATGAGGACAGATGTATATTGGGTGGTTATAAGTCCTGTCAAGATCATGCTAATGCTAAGGTTCATTGTCACGAATTACCGCATGTTGAAATTTTATCTTTTATAGCTCGGTGGACGGCTTGGATTGCATCACAAACCTTGACGCAGCTATGACTTCAATATATCTTTTTTAATCTGTGATTCAGAAATTAGGGTTCCGATATCCAATCAAAGAGAGACGATGTTGTCAGGTTTGGACATAAAACAAGGGGAGAAGGACGTTTCGATCCCTAGTTTGTATTGTACTCTTTCTGCTTATTATATATTAACTTTGCCATCAATTTAGTAAGATATGTATATTCCTCAAAATGCAGCAAGAGTTATGTATGTTAAAAAGAGAATTATAAAAGAATAAAGTTGGAACTTTAATTAAGGTTACAGATGGTATGAGTGGTAAAAACGAGAAATATTAAGAATCCGAGAGTTGTTTTCATCAAAATAAAGATGAGTAGATTAGTAAGTCTACCAAATATTAATTTTCAAATTTTGTTTTCTTCTTTTATGACTGCAAAGATGAAGCTTTCCTACTTAATTTCAATGGAAACTTTTTACTTTGGTGTAGGAAGTACGTATGATTTGGTTCAAAATTTGTATTTTATAAAAGAATAATTAAGCCCATAGGAAATTGGAACAGCTATTAAATAAGTAATTTCAAAAATTAAAAAATTTTATCACTCAATAGACGAAAGAGACAACTGTACTTTACAATGGAATCTCTTAGGGTATGTACTTGAAAATGTAGAATTATTATTTACAAAACTTGGCTTATTCCTTCAAGTTTCATGATAATTTATAACTCAGTGTCGAGTTGTTTAATCTCAACACTGAATTACCATGCAGCTAGTATCAAGAAATTTTCTAAGCTTTGCGTTTTTAAATATAGCAACGTATGGATGTAATTAAATACCAATGTTAATAAATAGCTTTTTGCAAATATGAATGCATGCATGCTGCACTAGCATCGAATTCAACTGTGATGATCATCATTAAAGCATACAGAAGGATTGCTTAAATTACAAATACCCCTGACGTCTTCATTCAGTACATGTTACCCAAACATCTCGGATCAATACAGCCTCAGATGATCTCATGCATGTATAATACAGCTTTCGCTTACATATACGAAACCCTAGATGCAACATGCAGTATATATAGATATATTCATATTGTATTATCTTCTTAATTAAATATTGTTCTTCTGTCGCAGTAACAGCTAAATATATAAGTATCCTTTGTAGTCAGTTAGATACTTAAACGTCTGTGTAAGCAAACTCGTTTACCAGTTGCTATGTTATCTTGATCATCATCAAGAATTTCTTACTGACAAAAAGTCGATAAACTGAACCCCGGAAGATGCATTTCGTTGTACCCTAGCTTCTTGATCAACCTCCTCATCGTCTCTTCTTGCATTATCTATCACTTCGCTCTTTGTAGAGTCTGTATTTACTTGGAGAAAGTCATAAAACTCCACCGGCTGATTTTTATCTGCAATTAAACATGTCAAAAGAATGTCATCATCAAATTATTATTTTAATCATTGTTTTCTTTTAGGTCGATGCTACATAAATATAAAGCCATATCCTTCCCAAAACCCTAATATGACCAATATTCAAACTCCACGCCTCTTGTATCAGTACTAGAGATCTTAATTAATTATATCTCATTAACCATTAGTAACTATGATATCAGATTATAATTAAAACAAACTGATCCAATGAGAAACTTCGCCACCATACAATGGGAAATTGAGACAAGCAGCTATATTTTAATAGTATTGAAACTTGTGTATTGAAATTAATTAGAGTACACTAAGTGACATTGTCGCTCACAATAACATGAGTAATATCGCTTATTGAATCATAATTATTCTATGTGAAAAATTCAGTTGGAGTTCTTGGAAATTTCTTCGATTACCTTCTTTCTTGGAACCCAAATGACTTGTGTTTCCGTCACAGAACTCTCTGAAGAACTGCAATTGATTATGAGGGTAAGTACTGTAGTGCAACTTTCCACGAAAGATTTCGACGAAAGAAGCAAGATTATTGTTATTTGTCCCCAGATCAGTGCAACCGGTTTGTGCATGATGATTTGGTCTTGATGATGAAGATGACTTTTGATCATTTAGAAATGTTTGAGCAGCCCTTTTGGCATAAAGTCGGGACCTTTCGCGACATCTTCTGGCCATAATAACATGCCAGTGATTCTTGACAGCGTTATCAGTACGTCCAGGAAAAAGTCTAGCAATAACAGCCCATCTATTCCCATGGATTCTGTGAGAAGCTAATAGCCTTTCTTCTTCCTCTTCTGTAAAAGGGCTTCTGTTGATTCTTGGATCCAGTTGATTGAACCATCTTAACCTACAACTTTTCCCTGATGATCATATTTGCAAAACTCATCAGTTTATATACTTACCTTCGTATAGTTACACTTTTATTATTTTATATACATATATATCATCATTTCTTCATGTACATCTGTATCTTTGAAAATTATGGATTTAAACAATGATGAGGCGCAGAAAGCTAGTAGTAGTTCAAATTCATGAAATACGGGCATCTAGAGCTGATAAAAATTATGATACATGAGAACCCTAATCATAAATATTACAAGAGTAATAGAGATACAAAAAGTTTTTTCACAAACTAGTGTGGACAAATTGATGTGGCATGAGGTGATTGGCTAAAAAATGTAATGGTTATTTTCAACTAATTAATTATATGGGTCCTGATACTTTTATTTATCCAATCTGCTCATACCACATCAGTTTGTACATACTTAATTATACAAAGTATATGTGGCTCTATTATTTTTCTAAATATAAAGTTTTGTTTTGTTATAATTATTAATAAACTTTTAGAGTCACACATTCAGAAAAATATTGAATCAAAACCCTAGAAATATAAAAATATTATTTATGTTTGTAGCACTATATTATTTTTTTTAAAGCAAAATATATAATTTAAGTAGAGCTGGGTAGGTACCTGATCTTCCTTGGAGCTTCTCAGCTATGGCGTTCCAGTTATGGGGACCGTAGCGTTCGACCAACTCTCGAAGCCTCTCATCTTCAGCTGGCCTCCAATGTCCTCTGGTGCACATATCTGATATTTAAATATATTTATATATGTAGGAAACCTCAACCACAACAACAACAACAACAAAGCAATAACTGTAGCAAAACCCTAGCTCAACAACAGCAACAGCAACAGCATGTGTTTTCTTCTTTCACGTCCGATCAGGCTCAAGCTCTTCGATGAAGGAAAGAAACTTGATGATTGGTTGGCCTGTGTACAGGTTTTGAGAAAGTATAAGAAGATGATGAGAATATAATTAATATATATAAAAAGAAAGAAAGAAAGAGAAAGTGTTTGATATAATTTCCGTTAGAGAGTGGGAGGGTTTGGGCAGACTTGTTGTTACAAGGAAGAGATTGATGCAAACGTCTTGGCTAACAAACGTTTATAAGTAATCAATTAGGAATCACCTATACATGATCAGCAAAGGAAAGAGAAAGAGAAAGAGAAGGAGAGAGACGGATGGATAGATAGAGGTTGCTTGGTGGGGTGATTTTCGTTCTGCTTTCAACATCTTTCCCAAGTTTCTAACCTACTTATAACCCACCTCTCATTAATTCTTTCTTTTCTTTTCCTTTCCTTTTTCTTTTCACCGAAATAATAATAATAATAATAATAATAATAATAATAATAATAGAAAATAACAACAACACTAGCATTTGGTTTTTACTAATTAACTTTAATATTCTTGTTATCAGACCCTCTCATGTATAAAAGAAAAAATGCATTAGCACATGTTTCAAATGATTTTCTCGTGAAATTTTAACAAATTAAAGTGTATATGCGTTAAAATATTATTAGATAGATGCATAAGTGCCCATTAGTCCCATGTAAGTAAGTTTTTCTCTCCCAAATATAGATTTCAATCAAATAACTCTTAGTTATTGCATATTTACATAGTAATCCGAAACACAGACCAACGATGATTTTCAGATAAATATAGATCTAATGAGAATATTATTTAATATAATATCACAAAGTATATGAACAAGATTATTACTACATCACATATAACAATACAAATTAACTTGAGACCTGTCTAACTAAAAAATATCATAATTAAAATTCAGCTTATTTAGTCGGGACTTGTCTCGATGTATCATAGTTAATTAGATTAGATTTGACATTAATCACGTCGGAGAAAATCTAAAATCTAAACTTCTTATCATACTACTTCTGCTTTGTAATTAAATAGACGAAAAGTTGACCGTGACCTTAGTTAATGTAGTCCAAAACTTAAACAAGGATATAAGGAGTCAAGATTGCTATTATGCAGTGTATTTTTATGACACACAAAAACAATTAATTAATTAATTTAGTAAGAATGGTGATTAATGAATAAAATAAAATAAGGATATTGGTATTGTTAGAGACTACGGAGTTGTGTGATGTTATTTGATCACCTTTTGGACCTAACTAACCATTTAGCCAAAGCAAGAACTAACCTTTGAACTGCACGTGGAAACTGAAGCAGCCGTCGTTTAACTGCTTCTTTTTAGTCAAACATGTCTTCAAGTGTTTCCCTAGTTGTGTTGCTGCAGTTATAAGGATAAAGTTACACTAATATCCCAAAACTCTTGTGGATTGTCAAATTTTAACAAAACTCAGCAATTAGCTAGCTTCATCAAAAGTAATACATATATGTATGTGTTGTGTGTGTGTGTATTAATCAGCGTACATATACATATACACATACATATGCATGTACATATACATACATATACATACACACACTACATTTGCGTGCACATGGCTTCACAAAATCGGGTAAAAAAACTATATTTATTGAGTTAAAAAAAACAAAAAAATCGGTACTAGAAATAAATGTAAAACAAAACCATATGTTTGCATGGTCAAGCATATGAAATTCGGGTTGTTAATTTTATATGTTATCATTATGAGTACTAATATAATTTCAAACTCTTGTATAAATTCTATTTATACAAATTGATGTGGAATAATTAAATTAGATGGATTAAATATCTCTTGGTTCACATGATTTATTTTTATTATTTTAAATTTTTATTTAACCGATTAGTTAAATAAATTTGTACAAAATAAGTTTATACATGAGTTTATAGTTGTATCATCACTCATATATTATTATTAGGCTTATCTATCAATTTAAACTTTTGGGTCAAAGGACATCTCCAATGGGACACCAAAAATTACACCAAATCACCTTTTATACTATTTTTGGTATAAAATACATCTCCAATAGGATACTAAAATCAACACCAAAATGGTGTTATGAATAGTATTGCACCAAATATGGTGCAACACTATTCATTTGGTGCTAGGAAAAAATATCCCAAATATCCTTATTACTTTTTCTTGTTTATATATATGTCTTATTTTATATAATATTTTAAGTTATTATTATTATTATTATTGTTATTATTTTTATTTTTATTTTTATTTTTATTTTTTGAATATTATACTAATATTTTAAATAAAAAATGTTTAACACAAAAATTAATAATAATAATGAAATGCCAATAACATTAATTACTAGATTACATATTACAAAATTAAATTAACACAAATTAAAAAAGCTACTACTACTAGCATAAATTAGAACAATTATTTAATAATCTTAGAGATCATTATTAGATCCTCCAATATCATAATAATATTGGCCAATATTATTATGAATTTAGTAATTCGAATAACTAGAGTATTATTATTGTTATTGTATTTTTCTATATTAATGTAATGTTTAATTTTCATAATGTACTAATTTAGTTAATTAAATGCAAATTTAATAATTTTCTATATTTTTTTTGTTAATTGATACAAAATTACTTATTACTTAATTATCTATATTAATAGTAATATTTATTGTGTTAATTGAATTAATTCTTGAGGATTAAAAGAATAAAAAGAACAATATTCTTTTTTGTGTAAAATTTGGCGTAAATGAATTAGAGATGAAATAGTAATTTGGTGTGAAAAAGGTAAATTTTTTGTATTGGTGTTACACCAAAATAGTGTTACCCATTGGAGATAGCCTTAGAACCAAACCTCATGTTCGAATCCCATATGTAGTGAATTATTTTTATTATTTCTTCAATTTTTTTTAGCTCACTATCAATGTTAAGACTTTTCTTGCATATTATTATTACACCTGCCCTTAATTACTTATCAGTTTAAGTTTTAAGGTCAAAAGACTTCTTTAACACACCTTAAATCGTCACAGTAATAATAAAATTAAAAAAATTATCAAATAAATTAGCAAGGATGATATACTATTAGTCTTTTCATCATTTATACATTAACTTCAAGTTCAATAGAATTGATGATGTGTTTATTTCATGCAATGGGAATGGATTGGGAATGAAAATGGACTAGAATAAGAATGAGGAATGTGAATGAAATTCCATTGTTTACTTGGCAAAAATGTGCTGGAATGTCATTGATGTGTTTACTTAATTAGCAAAATAAATGGGAATGAGGAATGTGAATGAGAATTAATTTACCACAATACCCATAATATTAAATAATGTAATTTTCATTAACTAGATATATGTATAGATATTATTATAAATGATATTAATTAAAAAAATAAAACTAATAATAACAATGATAATATTAATTAAAATAATAATAACAATAATTAATAATAACTAAAATAATAAAGTTAATAAAATTTAATAATAATAATAACAATAATAATAATAATAATAATAATGACATTTAAAATAATAAATTAATTGTAATTTGAACGAGGGTAATTCAAAAAATATGAAAAAATTATAAGGATACAAAAGTCAGTTTAGGAAATGGGAATCCCCATTCCCAACCTCCCCATGAGAATGTGATTCTCATTTCTTATTCCCAAATTGTATGAGACCCACACATTTTATTCATATTCTCAAATTACATTTTGTCAAGTAAACATGAGTTTCATTCACATTCTTTCATTCCCATTCCCTAAACCCTCAAGTAAATACACCGTAAGTGTTAAGGAGATCATCCCACTAGTATATACTTGGATAACCTTGAAGTCATGAACTATTTTTTGAATGAGTTAAATCCATAAACTTTTATAGACATATACAGATGTATACATTACTCTATAATTACCTTCTCAATAGTCATAGTCACAGTCATCTAATAACTAGTTCTTTATAATCAAAGTTATATCCAAACTTTTATGTGGAATGTGGTGCATCAATAATATCTTCCGTACATATGGTAGAAGAGAAAATTTTGATCCATAATTTGTGTGAGCAACCTTGAAGGGAGTATTTAGTAGTTAGGTATATGATGAGACAACATATAATACAAACACTTGCAATTACGAAAGCAATGGCATAACTTACTGCAATATTGATAACACATTATTTTTATGAGCTTAAAATTGATGATGCTCATGACTTCACGGGGATGATGAAAGATGTAAGGAAGCTTCATTATGCTTATGTTATACTACTCCAGAAATATAATTAATGCATGAATGAAATTGATTAGCTCTCCACTTCTTCCATGCACCAATGACAAAAAATACCCACACAATTTCCAAATACAGGCTTGTATTTTGTTGATAACTTGGCTGCGTTAATCCATTGCAAAATAAATTAAAATTGGATAAAATTCTCTCATAAGCTCTTTTTTTAAAGAGATATTGTAGCTTTGATCGTTTTCAATTTTTATTATTTATTCACTTATACATTTCATAATCAATAATATTAAACTTTCCATTTATCATTCCAGCAATTTTATTTTATTTAGTGTCACTCATCGATTAGATAATAAATTTTATTACTAGTAAATTTACTTTCTTTAACCTTTTTCATATGCTTACGTGAATGCTACCTCTATTAAAATTATCGTGGTTGGAATATTAATTGGAGAGTGTAACGTTACTATTTCATAATAGCCCGTTATTCTCTTGAGTTTCAAAATGAAAATTATCACAGGCAACAAAACATTACAGAAACTATATAAGGTTAGTAATTTAGTAGAGAAAGTGTCATTCTCTTTTTTTTTTTTAAAAAAAAACCCTGTATATGATATTATTACTTGTATATGGAGAAGATTAGTTCATGTATTATAATCTACGTTATTTCAATCATCAATATGTATTTCATTGAAAAGCTGGACTTCAACTTATATTTGAAAATAAGCAATCTTTCTTGATCTGAGTTTTATTTAGAGACCCTTTTTTAATCGCACTGAGTTTTATTTTAGATGTATAAATCACTTCTTTTGCTAAATGGAAAAATTATTAGCACTAATCACACTTTTGGTGGCTATATGAACGATCTATTAGCACTTAGTACTCCAATAATGCTATGCTATTTAATTTACATATGTAATTGAAATACTCAATAATGTGACACCAAACATTTAATGCTGGTATAAATTAATTTTATTATTAATTATTTACCTATTTTTTCACAACCCACTTAATAAATGGCATATCAAATTAACTCATTCGCAGTGTCATCTATGTAGCTCAGGAGATAAGTTATGATCCAACGTCAGCTGGTATGCGAGAAGTTCGCTATGCCAACTCATAATCCAACGGCCCAAAATAAATCAATCATAATTTAATTTTTTTTTAAAGGTAATACGAATCTTCGTTTGACCGTTGGCCTACCATTGTCCCAAGTTGGAGACAAATTGCTTGTTATAAAAGTAGTATCAGTAATATGAGAAATTAGAAAGCCATCCCCCATCTTTCATTCACCCACCAAATTTCAGAAACCAAAAGCCTCTCTCTTCCCCATATTAGATTGCTAACTGTCACCACCACTAAACTGTTTTCTTCAACTGTCAACTAAATTAGCTCCCCTTTCTCTCTTTTGTCTAACTCCTGACTTTCAAGAAAATGGGAACAAATAAATAAATAAATAAACAAAAATCTGATTCACAAAAAAATCATCTCAATGAAATGAAATAGCAACATATAAAGGATTGATGATCTACCTATTGACTGGCGATTCTAACTGTTCTTTCTCAGACTGTTCACCTGTTTTACCTACTTTACATCTAGCTCTCAGTTTCTGCAACTCAAATTCTTTGACACCCGCATCTTTAACTACAGGAATATACAATTATAAGGTCTCTTGTAAACTTTGTTACAGCAGCAGTTTCACAGTGTTCATCAACCAATCAAATGAATCTTCTTCTCAAATAGGCCTCGAACAATCGAATAATGTTTAAGGTACTGTTATTTTTCTTACAGAGAAAAACATTCTTCCCAGTTGGTCACCAAAAATCTTCATATAATGAATGTCGTTATGAACATGTTAACTAATTAGAGATCAGGGTTTCTGAGGCTAGAGGTTTTTCTAATTTCTTAACTGCAAAACTGCCACAAACCAACTTGTGCACCATTCATAGAGATTTCTTTTGCTTCTTCAGCTAGCTTAACTCAAAAACAAAAACCAAAAAAGTACACATACCTAACTATCAAAACTGTGTAATTTTGAGTTTTTCACATCCCTATAACTACCTATCTTCTCATTTCTATACTCAGTAGGTGTCAAGACCATCTTTTTCCCCACCAATTGGACTCCGTTTGGAAATATAAATGGCAAAGAGATTATATTAAATGAAAATTCTTTCTTTTTGTTTGTGGAACTAGAAAACACAATGCAAAAAAATAATAAAAAAATTCCTTGAGTGAAGATCACTTTTGAGCTTTGTGGGTATTAGGTAGAAGACAGAGATGTTAATGTCAAAACTGTTGGCATGGATACATTCCTTTAAATTGATTTTTATACTAACCTTGATGGAATATAACACCTTTACATCATTTAATACAACTGAATTACTTCCATTATATGCCTCCTCCAGGATCAAAGGATATAGCTCCTTTTCAAGTGGGATGAACAGGCTATTATCCCACCTTTTTCTACTAATACATAAATTTTGAAAAAACAAAAACAAGAATTAAGTCATCTACAAAAAGTGACTATGAAAGGGATCCTCAGAAAACGAGCATCAACATCAGTAAGTTATTTTTTGCAATTAATATATGAGAAAATCCCACTATCGAATTGGACGTGTAGTTGAAGAAAACTTTATCTTTATTGCAGTAGGAAAATCTATCAATAGCATGAAGAACAAGTGCACTCAAATAGCATTGCTTTCGGCTCAAGTGTTGATTGATGCAATAAACTCACAAGTCCAGTATGATGCAATGTGTTGTCAAGTTCAAGTTTGACAAATAGAGAGCTGATATCCATATATCAAATAACTACCTTATCTCCGAGAATCATAGGGAAAAGGAATCATAAAGTTTTCAAGAGTAATAAAGAATGCGGCAGCATTCACTCTTTTAGCCACTAATATGATGACAAGCTCACCTCCTATCCCAGATTTTTCGTGATCAAATAGTTAAGTTCCATGCCACGGTGTATTCCACAAAGTTAAAATGATTATATTTTTGTTTGCGTGTATACAAAGATATACCGACAAGCCAATCTGTTCCACAAATTCTTTGATTCTTATGATATAACATTCAAGGTTTAATGATACTAACTAGAAAATGAAGTGCTCAAACAAGAAACACATAATAATAGCAAGGAACTTTTCAGTTTTTATCCACCAGTTGATACTATTAATCAAACACAAAGTTTATTAGTTAGTTATCAGTTCTTGAGGAGTCCCCATTCACTTCCCAACCAATTTAATCAATAATATCAATGAACACTAAGTGATTGAATACCATTGAATATTAACACGGTCATTTGTTTTCTCCTTCTCTATACCTTGGTTATGCATTCCCGTAATAACAAAATCCCCCAACCACATTAGTATGACTGAAGTACCTCATGCTAAAATCGCATACAGAAGAGACCTCAATATTTGGACGACAAATGTTAAGTCAATTAAGAGATTAGATAAGCATACAGCTAATACTAAAAAGAAAAAAGAAAAATGCAAACATAACACGCTCCAAAGATAGGGCTACAAAGTGACTTATAAAACAACTGGGATTACCTCTAGGATTAGCTAAAAATTTGGCATCAGCTTACTGTCACAACCAATCTAATAAGGAAAGCACCACTATGGCTTGGTGGGAAAAAAAATTCAAAAAAAAAAAAATAATTCCTGAATTTTTATTCAAAATACAACACATTCCCACATTATGTAACACATCTCTCAGTTCAACAACCTAGCAATATCAAAGAATACGGTTCCATAAAATTATAATAAAATATGATAATTCCTTATACATATTAGAACTTATTACTTTTCCATTAAAAAAATAATAATTGATTAGAACAGATTGGCGATTATTAATAGGATAATTTTTCCATAATTCAATTTTAAAAGAAACTTGAAACAAAAGTTGATTCTTTAGTGAGTTAAAAAATGAAGTAATTTAAATTATTTAAAGCTTTTATCTGAAAAAGATGTTTTCAATGAATTGATAATAGTAGAGACACTAATGAATGTTGAAGAATGGTACTCAAAATGGACAAGCTTAGGTCAAACATAAAAGGCAAAGTACTTGCAACAGCAGGATCACACTCGAGTTATTTCTTATTGTATTGCATGTAATGAAAAATAAACAAAATGTTGAAAAATTTTACGTTCATGAAATATGTCAGCGTAGTTTGTTCATCCTCTTCTTTACATAAAGCCGATAAGCTATATCAGTAGGATATGATTCTCATATTTCGACCCATGAAAAGACATTCATACAATGTTAAGCATGAAAGCAAATTGAATTTTGTGTAACATTAAAGCTAATTAAGTTCCCAACTCTTAAAAAACTCGTCATTTCTTTGGGTAAGCTTTGTAAAACCCAAATGACAATCTACCACACTATGCTGGGACAACATTGCCATTGAAGCAACTAACATCAATTACATCCAAAAGCGCTACGTTATACTGATGTATTAAGACGAAGTATGAAGCGTTTTGTTAAACTAATTGTTTAGGTCCTGATTACCAATATTCAGTGATAGTAAGGCTCTATTATAAATATTTTTGGTCCTGACTTTGATGAATATTTACTAATGATATTTTCTAAGGAGCATATATCCAACACAGATTTTACAGAGTAAAAAAAAAAAAGGAAAATCAAAAGGTATTTATTAATATATAATATCCAGCGATCACAGAAATGCAACATGCTTTCTCCAAGATCTGAATAAAATAATTTAAAAGAGTTATAGTGACCAGCAAGGTTAGTCTGCAACTAGTCACGATACTAACAGAACTATAATCATGGATAAAACTGCTAAACTGCAATGCAGAAGATGGTTTTACACCCTTAGTTAAACAATGAAATTCACCTTATCAAACTAAAAGACATAGAAGATATAGCTTTTTTATGATACTCACAAGGCTGAAAATTCAACTTCCTGAGTACAAGGACGATATGCTACAAAGGTACTATCACTTGAGAAGGAACCAGGATTAAAACAAGTGATTCCGGTGTATTTAAATGCCTTCTGCTCGCTTTTATCAGCTAAAACTATCTGCATGAAGGAATGAAATAAATATCAGTTTTTCTCTCCTCAGTTCTGATGGGAAAGTTTATTTCTGAATTTTTGAGTAAATTCCATACTTAGCACAGGCAACAAATCAAATTTTTTCTATTTGTCTACCCAATAAATATTCCCTAGATTAAAAAATGTTCTTATCTAATGTTTCCATAATTGCTTGATAGGCTGTTGCCTGCTTGGGTTCCAGTTTTAAATTATAGTGGTGATATGCAAAATATTATATGTAGCCTGCATTCCTGTCATTCACATAGAATCTAAGGATGAATAAGTAACATAATGCTGCATCAAATAGAGTGATCATAATCCCATCAAAATTAAATTAAAAACACAAATGTAAGATGGGAGTAATACCGCATGTGGAGTCGGATACAGATGAAGAGAGTGATCATAATTCCAAATAATGGGCTGTACCGTAAGAGGGAGTGGACACAGATGACTTTGGTGTGTTATGGTTGCAACAAGCTGCAGCAGAAACACATAAAACTAGTTAGCAGGATGACCCAATATCCGCAGATGATGAGTCAGTTTGCAGAATGTTTACAAGAACTAGATTGGGGGAGGATTAGAGAAGAAAAATACATGCTCAAAAGGATCATCAGTTTCTTCTCTAGATGGAGGGATCAAACATGAACGACGCATTCGGTACAGAAGATCCTGGCGAAAAAACACGATTTCTTGGGTGTAGAACTTGATTCTGTGTTCAAACATGAGAATTTATAACATGTTGAAACAGTTAGATCTGAGAGTTACTATAGTGAATTCACAAGGCACCAAATTTTAAACAGCAAGACTCAACTCAAAAGAAGAGCATCCTCTGTAATCCAACATTACACAGTCCATGGAATTCAAAGACCATGTATTTAAGACACCGCTGATTAAAAACTCCAGGGGATCTCTTCTAGATGACAATAAACTAGGTTCATCAATGATTTAACTGGACAGTGATCAGAAAGTTTAACCTGCAAGGATTACTCGAAAATATGGCATTTGGGATGTATTTTTGAAGCTCCTCAGTCAGATATTTTGGTAAAGCACACCTGGGAAGAACGGTTGACGGGCCTGAAATTGTCAAACAGCTAAGTTCTATGCACGAAAATATCAAGGAAGCATGCAATAATCAATTTAACGTACCTGCATCATCAGGACCAGGAATAAACAGAAACCGACTATGCTCTTTTAGACGTGGATGGGCTGCAATCATTTGCCCGAGTTTGCCAAACTGCAATCTATATCCAGGTTGCGTGTTTTTATTTTCATTATGCTAGAAACAAAATTGTATGCTTATAGAATGATGAGAAAACAAAAATTATTCACCTAAGACTAAAATCATTCACCTGAGACTGGAAAAGGAATGAAAGGAGAGATTGCATGGGTGAGAACAGAAGTTTCCCATAAATACAAATAATGAAGGAACCACCTCCACACTCTCAAAACCATCAAGGACAACCTCCAGCTTTCCCACAACCTTCTCTAAGGACAGGACAGTCAAATGATTAAGCCATGGCATTCTGATAAAATAAGAGTGAAAAGTAGTAGAGGTTGTGGTTCACCTCTTCATTATCCAACCAAATGTCAGAGAGTATAACAAACATATCATTGGCTGCTCTCTTTTCCAGATCAGCAAGTCTGAGCTATAAACAACGTAATAGGAAAACCATGATCAATCATATCACCTAATTGCTACTCGAGGAAGTTCTAGAAAAAACATCAGATATGTATTATCAAAGCTGATAAGGATACAATATCCTCTTTTTTTAGTGTACCACCACCAAAGAAGTCATATCCTGCAAGCAGTTTGAGTGACTGATCCCTGTCCTCGAGTGGAGGAAATCCACATGTAATTACCTGTATGATAAAACAACTATTGCCATAAAACCAATAAAGACAAATGCAGATATAGCAACTTTTTCTCAAGAGGATGCACATCTCTACCTGAAAAATACCATCTACAAGCATCTCGCCTTCTGCTACGACAATGGTGTTTTCTGTAAAAAACCCTGTGGTGATTTTGTAATAATTGTTAATGAAAACAATGATTTTGCATCTCCATTAAGACTGCAACAAATTAAGAATTTAACCTTTTTGAACATGAGTGACTTTGGAAAAAAAAAAAAAAGAAGGAATTCTAAGATCCAATGATACCGAAAGTAAATTTTGAAACAAAATTAACAACTAAGGAGGCTCTTAACACACAAAGACAACATTCAAGAACTGCAGAAGAGTACAATGGGCGGCAGTAAAATGGCTTCAAATTGGACAAAAAGCAAACAGAGTCGAAGAAATGTTTTGGAAGAAGAGAAAATTAGAAAGCTGATATTCACAAACAAGTTGTAGTACAACAAAAAAAAAAAAAAGCCACCGTGAAGTAAAAGCATTAGGAACTAAGTCTGGAAAATGATAGCTAGTGCATTGAAGGCAAAGGATATTGCTTTAGACAGATCAATTTCCACTGAAGCAGCAAGATCTTCCAAATAGAAGTGGCCATCCTCCAACTGAGATATTACACCCATCACCCATCTTCTCCCCGTTTGCCCAACCAAAGACTGAATTGTAGAAATCTGTCCAGCACCAAAAATAGCACCATATTATTTTGGAGATATGCAGTCCAAAATAGAATAAGAGTGAAAGAGAGGAGAGAGAGAACAACCTCACAACTTCCAAATTCTGAGTTTACAACATCAAAAGAAGGTCTAGAGAAATGTTGGTCACGAGAAACCCTCTGAAATAACAACATAAACCTATCCCGGTACAATGCTGCTTTTGCAGAAGCCTCACCAAGAATAGGCAGGCTGCCCGCATGCCTAAAATCAAAACAACTCACTTCAATGCCATAATCACTAATGCAATTTAAATTCCATTATATGATCTTCCTTCTCTTGTCCTCAATTTCCAAATTTACAATTACACAATTTTGCAACCTGAACTAGAATCTGAATCATTACACACATTCGGTCTCTGATTTAGAAAACTCTCAAAAATTAGTATCCAATCTTACATAAGAGTAGAGTCTTGAACAGAAACAGCAAAAAAAATCATCTTTTATTTTAAAAATTTTTCTTCTTCATCATTTGCTTTCAGAGCTAAAGAAGTGTATCTGAATTGCAAATCAAACATGTACACTGGCTCGCTTTACAAAAATTTTAAAAATGCAATACATAGCAGGGGATAATAAATAGGAAAAACTGCATAAATATAAACGTACTGATAAAAGTGTTTCTTGATAGAATCGTATCGAAATTTAGGAACCAAAAAGGCATCAATTACACGAATAGCAGAATGACTAGAGAGCCACTATCTCCCTCGGCGGCAGCCTCTGCTTGTAACAAAACACTAATCACTCGATTCACAGATTCTTTATCTATTATCGAAGATTTCACTGCCAATTAGTTCAACATTTAAAACAGAAATCAATCAACCAAACCAAAAAACAAAAAAAACCTAAATTAAATTACATAAAAAAAGAAAAAAAATAATGAATTGGTAATTCGTACAAGAGGATTCGTGTTCGAGCTGATCGAGAAGGAGATCAATGGCCTCGTCTTCGGCGTCGGGAAAACGATTGACGAAAGAGAGAATTTCATCGAGAGCATCCATTTTGAGGCCGTATCCTCTGATTTTCAATTTTTTTTGTATTTTTTTTCTCGTTTGTCCACTCATTTTGATTTTTTTTTTTTTAACTAACTTTTCAGTATGATTGGTTTGGATCTCTCGTTCTTTCTTTCAATGTTAGCCTAGCTATTGCCTGCCTAATGGCTACTGCTGCTCATTCGCTATGCTTTTGAGCGGGAAATAAACGGCGGGAATAATTTAATTATTTTATTTCTTCTAAACCCTAAATACTATCTCCTGATAGCGTACTCTACGCAGCACAAAAAAGGAAATTTATAAAAATAATCTAAAAAGTTTTATAATTTTCACAATCGACCCCTTTAATTTTTTTTCTATCAACATTAGCCAAATATAAAGTATTTTATCCAAACTACCCTTATTTACAAATCAAAAGCAACTTATCTTCTTCGTTCTGTTATCAAACCAAAGGCAGCTTTCCACTCTTAATCAACGCCGGCAGCAGCAAACAACAACAAAAAATAATAAAAGTAAATTCAGATCAAATACAGCTTAATCTATCCAGATCCAAACAGCAATCTACTTTGTTTTTGCATCACCAAGGTATTTTTTTTTACTCGTCGACAAATACAGCATTGCATCTTCGTGCGACAGGTGCCTGTTGCATAGTTTTGGTGCGACAGGCAGCCTGTCGCACAAATGTGAATCGGTCACCTCGTGCGACAGGCTCCTGTCGAACGATTTTGGTGTGACAGGCTGCCTGTCGCACTAGAGTTTCGACAAATTAAGCAACAGTTTTTATGTAATTGTATTAGTTTTATAGTGCTTAATTAAATTATTTTTAATAATTTTAGGTTTAATGGATGTAGTTGTGCTTCAATTGTGCTATGATGGTTGGTGGGAGACATTAGCGGATAGGCGTTTAGAGTATGTGAATGCTAAAAATACTGCTTTTTTGGTTCGGAAAAATTGTTTGTTTGATGAGTTTTTGGCAAGAGTATATGAGGTGTTACAAATAAATCCCAATATAACATCACAATGAATATACTAGAAATTCACCTCGGAAAGTGATCGGCATAAGCTAATTTCATCTTGTCCAGTTCATTTCTTAATTCTTCTGATTTCTCTATGTATCTGCAAAATTTATAACATTATTACATTACATTCATAACAAAATAACAGTGAAATTAACTTCATCTTAAAAAAAAATCCAAAATCAGAAATGGTGCGACAGTCGCCGTCGCACGCCCGCACTTGCACATGGCACGTTGCAAGTTCCACATCGCGACGCGCGAGGCGTGATGGGCGCTTTGTCTCGCGCCTATCGCACTCCAAGCGCGCGCGATGTCGCACGCCAGCGCACATGGCGATAGGCTCTGGCTTTCGTCGCCCAACCAACAACTTCAACCATAAATTTAACATTACAAACTCTTCAATCTTTACTCCCCATTACCAATACAACAAGAAAATAACAACATAGAACAAGAATAGAAAATAAAGTATGGTTCAAAGTCTAGGGTTTTTACTTAAGTTTTTATTTCCGATCTTCACCACAAGTTTGATGTTGTTGGCTGCCGAAGAATGATTCCGAGAAGCCGCCAGCGATGATGAAGCTCGTTGGAAACAAATTTTTGGTGAAAAGAGGGAGACAGGGAGGAGAGGGAGAGAGGTAGGCGAAAATGGAGGGGTAGTTTTGGTATTTGAAAGTTTCTTTGGCTAATGTTAATAGAAAAAACTTGAGAGGGTTAGTTGTAAAAAACCTAAAATTTTTTTGGTTTATTTGTGTAAATTTCCCCACAAAAATAAGGTTGCACGTTTAAGGGTCCAAATATAATGCGTAAATTAAATACGCTTTTTTTTTAAATCAAAATTTTGGGTAGAGATATTTTCCAACTACAATTTGCGTTAATCCACCACATTACAAATAAAATTCACATTTTTTTAATTTAAAATCAATAAAAAGTTTAAATAATTAATTAACTATATTATTTTCATTATATAAATTTCTTGACCGGTATTGACCACTAAATTTAAACCCACTAAAATCCTCACTTAATAGAATTGGCAAAATCTATGGCTGACAAAATCTAGCCTGGCTCGAGCATGTCCCTTATTGAGGTCAGGTCAGGCTTTTCTCAAGCCGAGCTTAAAAGTCTGAATTTATGTATTGCATTTTTCTAGAAATTCTTTTCATTATATTTTACAATTTTATAATATATAAAATTTTGTTTTT